>CM023536.1:39564313-42052646 GCA_013350335.1 Chimonanthus salicifolius
TCTAACACTATTTGTGTGGGTGTAATTCTCACTCTATTGTGATAGTGTAATTCCAACACCTTAGTGATTCCGAAATAACCCAAGATTGGGTGGGTCCTTAGAGTGGATGTAGGAGATTTTTATTCCGAACCACTACATATCTTGTGTTGTGGTGTTAGAGCTAACCTTGTGCATTTTCTATTGTTATTTGAGCACATCTTTTGTCACACAACACATCGAGAGTTAGAGTGGTGTGTGTAATTGTTTTTGTTATTAGAGCACTCTCTAAATCACACAACTCATTCTCATCTTGATTATTCTTTGTTTTATCTGCTGCATTTAATTGTATTAATCAAGAAAATTTTGAGAATACCATTAGGACTGGACATTAGCCTATTGACTCCCCTCTAGGCCAGATCTTATTCTAATCGGGAACCTTCAATATGTAAAGTAATTTAAAAATATATAATTAAAATTGACTATATAAAAGAGATTTTGAAAGTAGCCACAATAAAATAAAATAGAGTTGCTTATCGAATTAATGTGGATATGTAAGTAATTTGAAAAGATAAACTTAAAATGTAAGCAAATAAGAAAGACTCTAAAAGTTACCCCAATAGTATATACAATTTTTTTTTATCAAAAGGCCAAGGTGAGCATTGAAGTTGGAAGCTAGAAAGAGAGAAGAGGAGATAAAAATTGTTGGAGCTTATAGTTTCTAGGTTTTTCATTTTTCATTTTTTTTTTATTTCTTTCTAGCAAAATTCTATGTATTGTAATTCTCTATATTTTCCCATCAATAAATTCAATATATGCTTTTAGATTTATGGTCTTACAATTTTCGATTGTTATTATTATGGTTTGATTCTTTTTAGTTTCTGACTCTTCCTTGGTTAATTATTTGAACAAGAAATATTTTAGATCTTTGATTAACATTACTATTCTAGATCTAAGGTTCTTTTTTGGTGTGCAATATTTTAAATCTTAGAATTGCATGATTAATCTAGCTTTAAGGTTCAGATTGATTAATTTAGAAATTAAATTAAAGGAATGGCATAAATTAAAATTTGGATTTTTACTTGAGTTCATGGTTTAGGTCTTGATTTTATTTTTGAAATTTATGGGACATGATGCCAACTTGTGTTGATTGATCAATTCACTTGTATATATGTAAAAAGGTTTAGTTTTATTTTGTTTTTGATTTATCAAAATTCATGAAATTTGTGTGAACTAGGTTAAAATTTGATGTTTGATTTTCAATTTTTTATTCTAAGTAAATTTGAGGCAATTATAAATTTCCTAAATTAATTCTACCATATTAATTGGATTTTTAATTTTCTAGATCTAAAATTAATCTCCATTGATTATTGATTTTGGATATATTTTATAAATATAATTTATAAGGATATATTTTCCTAATTCCTTGTGGGTTCGACCTCGCACACATAAATTTATAGTATAAATAATTCGTGTGCTTACGAGTAATTAAAATTTCACAACAATTTTTTGGCGCCAGTGCCGGAGAATTTAAGAAAAAATATTCATAGAAAAAGGTCTATTTTTTAAATTTTAAATAATTAAATTAAATAATAATTAACTAATAATTAAAAATTGAATAAAATTATTTATTTATTATTTTTTAAATTAATTACTTTCCCCCAAAGGAAAGGAGATTTTTCGCAATAATTCCTCGTGCTCCAATTTTGGGCCTCTTCTTTAGGCCAAACAAAGCCCAAAATGTATAAATGATGGCCCAATCCATTACCCCAGCTCATGAGCCATTACATAAGTGTTTTGGGCCCAAAATGAGCCTTTAAAGAGTCCCTTTTCACACCTCAAAATTTTCTTGTGCTTGAAATACATTTTCAACAATATGATCACCTAATTGGCTCATGTCTTCACCCAATTGATCTTCCTCTTTGTCCATTATGATCATTATGACATATCATTCCCTCTAGCAATGAAGCCAATTTGCCTTGGAATGTGTTGCATCACCATCAGGATCTTTCTTCTGCTTGTAGAGCTTGAGATTGGATACATTGAAGATATCCGAAGTGTTGATATCAACAAGAAGCATGATCTTATAAGTATTGGCATGAATCATATTGTTAATCACTCTATAATTTAACATGTTCTTTTTTTATCCTTTCTCTTCATGTTTTCAAAAGTTGTCCTCTTCTCTTACTGTCTTTGATGTGTAGTCTCTTTTGAAACAGAATTTCTACAATTATTAACTATGAGTTAGGTAGTAAATAGAATAGATTCTTTGTAGTGAAAGAGTAAAATAAAGTATAGAAGCAATATGGAAAAAAATAAAATAAAAGATTGAAAGAAGGTTTTTATGAATTTGTGAGAGAAAATAAAATAACATTTGTCAAAACAATAACTAATTGAGATGGATTTTAAAGAAAAAAGGAAAAAGACAATTATTCTTAAAAATTAAATCTGTCAGGTTCCCCTCAAAGTAATATTGTTCATATTAAGTTAAGATCGACTATATAGACACTCAACTTTTCTTTCACTACACACCCTATATTCATTTTTTGGTGGCAAATTACCATTTTGTGCTTCCATTTTTTTCGTCCGAACGAACAAACAATTCATTTTGCGTTCGTTTGGACGATTAGAATGTCCGAACGAATCGACTGTGGAGAGGGATTTTCAAAAGAGGTCATTTCTTAACCGATTTTTACAAACAAGGTATCAAAATTCATCTACTCTGAATTTTATGAACTACGGGGCTGATTTTAAGTGAAAATGATATAGTTTTGGACTTCAAAAATCATATCCAAAGAATTAAGGAAAAACGACATTTCCTCTTAATTCTTTGGGTATGATTTTTGAAGCCCAAAACTATATCATTTTCACTTAAAATTAGTCCCGGAGTTCAAAAAATTCAGAGTAGATGAATTTTAATACATTGTTAGTAGAAATAGGTTGAGAAGCCGCCTCGTTTGAAAACCCGAGCCAAACACACAAAGGTTACAGTTGGTAGGGAGGTGATTTTTCGACCGATTTTTACAAACAAGGTATCAAAATTTATGTACTCTAATTTATGAACTCCGGGACTGATTTTAAGTAAAATGGGTATAGTTTTGGGTTCCAAATTCATACCCAAAGAATTAAGAGGGAAGACAATTTTTCCTTAATTCTTTGGGTACAATTTTTTAAGCCCAAAAGTATACCTTTTTCACTTAAAATCAGTCACGGAGTTCATAAAATTCAGAGTAGATGAATTTTGATACATTGTTTGTAAAAACCGGTCAAGAAACGACCTCTTTTAAAAATCCCTCTCCACAAGCCCATTCGTCTGGACGATTCCATCTTACATGCAATCGTTTGTTCAAACGTTCTGATCGTCCGAACGAGCGCAAAATGAATTGTTCGTTCATTTGGACGAAAAAAAAAATGGAAGGGCAAAATGATAATTTCACCTGATTTTTTGAAATCGGGTGTGTAGAAAAAGAAAAGGTAGGTGTCTATATAGCGGGCCTTAAGTTAATCATAATTAACTTGTGTTTGTGCCCCGACTTGCCGAGTCCCTAATTTTGTCAATTACATGACTTGGGAAGAAGCACTTGCTAGAAGCTTGAAGACTCAAGGTGATCAAGATTGAAGATCACACTCCACCGGATTGAAGCTTATCGTTATGGCAATCATAAAACAGGTATTTGACCATACATGACTTTAGATGGTACCCACACCTTAGGAGGACCATCTCTAGGCTTAGTTGAACAAATGGTAAAAATATAAAAGGCCTAAAGAGGAAGCTTGACAGTAAATTGGAATTGAACTTGCAAATATGAATTAAGTTCACTGTCAGCTCGACCGGTCGTTCTCACCGACCCCTCGGTGGAGACAGGATCGACCCATCGTGGTCAAAGACTAGTCGGCCAGATTGACAAAGGTTCTGGATCATAGAACTGTCATTGTAGGTGCACCTCTGATCGAGATCTCGTATGTACCGACCTCTCGGTGATGAACTTAACGACCCCTCGTGATCAACGACTCGTCGATAACAACTTGTGAGTTCTAGACCTTGAACTCAAATGGGTTCTCGAAAAAATAGACATATTTGTGGTTCAAGACCGATCGAGAGTACCAGGACCGACCCCTCGGTAAAAGACGACAGGTCATTCTGGGCAGGACAAGTTTTCAAGACATGAAACTCTATCTGCATGGTGTTGCCCCAGATCGAGACCCTCGTATGGACCGACCTCTTGGTGCCATGACTATCGACCCATCGGTGACACCGACATGTCGACCGGGAAAGAATAATGTCGTTGGGAGTACATTTAATGTGCAACGGTCGGCTGGTTGAATTGTAATAAATATGAACACGACTTGTCGGTACTGGACAGTTTGAAAAACTGCTAAGATTGCTCTATAAATATGAGTGTTGTGTGATCATTTAATTATCTTCCTTGAACTGAGAAGAGTCACACACTCTAAGAAACGATCAACTCTCTTGTGCCTACACCTGAGAATCATAGACAACCAATCTATTGATTATGTTAGTGAAAGAGAGGAGGAAAAAAAAGATATCAACTAGAAAAGTTTGGTAGAACGAGTTTCCTAGTCACCCTGAGATTGTGATTGCTTTCTAACAGCTACAAGGCAGAGCGTCGGCATACATTGAGTGGATCTTTGAAAAGCACACGTTTTCAAGAAAGAGCAACAAAGCAAGTTTTTCTTAGTTTTAATTTTGTTTTTAAAACCTTTGTCCAGAAAGTGGATTAAGGAGGCTTGGCTCCACAACCACTATAAAAAATCTAGAGCGTCGTCTTTGGCACATGTGGTGGGTGGAATTCCCAGCCAATTGAGTGAGGTGAAATTCCTACTCTAATAGTGAGGGTGTAAGTATCCATTTAGTGAATTTGGAGATAACTAAAGGTTAGGCAAGTCTTAACAGTAGATGTAGGTTTGCAAACCGACCACTATATATCTTGTGTCCTTGTGCTTGTAGTGTTAGAGCTATTTTCTTGTGTTGATTGTATAATCACCTTTGTTAACACACACACAATTGATTGAAGTATCTGCTGTACTCTGATTAATCAATCTAAGAATTTTAAAAGGACCAACGATTTTTTATTGACCTGTTCACCTCCCCCTTTAGAATCAATCGTGTTTTAGCACTGAAGGGAACTTCCAACTTCTAAGTTGTTTTAAAAAATACACAGGCCAATAAAAGTGAGAAGAAGTCATTTTAAAAAATACACAGACCAATAAAAGTGAGCATGAGAGGGAAAAATTCAACACCTTCGGTATTTATTGAGAAGAGAGAGAACGAGTCACGTTGTGAATGATGGAGGAACACTGACAGACTATGAAGAGAAATCTTAAATCTTAGGGGGAGAGACGTTGAATTGTTTTTAACTATTTGAATGAACCAATGCTTAGACTGGTTTTCTCACCCGAGTGATGTTCTTTGTTTAAAAATATTTCTTTTTCTAATAAAATTTATTAAACCAAGATATCAAACTTCAAATTTTGAATTTCTTATTTGTATTTTTGTTTATTAATATTTATCTTTATTATTTTATATTTTATGATTACTCTTATTTCCAACATTTTTATTATAGAATGATTATAATTTGTATTTTTAATTTTCAACCCATGCATCGAATGGGTTTTGTTACTAGTACATCATGAAAAAGAGACCACAGGGAGTGTTACATCTGTACATTTTTTTTACCTCTGACTCCCTTTCTTTTTACAATAGATAAGGGGAGCACTTACACACACCCGGTTTTTCTGCTTCTACACACCCGAATTCGGAAATTCGGGTGAAATTACGATTCTGTCCCCCCGTTTTCATTCATTCGAATGAATTCCCAGTTCATTTTGTCATTCATTCGAATGAATGTATTCATTCGAATGAATCACCAGTTCATTTTCGATTCATTCGAATGAATCACCGGTTCATTTTGGATTCATTCGAATGAATGGGCTGAACAGTAACACGGAGTACTGTTCAGCCCGATCATTCGAATGCCCAGTCGTTCGAATCCGCCGAATGGATTCATTCGAATGAATGCCCAGTTCATCTTGGCATTCATTCGAATGAATCAATTCATTCGAATGACTGGACATTCATTCGAATGATCGGGCTGAACAATACTCCGTATTACTGTTCAGCCCGATCATTCGAATCATTCGCACACGATTCCGCTGAATACATTCATTCGAATGAATGACCAGTCATTCGAATGAATGGGCTGAACAGTAACACGGAGTACTGTTCAGCCCGATCATTCGATTCATTCGCATACATAGCATTCATTCGAATGAATCAACTGATTCATTCGAATGAATGCCTTCAAACGTGCATTCATTCGAATGAATCAGATGATTCATTCGAATGAATGTATCAGAGGCTGCCACGGAATGACAGTCCCTCTGGTTCAGCTGATTCATTCGAATGAATCAGCCCATTCATTCGAATGAATCCTTTGTTATCGGGCATTCATTCGAATGAATGGGATGATTCATTCGAATGAATGCATCAGAGGTTGTCTGGGAATGACAGTCCAGGCATTCATTCGAATGAATCAGCCCATTCATTCGAATGAATGCCTGAAAATGTGCATTCATTCGAATGAATGGCATGATTCATTCGAATGAATGCCCTGGATTGCCACTCTCAGGCAGCCTCTGATGCATTCATTCGAATGAATGGGCTGATTCATTCGAATGAATGCCTGATAACAGAGGATTCATTCGAATGAATGGGCTGATTCATTCGAATGAATGCCCTGGACTGCCATTCTCAGGCAGCCTCTGATGCATTCATTCGAATGAATCAGCCCATTCATTCGAATGAATGCCTGAAAATGTGCATTCATTCGAATGAATGGGCTGATTCATTCGAATGAATTACTGGACTGCCATTCTCAGGCAGTCTCTGATGCATTCATTCGAATGAATCAGACCATTCATTCGAATGAATGCACGTTTTCAAGGCATTCATTCGAATGAATGGGCTGATTCATTCGAATGAATGAAACTTATATATAAATCGATCCACGAAATTTCACTCGTCTCATTCCATTCAAAACCCTAAACCCTCGTTTCCCTCTCCCTCTCCCTTCTCCCTTGAACCCTTTCTCAATCCCTTCTCCCTTAAAACTTAAACCCCATTTTCAACACCCACTTTTCACCCTTAAACCCCTTTTGCAAACACTTCTCCCTACAACCTCATTTTCAACCCCCTTTTCAACTCTCTTTTCAATCCCAAACCCTTGAACCCCATTTCAATCCCAAACCCTTATACTCCATTTTGAACCACGTTTTTCAAATAATTAACCCTAAAACCCCATTTTCAACCCCCCTTTTTAATCCCAAAACAATGAACCCCTTTTAAATCCCAAACCCTTAAAAAAAAATCATTCCCATTTTCAACACACTCACTCTCTCAATCTGTTACCTCGGGTCGAAGTTATCTCTCTCAAGCTAATGTCTGGATCTCGTATCTCGAATCGAAGGTAAGTCCTATCTCAGTTTTTTTCTAGAAATCATTATTATTAGTGTTTTAGAGGTAGGTTTAAATCCTCAAGTGGCATGGAGTTTGTTGAGGGATGTTTTGAAAGTCGTGAAGACCTTATAAATTATGTTAAGAATATAGCTCTTAAACAAAGATTTGTATGTACGATAAAGAGGTCATGTAAAAAGGAAAATAAATTAGTCATTGGCTGCGATAGAGGAGGTAAATACCGCAGCACGGTTAGCTTGGATGACGATGACAGAAAGAGGAAAGCATACTCTCGCCAATGTAATTGTCCTTTTGAAGTTAAAGGAAAACAGATTGTTGATGGGTCATGGAAGTTGACCATAAAGAGTTTGGAGCACAATCATGATATATCGGATGTATTATTAGGTCATCCAAGTACAAGATGTTTTTCAGATTCTGAGAAAAGAATGATCATTGAAATGAGGAGTAGCAATATACCACCACGGCAAATTTTGACGACCCTTAGAAATCAAAATCCAGATATTGGAATATCAGCGGCTGATTTGTACAACTTTTGTTCTGCGCTTCGGAAAGAGCAACTAAGGGGTCGAACTACAATTGAAGCTTTGATAGAAGATCTTCAACAAGGTGGTTATCAATACTTTCTTGACTATGACAGTGATGGTCATCTATCCCATCTCTTTTTCGCACATCCGAAGTCAATTTTTCTTACCGACAGATATCATAATGTGTTTCTGATGGATTGCACGTACAAAACCAACAGATATCATATACCATTGCTTCATGTCGTTGGTGTGACAAGTTTCAATAAGAATTTCTGCTCATGCTTTGCATTTCTAAGAAATGAGAAATTTGAAGATTATGTATGGGCATTACAGATGTTTAAAAAGGTCTTCGGAGTGCACCATGATCGACAAGTTCTTTTGACTGATAGGGAATTGGCGTTAAAGAATGCCATTGATTTGGAGTTCCTTAATGCTGTACATATTTTGTGTTCCTGGCATATCAACAAGAATATTGTCGCTCGTTGTAAACCTTTGTTTAAGAGAATGGAAGACTGAAATGCATTTTTTACCGAATGGAATGGCCTGATTGAGTCCCCAACCGAAGAAGCATTCAATACAGCGTTTGAGGCATTCAAACAAAATTTTAGAGCTGATTCGCAGGCAGTGAATTACTTAACAAGGACATGGATCCCACTTAGAAAACAATTCGTCAAGGCATGGATCGGATGGAGTTTACATTTTAAAAATCGAGCTACTTCAAGAGTTGAGGGTGCACATGCTATTCTGAAAAGTTATATATCTACATCTACAGGTGATCTAGATGTTGTCAGAAGAAAGATAGCCCATGTCATTGAAAATCAATTTGAAGAGTTCAAGATTCAACTTGAGGATGAGAAGATTCGGTTTGCATGTGATGTGTCTATTCCTTTCTTTGATGAATTGAAGGGCAAAGTTTCTCATTTCGCAATGAATGAGGTTTACAACGAATATGATATGCTTATGAACCGATCATTGAAACCCATTTGTACGGAAGAGTTTACAGCTTCAATGGGCCTACCGTGTGCGCACAAAATGCAATGGATGGACAAATTACATTTGGATGACATACACCCACAATGGAGAATAGACTTAATCTCATTGGCTGACTTGAGGATTGAAAGGAGGAGCCCTGGGGATGTATTAGATGTACACTTTGAAGGTATTAAGAACAAATATGGACATTTGTCTTCGTATGATCAAGAGATGCTCCTAAATCATCTTCAAAATCTTGCCATCCATGATAAGCCAGTCAGTCACCCTATTATGCAATATTCTAGAGGACGTCATCCAGGTTCAAGGAATTCATCACAGGGCCAAACATCTACACGTCGAGATCCTTCTGCATTTGAGATTGTAGAGAATCAACTAAATGGAAGGAGATGTGGGTTATGCAAAAATACTGGTCATACGAGGAGAACTTGTCCGAATAGGTCACCTTCTTCACAGGCATCTACGAGTGTAGATTTAAATGCTGATTATAATGTAGGTGATTTCATTGAATCACAAACAGCGAGTTTTCCACATGATAGTGGATCTTACAACTTTGGTGACGATTCAACATATAACTCTACAGAAATGACCGAAGTAAGTTCATTCCTTAAAGAGTTTATATGTATTTACCAATCGACATATAACTTTTCCATATGTTCTAATGTCATTTTTTTAAAATGTTATGCAGTGGTCTGGTGATCTTAGAGATAATGACGATTTCTTGCAATGGTGGAATCAATGAAGTGGAGATAGGATTGTCAATAGCTTAATTTTAAGTTAGGAATGCTGTTGAATGTACTTGTCAGCGTGAATGTATTCATTTTATGTGGAATATTTAAATGCTAATTTAGTTCAAAATAACATTTTTAAAGTAACGACCCAATTCACAATGAGCAGGAGATAAATAATATAACATGTTCATTCAAAATATGAATTTTACATCTGTTTTACATGTCAATAACAAAAAAAAAAAAAAAAGTACATCAAAGACAAATAATATCCGGATCAGAGGTAGAAGGTGAGGCAGGTGAAGCAGCAGGAGGTGCATCAGGAGGTGCATCAAGAGGTGCAATAGGTGGTGTAGCAGGAGGTGCATCAGGTGCAGCAAGTGGTGCAGCAGGAGGTGCATCAGGGGGCGCATCAAGAGGTGCAGCAGGAGGTGCATCAGGAGGCGCATCAAGAGGTGCAGCAGGAGGTGCATCAGGTGGTGCAGCAGGAGGTGCAGCAGATGGTGCAGCAGGAGGTGCAGCAGGTCGGGCAGCAGCTGGTGCAGCAGGAGGTGCAGCAGGTGGGGCAGCAGGAGGTGCAGCAGGTGGTGTATGAACTGGAGGTGCAGCAGGTGGTGCAGGAGGGGGTGCAGCAGGAGGTGCACCAGTTGGTGCATGAACTGGAGGTACATATGGAATAAGTGCAGTATGACGAGAACGGGGGCGAGAAACTGCTGGTGCTCGACTATGAACAGAACGAGAGCCAGTAGCAGCTGCAACACCAGTCGGACCAATACGGGGGCCAGAAGCTGCTGCTAATCCAGTCGGACGAACAGAGTGGCCAAAAGCTACTAATCCAATCGGTCGGACCTGGGGGCCTGAAACTGCTCCAAATGGACGAGCAGGGGTGCTAGATCCTGCTGCTGCTGCTGAAGCTGAAGCACCTGCTCCAGATGTAGGAGCATGGGTGCCAGCACCTGCTCCAGATGTAGGAGTATGGGTGCCAGATCCTGCTCCTGAAGGTGGAGCAGATGATCGAGATGGCCGAGCAGGAATGTCAGATGCTGAAGCTGAAGCTGAAGCTGCTGATCGAAATGGTCGAGCAGGGCTGCCAGATGTTGCTCCTAAAGCTGAAGCTGCTGATCCAAATGGACGAATAAGGACAAAAGCTGCTCCTGCATATTCTTTAGATACCCTTGCTCGTAAACTCCCATCTGCTTCTGCTCCTAATGCTACTGTTATCCCCCTCTCTTGTGCTATAAGCACAGCCAATCTCAAAGTATCGATAATCTGATTCTGCATCACATCCAACCTTGCAGAAACCTGATCATATCTCTGATCCATCTTCTCCTCCAAAGAAGAAATGCTATCAAGAATCTGTTGTGTGTTGATTCCAGTTGATCCTTCTTGAGGAGGAGTCCCTGCCTCGCGTACCTCACGCGCCTCAGATGCCTCAGATGGCTCAGGTGGTGGTGGTACCTGAAGTTGAAGTGCCTCGACAACTTTGGGTACCCATTTCTTACTCACTGTGTCGAGTTGGAATCCCATCTTCTTCAAAGTTGAATCATTGAAATAATCAAATCGGTCTAAAGAAACTTTATCATCGGGGAGAAGAGGGATTCCGCGTTCTTCAAAAAATGAACATAGAAATAGACCGTACGGAAGACTGCATCTTCTGGTCTTCCGGCAGGCGCGCATGTGACTAATGATGATATGGGAGAGGGAGATTTTTTTCCCATTCATGATGCACCAAATCAAGAAGACATCGAACCATGTCACAGTAGTATGCCCTTTTCTAGGGCACACACAGTTGACAACTATGTGGTGGATGATTCGTGCCTCTAATGTCAAATTCGTCAGAGGGGGGGTCTTCTTCTCAGTAATATCTGTCCTCCCACAGATTTCGTTTAGGGCTACCAAAACGTTAAAGCCCTCAACATCAGTGGGCCATGTACGACTGTCGTACTTTCTAATCGCATCTTTGGGCAAATTGTATAGGAGGTCTAACCTATCCCGTGTAATGACAATTTCTTGCCCTCGGACAGATGTTTTAACCGACTCATCGTCAATTCTTTCCACATTGGCATAAAATTCTTTAACGACCGTCGGATACATATCACTTTTTAATGCCAAAAATGACCCCCAACCTATTTTTTCAAATAAATCTTCAACTTTAAAACCAAATTGTGTGAAATATGAGAGGTCCACGATTTTACCGAATATGAAGGACCGTGTGGAGAAATCCTCTCTGTACATGGTCGCCGCTTCCGAAGATACGAAATAGGTGGGGTCGAATGCGGTATCCTTCTTTTGTTTTTTCCCTCACCTTGTTGAGGTCGCTTTCCTTTTCGAGGACGATGCCATGGGTTAAAGGGTGGGTTTTTCAAAATAAAGGAAGAAGTAGGGAGAATAGGGTGGGGTTTGGGATTGAAATGGGGGTGATTTGAATGAAAGGGGGGTGTGATTCGAATGAATGGGGTGTGATTCGAATGAATGGGGGTGTGATTCGAATGAATGGGTGTGTGATTCGAATGAATGGGGGTGTGATTCGAATGAATGAGGGAAGGGCTCGGGAAAGGGACTTCGGAATGAGGGAAGGCCGAGCTTAGATTGAGGAAAGGGAGAACTAAGGATGAGAGAAACACGGCCGGAACCGGCGCCGGAGCAGGAGAGTGAAAGGGGGAGGGAGAGATTCGATCTAGGGTTTTGAAATGGACTCACGGCGAAGGAGGGAAAGGGTTAGGGTTCGGTGTCGATCGAATGAATCGACGGTTCTTATATATTAAGTTTGCATTCATTCGAATGAAACAGCCCATTCATTCGAATGAATGCACATTTTCAGGCATTCATTCGAATGAATGGGCTGATTCATTCGAATGAATGCATCAGAGGCTGCCTGAGAATGGCAGTCCAGGGCATTCATTCGAATGAATCAGCCCATTCATTCGAATGAATCCTCTGTTATCGGGCATTCATTCGAATGAATGGGCTGATTCATTCGAATGAATGCATCAGAGGCTGCCTGAGAGTCGCAGTCCAGGGCATTCATTCGAATGAATGGGCTGATTCATTCGAATGAATGCCTGGACTGTCATTCTCAGACAGCCTCTGATGCATTCATTCGAATGAATCATCCCATTCATTCGAATGAATGCCCGATAATAGAGGATTCATTCGAATGAATGGGCTGATTCATTCGAATGAATCAGAAACGTGCATTCATTCGAATGAATCAGTTGATTCATTCGAATGAATTCTGTGTATGCGAATGAATTGAATGATCGGGCTGAACAGTACTCCGTGTTACTGTTCAGCCCATTCATTCGAATGACTGGTCATTCATTCGAATGAATGTATTCAGCGGAATCGTGTGCGAATGATTCGAATGATCGGGCTGAACAGTAACACGGAGTACTGTTCAGCCCGATCATTCGAATGAATGTCCAGTCATTCGAATGAATTGATTCATTCGAATGAATGCCAAGATGAACTGGGCATTCATTCGAATGAATCCATTCGGCGGATTCGAACGACTGGGCATTCGAATGATCGGGCTGAACAGTACTCCGTGTTACTGTTCAGCCCATTCATTCGAATGAATCCAAAATGAACCGGTGATTCATTCGAATGAATGGATTCATTCGAATGAATCGAAAATGAACTGGTGATTCATTCGAATGAATCCATTCATTCGAATGAATGACAAAATGAACTAGGAATTCATTCGAATGAATGGAAACGCGGGGGCAGAATCGTAATTTCACCCGAATTTCCGAATTCGGGTGTGTAGAGGCAGAAAAACCGGGTGTGTGTAAGTGCTCCCTAGATAAGATGGACACGGTAAGTTCTCATTATATTAAACAAAGTTTCAATATTTTGTTAAATGTAGGGGAGAAATTTGAACCCAACTCAAATGACTCGATTAGAGAAATCAGTTTTGACATAGATTAAATTGAATTTACTAAAACCTTATTCATATCGGCTTGAGTTCTGCCCTAGTAAATTAAGAGGTTCTTCTCATATTGTACTTCAATTAGATTTTTAATTTTATAAGGTCCCTCGTTCTATCCCGATCCCGTGAATGGACATCTTTTTCAAGTTTTGACTATTGGGAGTTACGAATTGGTGCCCACTTCGTCCGCAACGCGTTAAGGCAAATATTTTCTTTCTCACGGCCATTGGATGAAAAACGCGCAAGTCAATTATTACTTGAGCTGCCTTATTTCTTCTCTTGTACCCCTTTTGATTTTGGAGAGTCTCCCCTTCTTTCTTATTATCTCCAAATCCTTTCTATTCTTTCCTATTTTTTTTAACATCTAATAAACCAAATAAAAAACCTACGTACTTGGGGTTTTTTTTTTCCTTACTCTATTCATCCCTTTTTAATGGGTAGATTATACTTTCTTTTCATTAAACCATATATGTAGTAGAAAATGACATTGATAATGTACGAATAAAGTTTAACCTTAACCATCAAAGTCTAATGAATTTTTTACTTCAAAAATATAATTGAAATCGATAATAGTTTTTTCCTTTTATCAAGGCTAAGATCAATATTCCCGGTGGATGCTAGTTGACTCAGCTAGGTGACTTAGATGAATCGACCAAGTGAGTTGGTTCATTATTTCATAGAATATTTACACATATATACAGCAAAAATATTAACAAAAAGAAAAAAAAAACATTTTTTTCTGTATTTCATATTTATGGGTAATTGATGGAGGCTATCAAGTCGATGATTCACATTCGGACTCATCTTCAGTGGACCTTATCCAACAGAACAAATTCTCATGACTTACATAAACCATTTTGATCGAAAGAGATACAACTAGACTACGTCTAATAAATCCATCAATTTTGTTAGTTGAGGCTCACTGAACCTGAGTGAGCCAGATCTGCCAATAAGTCCAAGCCTATACCTTAGACAGGCTTGATCCATATTCAAGTCCACTCCTCAAAGCCCATCTTCTATAGTCTCTCACAGAGTGACAAGTGTACGGACCAGAATGAATTTTATAAAGAGAGAATGGAGGAAGAATTTAGCAAGATAATTTCGTTTGGAATCTCAAATTAGAGAAGATAATTATTGGAAAACGAAATTGAAAGGAATTTTGGAAGGAAGGTTTTGACACAGTCTTAGTATTTTGGCTATAACTTTTCACTCCGATGTCCAAATGACTTGATTTATTTTGGTTGGAAAGAAGACTTCAAGGGCTACAACTTTGTATTTCATGAAATGTTTGCGATTCAAACGTTTACTAGGTCAAAATCGAGATGCAAGTGAACCCAAGTTTCAAATCCGAGAATAGAAAGGAGGTTGACGAATTTTGCAAGTGGACTCTCTCCACATGGGTAACTCCATATTTTTAGGATTTTTATGTTTGTTTTTTTAGGATTTAATCTTGTTCATCCAATAAGCCATGTGACATTTTCTAGGGTTGAGATAGAATAATCATAATTAGACTACATTCTATCTTAAGTAGTTTCCTTTTTTAATTACGATTTAGATAGAAAATATCATTTCTTGGCTTAGTCAATTAAGACAAGGTTATTTTAGTCTTTTCCTTATTATTTATTTATAAATACTTGTGTAAAAATGAAAATTAATATATAATTGATTTTTTTGGGAAAAAGAAGACTCTTGGTATTGGGTGTTTTTCACACCAGGCTTCGGCCGTCCAACGAAAGGCAGGCCTTTGGACTGCGACCAATTCAATCTTGCAATGAAGTACCAGTTTTTTTTTTATTCACCTAGTCTTTTTGTTTTCATAGATTAGGTTGTGTCTTGTTCAAATTTTACCTTCACTCTATTTTAATTATGCTTCTGCAGTTCTTAATCATATTCAATTAGAAAGGCCCAATCTAGTGAAATCCATAAAATAATTTGAATTTATGGGAAACTTTTGCAATCGGTGGCGACTTTGTTTGAGCAATTCTTTTCTGAGGTAGAATCCTTTTACAATTCGTAATCGACTATGTGGGTCTTTCGGAGACCATACTTTGAAATCGCAAACTTACTGGCGGGTTCTCACTAAATTCAACCATAGGCCTGCATCAGTTGGCGTTAGAGCCAAAAAATTGAGCTTTGAATTGCTTCTAATTGCAATTAGAATAAGATTCTTGGAAAAAATTATTTTGTTTAAGGAGTTAATTTCTTTCACACACTTCTTTGATTCAAGATATTGTTGTATTGTAGTTCAATTTTTTCTTTTGGGACTTTGAATTTCATCCAAACATTTCGTCTATTAGCCGGTGTATTAAGTTGGAATAGAACAATCTTTGGAAATTTCATTATCTTGTAGAGTTTTTTGGGAACAAATGGAAAAGAGAGAAAATCTGAAAAAATTACAGTAGATGGGTCTCTCTGTGAGGATTTCAGAAATATCTTAATTGCCTAAAACAAAGTTCCTAGCCCGAAAACTAGGTTTTTCTTTGGGATTGCAGATGGATTTTGATCAACCAAATGAAGTGAAAAAATTCTCAAATTTTTACAATAGTTATATATTTTCGTCAGGATCATCGTGATATATTATTTTATATTATTTTGATCTTTCTACATCAAGATATTGTTGCTGTAGTGGACTGCTATCAAAACTACAGAATTATTTTTGGTCTATGTTACAATCGTTATTTGAGTAATTAAATCAAACTGAAAAAATCTCAAATTTGGAGGGTAGCTAGATCTTCTTCTCTATTTTCCAGAAATATAAGGATCTCTCCAAGTCGAGATTTGTAGTTTTAGTTATGAATTTTTTCGTCATAGAGCACAAAAAATGACTAAGCAGAAACAACGTTTTTAGTTGCATATTTTCTACTGAGTTGGAGTAATTATTTGACAGACCATTTATATTCAAATCAGTCTGTTATTTTTACAGAAGGTTATATATCAGTTTGATACCTTCAATTAAAATTTTGTGATTTTATCTCATCATAAACTCTACTTCTAAAATTTATATTGACAGACGTGCAAATTTTCACACAATAAACTGCTTATTGGCTAATTGAAGTTTCATGTAACTTTATTCTTGAGATTCTTCTTGCAGCTACCCGATTTTCATACTTGCTAGTTAATTGTGTGATTAGCATTGGTTATTGCTTGTGTTTCCAACAAATAAATTTCCATGTTTCAGGCTCTCTTGCTCATTTGGATTTTCTGTGGCACACGGTTATAATACCCGACTAAATATGGGCAATAACGAAGGCTTCGGTCCTGAGAACAACACTTTGCTGGTCCGAACCAGCAATACATACCGGGATGACAAGAAATTAAGATGGTTGACTTACGGGAGACAAGTGCAACTTTGGCAAGTTAGATGGCTACCTTGCAGATTCGATGCAACAACTTTTCCATGAGCGTCAATAGACATCTTCATCCATCAAGAGGTCACATGGTTCACACCATGCATCACCTTCTGAATCAAATGGTCACATGCTCCAACATCCAGATACCGAGTAACATCGTCATCACCCCAGAGAGGATAATACCACATGAAGATCATCTTGCCAATGTCTTCTAGGGGTATTTGGTGTTGTTTTGAATGGATTGGGATTCTAATTTGCATTTTCATGTATTGAGGTATTTCTTTGTATTTGGGGTATTTCATTGTGTTTCATGTAAGGGATATCTCCATAGCAACAAGCCATCAATATACGACAATCTATGAGCCCTAAGTCCTCATTTTTAGGGTCACCACAGGATCTCTATCAAAGAGGCTCCGCAACCTTCACATTTAGTTTTCTAGGACACAAGACATCGCGTAAAGTCTGAACCTTCAGGGGACTTACTATGGACCTAGTGCACCGTGATAGTAGGCGATAGCTGAACTCGAAGACGAGTTTTTCTCTAGGAGAGAGAGAGTATGATGGAGCATTTGCACCACCTTCATGCAGTTGTTGATGCAGAGATTCAGTTATGTTGGCAACGGATCGCATGTGTGATGGCATTAGTCACCGGGCTAACTATGCGACGTCGTCACAGGGATGATAGTGTTTTCAATGCCACCGGGCTGGCACCACATTGCACATGTCCACGATATTATTCTAGACACCAGGAAATACACTATTGCACTAACAGTGTAGACTCTTGGATTATTTTTTCTCTGCAGATGGTATTTAGGTGGATCTGTCGACAGTGCAGGTTTCTCCATGCAGTTTTTTATGAATCGTGTTACCTTTCATAGATGTAGGCATTGGAGCAGTAGTGAGCTAATGATCATAGGAGCAGCGTATTAAGTTTTGTGGATTTTAGACACCCGATCCCACCTATGACAGTAACTATCATCCAGGCCTTGCACTACATTTGGTGGATATGACTCCTTAGAAGATTGTAGTTGCAACACCTCTAACTTTTGTCAAGAGGGAGTGATGCAGGTGTATATTACCCAAGCCGTTTGTGGACTCTTTCCGCTTACTAGTATCCTTGGTGGACTCCTTGATAGTGGACCTCAACTCCACATTATAAGAGAATGTTGTTCGGTGTTCTACTTCAAATATTAAACTCGAGGACGGGTTTCTTCCGAGAAGGGGAGAGTGATGCAGGCCACAGGCTGATTATTCACAGTTGGACTCGTCTTCAGTGGACCTTGATCCAGCGGAACAGATTCTCATGGCTTACATGGACCATTTTGATCGAAGGACACACAACTAGACTCCATCTAATAAATCAATCATTTTTATTAGTCAAGGCCCAGTGAACTTGAGTGAACCAGATCAACCTGTAAGTCCAAGCGCATACCTTAGACATGCCCAATCCATATTCAAGCCTACACCTCAAAACCCATTTTCTACAGTCTCTCACAGGATGACAAGTGTATGGACAATAATGAATTCTATAAAAAGAGAATGGGGGAAGAATTTGGGAGAATTTAGCAAGATAATTTCATTTGGAATCCCAAATTAGAGACGATAATTACTGAAAAACGAACTTGGAAGGAAGGTTTTGAGACAGTCTTAGTATTTTGGCCATAACGTTTTACTCTGATGTCTGAATAACTTGATTCTCTTTGGGTTGGAAAGGAGACTTCACGGGATACAACTTAATATTTCATGAAATTTTCGTGATTCAGACGTTTACTAGGTCAAAATCGAGATGCAAGTGGACTTAAGTTTCAAATATGAGAATAGAAAGGAGGTGGACGTATTTTACAAGTGGACTCTCTCCACATGGGCCACTCCATATTTTTAGGATTTATATATATATAATTTAATTTTGCTCACTCGATAAGCCATGTGACATTTTCTAGGGTTTAGATAGAATGGTCATTATTAGACTACATCCCATCTTAAGTATTTTCCCCTTTTAATTAGGATTTAGATAGAAAATATCCTTTCTTAGCGCAGTCAACTAAGCCAAAGGTATTTTATTCTTTTCCCATTGTTATTTCTCTGAAAATACCTGTGTAACAAAGAATTAACATACAATTGATTTTTTTTGGAAAAAGATTACTCTTGGAGTTGGGTGTTTTTCACACTGGGCTTCGGCCCTCCAACGAAAGCCAGGTCCTTGGACTGAGACAAATTATATCTTACAAGTAAGTACCAGTTCTTTTTTATTCAATTAGTCTTTTGGTTTTCATAGATTAGGTTGTGTTTTATTCGAATTTTACCTTCACTCTCTTTTAATTATGTTTCCACAATTCTTAATCATGTTCAATTATAAGAGGCCTAATCTAGTGAAATCCATAGACTAATTAGATTTTCTGAGAAACTTGTGCATCAGTGGGGATTTTACCAAGGCAGATTCCTTTTATGATTCGTAATCAACTGTGTGAGTTTTTCAGAGACCATACTCTGAAGCCGCAAGTCTACTGGCGGGTTCTCGCAGAATTCGACCTTAGTCTTGCATAAGTAATGATCTAAATGAGAATAATATCCATTTCTCAAAGTAGTAGCCTCTTTTATTTTTTGTTATGAGATATTTTTAGATGCATGATAATTACTAGAGAATATATGAGTAGAAAAATTATTAAGTAATTTAGAAGCAAACAAACATTCAACCCTATCCCATTGTCATAACAAAAAAATATAGGAGTACAAAATTTAATAGTTTCATAGGCCTTAGATAAATGTGTAATTTTTATTGAAAATTCAACAATGTATAAGAGGTGGACGGGTAGGTGAGTGTAAATGGTTTGGATTGACCATTGGCAGACTCTAAATAGGAGGTCTTTATGAGAGGTCTCTCCTTTGAATCTGTCTTGAATATTTTTCATATACGTCACCTATGAGAGCACTTAATAAGATATGCGGTTGATCATTTCTTCACATATATATAACTATGTTCACATGGGTAACAAAACCCTTCGAGGACCCACCTTGGCCCCACATACATCCCATAGCCTCATCACACCTTACCCTACTCCTAAATTGGATCTTGCCTAATTTAAATCCATTATTAGTTGATGTTACTGTTTGACAGAAATCCAAACAAAATCGCCTCCACTTTTACTATTGATTTTTGGAACTTGAAAAGTGTAGTTTTTAAAATCCAATGAATTTGTTTTTTTATATAAAGTACCATATGGAAAATACCTTTCAAATAGACCTTACTCACCTCATAGTCCCTACCCATGTGGGCCCCATAGGATCATATAGGTATTGTTGTGCATGCACAATGTTGCCCAAGGCCCAAGTGAATCTGACCTCTGACAAGTTTATACATAATTATGGTGCAAACTTTAGATTTTGGAGCCCATAGTAGATCAGTGGATCCATTCCTCCTTAGATCAACTTACCCGTTGAATTGCACTTTTTTTAGTAGAAATAATGATTAAAATTCATTAAAGAAAAAGAAAATACAAAGAAAAATCCTATCACTTGTATAAGAGAATTATATAATACCAAAGGAGCAATAAAAAACAAAGGAACATACAAGAATATCCCTACTCATAACTTTATACCCTGTGAATTGCACTTGTACATAACTTGATACCAATCTGATTTTGAAAGTCTATTGATCTAACCATTTGACTTTCCATTGTTAGATAAAATGTGAAATTTTAAGGACCTTAAAAAACATGGTTTCACTTATTCAAATAAAATGAAATTTTATAATAATGATCCCCTAAATGGCCTTTTTTAAGATATCTCCATTAGTGGGACACATGGGCCTCTATGGATCGGTTGATTGCAAAAATCTTGCTTGAATAAGGTGCTTATAAAAGATCACTTTGATTGATTAAGTAAACCCTGTCTTTTAAGGTCTCAAAATTTCAATTCTATCCCAAAGAGTAAAAGTTCATAGATTTAGAGAAATAGTCCATCTAACATGGAATGGGGTCACATTGGATAAAGATAAGCTTTGGGGGGGGGTGGTTGTAGTGGCTGTGTCATAGGTTGGCGTGAGGTCTAGAGGGCTGTGACTTGTAACAACCAGCCTTTTTTCCATTGATAAAATTAGAGTAAATGTTTTTTTTATAAAAAAAAGGACGGAGACGTCACGACGCGAGTCAAGTCCGAGTCCAAAGACCCGACACTTGACTGGCCTAACTAGGGTGTACATAATAACATTTGCACACACCCTGATAATCCTGCGAAATTTAAGCATTTACAGCATTCATGAATAGCCTATCACATATCATAGCAAAATAAGGAATTCCCCAAAATAATTATACATCAAGTCAAATACAATAAACTTAAATACATGAATCGAAATCATAAATATGAATTCCCCAAAAAGATTACATTCGTATAAAAAAGTACAATGTTCTCACATCTCCCACAACATCAAAATAATTTTAATTCCACAAGACTTCGTTCTTTGATCTCTATCTTATCCAGACTCAGCTAACGTTTAGTCCGATATCATCTACATCTTCCAAAACCTGCATACAAAATTGGTGGGGGGAATTTATGGGCTTAATCAACTTGCCCAATAGGAATTCCAATCACATAGTATGCCTACGGTGTGCCATACTCATACTTTTATAAAAATCTCGATCATATCGCTCTTTCAAACTACAACATAATGTTATAAGTGTTTTGACATTTATAAACCATCTTTTCAAGTTATACTCAACACTTTTCTCAAAGCTATGTATTATAGTACAAATCTCATACTTGACTCACAATAAAGATTCTACATTTGAAAACATATATACATATTTCTTTGCAAAGTACAATACTCATTCTAGTTTCATCTCATGGTTTCATTCTCAAAATACATTTTCAAACTTAATATCTTATGAGAGGTTCATCTATCATCTGTCCTTTCCCAAAATATCCTACATAACTCATATATCATTTATGAAAATATCACATTAAAAATGCATTCTTAAAAGCATTCTTGAAAACCGTTCCCTTCTCATTGTTTCCAATACCGTATTCAATTCATATGAATGATCATCAATATATAACATGTCATGCCATGGATGCCATGATATATGCATACCATTATCATGCCCCATGCAAGATACCTCAATATCTCATTTGAAACCACGAGGCATTTCCCATCCCGTATACACATTTAACATGTTCCTGGGGGAATCTTAATACACAATATTACAGAACCACCGGTGTAACATCATTTCTTTCAATCAATCACGCGCAAGTATGACATCAAGGTCTGCGCAGGTCCATTCAACACCTTGATTTGCTAAATCATAAAACGACACTAAAGTCCGTCCAGGCATTCGGCACTTTGGTTCGTTACTAACCCCATAACAGTAGATCATGACCTTAAGGTGCATTTATTCTCATTTCATGCATTTCCCATCCCATGCTTCATGCATGAGGAATATGAATGCATTTGATGTCCATGATCCATGTTATGTGTTCTCGACTATTCTCTTCATCGTACAGATACTCTTTTTATCATAAGTGCCTTATATATTCCAAATACATCGACTTTATTCATGATTATGATATAGATGTTTTATACATAATTTTCAAATCTCAAAGTAGTATAAAACTCCATATAAATGGAATCTACCATTTTCTCATACAATATCATATTCAAAGTATCTCAAAACATCTTATTTTCATGTGATATAAAATCATTTGAAATGCTGCTTTCATAATCATATTCTTTGGCACTTATAAGGTCATAATTCATAAATCAAAATATACGATTTTCAAAGGAAATCAATTCATCATTTCTTTTCTTGTTTATTAACAAAATAAACATAAGTTCACATCCAATTGCATTTCAACGAAGTAGGAAAACCTACCTGATCCTAACCGATCAATGAATGAAGGTAATCCATGGACTAGCTCATTCGATTCCGGGTTTACTCTTTGACCATCCGTTCATCGTTCATGCATAGGAAACATAACCTACATATTATTAGTATTTCTTTCTAATTGTTCTTAATTCTCTAATCTTTATATTTCGTTTCTCCACCTCTAACGTCTCATTAAGCCTCATAGGTCCATTGGTGAAGGCTAATATAGCCTAGGTGATCCCATAAAACATTTGGGGTCCATTTAAATCAATTACACAAAATTGACCATTTCTCTACTCGACACATCGACCAAAGTCGATGTATCCTGAAATATTGAACCGACCCATCGACTTTAGTCAATGTGTCCAGTTTCTGGACTTCTGTTCAGGCACCTATTTTCTTCCCTTCTTTCTAGGGTTTGTACATAGCATTTGGCCTATCTCTTTTACTGGATTTAATGATGAAATATTCTCTTTCATTTACTTCATTCATTCATCAGAAGGACGCCCTGAAACAACTAATGTGTCTCCTGGAAATAGCCTACCCGTCAATCAGTCCATTCTTAGAAGTCTTTACAAAATTGATATTTTCTCTAGTATACATATTGACCCCAGTCGATACATACACCAGGATATACATCGACACAAGTCGATACATATTCCTAGGTAAAATCTGAAAATCAACATTTCAGTCATCTTCTCCACTTCTATTCTGAGACATACATATTGACTTTGACCAAAGTCGATATGTACTCCTGAGATTTCTGCAACTCCCTTATTTCGGGTTGCATGTTTCTCTACTTTGTTTCATCCTCTTCTAATCTCATTTAAAGGTCCTATTACACATTTTAGTGTGATTATCTTACTCTAAATCATTGTGAACATTATAGATACCACATACCTTGGGGAATCCTTGCGGATTTCGATGACCAAAAGGGCTTTGAGCTTAAGCTTGGTGTTTTCCTCTTTCTTTCTTCCTTGCTCGATTCTTGCTTGGTATCTCCTTCCTTTATTTCTTTTCTTCCCTTTCCCTTCGTTTTCTCTTTTCTTCTATCTTCCTATCTTGATATCCCTAGAGTCTTAATTGAGTCCTTGAAAATGGAAAAAGCATTGTGAATGCCCATGCATGGAAAAGTGGAAGGTTTGGACGGTGGTAGACAGAGCGTCTGCTGAAGACGTTCGGGTTACTCGACACATCGACACAGTTGATAGGTACATTTTCTGGATAATACCATGTATCGACCGAATACGATATGTCTCATCCAAAAATGCAATCTTTGGGTCCTCTATCACACAAATCGACCAACTCGATATGTACACTTCTCGATACATCGACATATGTCGGGGATTCATTCCTGCTCCTCGGTCAACACACCAGACACGTGGAGGCCATCCATTGGTCCTCCAGAATGGTGGTAGGTGTGGTATCTCAGACATTGAGCAGCGGGATATTTCTCGATACATGTCTATGGGTCGATACATACCAATAATTATAAATCGACAGAGCTCAACACATCCTTCTGGAAAACTTAGTAACAAGGTCTGTTTGTCGACACATGTCCCAAAGTCGATACATACTACATGTCGACATATCGACCAGGTCGATATGTCCTTCTGGAAATCTTCAGTTCCTTCCATTTCTTTCTTCTCATTTCTTTTCTCACTTGGTTCAATACCCATCTCCAATCCATCATTAAAGAGGGGATTTATATTAATTCACCGGTTTAAGATTTCGGGGTGTTACATGATTGGTGCTAAGGTGACAATATATAAGAGCATGAGCTCTCCCCTAAAAAAGAGTTTGGCCCTAGTTTGGTGCAAACAACGATGCAAATGACCAATATGTGTCATTTGGGCCCACACAGATTTTCTTATGACCAAGGTGTCCAAGTCTCATAGAGTACCGGACTAATCCTCGAGGCATGTACAAGCCTCTTGACTCACATACACCGAGAAACTCTACAGGGAGTGACCCTTGGGGTAGAGTGAGAATTGAACTCAGGACTCCCACTTCCTGAGGTGGGTTCCTGGCCATCACTCTAACCCCTTTGAGTTGGCCCACACTGGATGAGTGTGTTTGAAATTTCTTAGCTTCTATATGGTGCTTCTAAAATTTCATCTTGATGATAAGAGAAGCTACAGTTTTAAGGCATTTAAAATTTCATTTTTATCTAATAGTGGAAATTCACCAGATTACATTATTGGGCTTTAAAAGTCAAATTGGATACGATGCAATTCACACGGAATGGATAGGTGAGGAGGAAATTGGATCCATTACGTTAATCATGTCCTCCAAAAACCAAAGTTTGTTTGAAAGTATATAAATTATTTAAAAGAGATCTCGAATGTTGAGCCCTCTAATGACCAGTCATATCATTCACACTCACCTACCTAGTGTGAATTTATATCCTAAATTGATACCTATTCATCTCTTATACATTGTTGCATTTTCAAGCCATAACAATTATAAGTCTAAGCAATACAATGTGCTTGGATGTTTGTATCCAATATGGGATCCATTTATTGGTGAATCTAAATTACTCAATATGTTGTTTTCCTTCATAGGTTTTGATCTAACCTTGATTGATTTTATTTTTTGACCAATTTCTAATATACATATTTATTCTATGATTTATTTTTATCTTAAAAATCAAAGGCTAGGATGATTCAATGAATCTCAATTTTGAGAATACGATACTTCCATTGATAATAATTTATCCATCCACTTATTTTTTATCAATATAATATGACCTGGGAGATCAACAAAGCGTTTCAACCCAAGCATCTATCAAAATGCCCATACATGTATATATGGGAACTTTTTAGTACTTCTATAAGTTATCACATCAATTTGTACTCTATAAGTTATGTCCATATATCTTATTAGGCTCAATGGAGTATGATCATCAGAAATGTACTCTTGTTAGAATAGTATATATAGTCATTTTGTGAGAAAGATTCTTTTTTTGTATACTTTTATAATTTATCACATTCTTAATTGAATTCCAAAAAGAAAAGTCATGTGATGAGAAAAATGAAAAATATTGCAATTATATATATATATATATATATATATGGTTTTTCTACCCTACAAAATTTGTTACGGTGAGAAATTGTGAAATCATATGTTCTCTAAAATGAAAAATTCTATGTGCATCCTAATATCTTTTTTCCAAATTCCCTTCACATCCCTTTAAAATACCATTTGTATCTGTTGGAATAATTAGAGTTATTATCTAATTACGATTTCTAGTGTGGGTTTACCTCTAATTAAGAGGTGTATTTGATTTATGATTAGAGTGTCATAGCCCTGGGGATCGGCTAGAGACTATAAATATATTTAATAGCATAGGGATTTAATATATACACAAGTTATTATTTTTTTACATGCTATCAGCCAAAATTCATTCCTGAGTGCAGCTACAATAAGCATGTCTCTTCTTCTCTCCCTCTGCGGGATACATCGGCAGAGGGAGGGAGGGACATTCGATCGAGACTTTGCCTTTCTAACTTGTTTCGAAATGAAACCACAAGCCACAAACCCTCTGCAGTTCTTCCAGGTCCTCTGAGAGAGAGAGAGAGAGAGGCACATTCAAGAGCTGAGTCTAGTGGAAATCTCGTGTCCTCCACACGTCTTTCAGCCACCGATTTTCTGACCGTTCTGAGCTCTGCCTCCTCCCATTTCCAGGAAAACTGCCTTGCTAGATATGGAGATTTTCTTCAGGGTATAAATGAGGAATCATCAGATGATCGGTTGTTTGGTTATCAGGACATTCAAAGATGCCCTTTTCTGAGGAACATCAATGAACCAACTCACTTTTCATTCTCATCCGTCCATTTTCCTGTGCCTGTACGGGGAGCCAAAGGCCCGATTTTTTAAGATGGCCCCAGAAACCTTCTTCAGTCCCTGCAACAGATTCTAAAGTAGATCCACCTGATGTTGCTATTGTACTTCCCATGGATGGATTCAATCTTTACCGTTCTCAGTTGGATGCAATGGAGAACCCCCAGGAAGCACATGCAAGAAGAGGAGCCCCATGGAGATTTGATCCAGATCTGCTACTAAGATGTCTTAATACTCTTAGAAAAGAGGGATCTGTTTATTTGCCATCATTTGACCATGGTGTTGGAGATCCATTAGAAGATGACATTTTTGTGAGTCTCCAGCACAAAGTAGTGATAGGAGAAGGGAATTACTTGTTCCTAGAAGAAGGGACATGGAAGGATATTTGTTCTATGTTTGATGCTAAATGGTTTCTTGAAGTGGACGTCAACACTGCAATGCAAGGCCTTCTAAAAATGCACATTGCAACTGGAAAAACATCAGATTGAGTACAATGACCGACAATATGCGGAGCTTATCATCGTCACCAATCATGCTACAAATCTGTTTTGTTGTTTCTTCTTATCACGATTTACCAGATATGTATCAAGAAGAAGGGGGAGAGTTGAAGAAAGGGACACAAATTGCATTTCTCTTCCTACTTTGTTGAAGCCTCGTTCGAGCATGCCTTGTTTTATCATTACTCTAAAATGAGACGGCATGTTTTAGACACATGTCCATTTGTTGTGGAATTCATCCACTCTTTTTATTTGGAGGACTCTGATTCGTCCCCATTGTTTGCTAGCCTTTCATGGCTACAACCTTTATTTGCTGGCCTTTTATAGTTATAACCTTATTTGCTGGTCTTTATGACTTCAGCCATTGTTTGCTAGCCTTTTATGGCTACAGACTTATTTGCTGGTCTTTATAACTTCAACCTTTTTCATGGCTTTTCCGATCTGATTGATCGATGTGATGGCTTCAGCCTTATTTTAGGCATTTATTATGCCCTTGATTTTTCAGGCCATTTGTCTCATGACTTTATCGCATATTGCGATTGTTTTCGTCGAACAATTGTCTTACGGCTACTCTTATCGTCCGAGCCTCTGTCTCTATCTCAGGCCGCCATCGGTGTTCACCGTCTGTCATTTTGCAGCCAATCAACACTGCCACAGAAACACATATTTGCAGCCACTAAACTGTTGCAACTTCAACAAGTTTTGCAGCCAATCAGTGTGCTACTTCAACAAATCTTCGTGGCCAGTCAATGTGCCACTTTTGTAATTCACCTGCCGTTTCTTCACTTTCTAAGCTTCGTGTTCATCCACGCTTCAACTTGCAGGGAGTGTTTTGGAATAATTAGAGTTATTATCTAATTAGGATTCTCAGTTTGGGTTTACCTCTAATTAAGATGTGTATTTGATTTATGATTAGCATAAAGTTTGAATTTGAGTGTCATAGCCCTAGAGTCGGCTAGAGACTATAAATATATGTAATAGCATAGGAATTTAATATATACACAAGTTATTATTTTTCTACAGTATCGTTATATCCATATTTCCTTCTTCACAAGCGAATTACGACATCAGAAAGCAAAACCTAGACCAAAAAAGATGGATGATACTCTTCCATTCTTTTTGTTGTAGCTCAACCTTAGATCTTTTCTTCATCTGTTTCGACTTCCTCTTTGCTTTCCATGTCACCAAATCTTTTCTACCTTGATTGAGTTCGATCTAGAAATTTCAAATTGCATAATCACAATCATCTCAAAATCTACAGTCATGATGATTTTCAAAAAGTTCAATCGAACTTAAAATAGTTTCAAGGTGACAGTAGTCTTCGAAAGTGCACCTTAATTGCCCTTAAACCTTAGTTTAAGCCCAAACTCTTTTTGCACATAGCCTTTTCAATTAGTTTTGGTAGAATTTTTTAATAGCTAGTTAAGATTATAGTAAGAATGAATCAAATGTTAGTAATACTTAAAAAATAATTCTAAGCTTTTGACAATCTCCATAATATGCTTGAAAGCTTAGTTTCCAATATATATGTGTTTTTTAATGATTATTATTGTAGTTTGCTAATATTGATTAATAAAAGCTTAAATTTATAAATCTACACATATTTTGAAGCATGTAAATAAGTGTGTCTAGCAAAAGTTAACTCAGCATTTAAATATGTACTTTACATTTTAAGCTGTAGAACCCCTTGTTGCTTTGATTACACTTTGCGCTCTAACTACTATTTAAAAGTAAAGAATTCACAAATCTCCTTGGAAACCCATTTTCCTCACTTTTAGAAATAGGTTTTACCCATCCTACTAATGCCAGGGCCGGAGCACAAGTTGAGGTGTAAGGCAAAAACTCTAAATGGGCCTTCTTGATATTTAATATTATTATAAGTAATATTTAATTAAAATTTTAATTATATAATATCAAATTTATTTAAAATCTATTTTTTCTTGCTTTTAGAGCTACAAAATTACTAATTAAATTTTATATTCAAGTTTTGCTAAAATATCATTTTCAATTGATAATATGTCTGATTCACTTAATCTTTCTTGTGACATTGTTGATCGTAGGTGCGTTTATAATCAATTTTAGTTTTGAAAAACTTCTTAACACCGTATGTTATATTTCGAATTATATAATTAAATTTTATTGGGGATTTCAATAATTTTAAAGACCCTATTTTTGTGAGTTATATACACAAGGACAAAAAGGGAGTGGGAGAGAGAAACCGTCTCTCCCAATGTTATCAAAACCAAACCGTGACACGAACCGTCTCGATGGAAGGTTGGGTTAAATAAGGTTCAATCGTGGTCAAACTCGTGTCATAAATATTATATTATAAATAATATTAAATTATTAATTAATATTTAATTGATGAGTTAGAAATAAAATTTTAAGCAAAAAATATTTTTTTTGAAAAATCAAAGGATGAATTTTACTAGTAAAATCAAGTGACTAAAATTGAATTTTAGTTTCAAATTTTGATCTACACAGTTCAAAAAAATTGTACAATATTTTTATTTTATATACTAGCATGAGAGAGTGAGTTAAAACTTTACAATCCATTGTATAATAGAATTATTTTCTAGTTTTAATATTTTTTATGAAATTCTAATGTTTTACAATAATACGATAACATTACCTTTAAATTCATCAAATCTTATCTTCAAAACCCTTTTTTAAATTTTTTATAAAAAATTATCTATAATATTAATATGAAAAAAGACAGATTAAATATTTTAAATTCAATTAATTAAATATTAAATTTCTTATTCTTATTTAACCTATTTAACAAACTTTTTGTAAATATAATTGAATTTAAAAACGCTTGTGTGAGTTAGAAATTGATTAAGTGTTTCCTCTAATTTCTCTAAGTTTCTAGTAAGGCTCACTTGTTTATATAGTGCTCACGTGTATTTGTAAGAAACCCTAAAAATATGTACATGGCGAAGTGGAAAATGGAAAGTGAAAAGTGCTGCCGAGTACAAAGAAAATAAGAAAGAAAAGAGATTAGAGAAGAGGTAACTGTGATTTTTTCCATCTTCTTCACCCAAATCCTCTCTCAATGGCAAAATCACACTCTCATCTTTCCTATCCCTTCCCTTGTTACTTCCCTATTCCTTCCCTTATTATCCAAAATTTAAGACCTTCCTAAATGGGACTAAAGCCATGGAGTTGGGAGAAATCTCAGCCATTTTAATCGGGGGCCTAAGGTGGTCACGTAACTCACCTTAGGGTTGAGCCGGCCCTGACTCGTGTTTAAAGTCTCCAACTTATTACAACAGAAGATGCGTGTTGTCCTCTGCTCATGCCCGAAAAATGGGGTAGTTGAAGTAAGTTGCTCTTTAAATGGTGGAGGATTTGTTTTGGGGGATTGAAAAATGAACCAAGAGATAGGAATATAGGTCTCAAACAGTTTAAAAAGTATAGAGAAAAAGAAGGATTAAAGGAGACAGAGGAGATCAGAAGAATAAGAAGTCGACAGAAAAGTTTAGAAGAGGGGGTGACGACGATGAACTCACCGTGGCACATTCCTTCTCCTAAGAAGGAATGCAATTGTTATTTGGAAGAATTAGAAGTCATATATATATATAACACTTCACGAGTTGGGGTAGTTTGATAGTATTCTTATGCTAGAATTTTGATTAAGCCTTTGTCATCCTCTGTATTTTCATTTTCTTAATTGGAGGATTGTCAATTTCAACCATCTCATGATCGTTTGGTGGATCATAAAATTCAAATCGTTCTTGATTACATTCCCACTACCCCTTTTTTTTCTACAATCTATAATAATAAGTTAATAACTAGCATTACGGTCACGTTTGAAACACGGGTCTGTTAGAAAATATTAAAATGAAAATAAGTACTAAATAACAAATTAATGATAAATATAAAGATTCATAAATCAACTTTAACATTTTTTAATATTGATTGGATATTTGAAATTAATTTAGGCTATATATCTTTGGTGGGGATTAGTAAAAAATCAAAAGCATAGTGAGTGGGCAAAATTTGATCACCGTCTAATAATTTAAGCATTGTGAATTTGAACTTAAAGATTTAAAAGCTATAAATCTATTGATTTTTCATTATCTATCTTACAAAATTATAATGATTAATCCAAAATGTTTCTCTTAAATCCTCTTATCTATATAGTCATTTATCGGTTCCACCAAATATGTGAGGTCCGTTCTTGACAAATAATTACGTTTTTTTAGAGAAAATCATTGTCCAAAAGGTTGCCAACCAAAACATAAAAATAATAAAAATTCAATACTCTTAAAAAATGACTTCACTAATCTAAGGTATTCTCTTCAACTTATTACTCATGTGTATGACAATAGACTCATCAAATTGGTCAAAGCAAACCTCAATTATAACGCAAAAAGTAAAAAAAAAAACGACATTGAAGTCAGTTTAACAGATAATAAAAGCAAAGAACTAAAAGACAAATGCCAAAGGAACAAAAATTATTTTTCATAAAGTGGTATTTGGTGGGACTTGGAAGTTTGAAGTTTGAAGCTTATCATACTTACATGCAGACTTATAAAGTACCTTAAAATTGAAAATTAAGATCAAGTTTCTGTTTCAGTCATTAGATATAGATCCACCAAAATAGTTATATGTATTTATTTTCGACTTTTTGACATCTCTATTTTTTTATGATTGAATTTCTAATCATGCTTTTCAAAGAAAAATCAAATGGCATGTGAATTATTTTTACTTCGTATTTTTGCTGTATGGCAATTTTGCTAAATATACTTGAGTGCAGGGGGTTCAAATCTCAGTATCGACTGAGATATCAGTATAATTTTTCAAATTTTATATTCACATTAAAAACATTTCCATCGAACCTATCAAAATGGTTCAAAATAAGCCTAATTACAGTACAAATTTAAAATAAAGAGGATTATAGTAAGTTGGTATAATTCCAATTACCAAACAGAGATGTCTAAACATGCTTGGACATTTTTGTGCCAGGCACAAGGGCCATGAGGCCCACTTCATGGTAAAATACAAACTGTTGAGATTGTTATTTTATCTTCTGGATTTAGAATTTATCCATTCAATACATTTTTAAGGATTTTTCATGATTGAAAAAATTATTTATTTAATAGCTTATTTAAAAAACTTAAAACAATGAAATTAAATAAATCTCAATTTTTTTTGTAGTTTGTTAGTTTAAAAAATCTCATTTTTTTATAGTTTGATAGCTTTTTTCCTGTTATCGATAAAAAATAGTTTTTTAGTTTTGATCAGGGGTTGAAATATCGGCCGATACGTATCATATCGGCCGATATATATCGGTTTTGAATATGTGAATATCGGCCGATATGTATCGTATCGGCCGATATTCACAATATCGGCCTTGATATCGGCCGTATTATATCGGTCCGATATCAAAATATCGGCCGATATTTAAAAAAACAAGGAAGAAAGAGAAAAATATCGGCCGATAACGATATATCGGTCGACATATCGTATCAGCCGATATATCGGCCGATACCGATTTTTAAACCCCTGGTTTTGATAATGATCTATTCATATATCTAATTATTTTAATCATGGAACTCAATATGTGACATGAAATATAAAGTAACTAGACATTTTACACTTAGCTTTAAAATCTCATTTTCATAGATTGTTATTTTTTTTTTTTTGTTCTCTCTAAAAATAGGTTTTGGTTTTAATAGTGATTTATTCATATATTTAATTTTTTAATCATGAAACCCATTTTTAGATACATTTAAAATAACCACACATTTTACACTCACGCATACATAAGAGTACTCATGTCACAAATATCAGCGATATTTTCAAATTTACCACATTTTAATCAACAAATTACCATTACCGCATTAATAACGCATATTTACCGGCACGACATTAAATTTCCAGTAAATTTTAGACAAATACTGATAAAATCACGTTAAAAACGGGATAAATTGTAATATCGCGACAATATTATGGTAAATTTTAGATAAATTGCCGATAAATTCCTTAAGCGCATTTGTGAGGAGCCTCTTCTCACACCATCCAACCACTGGGTGGACGGCAACGTGCGCATCTGAGCTCTTTTAGAAAGGAAAATAACCCACATAGGTATAGCTTAATTGGTTGCCTCCTATCTTAGGAAGCGGGAGGTTGTAGGTTTTAGGTCCCATGGTTTAACTTTGGTGTGCCCTAGGGTAGTGGGCTCACTCTTTGGGGTTTTATTAGGAATGTATTTGAGTTTTCTACACGTAAATTCAAAAAAAAATTCCTTATTAACATTTTAATTTTATTAATATTTTTATTTATTCTATTTTTATTATTTTTAAATATTATATTTTCCATGAGATTTTCTCATTAATATTCTAATAAAAACTCATAAATTTAAAAATATTACAATATTATTGATCCCCATTAATATTCCAAAAATGATATTTGTTACTATGCATAAGACCCTTCTAACGAAGCCTCAGCCAACGTTGGGAATGGAGTAGCCGCGGAGGTGTCTCTTCTCTTTCTCCTGTTAAATTATAATTCTATTCCCATATAATTGAAAGATATCTAGAAAGACAATTGAGAACAATTTTGAAAATTTAGAAAATATTAAAAATAAAAAAAACAATAGTGCTAGATGTGACGCATAATCTTTATTATAAAAGAACTAATAGCTAGTTCCAAAAAAGCTATTTGCTTATAAAAATATAGAAAACATGGCAGAGATAACTTTATGATATGCAGTGGCACCATCCGATATTTAGTTATAGAGTTGAGGGGTCCTTTGAAAATTTACCCCTCCCTCCCATTAATCAAGAAAATAAAGATAAATGGGCAGTGTTTAATTGGACGCATCAAAATATGACTCAATGTGATTATCTGATTTGATTTTACTTAATTCATTTAATAAATTATTTGATCCAATTTTTTAATAAATGAGTAGTCTAGTCAAAACCTAGTTATAAATACATAGGTTTAACTTGAATTCGTTCATAAATGATGAGAACTGTTTGACCCCATTATTATTATGTCTATATAAAGCACAACGATATAAGATTTACATCTATTTAAGTAATAGTATTTTTTTTCTTATAATATAGGTATTCTACTTCATATTTGAGGTGAGACTAATCTCATATATATATATATATAAAGCCACATGCAAACTTCTATCAAATAACTTTCGAATGAGTCAAACCTATGAACTTTAATCTAATTCTAAAAGTTTAGACCAACTAAACTATTCGTACATGTTAAATTCTTTACCATTTTATATTGTTTCAATTTATCAAAGATCTACACCTATGTAACCAATAGTTATAATACGTAGTTCACTAGAAAAAACCTCTTTAATTAAGTAAATATCTAACTGAACTCGAACCAGTTTAACTCATTGATCAAGACTTGAATTAGATCATCTACACCTATGTAACCAATAGTTATAATACGTAGTTCACTAGAAAAAAACTCTTTTAAGTAAGTAAATATCTAACTGAACTCGAACCAGTTAAACTCATTGATCAAGACTTGAATTAGTTCAAAATATACCCCACCAACGGGTTGAGTTGGGGTTGGATATTATTCAGTTTTGGTCAACTTTGAATTTGGATCTCGAGTCTTATTAAAGTGGTTCAGTTGGTTTAAATCTATTTTAGATTTACTTCAGAGTAAATCAGGTTTACCCATTTATCTGATTAAGGAGACTTTTCTAAAGAGATACGTAGCAAAAATCTCTCTTAAATGGGTCTAAATCTCATTCAGTTGCATGTGTTTGTATATACATATCGCAATGTAATTAGATTATTTAGGTCTACTTTTTTTTTTTTGAATTATGGTCAAGTTTACCCATTTATAAATATATTTGAGTTAGTCCGGGTCATTTTTTAAAGTGTCAGCATAGATTGATTTATTTATCAAAATGAGTCAATTAGAGCCTATTTAAATAGGGTCACAATCCTCCCATGGGAGTTTAGTGTAATCCGATATGGATTTTACTGTATTGTCCATTTTGCTTTTCAAACTGGTCCGCTGGATCACTAACCGGATCACTGACCCTTCCACTGTGATATAAATCGGCTCACTGACCGGTTCATCGGATCATTGTCTAGATCACTGATCAGCTCACTGAAATTTATCTAAATAAGACTATTTTTCATACAAAACAGCTAATCGGATCACTGACTGAATCACTGGCCGGCTTACTGATCGGATCACTGAATTTTCTTAAAATGCTTTCGTACGAAAGTGGAAAAGTAAAATGGACAATATCCTAAATCCCGTGTCTTGTTACACAAAATGACCGTGGGAGGATCACTATCCATTTAAATAATCAAGTTGTGTTTGATTTTATCATATTTAAATTTAAATTTAAAATGTACAGATAATGCTGAAGATCCAACCCATTGTGAGGCCTAATGGAGCCATGTAGAGAGAGAGTAAGTATTTGTATTTAATGAGGAGACTTTTGAATTTTGTACGACCCAAGGTTTCCGCGGGTGGGGTGAGTGGGAGGGACGTGAGTGGAGTAAAGGTAAGGGGTTGTAACTTTATAATAAGCCTTAAGATGTGGGTGAGGGCCATTACCATCTCAAAACTTGAATGACAAGGTATTGTTGTGGGGCCCAGATGTGATTATTGTGGCCACTATCTCCTTTCCCTCTCTTTCGTCTCAAGTTGACAATGGCCTTTTCAAGTGTTCCTTTGAATATCCAAACGGATGAATGCCATCCATGTATGTGATGTTAATTAATTACTGAGCACACCTACATAGCTGAGCTGCTCATACATGATAAGTATTGGTATTTATTTATTTCTTTGAATTTATAAGTGAGAAATTGAGAATTTTTTTACAGATAATACATATTGTCTTTTGGACACATCAGATGAAGTTATGAAGGCTTGAACCTGACATCTTCTACTTTTTGAAGTAAAAAATTCCCTTATAAAAAAACGAGAGGTTGCAGGTTCGAGCTCATATGACGTAACCTTAGTGTATCTTAAAAGTAGTAGAGTCATCTGTGGTAATTTTAATAAAACTATGTCTGAATTTCTCATATGTTCTTAAAAAAAACTTACCAATTGTATTACAATTTAATATAATTTAACTCTAACTCAAAGTCTAACTCAACTCGACATAAGCATTAAATTAGAAAGTAGGATGGCCCAGCAAAGGAATGTGGTAGTAGCATTCGATGCCGACGGTCATCATCTTAATTATTTTAAAATCCTCCCACCCAAGACACAAAGCCAGCGTGCAAGCAACGAAGAAGGTGACTTTGTTGTTGGAGAAACCATTCCATTCATGCCCATCTCATATGTGAACATCATCCGGATTCCAAGCTCTTCATTTCACGGGCCCACCATACTCTCTCTCTCTCTACCCTTGCTGGAAAATTCTGGCCCTCCCATAGTCACCTTCTTTTGCGATTTCAATGCAACTTATGCATTAGTCCAACTACCTCTCATTGTTTAATGAAAATCAATTTATATATATTTTTTTAAAAATACTAAATTTACTTTTTGATTATTTATTTTTATACTTTGTGGCGACATGATAAGTTATCTGTGTTAAGATTCTAATAAATATGTCAAATGTTTTAGAGTTGATGAAACACATAAAATCAAGTCATTTATCTTAATTCATCAATAAATTGAAACACTCTCTCATCCATGACTCCTTACATCATTGATGACTTCTTACATAACATACAGATGATCCTTTTCACCTTTGGTTGTCTTTACCGGTGTCAAACCAACAACTCATTCTAGTAAAATTATTAGCGTCTTAATCAATACGTCAAATGCTTTAGAGCTGAAAGAACGCATGAAAATCATACTATTAATCTAACTTATCAATGTATTTCAACAATTTGATTGGTTTCATAATGTTTGCCATGCCAACATAAGTATAATTTAAGGGTAAGTGTTGTACCTCCCTTTGTATTTTTGTGCCCTTATTAAGATTCCATTAACTAATTAATTTATTTGTTGACTGAATGGTTGGGCTTGACTCAAAAATTTAGCTGAGCTTTCAAAATTAGAAAAAGTTAGAAAAAAAACTTATCAACTCACTTGACTTGAAATCCTACAAAGTTAGATTAACTCAACTGACTTGACTGATTTTTTTAAATTTTCATATAATAATTTAGATCAATGAAAAATACTGGATTACCATCACGTGTGAGTAAGTGGAGCAGAACCTTCCCAAGTAACTTGTGGACAACTAAGTCATTTATGCTTAAAAAATGTTTATTTCATTGCTATGGATGGCTTTTTTATTTTATGATCAAGGTGTTCAAGTCTTTTAAAATATCCGACTAATCTTTAAAGTATGTTCAAATCTCTCTATCTACATATATCAAATAACTTTAGAGTGAGAATTGAACTTACAACTTATACTATCGAAACATAAAACTTTCCTTTTAGATAATGAATGAATGCATTGAATGCAAAGGATTATCGTTGTTATAAAACTCAGCCCCAAAATTAAATTATATGGTCGCATAAATAATCATGATCCTGAATGACCTCATTTTGAAACTTAAAAGTGCATATTCTTTTGTACTCCACTACATATATTTTTGAAAGATTCTTTATCAGTAATTCTTAATGATGAACAGCTTTTTTTCTTTTCAACAAAATTCTACACACATTTAAAAGTCTAATTAGAAAACATGTTATTGATAAAACACCTCACAACATGGTTTATAGTTGGAGTAGATACTTCCTTTTAAGTCGTTATTTACTTTCCCTTTAAATAAAAATAACTTAACAAATCTACGATTAAGTTCGTTGGTGTATTCTGATTGTAGTATGATATTACTTAGTAAGATAAAAACAGCTAAAGATTAAACGAATTGTGGCAAGTTAGATGTGTGTTGTAAGTAAAGAAGATTGTGTTGTAAGTAAAGAAGATTGTGTTAAAAATAAGTGATTTAAGAAAAGCCAAAAAATGCTCCGTTGAAAGAAAAGATAGAAGTAACAACATTTAAGATAAAATTAGACCTCGAAGGAAAAAAGAATTCCAACACATTAGTAGGGGTGTTCATCCGTTTGAATCGGACCTGTGACAGACTTGAACTCGACTTAAATAAAAAGGTGTGGACAAGATTTTTTTCCGATGAGCTGAGCTCTGGGGCCATTTGTAAAAGCTTGTCGAAGCCCATTTATTTTTTATATTATATATTACAAGATCATATCTAGTACTGTTTTTTATTTTTATTTTTATTTTTATTTTTTGTTTTGTACATTGAAAATTCAACCCTACCTATTGAAAATATACTTAAAGAGCTATTAATTATAAAAAATATTGTAAAATCAATTTCTAACCACTCGATCTTAAGGTTCAAATTCACCAACTCTTGAATCTTTTAAAGGATATTTTTGAATTTTGACTATTAAGATGAAGCGGTTAGATACTAGGTCTTTAATTTTACTTTCAATATGTACATTTAAATTTTTAAGTTACAGTGCTAGGTACAAAATAAATGGACTTTAAACCTGCCCGTGAAGATAACTGAAGATTAGAAAGATTATAAGGAACCCAAGAAAGGGAGACATCAATTTGAATAGAATGAGGCAATGAGAAATTGTGGAATGGAAAAGATAAGGATTTTGATTAAGTAAAAATTAAAAGTTAAAAAGCTAAAGCTGGATAGTAAAGATTAAACTCATGGGATACCTTATGAGTAGGTAGGTAGGAAATGATACAAGAGTGTTTTCTGATTAATGAGGAATCATGTTTGTGCATAGAATGTCCCCACAAGAAAAGAACAAATTGAAATGAAAGCACAGATTTAGGAAGAAGAATGCGAGTGCGGGCCACAGACTCAGCAAGGAAAAGAGTGGAACGAGACAAACATGGCTTTCTTTAATAACCGAGTGTCTCTCCTTTCTCCCATGAGACAACATTGGCGTGTGTTTTCTTGAACGGTGGCAACTTCACTAGAAAGATACGTCACAATTGTGCTACTTATAATCATCACCAACCCCACATCCAAAAGTGTCCACGTCAGTGGCCTCCTCACCATTTGATGAAGAATCAGCCTCACCATTTGATGAAGAATCAGCCTGCAACTAGATAGTGAGAAGAAGAATGGTCTGCGTCTTGACAAAAATAGAAGAAGAAGCAAGAAGATAGGAAAATACTAAGCCTTAATCAATTTTATTAATAATCCATCGTGTATCATTTCTATTACATCCATAGGTATTTATAAGAAATACTAATTCGAGAATAGCATAAGAATCTAAAACAGAAAAGCCACCGACGTAACCTCATTACTAAACTAAGAATCTTAAACCAAATAGGAAACAAATCTAATCCTACTATGCAGGGACTTCCGATCTTAAGAGGATCGAATACAACCATTACTAAAAGTATGAAAATATAAAAATGGGAAACCTAATCTAAGTAGGAAAGAAAGAGATAAAAATAAATAATACTAAAATACACAAATTAAGCCCAGTAAATCCATGTGCTACATCACCATTCATATGGGCCTAGCTCTCATAACCATTTCCTTTCAATGGATTAATTCAGGGTATGGGTAAGGCCTGATAATTCAATGGGCGAACCCAGTCATGTGGCTGGCTCTACTTGGATCAAGAAACAACTGAGATTTCTCCATTCAATTTCAACAGAGGATGCCTACTTTCACTTTCTCCATATCCAAATGTCCGCGCATGCTCTTAGCCTTCGAATTTCTGAGTGCACTTGCATACAATTTTACAGCTTGAAAGAGGCCAAGGTGACCAGTTTAAGCTTAGGATTGTAAAAAATCAGAAGAAAGTGCTTTATGACAAAATTTTAACCATCTGTTGAAGAACTGTGTACCGGGACAAAACTGGTGGACACTTTCTAATAGGGCTGCAACTCGGGCCCGACGGGTCGGTTTTCTTAAAATCCAACTGACCGGAATTCTCAATCCGAACTTCACAACCCGACCCGACCCGAATTCTAACCTGAATCAATCCGTATTCTTATTCGACCTGCATTTTGAACCCATTTTATCCTAATTTTAGCCGGTCAGGTCTGGTTGAGTCGGGTTAACTTGTAAAATCTTCAACCCAACCCGACCCAAATTTCATGCGGGTTTTTATCTTCTAAACCCAACCCGACCCGTTGATCCAAAATTCTCGACTCAATCCGCATGATTTCTCGGGCCAGGTCATGCAGGTCGGGCCAAAACCCGACCTGAGTTGCAGCCCTACTTTCTAGTGGCAGACGTGGAAGAGTATATAAGTAGAATTTATTAAACATATGAATAGAAACCGGTTTTTAACGAGAGGATGCCCATATGTTTATAAACCCCAGATCCAAAGGTCTACTGGTAATGTGGGACTTTACTAGCACTCCCCCTCAGCGCCAGGAGACACCCGACTCTCCCCCTCCACGCAGTGCTGAATATACAAACCTGGCCCATTCCTGTGGAATCCCTACTCTGATACCATGTAAAACACATGAGTAGAACTCACCTTAAAAATCGACTTATAGAGAGAGGGTGTCCATAAGCTAATAAATTTCAAGACCAAAAGGTTCACCTGGTAATGTAGAACTTTGCTAATATTTGCCCTCAACTCTAGGGCTGGATATACTAAATTCTATTCATGTATTTAACAGAATTGACCATTAAGAGGTCTGTGAGCTGAGGAGAATTCAATACACTGAGTTCTACTCATGTGTTTAGATGAGCTGAAGAGAGTTCAAACCTGCAATGTCCATGAAACATTGCAAATGAATAGACCACAAAGCTTTCCACTGAACATTCATGTAATCAGTGGGGTTATCTACGACAAAGGAAACAAACACGAATGAATATAGAAATTACATGAAATTTTAGATAAATTGATGCTAAGCTAGTCTGCTCCTCCAAGGGGAGGGGAAAGTACCTGGCTTCTTTCCTCTTCACTGTTTCTCTCCTTTAAAATATTTTTATAACAGAGACACCAAAGAAAGCAATAGTAGAAAACTGATATTACGAGAACAAAAGAATCACACCCCTTTAAAATGGACAATTAAATAGGATAATCATTGCTGTCTTCTAATATGATATTTTAAAATGTTCGACATATCTCCAACTGAAAAAAAAAAAAAGAAGGAACTACCGGTGGGATAAAGTCTGGAAAACAATATTAAATAAATATAAAGTAATTAAAATGTAAGAAAAATTATAAAAAGCTATAAAATGTAAAGGTAAAATACAAAAGATATGATGGTATTTTTTTTTCATGAAAAAGAAAATCTTGTTTACACAAACACAATTATAAATATCAAAATAATCTAGTAATCCAATATCCAGATTCCAATATCATTCCAAAAATTGCACTCTATAATCGCATTGAACAATCCAATCTGATAATATCATAAAAAATGAAGTTCCATAATCTACAATTATCTAACAATTCAATGTTAATTAATGTCTAGAAGAGGAGGCTTAGATCCCAAAGTAATCATGATTCCTAGAAGAACCAACATCATCTTTGTCTTCATTTTGATAATCTAGAAAACCAAGTTTCCAATTTCATCACCTCCATCATTCTTCCTCAAATTCGCTTAAATTGAAAATTCTACATGTATAACTCCATATTATATAATCTAAAACTCAATTAGAGTTGTATTGACAAGTGGGAAAATATGGTCTGGCGTTCTTGTGAATTAAGGAGAGATCATGGTCTTATTTATAGAAAAAGATAATTACAATAATAGAAATTGAATCAATAAAAGAGGAAAGACGTAAAATAGAAAATATATCTTTAGAAAATGCTTACTAAGCAAATAATCTAATTAAAGTAACTAAATAACTAACTATATCTCTATAGATTCTAACATGCCCATGCAAGCTGAAGCATTGATGGAAAGGAACGCGAAGCTTGAAAATTGGAGATGAACTTCGAAAATTGGTGCACCGACTTTCCATGAAGATTTGGTGGATTTTTAGCACACTGACTGATTGCAAAGAAGAGATGAACGTCGAAAACTGGCGCACTGACTGGCCAGAGAAGAGATGAACGTGCAACACACTGAGTGACTGCAACAATAAATTGGCAACACACTGACTGACTGCAAAGATTAATTGGCAGTCACTGGCTAGCTGCAATTTGGCAACGCACTGATTGGTTGTGAATATTGTGGAATTGGCAAGCACACTGACTGGCTGCAATTTGGCAATGCATTGATTGGTTGTGAACTGATAGGCGCCGATCATAGCTGGCAGCTTGTAAAAAAAAGTATTTGTTTTATGAATATCTAAAATGGTAGTCATGCAAGAGCATCAAATAGCATGATCACACGCACCACCAAGGAGAGGTGGGTTTTCCTTTACCAACACAACATTGAAAGACTGGAGTGCTTGAGTCGCGCGCTGAAGTGAAAGATAGAAGCAGGCGAGCGTAGGTGAGAGATGAAACATATTTGGGCATTACTGGTTGTTTTTTTTTTTGGGTTTATGGACAAGGAGATCTGAGAAGATGGATAAGGGGTGCAACAAATGGGCACTGTCGGATAGGACGACATCCGTTGGAGAGGTGAGAACTGCAAGAGAAGCGGGCACAACAGAATGAAGTGTGCTTTTTAGCGCGACGAGAGAGATGGCTAATCGGAGAGCAGTAGCAAAAACTGCAGATCTGAGATTGATTTGCAGAGATTTTGGAAACGGAAGTGAAGGCAATCAGATTTGAGGTTGGATGGTGAAGGCAAGCCTGAAACAACAAGAAGGAATTAGGGAAACTAGTCCCAAATCTGGACAAATTTACCAAACGCAGATCTGGCCAATCGACTCAGAACTGAGAAAATGTCACGAGGGCTAATGGGCAGGCTACACACGGCCAGGCAGAAACTGTAATGCTTCATCATAATATAAAAGTTTATTTATTGAGAATCAATCGTACATTCATTCATCATTAAACTTAATGTTCGACATACCCGAACAACATAACCACAAGATCTGAATCGATTAATGCTTAAACACTAATCAATCTCAATGCAGAAATCATTAACGTAATAATTATAAGATATATCTGGATCTATTAATGAAGAAAAGTGAGATCTGATCTTCCCTTTAATATGTTAATACTTTCTGAAGTCCAAAAACATGAGAAAACACCCACCTTGGGTTTCTGCCTCTTGCCTCCTTAATACCCTCTCCCAATTTCGTGAATAGTATTTTTAAACACTAGGGTTGGCTTAAGTTGATGGATAATTATGGAGAGAGACCCTTTTATAGGTAGAGGAAGAACCACTAAGGTAATTAGAACTTTCCATTCCTACTTCCCATCAAAAGAGAAAACTAACCCCCTTTAGAACTCTCCTAAATAGATCTTCCTTATTTAAACACAGTTTCCCTGATTTAATATCCTCTATGTGGCACCTCAAATTTAATGTGGATCAACTCGAGTAGCCCTTTAGATCTTGTGACTCCTTTCTTAGTGTGTTTGGTCTGCTTTCCCTTAATGCATTTTATACACACACACCTAAATCAGTAAAATCAAGATTCGGGAGAATCCCATCTTTTACCAATCTTTGAATTCTTTCGCGGGATATATGTCCCAAACATTTATGCTACAAAATAGTGGAATTTCATTAATCAACCCACGTTTAATACCGTCATTATGATGCAGGGTTAAGACAGAATTAACAAATGAATCATCAAGCTTTAAACAGTAAAGACTATCAATAAATAATCCAGACCCAATAAAAGAAGGACCTTTAAACAAACTGAAGGCATTATATCCAAATTTGCAATAATAACCATTAACATCAAATTTGAAAATTGAAATAAGGTTTCTGGCAACAGAAGGAACATAAAGACAATCAAATAAATCTAAGTGATGGCCAGTGTCGAGGAGAAGACGGCAAGACCTGATGGCTTCAATTGGCATCTTTTGTCGGTTTTCCATGTAAATGAAGGCTTTATTTGGATCGATGGTCGGGGTCATAAGATATCCCTGCATCGTATTAAAAACACGAGTTGTAGCCCCAGAAACAAGCCACCAAGTGTTAGAGGAAACTTTAGTGAGATTAGATTCGAAACATACAAAAATGGAATGGTTACCTTTCTTTTTGAACCACGATCTCTTTTTATGGCAGTCTTTCTGGAAGTGCCCTTTTTTCTTACAGAAGTGGTACCTCACACTACCTGTCCCCTGACTTTGAGTCCCTGAAGATGTACTGGACTCAAATGGTTTCTTTCCAGCTTTCTTAAATTTCTTGGTCTTCCATCCTCTTTTTTTACTAGGTTCTTGATGTGTTAGATGGAGTGAGTGATGTCCCATCTGCTTAAGTCTGCCCTCCTATTGAATCAGCATACTTGGCAGTTCATTTACTGGCCATTTATCTTTCATAGTATTATAATTTATTTGAAATTGCCCATACTGAGGAGGCAAAGAATTCAGAATGAATTAGACAAGAAAAGTATCATCAACGCTCATCCCTATATTCTTCAGCTGAGCAGCAATATTTGTCATCTCCGTTATGTGCTCATACATGCCACAACTTCCATCAAACTTAATGGTGGTCAGCCTGGCTATAAGTGTCCCTGCTAACGACTTGTCCGCTGTTTTAAATTTATTTTCAATATTTTGGAGGCATTCCTTAGCACTTTCAGTTTTGGGTAGCGAAGTCTTGATATTACTTACCACCGTCATACGTATGAACATAAGACTGAGTCTATTTGACCTGATCCATGCTTCATAGGACTTTCTTAAGTCGTACTTGTGCCCGTAATAGTAAGCTTATCAGAAATTAGTGCTTTCTTAAGATCAAGCACATCAAGGCGAAACTCAACTTGTTATTTCCATTCAGAGAAATTAAGTCCAGTCAACATTGGAACAACAGAAGATTGCGAATGCAGTCTAACAGGGAGAGATGCTGCAAAAATTATATAGTTTCATGCTTACTTACATTACACTATGAGTCAAATTTAATTGAAATACACAAACAATCAACATTAGTAAACAATATTACCTGATCTACCTTTGGGTAATCTTATGGCATCCTATTTCATTATGGTCATTCCCAGTCACCGATAGAACTGACCAGTGATCAAATACCGCTGCCACCTTTGGGTGTCTGGACAAATACCAACCACAAGTAACCGCCAATCATCCTATCCCAATCCGTTAACCACTCGAAACGGTGCACCTTTGGACCAACCTAATATCTCTGTGATTAAGGATCGCGATTAGCAAAGTCATTATCATCCAACACTTGGGAAGAGTATTGAACCACAGTTATATGACCTGATGTCCAAATAATTCTGATTGGGTCACTTTGGTGACTAACCAAATCGTGTCATAATATGGTATTAGGTCAAGAATAATGGCTTTGCTCATTTTTTGTTTCCCAAAAACATAAGAGGAAAAAGCCCTGGATTTGAAGTCCATAGGATCATAATCTTAAAATCCATAAAATTTTAAGCTTCATAATTTTAAAAACCATAATCTATACAATTTTAAATCTATAATTTTAAAATCTATAAAGGTCGTCTTCTTCTTTGAGATCCGAAAATTTTATTTCTTTAATTATTCTTTATTCAAGTAATAATTGATCCTATGAACCAGGCTCTTGATGCCACTTGTAATTCTTCATCATAATATCAGAGTTTATTGATTGAAAATCAATCGTACATTCATTCATCATTAAACTTAATGTTCAACATACCCGAACAACATAATCACAGGATCTGAATCGATTAATGTTTGAAACATTGATCAATCTTAATGCGGAGATCATTAACGTAATAATCATAAGACATACCTGGATCCATTGATGAATAAGAGTGTGATCTGATGTTCCCTTTAATATGTCAATACTTCCTGAAATCCAAAAACATGAGAAAACACCCACCTTGGAATTTTTGCCTTTTGCCTCCTTAATGCCCTCTCCCAATTTCGTGAATAGTATTTTTTAGATACTAGGGTTGGCTTAAGTTGATGGATAATTATGGAGAGGGACCCTTTTATAGGCAGATGGAGGACTCCTAAACAATTAGAACTTTCCATTCGTACTTCCCATCAAAATAGGAAACTAACCCCTTTAGAACTCTCGTAAAATAGACCTTCCTTATTTAAACACAGTTTTCCTGATTTAATATCCTCTATGTGGCACTCCAAATTTAATGTGGATCATGTTTAGTTTTACAAAAGATGCCATCAGTTGAAACAAAATAAAGAAACAAGAATCTATTGTTGATCATGTGCAAATAAAAAGGAGAATGAAAAAAGAAAGAGGTCTGATTTTTTTTAGCCACCGAATGAAAGAGATAGTCGACCACATTGAATCGGCTGAATTGGAGTGGGACCCACTATTTACTAAATTTACCACTCCACTCCTCTATAAATTGAACCTCTCTCTCTCAATGAAATTCAAACTGAATCAAGGCCGAGACGCTGAGGACTGGAATTTGAAGAAATTCAAGGGTTGGTCGATTTCACATTGATTTCTAGAGGTTGGATTTTCTATTTTTTTTTATTTATTCTCTTGTTATTTCTTATTTTCAAATTCCATTGTATTGTAAATTCAATTCATATGTTCAATTAATGAAATCAAGATGAGTTGTAGATTTATGGTTTTCCAATTCTCAAAATTTGATGATGAAAGTTTGATTTTACTTTTAATCTTTTTACAAATTCATATCAAGATTTATGTAAGGTTTTTCAAATTGAATGAAATTTGTTGGGTAGTTGGAACTTAATTTTTCATTCTAAGGCATTCAACCAGAGTGTGAGATTTAATTTAGAATTAAAATTTAAGTATAAAATCTGTCTAGGCTCAAGGTTTGATTTGATTTATCTATGTTTAATGAAATTCATGTGGTTTTTAATTAAATTGTTCATGAATGAAAAACTTGAATCAAATTTCGGTAATTTACGAGAGCTCCATGGTCTAGGTCTTGTTTTCATTAGATTTGAGATATGGGACATGATGCCATCTCAGTACTTGATCCAATTCCATTGTAAGTATGTAAATAGGTAATTTTAGTTTTATTTTTATTTTATTCTTTTAAAAATTCAAATCCATGAAAACTAGGTTGGTAAATTAAATAATTGCATCTTAATTTTATTTTCTAAATTAGATTAAGATTATTTAATATTTTTAGATTAAATCCACCATCTTAATTTGAGTTAGGTAAAAATTGATTTTCCATTTTATTTTCCATCTTTAGATATTTCTAAATTAAAATTAAATTTCATAGATTAGAAAAATAACTCCATATTTATGATTTTTCTCCATGTTTTCAAAATTTCTTAAATTACATAATTCAATGGTGTATTTTTTCACGGATATATTTTCCTAAGTTCCAATGGGTTCGACCTCGCACTCAATCGCCATACTATCTAATGGTTCGTACGCTTAGAAGTTATAAATTTAAAATTTGCACAACACACTTCTAAATGAGATCCAATCCAAGCCATCAACTCACAACTTAACCTAGATTTAATCCTAACCGTCCATTCCAACCCAGAGCCTATAAATAGTGCACTAAGGCACACCATAGAATTCGAATTTGACTTGGAGCTTAAGAGGACCAAAGGCTTGGGAGAAAATACAAGAAGATAGGAGCACCATTCGAATTTACAAGTGAGAGTTGTAGATTTTTATTTTTATGTTGTCTTTCCTGTATTTAATTTATAAGATGTCTGTATTAATTCTTCCATGAAATAAATGTAAGACATTCTTTTAGAACCCTGAAACATCCAATTTTCAAATCTCCTTGAGATTGTTTAGATTTGATTTTAAAATTTATATTCTTTATTTAATTAATTGGACAATGAAATAGTTAGAGCTTAGATTGTAAGTGTTGAATCTAAGTTACTAAGGCCCGATTATTAAATTAAAGTTTATAAATTCTTAACTTTGAAGATGGACATGAATTGATATTTAGACTTTAATGCAAATTTCAGATCTAGGTTTTGTGTTTGTTTATACATTTTGAGTGATGAACGGTCTATTCTAACAACCACCCTTTAAATTTTGTTATTTACTTTACTTGCAATTTCAACTCCAGTCTTTTATTATGTTAGTTCCTTTATTTGTTTGTTGTATTTTTAATGTTCAATATATTTTTATGTTTTTATTGTTGTGCAAATTTTAATTTTATAATTACTCGCAAGCGCATGAATCGAATTAGAGTATAGAAATATGCAAGTGCGAGGTCGAACCTACAGAGACTTGATTTAGAATGAACGGGAAAACAAATTAAAAAGTCTGATATTTTAACCTTAACCTAGTTAACAATTTTCAGGAGAATGATTGAATTGAAATTGCAAAATTAATTAAAACAACTAAAAATAGAGATTAAATAAAATGAGAGAAATTACTAAGGTATCGGATTCCACCACCATTAAATCTATAATCTTCCAATTATTTATTTATTAATTCCGAATTTTAAGAGATTTAAACATTTAAGTTTATTAATATGGTGTTCAAAAAAATTCAGATTATCCTTTTGCTTTTAAAGATATAACTCCTAAGCATTTAATGTATCCAATTTAAATTTAAAAGACAACGGATCAAAGTAAATAATCTAAGCATCCAATGTATCTAATTAAATTGAAAAAAATTAAATCAAAGAAATCTTTCTTTTAGATTAAAATGCCAAGTCCTTGATGAATCAAATATTAATATTAACTACCACAAATACATGATATTAGTGGTGAAAATAATTAACATCTAATTAATCTAGTGAAGTACAAATCATAAATAATTGAACACACATAATTGGAATTAAATAAATAAATAAAAGAACATTAGTTTCATTAATAGGGTTTCATCTTCAACCTCAGCACAAAAATTAGCCGGACATTATGAAAGAATTAAAATAAAAAGACATGGAAAAATATAACCTGATCATCGTCGAAGATCCCGAGTCTTAGCCGTAATCCCTCTTTGCTCCAGCCGAGCTTTCTGGTTGTCCAGTTCGTATTGTGCAATGGGTGTGAGGCTGGTATTTATAAAGGAGTGGAGAGGTAAAATAAGCAAGTTGTGTGGGACCCACCTTAAGCCATCCGATTCTTTGCTTTCACGGCAACTTCTATTTTTCTCTTCTTTCTAATCTGTCTCTTCTATTTTCGTTCTTTTCCTTCTTTGTAACATACGGTCAGACCCTTCTTCTTATAACATCTATCTTTCCTCTTCTATTTTCAGATTTTCTTTCTAATCTTTCTCTTTCCTATTCTTATTTTTGTCGTGCTTCTCTTTCTTTTTCTCAATTGCTGGCTGGTTTTGTTGTTTGCATCATTGACATCACCATCCCAATAATATGTTTTGTTGCCAAGGAGAAAACAGTTCTAACTGGCTGTGTTTCTGCTTTCATGCTTGGCTGATTCTGTACTTTGAATCCAAACTTTGCTCGGTTCAGTGGCTGATCTTGCTTTGGTTGCAAGATGGCTGCTACAGATCTTCTCGCTAATGCTTGCCAGGTTCTGGATTCTGTAACATCTTATTTTCATGTGTAGCTGGCTGTTATATGAAGTCTTTTCTTCCTTCTTGCAACAATAAAATCATATCATCCATCAACCTGAGCGTACATCGGAGTTGAGAAAATAATTCAACCTAAAAAAAATACAAAACACATCAATTAAATAAAATAAAATACTAACAAATATAATATTTAAATATATAATATATTATAATAATATTATAAAATAAACAAATTTTAAGAACTAACTAATCAAATATTCAAGGTAAAATTATCATATTTATGTGCTCATCAAATACCCCCAAACTTAAATTTTGCTAGTCCTCTAGCAAAACAAAAATTAAAAAGTAAAAATCAAAATACTAAACTACACCACTTTCGCTGGCACTCTCGATTGCATTTAGCTTATGCAACAAGCCTTTAAACCCCTAGCTCACCACTAGTTGACGAGTTATAGTCTCGTGAGGGCTTCCAGTGATGATACCCACAAACATCAAATTTTCAGCAAAAATATCCAAATAAAAATTTAGACATCATACAACTCCAAATTTATTTTACAAAACTTATACTTGGAGTGTAGTGTGTGATAGCCAAATATTAACATAACCTTCTTTTTCAAAATACACATAAGTTTTGCAACCACCGGCTGAAAATGCGCTTCGACTCCAAATCTTACAATGGTATATCTCTCAGAAAGACTTTCGCTCAGAGATTGGGCTAAATTTCTCTCAAAAGTATATGTGAGTGGAATAATTTCTCAAATGCAAATATCTCACACATTTATTAACAAATAACAAATAATATAAAAAAAATATAGATCTCATGAAAGGATGCCATTTTCCTGAAAATGTTGAAATAATACACCATTATTCTTCTTCATCTATTCTCCACTTAAATAACATATTAACTGAGGATCAATAGGACTTCCTGTAGGACGAAACGTGGCTTAGGACCGGGTTATATCAAAGAAGGATAAAAAGACTCTAAAATTAATATTTGAACAGAAAAGGTAGAGGTCTTCAAAATTTTATAATGGGATATTGCTTCCTCTATTTTTTTTTTAGCACTCGGAATCGTCAAAGCATTTCTTTTCTTTTCAAATTCAATTCTTTATTTTTTTTTCACTTTTTTTTTGACATCCTTCTTTATGATGTATGAATGTTCCCTTTCTCAATTCTTTTTTTTTTTTTTCATTGATGATTTTTTTCTTTCTTTTGCATCTCTCATCATCATTTTTTTCTTTTCAAGTGCCATAGTTTTCTCAGAATACCATCCCAATAACAATCATCTCTAACCTTTTCCCGGGCCCTAGAATAGGTCATAGATTTTTCAATTTTGGCTCAAACTCCACAACCGGAGTTTAGTATGGATAACATGGTTAATCAATAAAAATAGGCTAAACTTAAATTCAAGGCTCAAAAGTGTGAACTAACATGATAATATGACAAAAAATAGGTAGGCTTCAAAGACTCAAACGATCCAAAATAATGGCCTATATCACTTCCTAAGCTTCATATGACTATTTCATTAGCTTCAAATAAATTCAGAAAAATTCTGGCGTAATAATCCAATTTTGATGTCATATTCAGTAATTTGACCAAAACAAGGAATAATAAGATCTAACAACAAATAATAATGCGCACATCAATGAAAAATAAAGAATTATTTATAACCCTCAGAAAATCGAATGGCTCAAAAGTTCACTGGGTCACAAGTCTCCACTGGTATTCCTCCGGTAATTACTTTACTCATGAATATTCTTCTTTTTAGGCTAATATTAATATGGCTAGTGTAAAAGTTTTCCAAGCATAAATTTCATAAATTTCAAATGGAAAAGCATGATATAAAAATTTTGATCCATATATTAATGCTGAAAAATCAAATTTTTTCAAATTTTTCAAAAAAAAAATTGTTTTTTGTTTTTTTGTTTTTTTCAACTCAAAACACATAAAACTAACACAGTGTAACCCCTCAATACCCCTAAACTTAAATTGGACATTGTCCTCAATGTTCCCTAATCTACATGTGCACCTGCAAGTTAGACGAAAATATCAGAAAAAGAACAACTTGAGTTGAGAAATACCTGAGATGGCTCACTTTATTCAAAACCTGTAAAAACACAAAAACATACAAGAAAGACACTAGACTGATTCTCACACAAGACGGACAGACTCAAACGAATTGAAAAAAAAATCCTAGACTAGACGGACTCAACAAAATCAAAATCTACAGATACACAGACCACCAACAAACTGACTCGGACTCAACTGACAGACATACAAATCAACCCTGGTCCAATACAGGTGGCTTTTCAACACTGACGGAGAGAGACTCAAATTTTTCCTTCCATTTATTGGTCTCCAAAAGTGGAGTGATTTCCACCAAAGCATTCACTTTGTTGACCCCTTTTTCATTGAAATTAGTGTCAAAATTTGGCAAGCATTTCTCAAATGGGTCATCGCATGTAAAGTTCAGAAATTACTCATGGATTGTACTTTCAATCACATTTACCTCACATAGGTCATTTGTATCAGGAGGTTGGTGGCCACAATTAAACACATTGAGCTGTAAAGTCATGTTACTAAAAGATAGTTTGAGCACTCCATTCCTATAATTAATGATTGCATTGGAGGTAGCCAAGAAGGGTCGACCCAAAATTACTGGAATTTGCCCACTGGTGTTCATCACAGGTTGTGTATCAATGACTATAAAGTCCACTGGAAAATAAAACTTGTCAACCTTGATTAGAACATCTTCTATTACACCTCTTGGAATTTTGACTGACCTATCGGCCAATTGAAGTGTAACAGGTGTGGGTTTCAGTTCTCCTAACCCCAATTGCTCGTACACAGAATACGACAATAAATTAACGCTCGCTCCTAAATCAAGTAAGGCCCGATCAATCGAATGGTCACCAATGACACAAGAAATTGTGGGACTTCCAGGATCCTTGTACTTGACAGGAATTTTCTGTTGAATAATAGCGCTTACATGTTCAGACAAAAATGCCTTCTTTGGAACATTCGTCCTCCTCTTTAGCATACAGAGATCTTTCAAGAATTTTGCGTAAGAAGGTATTTGTTTAATAGCGTCGAGGAGAGGAATGTTTATGCGGACTTGCTTGAACACCTCTAACACATTGCTATGTGGTGTACCTTTCTTAATTGGAATCAATCTCTGTGGGTAAGGAGATTTTGGGACAAAATCAGTCGTGACTGACTCTTTGGGTTCCTTCTCAGGCGGGCAATCAGTGCCCTTTGATGGCTCAGATTGATCATGGCTTTGGTTATCCTGCTGTCTTGCTTCTGGCATCTTAACCTAATTATCAACTGTTTTCCCTGACCTAAGAGTGATGATAGATTTAACATCTCCATGATACACGTTGGAAGTAGTTGAAGGCCCCACTTCGATCTGACCCTTAGGTTTGGGAATGGGTTGACTGGGGAATTTACCATTTTCCCTCTCTCCGATAGCACTTGCAAGTTGCCCTATCTGTGTTTCAAGTTTCAGTATGGCTTGGGAATTTGACTGCAATGCTTGCTGAGTGGACTGTATGAATTGTTGCAGTGTTTCCTCCAGAGAGGGTTTATGCTATTGTGGACCAGGTTGATAGGACTGACTCTGGGGTGGATGGAATGGTTGGTTTTGAAGTGGATGGAATGACTGACCAGGTGAGTGGAATGGCTGACCAGGTGCTTGAAACTGATGAGGTCCCTGATTCATGTGTTGGTTCTGACTCCACGAGAAATTAGGGTGATTCCGCCAATTGGGGTTATAGGTAGCAGAGAATGGACTCCCCTGCTGCTTCCCAAAATTATTTAGTGCGTTAGCCTGTTCGACTAGGCACTCCGGATTTACGTTTAGGGAAGGACAAGTTTGTGTTGTGTGTCCTGGGTTGATGCACATGGCACACACCTCAGGTTGCATACCCATTGACGGACTCACCCTCTAAGTCATTGCTAAGGTCTCTACTTTTTTAGTCAGATTTGCAATTGCAACTTTAACCTCAAAAGCATTATTAACTTCGTATAAACCTCCTCTTTTGGAAGTTTGTCCTGAACTCTCCTTTTTAGAGAAATCCCATTGCTGAGAATTCTCCGCCAAATTTTCCAAGAAATTCCATCCTTCAACTTGACTTTGTTCAAAAAATGCCCCATTTTTCATAGACTCGACCAAAGTACGGCTAGATGTGGTTAAGCCATCATAAAAAAATTGAATCAGTCTCCAAGTTTCAAAACCATGATGGGGACATTTACTCAATAAATCCTTGAATCTTTCCCATGATTCCGAGAATTGTTCACCCTCTTTCTGAATAAAATTTGAAATTTCTGTTTTGAGGGCGTTCGTTTTAGATATCGGGAAAAATTTATTCAAGAATTTATTTACCAACTGATCCCAAGTGTTGATGGAATTTGCAGGGAGAGAGTTCAGCCATGATTTCACTTTTTCTTTGAGAGAAAAAGGAAAAAGGCGAAGTTTAATAGATTCATCAGTGACATTTTGAAGTTTGATAGTGGCACAAATCTCTAAAAATTCCTTAACGTGTAAATAGGGATCCTCACGATCAAGGCCATGAAAAGCGGGGAGTAGATGTAAAAGGCCTGGTTTTAGCTCATAGGTGGCATTGGTGGCTGGGATGACTATGCTGGAGGGTGTGTTGGCTACGACCAATGAAAAATAATCTCGAAGAGTTTTCTCCTGTTCTTCGGCCATTTGGGGTGATGGTGGTGGTGATGACGATGGACTGTCTATATCTATGATTGGGCCTGACTGAGCCCCGGACGCAATAATCGGTGGTATGACAGATAGTGTAACTCGAACCAAGCGATTGGTGGAGTCACGAAACCAATGATGTATACACAAACACGAACAAATACGCTCAAACAAATCCAAACAAAATATGCCCTAAAACTATACTGACACACAACTCCTAGACTCTAGACTGCCCTAAACGATGGTTCTAGATTGTTTTTAACATACAATGCATGAACCAATTTTTACTAATCTTTTTGGATTTTTTTTTTTTGTGAATGCAAGCCTAAATTACCAATGTAAGATTCAAGCAAATATGAAGACAATAATCAAACAATTTTAATCTAATGCATGAATTAACACCCTAAATGCATGAGCAAATTAAATATGCAATTTTTTTTATTTTTTTATGCAAAATAAATGCAACACAACCTAAGAAAATCTATATGAATGCATGAAAAATTGAAAATTTAAAGAAAGTGGTTTAGACACTTACCTTGGCATGTAGTCGCTTTTGCAATTTTTTTTGTTTTTTTTAAGCGTACAATTCAAAACTCTTGCAAAATCAACAAACAAAACCTAGGTGAAGACACCAAATCACATAAAAATATGCATGAAACCTAGATCTAGATGCAAAATTCCTAAATCTACAACTAGTTGAAAGATTAAACTAATAGAATTTTTAATTTTATTTTTCCGTTTCAATCTCAAGTCCCCGACAACGGCGCCAAAAACTTGTTGTGCAAATTTTAATTTTATAATTACTCACAAGCGCACGAATCGAATTGGAGTATAGAGATATGCAAGTACGAGGTCGAACCCACACGGACTTGATTTAGAATGAACGGGAAAACAAATTAAAAAGCCTGATATTTTAACCTTAACCTAGTTAACAATTTTCAGGAGAATGATTGAATTGAAATTGCAAAATTAATTAAAACAACTAAAAATAGAGATTAAATAAAATGAGAGAAATTACTAAGGTATCGGCTTCCACCACCATTAAATCTATAATCTTCCAATTATTTATTTATTAATTCCCAATTTTAAGAGATTTAAACATTTAAGTTTATTAATATGGTGTTAAAAAAAAACTCAGATTATCCTTTTGCTTTTAAAGATATAACTCCTAAGCATTTAATGTATCCAATTTAACTTTAAAAGACAATGGATCAAAGTAAATAATCTAAGCATCCAATGTATCTAATTAAATTGAAAAACATTAAATCAAAGAAATCTTTCTTTTAGATTAAAATGCCAAGCCCTTGATGAATCAAATATTAATATTAACTACCACAAATACATGATATTAGTGGTGAAAATAATTAACATCTAATTAATCTAGTGAAGCACAAATCATAAATAATTGAACACACATAATTGGAATTAAATAAATAAATAAAAGAACATTATTTCATTAATAGGGTTTCATCTTCAACCTCAGTACAAAAATTAGCCGGACATTATGAAAGAATTAAAATAAAAAGACATGGAAAAATATAATCTTAGCCGTAATCCCTCTCTGCTCCAGCCGAGCTTTCTGGTTGTCCAGTTCGTATTGTGCAATGGGTGTGAGGCTGGTATTTATAAAGGAGTGGAGAGGTAAAATAAGAAAGTTGTGTGGGACCCACCTTAAGCCATCCGATTCTTTGCTTTCACGGCAACTTCTATTTTTCTCTTCTTTCTAATCTGTCTCTTCTATTTTCGTTCTTTTCCTTCTTTGTAACATACGGTCAGACCCTTCTTCTTATAACATCTATCTTTCCTCTTCTATTTTCAGATTTTCTTTCTAATCTTTCTCTTTCCTATTCTTATTTTTGTCGTGCTTCTCTTTCTTTTTCTCAATTGCTGGCTGGTTTTGTTGTTTGCATCATTGACATCACCATCCCAATAATATGTTTTGTTGCCAAGGAGAAAACAGTTCTAACTGGCTGTGTTTCTGCTTTCATGCTTGGCTGATTCTGTACTTTGAATCCAAACTTTGCTCGGTTCATTGGCTGATCTTGCTTTGGTTGCACGATGGCTGCTACAGATCTTCTCGCTAATGCTTGCCAGGTTCTGGATTCTGTAACATCTTATTTTCATGTGTGGCTGGCTATTATATGAAGTCTTTTCTTCCTTTTTGCAACAATAAAATCATATCATCCATCAACCCGAGCGTACGTCGGAGTTGAGAAAATAATTCAACCTAAAAAAAATACAAAACACATCAATTAAATAAAATAAAATACTAACAAATATAATATTTAAATATATAATATATTATAATAATAATATAAAATAAACAATTTTAAGAACTAACTAATCAAATATTCAAGGGTAAAATTATCATATTTATGTGCTCATCATTTATTTCAAGTCTTGTATGCTCATGTATTTCATTCTTTAATTCTTTGTATTCAAATTCTCTCTCTCTCAAGATTCAAATAATTAAGGTTGGAGATATGATATTTTGATCTTAAAACACATGATTTTAAATTAAGATGAGACTACATATCCATGTTTCACCAATTTAATAAGAAGGAAATAGATTTGATTCTTGACTTGTTAAATTCATAAGTTAGGTGTTACTTTGGTTTTCTAAATTAAAATTGCAATTCTATCTATTCAATTTCTTAAAATTACATATTTTAAAAGGTACCAATTTAATTTTAAGCATATATTTTATGGATTTCCTTTGGGTTCGACCTTGCACTCAAATCGCTATACTATAAACTGTTCGTGCTTTTGCGAGATTTATAAATGTAAAATTTGCAAATCAACACCATTCATTCATAAAACCCTAGATTTAACCCAACTTTCATTCCAAGTAATCCAAACCCTATCCATGCAAATTTGCCACATCACCTACACCTCATCTCCAATCCACACGATTTTATCAAATCTCCATACACCTCATTCGAATTTTCCATACGAAACCCTCCACATCATCTCCCATACATTTAACGATCCATTCATCTTAGTTTTAAATCTCATGCATTCATTGCATATCACATAACCCTAAATCCCACATGCCAAATTCGACCATAGCCAATCCAGCCCTACACATTCGAATTTCTTTCTTGAGTCCCAAGTCAACTTGATCCCCAAGTCACTCCATTCAACCAAGCCATGTAACCCTAACCTTTTTACCTTAAATCCCATCCATTCATGTTTAATGAGATTTAATCCAACACCTAAACTAAGATTAAATCTCAACCATCCATTCCAACCTAGAGCCTATAAATAGAACACTAAAGCACTGCAAAATTCGACTGGGTCAGGATCCCGAAGAACATTGAAGCTTTGGAATACACAGAAGACTTAGAGATATATTCGAATTTTCCATGTAAGTCTTGTAATTTTAATTTTATTTTTCTAATGTATATTCCAATGTTTGTGATTTAATTTTTCAATTTAATAAATTTGAGATAAGCTTTAAGAACCTTGGAACATTCAATTTTCGAGTATTCATTGATGATTGTCTAATTTATTTTTAAGTTTATATTCTCTATTTAATTGATTGGACATAATGAAATAGTTAGGACTCAGATTCCGTTAGATTCAGATCTAAGGCTATGATGGGACATAATAAATAGTTAGATTTTGAATTTAATTGTTTTAAATCTACAGATCTAAGGTTCATTTAATTAAATTATGGATTTTAATTTTAATGAAAGATTTGATTTGAAACTTGGATTTTTACACGAATTTCAGATCTAGATCTCTTGTTTATTAATATTTTTGGAGGTGATATTTGATGATGTCTATGATTGATCTATCCAATTGTAAAATATGTTATTTTATTTATTGGTTTTATTTATTTTACTTGCTTTATTTTTTATTTTTTTTACTTATTTTCTTTGTTTATTTATTTTCTTTATTGTTTATGTATTCATTCATTTATTTTATGTATTCTAGGTAATCAATCAATTCTTTTAAATTCTTTGAACTAGGTTAAAGTTATTTTATTTAAATCTTGATTTTGTTCTTTTAAATTGAGAGGTGGTTATTTATGTTTTTAATAGGAGATTTATAATTCATAATTGTTAAATTTTACTCTTAGATGATTGTTCCATGTTGGGTTGATTTTAATAGATTAGAGAGCTTTTAAACTATTGTAAATTTTTTAATGATTAAAATATTAATTTTCATATTTAGATTATTTCAAGTGTTTATTTTTCTTAAACTATACAATTTCACTCATGCATTTGTAATTTCATATATTTTAAATGTTCCTTGTGGGATCAACCTCGCACTCATATGTTATACTATTAAATGGTTCGTGCGCTTGCGAGTAATAAATTTAAAATTTGCACAACAAAGTCTGTCATCTTCATCATAATAAAATGAGCTGATTTTGTCAACTTGTTGACCACGACCCAAACCGCATCATGGCCCTTAGGTGATCTTGGCAATCCAGTTACAAAGTCCATGGTAATGTTATCCCATTTCCATTCGGGTATATATAGGGATTGCAATTTTCTTATAGGTTTCGGATGTTCAACCTTCAGTTGCTGGCATGTCAAGCAATGAGCTACAAACTTAGTAACTTCATTTTTCATGCTCCATTATCAAAATTGTCGACGTAGATCCTGATATATCTTCGTATCACTCTGATGTACTGAAAAAGGGGTATGGTGAAAGTGCCTAAGTACTTCCTCTTTGCACTGCTCCTACAGCGGTACGTAGATTCTAAGCCACCATTTGCCTTACTGCCCAACCTACTGGACCATTACCATTGCTGATGGAAGTTTGAATTTTCACTGCTACCTCATGAATCCTTTGTACTGTCAATACTCGATCAACAACATTAGGATAAGATACCACACTGCCTAACTCCTCTGGATTACGATCCTGAATCAAATTGGCGATTATGCCTCAAACCTTGGGACTCAAGGCATCAACCACTACGTTGGCCTTGCCTTAGTGATAAGAGATCCTGAGTTCGAAATCCCCTAAGTACTCCAACCATTTGCGTTGCATCATATTTAAGTCTTTCTGGGTAAACAAGTGCTTGAGGCTACGATGATCAGAAAATACCTCAAAGTACTCACCATACAAGTAATGTCTCCATATCTTTAGTGGAAATACAACTTCCACTAACTCTAAGTCATGAGTCGGGTTGTTCTGTTCATCCACCTTCAATTGTCGTGACCCATAAGCAACAATCTGGTTATTCTTGATTAATACACAACCCAGTCCATATCGTGAAGCATCACAATAGACAACATAACCAAGGACTCTCTTTAGAACGATCAACACAGGACAAGTAGTTAATCTTTCCTCAACTCTAAAAATGCCTTTTTCACAAGCCTCATTCCAAACAAACTTAGCACCTTTCCTTGTTAACTTGGTCATTATAGCTGCAAGTTTAGAAAAGTTCTTGATAAACCGTCTGTAATAACCTGTCAAGCCAAGAAGCTGCGAATTTCAAATACATTATGGGGTCTCTACTACTTTAACACTACTTCTACTTTAGTAGGGTCCACTGCCACACCTCTAACCGAAACCACATGTCCAAGAAACTCAACTTCTATTAACCAGAATTGACACTTGCTCAACTTAGCGTACAACTGATGATCCCTCAACAATTGTAGTACATTTCTCAAGTGTTGTTCATGGTCTGCCTTCGTTGCTGAATAACCAAGATGTCATCAATAAAGACTTGCACAAATTGGTCCAAGTACAGCCTGAAGATTTGATCATTAAGTCGATGAATGTCACATGTGCATTGGTAACACCAAACGGCATAACCACAAACTCATAATGACCAAACCTTGTGTGGAAAGTTGTCTTTTGTATATCACAATCTTTTATCCTCACCTGTTGATATCCTGACCGAATATCTTTTTTGAGAAATATTTGGGTCATCTCAACTGAACAAATAGATCATCTATTCGAGGAATCGGGTAATTGCTCTTGTTAGAGACTTTGTTCAATTGTCTGTAGTTAATGCACAATCTCATGGAGCCACCCTTCTTCTTATGCAAAGAGCTAGCTCGTCCCAAGGGGATGTACTTGGGTGAATAAATCAACTTGGGTTAATTCATTCATCTAACTCTTCAACTCCACTAACTCAGCCGGTGCCATTCTATAAACAGGTATATACTGCTACGAAAATCATCTCAGAGATCCATAGGTCTCCCTGAAAAATCCTAACACATAGGGTCGGTCATTACACCAACCCAGAAAGGCCAATGTGATGGCAAATGCCTTGAATAGGAAGTCTAGTAGTATTGTTGCCTATATGACTTCACTATAGTGTCAGATGTTGGTAACTATGGCCGAGTATGACTTTTAACTGATTGAGAACGGTGGGATGATAGTTATTCAACGTATAGTGGTGTAGCGAAAATTGATAAATAGAGTAGTGGTAGTACAACAACGAGACTCGGAGATGACAGACTGCGAGTTCATATAGTCAGCGGTGTTGAATTGGTAGCTGAGACAGTCAGGACCGATGGAGGTTTGATTTTAGGAGGCTGATTGTTTGTGCCTGAGTCGGACCACTGCAAAAATGAGGTGTCAGACACTTCATCACTCTCGTTTTGCAGTGCACCTTGGTGGTATCAATATATACCACCATTTACACCGGCAATTTTGGTGGAACGACAGATAATTAGACAATTTCCAAAAATTCAAACTTAAAAATTACAACTTCCAAAAGTAGCGTCTTTCTAAAAATATAAAGTTTCCAAATTTAGAGACTTTCCTGGTTGATTAGAAGGTATCCGAAATGCAAGCTTCAAAATTGAGCAGGTGTTCCCAAAACAACAAGTGTAGCAGGATCTATGTAACACCTCGGGCTTTCAGTTTATTATTTATTTAATTTTTTATTATGAATTTTAGAATTAAATCTTATATTAAATTGGTGGTGAATCATATCCAATTTTGAATGATGGATCTCATGGCCGAATTTTGAATGTGAAATCCCTAGATTAGGCTCATGAAAGATGTGTGGGATTTTAAATCCACAAATGATATTCTAGAATATTTGGAGAGGGATTTTCTTAATTAAATTGGATTTGCATATCCTAAGAAAATATTCAAAAAAATCAAATGAGATTGAGCATGGTCGAAATTTAGATAAATGATACTCATATTATGCACATGGAATATTTTCAAAGGGAATGAACATTGTCTTTAATTGAATGAAAAGATCACTTAGATTATAATTGATATTATGCGCATGGTACATGCTAATTAAGAGTTAAAGGAAGGTCTTAATAAGGCAAGGGAAGTCGGCCATGGCTAGGTAAATCAAGGGGCACATGGCCAAGGAGGGGGGTTACTTATCTTAAAACAATTTCTAAGTATGGGATTAAGGGGAGCTTAATAAAATGAGAGATCCATAGGGGTGCACGGTTTTTACAACCCCATTACCAAGTTATATTTCTCTCTCTCTCTCCCTCTCTCAAGTCCTCTCTTACACGGCAAGAGCAAGAGAAGGAAGGGCAACAACAAAAGGTGTTTTTGTTTGGAGAAAAGCAAAGGGAGAAAGATTAGAAGAGAAAGGAAGAGGTTAGTATGTTGATTCATAATTTTATGTTTTGAAAATCAAAAGAACCATAGGGTTCGGCCATGGTGGTTGGCCGAACCCGATGAAGAGAAAATTAGAGATGGGTTAATGGTTTTAAAATAGAAGAAAGAACACTATGGCTGAACCCCATGGAAAGATTTGCTTAATTAATTGGTTTTAAAGATTGAAAACCATGGTGTGTTCTTGATTCATTGATTGGGTTCATATTTTTAGATCTTGGATCATGGACAAATCATGTTTATTTCATGATGGTTTGAATAATGAAAACCATGGGGATCTATTGTTTAGATTAACAAACTTAAATGATGAAAATCCATGGAGGAGTTTGATAATATTTAAAGGAAAAATTGGATGGACATTGGGTCGGCCTTGGTATGGCCGAACCATGATGTTTTTATGGTTAAGCTTTGGCATTCAAAATGATAAAAGGAAGAGGTGAGGTTCGGCCATGGTGTATGGCCGAACCCCACCAAACTTTTTATGAAAGTGGTGATCGGTTTTGATGGGATCTAAACCAATGGCTAAGATCATGAACCATAGGGTTCGGCCATGGTGCTTGGCCGAACCCCATGGGGTAATTTGGAATAGAGATTAAATAGGAAACTATCTAATTAAGGGAAGGGGCTGCTAAATTTAGAAAGCACTCTAATTTGGAAAGGAGTTTCTAATCTTAGAAAGTTTCCATTTATGGAAGATGTTGTTAATTATGGAAAAGCCATCTAATTTTGGAAGGTGTTTCCAATACGGAAAGGAGGTTACTTATTAAGGAAAGTTTCCATTTTTGGAAGTAGTTATTAAAATTAGAAAGTATCTACTTAAAGACCATAAAAGTTATTTATGGAAACCATACCAAGAATGGAAGGAAAGGCTTGATTATGGAACCTAATTTAAATGAAGGGATTGGTTGCCATGAATGAGGTTCGGCCATAGTTATGGCCGAACCCCACTAGGATTAGTTTTTGGAAACCTTGTGAATTTTGGAATATGATATTCAATCATAGAAGGGTTGTTGTTTAATTAAGAAACCTTCTAAATGTGGACCTTAGGCTAAAAATGGAAGGTGGAGTTATTTTTAGAAAACTTTCCATTTATGGAAGGAGGTTGATATTTTGGTAAGTTAAATAGGGAAACCTTCTAATGATAGTAGGAGAAATTAATAAAAGGAAGTTCTATTCTTGGAAGGTGAAATCTAAATTTGGAGACCTTCCAATTATAGAAAGGTGGAGATTAATTGGAAAGTATGCACCATAGGGTTCGGCCATGGTGTATGGTCGAACCCCATGGTCCAAATTAAGGGATTAAATGGTATTATAATTCATGGTTAAGGGCTGATTTATGAATCAGATTATGAACCTATGTTGTAAGTATGTTTTGTGTAGTTTTAAAATAAAAGAAAAGGATACAATGTAGGTTATAGATTGATGGTGAAAGGAATGACTAAAAATGTAATTTCACATCAAAATAGAAAAAAAAAAAAAACCATGGGTTCGGCCATGAAGTATGGCCGAACCCCATGAGGTATATTTTGGATTTAAATTGGTTAAAGATTCATAAAGGTCTAGTAATTGAAGATTTAAAAGAAGAAGGAAACCAATGGCATTTTGGTAAATATGAGAGAATGTTGGACATTGGGTTCAGCCATGGTGTATGGCCGAACCCCATGAATTATTTTATGGAATTATGTATTTTGGAAGCATGAATGATGACTTGGAAACCTAAGCAAAGAAACGGGACTATGGTTACCAACAGTGGCATTTTTGTAAATATGTATGAAAAATGGTAAACCATGGGTTCGGCCATGCACCATGGCCGAACCCCAAGGGGTTTTGTTTATGGACTTAGAACCTTGTAATTAGGTGAGTTTTGGTGTTGATTTATTATTATATTATAAAGTAACGGGATCTCGTAAGCGGTGCGCGATCGGTGATCGAATCTTGGACGGAAACGCAAGGACTTGTGAACGATCTTAGGTAGGATTCCACCTCTTTGAAACCATGGATTATGTACACTTGTTTTATCTTATTTTGATGAAAATGTGTTTCAAAGGATATGATTTATTATTGATTTTCAAATGCTATGTTTACCTTGATTTAAATAGCATGGATTGATTATGTTTCAAGGGTGATTTTACATGCTAGGTTTTATTTGTATAAAGAGCATGTATGGGATATGTTTTCGAATGATAATTTTCAATGCTATGTTTATGTTATAAAATAGCATGTATTTCATTGGCATCTCATGCATGGCATGGGGTGAAAGAATAATAACCGGAGGGGTCACACTCCGTCGGGGCATCCGAAAAACCTATGTGCAACACCTTGATGTGATTTCCATTAAGAAGATTTCCAGAGGGTCCACACTCCATTGGGGCGACTTAAAGACCTATGTGGTAGGCACATTTATGTACAGGTGATGGGTGGGACTCATTGCATATTTGTCATCATTGCATGGCATGGATTTATATGGTTTTGATATTACTATGTTAATGATATGTTTTGTACTAACCATGTGTTAGCCGTAACTGGAATACCTACTAGGCGTGTTGTACTAACGCCCTACTTCTACCCTGTAGTTGGTGATACAGGTAATCAGGGAAACAACGAACCCAAGACGGACTAGGCATAGGAGTTTGGAAGATCTAGTTTATATGCTTTTGAAATAAATTACTCATGAACTTGTATTTGAGTATTTGGATTCCGGAATGTAATAATATAGATGGTTGAATGTTTGGTTTGGTGATTATGACGTACTTTGCTATCTGAATGGATTAGAACGTGGTTCTAATATAATTCCGTATATTGATGATTATATTCCGCAGTTGTATGATTTTATTCCGCAAGTCGGTATGGCTATGTGTGAACCATTTTATTGGACTGGGTCCATACACACATAGGGTTGGCCAGTTAAGGGTCGAACTTTGGAAGTTCGGACTTAACTCGCGTCGTGATGTCCCGCGCTCTATCACTCTACTCTGTTACAAAAAAGAAAAAATATACACTGAAATACGGGAAAAAGCGAGTTAAAAAGGGCGGGGCGTTACAATCTAGGCTTTGATCACCAAATGATGAAACCTAAGGTCGTAACTACAAGAAAACTACACACTTCCAAAGATCTTCAGCGAATTGATACACCCAAATTCTACAATTCTGGTCAAGTATTTCAAAACCTAGAAACATTGGGCCAATCGTCCTTTCAACTCAAACTCGCACCTGGATTGTGTTACCGAAATTAAGTTTCACACTATGGAAAAACAATTAAGGCACAAATCTCTGCTGAATTTATTTTTGTTTAAGCAAAGTGAAATAAATATTTTAGATTTGAAAAATTATTCTTAGTCTAAAAAAATAGTTTTTAATTTTTACGCGTTTTGGTCAACTGAACCCGTTTTGACTCAATCGGGTAATTGAAAATTTTCTTATTTAAATCAAATAAATTCTAAAATTAGATCGACTTATCTGCAATCAGAATTATTCAATTTAGTACCTGTAGCTACCAGACCCAAATTAGAAGGTTTTGATCCAATTAAAATTTTCGGGTAGACTTTTATCTGGTGTTATGTATGTTGGCATGTTTTATTGTTTGAACTTGTTTGAAATTTTAAATTTTCTTTTAAAATTAAAATTGGCTTGAGACTAAAAAATAACAAGTGTCTAATTTTGGAAACTTCCTAAATTTAGAAATTTCTAAAATTGGTTTGTTGTTGGGGTCCACTACTGTCAAGGAATTACTTAAATATTATTATTATCCAAAAATTTTATTTTTGGATCCAAATTAGGAAACTTTCTAAAATCAGTGTCTGTGGGACCCAAATTATTTTATATTAGGGAATATTGATTTGATAACTATTTTGGATAAATAAAATTATATTTTTGAAACAAAATTTAATTTTACTAAAATCCAATTAATTTTGGAATAGATGGATTGAATTTTTATAATTACTTGATTGGTGGTTTAGTGGGCCATGACCCCACATGACTTTTATTTGGAAGAGACTTTAAAAAAATAAAAAAATAATAATTCCCAAAAGTCCAAAACACCTTAGAAAGAGAGAGAGCTTGTGAATTTCGATGGAGGCTCACTTGTTTTTAGCAAATTAGTGTGTTTTAGAAAAGATATAGAATTGAAAATTCCAATTTGGAATTGGACACCTTGGCCGACTACACCCTTAATAAAAGGAGAGGAATCGTGAGAGGCCATACAAAAAACGAAAATTGGAAAAAAAAAAACTCTCCATAGGGCCGTCTCTCTCCTCTCTCTCTCTTGAATCAATTGGGATTTATTTTGGGATTTTTTCTCTTGGCTTGCTTGGACTTCATCTTTTCCAAAGATGTATGTACAGATTTTCCATCAATCTAAATTAATTCTCCTTAAATTTTCCTTGAATTCCATCCCTCTTTCTCTATGTTTTTCTCTCTTAAAATTCGACCAAGTCTCCATGGATTTTTGTGAAATCTGAACCATGAAGATGAGACAAAGAGAAGGGAAAATAGAATCAGATTCATTAGGTTTGATCAATTAAAAAAAATTAGAAATCAATCTAGAAATTGATTTAGAGATTTTAAGAAAAATCAACCATGGAAATTGAATTTTGATTTCAAAATTCCATCTTCATGGATTTTATCTTTGTAAACTTGAGTTAAGGATAGTAAAATCAAATTATTGATTTCTAAGCCATCCAAGCCTTTTTTATAATTAATTCTACATGTTTAGAAATTTAATTTGAATTTTAGAAGTATGATTTGATTAGTGAAAAACGTTGCAATATGAACTCTCAAATCTGCAATCCCATTTTCTGGGCACTGTCACGACAAAATTAATATTCTGGACTTCCAATGGAGTTTTACTGATAAAATTTATTTTGATGAAACTAAACTTATATATCTATTTGCTATCCAAAATTGAGATCAAAAGGAGTTGAATGGATGCCACAAATTATGTCTGGAAGATGGACCAAATTTATGTCCCAGATCTAAGAAACAGTTTTGATGTTCTTCACTAATTGGATAATAACTTAATCTCCCGATGTCAAAATGATGCAAAATTTGCATCTATTTTGATCTAGACAAAGAGATCTATCTCTAATTAAAATTAGAGAATTTTTTAATGTAGATTGATACGACAAAAGATATCTACAAGTCGGACCTACTTACATATTGTTGAAATTCGAACAGTTTTACAGAACTTGATTAAAGAATTTTAATCTTGGCAGCTGGATATCGGAATGGTGCAAAATTTGTGCTAAATTAAAGCCCATGAGAATATCTACCTCCAGTAAAAGAATTCAGAGGGAAAATCATTGATTTGATAGGTCAAATCAGATCTGAAATCCAGTATCTCAGTTAAGACTGCAAGCTGTTGAGCAGTGTACATGTCTGAGTAATTTACTCATAATTCAGGATAGGAAAGTCCGTTTGGACTAAACCAAATATCGTTGGAATCCTTACTCCGACACCTATCTATTGTGAGAATACGAGACCCTAATAAAATTTGGACTGGTACCAGAAAATTATGCAAGGAAAGTTAATTTTTGCACTATTTTGACTCCTTTAAACCTTGGACCAACTGTGGATTATTTGATATTCTTAGACTTAGTTTGTTGGGACAGAATCCCTGAGGTGATTTTATGGTTCATATGATCTAAAAAGTGATTATAGTAAATAAAATTGTGATAGATCGCACTTTAATAAAAAAATGCAACAAATTTGGGAACCTAAAGCTTTAATTGGAGCTTGGATTTGGTGATATTACATACTCGACAATTTGCAAAATTAGGTGAGGAAACCAACCTTAATATGTATGTTCCTTTTATTGTGAATCTTTGTCAGGGAAACAATCTACTCGTATGACTGCTTATGCATGTTATTTGTTGCTCTAGATGGATTGATTAATTGCAAAGGTTTTGGGTTTATTGGAAGACTGAGAATTTTGTAAATGATGGGTAAATTTCGATACAAACTCACTAACATTAGGGAAATATTTTGGCTAACTGTGCAAAGCCATGAGCATCTCAGTCTGCCCGGTTATTACTCATCTAATTTGTTGAAAAACCCAAGCTAAGCATTCTAGAATTTGATTTGTGAAATTGGAATTTTTTGTTGTATTTGTTGCAAATTATTCATGCTTGATTTATGAACTTGGTGTGATTCATAATTTATTGGATGGTTTAGCATGAATATTTGGTGATGCCATTGTTAGAATTCATGTATTTATTGGATTTGTTGATACTGGAACATGCTATATTTATTTGAGAAATTATTTAATTTCTAATTTGAGCATGTTAATATTGTACATGACATGACATTCATGCATGAGATATTTTGTTGGTTATTCATGCATGAGAATCTACGTTTGGGTGGGTGTGAGATTCGCATTTGGCTATGGACCATTGAGTTATTGGCTTGTTGTTTGTTGGGATCATTGGCTTTGCACATCCCGTTAGGGAGACTCGTGTGTGCAGATTCATTTGGGCTTTTGATTTCCTTTGTATACTCTGAAATCCTATTTGGCCTTTATTTGTTGATTTGGTACATTAGCCTTGCACTCCTTTGGAGATACTTATTGTGCAAATTCATTTGGGCTTCTGAAGAATCGCAGTTGCCTTACACTCCCTGTGGATACTCGTTTGTGCAGACTTGTTTAGGCTATTGTCCATTTCAATGCACATGTGCTATGCTAAGCTGAGCTGAGCTTTGCATGATTCGTTGATTCATTTCGTTGAGATTCATGGGATGGGAGGATGCATCATTCGTTGCATTATTGCATAACATACATATTATAATGCAATTTTGATGTAGCTATTAGATTGAACTCTAATCCTATATGAGATTGATAAGTATTGGACATGGAAAATTCATTGAAACGTTTCACACTCTGATTATATTGAAATTATGTTACTGGAATTGTTAAAAAAAATGAGCCATGGTTTTCATTGTTCCCATCATTGGATCTTGTTCGATTCGAGTAAGGCTCCGTTTGTTGAGGTTGAACGAGCAGGTACTTACAGTACTAGTATTTAGTGGAAAAAAAATCAGCAATAAACAATTGTAGCAAAATTGAATTATCGAAAGCCTAAATTGAAATCGTATAAACTAGTTTTAATGAATTTAAACTTTGTTTTCTCTAAATTTCTTGACTAATTTTAGGATCAAAATTTTAGTAGATCTGAATACTGAATTAAACAATAAGTTTAAATTTTTTTTCCTAAACAGAAAAACAGATTTAATTCAATCAAAAAACATAATTAATTCATTTCAAAATAAAGAACTCGCCAAGATTGGGAGGACTTCAAGCCACTTGAGGATACACTTGGGCTTACGGCTCAACGCGTCTGCCACAACGTTGGCCTTACCCTAGTGATATGAGAGTCGAAAGTCGAAATCCTCCAAGAATTCTATCCATCTCCACTACCTCAGGTTCAAGTCTTTTTGTGTGAAGAGGTACTTGAAACTTTGGTGATCTAAGAATCCCTCAAATTGTTCCCCATACAGATAGTGTCGCCAAAGATTGACGGCATAAACCACAGCGGCCAATTCCATATCATGTGTGGGGTAGTTTAGCTCATGGGGTTTCAATTGCTGGGAGCCATAAGTCATTACCTTGCCTTCCTGCATCAAGACACATCCCAAACCTCCTCCAGAAGCATCACAATATACCACAATATACCATTTTGTCACGACCCTAACTCGAGCCCGTGACTAAGCACTACTATAATAGCATAAAAAAAACATCAACATTTATATTTACATATTACAAAACACATCCATTATGCTTCACAATTCAGCTAATTTGTTCCCCAAAAAATATTACATTCAAAACCAAAGATAAGCAAAATACAAAAGGTTGGCAGTGCTCCCGGTTGACTGTACTTTAGTGAATGGGGTCCATAGGACCCCTTCTCCAACATGGTTCCTGCACCTACAAGGTGTTAGTCCACCATAATTTTTTATCATACAAAAGAGCATATTAAAAGAAAATAAGTTAAATGCATAAGGAAAATGCATGACAAGATAAATGCAATACTTCCATAGTAATTATATTTAAACCATCTCCAATAGTCTTCCACAAAGAGGTGTCCTTTTTAATGCCACACAGAGATACCCATACTTCAATTGTAGCTACATTTAAACCGTCTCCATTATTCTTCCACACAGGGGTATCATTTTTAATGCCACATAGAGATACCCATACTTCTAATATCCACAAAGAGGTACCCAACATCCAAATAAACTACAAAGAGGTACCCTAAACAACAACACATAAGGTCATTCTAAGAATTTAATCCATTTAGATTTCCATATAACTCATGCAATGCCTCATCACTACATTTGAGGCCACATTGCACTTCACTCTTCTTTGTAAAAAGAATTATGCCCATTAGATTCCATTTACCAGTCTCAAGAACCAACATCATATAGTAATCACCATATTTTACTCATTCATACATTTTATCAAACACTTAGAATGCAATAAAAGGGAAAAGATCCCTCACTACACAATTTGTCATGCCATACCCATTCCATTCCACAATATACCATCTCTACAATTTTCAATACATACAATCTACATTAATATAAAACACATGATGGAGTTCCCCTCACATAATGTCGTGTCTGAGGATTTGAGTCCCCAACTCGTGAAGAAAAGTCCTCTTCCTAGAGCTGCTCAGTACAAGAATTATACAACAAATCATTTACACATAAACATATGAGGATAAATTACATGCAAATCACAAAACTTCAATCCCCAAACATGAATCGAAGCAATTAGGGAAATCTTCTTCCAAATTTCCCCAAATTTCTCTCTAACAACACTCCTCCCATGCATCTATCCCTTCCTTAGCCTTTCCCCCAAATTAATTTCACCCTTGGGTCATACAACTCAAAAGGGGAGACCCAAACCACTTCCTTTCCCAATCCTAGATCGAAATCCCCCCAACATCTCCATGATTTTCCTTTTCCAACAAAGATTCTCGGCTATTCTTCTCATTTTTGGTCATCTTACCATTACTCACCTCTAAAAGAAAGGGAAAATGAAGAGAACCATGATTTCTTACCTTTTTGGAGAGAAAATATTGGAGGAAGAACTTGGGAGGGAAGCTTGATCTAATCCAAGTACATGCATCAAAGGATTTAAGGGTTTGGAGGAAATGGAGAGCTTGGTTCCCACTGTTGGAAGGTTTTTCCACTGAAGGGAAGTAAAAAAAAAAATGAATGGGGGTGAAAGGTGACTTTGCCCAGGTCTTATTCTCTTGTTTCTCATCTTTTGTCGCTTCTTATATCCTCGCTACTTTAGTTTAGGGTCATTACACTCTTCCCTCATTAAAATAATTTCGTCCTCGAAATTACACAAAACAAGAAAAAAAAAACTCATACCTGAAGGCTCAAACAAGTTCGGATACTGACGTCGGATAGTTGATTCCCACTCCCAAGTCTCTCCTTCTACCTCGTGCCGTCGCCATAACACTTTGATCATAGGAATGGTCTTACTACAGAGCACCCACTCTTTTGATCCAGTTACTCTCACTGGCTCCTCTTCAAGAATCATATCTTCTGACACCTCCACATCTTCCCAATTTAACACGTGACTGGGGTCAAGGTTGTACTTCCGAAGCATAGAAACGTGGAAGATATTATGGACTTGTGCCAAGCGGGGTGGAAGTGCCAGTCTGTAAGCCACTCCACCAGCTCTTTCTAGAATTTCGAACTGACCAATATATCTGGGTGATAGTTTCCCTTTTCTCCCAAACCTCCTCACACTATGTCGTGGGGTGACCTGAAGAAACACATGATCCCCCACCTCAAAGCCTAGAGGCCTTCGCCTCCTGTTGGCATAACTCTTCTGGCCACTTTGTTCAGTTAACAAGAGTTGTCGTATCACTCCAACCTTAATTGTCGTTTGTTCTATCATTTCCGGTCCCATTATGGCTGATTCTCCCACCTCTGTCCAACACAAAGGAGAGCGGCAAGGTCTCCCGTATAATACTTCATACGGCGCCTTCTGAATACTAGCTTGGAAGATGTTATTATATACGAAATCTACTAATGGCAAGTGCTCCTTCCAATTACCCTTAAGTCCAACACACAGCCATGGAGCATATCCTCCAAAACTTGAATGACGCGTTCAGATTTACAATCAGTCTACCGATGAAAGGCCGTAAACAATAGTTGTGTAACCAAGGCTCGTTATAAACTCCTTCAAAATCGGGATACAAACTAAGGGTCACAATCTGAAACTATGGTAACAGGTCCTCCATGCTGACTAACCACCTCTTTGATATACAATTTGCTTAGTCTTTCCAAAGAATCAGTTTTCTTAACCGCAAGAAAGTGAGCGGTTTTGGTGAGTCTATCCATGATTACCCAAATGACATCATTCTTCTTCAAGGATTTTTGTAAGCCAATCACAAAGTCCATACTGATGTCTTCCCACTTCCACTGAGAGATGGGGAGATTCTGTATTGGCCTCCCGGCCTCTGGTACTCTGCCTTAAGTTGTTGACATGTGAGACATTTATCTACATATTTGGCCACATCTTTCTTCATCCCCTTCCATTAATACTGACTCTTGAGAGCATGATACATCTTGGTATGCCCTGGGTGAACTGCAAATTGGGAGCAATGGAAATGGTTGAGTACATGGCCAAATACAATGGCCAACTGATGCAATTGTCAAATTTGTGTGTCAAAATACAATGGCCAACCACTCTTAATTATAATGGGAGTGAGGTAAAAAAGAAAAAAGAAAATACAATGTAAAATCATTGGGCATCCACTCCAAAACCATACAAAAGCTCAAAGTTCCTAAATTCTAGTTGTATTCCACCGTCCATCCCTTGGTATCCAACTAGGGCCGTCTAGACCATAAGGCCATTGAGGCGGTCGCCTTAGGCCCCTCCGTAAAAAAGGCCCACTAACTCCCACTCGTATTATACTGTTTCCTCATTCCGCAAACCCTAAAAAAAAACCTCCACCGTAAAACCCTAAAATAAGCCCCCACCCTTTAAGTTAGTTGCATACCCTTCGTCCCTTCTCCCACACATTGACATTGCGACACTGCTCTCTCTTCTCTCTCGCTCTGACTGTGATCTGCTACACGGACACTGCTCTCTCCCTCTGGCTCTCCTCTCTCTCGAGTCTCGACGAAGATTATGAAAGCCTCTCCAAAATCCCATCTACTTCTTGTGGGTTCTCCGACAGGCTTTTCGATCGTGCCCAGCAGAGCTTCTAGACTCTCCAAAAATACAGGATTTTTGTTAAGACCCTTGTCTTTGCCAGATGATTCTGGACCCTTTTTGGAAATCACAATAAAAGTGAGAAGGAAAAAATAGTATTATTTTTATCATCTGGGTGTTGGAGTGTTGAAAACAAGTTGTTCTTGGGAAGGATCTGAAGCTTTAAACCCTTAAAAAAAAAAGGGATTTCTAGGATGCTCAGATACCTGAATGTTGACAAAATGATGCTCTGATGACTGATATTGTTCTGTTGATTGAGTCTTGAAAAAGGATTTGAGCATTGTAATTCTCAGCTGCTACTTCTTTTTTCTTACTTTTCTTCTTTCTTTTTCCTTTTATCAGTAGAAAAAATAATGTTTTTTACTGTATTTCTGCCACTCTGATATTGTAGAAAGTAGGTCTTTTTTCTCTGATTTTGACATAGATATTGATATTTTAGTCAACTTGAATATAAAAATTTAATTAGTAATTTGCATCTCAAAAACTAAAAATAAATAAATTTTAGATAAACTTTTATTATATATAATTTAAATTTTAATTAAATATTATTTATAATAATATATTAAATACCAAGAAGCCTCGTTTAGATTTTTTGTCTTAGACCTCAACTTATGTCTAGACGGCCCTGTATCCAACGTATATTGCAAGAGTGTTGGCCGTCCATGCATACTGTACTTTCCCATTTTCTTGCATAATCTACTAACAAATGTGACTCCACACGCCAATGATTCCTCAGATCTAACATTGTAGGAATTCCACTCCATTCTAAGCTTCACACATGCCAATTGCAATTAGGGATTCCAAAAAATTGAGGACTTTTCAATTTCCTTTCTCTATTTCGTTACTCCATTAAATAGTGACATAGGCTCTATGCAAGCAATGACATCATTTTCGTCCAAATGTAAATGAACTCTTTAGAGTGGGATTTTTAGATCTATAACATGTCATAATAGGGCTGGACTCATAACACACTCATATGGGCTCCAAATTGGGTGGAAATGGGTCTTCCCTTTCAACCATTGATTCTTGCATGTAATTGGAGTGAAATTTCTCCAATTATATCCACATGGGTCCTACTAATCTTTAATGGGTCTTCGATGGTCTCATCACCAACACAGTAGGCATCCGAATCACACATCAGATGTTATGTCACAGCCCATGCGGATGCCAATAGGAATGCCAATAAGGCAATAAGGACTGAAAATCTAGAAAAATAGCAGGCCTGGGCGTTTGGATCTATTGGAGCCGAATATAGAAAAGCCCAAATCAACAAGAATCCTTGCTGAACGATTGAGTCTGATTCTAGGTTGGATATGGACGGTCTTGGGCCATTAAAATACAACAATAATACGAACTTGTGGCTGTTGTTCACTGTAAAAAAACAGAGCAGAATGGCACTGTCTTTTATAGGCTGTGGCAATTTTTCATGATCTGTGGCCCAGATTGCAGCTGAGTTTCGGCCTAATTTACAGCAGATTTGGGATGAAAATGGACCTGTTAATTTCAGAAAATATTGGAAATTAGTGGCTGATAATTAATGGTATGAAATCGAGCTGAGTGTGAGATGAAATTGGAGGCCTGGGTTTGCACTTGTTTTGCAAGGCAAGAACATGGGATGAAGGGTTGAGATTTCAAGCTCAGTTGGGCGTGGATCACATCAGATATTATCATTTTTTATGCTTTTTAATGCTAAAATATGAGGTAATTGGTCTACTGGGCAGCTGGCCAATGGATGAAGCTAGAATAAGCAACTGAGCCCAGATTAGCAGGCCCAAACGTACAGCCCTGTTTTGCACATTGATTTTTTTCTTTTTCATATTTTTGTTGCTGTAATTATTGTAAATACTACTATGATCGACCCATGTACACAGAAATTGAACTTGAAGAGTATTTTAAAGCTTTGAGCTTGTTGGCCCTCTCCAAGTGTTGGTGAGCTCTGGCCGACGGCAAGGGAGAAGAAGAGTGAGTGACGGCTAGGATTTTTAGAGGAAAAATTATGGCTGAAATGAGGGATTGGGTCAGGATCAGGGCAACCATTCCCTTTTATAGTAAGCCTTAGTGTAAACGGGTCGGGTTAATTCAAGAGTTTTCGAACATTTTAAAGTAGGGATTCCCAAACACGCCATTTTGAAAGTTTTATAGTTTTGATAACTTCTTTGACAAAACTTTGGTTTGTAAATAAAATTTCATCGGAAACCAACACTTAGAGGAATTTTTCAAATTAAAATTTTCAAATCCGAGTAGATCCGGAAATCACTGAAATCAAATTCGATTAAACACCGAGGGGGATTTCTGTGGGTTTCTAAGTTTTTCATGTGTATATAATTGAGAGGGAGGTGTGTGCAAATTTTGGAGGTCTACGGATTCAAATTTTTGAATTTTCAAAGATTTTTCATAAAATAATCAAATAAATGTAAAATTACTAGAATGCCATAACTCAAGCTCCCGAGATCAGATTTGGGCCAAGGGCTCATAAGCCTACAAACCAAACTACACTACTAAACCACGTTTATCCAAATCGGAAATCTGTCCACATTCATCTGAACCGGAGACCCAAAGATCTCCTCAAAACGTGAAATCACGGGTCAAGTCACTACAATCAGGACGTACACTCTGCTCAACTTAGCTCCCATAACATTGCCAGGACTCCTTTTCTAGTAGGGCTGCAACTTAGGTCGGGCGTGCAGGGTTCCTTAAAATCAAACCTGACCCGAGTTGATATATATAGAACCCAACCCGACCCGATCCAAATTCTCAACCCGAACATCACAATCCGACCCGACCCGAATTCTAATCTGAATCAACCCAAATTCTGACCCGACTCGTATTCTGAACCCATTTTAGCTTAATTTTAGTCGGGTCGAGTTGGGTCGGATTAACTTGTAAAATCCCCAATTCGACCCGACCCAGCCCAAATTCTAAATGGATTTTTATCTTCTCAACTCAACCCGCCCCACATGATTTCTCAGGTCGGGTCTATGTTGCAGCCCTACTTTCTAGGGACAATACCTTGCAATGTCTCTTAGCTATCTACAAGGAAAGCACCGCCACTCCTCCAATTGGGAGCACTGTTCTGCCTTGTGACCCGACTGCCGACATGAAAAACACCGGATCTTCCTTCGGCCGTGATTTCTTGCCAGACTACAGATGGCAGAGACTGGCCGGAGGAGAAACCATGGAAAGGATATGGGGCGTCCTTCCTCCTCCTCTTGGAATTACGGTAGGGTCGTCGGAAATTCCCCTAGTGGAACCTATATTGGCCTACATTTATCGGACTATGCATAGTGCTAGAAAAGTCATGAAAAAGATGCTCAACATGAAAAATGGCAAGATATTCAAAACCATCGCCCTCATAAAAATGTTGACTGAAGTTGTTCCTTATTTAAACATCATAGATACTTGATGGTATAATAAGCTTCATAATCTTGCATGCTACTAGGCAGTGGCTTAATCCCTCATAGTATTTTAATAATATGAACAATTCTTGGAATTTTAGTGGAGTTGTTGAGTGTGTTGAGACTTGACATTGCAATGCAACAATAGACTAGTAAAGGACTTGGAACTTTACCACGAAGCGTTAGAAGACTTTGGTTAGAAATTGGCTATTGCAAATCACTACAAAAGGCCTTATTGCTAATTACACCGAAATGGTTAATGATCATGGAAGTTTAACTCAGAACTTTCAAAAGATGAAAATACTAAACTTGTAGTTCTTCTGAATGTGAGCACAATTAGAGTGTTTTTGAACATATACATACAAAGGAATGGAAAAAAAGATATTGATCAAAGTATCAAAGGTTGAATGATATTTGTACAATAATTTCTTTTTTCATAGGAATTTAAAGAAAAGTATGTTTTGATCCAATAACTTTAGTAGAAATCAACATAGTGGAAGGTTGGATAGTAGAATTAGAGCCACTTGTGGTAAATAAACAACTACACAGTAGGAGAGTGTGACACAGCCAATGAATGTCATGCTTCATAATTAAGAAGTTTATTTAGGTACGATTTTATTTCAATTAGGATCATTGTTGTTAGAATCTATGAAGATATAGTTTGTTATTTAGTTACTTTAATTAGATTATTTGCTTAGTCAGCATTTTCTAAACATGTATTTTCTATTTTAAGTCTTTACTCTTTTATTGATTCCATTTCTATTATTGTAATTATCTTTTTCTATAAATAAGATCATGGTCTCTCCTTAATTCACAAGACAACACACCATATTTTCGCATGGTATCAGAGCCGCTAGATCCTGAAATTTTTTTTTCCTCAGTTGATTTAGAGAAACCCATCTTCGATGCCTTCTTTCTCTCCCTCTGCTAGTTGCATCAAAAAGAAAAAACCAGTAGAGGGAGGAAGCTACAGTTTAATAACCCTTCTCTCAGTCTCAATGTATTGATTCTCGTTGCTTCTTATAAAAAAAAACACCTTCCCAATCCCAATCTCGTTTCTGTAAAATTAAACATGACCCACATTAAATTTGGGACTCCACATAGAAGATATTAAATCAGAGAAACTATGTTTAAATAGGAAAGTCTATTTTAGGAGAGTTCTAAAGCGGGTTAGTTTCCTATTTTGATGGGAAGTAAGAATGGAAAGTTCTAATTGCCTTAGGGGTCCTCCCTCTGCCTATAAAATGGTCTCTCCATAATTATCCATGAACAAAAGCCAACCCTAATGTCTAAAAAATACTATTCACGAAATTGGGAAAGGGCATTAAGGAGGCAAAAGGCAAAAACTCCAAGGTGGGTGTTTTCTCATGTTTTTGGATTTCAGGAAGTATTGACATATTAAAGGAAAGATCAGATCACACTCTTCTTCATCAATGGATCCAGGTATGTCTTATGATTATTACGTTAATGATTTCCGCATTAAGATTGATCAGTGTTTCAAATATTAATCGATTCAGATCTTTTGATTATGTTGTTCGCGTATGTCGAACATTAAGTTTAATGATGAATGAATGTACGATTGATTCTCAATCAATAAACTCTGATATTACGATGAAGTATTACATGTGGCACCAAGAGCCTGGTTTATAGGATAAATTATTGCTTGAAATGAAGAATAATTAAAGAAATAAAATTTTCGGATCTCAAAGAAGAAGACGACAATTTAAAGATTTAAAGTTTATAGATTTTAAAATTATGGATTTAAAATTGTATAGATTATGGTTTTTAAAATTATGAAGCTTAAAATTTTATGGATTTTAAGATTATGATCTTATGGACTTAAAATCTATGGGTTTTTCCTCTTATGTTTTTGGAAAACCAATAATGAGCAAAACCATTATTCTTGACCTAATGCCATATTATGATACGATTTGGTTAGTCACCAAAGTGGCCCAATCGGAATATATTTGGACATCAGGTCATATAATTGTGGTCCAATACTCTTCCCAAGTGTTGGATAATAATGACTTTGCCAATCGCGATCCCTAATCACAAAGATATAAGGTTGGCCTGAAGGTGCACCGTTCCGAGTGGTTAACGGATTAGGATAGGATGATTGGCAGGTACTTATGGTTGGTATTTGTCCGGATACCTAAAGGTGGCGGCGGTATTTGATCACTTGTATTTTGTTGGTCAGTTCTATCGGTGACTGGGAATCACCATAATGAAATAGTATGCAATAAGATTATCCAAAGGTAGATCTGGTAATATTGTTTACTAATGTTGATTGTTTGTGTGTTTCAATTAAGTTAAACTCATAGCGTAATGTAAGTAAGTATGAAATTATATAATTTTTGCAGCATCTCTCCCTATTAGACTGCATTCGTAAGTTTCTACTGTTCCAATGTTGACTGTACTTAATTTCTCTGAATGGAAAGAACAAGTCGAGTTTCACCTCGGTGTGCTTGATCTTGATAAAACATTAATTTCTGATAAGAATACTATTACGGGCACAAGTACGACTTCTGAGAAAAAGTCCTATGAAGCATAGATCAGGTCAAATAGACTCAGCCTTATGTTCATACGCATGACGGTAGAAAATAATATCAAGACTTTGCCACCCAAAACTGAAAGTGATAAGGAATATCTCCAAAATAATAAAAATAAATTCAAAACAGCGGACAAGTCCTTAACAGGGACACTTATGGCCAGGCTGATCACTATTAAGTTTGATGGAAACCGTGGCATGTATGAGCACATAACGGAGATAACAAATATTGTTGCTCAACTGAAGAATATAGGGATGGGTGTTGATGATACTTTTCTTGTCTAATTCATTCTGAATTCTTTGTTTCCTCAGTATGGGCAATTTCAAATAAATTACAATACTATGAAAGATAAATGGCAAGTAAATGAACTGCCAAGTATGCTGATTCAATAGGAGGGCAGACTTAAGTAGATGGGACATGATTCACTCCATCTAGCACATCAAGAAGCCACTAAGAAAAAAGGATGGAAGCCAAAGAAATTTAAGAAAGCCGGAAAGAAACCATTTGATCCCAGTACGTTTTCAGGGACTCAAAAAAGTTAGGGGACAGGTAGTGTGAGGTGCCACTTTTGTAAGAAACAAGGGCACTTCCAGAAAGACTGCCACAAAAGGAGATCGTGTTTGAAAAGAAAAGTAACCATTCCATTTCTGTATGTTTCGAATCTAATCTCACTGAAGTTTCCTCTAACACTTGGTGGCTTGATTCTGGGGCTACAACTCATGTTTCTAATATGATATAAGGATATCTTACGACTCAGACCATCGATCCAAATAAAGCCTTCATTTACATGGGAAACCGACAAAAGGTGCCAGTTGAAGCCATCGGGTCTTACCGTCTTTTCCTCAACACTGGCCATCACTTAGATTTATTTGATTGTCTTTATGTTCCTTCTATTGCTAGAAACCTTATTTCAATTTCCAAACTTGATGTTAATGGTTATTAATGCAAATTCGGATATAATGCCTTCAGTTTGTTTAAAGATCTTTTTTTTTATTGGGTCTGGATTATTGATTGATAGCCTTTACTGTTTAAAGCTTGATGATTCCTTTGTTAATTTTGTCCTAACCCTGCATCATAATGTTGGTATTAAACGTGTATTGATTAATGAAAATTCCTCTATTTTATGGCATAAACGTTTGGAACATATATCCCTCGAAAGAATTCAAAGATTGGTAAAAGATGGGAGTCTCCTGAATCTTGATTGTACTGATTTAGGTGTGTGTGTGGAATGCATTAAGGGAAAGCAGACCAAACACACTAAGAAAAGAGCTACAAGATCTAAAGGGCTACTTGATTTGATCCATACTGATATTTGTGGCTCATTTGGTGTTCCATCTTTTAGTGGAGAGACCTACTTTATCGCCTTTATTAATGATTTTTCGCGTTATGGTTATATTTATATGTTGGATAATAAATCTCAAGCAGTTAACACCGTAGAGATATTTATCACTGAAGTTGAAAGACAACTAGATAGAAAGGTGAAAGTCATAAGGCCAGATAGAGGTGATGAATATTATGGTAGGTATGATGAAACGGGTCAACACCTGGGGGCCTTTTGTTATACTACTTGAAAGTCGCGGTATAATTGCACAATACACGATGCCCGGTACGCCTCAGCAGAATGGTGTTGCTGAAAGGCATAACCGCACACTTATGGACATGGTTAGGAGTATGTTATGTAATAGCATTGTACCCATTGTGTTGTCGATGTATGCATTAAGAGCTGCAATGTACTTGCTTAATCGGGTTCCTAGTAAATCAGATCCTAAGACTCCTTTTGAACTATGGACAGGAAGGAAACCTAATTTGAGACACCTGCATGTATGGGGTTGTCCTGCAGAAGCAAGAATTTATAATCCACATGAAAGAAAACTTGATGAACGGACAATCAGTGGTTACTTCATAGGTTACCCTGAGAAGTCTAAAGGGTACATGTTCTATTGTCCGAACCATAGTATGAGAATTGTGGAGACCGGTAATGCTAGATTTATTGAAAAAGGTGAGGTTAGTGGGAGTGATATAATGAGAAACGTCGGTGTGCAAGAAGTAAGAGTACAAGTCCCTATACCCCTAACTTCAGAAATTGTTGTCCCTAATGTTACTAAACAACCTGATGAACAACATCTGAATGATGAATCACTCCATGACGAAACCATTACCAATAATGAACCAATTGTGGAACAACCACAAGAAATAACATTAAGAAGGTCTAAAAAACAAAAGAGACCTGCTATTTTAGATGACTATGTGGTATATCTATAAGAATCAGAATATAATTTAGAGGTTATTAAGGATCCGGTCACTTATGAAGAAGCAATAGAATGTGATGATTCTAGTAAGTGGTTAGACGCCATGAAAGATGAGCTAAAGTCCATGGCCCATAATGAAGTCTGGGATCTAGTAGAATTGCCTCAGGATGCAAGAAAGTTGGATGTAAGTGGGTCTTTAAGACCAAACGAGACTCTAAGAGCAATATCGAACGATATAAAGCAAGACTTGTGACCAAAGGGTTTACTCAGAAAGATGGCATTGATTATGAAGAGACCTTTTCTCCTATGTCAAGAAAGGATTCTTTCAGAATCATTATGGCTTTGGTAGCTCATTATGATTTGAGTTTCACCAAATTGATGTTAAAACCGCATTTTTTAATGGTAGTTTAGATAAAGAAGTGTATATGGAACAACCTAAAGGATTCTCCATGGAGGGTAAGGAACATATGGCATGCAAATTAAATAAATCAATTTATGAACTTAAGCAAGCCTACAGGCAATGGTACCTTAAGTTCAATGACACCAGTACCTCCTTCAATTTTAAGGAAAACACCGCTGATTGGTGTATATACATGAAGGTCAGTAGGAGTAAGTTTATCTTTCTGATATTATATATTGATGATATTTTGCTTGCCAAAATGATCTTGGTATGATGTTTGAAACCAAGAAGTATCTCTCCAATAACTTTGAAATGAAAGTTATGGGAGAGGCAACATACGTTATTGGAATAGAGATATTCCGTGACAGAACACGTGGTGTCTTAGGGCTGTCTCAAAAAGGCTTCATAGAAAGAATATTAGAGAGGTTCGATATGCAAAATGGTTCCTATCAAGATGCCACTATTTAGAAGGGAGATAAATTTAGCTTAAATCAATGTCCGCATAATGAACTTGAAAAGAAACAAATGGAGGGAATTCCTTATGCCTTAGTTGTAGGTAGCCTGGTATATGCCCAGACTTGCACTAGACCCGATATTAGTTTTGCTGTTAGTATGCTGGGGAGATACCAAAGCAACCCTGAAATGGATCACTGGAAAGCTGCAAAGAAAGTAATAAGGTATTTACAGGGTACTAAAGACTTCATGCTTACGTTTAAGAGGTCCGATAATCTCGAGATCATTGGCTACTCAGATTCGGATTTTGGCAATTGCATTGATAGTAGAAAGTCAACGTTTGATTATTTGTTCCTTATGGCTATCGAAGCAATATGGTGGAAAAGTGACAAACAATCTATCACTGCAATATCAACCATGGAAGAAGAATTTGTAGCTTATTATGAGGCCACTGTTCAAGGAATGTGGTTGCAGAACTTTATCTCAGGACTTGAAATTGTCGACAACATTGCCAAACTGCTAAGAATTTACTGTGATAATTCAACAGCAGTATTCTTCTCTAAGAACGACAAGTATTCGTATGGATCGAAACACATGGAATTAAAGTAGTTTGTCATGAAAGAAGAAGTTCAAAAACAGATGGTGTCTATTGAGCACATTAGTACTTTACTTATGGTGGCAGATCCGTTGACGAAGGGATTACCTATAAAGACCTTTAAGGAACATGTCAATAGAAAGAGTCTTAAACGTAATCTATTATGATATAATTATGTATTTTGGACTGCATTATGAATAAATGTGCACTATTTGACATTTGAGTACTCATATATGCGTTTCTAATTATTGTTCCTGTTTATTATTGTTATGCATATACATTATGTGTATTTATTTTGATACTAACAGGAATAATTATTATGTGATGACACTTATGTGGACCATTATGAAAAAATCTTTCATTTAAGGGTTATGCTAGGTAGGTCACTTGTGTTGTAGTAATGGAAGGGATCATGTCAGGATAAGATGATATGCAACTGCCATTGCTCGTACTTGTGGTTTTATTTAGTATTAGTATTATGATGTTGACCGCATTATATTGTTAAATACAGTTTACGTGTACACCTTATGATATACTTATTTTTAATCCCATGAAGTATAAATGTGGGCCAAGTGGGAAAATGTAAAACTAAACATGACCCACATTAAATTTGGAGCTCCACATAGAGGATATTAAATCAGGGAACTATGTTTAAATAAGGAAGGTCTATTTTAGGAGAGTTCTAGGAATGGAAAGTTCTAATTGCCTTAGAGGTCCTCCCTCTGCCTATAAAATGGTCTCTCTCCATAATTATCCATCAACTTAAGCCAACCCTAGTGCCTAAAAATACTATTCACGAAATTAGGAGAGGGCATTAAGGAGGCAAGAGGCAGAAACTCCAAGGTGGGTGTTTTCTCATGTTTTTGGACTTCAGGAAGTATTGACATATTAAAGGGAAGATCATATCTCACTTTTCTTCATCAATGGATCCAGGTATGTCTTATAATTATTACGTTAATGATTTCCGCATTAACATTGATCAGTGTTTCAAGCATTAATCGATTCAAATCTTATGGTTATGTTGTTCGGGTATGTCGAATATTAAGTTTAATGATGAATAAATGTACGATTGATTCTCAATCAATAAATTCTGATATTATGATAAAGTATACATCTTTCTCCAAATAAAATCTAAAGACTCGTTGGTCATGTGTCGTTGCCATCTCTAAATCCAAAGCAGACAGTTCCCTTCCAACACCTTCTATACGCGATTATTCTCTCATTCTTACTAGTTTGCTGCCTCTATTAACTTCATACACGTGGCACCAAACTTGGCCTTGACCTTTTAGGCACCCACCCTCTACTGATCTTCTTCTTTTACTTGTTTTGATAACAAGGTAACATGGGCACTCATCAAGCAGCCACCTGGATTCTCTCTTTGAGTCACTAGGACATGGCTGAATCCCTCTCTTTCTATTCTTATATTTTCTGAATCAGCGAACACCATCTAATTCTTGTTTCTTTATTGGGTTGCAAGTGATGATCCTACCTCTCTCTCTGTTGTCTTGTTTTCTTTTTATCATTCTCTCATTTCTATTCTCTGTTTGGGTCTCAAAATATAGCTAGCTGACTTCGTTTTTTTCTTTTTGATGGTGACATGTTCAATCTTCGTGTGTTTCATGGTGACATGGAGTATAAAATAATCACTAGAACTCCAAAAGATGACAAAATATTTAGACAATGTAATAGTGCCTTGTGTTTTAACCTAAAACGTATTTCATGGATGTAAAAATCTAGTTCTTTGATTAAGGGACAGACCCACTTGTTTCCCACTCCATTTTGTCTGATAATTCCATCCATATCATGTTACTCCACCACAAACATTCCCATTGCCTGACCTTTAATCACCCAATTGCCATCACCAAGGCTTCTCTAAAATCATTCCAAACGAAAACAACTTGAGAAAATGAAAAAAGACACTAATTAAATAAAATTAAATAATATAAGATACTAACAGTAATAATTTTAGATATAAAATATATATTAATAAAGCTACAAAAAAACCAAATTTAAGAACTAACTAATCTAATATTCAGGAGTAAAAATTATCATTTTCTGTGATTATCAAAGTGAATGGAGGAGATTTTAAGTTGAAAAGGGTTAGGGTTACGATAGGGTGTACACAAATTTTGGGATGTGTGGTGGCTTGGAGTGGAGTGCAAGCAAGGAGAGAGAGATTTTAGGATTTGGATTTGGCATGAGATTTTTGAATTTGGCTAATGGGATTAGGGTTTGTTTAATGCTAAATGAGTGGATGGGATGAAGAGATGAGATGAATGGATGGATGGATGTTAATGAGATGATGTGGAGGGTTGACTATGTGTAAAATTTGAATGGGTTGGCTTTGGATTGAGAAAAATCGTGTGTGACATGGTAATGAGGTGTGTAGGGATCTTAGGAGTGTATCTAGATGGTTTTAGGTCTAAATACATGGAGAGGTTTTAGGTTGCAAAAATATTGTAGTGTGTGTGTTGGATAGATATGAGTGATGACAAGGCATATGCGCATGGAGGCTATCTTGGGTTACAAGTTGTTATAACTTAGGGTTTAGGGAATGGATGGTTAAGATTGGATTGGGTTAAATCTAGTGGTTCTATGGTTAATTAACTGAAATAATATATATATATATATATATATATATATATCTGTGTGTGTGTGTGCACGTGTGTGTGTGTGGTATGTATCTATATATATATATATATGTGTGTGTGTGTGTGTGTGTGTGTGTGTGCGCGCGCGCGTGTGTGTGGTATGTATCTAATGTAGGGCTTGCATTCAAGGGTTGATCTAAGTGGATGATGAAATGGATAGGTAAGGTGGCTCTAGGGTTTTTCCTAGGTTTATGAATGAAATAGATGGTTGTGATGAAATGTCCTAAAATCTAATGGCTTAACTGATGTATGAATGATCTAATTGGATGGATGGTCAAATAATGCATGGATGATCATGATCCTAGGGTTAATCTACATGATGAATGATTTGGATGAGATGTATGGAATGAATGGTTAAGATTGCATGATTTGGCTAATGGATGGTTGAGATTGCATAGAGAGAGGATTGGATGGTGTGGATTGATAAGGAAATGGACAAGGATTGGGCGTGTGAATGGTTTATGGACTGGGTTCTGGACCTATAAATGAGCACATGGGCCTCTAGTGGATCTTTTACTTGAGCTTGAGGACTTGGGACTTTGTTGGATTTTGAAGTGCACATTGACCTGGCCCGACTGTAATATGGGCATGGACTGCTTGTGGCCTGGCCCAATGTTGGCCTGTGAAGATTAGCATGGCCCAATTGAAGTGGATCTCTGGCCCATTGATCTTGAACTTCAACCCTTTGGCCTTTGAATTACAGGTTCTCTCTTCCAGAATTTAATAATTAAGTTCACCACTTTAAAATCTAAAATATTGATTTAATCTAGACTCTCATAGATGGATCTAAACTAACCAATTTACATAAAGTCCCTAAAAGTGGAGTGAAATTAATCATAAAAATCCCAGGTCTTCCATTTTAAGCTCTAAACTTGTAATTATCCACTGACTTAACTTGCTTTCCTGAATTCTCCATTTTTATTCTACAAAACTAAGAAATTAAATGCACCAATGTACACAGAATTGAGAGCTAACAGGTCCAATAATTAGGGATAAAAATGTAATATTTCAGTGCTCAACAAATGGCTTAGATTAAAAATGTTTAAATCTAATGATCCTAGTGATTGATGGATGGTTAAGATGGGTTATGAAAATGATGAGATAATGCATGGAGAGTTATGATTCAAAGGTTAATCAAGATGGATGATGAAATGGATGACCCAGATCTAATATGATATATGTATGCAATAAATAAGGAAAAGTGGCTCTAGGGTTTTCCTAAGTTTATGAATGCAATGGATGGTCTGGATTAAAGATGATGCAATTGATGGTGTGGATGACAATGAAAGGGACAAGGATAGGGGCGTGTGGAGTTGGGTTTTACACAGTAAAATTCGAACATGGATACATGGATCACAGGGTTTGAGAAATTGGCTTCAAATGGACTTCTTGGACTTTGAGCACATGGACTTGAACTTAGGCTTGCTGGACTTGGACTTGCACAATGGCCTGGCCCATTTGTGAATTACGCATGGATTACTCTGAGCTTGGCCCAATGCTTGACTTATGGAACATAGCTTGGCCCAATGGGAGTGGATTTTTGGCCCATTGATTTGAAATTCAGAATCTGGACCTTGAATTGCAGCTTCCCTCTCAAGAATTAAAATAATTAACTCACCATTTAAAATAAAAAAATATTGAATTAATCTAAACTCTCATACTTGGATCCAGATTAATCAATGTACAATTAAAATCCTAAAGTGGTTAGAAATTAATTATTAAAAATTCTGGGTCTTCCAATTTTAAGCACAAATCTTGCAATTTTCCATTGATTTTGAATGATTTCCTGTATTTTCCATTTTTATCTACAAAACTGACAAACAACATTAATTGTATCTAATATATACAAAATTGAAGGACTAGTCCAAATAACAAGGGTAAAAATGTCATTTTTCATGTCTCAATGTACTCCATGGAAACTTTAGGTAAGTTGTATATGGACCGAATTGTCAAGTTACATGACATACAATTGTGTTCGATAGATACGCGAGATTTTTATCCCAGTTTTGACAGAGCCTCCAAAAAGTGTTGGGTACGTAGCTTTGTTTTAGTACGACATTTCATCCTCAAATCGATAGTCAATCTGAGCGGACCATTTAGATTTTGGAAGACATGCTCTGTGCTTGTGTTTTAAATTCAAATGGCAGTTGGGAAAATGTCTTACCTATTGTGGAGTTCGTATATAATAACAGTTATCAATCAAGTATCAAGATGGCACCATATAATGCATTGTTTTGCAGGCCATACAAATCATCCTTGTGTTGGGCAGAGACAAGTGACAAAAAAAAAAAAATGAAGTTAGTTCGTCAAAGGTTGCAAACAGCTTAGAGTAGTCAGAAAAGTTATGCAAACTGTACTAGTAGACCTTTGCAGTTTGCAGTTGGTGATCATGTTTTATCCTCATTTCGCCTCGCATAGGCATTCAGCATTTCGGGAGCAAGGGGAAGCTATCTCCTAGATTCGTCGAACCATTTGAGATCTTGGGTCGAGTTGGAGAGGTAGCCTATCTGCTTGCCATTCCACCTAAGCTCGCTCGAGTTGTCACGCCCCGACCCGAAGCGTGGGCCCAGAACGCGATTGATTTTTTTGAAACTAAACTAACTCAAACATTCTAACTAGGCCGGATCAACAGTTAGGCCCAAAGGTCACACATGATCCCAACATGTGGACTCAAACATAAACCATAAGTCTACCCAACACATAGACATAAAAATAACACATAGCATGATCACATAATTCCAACCATTGAATTAGCATTTCAAAATCACATCAGAATAACGACAGAAGCATAGTAGTTTTCAATACATAACATTGATACAAACTAAGTACCACACCTAGTACTTTACAAAAACAAGAGGTTCCAAGAACCAGAAAGCAAAGACAAGGGTATTCCCCTCAATGGGAATCCCAAAACACCGCCGCAGCTTATCCACCCTAAGCTTGAAATAGAGGGTTCTCCTCCTCGGGTTCATCTCCTGAAAGGTGAGTGGGGTGAGCTAACTAGCTCAGTGAAAGAACTATAACAGTACAGTTTTAAAGTAAACAACAGGTTGGTATATAATCAACAGTTGCAATAATATCTCATGCTTGATAACAAATTCTCAACATCAAGTAACATATTATCAACATTCTCATAATTCATCATCTCTTCCAATACTGTTGTCATCCAACGTAACGCCTACCGACTACGCTGAGACCATTTTATTAAGTCCTGACACGATCAAAATACATCCTTGCAAGTACATCTCCGGCTCTCCCATAGCCGATACTGACACCCTCAAGTCAGCAACTGTCGACACCCATGGTCCAGTAGACGTAAACCATCTCTCATATGGCCGATATTGGTTCAATAGCCGAGGGCATGTGGAAGCAGTCTTACACATTTCATATGATCAACATCATAGCATTTATCAACATCATAAGCACTCTTACCATAATGAGTCAAGTCTACACACATGAGTGGGTTCATCAAATCTGAAACCACTCATTGCTCAATATCCATATCAAATAAACCTGTTTACATCAAGCTGCAAAGTTAAGTTCTCTCACCGTATATGTGTGGCTTCGTAGTCTCTGTCCAAACAAGCAAACAAGTGCACAATCACTATCTTGTCACTATACATAGCATTCATACACATACAAGTAGTATTTCGAAATCATACTTGTTTTCCTAAAAATATCCAAGGTACATAGAATTGAGTCTCCTACTTGATTTCTATCCTTTTTTAAATTATAATAATCCACAAGATAATATAATAAAATGGTGCTCAGTCCAAAACTCATATTATCTTCTGGGCATTGACCAGATTGACTTATTGAGTTAGGTATAGATTCTAGGGTCACTTCTTTGTTGTCTTCTGGATAGGACCAGATCTGACATTTTGAGTAAGGCCTCGAGGTCACTCAGTGCCCGACAAATATAGCGTCGGCCTGGAAGTGAAATCACTCAGTGCCCGACCAAAGAGTCGGCCTGGAAGTGAATACAATAGTATATACACTATAGTAATAAGAGAAGAGGGTTAGTACATTTTTAGATTAACATTGGGGTACTAACATCACATGCAATCAATAATAATCAAACAAGAACATTTTACACTTCAAAAACTGGGTCCCTCGGAACATGTCTCGGAAAAAAGTACTGTGGCTTCGGATCATCCGAACCACACCTAAACTAGTCACTGACCTCGGATCTTGGGTCTGACTTCGGATCGTCCGAAGGACGGGTCTCGGATCATCCGAAGTCCATCCGATCCGAAAAATAGAGAAAACAGGTCTCGGTGGGTCTGTGCACTTCGGAACATTCGAAGTAAGGCTCGGATCGTCCGAGTTGGGTTCGGTCCTTCCGAACTTTGCTCGGGTCGTCCGAGTGGGTCAAGCTAGCCTCGGGCGTAACTAGGTTTCGGGTGAAGCTCGGAACGTCCGAGGGTTGCTCTCGGACCGTCCGAAGTTCGACTCTCGAACCGTCCGAGAGTCGTCTTCCTCACTGTCTGCACCAGCAGATAGTGACGGCAGACAACATGTGAAATACGAATCCTGAAACACTGGGTTTCCCGAATTCAGTTTCTACATCTAGCCGGTCCAATGGACTCCTCTGGGAGTCCTCTTTCCACAGGGAATAGTTTTAAAACTTGAAACTTAGTAAGCCGATGGATTTTAACACTGAAAGCTCACGGGTAAAAGAAACCCATGGTTTTTCCTTAAACTTTGAAACCATTTTTCTTACTCAAAACTAAACCAAAATCAGTTTTTCTTGATTCTAAACCACATAGAATTTGAAAAGGAACACAGTGGTTACCTTCACTGGAGTTCCTGGGCTAAAATCCGGTCTTTTGAAAATCTTTCCCTCTTAAGCTTCGGGTGATTGAAAACAGGTAACAGAGGCTGAGAGGGTCAGTTGGGTTTTCAACAGCAGCTAAGAGACTGAGGAAGAAGATAGAAAATGTGGGAGTTTGAAAGTTGAACTGAGGCCCAAATTTATAGAGATCTGGCCAGAAGAAGTGGCCATCGAGCCACTGCATGCAATCGCATACAGTTGCTGCCGACGTCCGCTACAGTGTAACCACTGTTTCGGGCATTGGTTGCAAATCAGACCCTTACAACTTCCAATTTTGCAAATAAGTCCTAGATTTGATAGAAGCCAATTTTTTCACTGAACATAAGATTTTAAAAGATCAAAAACTTAATCCAACCTTACAGATAAGTTGGGTTTTGAAAACCTTAATCACCATAAAAATTTTGAGATTTAAAACCCACTAAAAACCATTGATTTAGAATAAAACCATCATTTAATACTATTTACTTAATTAAACAAATGTTGAATAAAAAAACTTAGAAACCTCATTTTGGGTTTTCAAAGAATAACTAGACCATACTTAAAATGGTCTAACATACTATACTAGTTTCAAAATTTATCTCATTCCAAAACCACTTACAATAATTATTACTCCATTTCGGGATTTTGACAAGCGGATTTAAATACCATTTTCTGAAAATAAAATTATTTGAAAATCAGAAATACAAATCCTTTATTAAGAAGAACATTATCATCCAATAATAATCACATAAAAACATAATTTATAAAATAATAATAACAAGCGGTAAATTACCAAAATGCCCCTCCAGCTGGACGAGCTGGATCACTGAGCTTTCGAGCTCAGATTAGGCCACACCTGGGCTTTTCTCAAAGCCCTAACCGTAATCTTGGAGATTACCCAGTCAAAACAAGGTTATCAAGCTAAACTACGCCTAATCTGAGTCAGGGTATTACACGAGTTCATAATGTTTTTCATGTGTTGATGCTTAGAAGGTATCAGCCAGATCCTTCCCTTGTGCTAAACTAGGAAGATGTGGACGTCAGCGAAGATACAACCTATGAAAATAACCCAGTACGAATTTTGGACTCTCGAGATCAAGTGCTCCGCACTCAGATCATTCATTTTGTTTAAATGCTCTGGCAACATCATGGAGTAGAAGGCTCAACTTGAGAGCAGAATGCAGCAATGCAACATGCATATCCAAATTTGTTCGATGAGCAAGGTACTTACATTATTTAAATTTAAAGGACGAAATTTCTGTAAGGGGAGTAGGATGTAATTGTTGGCCTAAAAGTTAAATCTGCCTCTCCTGAGTCAGACTGAGCTGTCAATTCCGTAACTGTGTCAGACTGAGTCCTGAGTTGTCAATTTCTTTGACTGAATCGTGCCCCTCTATGTGTCCAAGACCTCATCTCTAGAAGACATACACAGTCAAATCAAGCTTGAAGCTCCAGAAGACACGTTATTTGAAAAACATCGCACCAAAACTAGAAGAACTCTTTGAATGCCAACCATCACAGGTATATGGACCATAGCACCGACCTAGAATCCTTAGAGGCTTTTTGGTTAAAATTAGAATAATACAAAGAGAGTTTCTAAGTCTACTCTCTGCCCTGTGGAGAGCTCTTGCTATCTACCAAATATTTCCATATTTTCATGTGTCCTTGCAATCTAAACTGTTCATTATAGTTAAATCTAACTGATTACAGGGAACACTCATGAGCTATCCACCATGTCCACTTTTTTCACAAAATCTCAAGTTTCCAACACTTAGTGGAAAAATTGTTTTTCTAGGCATCTCGGAACGTCCGAGAATATACCTTCGGACGATCTACGATAAGTCATTCGGACGTTCCGAACCCCTGAATTCCAAAGTCCTTCGGACGTTCCAAACATATCCCTTCGGACGTTCCGAAGATTGTCCCAAACAGTCAAACTATCCGTTGAAAGGTCAAAATAGCTGTTGTAATATGATCGTTGGGAATCCGACCGTTGCAACTCCGAAAGGTCCGAGACCTATCTTCGGAAGGTCTGAAGATAGATCCGTTGGAACTTTTCTAGCCTATAAAAGTAAGGCTTTTTGGAGAGGAAAAGATTGATGACCTGAGCCCAATTTTTTCATACACTCTTCCAAGCTTCACAACAACTTCCAAAGCTTATATACTCCGTAGTAAAACACTCTAAGCTTTGTATCTTAATCTCAAATACATTCAAAGCTCTCATAGGCATATCTTGAGCATCTTATGCTCTAAGTTGAATATATTAAGTGAAGATTCTTTCTAGGGTCTTAATCCTCATAAGAAAACCTTTATCTACCCTAGACCTCCTTGCTACCATATTGGTTAGACTTCATTGGAGCATCTACATCAAGCCAAGAAGAGGAGGACATTCAAGAACAAACCCAAGCTACTTCAAGTAACTCAAGGCTAAGTTCTTGGTATATTTCAAAGCACAACTTCTTTCTATTACTTGTGAAATATTGTAAAGGGTTGGTGTAACCCTATTGGCTTTCAAGAGAGGTGTTCTCTTGGTGATTAGGTCGATCTACACCCGTGAAGTAGATCAAGGTTTGTAATTGGTTTCTTCTCCACTCGTGAAGGAGAAGGTTAGTGAAATCCTCAAGTGGTGTCCTTGAGGCGTGGAGGTAAGCAAGGTTGCCGAACCACGTAAAAATCATTGTGTCACAATTCTCCATCTTTTCTCATCTCCTTCACCTTGTTTTGTGCACTTGCTCTAGCTCATATCACATTGCACACATAATTTGCTTAAACCTAATCTTACATAATTTGTTTAAAATAATCTTACTTATAAATCACATTTAAAATATTAATTGAGCAAATTTGTATTGATTAATCATTAAAGTGCCCAATATTTAAATAGATTTTAAAATTCCCCAATAGTCCTATTCACCCCCTCTAGGACTATTCTAGGTATTTGGCTAGCTTGACCAACAATTGGTATCAGAGCCAGGTTTCTTGCTATTTGACTTAATCATCTAAGAGTAGATCGTTTAAGCTAGAAATGCCTAAGGGTGGTTGCATGGCCGTGATATTTCCTCCAATACTAGATGGCTCTAACTATGCTATTTGGAAAGCCAAAATGAAAATGAACTTAATGATAATGGATGGAGCTCTATGGGAAATAATCTTTTGTGGATGGACTAAACCTTCTAAGATTTACTTCTCATACAATGATTTTGAAAAGAGCATGTATTCGGCAAATGCTAATGCCCTCAATGCAATACTTTTTGCCGTTTCAACAAATATCTTAAAGAATATCATATCTTGTGAAACTGCAAAGGAAGCATGCCACATGTTGGAAAAAACTTATGAAAAACCTAGGAAAGAAGATGCCTTAGAAGTGGTGTATTGTCTAGGACCCATTCAAACACTTGAACCTCAACAAGAACAAACTAATGAAGAAGATGTAGAAGATAATACACCTACCATAGAAGAATTAAGTGCGTCATTAAATGAAATGTACAAGTAACTTAAGAAAGTTGGTAAAGAAAATATAAAATTAACAAAAGAACTAAATCAAGAAAAGTTAGAAAAAGAAAATATTCTAAAAGATCTAACATTGGCAAATCAAGTAAATCCAAAAGCTATTCAAGAAGAGTGCTTGAAACTTGAAGAATGCTTAAAAGTGGAAATAAATGAAAAAGAAAATCTTAAAAATGATTTAAAAAAACTGAAGCATGAACTTTATTAATTAAAAGAAGATTAGAAAGATTTGAAAATTGTGCTAAGTTGTGAAGAACAAGAAAATGCTAAAATTAAAAATCAACTTAATGATGCTAAAGCTAATGTTCCTAAATCACAATCAAATCTAAAAATTGAAAATAAAAAATTGGCAAAAGAAGTTAATGACTTAAAGACATATAAAGAAAAATTTGAGATGAAGTTCACAAGAAGAGAGAAGCTTGAAAAGCTTCTAAAACTAAGCAAACCATTTGGAGACAAAACGGGTCTTGGATATGATAAGAAAAATGATAAAGGACCCAAGAACCAAACTATCTTTGTTAAGGGACAATTCTCCTTCAATTCTTCAAATGAAAGTCATTAAATGCTTTCATTGTGGACAATCTGGGCATCTCATGTTTGAATACAAAGTAAGAAAAAAATACAAAAATGCAAATCAAATTAAGGTGCAAAATCTAAAGGAAAATGTTCAAAAAGAAAATGTGAAAAGGGTTAAGAGAAATAAAAATCAATGGAATTATGCACCAAGAATTCAAAATCATGAACAAAGGCATAAGAACTTAAATGGAAATCTAAATCATACCTTAACTCATAAATTGATTGAAGCTTTAAATGAATTCACAAGATTTTGTCAAATGAATAAGAACACCAAAAAGAGAAAATCAAATGTTCATGTGTTTGACACCGGTGGACCTAGAAGACCTTTTTCCAAGCGCCATATGGTTACCCAAGGCTAGGAGAGTGGATTAGTTTGGGTTATGATCTTGGGTGTGAACTCTTGTAGAATTTATATGATTCCATCTTGCATATTCAAATTAGATTTGATCATGTATGCAATACTACTTGATTGTCTTGTTTCATCCAATCTTTTCATGCCTATATCCTGTTGATAATGTGTGTGTGTCAACCATGTTCCACCATGGTCCAAAATTGGAGCAAATAGTAATATCATTGGACCTAAGTAGAATACTTTGCCTAGCATTATGATTATTGGTTCACCACTGTTGTTGGCAAGTTTGAGTAATTTATATGCTTTGGTATCGAACTCTTGACTCTTAATGCAATGGTAACATCTTTCCTGACTATGATGTACATCATGCTTGTGGAGTCACAAATGTGTGGACTTGAACCTATCAAGGGTCCAATAGTATTGATTGTTTGTGTGCTTGAATCAATCATGCTACCCAATACTAATGTGATCACGAAATGTTGAATCATACTTACTTTCATTCTTTCCATCTCCATGTCCTTGATTTGAAATTCACTCGAATGGACTCTATGGTGGTTTGTGATTAACTAATTTTGATAATGTTGCTTGATTGTATTGAAAATCATTGATATAGTGCTTCTTGCAACATGGTATGTGCGAATCATGCTTGAGTAGAGTGGTCATTGTTCAAATATTTATTTGCATGATTCTTGATACTTTAGGACCTCAAACTAACACCATCTCCATATTGCACTTAGTGTTTTAGGCAAGTTTCCCTGATCAAATGGACACCTCTGTAAGGTACAAAAATAAAAATAAAAGCTCAAATCTAAATTCTATTTGGAATCTTGCCTGTCTCGGAAGCTCTGAATAATAGTCTCGGACCTTCCAAAGTTGGAAATCATCGGAAGTGTCGAAGTCCTAATCTGGAACATCCGATGGACATCAACTCTGTTATACCTCGGAACGTCCAAAGGCAAATGGAACTTTCTTCGGAACGTCCGAAGATGCAGAATATGAACTGGATAATCTCGGAACGTCCGAGGAATTAAACAACTTACTTCGGAACATTCTGAAGATGCGGAAACTGCACAATTTCGGGATTTATAAAACACGATCCGTATCCCTCTTTTCTTCATTCCCTTTTTCGCCATGACTTTCCTTCTTCAACCCATCTCTCCCTTCGAGCCTCTCTTCTTGAGTCTCCCTCCGAGATAAGGTTTCAAATCACTCTTCTCTCTTCTCCATTCACGTTTTTCTTCCGAGAAAACTCATCTCCTTCTCAGGTAAGCATTCTTTCGAATCTCTCTTCTATTTTGGGAGTTCCTGATAGTTATTTTTGATAAAATCTCTCATAAGTAATCTTATAGTTTGGGATTTTCATGAATCCATTGGTAAGCTTACTTCTCCCTTGTTTTAGAACTGATTACTTGCGCTTTTGTGTAAAGTAAATACCAAGCTCTAGTGTAAAATCCCTAAAACTCACAGATTTCCACTGATTTCACTGAAAATCAAGGCCAAACAGGCCAAATCAATCTTCCATTTGCAAATCTCTGTTAGTGACTTAGGATTCCATCCTTGGTACCTTCTCTCGTTTTCCTTGATTTTTCCAAAGTATGGATGAATTTGCTTCCGACACTCAAACCTATAGGAATCCTCCTGAGAGACTTCTCATGGATGTAGTTCCACAGACGACTGAATACATTACAAGAACTGGAATTACTTTTGAACGACAGAGTGATATAAGATGTTTGGAACAATTTGATGTTCCACAAACTCTTGGGCGTATCAACTAGCTAAACATCTTGAAATGGGGTGGTCACACCTATCTTTCTCTTGCCAAAGGAATGTATGATGCAATCTGTAGTGTGAACCGTGATTGTCTATCATTTACCATAAGGTTCACTTATGGATCTCAAGCACGGATTACACCAAGTCACATCTCCTCCCTTATCGGTGTGCCCCTATGTCCTGGTGGCCTCAAGTCTATTGACGACTCTGTCCCTAATAGTGAAAGATTACGAGTAACTGAGAAATTATGTGGAGTGTTCGTCGAATGGATTCGGGGCAATGCTCTCCGTGCTTCCGAGCTTCTCCCTAAATTTTGTCTTCTGCACAATGTGTTCCTCTTCAATGTTTATCCACGAAAGGGTAATAGAGGAGACTTGACTCCTCTTATGATAAATACACTAATTGCTGTAGATTCTGAATGAAGCATCTGTCTTCCCTCCATAATCTGTCGAACCATCATTGATCATTGGTCTTGCAAAGGTCATTCTATTGCTCCTTTTGGATATATCATATCAGAACTGGCCAAGAAATTAGGCGTCCCAATCCCAGATGAGGAGACTGTGTATCACAACCCTGTTAACAAAACATCTTTGCAGAAAATGGGACTCATTGAGCGCCCTCGTCCTCGAAGAGGTTTCCATCCTCCTCAAGCACCCCCTGTTGTAGACGAATAAATACAAAATGAAGCACAAGCAGGAGGCGAAGAAACCCATCAAGAGGGAGTACATGGTGAGCAGACACATGAAGAACAAGCTCCTCAACCTCTACTTCTTCAACGCCTAAATGCCTTAGAAAAAAACATCGCAGAGTTGTGTGAATCTCATGAGAGGAACATTGACGAGATTCGCGAAACTCAAAATAGGGTTGGCCTATGGTTGCGGCAGATTCTAGATATGTTGAGCTGCAGACGTTCCGATGCTGATACTCCTTCCTCTTCTCATCAACCCAAATCATCTCGTCAGACCAGATCATGATGGACCACTAGGAGTAGAGGGATGGGTACATACACTTTGGGCTCGTTGACCTGTTTGGTCAAATTTTGGGGATGTATTAGAACTCTTCAGCGTGTAATATTTTGCAAATATGGAAATGTTCAAACTCTAAAAGGCTATAATTATATTTTTTTAAAGTTGAATGTTTGTCATATTATTCATGGATGCTTTATAGTCTTGATAGTTGATGGTTGATGGTTGGGTATTAGTCTTATTCTTGGTGTCATACATGCATGGACGGTTGGGTGAGTTCATTTTCTTTCATGGATGAAAGTTGGAGTCTATTTTTTTTTCTAATTCCACATGCTTGACCTTATATGATTCTTATAAAGAACTCTCATGATTTACAACTCATTCATATAAGTCATTAAAATAGTAGCATGAAGAAAAGGGAGAATGGCTTATTCAAATATGAAAGATGTTTGAACCCCTCATTAAGAAGAGAAATGTCTATAAGTGATTTGTACTCCTTTATATAACAATCTTATGGAGTTCAACTTTTTATTGTGGTCATGAATGATTGAATGGTAAGAGGAGTACAAATCTGGAAAAAAAAGTTGGCTTTCAAATATGCCTTTATGAAAAATGAAATAATTTGTAGATTCTTATTGCTTTCATGAACGAATTACATGTGTGCATATGCATTTGGATGAATATTGATGAATTATCAATTGTGCTCACATGGATTGTGATTACCCCTTATATGCGTTATAGTTATACTATTTTCATTTTGGCAATATATGTCATTGTGTTTCAATTGGTATCAAAATACATCTGGCCTCAAAGTTAAATCTGTATAACAATGTGGTATCATTTGAAAGTGTCTTAAAATTACCATTGGCTTTCCCTCTCTCTCCTTCTTCCCCTATTCCCAATGCTTATAGTCATGTAACATACCATTTGGAAATATGGCATTGTCTTAGTATAACTCATTACATTTGCCCTTATATAGTTATATTTGTCTAGATGAATGATGGGATGCTATGACATGTACATCTAAACCTTTGTCACACTCCAATATTATAGGGGAGTAAATATGGAAACTTACATGACAAGGTTTATGATAACTTGGGAAAATTATACTTCTTTAGATGATTTTCCACAACTTGTGCACCATGAAAAGTACTTGATATGGTCCTTTGTCAATTTTTGACAAAAAAAGGGGAGAAATATTGAGAAACATGGAGATTGGGGGAGAAACAAAAATGCAATATCAGTATCAAAGACAGGGGGAACAAATGTGATTTTAAGATATGCTTTAAAATTGAACACATATTGTGTATTATCACTAACCTTTGCGGAGATCACTTTCCACCAAGAATATGCAGTGTATGTTGTGCTTACAGGAATATCATAGGCATATTCTAAGGGAGAGCTGCCATGAGCTTTCAAGCGTTCAAACTTCATGAAGTCATGTCCAAGTTTATTGAGTTTATTGTCATATTTTATTTCTGTACTTGGAATGTATTTGAACTCGTTAAAGTTTGTAACTTGTATTTGAGTCTGTGTAGAGTATTCTCTAGGTTTTGTCACGAAATTGACAAAAGAAGAGATTGTTGGCCTAAAAGTTAAATCTGCCTCTTTGAGTCAGACTAAGTTGTCAATTCCGTGACTATGTCCGACTGAGCCCTGAGTTGTAAATTTCTTTGACTAAGTCGTGGCCGTTTACGTGTCTAAGACCTCATCTCTAGAAGACATGCACAGTCAAATCAAGCTTGAAGCTCCAGAAGACACGTTGTTTGAAAAGCATCGCACCAAAATCGGAATAACTCTTTGAATGCCAACCATCACATGTATATGGACCGTACGACCGACCTAGAAGCCTTAGAAGCCTTTTTGGTTAAAATTGGAATAATACAAACAAGGTTTCTAAGTCAACTCTCTGTCCTGTGGAGAGTTCTTGCTATCTACCAAATATTTCCATATTTTTATGTGTCCTTGCAATCTAAAATGTTCATTATAGTTAAATCTAACTGATTGCAGAGAACACTCATGAGCTCTCCACCATGTCCACTTTTTTTCACAAAATCTCAAGTTTCCAACACTTAGTGGAAAAATGGTTTTTCTGGGTATCTCAGAACGTCCGAGAATATACCTTCGGATGATCCACGATAAGTCATGCGGACGTTCCGAACCCTTGAATTCCAGGGTCCTTCGGACGTTCCGAACATATCCCTTTGGACGTTCTGAAGATTGTCCCAAATAGTCAAACTATCCGTTGAAAGGTCAAAATAGTTGTTGTAATATGATCGTTGGGAATCCGACCGTTGCAGCTTCGGAAGGTCCGAGACCTATCTTCGGAAGGTCTGAAGATAGATCCGTTGGAACTTTTCTAGCCTATAAAAGTAAGGCTTTTTGGAGAGGAAAAGATTGATGACCTGAGCCCAATTTTTTCATACACTCTTCCAAGCTTCACAACAACTTCCAAAGCTTATATACTCCGTAGTAAAACACTCTAAGCTTTGTATCTTAATCTCAAATACATTCAAAGCTCTCATAGGCATATCTTGAGCATCTTATGCTCTAAGTTGAATATATTAAGTGAAGATTCTTTCTAGGGTCTTAATCCTCATAAGAAAACCTTTATCTACCCTAGACCTCCTTGCTACCATATTGGTTGGACTTCATTGGAGCATCTACATCAAGCCAAGAAGAGGAGGACATTCAAGAACAAACCCAAGCTACTTCAAGTAACTCAAGGCTAAGTTCTTGGTATATTTCAGAGCACAACTTCTTTCTATTACTTGTGAAATATTGTAAAGGGTTGGTGTAACCCTATTGGCTTTCAAGAGAGGTGTTCTCTTGGTGATTAGGACGATCTACACCCGTGAAGTAGATCAAGCTTTGTAATTTATTTCTTCTCCACCTGTGAAGGAGAAGGTTAGTGAAATCCTCAAGTGGTGTACTTGATGCGTGGATGTAAGCAAGGTTGCCGAACCACATAAAAATCATTGTGTCACAATTCTCCATCTCTTCTCTTCTCCTTCACCTTGTTTTGTGCACTTGCTCTAGCTCATATCATATTGCACACATAATTTGTTTAAACCTAATCTTGTTTGTAAATCACATTTAGAATATTAATTGAGCAAATTTGTATTGATTAATCATTAAAGTGCCCAATATTTAAATAGATTTTAAAATTCCCCAATAGTCCTATTCACTCCCCCTCTAGGACTATTCTAGATATTTGGCTAGCTTGGCAAACAATAATGACCCTGTCCAGATTAACGGGTCAATAGAAATGGGTAGAGCTAGACTAGAGAATAAACGATTATGTGCTTGTGTGTTAGTTTATAATTTGTTTGAAATTGTTCTGAAAACACACAAGACTTTAGAATATTTTTTAATTTAAATAGCTTCCCCATTTCACACACCTCCTCTTCAATTAGTCTACACAATTGTATATTATATTTTTATTCCAAAGTTTAATTGAGGAGAAAGAGAAATTAAATTAAGAATTCAATTTTGAGAAAATTAAAAGGATGATTTTTAATTCTTCTAATTTTGAAAAAGTCACCATTTTGATTTTTATTGTTGTGAAAATTATTTCAAAAGAGAAGGAAAATGTGAATTTGAAATTTATTTAAACAATTTAGAAATAAAACAAGTGGTGTTAGTGTTTGAAATTGAATTTGTGATTTTATCAACCTTAGACAAATTTCACGAAAAATCATTCTTATTTTTATTTTCAAATTCAAGTTTTAAACAATGATTTGAAATTTATGGTTTATGAAAAGACTATTTTACCCATGTTTTAAAATGATTTCATGAAATAAATTGAAAACAGAAGTTTTGAAAATGCATAGTCGAAATTATTTTCCTAAAATATGTTTAGAGATTTTTGAAAATTGGACCTTATTCTTGGAATTTAATAAAATCAAATTTTTTTGTTAAATTAGTAAATCTTGAGGTACACGATTTTTTATTCTTGGATTGTTACCAATATTGTTAGAAAACTACAAAACACAAAAAGAAAAATGTGTAGCATTGGGCGTGTGATGTGTAGAGGAAATCTAATCCTATCTTTTAGTATTAATTTTTAGAAAGTCCTAAAATAACTAGGAGATAAAGTTGGAAACCACCTAAAATCCCTCCCTCCGTTGGAGCGCCAAGATCTCTTCGTTAGTTGGGGCAAGAATTGGCACGAATTGGATTTTTTGAGGAACATATCGCGAGAGAATTTGATTTGGTTAGACAATGTGTGGTTGGTAAACAAGGATCGGTTTTTTAGCAAGGTACGGAATGTATCGTCAAATATTCAATATGAATCCACAAGGTCTATTTTTCGTTCAAGTAATGGATTCTAGCCAATTGAAAGGATCCTCTGATCAATCCAGAGATCCTTTCGATTCCATTACTAATGAGGATTCGGAATATCACACATTGATCAATCAAACAGAGATCAGCAACTAAAAGAAAGATCCATTCTTTTGGTTCCTTCCTTTCTTCAAATGGAACGAACAGAGATAGAATCAAATCGACTCTTGACAATATTTCTTGTTCAACAAGTCCTTGGCCGACTCCTCTCTTCTATTTATTCCTCTCTCTAGTCTCTCTTCCTTTTCCCACAAAATTTGAGTGTCACTCTTCTCCTTTTTGGCTTGGGTGATTTTCTTCCATAGGATTTTCGAACAAGGATTTACTTTGAGTTCTTCTTGGATCTCCATCTCCTTCTTCCTTCAATTTTTAAAAGAGCCAAGCTTTGGGTTTTGATCATTAAAGAACTCCAGGATTTATCACGTACACTTCACACAATATTAGGTGAGGGGAGCAATTCACCACATGCTTTGATTTATACATGATCTTTATTTTTGTTTGTACAATGAAAAATATTGCAATTTGTGATGTAATCACTGGACCTGAAAGAGTGATTGGTAGAATGATGGTTATAATCCGGTGCAAAACTCACATTAGTGTAAGAGATTGTTCTATTAGCCGTGAGCAGACTCAGTCTGCCCGAATTTATGGAAATTAACCATTAACCTTATTGGAAAGTTTAGTGTTTAGATTCGATCAATTGTTCTCAAAACGACTTGTGATTTATGTGGTTTGTAGTGTTGGATGGAATGGAACAATATGGTATGTTCTTTGGAATTTTTTGAATTGGTTTGGCATGCTGTGAACCATCGATAGTTTGATTGCATTATTTTAAGTTTTATCTTGCAATTATGCTATGTAGATTATTTCTGCGTTATTTGATTTATAAGCATGCTATGGTGATAAGGAACATGCTTATTATGCTATGGATGCCCATAGATGTTGGATAATATGCTTAGAATAAATCTTGGAATTTTATGAGCATGTTATGGAAATTGTGATATATTTAGGAGCATGATAGGCATGGCATTGGCATGGCATTCTCATATTCATGGGTTTGGGTATGCGGGTGTATATTCCGTGATTTTGTCATGATGGCCACTTGGTGCCTCAAGTGGTAGGCTGTGTATTCCTCACTTAGGTGGGATGGCCACTACGGTGGTAGTTCTGCATTCCGTGATAAAATCATGACGGATATTGCTTGGTGGAAGGTTTTGTATTCCCCACTTAGGTGGGATAGCCACTGCAGTGGTAGTTGTGTATTCCTCGATTCGTCGGGATGGCCACCAAGTAATAGTAGATGTGGTAATAGAGATGGTTTGCATTGAGCATTGAGCATTTTGCATTGGCATTGAACATGAAGCATGGTGATTAAGTAATGTTAAATTTAGGCGCCCCATATAGACACCCGATTTTTCTACCTCTACGTACCCGATTTCAAAAAATCGAGTGAAATTACCATTCTACCCCTCCGTGTTTTATAATCCGAACGAACTGTCAGTTCATTTTCAGTTAGTTCAGACGAATATACTCATCTGAACGAACACATCAGTGTAAATTCTATTTGTTCAGATGAGTATATTCGTCCGAACGAACTGAGCTCATACCTTACATTTTATGCACTCCGTTGGCGTAGGGATCGGTGGACCCCAGGAGCTGGCTTAGATGGTGGAACATATAATTATGTTATTTAATTTAGTTTATTTGATAAACATTATGCTATTTGAGAGACATGTTACATATGATTTATTAGGCCACTTGTAGAGGGGATAGGTATTGTCCCAATGTTCCATTTTAGGCAGAACTCTAGTGGAATTCCGATAATATTGCTCGGCCTCGTGTGAGACTAGACTTGATTGGCTTCTCCTTTTGTGTGCTTATGTGGAACTTAGTTTAGTGATGATATGATTTAGAAAGGTGTTGAATGTATTCCCTTTGAAAAGAAAATGACACGTGTTCTCGAAGGTCAGAATGTGACTATGGACTTAATACAGCGAGTTATATCGGTTTGTGACCCCATCGTGAGGTGGGGCATGACAGTTCCTCCATAATCACGGTCACCCCTCGGGTTACAATATCGAATACACTCAGTTTAACTTCATCAATTACTCAACAAATTTCTTCTTATCTAGATTCGTGGTAAACAACATAAAAAACTTTTTAATCAAAATCTATTTTCCCAATACAATTCATTTTCTTAAAAAACTATCAAAAACATCGCCTAAACAATAAGACACAAATTCTAGAGGAGTTTTTGTTTTTTTTATCTCCTTAGTCCCTTTGCCTTAATATATTTTTGACAAATTTGCAATAAGAATCTTGAACCAATCCCAACAAAACAATTATCATTGATACACTATAACCTATGAATACATTACTTCTTGTTGTTATGGTCCGACCATAAAAAATATTAAAATATTAAGTCTGTACATAAGTATGTGTTTGCACAAACTTAAATTAATTTCACCTCTTTCCTCTTCCAAACAGCCAACCCTTCTTCCCTAACAGTAAGCCCTTGCCTCCTTTACCTTCCCTTTATTGATTTTCACCTACTAAAGGCTTTGGATTCGGATTTCCTACGCTTGGAGCACCCTTTACACGGTTCCTTCTCCAAAGGTAAGATCTATGATCCTTTTCTTTCCCTTTCTTCTTATTTCATGAGATCTTAATGGGATGTGTTGAGAATGGAGTATGTAATGGCTTTTAGGCCTTATTTGGAGAGGAATCTATGGAAGTAATTGAGGATTTTGTTATAGAATTTTGTTTGGATATAAATCTGATTTGATTTTGAACTTGGAACCATAGGAAAGGAAGTAAATTTGGGAAAAGGGGGTATATGCATGATTTTGGAGATGATTCTTGGGAAGAGATTTGGGGATTTCCTTAAAATTGATAGGATTAATCTAAATTAGGGATAAATATTGTGACTAAATTGGGGGTTTTGCTCCTAAGCTTTGATGGCCTAATCTATGAACTAAGTTCATAGGGATGTATTATATTTTTTTTTATTGATTAGAGCCTTTGAACTCCGAACCCGTCGAGAATAAGACCCGAACATCAACCCGAAACATCGTAACTTTCGAGGTGAGGATTGCTACACACACTAAATGAATGCTTGTATGTTATTACATTGATTTAGGCAATGTATTGTGTTATTGGTGTGTTTAATGCATGATATATTGGATGGATGTGCCCTATGCTATGCATGAAATGTTATAATTTCTTTATTATGTGATTTGTAACATGCCTATTATCATGTTATGATAATAAAAAATTGTGATATTTATTGGAGACCCTTGTGAAAGGCTGAGATGATTTATTGATGAATTTAATTAAATTTATGCTGTTAAAATGGAGTGATTGGATTTAAAATGTTAAACCACCATGAGACGGGTTAAATAAATTGCAAGAACTAAGAATATGAGTAAATAAACCCGACGTGTGTATCTCAGGGTTGGTATGTAATCCACTGTTCCTAGAATAACCCAATGTGATAATTACGTTGAATGTATGAAACGTAATGGAATGCGCTATGCTTGCTATCATTGTGAAATTGCGGTCATAATGTGAATATGATATGTTTATTGCCCATGAAATTATGAATATGTTTCCCTTGGTATTGGAAAGTTCCCTTCCTCGGGTCTAGAACACGATTGACCCTAGAGGGGGGTGAATAGGTCAATCTAAAAATCATTGGTCCTTTTAAAATTCCTTGATTGATTAATTAAGTGCAATGGATATTACAATCAAGTGTGAATGTGTGTTAACAAATGTGATTAAGAAATCAACACAAGAAATTAGCTCTAATACCACAATCACAAGGACACAAGTTATATAGTGGATCGATTAGTCGACCTACATCCACTATTACGACCAGCTCAACCTTGAGTTATCCTCAATTTCACTAAGTTGGGACTTACACCCTCACAATTAGAGTAGGAATTTAACATCACTCAATTGGCTGGGAATTCCACCCACCACACCAAGAAAAACTTGCCTTTGAAGCTCTTTCTAGAAGATGTGTGCTTTTCAAAGATCCACCCAATAGTGTGCCGACGTTCCGCCTTATAGCCGTCGTAAAACAATCACAATTCTAGGGTGACTAGGAAACTGGTTTTACCAAAAATCTTTCCTAGTTGGTATCTTTTATTTCTTCCTCTCTTTCTCTCTTTCACTAACTCAATCAATAGATTGGTTGTATATGATTCTCAGGTGTAGGCACAAGAGAGATGATCGTTCCTTAGAGTATATGACGTTTCTCAGTTCAAGGAAGATGATTAAATGATCACACAACACTCATATTTATAAAAGAGTCTTAATAGTTTTTCAAACTGTCTAGTACCGACAGGTTGGTTGCACCGATGGGTCGGTGTTCATATTTATTACTGTTTAACCACCTGACCGTTGCGCATTAAATGCATTCCCAACGGTATAATTATTTTCCAGTCGACAGGTCGGTGTCACCGATGGGTCGACAGTCATGGTACCGAGAGGTCGGTCCATACGAGTGTCTCGATCTAGGGCAACACCATGCAGACAAAGTTTCATGTCCCGAAAGTTGTCCTACCCAGAATGACTTGTCGCCCTTTTTCCGAGGGATCGGTCCTGGTACTCTCGATTGGTCTTGAAATACAAAGATGTTTGTTTCTTCGAAAGTCCATTTAAGTTCAACAATCCAGAACTCATAAGTCTTTTATCGACGAGTCGTTGGCCACGAGGGGTCGTTAAGTTCATCATCAAGGGATCGGTGTATACGAAACTCTCGACCAGAGGCATAGCCAGTGACAGTTCAAAGTTGCAGAACCTTTGTCAATCTGGCCGACCAGTCTTTTACCACGATGGATCGATCCTGTCTCCACCGAGGGGTCGGTGAGAATGACTGGTCGAGCTGACAGTGATAGTTCCAAGTTCGTTTCCATTTCATTGTCAAGCTTCCTCTCTAGGTTTTTTATGATTTTATCGTTTGTTCAACTAAGCTTAGGAATGGTTCTCCTACGGTGTGGGTACCACCTAAGGTCATCTATGGCCAAAATACATGTTTTGTGATTGTCATAGCGATAAGCTTCAATCCGGTGGAGCATGTTCTTCTTTCTTGATCACCTTAAATTCTTCAAGCTTCTAGTAAGTGCTTCTTCTTGAGTCATGGAATTGACAAACATAGGGACTCGACAAAACTGGGGCACTAACAATATTACTTACTTATGTGTGCCTAGGATGTTATCTAAGATGTGAGTATGGGATATTGTGTTAATGGGCATGATGATATTAAGAAACACTAGTGTTGGGATGAGACCCAAAGAGTTTATAGGACTTGATTATGTACATTTCTCTTGTTTGGGCCCCACTATTAGTAGTCTCCACTCCCTAGAGGAGATTGGTGTGATAGGATGATGATTTGGATTTAACGAACCTTATTGGAACGGTGGCATTGATTCTGCGACTTGGTCCTGTAGGGTTGCCGTCAAGGAGTATAACTCCTATCATGCTTCGCGTTGTAAGTCGCTCTCACGGCTGTTGTGGTTGTCGTTGAGGAGTATAACCCCTCACATGCTTCGTGTTGGAGGTTACTCTCATGATTATTTTCTACACTTGGTGTGCAATATTGCACAAGGTTAGCTACTTGTGAGCCCTACTTGGACGGTACTAACTTAGTAAGACGTATTACGCAAGATTAGTTACTTGTGAGCCCTACTTGGGCGATACTAAAGTCGTAAGACGTGTTGCGCAGTGCTAGATACTTGTGAGCCCTAATGGGGCGGTACTAACTTAATAAGTCATTTATTGATCACCTTGAAGCTGACTTAATCACCAGAGTGGTGAAGGGACGTGGGGGAAGGTAGATTATCTATGTTGTATGGAGATCTCCCACTTGTAAGTCGTGGCCTATGTCCCTCAAGGGATTATGATGTTTGATAGCTCGTTCCATAAAGGTGTCCTTGGGTGGACATTGTGTTCTCGTTGATGAGATTGGTATCTTTGCATGGACATTGTATTCTCATTAATGAGATTGGTATCATTGGGTGGACATTGTGTTCACGTTGATGAGAATGGTACCCTTGGGTGGACAGTGTGTCCATATTGATGAGATTGATAGCATGACATGATAGCATAAAATTGTTTACATTCCATTTCATACATTACTATTATGTGGTGCGTGACTGTGTAGCATGCATATTTCCTCACTGAGTATTGTTTATACTCACGTCCTTACAATTTCAGATAATGTTGCACCATCCCGAGAAAGAGCTTAGTTATTATGTTGCTTTATATGCACCACATATTGAGTTGTTTATTTCATTTATTTGATCTGAGTTGGTGATGTTGATTTTACCATTTTATTCACTGAGGTTCTATTATAATAAATTCTAGAAAGGTGATAACTTCTATGATAGAGAATTTATATCTCCTTTGAGATGTTAATGGTAATTGAAGATTATTTATGGATTTTGAGTTTGAGTTGTAAGCACACGTGTGTTTCCCACGTGTGATATTCGAAACAGAAAGATTTATCTGTGTCACGTGCCTATGTTTTGGGTCAGGGCGTGACATCTTGATATCAGAGCTTAAACTCGTTTTCCTTTAGGACTGCGTGTGGAATCGACCGCTAACCGTCTAGGGTTTGAAATTCTGATGGAAGTATGAGTTTGTTTTGGGTTGTAATAGGGTGGGCAGGATTATGAGTTGAGGTTGGGACCTCTTTTTGCAACCAAATTTAGGCGACTATTGTTTAGATGTATCTCAAACGGGGTGACCAGAGTGATATCATAGTATGAGCTGGACCCATGAGGGTTAGACTCACGAGGACCCCAAGTTGAGAGGTACTGGAGATGGTTAGGCTTGGGAAAGTTGAATCGTAATGATTGAGAGTATGGAACCATATGCAGAAAATCCTGTGAGGTGTAGATGACCTTGTCTTCCTAAGAAATGGGAGTGAGACCAGCAGGCCGAGTGTCTTATGATGGGGGTTAGATAGATCAAGCAATGGTTTGCTGGTAGGTAACCACCTGATAGAAAGGTGAGGTCGTCACTGAATCCATGTAGGAGGAAGACTAGAGGGGATGTGTATTTGTTGCATCAGCTATGAATGTACAGAACTTCAGCCAAGGATTTCTTGGACTGCGACTTTCAGCATAGACCAAGAGATTAAGGCATGTAGTTGGCTGAGTAATGATTACGATAGACCACAAGTTTTGTTTAGCGGCGGTCTTGGATGACCAAGGACATTCTCGATCGGTGAGTCAAGTTTGATTCATAACTCTAGGAAGTCTGAGCTAAGGCTTTTGGACTCGAAAGACTTGGGAGAGGTTGGGGAAATCTTTGAGACTGTGTCCCGATGTGATGACTAGTGACCTCTACTGGCCAGATATTTTTTTGGACATATTCTGATGAGAGTTGCTCTGACTTGAGAGGGATTGTTTCCCCTAAGCCTGTGGACATGGAATAGCTTAAGGCCAGTAATTCGAGGCTTAACATGATGCACTATGGTTTTGGCACTAGTAGAATAGTAGGCCCCGTAATTTTATTGCAAGTTCTAGATAGACGTCTGGGTAAGGTAGAGGTGGAGACCGTCAGGGACGAGATATTCCAAGTAGGATATTTGCGGTGATGCCTCAGATTGAGAGATTGTTGATTCTCCAGTTATGCAAAGTATCCTATCTTTTTATAGTTTTTGGGACCCTTGGGTGGATAGTGTATCCAGATTGATGAGATTGATAGTATGACATGATAGCATAGCATTGTATATATTCCATTTCATACATTACTATTATGTGGGTGCGTGAGTGTGTAGCATGTATATTTCCTCACTGAGTATTATTTATACTCACGTCCTTGCAATTTCAGGTAATTTTGCACTGGATAAGTTTGAGAGACCCTGAGGTAGAGCTTAGTTATTGTGCTGCTTTAAACGCACCACATATTGAATCGTTTATTTCATTTATTTGATTTGATTTGTGATGTTGATTTTACCATTTTATTCATTGAGGATCTGTTGTAATAAATTCTAGAAAGTTGATAACTTTTATGATAGAGAATTTATATCTCCTTTGAGATGCTAATGGTAATTGAAGATCATTTATGGATTTTAAGTTTGAGTTGTGAGCACAAGTGTGTTTCCCATGTATAATATTCGAAACAAAAATATTTATCCGCATTACGTGCCTATGTTTTGGGTCAAGACGTGACAATTGTGAACAATAATAATACAATCCAACATTCTAAATAACCTTAATATGAAATTTGAGAAATTTGAAATGCATACATTTTATCTTTCTAGATTAGCACTTACAAGTATTAAGAATCTTTAAGTACCCATTGACGTTTATTTATTTTCCCAATAATTAATCACATCTTTGGCTTTAAAAGACATTAAGATGAACCTACCTTAAAAAGAAATTTATAAAGCTTATCCTAAGACATTCACTAAGCACAAATTACTTTTTTAAAAAATATCTTTGAAAGAGAAGTATATTAATAAATTGTTGATAAAATTTCATAAAATAAGTTCTTATTAAATACTAAATAAGCTAATTGTATTCCATAAATCTTAACTTTAATAAATGTTCCTACATAATTGTGAATTACAAGCGAATTAATCTATTATCAATTGTTATGAATTTAGAAATTATATTTAAATTAATTATTAATCACCGACCACGAAAATGTAAAATCTTATTCCAATTCTATCCATTGAAAAAAAAAAAAAAAAAGGAAAGAAGAAAAGTAAACCAAAAAATGGTGATTTGAGCTCGGTCAAACGTGCCGCACACGCACGACTCCATTGGCATTACGGGCCACGTGATGCTCCCACACGGACGTGACTGAACTGTACGGCCGCAGGCAGGCCGAATCTTCAGACGGTCAACACGGTAGCCCGTGGGTCCCACTTTTGCTTGCCTGCTTTTTCAGAGAATCCACGTCCACCATTCTTGCCGACCATCAACGTGTCCATTTCTGGCGTTACCACGCTTTGGCGGGACCCGCGCTATAATTGAATCCTCCATTTGGATTCCTGCCACGTTGGTCTGCAGTGGCGAGCGTGGGAGCGGCTCCTCTCTCCTCGTGCGTCACGTCCCCATACCTGACGGGAATTGCGCCGTTAACGGAGAAAGAATAACGGCGTTTAAATGAGGTTCCTACTCGAAATTATTGAAATGCGGGGGGACCACAATTATTAATTTAATTAGCCGCTAAGAATCGAACCGAAGTAAGACGGTTTCCGTTACATTTTTGTTCAATGACCGAATTGGCCTCATTCAGGAGTTTCATTGCGATCGACGGCGGCATTTATCTTATTTCTTTCTTTTTAACGTCTAATTTTTATTGGCTACTATTACATCAAAATCCTTTTGAAATATGCGGTTGCATACATGTCTTAATCTAGCGGCTTGTTAAGTACCTTTCAAACTCAAGAAATATATCCTTTTATATTTTCTAAATAGTCACGAGAATATCAACATCTAATATACCATTGGTTCAACATGCCACTTTAAAGTTGGTTAACAATCTGAACATAGGTTATTGTTCCTTTCATACTCTTAATTTATGTAATAGATAATGAAATTATTAAAAAAATTATATGAAGAGTGTATAATTAAAGAATGAGAGATTAAATAGAAATAAAAAATTGTAAAGTGAGTTAAGTTCAATAGAAAATTAAAATTTTGGCTTTAGAGATTCAAATGAAACAGAACTTTTAGCTATTAAAGAGGCTATAGCTGTGCCGGCCCTGAGATTTCAGAGGCCTTAGACGAACTCTTAGAATGGATCTTTTATACACTCACATTAGACAAACTCTTAGGATGGATCTTTTATACACTCACAAAAAATAAAATCAAATATTTTTTTTTACAAAGTGTGAAATATCTAAATAAAATATCATAATCAAATTTATAACAAATACTATTTAAAATTTATTCTTCTCGGATTTTGAGATGCAAAATTATTAATTAAATTACTATATTCAATTTTTAACATATATTTTTCAATAGATAGGATAGCTAATCCATTCAATCTTTATTGTGAGTTGTGACAAATTTAATTTCCACTTGTGTCATGCATGTTGATTTTTTATTTTTTGTTACTATTTTTTTGCATTTAAAAAGAGCAGTTGAATGCTAAAGTATATCATGCATTTAAAACAACTTATAAAATAAAATTATATTAAAAAATTATCACTCAATTATAAACTATAAAACACAAAATAATTATTCAAATTTAAACTCATTTTCTTTCTATTCATCTATATTACAGTGAACACTAAGTTTCCTCATTTATGGACTTCTTTAGGTCATACTTTTATTAAAATTTCTGAAAAAATGATAAAAATAATGATTAGTTAAAATTTGACCTTTATATAATCATTTTAATCTTTTAATAGAGTCAATTAATCATCTCAATTCTTAATTTTTAAAAGAAAGATAAAACTACAAGGTAAATGTCTTTTATCATGATGTTTAATTCATTTTATAAGAATCATAGATTTAAAATTTGAAAAATAAATTGACCAAATCAATCTGAGTTGACTAAACCCGATAGGAATTCGAGTCAAGCAAGTTCACGAGTGTTGTCAAGCCTTTTCAAGTTGACTTTAAATACTCCCCAAGTTATTTTACTTAAAGAAAAATTATGTCTAAATTTATAAGAATTGCAAAAAGTTTAACAACATGGATACTCTCGAAGTTGAAAAATTGAACCTAACGTGAATCGAACACACAACTTTTAATTTTGGAGTCACACCACTATAGATCCATTTGCTTGTAAAACAAACATTAAAATAAATTTATAACATAAAAGAAGGTGCAGGAATTTAAAAATTGAACCCGATGTCGGGGTCCTATCTATTTGGAGGCCCTAGGCGGCATCTTACTTCGCCTAAGGCTGGGGCCGGCCCTGGACTCTGGTATTGTAGAGGACTGGAGATCGAGGAAAACTTATTATAGAAGAGGACTCACCAAATATCATAAAATGAGCCAAGAGAAGAAAAATGCTAGGTCGTGGAGATTGGTGACATTGGTGAAAGAAATTAAGAGCCTATGTACTGGTTAGAGGTATTCAGCATGTTAGAAGAGCACTTAATGGCATCATAGAGTTCTATGTGAAGCTGGACATAAATTCTACTTTCAATGGTGTCTTACCATTTGTGATTCAATATACGGTGGACTTTGGAATGTTTGTCACTCATCGTTGGTTTATATGGGTTACCTACGTGTTTTTTGTATGTTGTCATTATTTTGGGTCTAAGGCTCTTAAACCATCGATTTCATTTGTAATCTCTTAATCATTTTAAATAGAGAATTAAAATATGAAAAATGTTAGAGATGGTAAAGATGAATTGGAAATAAGGGATATAGTTTCTGTATGGGTCAGAAATAAACTATCAGTTTTGAGTTTAAAAATTACATGATATTCCTCTCTTTGCCTACTTCCTTTAATGAATCTTAGTAATATTGATTTAAACCTATTAGATATAAAGGTTATATAGTTATAGTATACAAGTGTGTAAAAATTTATATCAAAATATCCTTTGATATAGGCTAGTGATTCTCCCACAAGTATTTTGTATAACACGAAACGGGTTTTACTATATTGCATATTTTATCTTTCGAATTGGCTCGCCGAACCCTTCGCTGTAAGTGATTCGAAGGTTTCGACGAGCCGATTCGAAGGCAAAATAGACAATACAGTAAAATTCATGTCGGATTATAAAAAATGCCCGTGGGAAAATCTTTACCCTTGATATATCAAAATAAAGGTGCAGTATATATCGAATTTTGAAAATTCAATATTTGAGCATCAACCAAAATCAAAATCTTACATAACTATCTTATGTGGCTTCTTTTTTCTTCCCATCCTATAATTTGTACTGTGAAATGTTTGCCTTGACCTAAGCCATGTAAATAAGTCAATTTTGTGAGAAAGTTAATCGCAGTTTGATTTTATAAAATTTGAATTTGAATTTGATTTAAATTTCAATAAATTTTTTTCCAATTTGACTTAAATAGAATAAAACTCAACTTCTGATGTAAAAACGAACAAGCGAAGTTCAAGTTAACTTGCTTGTTTCACCTCAACTTATTCAAATATTCACTTTTCATTTGGGTTTGAGCTCAGCCGATCAGACACCTTAGTATCATATACATATTTTCTTAAATTGGACTTGTAAATATTAAATATATATTATATATTTATCTTGCTTGATTTTCATTATCAAGATAACTAAAAGTAAAATTGACCATGCATGAATGGTTGTAAGTTGATAACTTAAATTTGAATTCACCACAAACTTAGACGAACTAAATGAGTTAGGCTTAAGTGATCTAAGTTTAACTAAACTAATATTCAAGGCAAGCTAAAACTTTTCACGCTTGCCTTAGGTTAACTATCATTTAAGCCAAGCTTAGAGTCAATATTTTTAAAACTCACCCTTCTAATCAGTTGAATTTGGTTCACCTTTGACTTTAACTGAATGCGGTTCCATCATTTTGAAAACTATTTTAGAGTTTAAATCTTCAAAAATCTTTAATGCGTCATGATTTAAAAGACTTGATACAGTTTATCTTTAATAACTCTTAAGAGAGTTCAAACTTATTATGTTAAATTATAGGAATATTCTATTATTTATAATTATAATTAGTATGAATAAGATATTTTTATAAAAATATAATTATTACATTTAATATTTTATGTGTTTTGTATTTGATATTTAATATTTAATATTTATTAGTATGCTCATGTGACAAGTTTAAGCAAGTTTGACCATGATTAAACTCCCGTAACCTCTATCAAATCCAACTTTCTCCTAAAAAAGTTCAATCTGTAAGTCAATTTTTAAACCATTGCTTATAGTAGCTTAACATGGCTCGACTGCTTTACGCCACTAATAAACTGAAACTTACAAGAATAGATCCTCTAATCTCAATAAAATATAGTATTAATGGCAAATTGGCTTCATATGTAGTGATTGATCATCTGAGTAATTAAGCTTTACTTCTAGTAAGTTTTGATTTTACAAACAATCATTTTAAAATGTATTGAATCATATGGTTTGATTGGAAAACAAATTCATATCATCATCTGAAACACTTATCCTGAATGAACCAAGTTCTCCATACCGTTGTAGGTTAAAGGAGGAAAAGAAATAATTTTTTTATGAAAATTTAAAATATAATTTTGTAAAATTTGAAATATATTCAATAGAGTAATATATGGCTCAAGCCAAATTCAAGCCTAGTTTGAGCAAAACTATTATCTAATAAATTCATATGCAAAATCGGATAAAAGTATTTAAACTGATTTAAAATTGAGTTGATTCTCTTTTTTTTTTTTAATTTCTAGCTTTCAATTATTCAGATATTCTTTAAATTATTTAATATATTTATAGTTAATAGGTTTGAGTAACAGATCTAATCAAATTTAACCAAATTTCAGCGTGATTTTGTGGATTGTATGGCCCAAATTTTAATTATTATTGCATTAAATTGAGAATGAATACACCGGATCATTAAGCATTGAAAACATAAATACATATATTTATGTATGAGTTTGAAGTAGGGGTGAAATTTGGGTCGGGTTTTAATCTAACCTGTATTACCTGATTCAAAAAATCAATGAGTTTAAATTATGTATTTGTATATCTTGAATTGGATTAAGTTGGAAAAATAAAACTCAAATGAAATTTCTTAATTCGATTTAACTTATGTACATCAAGTTACAAAATAATACTTGAATTAAATTAGATCAGAAATTCAAGTAAAATTGAATGACGTTGAATTTAATGAACTTTGATATAAGTTAAATAGAATGAATCTGACTTGAATTTCAGTCTCCTACGAAAGAATCTTCAACAAAGATAGCATAGGGGCATTTCAGTTAATACAAGAATTCCGTGAGCTTTTTTCTTAGCAAAGAAAAAGCCCGCAGACAGGGGAAAGTGGGAAACGGGAATAGGAAGGAAATGGAAGGGTAGGTTTGGTTGGAAACAGGAGACACGAGAGGAGACAGTGGACACCGTCCGATCCTTCCTCGGACAAAACGGAAATTTCAGCCACATGTGCTGCATTTTCCCCACCTTATCTCAACCAGACGAATCTTCTACGGCCTACCTGCCCATCCACATTTTGTACGGTGCAGATTTCTCTTGCTGTCAATGATCTCTTGTCATGTAGTTCTAGTCTGGATCAATTTTTATATAGATCTATGTGATCTTCTTTCTTTTTTTCTAAAAAAGAAAAAGATTATTAAGATTTTAGCTACATGGTACGAGAGAAAATGATGGTCATACTATGAGATTAATTATTAAAATATTAAAAACTAAATTAAAATCTTATTGATTACTATTGCATGATGTGTAATGCTCAAAATAAGTTAAAAGTCTTGCTAAGTCTATTTTCACATTATTTATTTGTGAGAGTTGACTTGTCGGTCATTAATTCACTTGTCGGTCATTAATTCACTTAAGATGCGGCATATCTTAAATTCAATTCATTTTCAATATAAAATCACCACTCTAAATTTATATATGTTTCAACGATTAGTTATTTGCTCTAAGAGGTCTGGATACCTTGATATTTAAAATAAAGTTTTAGTCAACTCAAAATTATCTTTAAGCTTTGAAATTGATTCTAAAAGACTTAAATTCGAAATTAAATCTTGAAAAATCAACTTTGAATTAACCTTTAATTCATTTTGTTCTTTATTTATATAAAATAAAAACTGAGTTGAAGATCAATTGAAAACTATCTCGAAATTTCAAAATTAAACATTTATAAACTCAAATTAATTTTCAACTCATTTTGCACTTCATATATATGAATTATACAATCCTCGTACCTAAACGCTCTTATCAGTTTTACATAGCCACCACAATGAATGCACTGGTTTAATTGTACAATTGTAGCTATCGTCACCAATTTTTAATTGCAAGCGTTGCTGTAGTCATACATTTTTACAATTAAGAAGCACTATATGACAACACCTTCTCATGCACCAACTATCTACGTGGGACCAAACAATATGCCTTTTGTGGGGCAATAGGATGTGAGACGGGGAGTAAAGTTGACTGTAAAATGGGTGTAATTTAATTGATAATTTTCTGTTTCAGAAAAATAAGAGGTATCGTATTTGAGTCATATGACTATACCATAAAGACAATGAATATCACCTATAAAAGTTGTGCAAAATGCTATGCTAATTATTGAATAGATTAAAATAATTAAATTTTATATATAAATTCTCTTACCATGTTTATTCAACTGATAGGTTGCGTGAAATTTCGATTCTATAAATTTCACTCGATAGACTTGTGATTGATTTAGTCAAAAGAACAATACGTAAAATTACATAGGCGAATTAAAGCTTACTTAAAGATCAATCTATAAAAAGTATGAAATTAGAGGGATTTACTTTATTTATTATTTTTAATTTAGATTAGAATAAGAATTTAAGATATTAAGGACATGGAAGGAAGGGTCTGTCCGGTACGCAGCCACCTGAGAAATGTGTGAGAGCATGTATGGTACATAATATTATATAATATTTTTATAATATTATATTAAAATAGTAATTCCCTATGATGGAAGAAGCATAGAAATGCTAAAATGCAAAGGCATGGGTGCACGTGCTATGCTTGCCGATGATCCGCCGTCGCAGTCGAATCCACCTTAACTATTATTTAGATTTTAAAATTCTCTTCCTCTTCTTCCTAAGCAAGGGATTAAAGTAATAAACCAATCCGCAGATTAAGAGGCCGGTCAGCCGGCTCTTTATTCTTTCTTTTCTTAAAAAGCGTCGAAACAGACGAAACCATTGATACGTTTGTGAGTCTCAAATCTTAATAATATTAGTAATGCTCAGCTCAATTAGTTTATTAATAATTATTTAGCCTAAACACACAAGAATGAAATCAGCAACGGGACGATATTGCAGAATTGGCCACGAAAGGATGAATTTGGTGAATTATTCAAAGAGAATAGACTCCTGTAACTAGAGTTGAAAGTTGAGTCTGATTATGTCGGGTTTAATAAGTTCAGTTCAATTCATGTTAAATTTTATTGAACTCGATTTGATCCGATCTAAATTACTGATCCGAATTACTCAATCTGATTCAACTTAAGTTTTTGACTCGAGTCAACTACAGTATTATTATATAACTTGATGCACTAAGGTTGGGTCGGATTACTTCAAATTAGATAAAGTTGATTTTAAATTTTTCAATCTTACTTCACTCAAAATTTTATACAAATTTTTATTTTCCCAACTCAACTCAACTCTACTCAAAATATACTAATAAATAACTTCTAGTTAAATCATACACGCCAATTAAAATCCAAGTCAAATTTCATCTCTACCACTATCTTGTAGGGCTAAGAGTGACATGACGAACAAGAGACATTGGCGGTGGGCCACCTAAACAATGGCCGTGGGTGTGTGGTCTGACAAGCCTTAAAGGGTTTAACCTCCCATTGAAATTCCTACTGGTCAGCCGTCTTAATCTTTCGTCCGGACTCCATTCATCATTATTGCTACAACTCTTACTCTATTTGCTCATTTTAAATGATGATTAGAAATGACAAAGTCAAGTTTACTATTGACAGTTTGGCACAACTTGGATTTCACATGTTGAGGGATTTTGGATTCCGAGAAAGTGAACTTCTACGTAGTTGGGTAGAGTATTGTCAATAATATGGTTATAGGAATATCAATGGTGATTAATAATATTGAAATATTTTTAAATTTTTAGTAGAAAATTAATAGAAAATATCATAAAAATATAATATTTAAAAGATAATAAAAATATAATAAATGAAAATATTAATAAAACAAAATCTTAATAAGGAATTTATTGATAATTTATCAAGAGATATTATAACGATATTACCATTATTGTGTTTTTAATCCAATTTTATCGAGAATTTACTGCCATGCTGGTAAATACGAATTATTAACACAATAATGTTATTTTGCCGCTAAAAATATGATAATTTTAAAAATATCGTTGATATGTATAACATTGGTGTAGAGCTGTCTCTTCAACTAGTGGAGACTGCTGAGGACTCCCTATTATTCATTGATCAGAGCATCTTTTGTGTAGAAGTCCACAGGATCTAAATTCATGTTCTCTAATATTAACGGAAAGTCTTCACCCGATTGACTTTCTGATGTGTGCCTTCTTGTAACTATTCTCTTCCCCAATTAAGGGATTGTAACTTATTTTTTATTGATTGTTTCCTCATTTGTGAGGCTTGTATACTTTATTTATACTCACATCAATAGAATGGAAAATTGTCAAGTTCCAAAACTCTTCATGGTACAGAGCTAGACATGGGATTCCCGTGAGTTCTTCTCTCTCCCAAGTTTCTTTTTTATTGTTGTTAGTGCCCCAGCTTTGCTGAGTCCTATGTTTGTCAATTCTATGACTCGGGAAGAAGCACTTGTTAGAAACTTAAAGACTCAAGGTGATCAAAATTGAAGATCGTGCTCCACCGGATTAAAGCTCATCGTTATGGCAATCACAGAACATATATTTTGCCATAGATGACTTTAGGTGGTACCCACACCTTTGGAGGACCATTCCTAGGCTTAGTTGAACAAATGATAAAATCATAAAAAACCTAGAGAGGAAGCTTGATAATGAATTGGAAGCAAACTTGAAAATATGAATTAAGTTCATTGTCAGCTAGACCAGTCGCTCTCACCGACCCCTCGGTAGAGACAGGATTGACCCATCGTGGTCAAAGACTGGTGGGCCAGATTGAGAAAGGTTCTAGAACATTGAACTGTCATTCTAAGTATGCCTCTGATCGAGAGTCTCGTATGCACCAACCCCTCGGTGATGAACTCAACTACCCCTTACGGTCAACGACTCGTCGATGATAACTTATGAGTTCTAGAACTTAGAATTCAAGTGGACTCTCGAGAAAATAGACATCTCGGTAATTCAAAATCAATAGACAGTACCAGGACAGACACCTCGGTAAAGGGTGACAGGTCGTTCTGGACAGGACAAGTTTCGGGACATGAAACTCTTTCTATATGGTGTTGCCCCAGATCGAGATCCTCGTATGGACCGACCTCTTGGTACCATGACTGTCGATCAATCGGTGACACCGACCTGTCGACCGGGAATTAATTGTGTCGCTGGGAGTGCATTTAATGTGCAACGGTTAATAAATATGAACACTGACCCATCGGTGCCCCCGACCTGTCGGTACTGGAAAGTTTGAAAAAACTGTGTTGACTCCTCTATAAATATGAGAGTTGTGTGATCATTTAATCATCTTCTTTGAGCTGAGAAAATTCACACATTCTAAGGAATGATCAACACTCTTGTGTTTACACCTGAGAATCAAATACAACCAATCTATTGATTGAGTTAGTGAAAGAGAGAAAGAGAGAAGAAAAGAAAATATACAAACTAGGAAAGATGCTAGTAGAACCAGTTTCCTAGTCACATTTAAATTGTGATTGCTCAACGATGGCTATAAGGCGGAGCGTCGGGATTAACTTGGGCACACATTGGGTGGATCTTTAAGAAGCACACATCTTCGAGAAAGAGTTAAAAGGCAAGTGCTTTTTGATTTTAATTTTGCTTTAAAACCTTTATCCTGTGAAAGTGGATTAAGGAGGCTTGGCTCTGGAACCACTATAAAAAATCTAGAGCGTAGTCTCTAGCACACGTGGTGGGTGGAATTCCCAACCAATTCAAATAGGTGGAATTCCTATTTTACATGTGGTGGGTGAAATTCCCAGCCGATTGACTTAGGTGCAATTCATACTCTAATGTGAGGGTGTAAGTCCCCACCTAGTGAATTTGGGGATAGCTTAAGGTTGAGCTAGTCCTAACAGTGGATGTAAGTTGGCTAACTGAACCACTATATATCTTGTGTCCTTGTGCTTATGGTGTTAGAGCTAATTCTTTGTATTGGTTGCTTAATCACATTTTCTAACACATACAAACACTTGGTTGTTATATCCGTTGCACTTAATTAATCAATCGAGTAATTTTTAAAAGGACCAACGATTTTTAGATTGACATATTCACCCCCCCCTCTCGGGTCAATCGCATTCTAGCACCAAAGGGAGAACTTTAAATTGGTATCAGAGCCTAGTGCTCTTTATAAGGATTTAACCATTTGAGTTGATCCAAGTTATAATACCTTGGGAGACAGTCATGCAATATCCAAACCCCCTTACTTTGATGGAACAAACTATGCCTTATGGAAGGCCAAAATGAGAAGTTTCTTTGTTTCTATAGATTCATCAGTATGGGATATTGTAAATACTGGATAGTAGGAACCCATGGAAGAGAAGATGATGGCATCCACCTCAACCATGTTTATGACACCCAAACCTTTTGCCTCTTGGACCCCTACTGAAAAAACTTCTCAAACAGCTGATGACAAAGTCATGAATGCTCTTAATTGTGCAGTATTCGATAGCGAATACAGGGGAATTGACCCGTGGAACTGCAAAGGAGGCATGGGAAGTTTTTGAAAGAACTCATGAAGGTACATCAATAGTTAAGAGGTCTAAACTTCAGATCCTCCAAAATCAATTTGATACTATTAAAATGAGGGAGCATGAAGTTTTCATGGATTTCTATTCCAAAATAAGCAACATTGTGAATCAAATATATGCTCTAGGTGAAGGGATACCCGAGGACAAGGTATGTACCAAAATTGTCAGGAATCTTGCAGAAAGATTCAAGCCCAAGGTTGTTGCTATGGAAGATAACATAGATGTGTCTCTAATGAACATCAATGATTTGGTTGGTTCACTACAAACCTATGAACTACATTTTGAACAACCAAAGGACAAATTCGTTGGCTTGAAATCTTCCTTAAAACAAAAGAAAACAAAAGAAAATGACTATTTTTCGGAAGATGAGTTCTCAAGTAATGAAATGGCAACGTTTGCCAAAAAGTTTTATAAAAGCTTTGTTAAAATAAATAACTTGAGAAGACTGGCAAATGGTGAATCAAGTAAAAAATATCCTAAAAGGCAAGAAGAAATTAGAGGGAAAGGAAAAGAGGTTTCCAACGAGCAAACTTGTTACAATTGTGGGGTAGAGGACACTTCATGAATAAATGTCCCTCAGATAAAATTAAGAAGGCTATGAATGTGGGTGTGACCCATGTGGAAACCTCTGAATCAGAGAGGGATTCTGATAAAGAGACTCAAAGAAAAGTTGATGTATCAAAAAGTCTCATAGCCTCGACCATTGGTGATCAAGAAAATCCCACAGTTGTAACGGAGGATGATGAGAGTGAAGATGATGAAAATCTTCAAGCCTCCTATAGTGCCCTGTTCCTTGAAAGTGAGAGGTTGACAAAGAAATTAGACAATGTTAAAAATGAAAACCTGAACCTTTCTAATGAAGTGGAGTATTTAAAAACTGAAAAACCTCTCCTAACTTGTAACGACCCTACCTCAACTTCCAAGTGTGATATTGTCCGCTTTGGGCCCACCATGCCCTCTTGATTTTGCTTTGGGCCTTGGCCCACATGGCCAGGCCCAAAATGCCTCACATGGGAAGAGGGGGGTTTCCCTCAAATAAATCTCTCCACACCCAACCCAACTGTCGATGTGGGACAAATCCCACACCTAGTTGGGTGGTGTTGAGGTATCACAATCCACCTTCTTAAAAGTAGAGCCGTCCTCGGCTCTGTCACATCACAAAGGTAGAGGGCCCACACAGTTCGAGTGTTGAACCTTGCTCTAATACCACTTGTAACGACCCTACCCAATTTCCAAGTATGATATTGTCCGCTTTGGGCCCACCATGTCCTCATGGTTTTGCTTTGGGGGCCATGGGCCAGGGCCAAAAGGCCTCCCATGGGAAGAGGGGGGTTTCCCTCAAATAAATCTCTCCACACCCAACCCAACTGTCGATGTGGGACAAATCCCACACCTAGTTGGGTGTTGTTGAGGTATCAAATAACCTCTAAGTTGGAATTTTCTGACAATGAAAACTCAAAACTAAAAGAGAGTAATAAAAACCTTCAAGAAGAGATCAGTATTCACTGCAAGGATGCTGAGAATCTGTGGCATAATTAATAACCTTCTTGAAGAGGATGTTAAAAAACTATCTTTGGAAGTTACGAAATTACAAATTTATAAAGAAAAATTCCAAGATAAGTTTACCCAAGGAGATGAAAGGCTTAAAGACTCCAATATTCGGGTAAACAATATGGTGATAGGTCTGATCTTGGTGCCTCATCCACCAAAGAACCTATGAACTATGGGGTGTTTGGAAAAACAAGTGTCTCTCACCATTCAACGGGAAAATGTTATTTCTGTCACAAGGTTGGGCATTTCAAAAGAAACTGCTACCATTGGAAGAGACACTTGGAAAGACTAGCACAAGCCAAAAGACACAATCCAGTAAATCCTATGCCTAAAAGACATCCACCAACACTAACCTTAAAACAAACTCAAGGAAGGACACAAGACAAGACTCTTTGTTGAGACAGCTGAATTATGTCTTAAAAGAGTTGAAGGATCCCAAGACTGGTCATCAAAGGTATGATCATAGGGGTGTGTATGCAATATGAAATGCTACAATCTTTATACCCAGGAGATAGATAACCATTAATTTTTTGTTATGGTTTAAGATTCACTTCCATATCTTAGACCACTACAAATGGACTCACAAGAGAGCATGTGAGTTCACATAGCAGAAAAGTGATGTGACATGAGGAAAGAAAAATTGGCTAATTACAAGTCTAGAATGTACTCTTCCTGGCTATAATACATATTCTACTTGGAAATCCATACATTCCATTCAAAGTATTTTGAACTTTATGTATTTTGGAATGTAAATTTTGATCTTGTGCATGCTTTAATGATTTGATGAATTATTTTTCACATATATGTGTTTTATTATATTGGAATAAATCTGTCTATGTCATGCTTAGAATAGGATTTCATCAAGTTGCACAAATTAGGGATGATTGCTCTGTTATCTAAACCTCTCGGTATAGTCGACATGTCGGTGAATAGACTAGTCAGTGTGATAGACATGTCGGTACTGTGCTAAATCGAGCACTGTTGAAAATGGCAAAAATTGTTGAAAGGGTTAACCTGTCGATAGAAACGATATGTCGGTGAGATAGAATGTCTAAATTAAAAGGGACCCTTTCTGCAAAAACGACAATTCATTCAAATTTGTCGTCTCCTCTTCCGCGAAGGTCTGGTGATTTCCCTTCGCCTCCCGTGCCCTAGACCAGTCGACGCGACCTCTCGAATGATTTCTCGCCAGAAAACCATAGGGTTTTTGTTCCTCCCATCTCTAGAAGCCTAAAAATCATGATTTTTGTGATTCTCTTAAATCAGTTTAGATTTAATCTTCACCTCATCCACCTCCAAGCCACTATTTGAAGATCTCCCCTTGAAAAAACGATGCTCAGAAAGATGGCAGCCCAGTCGCACCCTCAGTCCTCTGAAGAACGAGGAGAAACCAGTCAGTGGTCCAAAATATCAGCCTTTCGATCTTGCCCTTGCCCTAGCTCTGGAAATCCTGTTCTCACCAAAAAACCCAACCAGAGGTTGAAGAAGACCCCATCATTGACAAAGATGTCATCATTGTCGAAGAACGACGTGAGGTAAAGAGAGAACAAGTAGAAGATGAGAATAGTCTTAGAACTAGTAACGAAGACCATATCATTATCCCTGATGACAGTAGTGAGGAAGAAAGTCATCGTTCTGAGGACTTTTGGAGAGACACTGAAAAGAAGAAGAATACCAATATCCCTCTTAAGAGAATGTCAGTTTGGGCAGAAGGGTTTTCACACTTGAAAGGATAATAAACTACCTTGAAAGAAGTGTAGATAGCATTAGGTTGTATGTCCAAGAACTAGTCTCTGCTATCTCCTCCTCTGCCAGATCTAATAGCACAGTTCCATATTCTCGATCCCCTTATCCTCCAATACCTCCACGGGATGGCTCTGCTTAGGATAGTTTTTCACATTTTGCTTGATTTGAAAAACTGTATATTTTTGGTATTTTATCTACGCAACAATGGTGTCCCCTCCAAAACCATATGTACTGTATATATTGATTATCAATGATATGATATGGTTTGCTAGGTTTGATGTGTGTATTGCTATGTTTGAATGCCTTCTATCTCTTGTCTATGTTTAATATGTTTTTTGTTAAATAGACTAACATGTAGGTTTGAATGAGTTGGTTTTATATTGGCATGTTAGGGAGATATGGATCGGACTGTAATGTTGCACACATCCTTGGAGTTTGGGGGAGCACAAAATATGTGTTGTTTAGCACATGTCACTGGTCATGACAGTGTAGGGAGGAAGGATGATGCAAGCTTGAAAGAAAGCTTGGAGAAAAATAAACTTAAAGGCAGCTAAGTTAATGGGGGAGTTAAGTTAAAAAAACAGCTAGAAAAGATAGCTTGTAGAATGGGGGAGAAGACTCCAAAAAAGGAAGATAGGTAAGTTAGCTTGACTCCATTGGGAGACCACCATTAAGACAACACAACTCTTAAATGGGAAGAAGAAGGAAACAGTAATGCAATGGCAATTTGCATTATACTGTAGGGGAGATCAATGCATGAATGCATGAGGGAGTGAACTTATGGAAGCTCTAAATGCAAGAAGCATGGGGGAGTGCTTGAAATCCAATTCCTTCAAAATGAAAGGAAAATAGATGTTTGCCTACTAAATCTTTGTCAATTGTATGACAAAATGGGGGAGAAATTAGTAGAAACTGTTAGACATCAAATCTAATTATGGGGGAGTAATTGGTAAGATGGGAAGAAGCCTAAGTGCTTGGGCTTCTAGAAAGAGAGAGCCATGAAGGTAAGGAATATTCAAAATCCAATGGACATGGGAGAATCTCTACGCTTGGAGTTTGGGACTTCAAACTCAAAGAAGATTGGGGGAGAAAATCTTCTCAATACTAATAGCTTGGATATGCTATGGGTAATGTTGGTTTCTAGGAAATCATGGTGTATGGGAGAGCATGAATACAAATTTAGTTTAGTCCATGGATACATATTTATGTTTTAGACTAACCCCTCTAATTATTTTCTAGTGTTGCTTACTTATTTGCTTGAACATGAAATGAAACAACCTGAACAAGAATATGCGAAAATCCTAATCTTGTTTTTCCATTTGAATATGTACATGTAATCTGTGTAATATTTTTTTGTATTCAAATGTGATGTAATAAGGGTGGGCTTGTATTTGGCAATCACAAAACATGTATTTGGCCATAGATGACTTTAGGTATTACCCACACCTTTAGAGGACCATTCCTAAGCTTAGTTGAACAAATGGTAAAATCATAAAAGCTTAGAGAGGAAGCTTGATAGTGAATTAGAAGCAAACTTGGAAATATGAATTAAGTTCACTGTCAGCTCAACCAGTCATTCTCACCGACCCCTTGGTGGAGACAGGATTGACCTATCGTGGTCAAAGACAGGTCAGCCAAATTGACAAAGGTTTTGGAACATTGAACTGTCATTCTGGGTATGCCTCTGATCGAGAGTCTCGTATGCACCGACTTTTTGGTGATGAACTTAATGATGCCTCGCGGTCAACGAATCATCGATGATAACTTATGAGTTCTGGAACTTAAAACTCAAGTGGACTCTCGAGAAAATAAACATCTCGATAATACAATGCAACACCCAGATTCTTCCCTACGTATAAATATATTGGATTGGTCCATTTGAATTACGAATTAATTGAATTTGAGATTAAGTGGTTGAAATGAACATTAGATGGGCAAAGAAATGAGTCAATTACCCAATTAAGACCCAATGAGTCATGGGTGAACTTAATTTTAAAGTAATTAGGTAAGTTTAAAGTAAATGGGTCAATTACCCAATTAAGACCGAATGGGTCATGGATGAGCTTAATTTTAAAATAATTAGGTAAGTTTAATTAAGTTATTTGAATTGGATAATTAATGTATTTAATGCATTAAAATCCACCTCATCAAGTGAGGTGACATGTGAGTGATGTGGCATTGCCATGTGGCATACAAGTCATCACATGGAAGCCAACTAAGTAAGGAGACCACATCATCAAGTGACATGGCCAAGTGGGACCCAAGTACCAAGTTACCACATGCATGGCTGGCCATGACCTAATTGACTTGGTCAACCACTTGAGTTCAAGTTGAATTAAGTTTTTGTTAAGTTGAGAAGATGAAGGGTTTTCACCTCAAGAGCCATGAACTCAAGAGTCTTCATCTCAAAAGCCAAAGGACTCTTTGGGAAGCCAAGGGTTTCCTTGGTTAAGCCAAGGGACACATTGGTTAGACAAACCATGATGAGGAAGAGTGAAGAGACAAAGCTGTTATACAAAAAGACACAAACCAAGGGGCACTCCAAACCCCTTGGCCGACTCCTCCTCTTAAGCAAAGAGTTTTCTCTCATTCTCTCTCTCTTTCTCTCTCTTTCTCTCTCTCTCTCTCTCTCACTTCTACCTCTATACTTGGAGACTTTTGAAGAGCAAAGAAAGAAGAAGAAGGATTAAGGAAGAAAAGACTGATCAAAATAAAAGAAGGAGACTGAAGGAAGGTATGTCAAAGGCTTAATAGCATAGGATTAAATCCAAGGAAACCATAGGTTTGGCCATGGTGTGGCCGAACCCATGGGTTCTATGACTGGTTGGAATGAATGACCAAATTTTTATAAGGACATGGAATTGGAAATCCATCCAAAGGATGGTCATGGATTGAAACAAAACAACTATAGGATTAAATCCAAAAACCATGTTATAATGGTACAATGATTGGATAGATTATGAAAAAGACCCTTACCTTGGCTAGTGTGTAGAGTAAGGTTACTAAGTGAAGTATGGAAAATGAAATCCATGTTTAAATAATGATAGGAATGGATTTCAAAAAGAAGGGCCTAACAATGCATGCAAACACAGTGAGATGTCAGTCGACTGAATCTCAGGATTCAGTCAACTGAAAGTGTGCTGGCAGAGCACACAAGGGATATCTAGGTGTTTCAGCTGACTGAATCTTATGATTCAGTCGATTGAAAGTGGACTGGCCAGGCATAAAAAGGAATTGATCCAAAGTCAGTCGATTGAATCATAAGATTCAGTCGACTGAAAGTTCACTGGCTAAGTACAGATGGGGTCTAGTGGTATTTCAGCAGGACTGAATGTTATGATTCAGTCAATTGAACGTATACATACCAAACAAGTAAGTGATCTGGTGTGTTTCAGCAGACTGAATCTTATGATTCATTTGACTGAAGGTATACTTATCAAACACGAAAACGATTTGTTAGTATTTCAGTCGATTGAATCTTAGATTCAATCGACTGAATGTATACTGGCTGAACACACAAATGATTTAATCCAAAGTCAGCCGACTGAATATGTGATTAAGTCGACTGAAAGTGTACTGGCCGAGAACACAGAGGATTTGACCCAAAGTCAGTCGACTAAAAGTTTACGGGTCAAGTTTATACAGTACCTAGTTGTATTTTTAGCTGACTGAATTTTATGATTCAGTCGACTAAAAGTTTGTGGATAAATAACAGATGGTATCTTGGTGTGATTCAGTCTACTGAATTGAAAAATTATAATTTTGGATTATCATCCAGAGCCTCTTGTAGGGTGTATGGGGTGATGAAATTAACAATGGAAAATCAAATTAATATATGTGGTTGAATTTAATAAGATAAAGAGATTCGCAAAGGGATTATGATTAGTTTCAACGCGATCGTTAGCATTGTCCTCACAAGACAAGCAAGGATAGTGTATTGGACATTGGTAGGATCTCTACTTTATTGAAAACACTATGGAATATGATATGATACTGGTCTTTATTCCAAATATGATGATTACTTTGATTAAACAAATTATATATGTTTATGAGCTGATTTTCGAATGATGTGATGTGTTTTAAATGAATTGCCATTCTTGCATACATTACTTCATGCATGACATGGGAGGGAACTTATATGACCAGCAAACCAAGTTCTAAGCGGTCCGGACATGACTTGGGCTTGAGACTAGCTTGTATGAAGCTATGTGAACTGTTGAGATTTGGTTTCATCCAATTGAAAGGAAAGGTACGGCTTATTGGGCCAAAGAGCTCCTAGGTAGGCAGTCCTGAAACCCTGCGCAAAGGGAGGAGTCCACACTCCATCGGTATTCTCGATTAATTTGTGGATGGGTATGCAGTGCCTGGTGGTTGCCGCCTCAAACACTGTAGACATAATTGGCCAAGGAAAATATTGATATGATTGATGATGTGATTTGATATAGACATTGGGTGAGAGTTCATCTGGCAATGACACCCATGACATGACACATATACTAGCATGATTATGATATGAACATCATGCACTCTTTTTAATACTTATAAGTTGTTTTACAAATATGACATGATATATATACCCTTGATTTATATAACTCCTATGTGTTCCATAACCCTACTTGGAATGCCTACTAGGCATGTTGACTAATGCCCTACTTCTATCCTATAGATGATGGAACAGGGAATGATCAAGAAAAGAACGTGGGACCGGAAGGGAGCCAAGTGTAGGAGCTTGGGAAGATTATGTTTAAATTACTTAGTTTTAATGTCAATGATGTATTGAGAGGACTACATTTTGGATTGTAATAACTTAGACTTATTTGCTATGTTTTGATAATATTTAAGCTTCATTTTAAGTATATGGTGATTGGCTTTCCTTGCCTAATAATGACAAGTATATGAATAGTATCTTATTCATATAAATAATTCCGCAAGTATTCAGAAAAACGTGTGAAATGTTTTAGTGGATTTAGTCCACGCACACGTAATGGTGGCCAATTAAGGGTTGGGTTTTGGAAACTCGGACTTGTCTCGCGTCTTGACGATCCACTCTCTCTCACTCATTTATAAAAAAAAGAATATACTTTGATTTGGAAGGTGAGAAAGGGTGGGGCGTTACAGTTGGTATCAGAGCAAAACCGGATGTGTTGAATCTCACCAAGTAAGATTAATACGGTATCATGTCTCACTGATAGATAAGTATCCTAACTGACTGACTCTTCAGAGTCTGCTACACGGGGGCCAGATTAATTTACTTTGATGAGAATCAGACTGTAAGCATTCAATTTGAGAACAACCTTTGATGAGAAAAACAACAGCAAGGGAAGGACAATCACTATACATTATAGATTTATCAAACACAGCGAAATAGGTAGTTTCCCCCGAACAAGAAAATATCATGTGATATTTAGAAAATCTCCCCAAAACAAGAAATACAAGATGACACTTAGGTAATTTCCCCAAGTAAGGAACACAAGTGATATATAGGAGAAATAAACAAAACTTTCCCATCCCTATGATTATATAATTAATTATAACTTCAAGTATGTGAGCACAAGTTCTTATTAGCAAACTAAGGCAACCAATGTTTCAATGACTTAGGAAAAATGCCTCCAAAAAGAAGAAATACCCTACAGAACCCACATCAGGAGGAGGGATAGGACAGTATGAACATTCCTGAGGTACCTCCTGAGCTGCAGAGCCTAGTACAGGCAGTGGTCACCTCCGTTCTACAGCAACACCAGAATGGCAATGGAGGCGCAACCTACAATGAATCTCAGGACCGAAACCATGGTCAAAGATTTCCAACAACAGCGTCCCCCTTATTTCAAAGGGATGGAGGGACGCAGGAGCAGAGAACTGGATTGAGAATATTACAAAGATCTTGAAGCTGCTCAAGATAACCAATGACCAGGACCGAATACTGCTGGCTACCTCACAACTGGTAGATGATGCCGGCAAATGGTGGAAGGTCATTGAACATCAACAAGCGCAGATTCCAGCGGAGGATAGAACAGAGATAACTTGGGACCAGTTTGTTGGGATTTTTTGGACCTTTACTTTCCAGAAGAGGAGAAGGAGCACCAAATACAAGCATTCATAGCTTTGGTCCAGGGCACCATGACCGTTGCAGAATATTATCAAGAATTCTTCCGTCTATCATGCTATGCCCTATACATGGTAGACACGGAGTATAAGAAGGCCCGAAAATTTGAGCGAGGCCTGCGACCAAACATCAGAGCCAAAGTCACAATTTTCAAATCAGCTACTTTGGCAGAAGTGGTCAGTCGAGTCGGTATAGCCGAACAAGAGCTAATGGAGACAGTCAGATTTGTGGACAACAGACGAAGCCAGAGCAGGGGAAATACTTTCCGCCCACGCAAGAAATTCAGACCCAACTTTGGGAGACCCCCGGCCTCTACTAGGTTCTACTGGTGGTTTTCGTCCTAGTCAGCCCTCCACATCAGGACCAGTTCCTCAGACTCCTTGAGGTGTTATCACCTGTTATCAGTGTGGCTAGCAGGGCCATATCAAGAGGGAGTATCCATAGAACAGCAGACCCTCTTACTCCAGGGGTTCATTCCGTCCTCCAGCTCGACCAACTCAGTCGCAAGCATCCAGGGCACATAATCAGACAGGACGTGCACCCATTTCGACAGGATCTGGACGACTATATACCTTAGTTCCTCCTCCAGAGATGGTGGATCACTCGGTGATTCAAGGTATGGCAGTAGTTGGTAGTTCTTATGCTATTGCATTACTTGATTAAGGAGCATCCCACTCCTTTATATCTGCTACCTTCATATCTGCTACTAGTATCTTAGTACAACAACTATCCACTGCATTTACCATTGTATCCCCTGTTGGAGACACATCACTGGGTCTAATCTGCACCTCCGTAGATACTGAACCTACTGAGTTTCGATTTAAATTCAACTATCCGGTACTCGAGATGACAGAATACGACATCATATATGGCATGGACTGGTTGGCTACCTTCCCGGGCGGCATTGACTGTCATCTTCGAAGGGTGATATTCTGGTCACCCGAGGGAAAACAATTTATAGTACATACCAACAGACAAAGCATTCTTATGACCAGGAGATTACATGAAGAAATGAACCATCTCGTACTGAACAACATCAGACTGGACAAGGCGTCGGTGGCTGAACTACCTGCTGTAGTGAAAGACTACGCAGGGGTATTTCCGATAGAACTACCTGGTTTGCCTCCAAAAAGGGAGATTGACTTCGAGATTAAACTCTACCCTGGCACTACTCCAGTATCATTGCCTCATTACCGGATGGCCCTTGCAGAAATGTCTGAGTTGAAGAAAAAAATTGATAAGTTGCTCAAACTAGGATGCATCTGGCATAACACCTCATCCTAGGGAGCATCGGTATTGTTCGTAAAGAAGAAAGATGATACTCTTCGGATGTGTGTGGATTACAGGAAGTTGAATCAGTTGACTGTCAGGAACAAGTACCCTCTGCCCAGAATTGATGATATGTTCGATCAACTCAGAGGCTCCAGCCATTTCTCCAAAATTGATCTTATGTCAGGCTACCATCAAATCCGTATTAGGGATGAGGACATAGAAAAGACGACTTTCAGAGTTCGGTATGGACTATATGAATATGTGGCCATGCCTTTTGGACTCACAAATGCACCAGTCGTATTCATGGATTTGATGAACAAAATATTCCGTCATTATCTAGATAAGTTCGTAATTGTCTTTATTGATGACATTTTGATTTATTCCACCAGTCGGGAGGAGAATGTTGAACATCTAAGGATAGTCCTGGACACACTGAAGTAGAATCAGTTATACGCCAAAGCAAGCAAGTGCGCGTTCTGGTTATCCAAGGTCAACTTTTTGGGACATGACATATCAGCAGAAGGAACAGTCGTGGTCCCAACTAAAGTAGCAGTGGTTAGAGACTGGAAAGCTCCAAAGAATGTGACAGAAATCCGCAGCTTTCTGGGACTGGCTGGCTACTATCGAAATTTATTATGGACTTCTCCAAGATTGCGGCTCCACTCATCCGACTAACTCAGAAAGGAGTCAAATTTGAATGGTTTGACGAGTGCAACCGAAGGTTTGAAGATCTGAAACAGAAGCTTACCACCGCTCCCATCCTGATTTTGCCGGAGAAAGGCAAGGGATATGAAGTATATTGTGATGCTTCCGGAGAAGGACTTGGATGCTCTCTCACTCAAAGTCATCATGTAGTGGCATATGATTCAAGGTAACTGAAAATCCATGAACGCAACTATCCCACTCATGATCTAGAACTAGCTGCAGTGGTCTTCCCTCTCAAAAGTTAGAGACATTATCTATATGGTGAGATGTTTGAAGTGTTTTCAAACCATAAGAGCTTAAAATATCTGTTCGATCAAAAGGAGCTCAGTTTGAAACAGCGCAGATGGATGGAGTACCTGCAAGACTATGAGTTTGCACTGCGATATCACCCTGGCAAGGCAAACAAGGTGGCAGATGTCCTCAGTCGCATTTCACATGCAACTGTGGCCAGTCTAATTATGAAAGAATGGGAAATGCTAACGACCATCCGAGAGTTCAATTTGCACATTAAAACTCATGGGAGCATGTATAATCTGATGGTACAGTCTAGTATGGTTTCCAAAATTGAGCAAGAACAGCAGACAGATCCTGATGTGGCAGAAATATGGGCCAAGATGTCGACTGGAGAGGTCATACCAGAATGGGAATTACGATCTGAACAAGGTCTCTTATTCCGAGGTAGGATTTATGTACCTCCAGATTGCAGGAAAGAGTTGTTGACAGAAGCTCATCAATCAAAGCTCTCCATTCATCCAGGTAGCACCAAAATGTACCATGATCTGAAAAGACATTATTGGTGGCATGGACTCAAAAGGACGTGGCTGACTTTGTCTCTCACTGCCTTACTTGTTAGCAAGTTAAGATAGAACATTAGAAGCCACCATGGCTGCTCAAACCCCTACTTGTGCCCGAATGGAAGTGGGAACACATGGCCATGGACTTTGTGACAGGACTGTCGAGGTCTTCAAAGGGTAACGATGCAATCTGGGTCATAGTGGACCATCTGACTAAATTTGCACATTTCCTCCCTATCAAGATGACAGACTTGTCTGAGACTTTGGGACGGCAGTATATCAAGGACATCATCAGGCTACACGGTATACCCAGGACTATTGTGTCCAACAGAGATGGAAAATTCACTGGCAGGGTGTGGCAGAGTATGCTGTCGACTATGGGGACAATTTTATTATACAACACAACTTTCCATTCACGGACCGACGGTTACTCGGAGCGAACAATACAAACATTGGAGGATAAGCTGAGAGCTTGCATGCTAGACTTCAAGGGTGGTTGGGAAGATCATCTACCACTGGTCGAGTTCTCATACAACAATAGTTACCAGGCAAGCCTCAAGATGGCTCCATTTGAGGCATTGTATGGTAGGCCCTGCAGATCACCACTGTATTGGACAGAGGCTGGTGAGCCTACTCTTATTGGACCTGATCTGGCTGCAAAGACCACAGAACAAATCAAGGTGATACGACAACATCTGCTCACGGCACAAAGTTATCAAAAGAATTACGCTGACAAAAGAAAATCTCTTGAGTTTGAAGTGGGAGGCCTAGTAGAAGAAGTGGCCTATCGTCTGATACTCCCTCCACAGTTGTCAGGACTGTACGGTATATTTCATGTTTTCATGCTGAGGAAATACAACCCTGACACATTGCACGTGCTGAATGTGCAAGACATAGATGTGCAAAGCTGACGTATCTTAGGTCGAAAGGCCTGTCAGAATGATTGAGACAGAACAAAGGGTGTTATGGAACCGAGCAATTTTGTTCGTCAAAGTGGTATGGGACCGACACGGTAATGAGGAAGTCACTTGGGAACTTGAGTAAGAAATAAGAGCAGCTCATCTTGAGCTATTTGTATAATTTATTTGAAACCTTACTTTGCTCGATTTTCACGACGAAATTTTCAAAAGAGGGTAATATTGTAACACCCCGAATTTTTCTTTACATATAAATATATTGGATTGGTCCATTTGAATTGTGAATTAATTGAATTTGAGATTAAATGGTTGAAATGAACATTAGATGGGCAAGGAAATGGAAATGGGTCAATTACCCAATTAAGACCCAATGAGTCATGGGTGAACTTAATTTTAAAGTAATTGGGTAAGTTTAAAGTAAATGGGTCAATTACCCAATTAAGACTCAATGGGTCAAGGATGAGCTTAATTTTAAAGTAATTGGGTAAGTTTAATTAAATTATTTGAATTGGATAATTAATTTATTTAATGCATTAAAATCCACCTCATCAAGTAAGGTGGCATGTGAGTGATGTGTATTGCCATGTGGCATACAAGTCATCACATGGAAGCCAACTAAGCAAGGAGGCCACATCATCAAGTGACATGGACAAGTAGGACCCAAGTGCCATGTGGTGACCAAGTCACGACATGCATGGCCAGCCATGACCTAGTTGACTTGGGCACTCACTAGTGAGTTCAAGTTGAATTAAGTTCTTGTTGAGTTGAGAAGATGAAGGGTTTTCATCTCAAGAGCCATTAACTCAAGAGTCTTCATCTCAAAAGCCAAGGGACTCTTTGGGAAGCCAAGGGACTCTTTGGGAAGCCAAGGGTTTCCTTGGAGAAGCCAAGGGACACATTGGTTAGACAAACCATGATGAGGGAGAGTGAAGAGACAAGGCTGTTATACAAAAAGACACAAACCAAGGGTCACTCCAAACCCCTTGGCAGGATCCTCCTCTTGAGCAAAGAGTTTTCTCTCCTCTTCTCTCTCTCTCTCTCACTTCTACCTCTATACTTGGAGTTTTGAAGAGCATAGAAAGAAGAAGAAGGATTAAGGAAAAAAAGACAAATCAAAAGAAAAGAAGGAGACTGAAGGAAGGTATGTCAAAGGCTTAGTAGTATAGGATTGAATCCAAGGAAACCATAGGTTTGGCCATGGTGTGGCCGAACCCATGGGTTCCATGACTGGTTGGAATGAATGGCCAAATTGTTATAAGGACATGGATTTGGAAATCCATCCAAAGGATGGTCATGGATTGAAACAAAACAACTATAGGATTAAATTTAAAAACCATGTTATAATGGTACAATGATAGGATAGATTATGAAAAAGAGCCTAACCTTGGCTACTGGGTAGGGTCAGGTTACTAAGTGAAGTATGGAAGATGAAATCCATGTTTAAATAATGATAGGAATGGATTTCAAGAAGAAGGGCCTAACAATGCATGCAAACACAAGTGAAATGTGAGTCGACTGAAAGTGTGTTGGCCGAGCACACTAAGGATATCTGGATGTTTCAGCCGACTGAATCTTATAATTCAGTCGACTGAAAGTGGACTGGCCAGGCATAAAAAGGAATTGACCCAAAGTCAGTCGACTGAATCTTATGATTCAGTCTACTGAAAGTTCATTGGCTAAGCCCAGATGGGGTCTAGTGGTATTTCAACTGACTGAATGTTATGATTCCATCAACTGAATGTATACGTACCAAACAAGTAAGTGATCTGGTGTGTTTCAGGCGACTGAATGTATACTGGTCGAACACACATATGATCTGATCCAAAGTCAGCCGAAAGAATTTGTGATTCAGTCGACTAAAAGTGTACTGGCCGAGAACATAGAGGATTTGACCCAAAGTCAGCCTACTGAATCTATGATTCAGTCGACTGAAAGTTTACGGGTCAAGTTTATGCAGTACCTAGTTGTATTTTCAGCCTACTGAATTTTATGATTCAGTCGACTGAAAGTTTGAGGATAAAGAACAAATGATCTCTGGGTGTGATTCAATCGATTGAATCACAGATTCAGTCGACTCAATTGAAAAGTTATAATTTTGGATTATCATCCAGAGCCTCTTGTAGTGTAAGGGGTGATGAAATTAAAAATGGAAAATCAAATTAATATATGTGGTTGAATTTAATAAGGTAAAGAGATTTGCAAAAGGATTGTGATTCGTTTCAACGCGATCGTTAGCATTGTCCTCACAAGACAATCAAGGATAGTGTATTGGACATTGGTAGGATTCCTATCTTATTGAGAACACTATGGAATATGATATGATACTGGTTTTTATTCCAAATATGATGATTACTTTGATTAAACAAATTGTATATGTTTATGAGTTGATTTTCGAATGATGTGACTGTGTTTTAAATGAAATGACATTCTTGCATACATTACTACATGCATGGCATGGGAGGGAACATATATGACCAGTAAGCCACATTTTGAGCAGTCTGGACATGATTTGTGCTTGAGACTAGCTTGTATGAAGCTATGTAAACTATTGAGATTTGGCCTCGTCCAATTGAAAGGAAAGGTACGGCTTATTGAGCCAAAGAGCTCCTGGGAAGGCAGTCCCGAAACCCTGCGCAGATGGAGGAGTTCGCAATCCATCGGTAGTCCCGATTAATTTGTGGATGGGTATACAGTGCCTGGTGGTTGCCGCCTCAAACACTGTGGACATAATTGGCCAAGGAAAATATTGATATGATTGATGATGTGATTTGATATGGACATTGGGTGAGAGTTCATCTGGCAATGACACCCATGATATGACACATATACTAGCATGATTATGATATGAACATCATGCACTATTTTTAATACTTATAAGGTGTTTTACAAATATGACATGATATATATACCCTTGATTTATATAACTCCTATGTGTTCCATAACCCTACTTGGAATGCCTGCTAGGCATGTTGACTAATGCCCTATTTCTACCCTATAGATGATGGAACAAGGAATGATCAGGAAAGGAACGTGGGACCGGAAGGGAGCCAAGCGTAGGAGCTTGGGAAGATTATGTTTAAATTACTCATTTTTAATTTCAATGATGTATTGGGAGGACTACATTTTGGATTGTAATAACTTAGACTTATTTGCTATGGTTAGATAATATTTAAGTTTCATTTTAAGTATATGGTGATTGGTTTTCCTTGCCTAATAATGACAAGTATATGAATAGTATCTTATTCATATAAATAATTCCGCAAGTATTTAGAAAAGCGTGTGAAATGTTTTAGTGGATTTAGTCCACGCACACGTAATGGTGGCCAGTTAAGGGTTGGGTTTTGGAAACTCGGACTTGACTCGCATCGTGATGACCCGCTCTCTCTCACTCATTTATAAACAAAAAATATATACTCTGATTTGGAAGGTGAGAAAGGGCGGGGCGTTACATTCAAGACCAATCGAGAGTACCAGGACCGACCCTCGGTAAAAGGGCGACAAGTCGTTCTAGACAGGACAAGTTTCGAGACATGAAACTCTGTCTGCATGGTGTTGCCTCAGATCGAGACCCTTGAATTGACCGACCTCTAGGTGCCAGGATTGTCGACCCATTGGTGACACCGACCTGTCGATCGAGAATTAATTGTGCCATTGGGAGAGCATTTAATGTGCAATAGTCGGGTGGTTGAACGGTAATAAATATGAACGCCGAGCCATCAGTGCCCCTGACCTGTCGGTACTGGATAGTTTGAAAAAACTATGTTGACTCCTCTATAAATATGACAGTTGTGTGATCATTTAATCATCTTTCTTGAACTGAGAAAATTTACACACTCTAAGAAATGATCAACTCTCTTGTGCCTACACTTGAGAATCAAATACAACCAATCTATTGATTGAGTTAGTGAAAGAGAGAAAGAGAGAAGAAAAGAAAAATATACAAATTAGGAAAGATGTTGAAAGAACCAGTTTCCTAGTCACCCTAACATTGTGATTGCTCAACGACAGCTACAAGGCGGAGCATTGGGATTAACTCGGTCACACATTGGGTGGATCTTTGAGAAGCACACATCTCCGAGAAAGAGCTAAAAGGCAAGTGCTTCTTGGTTTTAATTTTGTTTTAAAACCTTTATCCTGTGAAAGCGGATTAGGGAGGATTGGCTCCGGAACCACTATAAAAAATCTAGAGCGTAGTCTCTGGCACACTTGGTGTGTGGAATTCCCAGCTAATTCAAATAGGTGGAATTCCTATTTTACATGTGGTGGGTGAAATTCCTAGCCGATTGAGTTAGGTGGAATTCCTACTCTAATTGTGAGGGTGTAAGTCTCTACTTAGTGAATTTGGAAATAGTTCAAGGTTGAGCTAGTCCTAACAATGGATGTAGGTTGGCTAACTGAACCACTATATATCTTGTGTCCTTGTGCTTGTGGTGTTAGAGTTAATTACTTGTGTTGATTGCTTAATAACATTTGCTAACACATACACACACTGGATTGTTATATCCGCTGCACTTAATTAATCAATCAAGTAATTTTTAAAAGGACCAATGATTTTTAGATTGACCTATTTACACCCCTTTAGGGTCAATCGTGTTCTAGCACCAAAGGGAGAACTTTCCACCATCTCTTCCCACCCTAATCTACAAGTGATGTGCCCCTTCAGTGAACCTCTCCAATCATCACATTCCACTACTTCCCCTTTCTTTTCTGTTTGCTTCAGTGCCGCCCCCTTGCAACAGTCATCGGCCACGCTAGCCTGCAACACGAATTGCCTTCTGCTACCCTTGTGTTGCTCCACACATCTCTGCTTCTGACCGGACTCTCTCTTGTCCAAATATTCTCTCTACAGGCCTTCCTGTCTTGTTCATCGTTGTTTCCTTGATGTTGGGACGAACCTACATCGCCGTTTCCATAGCCTCGACGCAACAACAATCGGATCTGCTTCTTAGGTACTATGTGTCGCGATCTCTACTCGGTTCTTCCTTTTTTTCTCCTACCGCATCTGCAGGTCATCTAGAGCTTCTTGCTGCTGTCCCCAGGCCTCGCCGAGCCTCAGATCCCTTTGATCAGACCGGTGCCCTGCCATCTTTTCATCAAATCTACCCAGATCCTACTACTCTTTTGTACAGGCCCAGATCTGCTCTTCTCTTCAGATCTGGCCTCTCTTGCACGATATCCTCCACTGATGGTGCTCGCTTGCTAACTCTTGTCCTCTACGCCCACCCTTGTGTAGGCATCAAAAGAAAAGAAAAAAAAAAGGAGGGGCGACAGTCATAACAGCATAATTGCACCAAAAATAGCAATGGCCTCTTCTGCCACATCCTCTTCATCCTCCTCTACCACTACCCTCATCATCCCCAATTTTTCCAACCTTGTCTCCATTAAATTAACGGAAGCAAACTACCTTCTTTGGCAGGCCCAAATAAAACCTTTTCTAGTTGGTCAAAACCACTGACCATTCATTGATGGCACCAATCCTTGTCCTCCTCAGTACCTCCCCACCGATGATCCCTCCAAACTTACACTAAACCCTGCATACACCAACTGGGTTCATACGAATCAAACCCTCATTGGCATCATCATTGCTACACTTTCTGAACCTATTCTGGCTCAAGTGGTTGGTCTCTTCACATCCTGTCAGATTTGGAAATGCTTGCAGCGCAACTTCTCTCAACAGTCTCTTGCCAATGCAACTAATCTGCGCTTTCAATTGCTTTCTTTCTCCAAGGGCACAAAGACTATCTCAGACTATCTGCAGCATGCCAAGTCTCTTACTGCCATCAATCAACCGGTCACCAATGATGATCTCGTCACCTTAGTCCTTCGGGGTCTTGGACTGGATTATTCGATGCTTGTCACGACTCTCATCAACTTCCCCCCATTGCCCGTCTTCTCGAATCTACAGGCACGACTTCTCTCCTTTGAGTCGTAAATCTCCCTCCCATCACTCGGCAACTCTACTGCCAACAACAATTTGCCAACAACAATTCCCCACCAACGACATTACTTTGGTGGTTGACCAGACTTTTACGTGCTTCTCAGTAGGGTCGCAGTGGACCTAGTCGTGGAACCCCTGGCCGTGGTGGTCCCAGTCCTGGCAATCAAGGTCACGGTTGCATGTCTCCCACTCTGGGCATTCTTGGACCTCACTCTTCAACTGTCATTCAATGTCAGATTTTCTCTCGTTATGGTCACAATGCTGCTACTTGCTACAACCACTACCGCGAAGAGACTCAGTTCGAGGATGATCTCTCCTCCACTTTCGCAGGCATGCAGATTGCCTAACCAGTTGATCCCAACTGGTATCCAAACACTGGAGCAACCAACAATATCACCGGTGATGTTACCTCTCTGAGCTCTAAGTCCGAATAACCAGGTATGGATCACGTTGTTTTGGATAACGGTGACTCACTTCCTATTATGCACACTGGTCGTCTTTATCTTTCTTCTGGTTCGTCCAAGTTTCATTTTTCTAATGTTCTTCATGTTTCCTACATGCATAAGAATCTGTTCTCTGTCGTACAATTCACAAAATATAACTCAGTTAGCTTTACCTCTTTCACATGGGGATTTCTTATTCGTGACTTACACACCGATTCCATTTTGTTTCAGGGCCGATGTGAGGCTGGTCTTTACCTCTTTCGCTATCCATGTTGTCATGCATTAGCGGTCTCGCACTCTTCGGCATCTCTTTGGTACCAGTGTCTTGGCCACCTTTCCTCTAAAGTCCTTCAAGTTCTTGCATCCAATAAATGCTTAGGATCCTGTTTTGTATTTTCTTCCAATAAGTTTTGTAAACATTATGCTTTAGGAAAGTCTATATGACTTCCTTTTTCTCTTAATGAAAATAAATCTTTAACACCATTTTATTTAGTTCATTCTGATGTGTAGATGTCCCCTATCTCTTTTGGTACTGGTTATTATTACTATGTATTGTTTACTGATGATTATTCTCGTTACTCTTGGATCTTTCCCATGTGACACAAATCTGAAGTCTTTTATCATTTTTCTACATTTCTTAAATTTGTTGAAACTCATTTCTCTACCTCCATTAAACAATTCCAGAGTGATGGCAATAAAGAATATGATAATCAAGCCTTTCATACTTTGTGTGCGCAAAAAGGAATTCATCACCGTTTATCCTGTCCCCATACCCTACAACAAAATGGACTTGCGAGCGTAAACATCACCATATTTCTGAAATGGGGCGTACATTACTTATTGCTTCTCATCTTCCCCACAATTTGTGACTTGATGCCTTATGCATTGTTGTGTACCATATCAATCACCTCCCTAAGCCCGTCATCAACTGGTCATCCCCTTTTCAAATACAGTTTCACTACACACCTGACTACCAATCCATATGAACACTTGGTTGTGCCTGCTTACCTTATCTTGGTGATTATGTTACCAACAAGTTGCAACGAAGGTCTGCTTAATGTGTTTTTCTAGGTTACAATAATCAAAATAAAGGCTACAGGTGTCTTCATCCATCCACTGGCCGTGTCTACATTTCCAGACATGTTCTATTCAACGAAGCAGCCTTTCCCTACTCATCTGGTACCTCATCAACTGGTGGTTCCTCTTCTTCTGACTTGGCCTACATTCCACTTATTACTTCAACGATTTCTGCATCACCTATTCCTACTGTTTCAACCCCTACAATGGTAGACAAGTCACTATCTACAGTGGTCTCCACAGAGTCTGCCACATCACCAACTACGGAGGCTAGCCCTAAACCTTCACCTCATGCCTCCTCCTCTCCAGATGTTGTTCCTACTTCTGGTGCTAATACTCACCCTATGGTGACTTGTACAAAAGATGGAATTTTCAAGCCCAACAAAAGGGTCGCCTTCGCTAGCCGCCATCATCTCCCGTAGGCTTTTACATCCCTGGTCTCCTCTTCTGATACCGAGCCCACCTGCTACACTCAATTTGTCCGCTCTGCTGATTAGAGACAAGCAATGCATGATGAATTCAATGCTCTTTTACGGTCTCTTATTACACAATGTCCGCATCTTAACACTGTTGGCTGCAAATGGGTCTTTAAGATTAAAATATGCTCTAGTGGTAGTATTGAGTGACACAAAGCGTGCCTTGTTGCTAAAGGTTTTCATCAACAAACCAGCATCGACTATGGCGAGACCTTCAGCCCTGTCGTCAAATCCACCACTATCTGCACTGTTCTTAGTCTTGCGGTCACCTCTGCTTGGGCCACTCACCAATTCGATGTCAAGAATGCTTTCTTTCATGGCCACCTTACTGAAGAAGTATATGGTTCAACCGTTTGGCTTTGTTGATCCTCGTCGTCCTCACCATGTTTGCAAGCTCAACAAAGTGATTTATGGTTTGAAACAGGCACCTCAAGCATGGTTTCAACGGTTCAGCTCTTTCCTTCTCTCTTTTGGCTTTCTTCAAAGCAAGGCCAACACCTCTCTGGTCACATATCGGCGCGACTCCAGCATCCTGATCCTCCTTCTTTATGTTGATGATATCGTCTTGACCGGTAATACACCAGTACTTCTTCAGTCTTTTATTCACAAACTTGGCTCTAAATTTGAAATCAAGGACTTCGACGTGTTTCATAACTTCTTGGGCCTTGCAGTGACTTCTTTCTCTCAAGGGTTACATTTGTCTCAAACCAAACACACCCTGGATATTCTTTGCTGCCATCAGATGCTTGATTGCAAACCATGCTCAACACCAGTCGCTGCTAAGACTCAGTTGTCTTCTCTCTCTGTTGGCCTGCTTTCGGACCCCTCTGAGTATCGCCATTTTGTTGGTGCCCTTCAATATTTTAGTCTCGCCAGGCCAGATATTGATTTTACCATGCACATGGCCTCTCAGTTCATGCGTGAGCCTCGCACATCTCATTTAGAAGCCATCAAATGCATCCTCCACTATCTTAAAGGATCTCTTGGTCGTGGTCTGCATCTCCAACGTGCGATACATCCCCTTCGGCTAGTTGATTACTCTGATGTTGATTGGGCCGGTTGTCCAGAAAGTTGTTGCTCAACTATTGGCTACTGTATCTTTCTAGGGCCCAACTTAATTTCATTGTGTGCTTTGAAGCAACCAACTGTTTCTCGCTCCAGTGACGAAGCAGAATACATGGCAGTTGCCTATACCTGTGCGGATTCTATTTGGATCCAACATCTCTTGTGCGATATCGTGTCCAACAGTCCTCCTTTGTGATAATCTCAGTGCAACATTCATGGCTACCAATCATGTTTTTCATACACGAACTAAACACATTGAGCATGACTATCACTTCATCCGAGAATGGGTCACAACTGACACTCATCAAATATGGTTTGTCTCTTCCATTGATTAGATCACTGATATCTTCACAAACGAGTTTGCCGAAGCAACGCTTCTCTACACTTAGCTCCGAACTCGTCGCCCTTTTAGCACCGAGTTTGCAGGGGAGTATTAACGGAAAAACTTCACCCGATTGACTTTCTGATGTGTGCCTTCTTGTAATTATTCTTTTGTCCAATTAAGGGATTGTAACTTATTTTTTATTGATTTTTTCCTCCTTTGTGAGGTTTGTATATTTTATTTATACTCACATCAATAGAATGGAAAACTATCAAGTTCCAAAACTCTTCATCTATTGTTATCACGAAAAATTTAGACTTCAGGATTCATTTAAATTTTAACATAGAGGAATACAAAATACTACATTAATGAAATTTAATCTCTAAAATCTTAAAACTGCATCCGAACCTTGTAGGTTGGCAAGCTCTTCGCATTCAAAATTGTAAGTGCTATATTCGTTCCAAACATGTTCTAATTTTGTGTTTACAATGGAATGTTTCAATATTTCAATTGTTTCAATTTTCATTTTAAAAGAGATAATATAAATATAAAAATATTACAAACTTATAAATAAATTCAATTAATTATTTTCATCATTTCACACTAAAATACACAAATAAAAATATAAAATATTATTAATGTCCACTTACATTTATAATCTCAACTTATAAAAGTATCAAATATATAAAAGTATCAAATATTAATTCAAAAAAGGGTTAGATTTTCTCTAATAAAAATCAAGTAAAAATTTAATGTTCAAAAAAATTACCTAAGAAAGAAACTTGAATTCTCATTTTATTCAAAAATCAAAGGTCAAAACTTAAAATATATAGGCATACCGACTTTACTTTTCTCTCCAATTTGTCACACCCATAAAATATAAACCATATGTGTTAAAAATAGTGTTTGATAACTTATAGTGCACCAAATTTCGGCACGAATTCAATTAATAGTCATTTGATCTTATCGATCACATGTAATAGATATCTTTATATTAAAGATGTCAGATAAAATATTTAAAAATTGATGAATTTGTGGCTTTGTTGGATTTTATATGAATATATAGAAAACTTAAAAAATATAAGTTTGGTAGAGCAAAACAATTAATTAAAAAATAAACCATTCTAGCCAATTTTGCAAAAATTGGGCTTATTTCGATTAGAACAAACTAAAATTGGTCTATAACAAATCAAAATGGAACCCAATACTAAAGTTTAGACGATTTGTTCTCTTTAGCTTTATAGGTCTGAACTAAAATATTCTATTTATTTTAATCAAAATGAAATAAAATTGACTACTAAACTCAAAACAAGCTGATGGAATAAAAGAATTTGACCAACTTCCTAAAGTCAAATCTTGACTGCTATATAATGGCAATAGCAATGAGGGCCCCTATTGGTACCATGTAGCAAACACCTCAGTACATATCTGTCTAATTTTTATTTTTCATATTTTAAAAGTAAAATTAATTATTGGCTGATATTTTAAATTTTAAAAACCTTTCAAGTTAGTTGGCTCAATTTACGTGTTATCGCATCCCAATTTCGTTAAAACTAAGATGATTTAGGTGATGTGTAATATAATGAATTAGTATTATTCTTTTGTTGACGACTATTCTCCATTACATTAAAATTGACGAGGATGTCTTAAGCTCGATTAATGGAACTGAAGACACATTTATTAAGTGGAAACTCTCCAATTTCATGAGAAATTCAATGTTGACAAGGGAGGGCCTTCCAAATGGCCTAAATGGGCCTCATCCATCATGTTTTGGGCCTCCAAAAGTCTACATTTTAAGGTTCACTAGGAAAGGATAATAATGCTTACCTAGGTTGAATTTGATAAAATTCGCTTAAGGCACGTAGTTTAGAGTATGATATCTGTAGACCTGCGAAGCCAATCACTATTAGTGAAAGGATTTTGTCTTGATTACGGGTTGACGAACAAAGCCTAAATTAAACAAGTTTCCTAAAATTCAATTATGCTTATGGAGATTAGATTATGTAATGCCTTGTCCCGCTACAGGACGTTAAGACCGATATAAACTCCAAAACCGATTTAATGCTATTTCGGATAATTTCTTTTTTTTTTAAATGGGAGACACCACTCCCACCAACTGCATTAACCACGACAAACCACAAATAAACCAATAACCAAAAGTACGACCATAGCATTCTCCATAATTAGAAACAATAACATCAACAAGTTATTATATTTATCTAACTCAAGATATGTACACATGGCTTCAATATATGAATAATCTCCCAACTACAAAGAATGGAACTCTTGCGGAACTAAAGCTGCAGCTCCACATCCAACGTCCGATAGAGGGTACCGTCGACCCCTCCTCTAAGAAGTACAAGTGAGGCAAAGTGTGAGCTCTACATGCCCAATGAGGGTAACACATGCATCATACGTCATCAAGTATACACTACATATAATCATATGGATACATCAATGTCTAGGATGCCTACATGTACGACCATGCAAACTTGTACCCTAACCCTAGCACATGGGCCCACATCACCGAGCATCCAACAAATACTCTAACTAACCCAATGCAACTCTAAGGCAACTCCCTCATATGCCCATCTGCTACAGTCTACCCACCCACGGGTACACAGATCGATCCTCAACCAGATCTGGGTCTCTAGCCCTCAACCAGTCCTATGACTCTCTCAAGGCAACCCGTACACATGCCACAACCAACCCATGAGTTGAGCTCTATCACAAGGGAAGAACCACCGCGCTAGTCCTCAATGGACTGCCAACCAGACCCATTTGTGGTCTCCTCAACCAAGTACCAGACCCCCAGTAATCACACCTATAACCTCAGGCCCCATCTGTTGGTCTCCACACAACTGGTACATACACCCCTTACAAAATTTCATAGGCCTTCTACCGAGTGCCGGATGAACTCACTCGTTAGGGGCCTATAAACTCCCAGTGAGTCAAGACCCACAACACAAGTCACAACAATGAACCCCAAGGTCATAACCACTGGTAATCACACTACCACACCTCTTAGCCAAAATGTGGGCGAATAGACACTCAACCTACCTAGCTCCTAGGTGACCCAGTACGTACTCAACGTACTCTACGACCACCCTACCTCTAGGGCCACCTCCATAGAAATCCACACACACCACAAACCGGTTACCATAAGTCGTGAATAACCACGTGAGCTGTCCTCCACTGTGTCAACAACCACGGGAGCTATCCTCCACGATGCTAATAACCACGGGAGCAGTCATTCACTGAGCTAATAACCACGGAAGTTGTCCTCCACCGTGTCAACAACCACAGGAGCTATCCTCCACTGTGCTAATAACCACAGGAGTTGTCATCTACCATACCAATAACCACGGGAGTTGTCCCCCACCGTGTCAACAACCATGAGAGCTATCCTCTACCATGCTAATAACCACACACTCTAGTACCATGTCTGTGATGACCTCTAAGTTGGCCTTGGGCGAGCCAACACTCAACCCAAGAGCTTCCTAGAGGTTTCGATGACCATCTCACATCTTGTCCCTTCCTAGGACTCCCGGGCACCTCGCCCTCCAAATCGGACCACTCCTCTTTCATAGGCGTGTTCAAAGATCACAATGAGAAACCTGACACTCAAACCTACACTAGGGAATACATCCACCCATCACAAGAATAAGTACCAAAACTACACTAGGGTAGACTGAACACAGCCATGACTCTGCCAAAGACCCAAATACCCAAGAGGGAAACATCCTCCAGGTAATCTCACACCTACAGGCCCACCAACAAGTAGTCCATACTTCAACTATAACGACCCATTCTGAGTTTTCCCGATTTTTGGACCTCCGAGTTGCTTTCAGAACCGTAGTAGCAGTGATGAGAGTGTGAGCTCCGAGGTGGGCCCTAGTTATTTGATTTTGAGTTTGAAAATTCGAAGGACATTTTGGTAATTTCATAATTTTTATATATATTGTCATGAAAAAATTCGTTGAAAAATCACACGTTTTCCCGACTGACATTTGTTATTCGAGATTTTTCGGGTTCTCGAATTCTTTGTTTTTTATTTTCTTTTGAAAATAAATTATTTTCAAAACCTAAGTATTTTTTTTTTTTAAAAAAAAGAGATTAAAACCCTAAACCCTAATTTCCCCAAACCCTAACCCTTTAAAATATCTTCCTTCCCTCACATGACACTGCAGCCATAACTGCTACACTGCCCGTGCCTCTCCCCTTACCTCTCGCCCCTCGTCTCTCCCTGGTAATCCTCTCTTCTCGATCTCTCTCTTTCTCACACTTTCTTTCGTCTTCTTTTCTTCCCCTTGATATCTTTCTCTCACCTTTTCTTCTCTCACTGTTCTTTTTCCCTCACAGTTGTCACCCTCACCCGACCGTCGTCTCCCTCGCAACTTTCCCAAGCTGCTATCGCTGTACAGGAATTTAGTTTTCCGCTTGCAGCCGCCGGATCTTCCTCCTCTCCTCGCCTTCTGTCAGGTATCCTCTTCTCTCTTTTCCTCTCCTTCTATCAGTTTTTTCCTATCTTTTTTTTTTCATGTTTTCCCTCAATTTTCCACCAGTTTTCCTTGCTAGTTTTTCCGCGATCTTCCTTGACTTTCCTCATTTTCTTGGGTTTTTCCTTGATTTTCCTAGTTTTCTCTGATTTTTCCCCTTTCTTCTTTTTCCCTGATTCAACCTTGTGGTTGAGTTGACTCAGTTAAATCATGAGTCGACTCAGTTGTGTGTTGAGTCAACCCAACCTATAGTTGGGCCCAGCTCTGGTCCGATTTGGTTGGACCCAACTCGGCCAAGTTAGGGTCTAACCCAGTCCAGGCCCAGACCTACACCCAGTCCAGGATCAGACCCAGACCTAATCTGGCCCAGACTTGACCCAGCCCATTTTTTGTGGGTCCAGCCCTTTCTGTCTGGCCAGTTTTTGGCCCGGCCCAGTTTTCAGTTCGTTTTCTGTTCAGCCTCTTTTTAGCCTGTTTTGCCTTATTTACTTATTTGTTCCTTCTTTTTAACAGATGGAGCTCCCTTCAACCCCCAAGCCGCCTGCTCACTTCGAATTCCAATTTGGTATTCTAAATTTTAGGAGAAAAGGACCATATTGCCCCTAGGGTTGGGCGAATTTGAGAAAGGATTGAAGGGAGAGTCTTGTCCTTGGAATTTTATCCCTTTCTATAAATAATCTCTTTAAAGAGAGCCCTAGAACCCTCATACTCGAATTCTGTAAGGCTTGGACAAATTTTCTTAGAGCTCTCTCTCTCTCTCATTTCCTCTCCTTCTCCCAGGTATGGTTTTCATCCCGCCATCCAAAACTGCTCCGACTTGTAACCCAATTTTGACCCTGAAAACGCTAGATTCATGATGGAGGCCATCAGGTCAATGATCCACATTTGGACACATATTTAATGGACCTTGATCCAGAGGAATAGATTGACATAGTTTACATGGACTGTTTTGATAGAGGTCACCATAATTGGATACCGTCTAATAAATCCTCTCTATTTATTAGTCGTGGCCCAATTTTCCCAAGTGTAGCAGACCAGCCTGTTAAGCAAAGGACCACTTCTATACACGCCGGACCTCAACAAGCCCACTTCACCAAGCCCAAGCATAATATATCCTCTCACAGTATGCCAAGTGTCAAGAGGAGAGTGCATTATCCAAAGAGAAATGTGATTTGGGTTGGCTTTGAACACGACCAGGCCCGAATTTGTAAATTGTATAACCCAACCCACAAAAACTTCGGGTCGGGTCCTACGGGACAAGTCAAAACCCAACCAAAGTTTCTTCCCTAGTATTTGTGCTTTAAATATTTTTTTCTGGACTTTGAATTTAATTCGAACAGTATTTCTATGAGCCAGTGCACTAAATTAGGAATCTAGGACAGTCTTGGAATTTTCTTTTTCTTGCAGAATTTTCTAAAAAAATGGGATTTTCATAAATTTTCAAAAAAATCTAATTGATAGATCTTTCAGAAGGATTCCTGAAATATCCTGTTTGCAATCATTCGAATTTCTTAGCTTGAGATATCGACGGTTTACTGGACTCTTATAGCATTACAACAAAAGTTCTGGTTTTTTCTCTGAATTGTGGAATTTTCTAGGATTTGTGTAAATCTAGAAATTTTTTGAAAAAACTCATGTGAGTAGATCTTTCAGTGGCCTTCACTCTTAAATATTATTTTGTATTATTCGGAGTTTCTTACATCATGTTATTATTGTTGCTTTATATTGCTATCAAAACTGCAGAACAATCTATAGAATTATTTTTTGTCTTTTGTTACAACAATTATTTGGGTGATTGATTGGATCAATTCATTCTCAAATTTGCAGGATAGTTAGATCTTATTTCCTCTTTCCAGAACATCAAATATCTCTCCAAAAATAGTTTTGTAGCTCTAGTTATGATTTTCTTTCGTCACAATGCGCAGAACAAAACTGTGCAAAAACATGGATTTCAGTTATTGTTATATTAGTAAGTTTCAGTATTTCTTTGGGACATCATCCAGAATCAAATTGGTTTGAAATTTTTAAAAAAGCTTCATATATCAGTTTGCTATCTTCAGTAAAAAGTTTACATATAAAAAAAAACCCACTTCTGGACTTTATAGTGACGAGTACACAAAATTTTCTTACAGTAAATTGATTTTGAACAAATTGAAACACCGGGTAACTGTACTCTTGAGATTCTTTTGCAGCTACCTGAATCTAATTTTTGCTGATTATGTGTGTTATTAGCATTGGTTATTGCTTGTGTCCGCAACAAACAAATTTCTAAGTTTCAAGCTTTTTTCTTCTTTCGTGGACTTCCATGACTCACGGGTACCACATGGGCAAGAACGAAAACGTCGATCCTACGAACATCACTCTGCTTGTCCTGAACGAACAATGCGTATCAGGACGATAGTAAGTTAAGATGGTTTACCTATGGGAGACATTTGCAGCATTGGCAAGATAGATGGTCACCTTACAGATTTGATGCAAAAAATTGTCTAGAAGCTTCGACAGACACCTTCTTATGTCAGGAAGTCACATGGCTCACACCATGCATCACCTTCTAAATCAAACGGTCGTATGCTTCCCATTGAGATCATGAGCATCGTCGCCACCACACCAGAGAAGATAACACCACATGAAGATCATTTTACTAGTGTCTTCTAGGGTATTTGGTGTAGTTTTAATTGGGTTGTTATTGTAATTTGTATTTCCTTGTATTGGGGTATTTCATTGTATTTCATGTAAGGGAAATCTCCAAAGCAGTATGTAATACCCCGACCCAAAGGGGGTCTATAGTGTGGAGCGTACCTATGGAGAAAAAAGTCTCACATTGCTAGTTGCATTGGAAATTCCCTGGTATATAAGTGGTAGCCTTCATCTTTCTAGCATGGGACCTTTTGGGAGCAACAGTGGGTTGGCTAGCCAATCGAAAGCCGTGCGGACCGTGTGAGAGGCTCAGGGTAGACAATATCATGCTAGTAGGATGGGTCACTACAAATGGTATCAGATAATGGTTCAACTCTCTACCTAAGGGTGTGGGCTTGGTGTGTGCAGAGCCGAGGACGGCTATGGCTTTAACAGGGGTAGATTGTAATACCCCGACCCAGAGGGGGTCTATAGTGTGGAGCGTGCTTATGGAGAAAAAAGTCTCACATTGCTAGTTAGATTGGAAATTCCTTGGTATATAAGTTGTAGCCTTTCTCCTTCTCGCATGAGGCCTTTTGGGAGCAACAATGGGTTGGCTCGCCAATTGAAAGTTGTGCGGGCCATGTGTGAGTCCCAGAGCAGGCAATATCATGCTAGCAGGATGGGTCATTACACAGCAATCCAGAAATGTACGACAGTCTATGAGCCCTAAATCCTCATTTTTAGGGTCACGTCAAAATCGAAGACAAGTTCCTCTTCGGGAGAGGGAGACCATGATGGAGCATCTACACCACCTTTATGCAGATTGTTACAGAGATGAAATGATGGTACTTAGGTGGATCCGTCCACAGTGCAGGTTTCTCCATACAGTTTGTTATGGACTGTGATACCTTGCACACATGCAAACATTGGAGCAACATTGAGCTAATGATCGTAGGAGCAACATATAAAGTTCTGTGGATTTCAGACTCGAGACCCCACCTATGACAGCAACCATCATCAAGTATTGCAGATATTGACATCCTTAGTTCTTTCAACAGATTGTAGTAGCAACACCTCCAACTCTTGTCATGAGGGAGTGACGCAGTTGTGTATCACCCAAGCCGTTTGTGGACTCCGTACGCTTGACACTATCCTTGGTGGACTCCTTGATAGTGGGCCTCAACTCCACATCCCAAGAGAAGCTTGTTTGGTGTTGTCCTTCAGATATTAACTCAAGGACAAGTTTCTTCCGGGAGAGGGAGAATGATGGAGGCCATCAAGCCAATGATCCACATTTGGACACATATTTAGCAGACCTTGATCCAGCGGAGCATATTATCATGGCTTAGATGGACCATTTGATCGAGGTCACCAAAATTGAATATCGTCTAGTAAATCCTCTTTGTTATTCCTCGTGACCCAATTTTTCCAAGTGTAGCAGACTCGTCTGTTAAGCAAAGGCCCACTTCTAAACAGACCAGACCTAAGAATGACCTGTCCTCTCACAATGTGCCAAGTGTCAAGAGGAGAGTTCATTATCCAGAGAGGAGAAGAGATAGGAGGAGTGACATGGCGCCACACAGGGATAAGCTCTTGCCATGGGTGAATTTCACCATGGAATAAAAGTTTTGACAAAGCCTTAGTATTTTGGATATAACCTTTCACTCTGATGTCTGATTGACTTTTATTCCTTTAGCCTTGGAAAGAAGACTTCAAGGGCTAGAACTTTGTATTATTAAACTTTCTTGATTTAGATGTTTACTAGTTCAAAATCGAGTGCAAGTGGACTATCTCTCCATGGGCGAAAATCCCATTGCAGGGGAAGTCTTGGAGAGGAATTCTCTCTCTTAAACTTGGGGCGAAATTTTCTCTCTCTTACTTTTTAGTGTTTCTTAGAATAAAAGCTTAGCCATTGGATTTGATGTGATGGGTAGATAGAATGCTAGGATTGATCAGGTGATGCAGTAGGGTATTTTAATCTTTCATTTTTTTTTTCTATAAATACCAATGTAATTTTCGAAAATAATAGACAATTGAATATTTTTTAAAAAAGAAAACTCTAGGAGTTGGGTGTTTCACAACTGGTTTCAGCCCTCCGGCGAAAGCTAGGTCCTTGGACTAGGACCAATTCTATCTTACAAATAAGTCTTGGTGATTATAATTCTTCTTTGTTTTATAGTTTTTGAGGTTAAGACTTTTAATTGCATTCTTATTAATCTCTTTTAATCCGTCGTTTCTACATCTTTAATTAATTACATTAATAGAGACCTTAATCTAAATTCCATAAAGCAAAGTTGAATTTCCGAACTCTTATGCTTTTCGGTTTGGGTATTGTTCAGCAAACCCAAGCCAAGGCAGAATCTTTTCACTAATCGTGATTGGCTACGTGGGTCCTTCAGTGACCATACTCTAAAACTGCTTGTCTATGGTGTATTTTTCACAAATTCTACCCTAGACTACACCAATTCACGAATTTTTATGCAATACATAGTTGTATCCCTTGAAGTCTACTTTCCAACGCAAAAAGAATCAAGTCAATCAGAGATCAAAGTAAAAAGTTATGGCGAAATTACTGAGGCTGTGTCAAAACCCCCTTTCAAAAATTTTACCCAAATTTGAGTTTTCTTGGCCCATCGTTTTCATAGAAAACTACCAAGTCTTTACAAAGAAGAAACTACCTAATTTCTTTGCAATTTTCTTTTCTTCTCTCCATGAAAAAATCAAATATGGCTATTAGAGAGAGAAAAATACACCCAACATGGATTAATTTTGTAATATCCTAGATTTTTCAATATATCAATATTTACGAAAATGCCATTGGAATTATGAATTAAAGGGTTATGATCGTAGATGAGAAAATGGTGGGACCCATTGTTCAAGTAGGAACCAATGTACTTGGTATAAGATTCAAATTAAGTTAAATGGGTAATGTACATTTATTTGGGTCAAAGTGGTTAATTGGGTCAAAGGACCCAATTGGGACCCAATGGGTCGTTGTGGGCATGATTAACCATTGGATGAGCTCAAGTTTAATTGGGTTAGGCTGAATTGAATGGAATGTTAACAAGTGTTTAAGATAACTCAAATTGAAGATTGAGTTGAAATAAATGATGGAGTTTAGTTGAGTGGAATTTATGGGTTGAGTTGCATTAAAATGATGAGTTAAATGGGTGAGTTGTGTCATATGAGTTGATGGGAAGTTATGGAGATATTTATCTCAAAGGGTGAGGTGTGAAGTTGAAGGAATGGAGTTTCAAGGTTAAACAATACATCACACGTTGGAATGCATGGGAGGTTATCCCATGCATGGAACTCTTAGATAAGTAATCAATGATGTGGCGGTTTTGGGAGTTACATATGTGAGGAGTTCTATTTCAAATTCAAACATATTACACGTTGGAATTACATGGAGGTTTTATGCTATGCATGGGACTCCAAATGGACAGCCAATGGGAAGGATGGTTGGGTAAAAGACTAAGACACAAAACTGTGGGCATGTAGGAGTTTCATTTCAAGGATGAAACACCCACATGGGCGAGTAAATGAAAGGTGGCGGTTATGGATTGCCAATTCAAACATGACCGTTGGAGCCTATGGGAGGTTCATTTCAAAATGAAACTCTCACATGCAAGGTTAATGAGAGATGAATGATGGGAGGAATGTATACAACAAGACATGCATGGGAGCCGTTGGGCACCTTGGGAGTTTCATCTCAAGGATGAAACCCCAGGGAGGCATTAAGCAAATGGGAGTTACAAGTGGGTTCACACTTGAAGAAGGTTGCATCTAGGACAGCCAAGAGCCAAAAACCGTTGGAGGGTTTCATCTCAAGGATGAGACCCCAAATGAAATAAGTAAAATGGAAATGAATGGGAGGGGAGTTACATGTGGTGCCAACCTTAGGCTGAATTGGATTAACCAAAGATAGAATTTTATCTCCATTCACTCTCTCTCTCTCTCTCTCTCCCTTGGCCATTCTCCATCCCTCAAGATCAAGAGCATTAGCTGATTGTCTCTCACACCAATCAGTCCTTGGCCGATCCCTCCACCAAGACAAAATACACATAGAGCAAAGGAGTTTGGCATCAAGGTTTTATCACTCTCATCCAAAACCAAATTTCTATCTCTCTCTCAAATCAATACTTTGGCTAAACCATTTCAAGGAGTCTTCAAACAAGATCAGTCTCGGATAAAGGAGAAGGAAGGAAGGACTAAGAAAGGAACGGAAGAGCAAGCCGGAGTAAAGATTAAGAAGTAGTCAAAGAACGAAGGAGTCGCGGTATTGGTAAGTGTACTATAAACCCTTGTTAAATAAATTTGTTAAGGGAATATGATCCGGCCATTGTATGGCCGAATCTATCGAGGGTTTAGATCAAGGATTATGCTGTTTAAAAATGGCAAAACATGGATCATAGGGTTCGGCCACTTTGGATGGCCGAACCCCTGAAAGGATTTAGTAATGGTTATGGTTTTTGAGGATAAAAACCATACCATGTAATGAAAGTTTTAAAGGGTTTTGAATGGAGAAAAGTTTAATATTTTGGGTCAACCATAGGATGGCTAAACCATATGGTTGTTGTGGCTAAAGTGTTGAGCCAAAATTATATATATAAATGATGGAATGATTGAGTTAAGAGAACCATAGGGTTCGGCCATGTGTATGGCCGAACTCCATGGACTATTTGATGGGATAATCGGATTAAGAATATGTTGGGAAATTATGAATTGTTATATGGTTAGTTATGGATTTAGTATTAAAGTGATCAACCATGATAGATGATGGAACAAGGGATAAAAATCCATAGGGTAAGGTTCGGCCATGTAGTATGGCCGAACCCCACTAATGCTTATTTGGTGGACTTTGTGGTTAACTTATAATGTAATTGGAGATGGATGTATGAAGGATTTAAAGGACCAAATTAAGATGGTGAGGTTCAGCCATATTGTATGGCTGAACCCCACCAAGGTGGATTGGTTATGAATATTGGTTATTAAGCAAAATTAGACAAGGGTTAGTTTAATGGCACAATTGTAAATATGGAATGAAATGACCAAAGGATTTGAAAGATGGGCCAAAACCAAAGTGGTAAGGTTCGGCCATGCTGTATGGCCGAACCCTACCAAGGTACATTTGGAAGAGTAAGTTATTTGGATGGTTTTGGATTAAATAAAAAAGGAGATCAAAATTTAAGTGGGTGAGGTTCGGCCATGTAGTATGGCCGAACCCCACAAAGTGGTTTTTGAGACTTAGACTTAGTTGGAAATTAAATGGACATATATTTGACTTGCTGTTATATAAACAAGGTAACGGGACTTCTTAAACGGTGTACAAGTCGTGAACGGGTGACAGTTTAAAAGAGCGGTCAATCTAAGTGAACATTGTGTAGGTTTTCTACCTTTTTGTAACCACAATATATACTTGCTGGTTTTTATGTTGGTTTTATGAAATATGGGTTTTAACTAATATGTTTCAAAGTAGATTTGAATGTTATGGTTTATTTACAAATGGCATGTAATCATGGACATCTCATGCATGGCATGGGGTGATGGTTATGTAACCGAAGGCCACACTCCGTCGGGGCGTCCGAAAGACCACTGTGGGGTACCTTGATGATGAGAATCCCATCAAGAGGAAACCGGAGGCCACACTCCGTTGAGGCATCCGAAAGACCACTGTGGGGTACTTTGGTGAGAGCTATGTATATTTGTGATGGGTGGGACTCATTACATTTGCATACATACATAGCATTGTTTTGTAAGTTTTTGATGATCATGTATTATATGTTATATGTATGTTTTTATGCTAACCTTGTGGTAGCCCTAATTGGAAGACCTACTGGGCGCGTTGATCTAACGCCTTATTTCTATCCTTAGTGGATGACGCAGGAAAGGGAAGAGCGAGGATCGTGAAGGAAGCCAAGCATAGGAGCTTGGGTTTTTTAATAGACTTTTAATTATGGATTGATTTATGGACTTTTTGTTTAAGTTTATATGGACAATGTAATTTGATAGTTAGATGATGTTGCCATGTAATAATTTAGTTAACTATTTGCTATGGTTAGGTATGTTTTGGATGGTTTGGAATGAACGATTAGTTTAAGGTTATTTTAGTAATTTTGGAGAATATGATTATGTACTTTGCTATCTAAAAATGGAGTAGTCTTAGGATCTATTATAACCCGCAGTTAGACTGAGATTAAGTATATTCCGCAAGTTTTATTTGTACCATGTGTGGATCGGTTCTTATGGACTTAGTCCATATGCACATATTCTTGGCCAGTTAAGGGTCGGACTTAAGAAGTCCGAACTTAACTCGCATCGTGACGTCCCGCCCCGATCACTTGTTTATTATTATTTAAAAATAAATAAACTCTGATTTTAGAGTGAAAAGGGCGGGGTGTTACAAATTTCACCATGTATACCAACATCCAGTGTTGGATATTGAAATCGACCATGGGTACTTGGATTTAATCAAATGATCAAATTGTTACGATTGGAAACTCAATTTTTGGGATCTCAATCAATCCAAATCCTCAATGAACGAATTCCACATCTCTAAAAATAATTTTGAAGGACCTTAATAATGGTGTTTTAAGGTAGAATGATGGACATCAAGGCTTGGCGTGGACAAGGAAGAGAGAGAAGAGAAAGACAAGGACACTCTGGAAAAATCATGTGCTTCTGAAGGAATTTCCGGGTTTGATTTATTTTCCAATAATTCTTGTACTTCTTTGATTTCAACTCCATATATTGTAATTCGAATTCCATGTTAAATGATAAGATTCAAAGTGCAATGGAATATTTAGTTTCCAGTTTTCCAATTAATTTATGATTGTGTTATGATTGTTCAATGTTTGTTTTTATTTTTTTTAATTAATGAAATGGTCGAATTTAACATGCTGTTACAAATCGGATGTAATGAGAATTTAGCTTGGGACTCCTGTTTCGGTTTCTAAGGCTCTTCTTCGTAAGAGTGCAATGAAAATGTAGCACTAGAAGAGGAGTCTTTCTCATTCATTTAAGTCTAAGGTCTATTTTGTGATCTGCATTTTAATGAACTCCATGGATTTAATTCTTGAAATAATTTTGAATGAGAACATGAAAGCGAACATATTTAGTTTACACAAGCTCTGGACTCTAGGCTTTAATTTTGTTATTAAAACTTGGATAATAATGTCATTTTGATTGCTTGAGATCAATTCCATTGTATCATGTGTAATATGTTTATTTTATTTTAATTCTTTAATTCTTTGATTTATTGTTCGTTGATTCTTTATTTATTATTCTTTTCCAACTCCAAATTTGAATGCTGAACTGGGATTGAAATTAAATAAATTGATTTTAATTAAATCTGTGTTAGATCTGAGTTATTTCTATGTTTTCTAATTAGATCCACCACCATAAGTTTCAAGTTAGATTTTTAAATTAATTAATTAGTAAATAATTGTAAATATTTACAAGATATATTTTCGGTAATTCCATTGGATTCAATCTCGCACTTACACTACTATACTATAAATGGTTCGTACAGTTGCAAGTAATAAATGTAAAACTTTGCATTGTATAACAAGTTTTTTGGCGCCGTTGTCAGGGAATTACAAAATATTTACAAATATTTATTAATTTAAAATTTTCTTTGAAACTTGGATATAGTAGTGATTTATTTTCAGATTATATTCCATGAATCTATGTCAATGAAATGAGTACTTTTAATTCTTGGAATTTAATTTGAAATCTATTGAATGTTGGTGATTTACTTTGGATCATTAGAAATAATTTTTATTTTGACATAGAATTTTAATTATTATTTGTTTTTTTAATTTCTTTACTACTTGTAATTTTTTAGGAAGTGCATTTAGTTTAGATCAATCATTTTTTATTTTTTTTAGAACCTTCACCAAAGTTTGGTGTGTTTTATTTTGTAGGAGAATTTTTAAATCATGCGCTTTAAAAAAATTCTTTTGGAAAATAAACAATCGGTCAAAGTGAGTTCAAATTTTTTTTTAGTCCCCATGCATTCATATAGAATTATTTAGGGTTTATTTTATTTTATTTTATTGCTTGCATTAAAAAACTGCACATGCATTTAGGATGCTAGTACATGCATTTAGATTAGATTGTGTGATTAATTGCTTTGATAATTATTTTTATGATGCATTGGTAAATTAGGATTGCATTTTCACAATATTTAGAAAAATGAGAGAGAAAAATTGGTTCATGCATTGTCTAATAAAATTCATTTAGCACCATTAGTTAGAAATAATGTTTCATGCTCATTAGGACCATTTTCCATTTAGTTTATTTTATGTTACCGGTGAATAGATTTTCTTCAAGAATGGTGTCTATGGCTAGTTCGGTCACCAAGACGTGAGGTCGAGTACGTCTAAAGGATAAATTGGGACATAGATGTCGTTTATGCTCCTCCACTTACCTGGCCATCTTGTGGTTAAACTCTCCTCGGAAACTAAAATTTCTAGAAAGAAAATTAGGAGCAAGTCTAGATTTTAGGGTCCCTGTAGCAAGCCAATAAATTTTAATTTTCTAGTGAATTTTGAAAATTAGACAAGGTATGTTTTGTGTGATTTTTGTTTGAGCGTGAATTATCGTGTTTGTGTATGCTCAATTGGTCTCGTGACTCGACCAATTGCTTGGTTCGAGTTACACTGCCCCTCAGTACACCGATTGTTACGTCCAGAGCCCAGTCAAGCTCAATCATAGACTTAGACAGTCCACCCATATCACCACCCACATCACCCAACATGGCCGGAAAAAGAGTCCAAGAGAAAACTCTCCAAGCCTATTTTTCACCAGTCACAACCAACACACCATCAAACATAGTTGTTTCAGCAACTAATGCAACCTTTGAATTTAAACCAACCCTGTTACATTTTTTCCTGCATTCCATGGTCTTGATCGTGAGGATCCATACTTGCACGTCAAAGAATTCTTAGAAATTTGTGCCACCATTAAACCTCAACATATTTCTGATGAGTTGCTCAAACTTTGCCTATTTCCTTTTTCTCTCAAAGAAAAAGTAAAATCATGGTTGAACTCTCTACCCGCGAATTCCATCACAACTTGGATCAGTTGGTCAACAAATTTTTGAACAAATATTTCTCCATGTCTAAAACCAACGCCCTCAAGGAGGAAATTTCAAATTTTAATCAGAAAAAAGGTGAACAATTTTGGGAATCATGGAAAAGATTCAAAGACACGTTGAGTAAATGCCCCCACCATGGTTTTGAAACATGAAGACTCGTACAATTCTTTTATGATGGTTTAACCACATCGAACCACACCATGGTCAAGTCTATGAAGGTGTGGAATTTTTAAAACTAACTGAAAACAATGGATGAACATTTTTAGAAACTGTGACGGAGAGCTCTCAGCGATGAGACTTCTCCAAAAGAGAGAGTTTAGTACAACCTCAAACAGAGGAGGTTTGTACGAAGTTAGCAATGACTTTGACGTTAAGCTCACAATTGCAAACTTAATGAAAAAAAGTAGATGCATTAGCAATAACTCAGGCGATGAATCAGTCAGTATGAGTAAATGAGGTTTGTGCAATGTGTTCTGACTTAGGACACACTGTCCAAAATTTTCTTTCTCTAAGATCAATAGTTGAATGCTCAACTGAACAGGCCAATGCACTCACTAATTTTGGGAGACAGTAGGGAACCCCTTTCTCTGCCACATACAATTGGCGGAACCATCCAAATTTTTCATGGCGTCAGAATCAACCCCCAGTGAGTCAAGGACCCCCTCAATATCAAGGTCAGCCATTTCAACCACCCCAGAATCAGCAATTCCACCCATCTCAAAATCATCCACCCCATCCAAATCAGTTGTATCAGTCCAATCCATCTCAACAACGTAAACCCTTTCTCGAGGATATGTTGTAGTAGTTCATACAATCTACCCAACAGGATATGCACAAGCTTAAAACATAGCTTGGACAATTAGCCACCGCGATAGGTGATAGGGAGAAAGACAAATTTCCCATTCAGCTTATCCCAAATTCAAAGGGACAGTATGAGGTTTCATCATCCAGCACAAAGGACAACAAATCGTTTACTACCTTATGATCAGGGAGACAGGTAGACAATAACGTGGAAATACCTAGATAACTGGAAGACCAGACTGTTGGTCAACCAAAGCATCAGGAGGACCCACCAAGTCCCCTCTGTTCAAAATACACTGGAAAATCCTGCTAAAAATACTTTTGAGCCGAAAGCTCCGTACCCTTAGAGGTTAGCCAATCCTAAGAAAACAGTACCCTATAGTGACATACCTCTACTTGATGCTATAAATCAAGTACCCTCCTATGCCGTAAAACGAAAAACCCATGTACCCAGAAAGGCATTTTTAGCAAAAAAAATCTAGTGCATTCCTCCAACAACCATTTCGGATCAAACATAAGGACCCTGGGTGCCCAACCATCTCATGCACCATTGGTACATGTTCAATTGAGAGGGTCTTGTTAGATCTTGGAGCCAAACTGCCATACTCTGTCTATGAAGAGTTAGGGTCAGGAGAATTAAAACCCACTCCTATCACACTTCAGCTAGTTGATCATTCTGTGAAAATCCCAAAAGGTGTGATAGAAGACGTTCTAGTGAAAGTAGACAAATTCTACTTTTCAGTCGATTTTGTAGTGTTGGATACCCAGCCCGTGCAAAACGAAAGTGGGAGCATTCCGGTTATTATTGGACGACCATTTTTTGACAACTGTTAAAGCTGTTATCAACTACCACGATGGTATGCTTAGGTTATCGTTCGGAGATCTGACAACAGAACTCAATGTGTTTAACCTATGTAAGCAACCTCCATGTACAGGTGACATGTTCATTGGATTTATTCTAGACATTTCTTGTTAAGTGATTTATACGAATCCTTGATGTTCCTTTCATGGAGTTTCTCTATTATTCATATGGTTCCATATTTTAGGAACCATAAAAATTCTTTAAGCGCAATAACCGCGCCAAGTGCTATTTTTACCCAAGGTTTTGCCACTTCAGGTCTTTTAACTGAAATGCATCAATCTGCAATATTAGTACCCGCTCTACAATCCCAGTGGTTAATGATGCACGTAAGTATGATGTTATTGGGTTGAGGTTAACATGATTCAGAATTCTGTCAACGAATCTTTCCTTCACTTTATTTGCGACGATCCATTTGAGAAGTCTCTGTCCACCTTTGGCACATACTTCAATGAAAATGGTGAGCAAAAGGTGAACACTTTGCTAAATGAAGTCCCATATGTTGATGTTGGAGCAAAGAAATTTGAACCTCTCCTTGTGAGTCAATATGTACCAGTCCCCTCTGTCAAGAAGTCACCAAAATTAGAACTCAAACCACTTCCTGAAACACTAAAATATTATTATCTAGGATCATCTGATACCCTACCAGTCATTATGGCTTCTGATTTAACTTCATAGCAGGAGTTTAAACTCCTCGTTGTTTTGAGAGAACATAGAGAATCTATAGGGTAGTCCATTGCCGATCTCAAAGGGATTAGCCCCTCTGTGGCCAGGCACAAAATTTATTTGGAAGAAAATGCCAAGACATCTAGAGAACCACAAAGACGACTAAATTTGGTGATGCAAGAGGTGGTGAGAGCTGAGATTTTAGAACTTCTCAAGGCGGGTATCATCTACCTGATCTCTGACAGTGCATAGGTGAGTCTGATACAGGTTGTACTTAAGAAATCAAGTGTGACCTTAGTCAAGAATGAGGATAATGAGTTTATACCAACTTGCGTCCAAACGGGTTGGAGAGTTTGTATTGACTACCGTAAGCTGAACACTACTATAAAAAATGATAACTTCCCTCTCCCCTTCATTGATCAGATGCTTGAACATTTAGTCGTTCATGCATTTTATTGTTTCCTTGATAGTTATTCCGGCTATAACCACATTCACTTACTCGTTCGGTACGTTCGTCTATCGTCGTATGCCTTTCGGGCTGTGCAATGCACTCGCCACTTTTCAGTGGTGCATGATCAACATTTTCTCCAACATGGGCAAACATTTCCTAGAAATTTTCATGGACGACTTCTCCGTATTTTGGTCTACATTTGACCAATGCCTAAGCCATTTGACTCTCATCTTAGTCAGAAGCCAAGAAAATAACTTGGTTTTAAGTTGGGAAAAATGTCATTTCATGGTTAAATAGGGAATAGTCCTGGGGCACATCATATTCAAAAAGGGAATCGAAGTAGATAAAGCTAAGGTCAACTTGATCTATAATTTTCGAAGACCTCAAACTGTGAAAGAGATCAAGTCTTTCCTAGGTCACGCTGGATTTTACAGAAATTTCATCAAAAGTTTTAGCAAAATATCCAGACCTCTCTGTCAACTCCTGACCAAGGACGTTGTCTTCAATTTTGATCAAAAGTACGTCACCGTCTTTGAGAAATTGCAAATTACTCTTACCTCCGCTCCAATAATACAGCCGCCTGATTGGTTTGTACCCTTCGGACGGTCCGAGAGTGACCTTCGGACGTTCCGAGCTTCAGTTCGAAGTCCCGAAGCGTCGGAGGCTAACCACTCTCCCGCCTCTGCTCCGGACGTTCCTAGTCGTGTTCGGAAGGACCGAACCCCTCTCGGACGATGAGAGATTCTCTCGGCATGATCCGAGATACACAAACCCACCAAAGTCTGCTTTTCTGATTTTCGGTTCGAAAGGACCTTCGGACAATCTGAGACCTAATCTTCGGACGGTCCCGAAGACAGACCCAAGTTCTGAAGTCTGTGAGTAGTTTAGGCAGTGGTTCGGATGATCCGAAGCCACAGTACTTGGTTCCGAGGCATGTTCCAAGGAACCCAGTTTTTTAATGTAAAATCTTGATTAATTTCTGATGCTTGTGTTAGACCTGAGTTTTATTGTGATGTTTATACCCCTTAATAAATTGAAAGTGTACTAACCCTTCTTCTCTTATCGCTATAGTGTATATACTATTTGTATTCACTTCTAGGCCAACTCTATTTGTCGGGCACTGAATGACCTCGAGGCCTTACTCAACATGTCAATCTAGTCTTATCCAAAAGATAATACGAGAAGTGACCTGAGTATCTAGACCTAACTCAATACGTCAATCTGGTCATGCCCAAAAAACAATAAAAGTTTTGGACTGAGCACCTTATTGTTATTATATATTGTGGATTATTGTAACTTAAAATTGTTAGAAACCAAGTAGGAGACTCAATTCCATTTACCTTAGAGATTTTTGGGAAAACAGTATGGTTTTGAAATACTACTTGTATGTATACATTTGAATGCTAGGTATGTTGACCTCTTAATGATTGCGCAATTGTTTGCTTGTTGAACGGAGACCGCGATACTACACATTTTCGGTGAGGGAACTTAACTTTGCAGTAAGTGTAAACATGTTTATTGAGATGGATCTTGAGCAATGAGTGGTTTCAAATTTGATGAACCCACCCATGTGCCTACACATGATGCACTGTTGTAAGAAGTGCTTATATGTTTATAAATGTTTATGATGTTGATCATATGAGATATATAAAACTGCTTCCACGTGCCCTTGACTATTGAACTAATATCGGCCATGTGTGTGAGATGGTTTACGTCTACTGAACAAGGGGTGTCGATAGTTGCCAACTTGAGGAGTGTCAGTATCGGCCATGTGAGGGCTGGAGATGTACTTGTAAGAATGTATTTGACCGTGTCAGGACTTAATACGATGGTCTCAACGTAGTATGCAGGTGTTATATTAGATTGCATTGTTATATTTCCTTCACTGGGCTAGTTAGTTCACACCACTCACATTTAAGGAGATGTGCCAGAGGAGGAGAACCCTCCGTATGAAGCTTAGGATGGATAAGCTGCTGCGTTGCCTTGGGATTCCCATTGAGGGGAATTCCATTATCTTTGATTTTTGGTTCCTTAAACCGTTTGCTTATGTAAAGTACCGTGTGTGGTACTTAGTTTGCATTGACTTCATGTATTGAACTACCATGTATTCCATAGTTACTCTGATGATGTTGTAATAATAATTCATTGATGGAATTATGTGTTTATGTTTGTGTTTCTTTTGGGTAGACTTATGGTATGTGTTTGATTCCACATATTGAGTTCATGTGTGACTTTTGGGCCTAACCGTTGATCCAGCCCAGTTAGAATTCTTGAGTTTAGTTTTCAAAAAAAAAAAAAATCAGTAGCGTTCCGGGCCCCCATTTCGGGTCGGGGCGTGACAGTAGTCCATTGCCGATCTCAAAGGGATTAGCCTCTGTGGTCAGGCACAAAATTTATTTGGAAAAAAATTCCAAGACATCTAGAGAACCACAGAGACGACTAAATCTGGTGATGCAAAAGGAGGTGAGGGCTGAGATTTTAGAACTTCTCGAGGCGGGTATCATCTACCTGATCTCTGACAGTGCATGGGTGAGTCTGATACATGTTGTACCTAAAAAATCAAGTGTGACCTTAGTCAAGAATGAGGATAATGAGTTTATACCAACTTGCGTCCAAACGGGTTGGAGAGTTTGTATTGACTACCGTAAGCTGAACACTACTATAAAAAATGATAACTTCCCTCTCCCCTTCATTGATCAAATGCTTGAACATTTAGTCGGTCATGCATTTTATTGTTTCCTTGATAGTTATTCCGGATATAACCACATTCACTTACCCGTTCGGTATGTTCGTCTATCGTCGTATGCCTTTCGGGCTGTGCAATGCACCCGCCACTTTTCAGTGGTGCATGATCAACATTTTCTCCAACATGGGCAAACATTTCCTAGAAATTTTCATGGACGACTTCTCCGTATTTTGGTCTACATTTGACCAATGCCTAAGCCATTTGACTCTCGTCTTAGTCAGAAGCCAAGAAAATAACTTGGTTTTAAATTGGGAAAAATGTCATTTCATGGTTAAATAGGGAATAGTCCTGGGGCACATCATATTCGAAAAGGGAATCGAAGTAGATAAAGCTAAGGTCAACTTGATCTATAATCTTCCAAGACCTCAAACTGTGAAAGAGATCAGGTCTTTCCTAGGTCACGCTAGATTTTACAAAAAGTTCATCAAAAGTTTTAGTGAAATATCCAGACCTCTCTGTCGACTCCTGACCAAGGACGTTGTCTTCAATTTTGATCAAAAGTGCGTCACCATCTTTGAGAAATTGCAAATTACTCTGACCTCCGCTCCAATAATACAGCCGCCTGATTGGTTTGTACCCTTCGAAATAATGTACGACGCCTCAAACTATGCCGTTGGAGCAGTTTTAGGTCAAATAGCGAACAAGTTACCCCATGTTATCTACTACGCCAGTAAAACCTTGAACGATACTTAGCTTCACATTTCACCACAGAAAAGGAACTGTTGGTTGTAGTCTTCGATCTAGACAAGTTTCGAGCTTACCTCGTGGGTTCGAAAATCATTTTCTATTTCAATCATGCAGCACTTAAGTATTTTCTTTCCAAGAAAGATGCTAAGTCTCGCCTGATCAGATAGATACTCCTGCTACAAGAATTTGACATAGAAATCCTGGACAAGAAAGGTTTCGACAATGTAGTAGCAGATCACTTGTCTAAACTGATAACTGAATTCACTGGTGACACTCCTCCTTTTACTAAATCCTTCCCTGACGAGCAACTCATATCAATCTCCTAAGTACCATGGTTTGCAGGCATTGTGAACTATCTTATCACCAATCAAATGCCTCTGCATTGGAATAAGCAAGATAGGTCAAAATTTCTGACAGAAGTTAGAAATTTCATTTGAGACGATCAATACTTGTTCAAACACTGTGCGGACCAAGTTATTCGTCTTTAGATAATTTTTTTTTAAAAAAAGTAAATTAATTTATCAATAGAATATACAATGTATTAATAAAGTCATAATCTATAAAGCTCGTTTAAAAATATAAATAGAAAAATAACGAAAAATATATTAGATTTTAAAGTGATCCATAATATATGATAAGAAAAATTAAAGAAGAACTTACAAAGTTGATCTAGATAAATAAATTATTGAGTGACGATATGAATTCATAAATAACATTATTTAATAAAATAATTTTAAACAATTAGTTGATTCCCATCTTTTACTTGATTATAATGTCTGTAGTGATTAAATAAAGTATTATATTAAAATATTTATACAAATTGTTGTTGAGTACGTACGCATACTGTTTGAAATAAAAAAATTAATATTTGAGAAGAGAGAGAAAGAGATGGCCGGCTGGCTCAGGTTGCTTTAACAGTGAGAAAAGAAGATGGTAGGTTTTTCGAGTGTCTTTATATGAGGCCAGCCTCGAGCACTGTGCCGTTAGGCTCCGTTAAAGACACGTTTACAGTCAAATTGACGGCGTCAAAAGACGGCCTCAGTATCTGTGGCCTGTGGGGAAGAGGAGTGTTAAAAGAAACGCGGCGGCAGAGCGCCCGGATCTGGATGCTAGTCTGCTGCCACGTTACTCTCGACACTTTGTGGTCCCCACCACACCCTCATCTCTTTTTCGCCCTTTTTCCTTTTTTCCATCCGGCGGCCGCTTTTCGTTCACATTTTCACTTTCTCTCTCTCTGTGTCTGGATACGTGTCGTACGCACAACGAAACCAGCCGTGTCGTATTTTTCCATTTGACTAAAACACCCTTCCTCGTTTGCCATCCGTCCAGTTGACAGGGTATTATGATCTGTCTGCTTCCCACATGTGAACCATGTACTCGAACCCATTCAATCTCATTCTGCACCTTTGAGTCTTCAACCAACGGTTGGGTACTGACAATATCATCCAATAAAAAATAACCCACTCAATAGATTTTGCTCTATTTTTTAATTGAGATTTGCATCTCGCATTTTTTATTCTTATTAATCAAATATTTAAAAGTATTAAAAATAACAACTATAAAAAGTGTTTTTTTATTTAAATTTATATATAAAAAACTACATAATAGCCAACATAAAACTCTCATAAAATCCATCACTACTCTTAAGACACATCAAAATTAAGAGTAATTAATTAAACTACACCCATAATTTAAATAAAAGTATTTTAATAAAAAAATGAAAATTAAATATTTGTATTCATCTCATATTGAAGCCGGCGATGCCATTTTTTTGTGATAGTCATACTGACCAAGATCATTGACTCGAGATCGTGAATTCAGGGTTAGTATTTCCTTTTAGAGGTGGGTCAGGATTAATTTTTCTTTTTAAAAATGTTACAGTGGTTTTGTTTTATATTTTCATGCGGCAGCTTTTACTCCGTTTCAAATGAAGATTCTCCCCTTAGCTGCTTTTCCCCTTTTAAGGGTATTCCACCATTAAATCTAATTCTTATTCACATTAACTCACTCTCATTGAATAGAATAATGCATGAGAGATACCTCAAACGTGATTAATGAGCCACTCGATTCACTAATAACTCACTTGACTCACGATCCATTTTTTGTAAGAGATTCAGCCGTTCACTCACGCGTTGCATTCGATCTACTCAACAATCCAGACCGTTGAGATTTTTAACGTGATATACCAAAAAAATGAGTAAAAAAGTGTGAAAGACACTGAGTCATCGTCTTCGACTCGCCTGAGACACTTGTTTCAGTAAATCGAATTTTTTGCAATATATATATATTTTTTTTCAAGTCATTTTTCCAAATGGACGAGAAATCTGAAACTGTACATGAGAAGCGACAAGAGAAAGGGCAAAAAGGGAAAGAAAAAAAAAAAAGAGAACGCCAAAAACCCGAGCCGAGATCTTCGCCAAAAAAACAACTCGTGAGAGATCCGTCCCCGATAAGAGATCAGGACCATTGATCAAAACGGAGGGGCGGGAAGATTGAGATCGTAGGGGAAGGGCTTCTTCTTCTTCTCGCTCTCGTCCTTGTAAATCTTCTTCTCCTCTTCCTCTTCGCTCCTGAACACCGCATCGAACGGATACGCAGGGGCCAAATCCCGCGAGTGCCGACCGCTTGGCAACAGATCACGGCCGTCGGAACCGAACGGCGCGGAGCGCCAGAGCTGGAGGTGCTTCTGGAAGGTTCCGGAAGCGACAGCGGGGAGCGGGATGTCGGAATCACCGGAGAAGTTGGTCTTGGCCTTAGGGCCGCGGAGGTTGCGGGCGGCCTCATCGTAGGCACGTGCGGCCTCCTCCGCCGTATCGAAGGTGCCGAGCCATTTCCTAGTCTTCTTCCAAGGATCGCGTATCTCTGCCGCGAATCGGCCCCACGGCCGCTTCCGTACACCTCTATAGTGGGCCTCCTTCGCTGGCGCAGCTACCGTGACCGCGTCCTTCTCTGCCGTTGGGAAGCCTTCCTTACCGAGATGCATCATCTCCACCGCCATTAGCCGGTAACAGGTGTACGGTGCCGGTACTGAGATAGACAGAAGAAGAGAGAGAAATGAGAAGAGGTGAGCGTAGACGAGTAATTTAAAGAGGAAGAGAATGGTCTTGGTTTTGCCCGACAGGAATTTATATATTGTTTTCTTAAATGGATGTATCAGTGCTCCGCGGGATCATTGTAAAATATATAGCTGCGGGAGCCTCTTCCTCGTTTCCTCTTCCTGCCACCGGTGGGCCCCAACTTCAACCACAAGGGCTGCGTTTGGATGGGGGTAAGAGGGGTTAAACCTCCGGTACCGTCGTTTTGTGATAAAGATGTAAGGGTAAAAATTTAAATTTAAATTTTTACCCCTCTGGTCACCATTTTTAATGTTCCTATGGGGTTTGGGGTATTCATTATCGAATACCCCTTCTTACCCTCCCTTTTGCCTTTTTATGAGATTTTTTTTATATTTTATTTATTTATTTATTTTGGTGATTACTTGGCTTTTATTTTTTTTAAAAGCACTCTAGTATTTCCATTTGATAAATTTCATATCACTAAATAACAAATTATATTTTTTTTACGAACAGATATGTAGAATTTTTTTATTCATTTATTGAAATTTAAAATAATAATAGTGGTTTTTTATTTTTTAAAGAAACTTTCCCCTATTTATCCAGTGTCTTCCTCTATTTTTCAATTATATATTATATAATTGAAAAATTATTAGATTTCAAATAATTCGGAATTTATTTTTTATATTATATAGATTTTCAACATGATGCATTTGGATGAGGAGTAATTTTTTACAGGAGGTACTCCAGGTTATCCTTGAGTAGGGGTAATTGTAAGTAGGGGTAACCTGACATATTCACAATTTTAGAATAATTAATAATTTTAGTTAATCCATGTAATATAAAAATAAAAATAAAATTTTCTGAAACGTATTTGTCAAAATGTTCTATTTTTAAGGGGTGATTCTGTCGAAATTTCGATAGGATATCAAAACTCTGAAAAAGTTTGAGGTTCATGATAATCTCTTTCAGGGTAATTTATTCTGTTACAAGATTATTTTAAAAATGTGTCAACATTTTCAACGTGATGCATTTGGGTGAAGGGTAAATTTTTACAGGGGTTACCCTTGAGTAGGGGTAATTGTAAGTAGGGGTAAACTGACATATTAACAATTTTATGAGAATTAATAATTTATTAAATCTATATAATATAAAAAAAAAACTGCAACATTTTCAATGTGATGCATTTGGGTGAGGGGTAAATTTTTACAGAGGTTACCCTTGAGTAGGGGTAATTGTAAGTAGGGGTAAACTAACATATTAACAATTTTATGGGAATTAATAATTTTATTAAATCTATATAATATAAAAAAAATTCTACAACATTTTCTACGTGATGCATTTGGGTGAGGGGTAAATTTTTACAGGGATTACCCTTAAGTAGGGGTAATTGTAAGTAGGGGTAAACTGACATATTAATAATTTTATTAAATTTATATAATATAAAAACAAAATTCTGCAACATTTTCAACGTGATGCATTTGGGTGAGGGGTAAATTTTTACAGAGGTAACCTTTGAGTAGGGGTAATTGTAAGTAGGGATAAACTGACATATTAACAATTTTATAAGAATTAATAATTTTATTAAATCTATATAATATAAAAAAAAAATTTGCAACATTTTCAACGTGATACATTTGGGTGAGGGGTAAATTTTTACAAGGGTTACTCTTGAGTAGGGGTCATTGTAAGTAGGGGTAAACTGACATGTTAACAATTTTATGAGAATTAATAATTTTATTAAATGTATATAATATAAAAAAAAATTGACAACATTTTCAACGTGATGCATTTGGGTGAGGGATAAATTTTTACAGAGGTTACCCTTGAGTAGGGATAATTGTAAGTAGGGGTAAACTGATATATTAACAATTTTATGAGAATTAATAATTTTATTAAATCTATATAATATAAAAAAAAAACTCTACAACATTTTCAACGTGATGCATTTGGGTGGGATAAATTTTTATAAGAGTTCCCCTTAAGTAGGGGTAATTATAAGTAGGGATAAATTTTTTTTTATTTATTTTTTTACTGTTAGAATGCAAGTGTTCATTTTAAATTATAGTTATAAAAAATAGATAATATTAGATTTACTTAATAAATATTATTTAATAATTATAGTTTATAACATTTCTCATAAAATTTTTAATATATCAGGTTACCTCTGCTAATAAATACCAAACAAGATTTTTTACTTTTAGGCTAAGTTCTTACTTTATCACTGCAATTACCAAACAAGATAAAGATAATCCCTTTTCAAAGGTGACCCTTAGTCAAAAGGTGACTCCTACTACCCCTATAAAAAATACCTCCATCCAAACACAGGCGAGGATGCTGAAGGCTCAAGCAGTTTGAAACGGTCGATCTCGAATATTTATTATGAGTTTATCGGATTCAAGTGCGTTTGGGTGACCTGTTTCATCTGATGGATTACAAACTCGAACCTTAGTCCTTCATTACAAACCGATCTGTTTTGATAAATGACTTGATCCTACTTTTTTAATAGATGTGTAATGACCCGACCTGTCAAATTATCAAGGATTTGCATAGCAGATGCATGGAATGACACTTGGCACAAATCTAACCAAGTTGACTTGAAAATAGGGTGTTTAGAAGTAGCCTTGACTTATGGAGCATATTTCTGGTATCAAATGAACTCCAATTTTAGTGAAATTTATTTGGTTCGATAGAATAGTCAAAGATCTTTCCGACGAGCACAAAAACGCCCAATTTCGAATTCCGTAGCTCAAATTATGGTCATTTTAATGAAAATGTGCAAAATTATCAAATTACAGATCAGAATACCGATGGGTAAGTTTGATATTCCGAAGGTGAACTTCAGTATTCCAAAAAAAATCTTCAAACACCATCTTGAAAGCTAATTTTTCTATAGACTTATGTCTCTCAAGTGAGATCAGTATATCGAAGGTAAGTTTCGGTATACTGTGAAAATCTTAGAAATTTTTGTATTTATTTTATTAATTTTCAAAAATTGGTGCAAAACCTTTGTTTTATTGTTTTGGCTTAGATTTGAACCCTTAAGGCCCCAAAATTTGCATAGTAGAAATAGAAATTATTCAAAATCTGTTCAAATTTGTTCTGGTTTTCTCTCGAAATAGCACCCAATTCGATTCAAACTCAAAATTGATTTATTTAAAATATCCGAAAATATTTGTTTTCAACAAAATTAATTAGACAATCTGAGTTTAATGCGTAGTATTTATCAAAAATTTCAAAACCCCAAAATATATGGTTTGTGAGAACCTTAAAATGAATTAACCCAACCCTAAAACCCTTTATTGTGCAAGCCCATTTCACTGTTCATCCTTTTCATCCGTAAATCTCATTTTTCATCCAATTTCTCCTCCGACAACGGGACATGGCCTTTTCCCCTTATTTTGTTCTTCATTTCTCCTCTATTCTCCTGGGTTTTCCTTCTTTTTTCTCTTCCTTTCTCCTGACTTCTCCTCTACTTCTCCTCCTGATTTTTCTTATAAACTCTCTTTCTGTTTGCAAGATCTCCCTTCTGCAGCAAGTTTCATTTTTTGAATATCTCATTTTCTCTCTCGTTGGGAACTCTCTCTCTCTCTTTCTCAAGTCTCATTCTTTCCACTAGATTTCTCTCTCGAAGCAACTCACCTCCTGTGTGACACTCCCTTTAAGCTCTCTTTCTTCCCCGTCGGTTCTTTCTTCTCAAGTTGGTGCTTAGAGTTTTAAGTTTGATTTTATTTTAATTTTCATTAAATTAAGTTATTTTTTAAAAGGGTTTTAAAGATTTTAAAGAGGATTTGAAGTTTGTTTCAAATGAATTGATGGTTTAAAAAAATTACGGGCGTTCCGTTTTATTTCTTCTTCGTTTTTGGTATCGTTTCTGCATTTTACAGTTATTGCCTGTCCAATCGATCATTGTCGTTTTTCGAATCGACAGTTGCTCGGGTTAGAATATATTAGAGTTAATATTTAATTAGATTTCTAAGTTTAGATAAATATTTATTAAGTTTTTAATTAAGATATGATTGATTTAGATTTAGAGTTTGAGTGTGTAAAATAGTTATAGGATCCAGTAGTGACTATAAATATATATATATATATATATATATATATATATATATATATATATATATATAATAGTGTTAAGTGTGTAAAATAGTTATAGTATTGAGTAGAGACCATAAATAGTGTAGATTTTGAATGGTACACAGTTTCAAATTTTATATGGTATTAGTCAAACTATGGTCGTTTCTTGTGGTTTCGTTCTGTGAGAGAGAAGAAGACTCGTGTTCCTCCTCTCTCTCTCTCTCTCTGCCAGAGAGACACGTCTGGGAGGGGGCATGTAAGGAGAATGATCTTGCTGGTAGTGATTCGATAAAAAAACCGCATCTGATTTCATTTTGGCCAGATCTTGCACGGAACTGTCTCTCCATCTATCGCTTTTTCAACCATTAGCACCCCCATTTCCTTTGCAACTCATCGTTACTCTTCCTGACAGATCGCTGAATCTAGTAATTGTCCTCTTTGTCCGATTGAGATCTGCCATATGCGAGCAGTTTCAACTAGATCTAACATTGTCTCTTGCACCCTTCTCTTGCAGTCGCCGCACCTACCCTCTCTCATCCCAGATCTACAGCAGAGCCCCTTAGCACAGATCGTTTGAAGCCCCAGATCTGGTCTTTGACCCGTCAAAGAGACTTGTTTTCTAGACGCATCCAGATTTGATTACCAGATCTTTACTCAACACTCGTACTTGCCTCTTGTAAATCCATATTTCTTCTTTGCTTGAAACAAGGATGGTGACGCTATTCTAGGATGGAAACCACGCCTTTAGAGAGATTTGCCACCGATTTGCAGAGAGATCAGCCACCAATTTTTTTGTACCTCCCTTGTCTGCATTGTCACCTTTGCATCCTCTCTGTCGTTCCTAGAAAGTTTCGTCCAGACCTGGCCAGGTGCTCTGTTGGTATTTGCACCTCTCCTTCTTCTGATTGCAGCAATTGTTTCAGGTTCCTAAAATAAATTTGAAAGAGGGATTGGGCGAGAGAAGTTGTAATACCCCAGCCCAATTTAGGAATTAATTATGATTAATTATGATTAATTAAATAATTTTTATCCGTTAATTATGAAATATTTTCCTCTAATCGTAAAATGTATCAAATAAGTTTTTCAACGGATCTAAGTTTGACTTGATCCGAATCTGGTAACTCTTCTAATTAAGTTTCAAAGATATATGGGTGAGTTACGAATATAATAATAATATTATTTTAGGGTTAAACCTTAGCTGCTGTATAAAATCAGTCATTTGACTTAGTTTGAACTTCAAATTTTAGGTTATGCATTATTTTTAAATTCCGGACCTAATGACATGCTAATCTCGCTATAATTTCGCTAATTTATTTTACCCCTAAGTTTTAAAGTGGTAAAATCCCAATTTGACAGGGTAGAGGAAGTCCTAAAAATATATAGAGAGAGTCAGTACTCAATCTGTATTATAACTAAGCTGTTTATTTCTTTACACTCTAAAATAGTGAGTTTTTGAAATTTATTTTAAGCCGTGAAATATGGGCCGTTGAATATTCTTTCACTTGGAAATTGTGATTTTTGACTTAAAAACACTTTGAAATTTTAGGATGTTTTTATCAGACAAATTTACTCTATCAAACTATAAGGTTGGATACTTTCAAAAAGAATCTTAAAGATTAGGAGATTTTGTTAAAACGGTGATTTTTAGCAAAAACACTGGGTTTTTGAGATAGATTTCACTCCAAATTTGAATACCATGCTCAGTTTTTAATACCTGACCTACTGAACTAATTGTATCAATTTAGTGAGACCCTGAAATACCCCGATAAAAGAAAGGACATAGATGTAAATAGTAAAAAGAATAAACTAATATTATATTATAAAATAATATCAGAAACAGATGAAAGATGAGTTTTAAAGCTACGAATGTAGCTTGTAGGTGTGTTGGAAGATTATAACACCGCCAATTGCCTATGCGGTTGGTGGTAGTTGGAATAGTAATTATAAAATATATAACAATAAATGCAGAGTTATTAAAAAACCTATAAACCTATGAATAGCTTCGGCAACCTGTATGATAAAAAAATTCATACGGCTGCCTATAAATAGGAGTAATCAGCGAGGAAGGCAGAAGGTAAAGAAAAAAGAAACTCTTCTGCCGTTTTGCTCCCTCTCTCTCTTTCAAAAAAACAGCAAGCCCTCTCTCTCCCATTTTCTTTTCTTTCCTCTTTTCTTTTCTCTTGCTTTGGCCATACCAGCAGCAGCCGAACGATCGGGTTTCTTGAATTCTTTTAAAGGTTTTCAAATTTAGTCAATCTTATATAGAATTTTGCACCCAAGGTATCGAAATAATTCTATCTTTCATTTTTATTAACTCCATAGCAAATTAGGAGTAAAATAGCTTACTATTGGGGTTCAAAGAAATGATTTTTTTAAAAATGGAGGAAAAATAAATTTCCTCTTAAAATTTAAATTTTACCCTCAAGATTCGTATTATTTTACGTTCAAAATATAATTTTTGACCCTAAGTAAAATCGGGGAAAAGATTAACCCCAGCTGACTATTGTGTGTTTATTTTTCCGCCTTGTGTGTTTAAATTCCTGTACTGTACCCTCTGGGCCATATTCTCAATACGTCTTTCTTCCAGAAGACAATACGAGGATAGGGCACTGAGTACTTTTATTTACTTTACTGTCTCTGTACCCTCTGGGCCATATTCTCAATACGTCATTCTTCCAGAAGACAATACGAGGATAGGGCACTGAGTACTTTTATTTACTTTACTGTCTCTGTACCCTCTGGGCCTCTCACAATACGTCTCCATGGTCCTTTCTCCAGAAGACAATACGAGAGAAGGCACTGAGTACTTTACATTTTTCATTTTATTGTAATGTTTTGGATGGCTGACAACTAACTTTCTGATATAAGTTAAAGGAGTAGAAAGAGCCTAGGTGACTCACTACACATATCATGTTTTCTGGAAAAATAGCACGGGGTTTGGAAAATTATTATGTGTATATACTGACAAATAGAAAATTTATACATTTTACTCTGTCTTACAGATTTTCTGTGAAAAACTCAACCGGAGAAGGTGAGGAGACTCGAACCAACACTTGTATTGTGTTATATGTTAAACCCACTAATACCAGACTGAAATGGGATCCATGGTCAATTAAAGATGGAAAAGGCTATATAGGTCCAGAATACGAGACCTGACACTGCCTACATGTAAGGGATGTAAATGTTCTAACTTTTTAGAACGTAGGCGTTAAAATGGTGTCGGGGAGTCGAGGACTTGTAGTCTCTAACGCAGTATGGACCCATGGAGTATCTGGGAATTGTCGGGTAAAAACTGGGTGAAGGCATTCGTGTTATTAAATCCAGTTTTATATGTTGTGTGATATTGATTATTTTATTGATTTCTTGTACTGGTATTTGATACATCAAATGGTAAGGCTGAAATATGGTGGTTCTCTCAGAATAAGTCCCTGTGTAAGGAGGGCACTGAAAATCATGCATTATCATGCATTTGACATTTGCATGTGATAATTATGTTCATAAGTTAAATCTGTGGAAGATAATAACTTGGTAAAGTTTGATATTTGCCATTGGGCTATAATTGCTGAGATTAGCCGAACACCGTTTGCGAACCGCTGGGTTGGACGTGTTAGTAGGCTGTGGTCGACCGCCATCAACCGTTGGTGTTGGATGGGCTAGTAGACCGGGTCGTGGAGACCTTATGCACTTGCAAGTTGCTATATTATTTCCGTGGAGGAATTAATATTAGTTCTGGTTGGAACTTTAAATGGGGGCTGACCCCGGTGTTGTAACATGGCTGGGGACCGACCCCGGTGTTAACAATACAATCTGAGTAAAAACCTTAGAAGATGATCCTAGGGTGAAAATAGGTTAAGTGGATTAACCGCATTGCATTCATGAAACATGCATTATTTATTGTTTCATATAATATGTTTGATGTTATGGTGAAAGTGAGTTAAGTGGATTAATTGGGTTTCATTTATGGAACATGCATTGTTGTTTATTCCATGAATATTGTATGTTGGATTTTATGGTGAGCTTTCCTCACTGGGCTAGTAGCTCACGTCCCTTACAATACAGGATTTGAACCAGAGGAAGGATTGGAGGGACCAGTAGTGTCTCGTTGAAAGTCGGAACTTGGCAATTGTCTGTGGTTTTCCGCACGTGGAAACCAAGCGTACCTTTGGCTATTTTGTGTGTTTTTATTATAAATATGCCTCATGTGGCATAAGAAACTTATGTCTGTAAGTTTTAATGTCGTATACATTATATCCACTATGTTTTCGTGCGTAACGCTGATGAGACAAATGAAAATATTCGTTGTGTGATATGGGTTGTATATGAGGACATATGGTACATGTTTGAGTCCATGTGTGAAAAGCACGTGTGACATTTTATAGGATCGGGTTTTGGTAAACTTGAAGATCCAGCCTAGTTATGACAATGGGTGATTAGAGTATATTGTTTAAAAAAAAAAAAAAAAATTAATCGCGTTCCGGGCCCACATCTGGGTTCGGAGCTTGACAGAAGTAGTGGCAATAAAAAAATAAAAAAATTTGTGCATTCAATTTGCAAATTCGTGAAGCTACCATGATTGAAATCGATGTTCTCCAGAATCCTGACAAACACGAAATTGGTGGCACTCCTATTGTTTAAATTTGGAAACCTGGGTTGAATTTGAGAGGCTTGGACTAAGCTTATTTCTCATAGATCGTACATAGGAGTTTGGCAGACAACTTTTGAAGTATGAAGCATACATGGATCCTCAGCAAAATGGTTGAATAAGAATGGAGATGCTTTGCAAATGGAGAGAAGATTTTGTCATGGCTAATGTTCGCGTTAGTAGTATCAGTCAGCATAATCGGTCTTTGGTAAGTGCAAAATTATTACATATTTTACTCCTAAATTGATATTTGTTAGTATCTCATATTAATTAATTTTATCTAATTAATGTGTTTTATGTGTTTTAGGTTGGGGCACTTTCTAGACAGAAAGCTGGCTTAAGTAGGTGGAATTGACGAGTTTTCTCAGCTTGAACGGGTGTTCGGGTTGATGAAAAGAAGGTAAGCTTTGCAAACATCAGCAATAAACCCAACCAATGAAGCAGAGGCAGCTAAGAGCTTCTTTTAAGTCAGATTGATACCTAAGAATAGTCATTGGAACACCATTGTGAGCAGCGTTTCTTAACAAATAAAGAGAGAAGCCAAGCCTGGCCAAGTAGTGAAAAGCATAGCATACAACAGACAGTACAAGAAAAATAATGCAGCAACCCATTCTTCTATTAAACATGTAAAGAACAATGGGAAGGATGAAGAAAAAAAAAAGAGCCAGCGATTTAACCAACTGAAAGAATAAAAATAAATAAAAACAAAAATAGAAGAAGAATGTGATGGCTAATTCGGTGGCTATAAGAGAGAAATGAACAGAAGGCTAGAGAAAGAATAAAAGCTCAACTAAAAATAGAAAGAAAGCTGGGACGGTGGAATTAGACATAGAAAGATATGCGGCTAAATGAAAAGAGAAAAAAACAAATTGGAAGTTGTTGTTCTAAGCTAGGATTGGCTGAAGAGAAAACTTCTAGAGGGGTAATATCGTGTGTAAGTGCCCCGGTTCGTCCGAGTCACCTTTATTGTCAATTACGTGACTCAGTTGGACTTGCCTTGGATAAATAAAGAGATCTATTATGAAGTTGAAGCGTCTACACCAAATACGGTATTGGCACACAGGTAAGTGAACCGTAAGAGACCCTAGGCTAAGTCGAATACCTTAGAAATCAATTGGAAAACAAAGTGAATAAATGACTTTTAGCCTCGAGGCCTCATGCAATCTACTGAGGCCTCGCAGCCAGTTATGCTGAGCTAAGCTGAGTCCAGCTGACCCTGTGTCGAGCTGACTCAGTCTCTTACAGATTTAGAAAGTTAAAATCTGTGTCTGTTTAATTGAGAGGTAATTATGGTAAATTGATTGGAAGCTTATTATGGTAAATAAATTTATCCACATGGTGAGATCGGTAATTATGGTAAATTGATTGGATGCTTATTATGGTAAATAAATTTATCCACAATGGTGAGATGCTGCCACCTCACTTAAATTTGAATTTCAATACCCTTGGGGAGCTGTCCATGACAAGTATGGAAAGGCTCCTCCATGAGTTGTAAACCATCTTGCAAATCTTCCATCTAATCCTTGATTGATGGCTAAGATAAATAAATTGCAAATCATGCACGGTGGATATGAGGTGGCTGGTATCTGGCTGATTGGATTAAACTGCACATATGTACTGTCCTTGCAGACTTATCGCTGGCGAGGCTCATTGGAAGTTGCGAGGCCTCGCGGGCGTGTCTTACTGCAAAACTGTAAACTGTCTTTCCAGAATTACCGCTGGCGAGGCCTCATTGGAAGCGACGAGGCCTCGCGGGCGTGACTTACTGCAGAACTCAATCTGTCTTATAAAAAACAGTAAGCCTTGTGTTAGATGTACCGAAAATACACAGAGAAAAACCATGAACAAGATTACAGTGTGTGATCAGTCGGCCTTCCCTCTAGACACCTTCTTCATCATCTTCCTTAGTAAATGTTTGGGTAATCAATATCCCAATCCTGATGAAGAGTAAGGTGTTCATATAGGACTATAAAACCAGTCATACCCAAGTCCTACTGCTATGCCAATGAATACTTTGATGATGTTGATTTGATGGAAAAGAACACACAGATTCAGTAAAGAAGAAAGAGCTTAAAGGAAAACGATTAAGGCCCAAGGCAAGTATTTCTTCTTCGTTTTATTTCAAATATTGTAAAGTGGATTAGAACAGTGTGTTCGAACCACTCTAAAAAATAGGTGTAGAGGATTAGACCGATTGGGTTGAACCTCTATAAAAAACTAGGTTGTACTATTTGGGTGTGAGACCCATACATAGTATATTTGGGATAGCCCTAGAAAGGGTGAGTCCAACAGTGGATGTAGGTTCAGGTGAATCGAACTACTATATATCGTTGTGCATGTGTGGTTTGCATTAATGGTTTGATTCATTTATTTATCACTTGCACACACGTTATTCCGCTGCACATATTGTTAAATCTAATTTATTTTTTAAAAGGTAACTAAATTTGAAAACCGACATATTCACCCCTTCTAAGTCGTGCATACTTCTAGTAACGGAATTTCATCGTGGCTGTCCTTGGGAAAGAAGAGTAGAAATAAAAAGGAAAAAAAAAAGGTGGTTGACGCTGAGAAAAGAAATCCATACAGAGGAAGTTGTCGTGTATCCAATAGAAGAGAAATAGGAGTTGGCCAGCACAACATGCCATCGGCTGATTGAGTGGGCTCCGGCGTACTTATTATATCTCTCCCAAAAGCTTATAAATTGAGCACCCATACATTGAGACAAATTGAACTTAAACTGGACAACTAGAAGGCTCGGCTGAGAGTAAAGACGGAAGGCTCGGGATCTCCGACGATGGCTCGGGCTTTATTTTTCTATCTCTTTTATTTTAATTTCATAATGTCCGGCTAATTTCTTCTACTAAGGTTGAGGATGAAACCCCATTAATGAAATACTTTTCTTTTATTTGTTTATTTAATTTCTGAATGTGTGTTCAATTATTTATGATTTGTGCTTCATTAGATTAATTAGATGTTAATTATTTTCACCACTAATATCATGTTTGTGGTAGTTAATATTAATATTTGATTCATCATTACTTGGCGTTTAAATTAATTTAAAAGTAAAACCCTTTGGTTCATTGTTTTCTTTTATTTTAATTTAAATACATTGGATGCTTAGATTAATCACTTTGATCCATTATATTTTAAATTAAAATAGGATACATTGGATGCTTAGAAATTACATATTTAAAAGCGAAGGAAAATCTGAATTTTGAACACCATATTAATGATCTTAAATGTTTAAATCTTTAAAATCTGAGAATTAATAAATAAATAATTGGAATTTATGGATTTAATGGTGGTGGAATCTAATACCTTAGTAATTTCTCTCACTTGATTTAATCTCCGTTTTTAGTTGTTTTAATTAATTTTGCAATTTCAATTCAACCATCCTCCATAAAAATTGTTAACTAGGTTAAGGTTAAAATATTAGGTTTTTTAATTTGTTTTCCTGTTCATTCTAAATCAAGACCCTGTGGGTTCGACCTTGCACTTGCATAACTCTATACTCCAATTCGATTCGTGCGCTTGCAAGTAATTATAAATTTAAAATTTGCACAACAGTGTTATTGGGAATATCTAAACTGCAGAGTTTGACTCAGTCTGTCCCTGCTGCCTCCATTGTCGTTTTAGGTTGTTTTCCTGCCTATGCACTATTTTGCATTCAACAAAAAAAAAAAAAGATAAGAGCCTATTGTGTTTTGCTTGCCGTCTTTGTCTTCCTCTTATCGCTGGACTTTGGCCCTTGCAACCATCCACTTCCTCAACCTCTCCAGCAGCTTTGCAGTCCAGTGTTTGTATTTGTAGTCGCCTCTCTTTGCCTTTATCTCTCTTTTCCAGCAGATTTGATTTTGTATTGGTACCCCTTGCAGCCGTTTGCAGCCACAATTTGGAGGATTTGGTTTCTTGTTCTTTTTGCAGATTGCAGCCTTCTCGACTTTGCAGGCCCTACTTGCTCCGGTTTGTTTTTTATGTTCTTTAGCATTGGAAGTGGCATTAGCATTGGCGTTGCTATTGGCATTAGCATTAGCATGAATTGCATTCCTCTGCACCCCTCTTCTCTGGAAACTTGCAGCACATGTGGCACGTTGGTTTAGTATTTGACTTCATCGGCACGTCTTCACCATTGATTTGCTACTGCTCCACCATATGGCGTCATCTGGTAATTGGGTTATCTCTAGCATGTCCGACTTAAGCAGTGAACTTACTTGAGTTTAAAGGAGGATGTTAGAATATATTAGAGTTAAAATTTAATTAGGTTTCTGTCGTGATTTAAATTTATACTCCCAAGCACACGAACCATTTATAATATAGCTTTGGAGTGCGAGGTCGAACCCATCGGAACTCAGGAAAATATATCTATGAAAAACACACCATTGAATTATGTAGTTTAAGAAATTTTAAAAAATCATGAAAATAAATCTTAAATATGGAATTAATTCTCTAATATAGGAAATTTAATTTTAATTTAGAAATTTTCTAATAATAGAAAACAAATTTTAAAAATAGAAATCACATCTAAATATAGTAACTAACCATTCAAGAAATTTAATTTACATGGAAAACATAAAATTTATCTAATTTCAATTAAGATGGTGGAATTAATCTAAAAATATGAATAATCTCAATCTAATTTAGAATACAAAATTAGGATGCAATTAATTAATTACAAACCTATTTAACCCCAAGGAGTTACCCAATTGGTTTGGGAGCAAAATCTCTAGAGGGATGTCTTGGGTTCAAACCATGGGAGCTCCAATGAAGGGTCACTTTCCATGGGAATATATATAGAGTAAGGTCCCATCGATTTACCCGGTGTGTGCGAATAGGGGAAGGGGGGGGGGGTGGGGGGGTTCACACAGCCTGGAGGACTAATCGGGTGCGACGCCTGGACACCTCCGGACCTCAAAAAAAAAATTTACAAACCTAGTTTCCAATTTTCAAGAGTTTGAATTTATAGACAAAATATAAATAAAAATTGAAAACAACTAAAGTTATCTCTGTACATATTTATGGTGGAACTGGATAAAAAAATTAAGGAGGCATTATTATTCATATCTCAAAAATAAAATCAAGGTCTAGAATATGGAGCTCATTTAAATTATCAATCATGCATTCCAATTTTTCATTTATTAAAATTCTCATTATAATAATTATGAAATTCATTACACTAAGAAAATTCAATTCAAGCCTTAGTTAGATAAAATTTCTACTTGTAATTCCAAATCTAAATATTTCATTCACTTTTAAAAAAAGCCTTGAATCGGAAAAATCAAGTTCTACATATCCTAAATATTTCATCCACTCTCCTCGAATATCTTAGAATAATTCAATCATAACATCATAAAAATAATCAAAATAAAATGAAATTCTCATCACACATAAATTAAATAATTGGACGACCATAATTCTAAATATATCCACCCTTCATTTATTTATAAAATATTAAATTAAAAATACAACATAATAGAATTTTGGAATTAAATAAATAAGAAAAATACAACGGAAATCAAAATCCACCAACCTTAGAACCTAATGTGGATCAAGAATCCCACAGTTTTCTCCTTCTCTCCTTCCTCTCCTCTCACTTCCACAACCTTTTCTTCAATGCCCAGGTTCAATTTCCTCAATAGGAGAGGAATAATATTTATAGATGAAAGGATGTGAAGTGAATGACTTGGATTTAAAGATTTAAATAAAGCAAGGGACACTTGGAGGGCTGATATGGTTTGTGCTAAACATGGAATGGCTTAAAGGAGGTGGAAAAAAACCACTAAAATTCATGCAAGGTGTGAACACAGAGCGGTTGAGTAGGCCATGGTGTGAGCACACTATAGAAAGTATGTGCAAAATCCCGTTTTTTACACATGCACCACTTTTTAGCTCAATTTGACCTAATTAACGTCCGAATCACAAAATTTCGTCAACTACAAAGTTGTATCCCTTGAAGTCTTCTTTCTAACCCAAAAAGAATTGATGCAGTCGGACATCGGAGTGAAACGTTATGGTCAAAATATTAAGACTATGTCAAAATATTCCTTCTAAGTTCTTCTAAATTTATTAATTATTCTTTCTCTCTCCTCCACATGGCCTTGTGCCAATTTTGCATGGTTGAGCTACTTGAATTTCATGCGCTTGAATTTGAATTCTTTATTTCTTCATATCTTCAATTTATGAAATTTAATAATTTATCTCACCACTTGAAAATAAAATAAAAAAACTATAAAATTACTGAATTAATTCAAATTCTCATAATTGGATTTGAATTAATTAGTTTACAATGCTAAATTGTGGTGAAATAAATATTAAAAATCCATTAATTCCTAGAATATCTCTTTTCAAAAGTGGCATCTTCCAAAAATAGATTTCTTCTCAATTTCTCCATTTTTCTTCCATTTAATCCTTATATCGTGTATTTTCCAAACATACCTGTAAAATTACAAAGTTCCATTAATGATATTAAAAACACTGAAAACAAGCGCTACGTTATCCAATATTCAGGGGTAAAATAGTTAATTTCCAGTGATCATCAAATACCCCCACACTTAGATTTTACTAGTCCTCAAGCAAAACAAAAACTAAAAACTCTGAAAACAAAAATAAAAATTCTAGCCTAAACCACTTTTGCTGCATTTTCAATTACATTTAGCATATGCAACAAGCCTTTAAACCCCTATCTCTCCACTAATGGACGAGTTATAGTCTTGTGAGGGCTTCCGGTGATGATACCCACAAACATCAAATTTCAGCAAAAACATATTAACAAAAATTTAAAAATCATACAACTCCAAATTTATTTTACAAAACTTATACTCGGAGTGTAGTGTGTGATAGTCAATATTAACATAATCTTCTTTTTCAAAATACGCACAAGTTTGGCAACCACCACTGAAAATATGCTTCGACTCCAAATCTCACAAGATATATATCTCAGAAAGACTTTCCCTTAGAGATTGGGTTAAATTTCTCTCAAGAAAATATGGGAGTTGAATAATTTCTCAAATGCAAATATCTCACATATTTATCAACAAAGAACGAATAATAACAAAGAAAAATATAGATCTCATGAATGGATGCTATTTTCTTGAGAATGTTGAATTAAACACAATCAATTTTTCTCATCTATTCTTCACTTTAAATATCATATTAACTGAGGATCAATAGGACTTCCTGATAGGAAGAAACGCGACTTAGGACCGGGTCATATCAAAGAAAGATAAAAGACTCTAAAATTAATACTTTGAACAAAAAAGTTAGAAGTCTTCAATAACTCATAGACGGGATATTTCTTCCTCTATTTTTCTTTCAGCACTTTCAAAGCATCATTTTTTTTTAATTTTTTTTTTCACATCCTTCTTTTGATGTACGAATTTTCCATTTTTTTTTCATTGACGTTTTTTCTTTTAAGTGCCATATTTTTCTTAGAGTACCATCCCAATTTGTCATCTCTAACCTTTTCCGGGCCTTAGAATATGTCATAGATTTTTCAATGAAGGCTCAAACTCCACAACCGGAGTTGGGTATGGATAACATGGCTAACAAAAAAAAAGCTAAACTTTCATATAAGGTTCAAATTTGGGAACTAACATGATAATATGACCAATATAGGTAGGCTTTAAGGGCTCAAACGATCCAAAAATGAAGGCCAATATCATCTCCTAAGCTTCATATGATTTTTTTAAGTAAATTCAGAAAAAATTCAGGTGTAATAAGTCAAATTTAACGCCATTCTCAATATATGACCAAAATCAAAGGAATAATGGGATTTTCAAAAATAATAATGCGTACATCAAAGAAAATAAATAATTACTTATAACCCTCAGAAAAATCGAATGGCTCAAAAACTCACTTGGTATAAGTCTCCACTGATATTCTTCTGGTGATCACTCGACTCATGAATATTTTTCCTTTTCAGGCCAACATTAATATGGCGAGTGTAAAAGTTTCCAAGCATAAATTTCATAAAATTCAAATGGAAAAGCACGATATAAAAATTTTCATCCACATATTAATGCTGAAATCAATTTTTTTCAAAATGTTTTCAATTTGTTCAATGTCTGTTTTTTTCAAAGACAAACACAAGACTGAATTTTTTGATTTTTGTTTTTTTTAAATGGACTCAAAAAACACAAAAGTGTAGCTCCCCAATACCCACAAACTTAAATCGAACATTGTCCCTAATGTTCCCTAATCTATAATGATCAGTTGCAAATTAAAAGAAAATATCAGAATAGAACAACCTGAGTTCAGAAATACATGAGATGACTTTATTATTTCAAATCTGCAAAACAAATAAACACACAAAAATACAACCACACAACATAGACACTAGCTTGACACAAAAACACAAAAATTGTCTCAACGAAAACTGAAAACCTAAACTAGACACAAACATTGACAGACACAAGACTCTAGGTAGACTCACAATCAGAACAACTATTATCTTTTTTTTTTTTTTTTAAAATTTTCGTTATGCAACTTAATCTAACAATGTAATACTCAAAGCAAATATGCAAACAATTAGACTAATGCATGAAACTAACACCCTAATATGCATGATCAAATTAAATATGCATTTTTTTGTTTATTTTTTATACAAAATAAATGCAAGACAACCTAATAAAATCTATATGAATGCATGAAAATTAAAAATTTAAAGAAAACGGTTTAGGCACTTACCTTGGTCTGTAGTGGTTACTTCTGGAAATTTTAGAGCGCACGATTAAAATCCCTGCAAAATAAAACACTGCAAAGGTGGTTATATAGGGATATACTCTCTTCGTCTCAAAATACTTGTCTATTTTGATTTTATTTTTTATTTTTTAAGAATTGTTTTCACGCGGAGCGTGTCTAGATTCTCTGAGTCAATACGAACTTGATATGAATGATTTTGAGGTAACAAGATTACGAATAAACCTTAATGAACTTAATTTAGTAGTTAGTGAGCCTTTCCTAACCATCCATCAATTCATGGTTCCAGACGATGAGCGTCGGAGGTGAAAATAATTACGAAATGCCGCATATGGGCAAGTCAAAGGTTATAAAATAAGATCATTTTCCCATTACGTTAGAAGATGATTTGGAGCTCATTGAAAAGGTTAAAGCTTTGATTTAATATGAAAATAAAAGAATAGAACAAGTAATTTGGGACAATTCCAAAATACATATAGGACAAGTATTTTAGGACAGAGGGAGTATAAGATCACTTAGATATATCTTGGATATAAATTATAAATTTATGTAACTATCTTAATTTTTTATTTAAGAATATAAGTTTTAATGATTAAAAGAAATTATGTTACTTTTTATAGAAAAAATCACTTGGAGGATGTTTTGAAGAATTTTTTAAACTAATTTACTAAATTATAATGTTTGTATATGGTGAGAGAACTTGAAAACTAGTTTTTTGATTTGATGAGTCTACTTATCATAATTTTTCCATTAGAATTGAGGCAACCTAACATATACTTGTCAAAATCTTACCCGACCCAATTACCCAATCCGACCCAAAATGATATAGGCAACATGTGCATCTACAAAATTAAGGACTTTGCCATACTTCAAATTTGCAAAAAATTTATAGACTAAACAAGCTATTTTTAGAATGTTCTTTGTCTCAAGATTGTATTATTAGTGGCCCATGTCCATATATGATAAGTCTAGGGCATTGTTTTCGGTGTTTGAAACACCAAAACTCAATTAGACAGTCCATATCTAATAGGAGAAAGGGGACTTGTGATAAAAGGAGAGAAAAATAGTAAAAAGCCCACATTCTTTGTGTGCTTTAATGGGACATTTGTCATTCTAAAATTGACTAAAATAATTTGTAATTTTGTAGATATCTTATATATCAAACAATATCGGATTTAAACAAAATTAAATTTATTGGAAATCTTATTTAGAGACCTTTCCAATGAACTCAAATTTATGAAATTCTAACATAGCAGACAAAGTTATGAGTCATTTTGTAACATGCTATCTTAGAGTGACGAGAATGTTTACTTATAGCAAATTTTGTGATCCAACCACTATAAATAAAGGGCCATGGACGACCATAGGCTATAGTTATTTATGTTTTCTCAATTCAATTCTCCTTTTGATGTGAGTTATTTTATGTTTTCTTGTTGAATTTAATTCTGTATTTAATTATTGTACAACTTTATTTTTCAAGAATTCATACTTTATTTTTCTTAGGTATGAGTAATTTAGTGTTTATTTTTCATATCAGCGTTGATTTTGCTCTAGATCTATTTGTTTTGTGAAAGCATTAGATCTTAGGTTAGACATTTAATTGAGGTTTTCTCTTTTGGTTTTCTACTTTAGGAGCTGAAATTTATTGGAGTTTTTTTTAGTTTTGGTAAAAAAGAAAAAATTGTAAAATCTCATCTAGGTAATTTGGTTGAGTTCTTTTTTATTTTTAATTCTACCTTAGAGCCATATTCAAATTCCCTTAGATCTAGTAAACTCTAAATTTCAAAACATTTTTGTTCAATAAATTTTTATTTGGATTTTCTCTAAGTTTCTTTATTGCTTAGAGTCAAACTCAAGTTTTAATTGGTTAGTTTACGAACTTTAGCCTAAACCCTTCAATGGGAAGACCATTGGTACGTTAGTTACCAACTCGAACCTTGGCCCTTCATTACAAACCGATCCGTTTTTATAAATGACTCGATTTGACTTTTTTAATAGATGTGTAATGACTCGACTCGTCAAATTATCACGAATTTGCATAGAAGATTAGTGGAATGACATTTGGCACAAATCTAACCAAGTTCACTTCAGAATAGGGTGTTTGGAAGTAGCCTTGATTTATGGAGCACATTTGTGGTATCAAATGAACTCCAATTTTGGTGAAATTTATTTGGTTTGACAAAATAGTCAAAGATCTTTCCGACGATCACAAGAACGTCCAATTTCAAACTTCGTAGCTCAAGTTATGGTCATTTTAGTGAAGATGTACAAAACTATAAAATTGCATATCAGAATACCGATGGGTAAGTTCGATATTTCGAGGGTGAACTTCAGTATTCCGAAAGAAATCTTCGAACACCATCCTGGGTGCTAATTTTTCTGTGGACTTAGTCTCTGAAAGTTCTCCCTTAGTGCTAGAACACGATTGACCCGGGGGGGGGGGGGGGCGCGAGTTGGGTGAATAAGTCAATCCCAGTTTCCATGGTGTTTACAAATTTCTTGATTGTTTAAAGTTTAAATGCAGCGGAATGACAATATTAATCAAGAGATTTGTTTAGTGTGATAAATTGTTTTTGATTACTTAAATGATAACACTAAGTTTAGAACCCTTTGTATATTGCTTTATTATTAATGCTTGTGCACAATGTATAAATAAAGATAATCAAATGCAAAGTGATGTGTGTTGAGAAGAGTGCTTAAATACTAAAACACAACCATACAATGACCAAACACCATAGACCAAATTTATACTGGTTTGTTTAGCCAACCTGCATCTACTGTTAGAGTAAGAATTTCACCTTACTCATTTGGCTGGGAATTTCACCCACCACATGTAGAATAGGAATTTCACCTATTCAATTTGGCTGGGAATTCCACCCACCACATGTACCAGAGACTACGCTCTAGATTTTTATAGTGGTTCCGGAGACAAGCCTCCTTAATCCACTTTCACAGGATAAAGGTTTTAAAACAAAATTAAAACCAATAAGCACTTGTCTTGAAGCTCTTTCTCGAAGATGTGTGCTTCTCCAAAATCCACCAATGTGTGACCGAGTTAATCCCGACGCTCCACCTTATAGCCGTTGTTGAGCAATCACAATCTCAGAGTGAGTAGGAAATTGGTTCTACCAATATCTATCCTAGTTGATTATCATGTCTCCTCTCTCTCTCACAATCTCAATCCATATGATTGGTTGTATTAGATTTCGGAAGTGTAAGCACAAGAGAGAGAGTGATCCTTTTGTTGGCCCTTGTGTAAGCTCACTGATAATGATGAGGGTCCAACTGATTTTCCAAGGGATATCCAACTGGGTTGTACAAAGATTGGTATTTATAGGGAACACAACCAGTTTTTCGGGATAGTCCAGTGCCGACAGGTCAGGCGCACTGAGGGGTCGGTGATTAAAAATATTACTGTTCAACAACCCGACCGTTGAGCACTAAATGCACTTTCAATGGCACAATTTATATCTGGCCAACATGTCTGTGTTACCGATGGGTTGACAGTCATAACACCGAGAGGTCGGTCCATATGAGAGGCTCGGTCTGGGGCAACACCATGCTGACAGAGTTTCAAGTCAAAAAATAGTCTTACCCAGAGCGACCTGTCGCCCTTTATCGAGGTGTCGGTCTTGGTACTCTCGACCGGTCTGTATTACCGATATGTTTGTTTTTTCGAGAGTCCACCTGAGTTCTAAGTTCCAGAACTTATAAGTCTTTATCGAAGAGTTGTTGACCACTAGGGGTCGTTTCAGCCTTTCACCAAGGGGTAAGTGCATACGAGACTCTTGATTAGAGGCATACGCAGAATGACAGTTCAACATTCCAGAACCTTTGTCAATCTGGTCGACTAGTCTTTGACCATGATGGGTTGATCTTGTCTCCACCGAGGGGTCGGTGAGAACGACTGGTCGAGCTGACAGTGAAATTAATTCATATTTCCAAGTTCACTTCCAATTCACTGTCAAGCTTCCTCTCTAGGCTTTTTATGATTTTACCCTTTGTTCAACTAAGCCTAGGAATGATCCTTCTAAGGTGTGGGTACCATCTAAAGTCATCTATGGCCAAATACCTAATGGTCTTCTCTAGGCTTTTTATGATTTTACCTAATGGTCCTCCTAAGGTGTGGGTACCACCTAAAGTCATCTATAGTCAAATACCTGTTTTGTGATTGCCATAACGAAGAAATTTAATCCGGTGGAGCATGATCTTCAATCTTGATTACCTTAAGTCTTCAACCTTCTACCAAGTGCTTCTTTCCGAGTCATGGAATTGACAAACTTAGGGACTCGACAAGCCGAGGTACTAATAGTCTCTCAAGTGAGATCGGTATACCGAAGGTAAGGTAAGGTATACTCATGGAAATCTTAGAAACTTTTGTATTTATTTTATTAATTTCCAAAAATTGGTACAAAACCTTTGTTTTATTGTTTTGGCTTAGATTTGAACCCTTAGACCCCAAAAATTGCATAGTAGAATTAGAAATTATTCAAAATCTGTTCAAATTCATTCTGGTTTTCTCTCAAAATAGCACCCAGTTCTACTCAACTCAAAATTGATTTATTTTAGATATCCCAAAATATTTGTTTTTAACAAAATTAATTAGACAACCTGAATCTAACTTTGTTAGTGCCCCTGTCTTGGCCGAGTCCCTGTTTGTCAATTCCATGACTCGGGAAGAAGCACTTGCTAAAAGAGTTTGAAGACTCATGACGATCAAGGAAGGAGATCATGCTCCACCAAAGGCTCAAAGCTCATCGCAATGGCAATCACAAAAAGGTATTATGGCCATAGATGACCTTAGGTGGAACCCACACCTAAGAGAGGATTATCCCTAGGCTTAGTTGAACAAAAGATAAAATCATATAAGGCCTAGAGAGGTTAATATACAGTGAATTGGAAATAAACTTGAAAAATGAATTATGTTCACTGTCAGCCCGACCAGTCTATCTCACCGACCTTTCGGTAGAGATAGGACCTACCCATTGTGGTCAAGGACTGGTCGGCTAGTTTGACATAGGGTCTGGAACTTAGAACTGTCATTCTAAAAATGCCTTTAACCAAGAGTCTCGTATCCACCGACCCCTCGATGATGAACTTAATCGACCCCTCGTGGTCAACGACTCATCGGGAAAAGAATTATGTGTCATGTACTATGAACCAAAGTAGGCTCTCGAGAAAACAAACATCTCGGTGATTTAAGACCGACCGAAAATAACAAGACCGACCCCTTAGCAAAGGGCGACAGGTCGTTCTGGATTTGACTAGTTTCTATCTTGAAACTCTGTCAGCATGGAGTTTCCCCAGATCGAGCCTCTCGTATGGACCAACCCATCGGTGCCATGACTATCGACCTATCGGCGACACCGGCATGTCGACCGGGAAGTAATTATGTCATTGGGAGTGCATTTAATGCTCAATGGTTGGGTGGTTGAACGGTAGTAAATATGAACACCGACCCATCGGTCCTGGACAGTCCAAATGACCGTTAATACTTCTCTATAAATATGAGTGTTGTATGATCATTTGGGCATCTTCCCTAAATTGAGAAAAATCATATAATCTGAAGAACGATAAACTCTCTTGTGCATATACAAAAAATCAAATACCCAATCTTAGAATAAAGATTGAGAGAGAGAAAGAAAGAAGAGAAGATACAACATCTACTAGGACATGAACCAATTATCCTAGTCTTATTGAAACTGTGATTGTTGTACGATGTCTACAAGAAAGAACGTCATCACAACTTGAGTGAATCTTTGAGAAGCAAACATCATCAACGAGAAAGAGCTTTAAAGCAAGTGCTGTTTGGTTTTAACTTTACTTTTAAAACTTGTAACCCAAAAGTGGATCCAAAAGTGGATTTAAGAGAGGTATTGTGGAACCACTATAAAAAACTCTATAGCATCATCTCTGGCACAGAGGTGGGTGGAATTCCAAGCCAATTGAGTGAGGCGGAATTCCTACTCTAATTGTGAGGGTGTAAGTTCCCATTTAATGAAATTTGGGGATAGCTCAAGGTTGGGTGAATCCTAACAGTGGATGTAGGTTGGTTAACCGAACCACTTTATATTGTTTGTCCTTGAGATTGTGGTGTTCGAGCTAACTTTTTGTATTGATTGTTCAATCACTTTTGGTAACACACTTACTTGATTATTGTATCGCCCACACTTTTACGAGCAGCTTCGACTAGATCTAACATTGTCTCTTGCACCCTCCTCTTGCAGTCACCGCACCAACCAGCTCTCATCCCAGATCTGCAGCTGACCCCCTTAGTACATATCGTCTGAAGCCCAGATTTGGCCTTTGACAATTGAAATTAACTTTTACACGGGTGCTAGAACAACCTGATTGACCCTAGAGGAGGGGTGAATAGGTCAATGTAAATTCATTGGTCCTTTTTTAATTTACTTGATTGATTAATTTAATTGCAGCGGAAACAACAATCAAGATTGTGTGTGTCAGCAAATGTGATTAAAACAATCAACACAAGAATTTGGTTCTAACACCACAAACATAAGGACACGAGATATATAGTGGTTCGGTTCGCCAACCTACATCCACTGTTAGGACTCGCTCAACCTTGAGCTATCCCCAAATTCACTATGTGGAGACTTACACTCTCACAGTTAGAGTAGGAATTTCACCTCACTCAATTGGCTGGGAATTCCACCCACCACTGTGCCAGAGACGACGCTCTAGAGTTTTTTTATAGTGGTTCCAGGGTATCTCCCTTTAATCCACTCACGGGTTACAGGTTTTTAAAAAGAAAATTAAAAACCAAGAAGCACTTGCCTTAAAGCTCTTTCTCGCTGATGTGTGCTTCTTGAAGATCCCACCAGAGTTGTGTAGACGCTCCTTCTTCCAGTCGTCGTGTAGCAATCACAATCTATGAGTGACAAGGAAACTTGGCTACCAAAGTGTTCCTAATTCACTTGCAAACTCAATCCGAAGATTGGTTGTTTATGATCTTTCTCTCATCATCTCTTTCTCATTTACAAACACAATCCGAAGATTAGTTGTTTATGATCTTTCTCTCAAGAGTATTAATCGTTCCTTAGAGTGTATAACTCTTTTTAAGCTCAAGAAATATGGTAAAAGCGATCACACAATACTCATATTTATAGAGGAGTTTTAACGGTCATATTGACTGTCCAGGATCGATAAGTCGGTGGCATCGATGGGTCGGTGTTCATATTTATTACCGTTCAACCACCCGACTGTTGTGCATTAAATGCACCCTCAACGACATTATTACTTCCCGACCGACATGTCGTTGTCGCCAATGGGTCGACACTTATGGCACCGAGAGGTAGGTCTATACGAGAGGCTCGTTCTAGTGCAAAAACATTCTTGACAGTAGTCTCCTCTTTGGAAACCTGTTACCCAGAACGACCTGTCGCCCTTTGCCTAGGGGTCCGTCATGTATCTCTCAATCAGTCTTTGCTTGCCGATATGTATGTTTTATCGAGAGCCCTTATAAGTTCCCAGTCCAGAACTTATAAGTTTAATACTGACAAGTCGTTGACCATGAGGGGTCGTCAAGGTCATCACCGATGGGTCGGTGCATACGAGACTCTCGGTCAGAGGTATTTCCAGAATGACAGTTCTAATTTCCAGAACCAATGCAATCTGGCTGACCAGTCTTTGACCACGATGGGTCGTTCCTGACTACACTGAGAGGTTGGTGAGATAGACTGGTCGTGATGACAGTGAACATAATTCATGTTTCCAAATTCACTTATAATTCACTACTCAACTTCTTCTCTATGCATGTTATGTTTATTACGAACATATGCAACTAAGCCTAGTGGTCCTCTCTTTGGTGTGGGTTCCACTTAGGGTCATCTATGGCCTGATACCTATTCTTGTGATTGCCATGACGATGAGCTTTGAGCTTGGTGGAGCATGATCTTCTTCCTTGATCATCTTGAGTCCTCAAGCTTCTTGGTAAGTGCTTCTACTCGAGTCATCTAATTATCAAACAGGGACTCGGTCAAGTCAAGGCACTAATAGATCCCCTCAAAGAGACTTGTTTGCTAGACTCATCCAGATCTGATTACCAGATCTCTACTCAACACCCGTACTTGCCTCTTATAAACCCATATTTTTTCTTTGTTTGAAACAGGGATGGAGACGCTATTCTTGGATGGAAACAACACCTTTAGAGAGATTTGCCACTGATTTGCAGAGAGATCAGCCACCAATTTGTTTGAACGTCCCTTGTCTGCATTGTCTCATTTGCACCTCTCTGCCGTCTGTAGACAGTTTTGTCTAGATCTGGCCAAGTGCTCTGTTGGTGTTTGCACCTCTCCTACTTCTGATTGCAGCACTTGTTTCAGGTTCCTAAAATAAATTTGAAAGAGGGATTGGATGAGAGAAATAATTGCGATATAAAAAAAATTGTGCATTCAATTTGCAAATTCGTGAAGCTGCTATGATTGAAGTCGATGTTCTCCAGAATCTTGACAAACATGAAATTGGTGGCACTCTTATTGTTTAAATTTGGAAGCTTGGGTTGTATTTGAGAGGCTTGGGCTAAGCTTATTTCTCATAGATCGTGCACAGGGCAAACAAGTTTTGGAGTGCGTAGCATACTAGATCCACAACAAAATGGTTGAATAAGATTGGAGATGATGTCCAAATGGAGATAAGATTTTGTCATGGTTAATGTTCGGGTTAGCAGTATCGGCCAGCATAATCGATGTTATTGGGAATATCTATAGCATTATTGTCAAGAATGGGTCTGGTGTCTCCGGTGATGCCTTTAATCCACCTTGCAAGCCTTTACCGAACTGCAGAGTTCGACTTAGTCTGTCCCTGCTGCCACCATTGTCGTCTTAGATTGTTTTCCTGCATATGGACTATTTTGCATTCACCAAAAAAAAAAAAAGATAAGAGCCTATTGTGTTTTGCTTGCCGTCTTTGTCTTCCTCTTGCCGTTAGACTTGGGCCCTTGCAACCATCCTCTCCTCAACCTCTCCAGCACATTTGCAGTCCAGTGTTTGCATTTGCAGTCGCTTCTCTTTGCCTTTATCTCTATTTTCTAGCAGATTTGATTTTGTATTAGGTACCCTTTGCAACCGTTTGTAGCCACAATTTAGAGGATTTGGTTTCTTGTTCTCTTTACAATTTACATCTTTCTCACACTTTGCAGTCCCTACTTGCACTAGTTTGATTTTTATGTTCTTTGGCATTGGAAGTGGCATTAGCATTGACGTTTCTATTGGCATTAGCATTAGCATGAATTAATATCGTTTGCACCCCTCTTCTCTGGCAACTTGCAGCACATGTGGCACGTTGGTTTAGTATTTGATTTCATCGACACGTCTTCACTATTGATCTGCTACTGCTCCACCATATGGCGTCGTCCGACAATTGGGTTATCTCTAGCACGTCTTTAGTTCAATAATTGTAAACTCAAGCAGTGAACTTACTTGAGTTTAAGGGAGTATGTTAGAATATATTAGAGTTAATATTTAATTAGGTTTCTAAGTTTGGGTTAATCTCTAATTAAGAGATATGTTTGATTTAGGTTTAGAGTTTGAGTGTGACTAAAACAGCTCTAGGGTCGGCTAGAGAATATAAATACATATAATAACATAGATCTTGAATGATACACAGTTTTGAAATTTTACAGGTTGAACCGACCAGTAACCGAAGTCAAACCAATGGTAATTTTATTCAGTTTTTAAAATAATTTCTTTTGCTTCCTGAGCTTCTTTTGGACCTTAGGAGCCCTGTTAACTTCGCAAAACACTAGGTGAGGAGAACAAATACTTATTTATCGTATTTGTATAGTTTTGCATTCATAATTAATTCTATTAAATGAAACCTTAATGCATTTTGGGTTAAAATGTATATATTATTGAATGATTTGACATGGAGTTTGGCCTGAATCGATAAAGGGGCATCACTTACTAAATAATGAGATTCGTAAGGAAGTAAATTGTTCAAAGATGAATGTAAGTGTGGCTTGAATGCCCAGAACTGAAAGGCGCAGTCTGTCTACCTGATTGAATGCGTGAGAGGTAAATTGAGGTTCAAGGGTAATCAGGTCCCAATTAAGGAGAAACCACCCTTTGATGAATTGAAGGCTAGGTGTAATTAGGGGAAAGCACCCTCTCATAAATTGAGGGCAGGGGTAATTAGTTTTTAATTTAAGGAGAAATTGTCCTCCCATGGGTCAATTTGGAAATAGTGGGTTTTTTCACTAAGAACATAATATTCCAATATTCATATTTAGATATGAGAATGTTATTTCAATCTTAGACCTAATTGAATACTGTTTTGGGTCTATAAACTGTTGAAACTATCATTATTGGACATGCTAAATGTTAGTTTAGGGTTGCAGACCTGAAAAAATAATATTTTGGACCATAGAATAATCAATGGACTGTCATGGGCCTGTAGAAATTAATTCGGGGCCTGTTAAGCATGTCTTTGGGCTTGAAACTATTTCTTAACTTCTCAAGATTCTCTAGGCATGGTAAACTGTTTCATGGCCTAGAAATCTATACAAAAATTGTGTACAGGCCTCCCATAATTGTTCATGAACCTACCAAAATGTTTCTAGATATGTGAAAATTGTCTACAGGCGTACGAAATTATTCATAAATGTTGAAATATTAATTAGATATTATTTTTGGGCCATAATAACTATAAAAATCATTTCTGGACTTGTTGCAGGCTCTTTAAGGGGCTGAAAATTCCATAGAACTGTTCTTGGACCTGTTAGAATGTTCTTGGACCCATTGAAATAAATTTAGGCTTAAACAAAGGCTTCAAAATGACCTAAACTGTTACTGGACCTGAAAAACTGGTCACATGAAAGAATCATTGAGTTCGTAGGCTAGAATTGAATACATGAACTGTTTATGAACTATAAATTAATGTGTGGACTGTTGCTGGGCGGTATAATTCTTCTAGTCCTGGAAACTGTTATGGGTCAGAAAACAATGTAATGAAATAAATGGGCCAGAAAATGATGATTGAACTGTTGGTCGGCCTGGAAACTATTAATGGGCCAGCAAGCACCCAGAAAATTGTTAAAACAGCCCAGTAAATATTAAATGGTCTGTTAATGAGCCAGCAAACTATACATGGGCCAAAAGCATTACAAGCAGCTTTACTGGGACAGAAAGTAATACATGAATACTGAGGACCCAATTAGCAAGACTTGGACTGATGATAAGCCAATGACTGGCATTAGAATTGTTAAAGGGCCACAAAATTATGGATATCACATTATAAGACATGAAATCATGGAATGATCTTTAAACGGTAATTCATGGCAAAAATTCCACGTTTTGAATAGTTAAATTGAAAATCCATTAATTATGGATCCATCAAAATTTCACTCTCTCATCAAAGACCACTAACTTAAAACCAAAAGTCCAATTGAAAGTACCCTTTATACGGGTGATAGAACAACCTGATTGACCCTAAAAGGAGAAGGAAGAGGGGGGGGGGGGGGGGGGGGGGGGGGGGGGGGGGGTGGGTTGAATAGGTTAATCCCACTTTTAATGGTGTTTACAAATTTCTTGACAATGGATTGTTTAATCAAGAGATTTTTTTAGTGCGATAATTTCTTTGATCGATCACACTAAGATTATGACCCTTTACGTAATGTTTGATTATCGATAATTGTGCACAATGTGTAGAGTAAGATAATCAATATGCAAAGCGATGTGTGTTAAGAAGAGTACTTAAAAACTAAATACAAACACACAAAGATCAAATACCATAAGACCATTTTAAAGTGGTTCGGTTAGCCAACCTACATCCATTATTAGGACTCGCTCAACCTTGAACTATCAATAAATCCACTAAGTGGGGACTTACACCCTCACAATTAGAATAAGAATTCAACCTCACTCAATCGGTTGAGAATTTCACCCATCACTGTCGAATAGGAATTCCACCTATCCATTTGGCCAGGGAGGTCCACCAACCTCTGTGCTAGAGACAACACTCCAGAATTTTTATAGTGGTTCCGGGGTACCTCACCTTAATCCACTTGGTCCAGAGTTCCACCCACCTCTGTGCCGGAGACACCGCTCTAGAATTTTTTTTATAATGGTTCAGGGGTACCTCCCTTTAATCCACTTCAGAACAAAATTTTTAAAGAAAATTAAAACCAAGAAGCACTTGCCCTTAAAGTTCTCTCTTCTGATGTGTGCTTCTTCGAGATCCCACTCATTTATGCCGACGCTCCGCCCCTTAGCCTTCGTTTAGCAATCACAGTCCAGGGTGACAAGGAAACATGCTCTACCAAAGATTTCCTAGTTTATGGTTCTCTCCTTCTCACTTTCAAACTCAATCCTCAAATTGGTTGTTTATGAGTTTTCATCCTTCCTTTCTCTTTCACAACTCAATGCATCTGATTGGTTGTATTTGATCCTCCTAGTGTAAGCACGAGAGAGAGAGTGATCCTTCTGTTGGCCCTTTAAGCTCACTGGTAAATATGAGGGTCCAACTGATTCGTCTGAAGGATACCAACTGGTTGCATAAAGATTTGTTTATATAGCAAAGGCAACCAGTTGAAGTAATGGTAATGTACCGACATGTCAGGTCACACCGAGAGGTCGGTGACTAGAAATATTACCGTTACGTTTTCGACCGTTGTGCACTAAGTGCACTCCCAACAGTAATATTATTTCCCGGTCGACATGTCGTTGTCGCCAATGGGTGGACATTTATGCTATCGAGAGGTCGGTCCGTATGAGAGGCTTGTTTTGGTGCAAAACATGCTTGACAGTAGTTTCAACTCTTGAAACCTGTTACCCAGAACGACCTATCGCCCTTTATCGATGGGTCGGTCCTAGTACTCTCGATCGGTCTTTGATTGCTGATATGTATGTTTCTTCGAGAGTCCACATGAGTTCAAGGATTCCAAAACTCAAGATCTTGATCGAGGAGTCATTGACCACGAGGGGTCGTTTCAGCCTTTCAAAGAGGGGTCGGTCCATACGAGACTCTTTATCAGAGACAAACTCAGAATGATAGTTCAATGTTCCAGAACCTATATCAATTTGGCCGACCAGTCTTTGACCACGATAGGTCGATCCTGACTACACCGAGAGGTCGATGAGATAGACTGCTCGTGCTGACAGTGAAACTAAATACATATTTTCAAGTTGGGTCCTATGCAGCAAAAGAAATGAATGATACAATTTATATGTTTCATGTATTCATTTCTATGTAAATCAGGGGTTGTTCCATCTAATAATCAAAGGTTTTCTCTTTGAAGAGATGTAATTAATTTGATAATTCACAATTGGGAGTCTAACGTATCCAAAATTCAATAAAACCTCCTTTAAAATGAGGGAAATTTGTTTCAATGATTTTGTGCATTTATTCTTTGATGCATGAATCTCTTATGAACACCAGAAAAACCTGTCAAAAAATTCGGAAAAAAAACTTTTCCATATTTGATCTATGTATGGTTTATCGAATTTCTCCTCAACAATAGGCACCATAGCATGTGGCATGATTGCAAGTGCCTCTTGTTGAGATTTAATTGTATCTTCAAAATTATTTGCCTCACAATTATGTTGAACATCCCTTTTCACATAACCAGTTGGATTGTACACCAATGTAGACTACATTATTCTCTATGGGTTGAAGAAAACAAGTCCTCGAATTTAATGTAGCAATGTTTAATACTTCATATGTTACACCCCGCCCCTTGTGGGTCCAAAAAATGTGGTTTTTTTTATAAGTTCCAAATCATCTCTCCAATTTCCATGGGCTGGATTCTCCATTTACAACAAAGCCCAACACAAAAAAAAAAAAAAAAAAGTCTCACGTGTTCTTCACACATGAATTCTAAATATGCATTATAAACCCCATCAACAAACATAATTCACACCAAACCGAAACATATCATTAACTCATCATAGTAGCATATGAAAGTATGATAGTCAATACATGCTTAGACAAAATATGCCAGATGAGCCATAATGATCAAAATTACATCATTAGCATAAAAATATATATAATAAACATATTTCCCATTAGCTGGAAAATATGATCGATTGCATCAGTTCTCTCATCCTAAGACCGTAGTGGAGGTTCATTCTCCTCAAGTGCTAATCCTGTAATGTAACGGATATGAGTTCCTAGCCCAGTGGACATAGCTTATAAAATATCTTAACGTAAGTTATCCTTACCAAAATCATAAATGGTCTACTATAACCATATTTACCAATTTACCAATTCTATCATTTCACTATCACACATCTAAAGCACTACACTGGCTTCCGGGCACAATAAAGTCCCAATTGCATTAAGTCCCAACACGGTCAAAATGCATCATCTTACAAAAGCTATTTGATACCAACGGTCCGACACCAACGGTCAATACAACCCAACGACTAATGTGTGATGACAATACCATTAACCAATTCCATACTAGGAAAAATAATCCATAATCCCTTGCCATATGACATGCACTCTTACTTAGGGTCTTATTGGAAAATACACATGATTTCCATAATTATAATCTCAATATCTCTAAGCATATGCATCATGCAGAATAATTATCATAAGGTGTCAACATAAATGTATCTAAGTAATTCTTCAATTTCTAGGCATATAAATGGGTTCATACTTCGTAATAGACTAGTAGACCTCGACTCCCTCACACTATGTCATGCTTCCGTTCTAATAGTTAGAACAAATATTATCCCTTACATGGAAGCAATGTCAAGTCTCGTGTTCTGACTCACTCAGTCTTTTCCATATTATATTATGTCCATGAATCCATTCATTGCCACATAGTCTAGGTTTTCAAACCCGATTTACCAATTTGATATGATTAGTCTCTTCACCTTTTCCAGCTTGAAAATTTCACCAAAGATCTGTAAAACTTTGAAACCCCATAAATATTTATTTTAAACTTAAATCTACTTAAAATACCCATTTCAAATTCAAGAACACTTAAAATTCTTAGATAAACATTTTCTATTTGAAAACAAGGTAATGCGAGTGAGTCTCTTAAATTCTTGTTAATCCATTAATTATGTCAGAAGTCAATTGTCAGTCATCCAAAACACTCAATGAAAGAAAAATGAAAGTACTCAGTGCCCACTCTCGTATTTCTTCCTGTCCAGGGTCGAGTATTGACGTTTTTCCCAGAGGGTACAGTACTAAAATGTAAAATTGCTCAGGTCACTACTTGTATTGTCTTCTGGATAGGACCATAGAGACATATTGAGTTAAGCCTAGAGGGTGTAGTAAAATAAATCACTCAGTGCCCGATCCTTTTTATCACCCAGCGGCGAAAGATGAGAAAAGCTACACTATAGATGGCCACCGAGGGGCGTTTCCCCTGCGCTATAGGTGGAGGGTTTCGGCCTGGTAGTGAACATCTAAATACAAGAAAGTAAACTCACAAGTAATTAGAGTGAGTCTCATTTTTAATTTAGAATTATGGTCTTTGGAATTTTCCAATTAAAAATAAATTAAACTTTTAAACTAAATTAAATAATTTTCCTAACAATTTTAAAACACTTTAAAAATATCCAAATAATTCAACTAGGATTTAAAAGTAAAAACTTCAGCAAGTTTTGAATTAAAACAATAACTAATACAATAAAAGACATTAAATGCCTAGGTAGTAAATGGAAATAAAATCATACTCATTTGTTTTAAAACAATTAGAAAAAAAATATTTACTAAGTTAAAAACCCAAGCCTACTAAGTTAATTAAGTACATAATATAGTTTTTAAAAATTTCCAAAACCAAATAATAACAGGTTTTTAATTTAAACCCAAAACAAATAACAACTAGTGTTATTTAAAATAAATACCCTATGATCAATTAAATTAAATTGACCATGTAAACAATTCATTCAATGGAATAAGAAAATACAGTGGTGGAACAATCCAATTAAATTTTCAAATTTCACCGATCTAAATAATTTAAACCGGTAAATACATTAAAAGGCCTAATTTACTAAGTTTAAAAATATAATCACTTTAACCAATTATTAAAATCATTTTAAGAGGTGTTACTCATAAATTAAAGGAAAATGGTAATTTTCCCTAAATTCTTTTCAACGACTTTTGAAGCCCAAAACTAACCTATTTTCACTAAAATTCAGTTCCGGAGTTTTTAAAATTCAGAATTGATAGATTTTAATACCTTGTTTGTGAAAATCGATGGAAAAATGACCATGTTTGAAAACCCGAACACGGACGTGAGAAACCTTCAAACTCTTCATTTGCTGGAACTTTGGAAGATAAGACAAAAGGGAAGAAGAAAATGGGAAAAAAAGGGACAGTGGTGATAAATAGTGACATTTTAGTGTTTTCTTTTTTATTTCCTCATTTTTTTCTCACTTCCCTCCTTTTTATAAAGAAAACCATGTTGGCTAGCTACATGGTAGCTAGTAATTTGGAGATAAGCATGCATTCATTGCATAATTTATTATTATTATTACTAACTTTATCTTAATGTTTATCCATACAAAGGTGACTATTTTATTATATTAACTTAAAACACACATTTAAAATACATTTCCTAAGTTGGGTATTAAAATAATAAAATTAACTTTAAAAAAAATACATTAAAACTTAATGATTTAAACAAAAATGTCAAATTTTCAAAATCTAACTTAAAAAGCTGACAATATAAATTCATCTGATAAAAATATTTCAAAACCTCGTGATACTTTGACACCTAAATATTTAAAAATTAATTCTTTATAAATAGGGATACCCGTGACTACTCAAAAATCACGCTTTTGACAATCAAGATGACTCACAGTAAAATTCTCCAAACTCAGAATTTAAGACTGAATAAATGAGTGAAATTTGAGAAATTAAATATCTCAATTGAAGGGTTTTCCAAATACAGACAGTTTTAAAGAGAAGGTTCAAATAATTTCAACTTTGCCATTGCACTTAAAAGAGTTGGATCCACAGGCTTCTGAACTCGGATCGAGTCAAACTTTGACTCTAAACAAAGCCCACTTGTTAAGCTTTCAGGTTAACGGATCACTAATAATAATTAACGGCTAACAATCACATGATTAAACACTAATTTGGATGAGGGTATTACATCCCACCCCCCTTAAAGAAATTTCGTCTCGAAATTTCAAAAAAAAAAAGAAGCTCGTACCTTTACTTAGCAAACAAACCAGCATACATCTTTCACATCGTTGACTCTGGTTCCCTCGTCACATGTTGCACTTCATGGTACCGCCACAACATTTGTTCTTATGGAACAACCTTCCGCCGAACACTTGGGTCCGAAGACCATGGATTTCTTTGGATATCTCCTCCAAAATTAAGTCTTCCGAGACTTCTATCCTTTTCACATCACTTGAATCCAAGTATAATTCGTCTTTAAGATACTGTGTCTTTGAGATTCTTGAAGATTTACAGGTTTTTTTCCAAAACCCTATCTTTTAAGATGTCCACTTCCTTGTTAGTTTGACACTCATCTCGCAAGTTATTCTCCATTACACCAAAAATACATCACCCGATTCCAGGTAAAATTTGTGGACATTTACCCATTTTTCTTTCAAAGTAGGTGTAGTAACTTGCCAGTGTGCAATCCATCTATCAGGCACTCTCCATCACTCACACACCTACACTTGATCCTTTGGACTTTTAGGTCCTTAAACCTCACTCTTCTTTCACCAATAACAGACCTGCACCTGTTCTTTGACAAACTTTTCATGTGAAATTTCTTTTCACAAACCACTAATTACTTTCACCAATAGTCTGTTAGACGATGCCATTCACAAAAACAATATCACACGTAGATAACCCAATGCAGCCTATCACATCTAACCCTCACATCGCGGCTTATCTCGTGGAGTACATCTCAATACACACATCAATAGGCATCTCATAACCAGACCTACTACCACAACAGTCTCCACGTTTACCCTCATGATCTATGATGTCTGCACACATCATCACATGTACCAGATCTATTTACAACATATGACACACATCTGTCACACAATGAATGTCCTAGCACACCGGTCTACCAGACAGTCAATCCCACTGTCTGAATCATGACACGTCCTATCAAACGTACATCTCCACTCCTGTATTTATATAGTGTCTTTATACCATTACAGCCTAAAATCCTAAGCACTTGGTGTTCCAATGATCACCATTTCATGTATCCAATGCTCTTGAATCAAGAGTTTTTTTTTTTTATGATTACATCCCTTATAATCTTCACCTTGATGAAATCATACCCACCATACATGTATTGTCATCATACATCTTACTCACATAATTCATCTCCATTGGATCTTAAAATTGCACTAAACCCAGTAATACACACTAGGAGCTACCTAGTCCATTTTCTAACTCAATTTCGATTTGATCATACCTTGCTATTGAATACATCTTTGAAATGCACGCCCAAACACACATCTCAAAGTGCGTTAGAAGACTCTATCATGTGCGTGAAGACAGTTTATCACACTTACCAAGCTTACCAAAATCCTATTACCAGGGATAGCTCCAAACCAGAGCCTATTTACTTAATTCCAGTACCCTTTTATGCAAAAGGTCTTATCACGTATTCCATAAAATTTCACAATCTTGGTTCCAAGATCTGGAACCTTCAAAACTTACCATAACTGCATCCAAGGTTAGTCTAACATGCCTCATGCATATATATATCGCACAAGATAGATTACTGATAACTTGCACCTTTATCCCATCCACCAAAACCTTGTAAATCTCTTACTCATCCACTTAGTCCTTGAATCCTTTTCCTACTAAAAGATTCATTTCCCACAGGTGGCAATCCATTGGGTGCACACATAACTTTAATCAAATGCACTTATACCTATTGTAACGACTCGTCCTGCTAGCATGATATTGTCCGCTTTAGGCCTCACACACGTCCCGCACGGCTTTCAATTGGCGAACCAACCCACTATTGCTCCCAAAAGGCCTCATACTAGAAGAATGAAGGCTACCACTTATATACCAGGGAATTTCTAATGCAACTGGCAATGTGGGACTTTGGCACCCTATGGGGCGGGGTATTACAACCTATCCCCCTTAAAAGCCAGAGTTGTCTCCAGCTCTGCACACGCAACAACCAAGCCCACACGTTTAAGTAGAGAGTTGAACCATTCTCTGATACCAATTGTAACGACTCGTCCCTCTAGCATGATATTGTTCGCTCTAGGTCTCACACACAGGCTGCACGACTTTCAATGGCGAGCCAACTCAATGTTGTTCCAAAAAGGCCTCATGCTAGAAGGAGGAAGGTTACCAATTATATACAGTGAATTTCTAACGCAACTGGCAATGTGGGACTTTGGCACCCTTTGGGGCCGAGTATTACACCCATGCATATCACATTACACTATTCAAATTTCAAGGGATTTTCCCGATTTGACGGATCCAGCCAGGTCCTTCAAAGCATACCATACTCATGCCAAAATTTTGAATCAGTCTTGTGTTTTAAATTTATACTCGCAGGCGCACGAACCATTGATAGCTTAGGATTGCGAGGTCGAACCCAATGAAACTTAGGAAAAAATATCTATGAAAAATATACCATTGCATTATATATTTTAATAAATTTAGAAAATCATAGAAATAAATATTAAATATAAAATTATTTCTCTAATCTAGGAAATTTAATTTTAATTTAGAAATATTTTAAAAATAAAAAATAAGTCCAAAAATAGGAACAACATCTAAAATTAGAAATTAACCATTCAAGATATCTAATTTTCATGGAAAACACAAAATTCATCTAATTTCAATTAAAATGGTGGAATTAATCTAAAAGTTATAAATAATCTCAATCAAACTTAGAATACAAAATCATGATGCAATTAGTTAATTAACCAACCTAGTTCCACAATTTCAAAAGTTTTTAAATTTTATGAACGAAAATAAAATTAAAAACTCCTAAATTTACATTTGTACATATTTACAATTGAACTGGTTCAAAGAATTAAGGAGGCATTATTATCCATATCTTAAAATAAAATCTAGGCCTATAATATAGAGCTCACTTAAGTTATCATTCATACATTCCAATTTTTCATTTATTAAAATTCTCATTATAATAATTATGAAATCATTATACTAAGAAAATTCAATTCAAGCCTTAGCTTAGATAAAATTTCTATTTGTAATTCCAAATCCTAATATTTCATCCACTTTTAAAAAGTGCCTTGGATCGAAAAAATCAAGTTCTACCTATCCTAAATATATCATCCATTCTCCTCGAATATCTTAGAATAACTTCAATCATAACATCATAAAAAGAATCAAAATAAAAATAAATTCTCATCACACATAAATTAAATAATTGGACGACCATAATTCTAAATAAATCCACCCTTCATTTATTTATAAAATATGAAATTAAAAATACAACATAATGGAATTTTGGAATTAAAGAAATAAAAAAGTACAATGGAAATCAAAATCCACCAACCTTAGAACCAAATGTGGATCAAGAATCCCACCGTCTTTCTCCTTCTCTTCTTCCTCTCCTCTCCTCTCATTTGCATAGAATTTTCTTCAATGCCCAGGTCAATTTTCACAGTGGGAGATGGATAGTATTTATAGATGAAAGGAGGTGGAGTGAATGACTTGGATTTAAATATTTAAATAAAGTAAGGGACACTTTGAGAGCTGATATGGTTTGTGTTAAACATGGAATAGCTTAAATGAGATAAGGAGGTGGAAAAAACGGCGTAAAATCCGTGCAAGGTGTGAACACAAAGGGTGTTGAGTCGGCCATGGTGTGAACACACCATGGAAAGTGGGTGCAAAATCTCATTTTTTACACAAATACCACCTTGCAGATCAACTTTGACCTAGTTAAATTCTGAACCACAACATTTTGTAAACTATAAAGTTCTATCCCTTGAAGTCTTCTTTCTAACACAAGAAGAATCAATGCAATCGGATATAGGAGTGTAAGGTTATGGTAAAAATACTGAAGCTGTGTCAAAATATTCATTCTAAGTTCTTCCAAATTTATTAATTATTCTATTTCTCTATCCTCTACATGGCCTTGGGCGAATTTTACATTGTTGAGCTCCTTCAATTTCACGTGCTTGAATTTGAATGCTTCATATCTTCAATTTATGAAATTTAATAATTTATCTCACCACTTGAAAATAATAATAAAAAATCTAAAAAATTGTTGAATTAATTCAAACTCTCATAAATGGGTTTGAATTAATTAGTTTACAATGAAACCCTAAATTGTGGTGAAATAAAGATTCAAAATCCGTTTATTCTAAGAATATCTCTTTCCAAAAATAGTAGTTTCCAAAAATAGATTTCTTCTCAATTTCTCTATTTTTCTTCCATTTAATCCTTATATCGTGTATTTTCCAAACATACCTGTAAAACTCCAAAAATCACAATAATGATATTAAAAACACTGAAAACAATGACTAACTTATCCAATATTCAGGGGTAAAATAATCAACTTCCATTGTTTATCAACCAGTATGGATTATTAGTCATGCCTACGTCGTATCATGGCATCCCAATCACACTGAAATACCCTACACACTTAACAACTTATTATCATATCATAACAATACCTCAAATTCATGGAGATAAAACATATCACTAAAAATCACTAACAATTAAGGATGAATCAAACATCCAACAAAATACTCCTCACATCTTTCTGGCCCACACTAGTTACTTGACTGTATATATCCACACTTGTAATACCCTGCCCCAGAGCGGATCTATAGTGTGGAGCGTTCTTATGGAGAAAAAGTCACATATTGCTAGTTGCATTGGAAATTCCCTGGTATATAAGTGGCAGCATTCCTCTTTCTAGCGTGACACCTTTTGGGAGCAACAGTGGGTCAGCTCGCCAATTGAAAGTCGTGCAAGCCGTGTGCGAGGCCTAGAGCGGACAATATCATGCTAGCGGAGCTGGTCATTACAACATTACAGTCAGACTTCTCTATGTCTCAAGAGATGGTTTTATTATACTTACCAGTACAATAATTGTTTCATGACCAACCAACATCCAAGCGACTTGTCAAATAAAAATCCTCTCAACCTCAATCGATTCATCATTGGCATGTCAAAACTAGCTTAGTTTTTATGCCTTATCTATTCCAATCATTTATCCATTGAGATATCCCTTACCTCTTATTTCCATCAATTTGTTTTGACAAAATCATGTCAATGCATTCTAAGTTAAGCTTCTTGGATGTAAGCACTGATTTAGACAAAAATCCTTCCAGGATTTCAATATTCCATTTAATTCCACTGGTATCATCACCTTGTAGAGATAAGTAGTACTTAGTCTCTTGGTGTGGAGACAGCTCAATAACTGTCTAGAATCATCCAATTCACACTCACATTTCCTAAGTCACCCTCTCCAATTTAGCCACCATGCTATACTGACCATACTCTGGTCAAAACCTTAAGGCCTTATAATCATATAAACTTTCCACTGGCTTATCACTTCTATATTAATATAGAACAATGTGTTGGGTAACCACCCAACCCATAAAGAAATAAAGTCAAATTCCATCATTTGAACCATTTAGTCAACTCAAACACCATCACACATCATGCAGAACTCACACTGTCTATTGTGAGTTCCTGCTTTAGTTGAAGATATTATATCCAGGGGTCAATTCCAACCTTAAGTCTTATTCCCAGCGGATCCTTTATAAAAATATCACACTCGATACACCATTTTGACACCCAATTTTTTTTGTTTTTTCCAATCATTACAGAAGGTGATAGGGATAATATCCTGATACCCCTTGTCATCGCCCATTTACCACACTTCCATTCAATCTATTATACTTAGTACTCTTTTGTTTGATATTTTTCCTTAATAATAACCAACTAGGCTCCCTTATTACAAGTTTCATTATTCCTCATAGCAAGTTAGAGGCTTAACTTTGAAATTCTAGCACCAATTGAGCATAATTCTAAATAATCCTCGCCAAAACTATGGCTTAATTAAATAGAAATGAAGTATTTCTTACCATCATGAGGATATCATTTATAGCTTGAGGCACTTTTCCTGCTCACTTTTGGTCTTGAGTGGAGGACTCTAGAGCTCTTGCCATATTTGTTATCATCGCCGTTCAATCAACATATAAACTCTCATAGATTCACTATATTTTAATCATCAAAAGTCAATTATTCAAATTCATTTCAACACTACCTGGTGTGATTTCATAACAACTTCCATTTCACTAAATCAAATTCCCAACTTTAGATACCCACTACTACCCCTTTCAAATAATTCTCTTATTCATCTAAAGTCATGCTTGGCAAAGTCCCTGAATAATCATCAGACAATTGCTTAATTAGGTGCTCCTCCTCCTCACCTTCGTAATACGTCCTCTTACTCTTCTGGGGAAAATATTCTGCCTTAAGACCAGTTTGCTTATAATCACAACACAATCTTTTACCCTTTGTGACTTCTTATCAAATTTGCTGATAGTTGGTACTGCAGGAAAGCAAAGCCTCGGGAGAAATGTCAAACCAACTCCTTCACAATCACCGGAGCTGGGTCTATCACCATTATCTTCTCTTGTAAATCCAAGGTGCTTCCTAAGATTCCAAACGCTACTCATATCACTTGATTCATACCTTCCTGCTCATTTCCATCCTGAACAGGTGACTTGTTACTCAGGTATTCTGATATGTCTATAAAAGCAGTCAAACATTCAAACATAACAAGTACATTACAAGCAAGGTTCATACTTGTCACGCCCTGACCCAAAAATATAGGCACTGTGACGCGGAATAATTTTACTTTTTCGAGTATCACACATGGGAAACACACGTGTACTCACAATTCAGTCATCGAGATCATAAGTGAACTCAAATACCATTAAGATCTCAAAGGGGACATAAATTCTCTACCATAAATGTTATCAAACATTCTAGAATTTATTACAATCAAAACCACAATGAATAAAATGATATAAATAACATCACAAACTCAAATCACACAAATAAAGCAATTAACTCAATATATAGGGCGTATAAAGCAGCATGATAAACTAAGCTCTTCCTCAGGGTCCGAGCTGGTGCAATATTACCTAAAATTGTAAGGATGTGAGTATAAGCAATACCCAGTGAGGAAATATGCATGCTACACACTCATGCACCCACATAATTATAATGTATGAAATGTAATATAAATAAGGCTATGCTAACATGTCATGCTATCAATTTCATCAATATAAACACAATGTCCACCCAAGGACACTTATTTCATCAACGTGGACATAATATCCACCCAAGGATACCAATCTCATCAACATCAACACATTGTCCACCCAAGGATACCTCTATGGAACGGGCTGTCAAACATTATGATTCCTTGAAGGACATAGGCCACGACTTATAAGTGGAAGATTTCCATACAACGTAGATAATCTACCTCACCCTGCGTCCCTTCACAACTCTGGTGTTAAGTCAGCTCTAAGGTGATCAGTATACGACTTACCAAGTTAGTACCACCCAAGTAGGGCTCACAAGTATAACCCTGCGTAATTGCACACCAAGTGTACAAAATAGTCATGAGAGCGACTTACAACGCGAAGCATAATAGGAGTTAGTACTCCTCAACGACAATCACAAGCAGTCGTGAGAGCAACCTACAATACGAAGCATGACAGGAGCTATACTCCTCAACGACAACCACAAACAGCCGTGAGAGCGACCTATAGTGTGAAGCATGATAGGAAGCTATACTCCTCGACGGCAACCTTATATGACCAAGTCCCATAGTCAACGCCACCGTTCTAATGGGGTTCCTTAAACAAAATAATTATTTTGTCACACCAACCTCCTCTAGGAAGTGGAGACTCATACTAGTGGGGCCCAAGCAAGATAAAGGTACATCATCAAGTCCTATAAACTCTTTAGGTCTCATCCCAACACTAGTAATTCTTAATATCATCATGCCTATTAATACAATATCTCATACTCACATCATAGCTAACCTCCTAGGCACACATCGGTGAGTAATGCAAAATGGATCATATTCACACTTACATAGGCAACATATATGTCATAATCATATAATGACCATTATTTCACAGTGATAGCAGCATAGCACATTTGATTATGTTTCATACATTCAATACAATTATCACGTTGGATTATTTTAGGGACATGGACTACATACCAACCTTGAGATACACACATCGGGTTTATTTACACATACTCTTTGTCCTTGCAATTTATTCAACCTGTCTCATGGTGGTTTAACATCTTAAGTCCAATAACTCCCTTTTTACAGCATAAACCCAATTAAATTTATCAATAAATCATCTCAGCCCTTCACAAGGGTCTCCAATAATTACCACAATTTTTTTGTCATCATAACAAGATAATAGATATGCTATAAATCACATAATAGAGAATTAATAACATCTCATGCATAGCATAAGGCACATCTATCCTATTTATCATCCATTAAATACCTCAATAACACAGTTCATTCCCTAAATCAATCAAAATCATACTTGCATTCATACAATATGTTTTTAACAATCCTCACCTCAAAATCACGATGTCTCGCGTTCATCTTCGGGTCATACCTTAACAGGTTTGGGGTTCAAAGGCTCTAATAAAAAACAAAGAGCATAATACATCCCTATTAGTTCATCGATTAGGCCAAAACAAATCTTATAAGTAAAATCTCCAAATTTAGACCTAAGCTTTACCCATAATCTAGTTTAATACCCTTTTTCCTAATTTACTTCCCTTTCCATGGGTTCAAAACTCAATTTCAATTTAGATCTACACCCAAACAATGTTCCATAACAAAATCCCCAATTACTTCCATGGATTCCTCTCCAAATAAAGCCTAAAAGCCATCACATTCCATTAAGATCTCATCAAATAAGAAGAAAGGGAAAGAGAAGGATCATATATCTTACCTTTGGAGGAGAAGAAACCGTGCAAAGGGGCGCTCTATTTTTTTTTTATAAACAAAGAGTGATAGAGAGCGGGACGTCACGACGCGAGCTAAATCCGAACTTCTAAAGTCCGACCCTTAACTGGCCAACCCTATGTGTGCATGGACTAAGTCCATGAAAACGGTTCACACATAACAAATATCAACATGCAGAATTAAAATCAAAACATGCGGAATTCAGATTATAACATGCGGAATTATAATAGAACCTAGTTCTATTCCATTTCAGATAGCAAAGTTCGTCAAATCTTTAATCATTAATTAACATAACATAATTATCCAAATAATCATCCAACCATCTAAATTATTACACGTCCGAAGTCTAGTTACTCAAACACAAGTACATAAGTAACTTAATCAAAATATAAACTAAATCATCCAAGCTCCTATGCCTGGCCCGTTTCCCGTTCATCGTTCCCCTTGTTTCCTATATCATCCACTAGGGTAGAAGTAGGGCGTTAGAACAACGCGCCCAGTAGGTATTCCAATTAGGGCTAACTCATGGTTAGTACAAAACATGCATATAACACAATAATAAATCCATATAAAAACAATGTCATGTCATGTGTAGTATGCAATGAGCCCCACCCATCATAAACACATGTATCCTCTTGATGGAATTCTCATCATCGAGGTACCCCCACATAGGTCTTTCGGACGCCCCGACGGAGTGTGGTCCCCTCCGGTTTCTTCTTGATGGGATTCTCACCATCAAGGTATCCCACATAGGTTTTTCGGACGCCTCGACTGAGTGTGGCCCCTCTGGTTACAATCCTTCACCCCATGCCATACATGAGATGCCAATGAAACACATGTTATTTTATCATATAAAACATAGCATTTAAAACTTACATTTTAAAACATATCCAACACATGCTATTTATCATATAAACATAGCATTTAAAACTCACATTTTGAAACATATCCAACACATGCTATTTTATCATATAAACATCGCATTTAAAACTCACATTTTGAAACATATCCAACATATGCTATTTTATCATATAAACATAGCATTTAAAACTCACATTTTGAAACATATCCTTTGCAATATATATTCATCAAAATAAGATAAAAATATTGTACATAAACCCATGGTTTCAAAGAGGTGGAATCCTATCCAAAGATCACTAACGTGTCCTTGCACTTTCGTCCGATAACCACTCATGATTGTACACACCTTGTGAGGTCCCGTTACCTTATATATAACAATCAATTAAAACCAAGTCCCACTTGCTTCACAATAATGTCCAAGTCCATAAACCCAACTTGTGGGGTTCAGCCATATACCATGGCCGAACCTCACCCCTTTTGTTTTAGTTTCCTTCTTTGGTTTATTAATCAATAACCCCTATGTTAAACATTTAATCACTTCCCTTTTTTTTTAATACAACATACATAAACCCTAAGTCCATCAAAACAATCCCCATGGGGTTCGGCCATACACCATGGCCGAACCCATGGTCTTTCATTTTTTGACCATAATTACATTTATGCCATTATTCCCTCCATGGTTAGTCACCTTCATTTATTCATTCATGTTTAGGTTCAAAACATAGATCCATAAACATCTAAGTCCAGCAAACCTTCCCCATGAGGTTCAGCCATACACCATGGCCAAACCCATGGTCCCTTATTTTCACTTAATTACGAAAATGCCATCCATGGCTATCATTCCATTAATCTCACCCGTCATCCCTTGGTTTGGTGAACCATTCAAAAAAATATACATAGGCAATATTAAATTCATAATTGAACCACAGATAGTTCTTTAATCCAAACATGATCCACCAATGAGTGACCCATTAAAAATTGGTTCATGGGGTTCGGCCATACACCATGGCCGAACCCTATGATGTCTAACTTTCCAATTATAGCAATTGCATCCTTGAATCCATAAATCAAGGTTCCTTCCTTTTAATCCAAAAATCCATAATTAGAAACTTTCCAATTTAATCTCCACCTTCCAAAAAACAATCCATCATTAGATACTTTCTAAATTAGTAACCTCTTCCATGGGGTTCGGCCATAGTGTATGGCCGAACCCTATGGTTCCAAAATCCTCACTTTAACAAAATTTAACCAATATAAATTCCTTAAGATCTTTCCATGGTTTTCATGATGAAATTGCATCTAAGAAACATCAACCATAAATCCATTTAAAATCCATTATCATTCACTAATGACCTTCCATGGGTTCGGCCATGCACTATGGCCGAACCCTATGGTTCATTCTTTCCATTAAAATTAACATAATCATCTCCCAATTTTCTTCCATGGGGTTCGGCTATACACCATGGCCGAACCCTATGATTCTTTTCTTTAAAACAAATTTATCAAAATACTAACTGGTTCCGCGACTCCTCCAGTTTTCCTTCGCTCCGATTGGTTCTTTCGATCTTCTCTTCCCTGCGCACGCTCTCCTCCTAGATCTTTTCTTCAATGGTCTCTCTCTCTGCATCGGTGGGTTCTCAATGTTGGTGTGCACGTTGAACAGCAGATCTGAGAATCCACTGTGCTTCTCTCAATGCTATTGTTCACATTTCAACTGTATGGTATTCTTTTCACACAATACCCACTGTATGTGCTTCACTGATCTGATCTACTATAATCAGATCAGTTCCTTCTCTGCACACAGCTGTCAGCCTCCTCTCTTGTTTGTGTGTCTTCTCTTGCTGCTGTGTTTCAGCAACTTCCCTTGTTCGGCTGGTTCATACAGACAAACTGTCTGTATCCTATCTGCCTGGCCAATGAAACTGGTTTGTTGTCTAAACCAGTTTGGCTGTTCTGCTGAGTCTACTCACAAACCACCGTATATTGCTGATCTCAAGAACACCACTGGCTCTCGATGCAAGCGTCTCTTCGATTGCTGCAGACAGTGCCAAGCCCCTTCTTTTTTTTTTTAAGCCGAGAACTCCCCTGTTCTCTTGTGTGTCTCAAACAGTCTTAAGCCCCTGCAACTTTCTTTCCATACTATGATGTGAATTTTAATTTACTCGCAAGTGTACGAACCAGTTTATAGTATAGAGTATGAGTGCGAGGTCGTACCCAAGGGAAACCGACAAAATATATGTATGAAATAAAAAATGGCACTATTAAAAATGTGATTTAAGGAAATAGTTTTCTAAAACATATAGTTATCATCTTAATTTAGAACAATAAATTGTTTTGATGAATTTTTGGGAAAAAGGAAAATAAATCAAGAATAAATAAATTGTTTACATAATCTACAATGGAATCGGGTCAGACATCGAAGCGGCATGTTATCCTATTTAAAAATAATAAAATCATGGCCTAGACTATGAAATGTTCTAGAGTTATAAAATATAATTCAAATTTATCTCCTATTAAAATTCTAATTAGAATTTTTATGTCATCCATTAAATCAGATTTTTTTCAATTCAAGCCTTAGGCTTGAGCGGGTTTTAAAACTTGTGTTTCCCCAAATCTAAAACAACTGTTCTTGATAAGAACCTTAGACTGGAAAGACGACAAGTCTCACTGATCCCAATAGGGGTTCTACTTTCCTTGAAAAAATTCTAAAAATAATTTCTTACATAATGTTCATAAAAAGAATTAAAAATAAAATACAAATCATCACTATTAAATATTTTAATAACTGGGACCACCATAAATCTAAACAACTGCCATGAATTTTTATTTAAAAAATTGGAAATGAAATACAATCCTTTTGGACTTGACATAAAAATAAAAAAATAAATAACTTACAAGAAATTAAATATTTTTCTCTGTCTTTCTTCGTCCAACTTCAGTCTCTTCGACGTCTTACCCGGTTCAACTTTCAATGGACCCAAACACTTGAATTTATAGGAGAGAAGGGATGAGATAAGAGACCCTTCAAATTCGATCTAGATAAGAGACCCATTTAAGTTCAAGTTCAAATTCAGCCGGGATAAGACCCATTTCAAAATTTCCATCGGCTAACACATCTTCTTTATCTCTCCTTCTCTGTTGAAAACCCAACTGACTCTATCTCTTTTTTTTCTTCTTATCTTTTGTCCTTATTCTTTGGATCGGTTAACTTATCCTTATCTTTCCTTATTTGAAACCCACTACACGGCAGCTCTTCTTTCTTTTCTCATCTTTCCTCTGCTTTCTCATCTTCCTTATCTCTCCATCTTCTCAGCACATAATCCTTTCCTTATCTTTCTCACTTTCAATCTTCTCTGCATCGGTTTACTCCTTATCTTTTCTTTCTTATCTTATCTTTTCTTCTCAGTTATATCTTCTATTCAAATCCTTCCTTATCTTCTTCTTTCTTACTGTAATCGGTTAGCTTATCTTCTCTGCTCATCCTTATCACAGCTGCTACACGGTTCAGCTGCCTCCTCTGCTCTCAACTAATGCCCTTCTCAGCTGCAATTGCATCACAGATCTTCGGCCTTCTCTGCTGTATGACCATCCTCAGTTGGCTGCTTACCTTCTTCCTTTGAACCTCAAACTACAATCTGTCAGCGGGAGACTCTGCTGCTGCCACTGGTTACAGCTGCTCCACCATCGGTTGCTGCTATGCTGTGTGGCTGCCCTTCTCAGCTGGCTAGTATCATCATCTCTTCTCAGTTCTTCTTTCTTTCCTCTGCTTACCCCCAGCTGACTGCGATGGAACCTTGCTGCTGCCTCTGTGTGCAGTGCTGGCTACTCAGACTGCTCTCCATCGTCATCTCTTCTCAGCTGCTATCTTCTTTTTTTGTCTTCTCTTCAGATGGCTGTTATGCATGACTGCTATTTGACCGTTGCTGCTGCCCTGTTGCTCTCTATCTTGTCTTTTTTACATGAGTCCTGCAACCAGAGAAAGGAAAAAAGTAGAAAAGAAATGGAAAAAGAAAAGAAATAAAAATAGTTTCTTTCAGGCTTTCCTTAGGTACGGGGCATCCCTATCGACAGTAAATGAGAAGGGTTGGTAAATGAGACTTGAATAAAATTTAAATATTAATTACATGAGTTGCAGAAGAAAAACTTTAATCTACCCATTCCGAAGGTGATGTCGACTGAATTTTTGACTTAGCCATTTTTTTATCATTGTTTTATTTTCTTTTCTCGTATTTTTCAAAATAAACTATAAAACTAAAAACAATATTTAAACATATCTAATATTTATAAAATAAGGACTAATTAATCTAATATTAAGGGGTAAAATTGTAATTTTACGGTGTTCATCAAATACCCCCAAACTTAGATTTTGCTAGTCCTCGAGCAAAACAAAAAGAAACTACGACTTAAAAACTTAAAAATCCTACACCACTTTCGCTGGTACTCTTGATTGCATTTAGCATATGCAATAAGCCTTAAACCCCTAGGTTACCCCTAATGGACGAGTTATAGTCTCGTGAGGGTTTTCAGTGATGATACCCACAAACATCAAATTTTTTTTTTTTAATTTTTTTCAATTTTTTCAGCAAAAACACATAGCCAAAAATCTAAACATCATACAACTCTAAAATTTGTTTTACAAAACTTATACTCGGAGTGTTGTGTGTGATAGTCATTATTAAGACAATCTTCTTTTTCCAAATTGACACAAGTTTTATAACCACCATTGGAAAATATGCTTTGACTTCAATCCTCACCAAATATATCTCTTAGAAAGATTAACGCTCAAAGGTGGACTTATTTTCTCTCAAGGTATATGTGAGCGGAGTTTATGTTTTCAAATCAAAATTCTCACATATGTTTCAAATAAAGACGGCATAGATGAAGAAAATAATTGATCTCATGATTAGATGCCACTTTCCTAAGAACATTGAGTCAAACACCTTTATTTTTCCTCCTCTATTCTCGACATGAAATACCTTATTTAGACTTAGGATCAATAGGACTTTCCACTGGGACGAAATGAGGCTTAGGACCGGGTCATATCAAAGAAGGGATAAAAGACTCTAAGAATTTACATTTTCATAAGAAAAGGTTAGAAGTCTTCATAATATGAGCGGGATATTTTTCCTCTAATATTTTTCACAATTTTTTTTTTTAACATCCCATTTTGACGTATGGATGTTATTATTATTATTATTTTTTTTTAAAACAACTTTTCTTTTCTTTTTTCAACATCCCTCTTTGATGTATGGATGTTCCCATGTTTATTTTCATTTTTTCAGTGAATTCTATCCCAAAGTCTTCCCTAACCTTTTCTCATATGATGATAGGTAATGAATATAAAATTTTTGGCTCGAACTCCATATCCGGAGTTGGGTATGGAAGATGTGGCTAGTCAATAAAAGAGGCTACATTAGGCTCAAATGGGGAACTATCAAGATGGAATGACCAAAATAGGTGGGCTTGAAGGCTCAAATGGTCCAAAAATGGCCTATATCATATCTTAAGTTTCATAAGATGATTTCTTTGTTTTGAATAAATTCAGAAAAATTTCAGGTCTACTAACTCAATTTTGATGGCGTTCTTAGTAATATGACCAAAACAATGATAATGCCTAATTCAACTTATCCCAACGTGTGACCCATTTTAGGACCATCCTAAAATCTTTCCATTTAATCTTAGATATCGTTTTAAGATATTCTAGCATATCAATGTGGATATGAAAATCCCACATACCTCTCATGCGCATATCCTTAATCTAGATAGATATATGTTTCATATCAACATCACATACGCGGCCAAATTAATCCATATTTAATTTTTAGACATATTGCATACCCTTTTTAATTCAACCCCATTTAAATTTTATTGAAACCATTTCCAAAACCGTTGGGTCTTAATTCGGCAATGAGCCAACCATTTACCCATCTAAGGTCCATATCTAATAATTCACAAATTAAATGGGTAATTTACATATATATTAATAACTTGAAAATCCGAGGTGTTACAATTTTGATTAATTTAGTACATTTTTAGAATTGAATGTAAGTGCTAAAAATTTTTATTAGATTTTTCGTACTTTAAAAAGCCCAATTATTAAGCCCATTAAGAAAAGTCCATGATGAAATTCACATGTATAAAGACTATTTTCATTATCTCAAAGTACATATGAGGAAATTCGAAATTTACAAGTCATTATCAGAGGATTTTCGAATTTACCAAGTGGATTAAAGAAAGAGAAACAAAATAAGAAGTGGAGAAAAAGAAGAAAGGTTTGACACATCTTCAGTATTTTGGCCATAAAGTTTCACTCTAATGTCCGATTGCTTTGATTCTTATGGATTAGAAATAAGACTTCAAGGGCTACAACTTTGTTATTTATAACATTTTGTGATTCGGACATTAACTAGGTCAAAATGGAGCTGCAAGATGATATATGTGTAAAAAATGGGATTTTGCATCCACTTTCCTTGTATGAAATTTACTATTGTTTCCACCTCTTGCCTCCTTTAAGTCATTCCATATTTAGCACAAACCATATCAGCCCTCTAAGTTTCCTTTACTTTATTTAAATCTTTAAATCCAAGCCACTCACTCCACCTCCTTTCATCTATAAATACTGTCCCTCTCCCATTGAGAAAATTGAACTTAGGCTGTTATTTTTGGAGCATAGGGAGGAAGCAAAGGAAGACAAAGAGAAGGGAAGACAGTGTCGAATTCAAATTACACAATGGATTTCAGGTTGGTGCTTTAACTTCTCATTATAATGTCTTATTCAAATAAGTCCATGGTTATGTAATTTTAATTCTTTGTTTTATTAATAAAATTAAGACAAGCATTTTAGATCTATGGTTTTCCACTTAATTTTTGTTGATTACGATAGTTTGATCTGATTTTTAATCTCTTTATTAATACATATTTTGATTTAATCTTAGAATATTCATCTCAAACATCCAAGTTTTGGAAAAACTTAGAATCTTAATTTTCCATTCTAAGACTCTTTCTAAGAGTATGTGAAGAATTTAAATTTAGAATTTTATGTTGAATTCTCTCTAAGCCCAAGGTTTATTTTGATTATTTATTGATTAATGAAACTCATGTTTTTCTTAATTAAATTAATTATTAATGAAAATTTTGAATCAATGATCATTAGTAAATGAGAGCTCCATTGTAAATATGTATATATATTTTATTTTATTTTCTTTTCTTTATAAATTCAAATTCTTGAAAATTGTAAAATAGGTTGGAAATAATTCAATTGCATCTTAATTTTGTGTTCTAAGTTAGATTAAGATTATTTATAATTTTTAGATCAAATCCACCATCTTTATTAAAATTAGATCTCTTTAATTGTTAAATTCAATTTTTAGATGTGGTTTCTAATTTTAGATCATGTTATCTATCTTTAAAATATTTTTAAATTAAAATTAAATTTCTTAATTAGATAATTAATTCCATATTTAAGATTGATTTTCATGATTTTCCAAATTTCTTAAAATATATAATTCAGTGGTGTATTTTTTCACGGATATATTTTCCTAAGTTCCGCTGGGTTTGACCTCACACTCAATCACTATACTATATTTTCTTAAGTTCTAATGGGTTCGACCTTGCACGTAATTACTATTTCTTAAATTTATAAATCGCAAGCGCACAAACCATTAGATAGTATAGGTCACATATTTTCAATGTAGGCTCAAACTCCACAACCAAAGTTAGGTATGCATAACATGGTTAACAACAAAAATAGGCTAAATTTTCATTCAAAGCTTAAAATGGAAACTAACATGATAAGATGACCAACATAGATAGGCTTCAAAGGCTCAAACAATCCAAAATAATGGCCTATATCATTTCCTAAGTTTCATATGAATAATTATATAGCTTCAAATAAATTCAGAAAAAATTAGGTGTAATAATCCAATTTTGATTTCGTTCTCAGTATTTGACTAAAATCAAAGAATAATGAGATCTAACAATGAAATAATACGCACATCAAAGAAAATAAATAGTTTACTTATAAGCCCTCAGAAAAATTGAATGGCTCAAAAGTTCACTGGGTTACAAGTCTCTACTGGTATTCTTTCGGTGATTACTCAACTCATGAATATTCTTCTTTTTCAGCTAATATTAACATGGCTGTGTAAATTTTACTGAGCATAAATTTTATAAAATTCAATAGGAAAAGCATGATATAAAAAAATTTATCCACATATTAATGTTGAAAATCAAAGATTTTTTCAAAAAAAATCAATTTTTTTTCAAAACGACAAAGAAAGAAAAAAAATGTAGCCCCCCAATACCTCCAAACTTAAATTGAACATTATCCTTAATGTTCCCTAATCTACCTGCGCATCAGCAAATTAGAAGAAAATATCAGAAACGAACAACTAAAGTTCAAAAAATACATGAGATGGCTCCCTTTATTCAAACCTGCAAAAAAACCAAACACACAAAAACACAAACACACAACAAGGACTCTAGACTAACATTCAAACACAAAAGCTAACTCAACAAAAATGAAAAACTAAACGATACACTGACAAACATCGACACACACACACAAACTCGGAGATTCACACAAAATTCAAAAACCTAACTTAGACTGACGGACAAACAAATTCACAAACACGAACAATCAAATCCTAATCTAGTTATCAAATACTCACATAGTGTTTTTTTTATTCAACCTAATCTAAAAATGCAATACTCGAAGCAAATATACAAACAATAATCAAACAACTAGACTAATGCATGAAATTAACACCCTAATATGCATGATCAAATTAAATATATATTTTTTTTTAAGATTTTTTTTTATGCAAAATAAATGCAAACATCATAAGAAAAGTTATATGAATGCATGAAAAAAATAAAATTCAAAGAAAATGGTTCAGGCACTTACCTTGGCCGACAATGCTTACTTTCGATAATTTTAAAGCGCAATACAAAATCCTTGAAAAATTTAACACACCAAACCTAGGTGAAGATTTTGAATCTCATAAAAACATGCATGATCCTAAACTATATGCAATTTTCTAATATTATAACTAGTGGAGAAAATTAACTAATTGGAACCTAATTAAGAACTCTAAATGAAATTAAGACCATAAAAATTTCTAAATTAATATCCACCAAATTAATCAAAATTAGATTTTTAAGTTTAAGAATATTTTATTAAAGTTCAAAGTTCTTTTATGATTTATTTATTTTTCAATTTAGATACTGTAATTGGAAACCTTCCAAATTTAGATGGGGTTCTTAAATTAGAAATTTTCTAATTTTAGAAACTGTCCAAAATTAGATATAATCCAAAATTAAATACCAGTAATTGGAAACCTTCCAAATTTATATAAGAGCTTAAATTAGAAATTTTTTAAGTATAGAAACTGTCCAAAATTAGACACCTTCTAAAAATAGTAATTTCTAAAATTAGACAATTTTGAAACTTTCCATAGACAGACGTTCCAAAATTAAAACTTTCCAAATTTAATTTATTTTCTAAAAATATAATGTAGCTAAATTAAATTAAAATTCTAAGATTAGAAAATTCTAAAAAGAGAAACTAATTAATTTTGAAAATTTCTAAAAATTAAAGTTTCCAAAAATAAAAAGTTTCTAAGTTTAGTAGTGTTTCCAAATTAAATCATCTCCAGTTTTTTGTTCTTTCAAAAAACCTCTAATTTAGGTAACCTTTCAAAATTAGAGTTTCTAAAAATAGAAACTTCTAATTTTAAAAAGTTGACAAAAATAGAAATTTTCTAAAAATAACATTATTTCTCAAAATAAATAATTCAATGACGATTTTCTAAATTCCCCGGTAACGGAGCCAAAAACTTGTTGGGAAAATTTTAAATTTATAACTCGTAAGCGTACAAACCATTAGATAGTATAACAATTGAGTGCGAGGTCGAAACCATCGGAATTTAGGAAAATATATCCGTGAAAAATATACCATTAAATTATATATTTTAAGAAATCTAGAAAACATGGAGAAAAATCTTAAATATGAAATTAATTATCTAATCTAAGAAATTTAATTTTAATTTAAAAACTTTCTAAAAATAGAAAATATAATCTAAAATTAGAAAGAACGTTTAAAAATAAAAGCTAACCATTCAAGAGATTTAATTTTCATAGAAAACACAAAATTCATCTAATTTCAATTAAGATGGTGGAATTAATATAAAAGTTAAAAATAATCTTAATGTAACTTAGAAAGCAAAATTACGATGCAATTAAATTATTTCCAACCGAGTTTCACAATTTTTCAAGAATTTGAATTTATAAACAAAAGAAAATAAAATAAAACATATTTACATATTTACATTGAAATTTGGATTGAAGATTAAGGAGGAATTATTTTCAATCTTTTAAAAGTAAAATCAAAACCTAGAACATGGAGCTCACATTTATTAATGATATTTGATTCAAAATTTTCATTCATAATTAATTTAATTAAGAAAAACATGAGTTTCATTAATCAAGAAATAATCAAAATAAACCTTGGGCTTAAAGAGAATTTAACATCAAATTCCAAATCTATATTCTTCACCTACTCTTAAAAGAGCCTTACAATGGAAAATTAAATTTATAAACTTTCTCAAAAATTAGATGTTTAAGATGAAAATTCTAAGATTAAATCAAAACATGCATTCATAAAGAGATTAAAAATAAAATCAAATTATCACAATCAACAAACATTAAGTGGAAAACCATAGATCTAAAGAGCTTCTCTTAATTTTATTAATAAAACAAAGAATTAAAATTACATAACCATGGAATTCTTTGAACAAGAAATTACAATGAGAAGTTAAAACACCAACTTAAAACCCATTGTGCAATTTGAATTCCACATTGTCTTCCCTTCTCTTTGCCTTCCTTTCCTTCCTCCATATACTCCAAAAATCAACAGCCCAAGTTCAATTTTCTCAATGGGAGAGGGATAGTATTTATAGATGAAATTAGGTGAAGTGAATGGCTTCGATTTAAATATTTAAATAAAGAAAGGGACACTTGGAGGGATATGGTTTGTGCTAAACATGGAATGACTTAAAAGGAGGCAAGGGGTAGAAAAAATAGTAAAATTTGCAGAAGGAAAGCGGGTGCAAAATCCCATTTTTTACACATGTATCACCTTCCAGCTATCCGAATCACAAAATTTCATAAACTAAAAAGTTTTAGCCCTTGAAGTATTCTTTCCAACCCAAAAAGATTTAAAGCAATCGAACATTGGAGTGAAACTCTATGGCTAAAATGTTGAAGATGTGTCAAACCTTCCTTTCTTTTCTCCCTTCTTATTTTGTTTATTTTTCCTTAATCCACTTGCCAAATTCGAAAATCCTCTTATATTGGCTTTTAAATTTCAAATTTCCTCATATGTATCTTTAGATGATGAAAATAGTCTTCACACATGTGAATTTCTTCATGGGCTTTTCTTAATGGACTTAATAATTGGAATTTTTAAAATATGAAAAATTTAATAAATAATTTTACCACTTACATTCAATTATAAAAATGTACTAAATTAATCAAAACTCTCATAAATGTATTTGAATTACTTATTTTACAAATAAAACCCCTAAAATTGTGGTAAAATAATTATTAAAAATTTCAACATTCCAAAAATATCAACTTATGCCCATAAATTGCAAAATTCACCATTTGAATTCTCATGTCAAGTATTCCCCTTTAAATCCTGCAAACTTCCAAAATTCCATTAAGCATATCTTAAAATAGACAAAACCAGGGGCTAACTAGTCCAAATACAAAAGTAAAATAGTCATTTTTCTGTGCTTGTCATCAAGCTCAAGCATTTTCACAAGTTCTACATCCTCTGACCCATACTCCATAAAAGGTCATCACTTCCAAAAACTTGGTTTCACATATCAACTTGATATTGAAATTAAACGACTTACCCAAAACGAGAGGGTTCATGATCAAATAACTCCTCTTGTCTCTATAACCATAAGAAGTTCTCGCTTCTAAATGCTCGATCTCAAGTATCATCTTGATACCACAATCACACATCTTAGACAAACAAAGAGGTTTAACCTCACCTTGACCCAGGATTCTAACTTCCCTATTCCCAAAATCAAGGGAATGAATTCAAAGTTAATCAACCAATCTACTTCCTCCCATACGCAGAGTCTGAGATTTGAACAATGCTCTGATACCAAGTTGTAATGGCCCGCCCCTTGTGGGTCCAAAAAAGTGATTTTTGTTTTTTTATAAGTTCCAAATCATCTCTTCAATTTCCATGGGCTGGATTCTCCATTTACAACAGAGCCCAACACAAAAAAAAATGTCTCACGTGTTCTGCACACATGAATTCTAAACATGCGCTATAAACCCCATGAACAAGCATATTTCACACCAAACCAAAAAATATCATTAACTCATCAGAGTAGCATACGAAAGTATGATAGTCAATACAAGCTTAGACAAAATAGGCCACAGGCAGCATAATAATCAAAATTACATCATTACCATGAAGATATATATAATAAACAAATTTCTCATAAGCGGGAAATATGATCGACTCTATCGGCTTCCTCATCCTAAGACTGTAGTGCAGGTTCCTCCTCCTCAGGTGCTAATCCTGTAATGTAAGGGATATGAGCTTCTAGCCCAGTGAAGAGAGCTTGTAAATTATCTTTACATAATATCACATGTTAGATAAAAGTCAATGCAGTTAAGTTCTATAAATCACGTTAACAAAAATGGTCTACTTTTACCATTGATAACATAAGTTATCCTTACCAAAATCATAAATGGTCTACTATAATCATAATTATCAATTTACCAATTATGTCATTTCACTGTCACACATCTGAAGCACTACACTGTCTTTCGGATACAATAAAGTCCCAATTGCATTAAGTCCCGACACAGTCAAAATGCATCATCTTGCAAAAGCTATTTGACACCAACGGTTCGACACCAATGGTCAGTACAGCCCAACTGCTAATGTGTGATGGCAATATCATTAACCAATTCCATACTAGGAAAAATAATCCATAATCCCTTACCATATGATATTCACTCTTACTTAGGGTCTTATTAGAAAATACACATGATTTCCATAATCATAATCTCAATATCTCTAAGCATATGCAGCATGCATAATAATTATCATAATGTGTCAACATAAATGTATCTAAGTAATCATTCAATTTCTAGGCATATAAATGGGTTCATATTTTGTTATAGACTACTAAACCTCAACTCCCTGACACCACATCATGCTTCCGTTCTAATAGTTAGAATAAATATTATCCCTTATATGGAAGCAATGTCAAGTCTTGTGTTTTGACTCACTTAGTCTTTTCCATTTTATATTATGTCCATGAATCCATTTATTGCCACAGAGTCTGGGTTTTCAAACCCGATTTACCAATTTGATATGATTAAGTCTCCTCACTTTTTCCAGCTTGAAAATTTCACCAAAGATCTGTAAAACATTAAAAACCCATAAATATTTATTTTAAACTTAAATCTACTTAAAATACCATTTCAAATTCAAGAACACTTAAAATTCTTAGATAAACATTTTCTATTTTAAAACAAGGTAATGTGAGTGAGTCTCTTAAATTCTTGTTAATCCATTAATTATGTCAGAAGTCAATTGTGAATCATCCAAAACACTCAATGAAAGAAAAATTAAAGTACTCAGTGCCCACTTTCGTATTTCTTCCTGTCCAGAGTCGAGTATTGAGATTTGCCCAGATGGTACAGTACTGAAATGTAAAATTTCTCAGGCCACTAGTTGTATTGTCTTTTGGATAGGACCATGGAGACGCATTGAATTAGGCCTAGAGGGTGCAATAAAATAAATCACTCAGTACTCGATCCTTTTTACCATCGAGTGGCGAAAGAAGAGAAAAAAATATCGCTGCGCTACAAATGGTCACCGAACGGCATTTCCACTGCGCTACAGGTGGAGGGTTTCGATCTGGTAGTGAACATCCAAATGCAAGAAAGTAAACTCACAAGTAATTAGTGATTCTCATTTTTAATTTAGAATTATGGACTTTGGAATTTTCCATTTGAAAATAAATTAGACTTTTAAAATAAATTAAATAGTTATCCTAACAATTTTTAAGCACTTTAAAAATATCCAAATAATTCGACTCGGATTTAAAAGTAAAAAGTTCATCAAATTTTGTAGTAAAACAATAACTAATACAATAAAAGACATTAAATGCCTAGGTAGTAAATGAAAATAAAATCATACTCATTTTTTTTAAACAATTAGAAACTTATTTTGAGATACAAGAAATTTAAAACTAATTACACTAAATTCAAATTAAAAACCCAAGCCTTAGAAGTTAATTAAATACATTATATATTTCTAAAAACTTTCCAAAACCAAATCATAACAGGTTTTTAATTTAAACCCAAAATAGATAACATCAAATGTTATTTAAAATAAATACCTATAATCAATTAAATTAAATTAAATAGGTAAACAATTCATTCAATGGAATAAGAAAATACAGTTGTGGAACAATCCAAGTAAATTTTGAAATTTCTCCAATCTAAATAATTTAAACTGATTAATACATTAAAAGGCCTAATTTACTAAGTTTAAAAATGTTAGTGCCTCGGCTTGTCCGAGTCACTTATATTGTCAATTACGTGACTCAGTTGAATCTTGCCTTGGAAGAATGTGAAGATGTCAGAAGATCTATGCTTAGAAGAGTCTACACCGAACATGTTATTGGCACACAGGTAAGTGACCCTTAGGAGACCTTAGGCTAAGCCAAATAACTTAGAAGTCAATAGTTTATCAACTATAAAATTAGAAAATGATTGACTTCCAGCCTCGTGGCCTCGTGCAGTTTGTCGAGGTCTCACAGACTGTCTTTAGCTGAGTGATACTTGTAACAACTGTAACACAACAAGGCCTACTGTCCGTTAACCGAGTATCCTATAAATTTAGTTAAATAAATATGTAATCCTTAATTGGGACTTATTATGAAAATAAGGAAGATCCTCTTTCTGAAACTCCAATTGCCACCTCATAGTTTGAACAAAACTGCTAGGGAGCCTAGCAGCTGTCTTTTATTGTTTCAGAAAGGCTCCTCAATTTATCTAAAGTGTTATTGACAATCATTGATTTAACAGATTTGGAAAATATGTTTAAAACCTTTCTATGTTTTCAAATGGTCAATCACGCACATGTGGCATGTTGATTGACTGGTCATTATCTTAATTGACTAGCAGATAAGTTAGAATTACAGAATTTGTACTCTGTCTTTACTTTTACTGCCACGAGGCCTTATAGGAAACCTCGAGGCCTCGTAGACGTGACTAACCACAAAACAGTCTGTATTATTTATATCTTGTGGGCTGAATGAAATAAATACACAAAACCTTTGGAAAAATAACAGTGTGACCAGAGAGATTATATACCTTCTCTGACACCTTCTTCATCATCTTCTTATAGAAATGTTTGGGTAATCAATACCTTAGTGTTGATGAAGTTCAAAAAACTAGTCATATATCTGTCCTATACTGCTGTGCCAATAATCACTCTGGTGAATCGAATTTGATGGAAGGAGCACACAGACATTGAGTAAAGAAGAAAGCACTTAAAGAAGATTGGATAAGGCCCAAGGCAAGTGTTTCTCCTTTTCTTTATTTTAATCATTGTAAAGTGGATTAGAACATTGTGTTCGAACTACTCAAAAAAATAGGTGTAGAGGATTAGACCATTTGGGTTGAACCTTATAAAAAACTAGGTCGTACTATTTGGGTGTTAGACCCATATATAGTATATTTGGGACGACCCTAGAGCTGGAAAGTCTAACAGTGGACGTAGGTTTATTGAAACCGAACTACTATAAAATATCTGTGTTTATATGTGGTTGATGGTTTAACTTGAATGCCTTGATTGAATATTGTGTCACGTACACACACACATATTGGTTCAGCCATTTTAATTAACAGTGGTTAATTTAAAGGTAAAAGGAACTCATTGCATATCTCATACACTTAAGGTGTAATTCGGTTAAGGATTTTTAAAAAGGAAATTAAAATTGAAAACCGACCTATTCACCCTCCTCTAGGTCGTGCATTACTCTAGTAACGGAATTTCAATTGGTATCAGAGGTCGGTTACTTGAGTTGGACTTAATCGTCTGAGTTGATCCGTTACTAGAATCATGCAGAAAGGTGATAGTTACCCTATTTCTAAACCTCCCTATTTTGACGGCTCTACCTCCTAGAAGGCAAAAATGAAAAGTTTTTTCATATCACTTGATGGAGCTGTCTGGGAATCAATAGTAAGAGGTTGGGAACATCAGGTTGAGGAAATCACTGAAAAGTCTACTAGAGATGAAAAATGAAAATCTGTACAACAAGTTGTTGGTACTAAACCTAAGGATTACTTCACTTGGAAAGACATGGAGCAAATGTTATATATAGCAAATGGAAAGGCGTTAAATGCCATTAACTGTGCTGTCTCACCTGATGAATTCAAACGTATAATGACATGTTTGACAGCCAAAGATGCTTGGGACATCTTAGAAAGAACACATGAGGGAACCTTCGTAGTTAAGAGGTCTAAACTCTAAATTTTCCAATCTAAATTTGATAACATACGTATGGATGAAAGTGAAATGTTTATGGAGTTCTACTCAAAGCTAAGTGACATAGTAAATTCTTTATAGGCCTTAGGTAAAATGATTCCTTAATCTAAAGTATGTACCAAGATACTTAGAAATTTGCTCAAAAGATTTAAACCTAAGGTAGTTGCTATTGGAGAGTAAAGAGATGTTTCTTTAATGAAAATTGACGACTTAGTAGGATCTCTACAAACCTTTGAGCTTCATTTTGAAGATGAAATGCCTAAGAAGAAATCTGTTGCTTTAAAGTAATTCTCAAACATTGATAAGCCTAAAGAAGTAAAATCAGAATCTGAAAGTGTGGATGATGTTGCTTTGTTGGCTAAAAAATTCCTAAGAAACTTCAATAAAAGGAACATGTTTAAGAATTTTAAAAGAAATGAGCCAAGGGATAAAAATGCTAAAAGATTTAGTACACTGAAAGAAAAAGGAATAGATAAGGACAAAGAACAAAAATGCTATAATTGTGGAGGTCAAAGACATTTTGTTGTTGAATGTCCTTTTAAAAGAAATAAGAAAGCCTTGACAGAAGCGTATGAAAATACATCTCAATCAGAAAGTGATTCTGATGAATCCACTCAAGAAAAGTCTGAAGATCTGAAAGGCTTCATAGCTTCTATAGCACCTGTTGAAAATGATTCAGAAAGTGAATCAGACAATGAGGAAGATGATGATCTTTAAGAGGCTTCTGATTCCCTTTTTCTGGAAAGTCAAAATTTGGCAAAAAAAACTAAATAAAAGAAAATCTGAAAATACAAAGTTAATAAACCAGTTGGAAGAAGAAAAAGGAGTTAATGAAAATCTTGTAATAACTTTAAAAACTTCAAATGAAGAAAATCTTAAATTAAAACAAATTCAAAATGAGTTACAAGATAGACTAAAAGATTATGAGAATGATATTAAAAAATTAGAAGATATTCGATGTATCATATAAGAAGAAATCATTAATTCTCATTATAAAATAAACAATTTTAAAAATCATAAACTCAACTTTGAAAATAAATTTACCCGAGGACAATATAAATTAGAAAGATTACTGAACTCGGGTAAAATTCATGGTGACAAAACTGGTCTTGGGCAGAACCAAGACAAAGTAAAAACAGTGAGCCAAACTGTGTTTGTTAAGGGTCAATCCTCTAGACCTTCAAATGTTACATGTTTTTACTGTGCTAAAAAGGGACATTTCAGATTTGAGTGTAAACTTAGAAAAAGAAACTTATGGGAAAAAGCTAGTCAGAGATCATTTGAAGAAAAAACTTATGAAAAAAGAAAAGAGAGAATATTATCATCGTGAAAATTTGGCTAAAAAATTGAACAAGCTTCTAAATGAAAAGATGTTGTGCAAATTTTAAATTTATAATTACTTGCAAGTGCATGAATCGAATTGGAGTATAGAGTTATGCAAGTGCAAGGTCGAACCCATAGGAACTTGATTTAGAATGAACGGGAAAACAAATTAAAAAATCTAATATTTTAACCTTAACCTAGTTAACAATTTTTCAGGAGAATGATTGAATTGAAATTGCAAAATTAATTAAAACAACTAAAAATGGAGATTAAATCAAGTGAGAGAAATTACTAAGGTATCGGATTCCACCACCATTAAATCCATAATATTCCAATTGTTTATTTATTAATTCCCAGTTTCAAAGATTTAAACATTTAAGTTCATTAATATGGTGTTCAAAATTCATATTTTCCTTCGCTTTTAAAGATATAATTTCTAAGCATTCAATACATCCTATTTTAATTTAAAAGACAATGGATCAAAGGGATTAATCTAAGCATCCAATGTATTTAAATTAAAATAAAAGAAAACAATGAATCAAAGGGTTTATTTTTATTCAATTAAAAACCAAGCATTAATTAATTAATTAGATATTAATATAAATAACAAAAAATACATGGCATTGATGGTAAAAATAATTAACATCTATTAATTTGATGAAGTCAAAATAAAAAATAATCAAACACACATAATTTGGAATTAAATAAATAAAAGAAGAATTATTTCATTAATGGGGTTTCATCCTCAACCTCAGTACAAGAAATTAGCCAGACATTATGAAAGAATTAAAATAAAAGAGATAGGAAAATAAAACTCGAGCCATGTCGGAAATCCCGACCGAATGTCACAGTCCTTCTCTGCTCTCAGCCAGCCTTCTTCTCAGTGTCCAGTTCGAATTGTGTAGCCAATTGCATCAATTTATAAGAGTTGGGAGAGATAAAATAAGTAAGTACTGGTGGGTTCCACTTTTCAGCCGATTCCATGCTTGGCCGACTCCCCTATTTTTTCTATTTTCCATTTTGAATCTGCCGCATCCACTATTTTCTTATCTTCTCTCTATTGCTGATGTCCTTGGGGATCTCTTTCTATTTCTACCTTTCTATCCTTCTATTTTCAGATTTGGCCAGAATATAGAATCATAGATTCTTCCTGCTGTCGCTGAAATAGTCACCGTCCCTAGATCTCTCTGGTTTTCTTTTCTTTATATTTTTCCAGAGATTCTCTCGGCTGGCTGCTATTTGGTGATTTTTCATGGTTTGGGTTGCTTATTTTTTCGTCTGTTTAGATTCTGTAGCCTATTTAGATGAACGCAATACATGGATTCTTTTTTTGTGTTCATCTGCTGTATTTTTTTCTTGTTTTTTTCACACGGAAGTTTGGTGTTCAATGTTTCTTCTTCAATTAGTTGCATCTTTGAAACGCCTGGCTGCCTTGTTGCATGATATGTGTTAGTACAAACTGGTTGCTCTTTTTTTTCTTTGTTTGCATTTGTAGCAACAACTTAGGACGTGCTACATGCTGAGAGATCAATTTGAATGACACCAACCTAACAAAACAAAGAAACACACTAATTAAATATAATTAAATAATATAAGATACTGACAATAATAATTTTAGATATAAAATATATAACAGTAAAACTATAAAATAACCAAATTTTAAGAGCTAACTAATCCAATATTAAAGGGTAAAATTATCAGTTTTCAGTGCCAATCAAATACCCCCAAACTTAGATTTTGCTAGTCCTCGAGTAAAACAAAAACTAAAAACTTTAAAAACAACAAAAATAGAAATCCTAAACGACACCACTTTCGTTGGCACTCTCGATTGCATTTAGCGTATGCAACAACCCTTTAAACCCCTAGCTCACCACTAGTGGACGAGTTATAGTCTCGTGAGGGCTTCCAGTGATGATACCCACAAACATTAAGTTTCAGCAAAAATATATTAACAAAAATTTAAACATCATACAACTCCAAAATTATTTAACAAAATTTATACTTGGAGTGTAGTGTGTGATAGCCAACATTAACTTTACCTTCTTTTTAATTACTCTAAATAAAAAAAAGTGAAAAAAAAAAATTGAGACAAAAAAATATAATACTTTGGAAGTGTTGAGAGAAAAATAGAGGAAAAAATATCCTGTTATTGAAGATCTCTAACTTTTTCTGTTCAAAATATTTATTTTAGAGTCTTGTTATCCTTCTTTGATATGACCCGGTCCTAAGCCACATTTTGTCCTATAGGAAGTCCTATTGATCCTTAGTTAATATGGTATTTAAAGTGGAGAATAGATGAAAAAGAATTATGGTGCATTATTTCAACGTTCTCAGGAAAATGACATTCATTCATGAGATCTATATTTTTCTTTGATATTATTCGTTATTTGTTGATAAATATGTGAGATATTTGCATTTGATAAATTATTCCACTCACATATACTTTAGAGAAAAAATAGCCCAATCTTTGAGCGAAAGTCTTCCTGAGAGATATATCTGGTGAGATTTGGAGTCAATGCGCATTTTCAGCTGGTGGTTACAAAAATTATGTGTACTTTGAAAAAGAAGGTTAAGTTAATGTTGGCTATCAGACACTACACTTCAAGTATAAATTTTGTTAAATAATTTTGGAGTTGTATGATGTTTAAATTTTTGTTAATATATTTTTGCTGAAATTTAATGTTTGTGGGTATCATCACTGAAAGCCCCCACGAGACTATAACTCGTCCACTAGTGGTGAGCTAGGGGTTTAAAGGGTTGTTGCATACGCTAAATGCAATCGAGAGTGCCAGCGAAAGTGGTGTTGTTTAGGATTTCTATTTTTGTTGTTTTTAAAGTTTTTAGTTTTTGTTTTGCTCAAGGACTAGCAAAATCTAAGTTTGGGGGTATTTGATAGGCACTGAAAGCTGATAAATTTTACCTTTTAATATTGGATTAGTTAGCTCTTGAAATTTGGTTATTTTATAGTTTTACTGTTATATATTTTATATCTAAAATTATTATTGTCAGTATCTTATATTATTTAATTATATTTAATTAGTGTGTTTCTTTGTTTTGTTAGGTTGATGTCATTCAAATTTATCTCTCAGCATGTAGCATGTCCTAAGTCGTTGCTACAAATGCAAACAAAAAAAAAAAAAAAAGAGCAACCAGTTTGTACTAACACATATCATGCAACAAGGCAGCCAGGCGTTTCAAAGATGCAACCAGTTGAAGAAGAAACATTGAACACCAAACTTCCGTGTGAAAAAACAAGAAAAAAATACAGTAGATGAAAACAAAAAAAGAATCCATGTATTGCATTCATCTAAATAGGCTGCACAATCTAAACAGAAGAAAAAATAAGCAACCCAAACCATGAAAAATCACCAAACAGCAGCCAGCCGAGAGAATCTCTGGAAAAAAAATAAAGAAAAAAAAACTAGAGAGATCTAGGAACGGTGACTATTTCAGCCACAACAGGAAGAATCGATGATTCTATATTCTGGCCAAATCTGAAAATAGAAGGATAGAAAGGCAGAAATAGAAAGAGATCCCCAAGGACATCAGTGATAGAGAGAAGATAAGAAAAGAATGGATGCAGCAGATTCAAAATGGAAAATAGAAAAAATAGGGGAGTCGGCCAAGCATGGAATCGGCTGAAAAGTGGAACCCACCAGTCCTTACTTATTTTATCTCTTCCAACTCTTATAAATTGATGCAATTGGCTACACAATTTGAACTCGACATTGAGAAGAAGGCTGGCTGAGAGCAGAGAAGGATCGTGACATTCGCTTGGGATTTCCGACATGGCTTGAGTTTTATTTTCTTATCTCTTTTATTTTAATTCCTTCATAATGTCTGGCTAATTTCTTGTACTGATGTTTAGGATGAAATCCCATTAATGAAATAATTCTTCTTTTATTTATTTAATTCCAAATTATGTGTGTTTGATTATTTATGATTTTTACTTCATCAAATTAATAGATGTTAATTATTTTTACCATCAATGCCATGTATTTTTTGTTATTAATATTAATATCTAATTAATTAATTAATGCTTGGTTTTTAATTGAATAAAAGCAAACCCTTTGATTAATTGTTTTCTTTTATTTTAATTTAAATACATTGGATGCTTAGATTAATTGTAATAACCTGAATTTTTGATAAATATATATATTGGCATTTATTTATTTTAATTTGAAGTTTGATATAATAAAATGCCAAATGGACCAAATTTTGGGACAATGGCCCAAGGATAGCCCAATTGGGCCATGGATTGGATGAAATCCATTTAATGAGTCAATGAGGACCAAGCGGGTCAATGATGGTCAAAGGGGGCCCGATAGCCATGTGGGGCCCAATGGATCAAAATAATCGGTTCTAACCCTAAAGTAAGTGGGCAAAGAGGGAATCTAATTGGGCCATGGGCCCAATGATTACCCAATAGACCATGAATTAGAATTAATTCATTTAATTGGTCAATGGTAAGTAATTGGGTCAAGATAGTCAATTTGGGTCAAAGGGCCATAGGGGACCCAATGGGCCAAAATAGATAAGCCCTAAAATAAATGGAAAGACAAAATATAATTGGGCCATGGGCCCAATGGTAATCCAATTAAGATAAATTAAATGGATTAGATAATTATAAAATTATCTAAGTTAAGATGTATCAAGATTAAGTGATATGGCCAAATGGGGCCCACTTCCACCTCACCCATTGAGGTGGCGTACGGACCAAGGAGAAAGTGGGACCAACCATCATGGTTGACTTGGTCAACCATGGATAAAATTAAGAAGACTAAGGTGGATTAAGGTAAATTAAATTGATTAAAATTATTGTAAAATTACCTAAGTTAAAATCAAGGGAATTAAAATAACCTGGCCAAGTGGGGCTCACCTCCACCTCATCAAGTGAGGTGGCGGGTGGGGTAGGTATATGTGGGGGCCGTCCACCATGGTTGACTTGGTCAACCATGGGTGGATTTATTAGATAGATAATTTAAGGGAATTAAATTAGATGAAAATTAATTAACCTAAGTGAGGGCTTAACTTAATTAAGTTGATTGGTTAGGGTCAACATAAACAAGTCAAAGAGGACATGGGAGCCATGCTTGGTGGTTGGGTCTCAACCACCACCACCCAAGTCAAGCTAGCCCATGCTTGGTGGGTGGGGAAAATTAATGAGGAGTCTAAGTCACTCCAACCACCTCCATCTCATTTCAAACTACCCATTTGACTCTAGCCCTCCACACACTACAAGGAAATTCGTTCCTCACCTTACAAGGAGAGAGTGAAGAAAACTTAGAAGAAAACTTAGAAGAAAAAAGAAGAGAAGAAGAGAAGAAAAGAGGTGGAACCTTGGATTCATCTCTTGAAGATCAAGAGTTACCATTCTTCATCATCTTCTCCTCTTCCCCTCTCTCTAAACCTAACACTATCTTAGCCAATCCAAGCATGTCCCACCATTGATCAAGCTCATCTAGCCGATCATCAAGAAGAGAAAGAAGGAGAAAGGGCTAAGGAAAACAAAGAAGAAAGAAGAACCGGAGGAGTCGTCGGTGCGGTAAGAATTTCTTAAACAAGAGTTTATATTTTTAAAGATAGGATATGGAATCCATTTCTTAGACTAAACATGGCCAAAAATGTTGTGGGCCATGGATCTAAAATCCATCAAATGGAAGGCTAAGAAATGGATAAAAATGGAGGAATGGATTTAAGAAAAGAGGAAATGGAAAAATGGAATTTTTGAGTCTTTATTAAGCATAGGAAAATGGGATTTTAATGGATTAATGGGCCATAGGGTTCGGCCATGTAGCATGGCCGAACCCCATGGCCAATGTTGGATGATTTTTAATTAGGGTTTGAAAGTTTAAAAGTATGGAGAATGATCAATGGTTTTATGAGGATTTCAAGATGTTAAATTGATTAAAAGTTGATAAATTTTAAGAGGTTTTGAATAAGGAAATTTCATGAAAATATGGGTGATCTTTCATGGCCTTGAAAGGCATAGAATGGAATGAATGGATGACCATAGGGTTTGGCAATGTAGCATGGCCGAACTCCATGGTGAATAATGGTGATGAATTTATTAAGATGTTAAGGTTTAAAATTTTGAAGAATGGTTAATGAGACTTAGGTTTGTAAATGAGAAAACACTAGTGATTTTGAATTTTAGTGTTTTAAGGAGAGTGGTTAATGAAAGTTAGATTTCAAATGATTAAAAATGGGTGATTTTAAAGGAGTGTTAGGATAAGAAAATCATGAGGAAATGTTGGTGTTTTTTTTAATAGACTATAAGTGTAGTTAGTGTTGATTGAAAAGAAGTGATCTAAGTGTATGATGAGATCCCCTCATGGAAGGACCTTCTAATGGACCTAAATGTGATAAAGGACCCAAGTTAAAATGAGGGAAAGACATCATGGGTTCGGCCATGGTGTATGGCCGAACCCCATGACCCATGTTTTAGGTCATTTATGGGCTAAGCATGGTTTATATATGTGGTTAAACAAAATGGAAATTAAGTTAAGTTAATGATGAAATTTAAATGGATGTTACAAGTATGATATGTGATGTTTAAATGGAATGAAGATTTGTGATTTTTGAAATGGATTATTTTTGGGACAAAATATGAGTCTTTGAAAATGGCACCAATAAAAGTGAACCATGAACCCTATGGTAATATTTTGGGACTTTTATGAATGGAAAACAATGGAGAGAAATGAAAATATTAAATGGATTGGTAAGCATGGTAGGTGATGTTTTATATGAGATGAAAAATGGGGTTTTAAATGAATGACTTAAATTCATTGGTGAAGGTAAAATGAACCAAGAAATTAGGAAATGGACATCATGGGTTCGGCCATGGTGTATGGCCGAACCCATGACCCCTTTGGGAGCCATATTATGGGCTAGGTATGGAATTATTTATGGGATTAAATATTTACAAATTTTATTAAACTAGATGGTTGATTTTATGATGTTATGTCATGATTAAGAAATTATAAATGGGTCCAAGTTTATGGGCCAAATATGGACTTAAATATGCATGGATAAAAGGGGTAACTTAACCATGGAAGAGGAGTGGCAAAACCGTAATTTGTGGCCACATTGAAGGACCATAGGTTCGACCATGGTACATGGCCGAACCCTATGTGGGTTGGACATGAAAATGGATATATTATGAATGAATAAATGAAGCGGATAGTTGCTGCGTTTTAGGCTCGCAAATCGGAATTTTAAATTTGGCCAAAATTGGATTTATGTATGAGTCTAAAACCAATGGATAATGGGCTAAGTTAGGGACTTAATCATGGATGATGTATGGGCTAATCCGGTAAATGTAATAAGGTATCGGGCGTCGCAAACGGTACGCGATTGGCTACCGGATTATCGAACGGGAAGCGTAACGGAACGCGACACGGTATTCGGTAGGATTCCTACCTTTTTGTAAGCGATGGATATGTGATGGTGTTTTAAATTATTTTGACTTGGCTTATTATGGATTTATGATTTTAATTTATGATTTATGGGACTTGCACTATGATGGGTTTTAACTTATGAATTACATGATGGTATCATGGATTATATTTTAATATTATGCATCATATGACTATGTATGGTATATTGAATATGGTCTATCTATATACTACATAGCATAATGCACCTACATCTCATGCATGGCATGGGCAGAAAAAAATAAACAAACCGGAGTCCATGCTCCGTCGGGGCGACCGAGAATCAGACATGGGGATTGCCTGAGGGCTATAACCGGAGTCCATGCTCCGTCGGGGCGACCGAGAATCAGACATGGGGATAGCCTGAGGTCTATAACCGGAGTCCATGCTCCGTCGGGGCGACCGAGAAGCAAACATGGGGAACAGGATATTGTATGATCATACAGATAATGGGTGGGACATATGACATAAGCACCCATGACATAGCATTCATCACATACTTATTTTGTTGTATTTTATGTTATCGGTATGTGTGTATCACTAATCCATGTCCTAGCCCTACTCGGAGTCCTACTGGGCGCGTTGACTAACGCCCTACTTCTACCCTAGCTGATGACGCAGGAGAGGCAGGAAGCGGTGGACATACCGGAGGCCAAGCTTAGGAGCTTGGAAAGTGCAGTTCTAGTTTATATTATGTTTACATTTTGGGAGATGTAATTTTAAAGTAACTTAGCTTGTCGGGTTGTATAAATTTACGTTTCTTGCGATGGTTTTGGACAGTTACTTATGGACGATACATTTTGTGATATAATCATGAACATAGGGGCATTTTGGTAAATTCAATGTTGTATCTTCCCTTCTATCTAAAAACCGGTAGGATAGACTCCATTATCATGTTCCGCAATAATCGTAATCCACGAGCTTACTTCCTACGCGTGAACCGTTCTCGTGGACTTAGCTCCGCGCACGCGTAGTGTTGGCCAGTTAAGGGTCGGGTTTTAGAAGCTCGGACTTAACTCGTGTCGTGGCGTCCGCGCCCTCTCTCACTCTCCTATTTCAAAAAAAAAAAAATAGACTCTGATTTTCGGAAAGCGAGTGAAAAAGGCTGGGCGTTACATTAGTCCCTTTGATCCATGGCGCCAAAAACTTGTTGTGTAAATTTTAAATTTATAATTACTCGCAAGCGCATGAATCAAATTGGAGTATAGAGTTATGCAAGTGTGAGGTCGAACCCACAAGGACTTGATTTAGAATGAACGGGAAAAATAAATTAAAAAGCCTAATATTTTAACCTTAAGCTACTTAACAAATTTTCAGGGGAATGATTGAATAGAAATTGTAAAATTAATTAAAACAACTAAAAATGGAGATTAAATCAAGTGAGAGAAATTGCTAAGGTATCGGATTCCACAACTATTAAATCCATAATATTCCAATTGTTTATTTATTAATTCCCAGTTTTAAAGATTTAAACATTTAAGTTCATTAATATGGTGTTCAAAATTCAGATTTTCCTTCGCTTTTAAAGATGTAATTTCTAAGCATTCAATCTATCCTATTTTAATTTAAAAGACAATAGATCAAAGGAATCAATCTAAGCATCCAATGTATTTAAATTAAAATAAAAGAAAACAATGAATCAAAAGGTTTACTTTATTCAATTAAAAACCAAGCATTAATTAATTAATTAGATATTAATATTATTAACCAAAAATACATGGCATTGATAGTAAAAATAATTAACATCTATTAATTTGATGAAGTCAAAATCATAAATAATCAAACACACATAATTTGGAATTAAATAAATAAAAGAAGAATTATTTCATTAATGGGGTTTCATCCTCAACCTCAAGTACAAGAAATTAGCCAGACATTATGAAAGAATTAAGATAAAAGAAATAGGAAAATAAAACCCGAGCATGTCGGAAATCCCAAGTGAATGTCACGATCCTTCTCTGCTCTCAGCCAGCCTTCTTCTCAGTGTCCAGTTCGAATTGTGTAGCCAATTGCATCAATTTATAAGAGTTGGGAGAGATAAAATAAGTAAGGACTGGTGGGTTCCACTTTTCAGCCGATTCCATGCTTGGCCGACTCCCCTATTTTTCTATTTTCCATTTTGAATCTGCCGCATCCATTCTTTTCTTATCTTCTCTCTATCACTGATGTCCTTGGGGATCTCTTTCTATTTCTGCCTTTCTATCCTTCTATTTTCAGGTTTGGCCAGAATATAGAATCATAGATTCTTCCTGCTGTGGCTGAAATAGTCACCGTCCCTAGATCTCTCTGGTTTTCTTTTCTTTATATTTTTCCAGAGATTCTCTCGGCTGGCTGCTATTTGGTGATTTTTCATGGTTTGGGTTGCTTATTTTTTCGTCTGTTTAGATTCTGTAGCCTATTTAGATGAACGCAATACATGGATTCTTTTTTTGTTTTCATCTGCTGTATTTTTTTCTTGCTCTTTCACACGGCAGTTTGGTGTTCAATGTTTCTTCTTCAACTGGTTGCATCTTTGAAACACCTGGCTGCCTTGTTGCATGATATGTGTTAGTACAAACTGGTTGCTCTTTTTTTTCTTTGTTTGCATTTGTAGCAACAACTTAGGACATGCTACATGCTGAGAGATCAATTTGAATGACACCAACCTAACAAAACAAAGAAACACACTAATTAAATAAAATTAAATAATATAAGATACTAACAATAATAATTTTAGATATAAAATATATAACAATAAAACTATAAAATAACCAAATTTCAAGAGCTAACTAATCCAATATTAAAGGGTAAAATTATCAGTTTTCAGTGCCTATCAAAAGATGAGCAGAAAATTTGGGTATAACCTTAAAAAATTTGTCCCAAGAAATCTAAAAACCACAACCACTTTGAAATGGGTTCCTAAGTATAAAAGCTTGATCGTTTATACAACACTAAAGGTTGAAAATCAGTCTAAGTGGTATCTTGATAGTGGTTGTTCAAGGCATATGACTGGAGACAAAACTTTTATGTTTCAAATCTTATAGATTTCAATGATGGTTCAGTTACCTTTGGGAATGGAAATCTAGCTAAAATTGTAGGGAAAGGAACCTTAGAATTGAATGACTCCCTTACCTTAGATGATGTGTTGCTCGTTGATGGTCTTAAACACAATCTTTTGAGTATATCTCAAATATATGAGAAAGATCATTATGTCACCTTCCGTAAGAATGATTGTCAAATCTATAACGATGAAGGTGAAGCTGTCCTCAAGGGGTTGAGAACTTCTGATCATTCTTATGCCCTTGAAAACTGTCCAACTCCTAGCAAAAATTATTGCAATATATCTAAACATGATGAAGCAGAATTGTGGCACAAGAGATTAAGACACGTAAACTTCAAAGATTTGTCAAAGTTGAACGAAAACATCAAAAGACTTCCCAAGATAAGTCGACCAGACCAAGTGTTTTGTGGTGAGTGTCAAAAGGGTAAACAAGTGAGAACAGCTCATAAAAAGATAAATGTTGTGGCTACCACCAGACCACTTGAGCTTCTACATATGGACTTAGTTGGACCAACCCAAAATATAAGTATAGGGGGCAAGATGTATTTCATGGTTGTCGTTGATGACTATACCAGATATACATGGGTAGGTTACCTTACGGAGAAATCAGATACATATCATGAATTTAAAATTATTGCAAAACGCATCGTAATTGAAAAACAAACACCCATAAATAGAATCAGAAGTGATCATGGGGGTAAATTTGAAAATCATCACTTTCAAAAATTCTGTGAAAAACATGGCATACATCATGAGATCTCTGCTCCTAAGACACCCCAATAAAATGGGGTGGCCGAAAGGAAAAATCGGGTTCTTCAAGACATGGCCACAGTCATGCTAGATAGCAAGAAATTACCTAAAAATCTGTGGGCCGAGGCTGTCAATGCTGCTTGTTTCATCATAAATAGAGTTTATCTAAGGGTTGGCCCTGATAAAACAGCGTTTGAATTGTGGACCGGTAGGAAGCCTAATGGTAAGTATCTCAAGGTCTTTGGCAGTAAATGTCACATTCTTAGAGACCGTGAAAACTTCAAAAAATTCAATGCGAAAAGTGATGAAGGAATTTTTCTGGGCTACTCTAACACCAACCGAGCCTATAGAGTTAAAAATATTAGAACTTGTGCTATAATGGAATCCATTAACGTAGTCATTGATGGCCAATCTTCATTTGTACATGAAACCGTAGATGAGGTGGATCTATCTTCAAATCAAATTGACAATTCTCCTTTTTATTCTTCGACACACATTGAACTTAAACCAAATAAGAAACATCCTATGTTGAACATCATTGGGGATCCCATGATGGGAGTAAAAACAAGGAAGCAACTTGAAAACATCTCTAGCTGTTTTTGCTTCACCTCATAATTAGAACCCAAGAATATTGATGAAGCATTGCTAGATGAAGATTGAGTAAATGCAATGCAAGAAGAGCTTATTCAATTTAAAAGAAATAACGTATGGGATTTGGTACCAAGACCAAAAAATACAAATGTAATAGGTACCAAGTGGATTTACAAAAATAAAAATGGATGAAAATGGGACAATAGTTTGGAATAAAGCCCGTTTTGCTGCTCAATGTATACACAAATTGAGGGAATCGATTTTGATGAGACTTTTGCTCCAGTAGCACGTCTTGAGTCTATACATATTCTATTATCTATTGCGTGTTATTTAAAGTTTAAGCTTTTTCAAATGCATTTAAAGAGTGTATTCTTGAATGGGTTATTAAATGAAGAGGTCTATGTAGAGCAGCCCAAAGGGTTCATGGATCCAAAATACTCTAATCATGTCTACAAATTGAAAAAGGCAATTTATGGCCTTAAACAAGCTCCACAGGCCTGGTATGAAAGGCTTACACAGTTTCTATTGGACAATGATTTTCAAAAGGGAAGTATAGACAAAACACTATTTGTGAGAAAATCCAATGAAACCATATTAATAGCTCAAATATATGTGGATGATATTGTGTTTAGATCCACTGATGAACAAACTGCTATTAGTTTCTCAAACCTTATGAAATCAATTTGAAATGAGCATGGTTGGAGAGCTTAATTATTTTCTTGGGTTACAAATAAAACAACTTAATGATGAGTTTTTTATTTCGCAATCCAAGTATGCGAAAGATCTTGTTAAAAGATTTGGCCTCGAAGGTAGTAAGCACTCAAATACTCCCATGAGCACCACTGTGAAATTATCAAAAGATGAAAATGGAAAAGATGATGATCTTAGCATGTACAGGAGCATGACAGGTAGTCTTTTGTATTTGACTACAAGTAGACCCGATATTTCTTTTAGTCTGGGTGTTTGTGTTCGGTTCCAAGCAAATCCTAAAGAATCCCACGTAAAGGCCGTAAAACGTATAATTAAATATGTATCGGGAACGTGTCTATATTGAATTTGGTACCCATTCGATACATCATTTCATATTGCGAGGTACACCGATGCGGATTGGGCTGGAAACTTACGTGATCGAAAATCTACAAGTGGGGGTTGTTTTTACATTGGAAACTATTTGGTTGCCTGGAACAGTCGAAAACAATCTTCAGTATCTCTTTCGACCGCAGAGGCTGAATACATAGCCACAGCAACCTGCTATACTCAACTTGTCTAGGTGAGACAAATGCTCATTGATTATGGCCTAACAGGAGGAATGATGACTCTTCACTGTGATACTACAAGTGCCATCAATATCTCTAAGAATCCAGTCCAACACTCTCGAACCAAACATATAGACATTAGACATCACTTCATTCGAGAGTTAGTTGAAGAGAAAACTATTGAGTTTGAGTACATTTCCACTGACAATCAATTGGCAGATATAATGACAAAACCACTTGACTCAACTCGTTTTCTTGGTCTGAGAAAATCAATTGGGGTATGCACTATAACTTAAATATTTTTGGTGCTATGTTTAGTAAGTGTGGATGATAATTAAAAAAAAAAAAAATACTCTCGAGGCCTCGAGCCCTCGAGGTCGAGTTAAGTTACTCGTGTACGGTACCTCTTTTCAAATCTCCATCTCAAGGCCTCGAAGCCATCTCTCGAGCCCTCGAAATAGATTTAAGTCACTCGTGTATGTGGTCCCTCTATAAATCCAAACAAGTCTTTTTCGGGAAAACTACAGTTAGTCCTTTGCTAGGGCTCCCAAAATCGGCACCACAAGAAAGGGGATTTTGTGTCCTCAGTTCCGGTTTTTTCTTCCTCTCTCGCTCTCTCGATCGGTCGTTTTCTTTGATTCCAGGTACTCTATCCTCTCCTCTTCATCTTTCTTTGGTTCATTTTTGGGTTCGGATTTCCAATTGAAAATGCCTCGAAAAAAATTGGGGGTTGTCCCAAATAGTTCCAAACGATGCTTGCGGAGTCATTCCGCGTCGTCGTCTACTGCCACCCGTTCTCCTCCTCCGCCGATGAAACCTAAGAAACTCAGGGCTTACAAAAACCCAGATCGGTCCATACCTCCCAACTCATTTACGGTTTCCTCTTTTGAAGAAACAGAGGCAGAACCGTACGGAACCCTTGTGCCTCCTACTTCCCTTACCTACGAGCACTTGCCTAGATCGTCGAGACCATCTCTCTCTTCTGAGGTAAATCTTGATGGATCTGATGCATCTTCCCCTCCCTCTCGTTCGACCTATTCAAAAGGAAATCTCCTTCAAGAATTTCAATGTTGAGCGTACTTGTTACCTACCTGACCTGGAAAAGTATAATACCTACAAAATTCTTAAAAAGTAGGTTGGGAAAATATTTTAAATTGGGGAGGAAATGCCTACCCATCGATGGTGAAGGGAATGTATTCCTCCATTCATAAATCCCTGACTGAGCCCTTTCATTCCTTTTCAGTCAAATTCTCAAACAGAGAAAAAATCACTGTCACACCTAAATTGATTTCTCAGCTAATGAATATTCCCATGTTTAAGGGTGGTGATATCTTTGCTGCACAAAATGAGATCTTTTCTAAGGACTCTCACAGGATAGTTTGCAAAGTTTGTGGATATGACATAGAAATGGAAGGCAAACTTCAACTGTATTCCTCATCTCTCTTTCCTAAGTACAAAGTCCTTCATTTGATTTTTACTTCCAATGTTTATCCTCGACTGAAGAACAAATCCCAACTGTGTGATTATATGGTGAATATTCTGTACACTGTGGTTATGGGAGGCAAAATATGTCTTCCCTCGCTGATCTGTGCTCATATAAAGCGTTTTTGGAAGTCATTTGGCCATGGTGCAGTCCCATTCTGCTATCTGCTTACCAGACTGGGTACCCATTTTGGCATAATCCCTTATCCTGGAGAGGTTCCCTACAATATATGTCATTTAACAAAGACAGGTATTGAACGAAATCTTGATTCGTCTCACCCATCTTCTGGCTGCTCACCCATTTCTACTGCTTCAATTGACCGAAGGAGTCGCAAGGCTGCTTCCAGTCCGTCAAATTCAATTGATCGTAAGTATTTTGATAAGCGCTTCGCCGAACTTGAACAACATCAGGAGTCTTATCTGTCTGACATGAGGACACGTCAAGATCAGTCTGCTATATCAACATCAGGAACTCTCAGTGTATATATGAACATCTATCCGGCGCATCTTCCATTCTCTTCACAATATATCGGAATCCTGCTGACATTCCGATGCAGCGTTTCCTCCTTCTCCTCCTCGTGAATGAAGACTTTTTGCTGGGAATGTTTATGTTTTGACAACTTTAGTTCTATTTTTGGTATTGTGAATGATTAACTCTTCCCTTGCTGTTTTTGTGCTGACTGTATGTTTTTGCTTATGATTCTCGTGATCTGTTAAAATGCATATCTTTTATCTCATGTTCGTGTTTGGCTCAAACTTTGTCAATTATCTTGACAAAAAGGGAGAGTAATATAAATGTGCTAATGTTGAGGGGGAGCACATAAGGACCCACCAGTTTTTATCTTCTATGCAGGAAATAATGGTATGTTGCAGGTACATGCTAAGGGGGAGAAGCTTGTGAAATTAGTGGGCCAAATACCATTGTAATTTTATATGTTAAGGAGTGACTTGTGTGCATATGTATTTTTGGGAAATTGGTGTACTGGATAGATCTTAGATTTTGTCACGAAATTGACAAAGGAGAAGATTGTTAGTGCCCCAACTCATCCGAGTCACCCATATTGTCAATTACGTGACTCAGTTGAACCTTGCCTTGGGAGAATATAAAGATGTAAGAAGATCTACTATGCTTAGAAGAGTCTACAACGAATATGTTATTGGCACACAGGTAAGTGACCCTTAGGAGACCTTAGGCTAAGCCAAATAACTCAGAAGTCAATAGTTTATCAACTATAAAATTAGAAAATGATTGACTTCCAGCCTCGAGGCCTCGTGCAGTTTGTCGAGGCCTCACAGACTGTCTTTAGGTGAGTGATACTTGTAACAACTATAACTCAGCAAGGCCTACTGTCCTTTAACCGAGTATCTTATAGATTTAGTTAAATAATATGTAATCCTTAATTGGGAATTATTATGGAAATAAGGAAGATCCTCTTTTTGAAACTTCAATTGCCACCTCACAGTTTAAACAAATCTGTTGGGGAGCCTAGCAGCTGTCTTTTACTGTTTTGGAAAGGCTTCTCAATTTATCTAAAATGTGATTGACAATCATTGATTTAACAGATTTGGAAAATATGTTTAAAACCTTTCTATGTTTTCAAATGGTCAATCACGCACAGGTCGCATGTTGATTGGCTAGTCATTATCTTAATTGAGTAGCAGATAAGTTGGAATTACAAAATCTGTACTCTGTCTTTCTTTTTACCGCCGCGAGGCCTCATAGGAAACCTCGAGGTCTCGTAGACGTGACTGGCCACAAAACAGTCTGTATTATTTATATCTTGTGGGCTGAATGAAATAAATATAAAGAACCTTTGGAAAAATAATAGTGTGACCAGAGAGATTATATACCTTCTCTTACACCTTCATCATCATCTTCTTATAGAGATGTTTGGGTAATCAATACCTTAGTTTTGATGAAGTTTAAGGTGTTCTCTTAGAACCAGAAAACCAGTCATATATCTGTCCTATACTGCTGTGCCAATAATCACTTTGGTGGATCGAATATGATGGAAGGAGAACACAGACATTGAGTAAAGAAGAAATCACTTAAAGAAGATTGGATAAGGCCCAAGGCAAGTGTTTCTCCTTTCCTTTATTTTAATCATTGTAAAGTGGATTAGAACATTGTGTTTGAACCACTCAAAAAAATAGGTATAGAGGATTAGACATTTGGGTTGAACCTTTATAAAAAACTAAGTTGTACTATTTAGGTGTGAGACCCATATATAGTATATTTGGGACGACCCTAGAGTTGGGAAGTCTAGCAGTGGACGTAGGTTTATTGAAATCGAACCACTATAAAATATCTGTGCTTATATATGATTGATGGTTTAACTTGAATGCCTTGATTGAATATTGTGTCATGGACACACAAACATATTGGTTCGGCCATTTTAATTAAAAGTAGTTAATTTAAAGGTAAAAAGAACTCATTACATATCTCATATGCTTAAGGTGTAATTCAGTTAAGGATTTTTAAAAAGAAAATTAAAATTGAAAACCGACCTATTCACCCTCCTCTAGATCGTGCATTAATCTAGTGATGAAATTTCAAAAAATATAATTACTGCAATCAATTATTAAAATCATTTTAAGAGATATTACTCAAAAATTAAAGAAAAAGAGTCATTTTCTTTAAATTATTTGGAACGACTTTTAAAATTCAAAGCTAACCCATTTCACTAAAAATCAGTCTCAAAGTTTAAGTAACCCGAGATTGGACACGAGGAAACCTTCAGAGTCTTCGTTGCTGGAACGTTGGAAGATAAAGAGAAAGGAAGAAGAAAAAGAAGCACATGGGAAAGAAAGGGACGCTGGAGAGAGATATTTTAATGTTTTTTTTTGTTCATCATTCCAACAAATGCCTTGTAAGGCCACCACACTGGCTAGCTACAACGTAGCTACTAGCCTTGAGATAAACATGCATTCATTGTATTATTTAGTACTATTATTTTTATTTTAATGTTTATCCATACAAAAGTGATTATTTTATTATATTAACTTAAAACAAACATTTAAAATACAGTCTCTTAAATTGGTATTAAAATAATAAAATTTATAAATATCATAAAAAATTACATTAAAACTCATTGATTTAATTACAAATCACAAAATGTCAAATTTTCAAAACCTAACTTAACACTTCAGACAATTTAAATTCATCTCATAAAAACATTTCAAAGTCTAGACATATTTTGACACTTTTAAATATTTAAAAATTAATTTTTTATAAAATAAATCACATTTATGACAATTAAAATAACTGACAGAAAATTTCTCCAAACTCATAATTTAAAATTGAATAAATGAGTGAAATTTGAGAAATTAAATATCTCAATTAAAGGGTTTTCCAAATACAGACAGTTTTAAAGGTCTCAATTGGAGAAAGTTTAGATAATTTCAATTTTTCCACTGCACTTAAAATAGTAGGATCCACAGGCTTCCGAACTCAGATCGAGTCAAATTTTGACTCTAAACAAAGCCCACTTGTAATCTTTCATATTAACAGATCACTAATCACAGTCAACGACTAATAATCATACAATTAAACACTAATTTAAGTCAGAATATTACATCATCCACATCTTGGGCATATCTGTGGAATGCAACTTATGATGGAACTTGTAAGATGAGATTATCTTGATTTCCACATTGTCCATGCCTTCTATCCAATGTGTAGTAGTAGGTGTAATCATCGTTGTAGATGATTGAAGATCTTCAATATATTTTGAATTCATGCTTGTATACCCCATAGAAACGTCAATATACCCCCATCGTCCTAAAAATATCAAGAATTTCCCATTCAATCAGATAATCTTCATATATGGGAGTAGAATTTTCAAAAGAAGTCCCACTAACAAATTGTGTCTCTTCCTCATCATTTACCATAGAGAATCAATTAGAAGTGGAAAGTTTCTACCTAATGTAGAAAATGATGATGACATTGCCCTGATAGGTACTCTTCTTGTATTTGTCTTCTTTTTTTTTTTCATTTTCAAATTAGTATTTTTTTTTTTTTGGGAAATTGTAAGATATCCAGTGTAAAATCTCAACGAGTGAGTCACTACCCCTAGGGCACACCATAGTTAGTTCATGTGGTTTGAACTTACAACTTTCCACTTTCTAAAGTGGAAGGCAACTAATTGAACTAAACCCATATAGATCTACAAGTTGTCCATGATGAATTTTATTCTGTTTCGATTTGGCTATCTTTGCTCTTCCTCCTAGTCATGTCATATATGGGAATCATATAGTTTCGCCACCAAGAAAATTGCCCTGATTACTGATTGATGAAGGGCTAGACCAAAAGTCAAGAATTTCATCCAAGGTTCTCAATTTAGGATTTTAATAAAATCTTTTGCACGATTAGATTAGGGAAAATTTTAAATATGGCGTAAATTAATTTGAGAAATCTAAATCCAAAATTCACCTAAAATTACAAGAAAATCTCAAATTTCTCTCAATTCTCTCAACCAAAGAAAAATTGCTCTATTGGAGAAAATCGAATTTTCTTATGGGTCACCTAACATTTGATTTCACTTCCAAAAAAGAAAAAAAATGATAGAAGGACCAAATCTCATTGGAAAATTGACACCATGCAAATTGACAAAGAAATTAAAATTCTAGTGAAAACTAAAAATATAATTGCAAGATTAAGTAAATTATTTCAAGCAAAATAAAACTAGAATTCAAAATATAAAAATTCTAGAACGAACTTGCTTGTAGAAAGCCAAGAAAAAACTCAAACTTAGGGTGATCTCTTTGGGCGCTGAAGCCCTTTGTATATGGTGTTTGGATTACAAAATTTGTCAAAAATAGATATTATTGTCACTCTATGGTACCTGTTACAAAATTGGTTATAACTTTGTTCACAGTAAGTCGATTGCTTAAATTTGGATTAGTTGAAAAGACCTTTGAATAAGTTTTCCAATGAATATTTTGTGAAAGTCTTAACATCCTTTGATGCATCAAATAAGTTTGCACAGTTATATTTTTTTCAACCAATTTTAAAGTGACATATCGCACCTAAATTAAGAAAGAAAGCACAAAATGAAATCTGAAGCTGCTGCAGGTGAATCTTTTGGAGAATTGTCAGAACTTGGTGAGCTGGGGCTTGTTGGTGTGGACCTTCCTTTTACCTGAAAGAGGGATTTTGAATGTCTTGATCTTGAAAATGGAAATATAAAATCGATCTGTTTTCTAGGTGTACAAAGCTATACAAGAATCTTAAGAAACAGAAATGACGATGATAAGAAGAATGTAGTTGAACATAGTGAGAGTTCAACTTAGCAAACCTAAAAATATGATTTGAGTCTATATATTAAGTTGGAAACATAGCTTCCAATCCCAAGAGCTACAAAGGCATTGGTGTATCTAAATAGGGAACCGCACATACAACACACCACACATATACATAAGATTTAAACCATTCAAATGGGCCCAGCAATAGATCGCCAATCGATTTTTTTGATTGGAGGGCAATTTTACAAGTTTACATTGTTCCTGTGTAAACTCTAACTAAGGCAGTATAAAATGTTCTTTTGCGAGAGAGAGAGATGTATGAGCGAAAACTATAATTGAGAGGCAGAGTCAACTCTCCTTTGATTTTTCCTTGCCTTTGAGCATAGTTATCGCTGTTGAATCTGTAAATGTATTGAAAGATAACCACGTAAATCATTGTATTGGAATTTACTTTTTTGTGTTAATTTTTTTCTTTCTATTTTCTCTTTCGATATTGTTGTTTTTATGCAGTAAGAAAAATGTTTCCTTCCAACAATTGACTGCTATAGCAATAAAAACATTTTGCTGAGGACTTTCATTTATTGAATGTGGCTTATTGCTCTCTTTTATTTCAGAACATCCTTTTTTCATGTCACTGATTGAATGTTGCCGATTGCCCAATCCATTTGATTTATTACTGGTGGCTAATTCACAATAGGATTGGTGGATCAAGGGCATGCATCTTACAGGATTTTAGATTAAAGAAACCAATTTCCGTTGAAGATCAACGACAGCAAAATTTCCCTTAAGAAGCTAAGGTGTCACGGCCCAAACCCGCACATGACTAAAGCCACAAATAAAATCAAATAAACAATTCCTAAATAACATACCCATCAGATTGTTGGGATTACTCATAAGCTTGGTTCAACGTACATTACTTAATTACATAATCATGCTTAGGAATTACATTCGAGTTCACATGAAAAACATCGTGTCACATGATTAACAAAATACAAAAAATAAAGACTTCTTAAGGGCTACCTTTTTACCATCGTGCCTGGGATCCTTTGGACCCGTCTCTGTTGCTTCTCCTGCATATGTGAGGAGTTAGTACAGGAAACAAGGAGCGAGTAAGGTATAATACATATATAAGGAAGAATACCACCAAAATAAATTCTTGGAGTCGCACATATATTAGAAGTATCTCACTTTTGTATTCCTTAACTACTACAAAACTCTCACACTAACCTTACCACAAGAAGGGGAGGGAATCACAAAAACAAGTCACTCATGCAACTGGGTCCCACCACTACCTCATGTGTCATGACCATTCCTAGTCCCTGTCGGTGACTCTGGCATAGAACCTACCTTTCCAGTTCACGCTTACGGGTCCCATCACTATTCCCAATTTCATGGCCATTCCCATCCCCAACTAGTGACCCAATGCATCGGGACCATCCCATCCACCTCATCTCATAGTGACATAAATCCCACGTTATCTTCAATGTTCATTCACAAGAAGAATTAAACAAACCATGCGAAGTTTGTAGACAAACCATCACAAAGCATAAGATATATTGACCAATTCAGCAGAAACTCATAACGTAAGCATGTATAATTTCATAAATTCTACAATGTTAGCAAGATCCCTCACCTAGAGATTCAATGGTGGCTCGTCAATTCTCACGGGATATCGGTGGCTAGCCTCCGGGCGATCAACAGCTGCCCCAACACAACACACAAAATGCACACATACATCACATCACTAACAATGACACTTAGAAAAGCACTACTTCAAAGATTATGCAAAAACCCCCCAAATGCCACCCCTCAAAGGGTTTCTCAAACCCGAACAAACTCAACACCACCCCAACCCAAGCCCCAAATTCGAAATTCCTCCTTCACCCCATGATCTCTTCTCTAATAAGAGCCCTCGAGGTCTCCCAAATCATACTCCACAAGTATCCCAACATGCATGGAAGAAGGGGAGGTGGAGGGAAAGGGCTGGAGGAGGAAGGACATTTTCATTACTTTTCAGTTCTACCCTGACACAGGTGATTTTGGCAGGACGAGTCTACTCAGGTGAGCCCACATCGGACTCTCCATCACAGCTTACACTCTCAGTCCCAGATATTACGTCATAAAATTAATACTTTTAAGGGTCGGGCCGTTACACAAGGAACGAGGGTAAAAATATCGCAAGGGGCAATATATTGGTATGAATTATGGTGATGTTTTTCTCTCTCATACTCGAGTTTTTTTTTTTTTTTCAAAAATTAAGAAAATTAAGGGCTTCATGGATATGTAAATTTTTCATTAAATATCAGTGATTTACATATTCAAATATTTTTTTAAGTTATGAACTCAAGAATTTATATATTCATATTATAATTTTTGGAAACGGTTTTGGAAATTTCATCGGTTTTGAAAAATAATTATAAATTTTCCATCGAATTTGATGATGATTTATTATCATTTTTTCAAATTTGATAACAGAATTATTGTACAAAAAGAAAATTTTAAATTAGATCTTCAATCTTCTATAAAAAAATTAAAAATTATTGAACACCTTAAAGAACCCTCTTTTCTAGTTAAAAAAGAACATTTTGAAAAAAACACTTGTTTTAAAATGTTGTTCTGACTTTCCTAACGCATTTTGAGGGCGGAAGGAACATATAGTTTCTTTACCTTATATAAAAGATTTCAGTGAATCAAAAATACCAAGAAAAGCTAGAGCTGCACAAATGTTAATAGAACAACAAGAAATGTGTAAAAAAGATAATGGATTTAAAAAGGAAAAATTTAATTAGAGAAAACAGCTCTCCATGGAGCTTAAGGCTTTCTATGTAAATAATACTGCTTAACAAGAACGAGGAGTTCCTCGACTCGTAATAAATTTCAAACCATTAAATAAAGTTCTACAATCAATAAGATTTCCAATTCCCTATATACAAGATATTTTGCATAGGATATATGATGCTAGAATACTTTCTAAATTTGACTTAAAATCTGGTTTTTGGCAAATTCAAATAAAAGAAGAAGATAAATAAAAAACTGGTTTTGTCGTCTCCTCTGGACATTTTGAATGGAATGTAATGCCTTTTGGATTAAAAAATGCCCCTTCTGAGTTCCAAAGAATAATGACTGAAATATTCAATCCTTTTAGCAATTTTATGCTTATTTATATAGATGATATTTTAATTTACTCTGATTCTATTTCTCAACATTGGAAACATTTAGAAATCTTCAAAAAGGTTGTTTTAAAAAATGGTTTGGTTTTAAGTCAGAAAAATGAAAATATTTCAAACTGAAATAAACGTTGTAGGCTTTAAATTAAAAAACAACACAGTTGAACCTGTTAACAGAGTAATAGAATTTAGTGATAAATTTCCTGATGAAATAAAATATACTAAACAGCTGCAAAGATTTCTAGGATGTTTAAATTATGTTTCAAATTTTTATAAAAATGTAGTTGAAGATAGAAAAATTCTACAACAAAGACTAAAAAAGAATCCTCCTGTTTGGAATGAATTTCATACCAAGGCAGTTCAAAGAATAAAGCGAAAGGTTAAAAATCTTCCTTGCTTAAATTTAACAAATCTTGAAGCTTTCAAAATTGTTCAAACAGATGCCTCTGAAATTGGTTACGGTGGTATTTTATTACAAAAAGAAGATAGCAAAGAGAAAATTGTTAGATTCATCTCAAGAACATGGAATCTAACTCAATCAAATTATTCAACAATTAAAAAGGAACTTTTAGCAATAGTTTTATCAATTCAGAAATTTCAACTAGATTTACTAAACAAAAGATTTTTATTAAGAATATACTGTAAATCTGCTAAAGAAGTTATAGAAAAATATGTTAAAAATTTGACCAACAAACAGATATTCGCTAGGAGGCAAGCAATCCTTAGCGTGTTCGATTTTGATATTGAATATGTTAATGGAATTAACAATTCCCTTGCTGACTTTTTATCAAGAGATTTTCTGCAGAAAACATCGAAGAATTCTACAACGAAGGACAAAGGATTGTGAGATAATATCTCTATTTCCTTTGGATTGTTCTTACAATCCTCTTTGTTCGTTTTCTTCTTAAACATCTGATCAAAATTGTCTTTATCTCTATCTTAGTTAAACTTTTTCTTAGATTCTAAAAAATGCAGCCTCATCAGACGCCTTTGAGGTTTCCTCTCCTTTCCAAAAAGTCCAACAATTGCAACAAGTGATGAACATTGGTTCTCCTTTTTCTCCTCATCCATCAAGACCCAACATCTATGAAAAACATGCTCTTTGAGGAAATCCTTCTTCTCCCCAACTCTTCTCTCCAACACCTGCTCCAATTGCCAGGCCTTCTAGTCCAACATCTGAATTCCACACAACTGTTAACAGATACAATCAGATAATCTACACTCTCCCTGATGTTTGTCATCCTGAATCTACTACAATTCAAGAAATCATCCCTTTTTGCTTTCCCCTTGGAAATTATGTTCGAACATCTCATCCTTATTATTTCCATCTTGCTATCCTGATTGAAACCAACAGTTGTGCTTTTGATCACTTTTCGAAGGATCAAAATCAAAATCGTTTTGAAGGTTATTTTCCAAACAACTGTGAAATTGCTTATTCAAAATTAAAAATTTAAAAATTATTTCTAAAGAGCAATGGGAGGCCCCACTCTTTCAACATAAAGCAATTTCAAAACCTGGTTTTCATGACTTAACTTTTAATTATTGGGATTATATGAATACATGGGAAAATGTTTTGTTTTACCAAAATTCTGCTTTTCTTCATTCGTGGTTTATTCGGATAAAAGTTGAGAAACTTGACGAAATTCCTTTATAATGGTTTTCAAAATTCTGGACTCCATTTGGAGCTCAAAAATACGTTCTTCCAACAACTGTTCAACCAACATTTCAAAAATATGTTTCTTTGTTAAAAAATGAAAACAAAAGTCTTTTTGAACATATTAATCTTGCTTTTGATGATTGGTCAACATTGATGTTTTATGTTTATTTCAATATTCCTTGGATTTGTAAATGGGTGTTTGAAAAAAGAATGGATTTAGCCCTCCTGTTTTAACAAGAAAAATTGATATTCGTAATTGGGAAAAAAATTCCTTTGATGAAATTATTGCCTTCGGGGCTGAAATCTGTGAAACACCTATAACAAATGTAGCAGTTGAAATATCTACAACAACTGCTATTAGATCTAGTGGTAGTTTTTTAGAAGCACTTAATGCTTCTTCAACCAAAACAACAACTACAACACTTGCTAGAATAGTATCCCCGTTTTCAAAAAAGTCTTTAACATCTCCCTTTTCCTCTTCCCCTTCTCAACATATTTCAAAACAATCCCTGTTCACTGCTGCTGACATGCTGAAGCTGAAAGACGACTGGATGAAAGAAGTTCTTGCTCAAATTGAAAAATCTGAGCAGTCTGAAAAAACTGAAGAATCATTCACCACAATGGCGAAGAATTTCTTAACTGAAAATCAATTTGCTACATTGCAACGCCTGCCTGAAGATGATATTGAAGAAGAAGAAAAAACACCTGTAAAAGAAAATCCATTCATCTCGGTCAAAGGAAGAAAAAAGAAGTAGACTACATGTATAAATACGACATATGTATTTTATACTGTATTCTAACAAAAGCCTCCGACCAACAGACAACAAATGATGATTGATTTTGAAAAATAAACAACCACGAAGTCAAAAGATGCCTCCACCGACTGTTGGCAACATCTGGACCTCTGAAGAAAAGATGCTCTATCCATCAAGCAACACGTGTCTTCTACTTCCACTGAAAAATGTCTCCATCCTAACAGGTGACAAACATGTGATTCTATCTCTTTTGTTTCTTTTTTCAAGATGAAAACACCTGTCCTTTATCTTTTTCCTTTTGTTAATCTTGTAACACCTGTCTTCTTCTGGAATTCTTTTTATATATTTATTAATTTGTTATTATTTTTGAAATTTGAAAAGTCACTGAATTTTTTGAAAAAATGATTTTGGAAATTTCATCCGTATTGAATGTGGCTAATAAATTTTCCATCGAATTTGTTGATAATTTATTATCAATCTTGAAATTTGAAAAGTGGCCAAATTTTTTGAAAAACGATATCGGAAATTTCATCCGTATTGAATGTGGCTAATAAAGTTTCCATCGAATTTGTTCATAAATTATAATCATTTTTGAAATTTGAAAAGTCACCCGATTTTTTTAAAAAACGATATTAAAAATCTCATCCATATTGAATGTGGCTAATAAATTTTCCATTGACTTTGGTGATGATTTATTATCATTTTTGTGAAATTTGAAAAGTCACCCAATTTTTTGAAAAAAAACGATATTGGGAATTTCATCCGTATTGAATGTGGCAATTTTCCATCGAATTTAGTGATAATTTATTATCTTTTCTTGAAATTTAGAAAGTCACCCAATTTCCATCGTCTTATAAAAATTCACCATTAATTATTTTCCATTGAAAAGTCATCATTAATTAATTTCCATAAAAAACGAAAAGTCACCATTAATTATTTTCCATCAAAATATGAAAATATCACCTTAAATTTCCATTGTTATTTTTTAAAAGTCACAATTAATTTTCATCGGTTTTGATTAAACAAAAGAATAATGAAAAAAAAACCAATGATAAAAAAACAAATATTAGTTTTCCATCAATTTTTTAATTTTTATACCTGCACGGTTGATATATATCGACCGATATATATGATATTTGTACCTATATACTAAGGAAGTCAATGTTCATTGATCAAACTTTCAAATATGAGAGACCTCGTTATTGCAATCTAAAGATTGGATGTTCAAGTCTCGTGGGCGTTGATAAGCCGCCGGCCATAAAAATAATTTGTGAAATTCCAAAATAAAGGATAATTTAACTTCGATGATAACGATGTTAATTTATTTATACAAAATTCAAACATTTTCATCTCTAGTAATACTGCAACTGGATTTGAAACTTCACTCAAACTCCTCTTGAAATCCAATCCAATTAATTTAACATTTTGAATTCAATTTGGCATGTTATTTCTGGAGTTATTTGACTTGAAATTCTATTAAGTGAAGCCTTTTGCATAACAAGTTTTCATGGTACTATACTTGAGGTTTTCTTCTTCTAATAAGAATTATTAGAGTAAAAAATGTATCATAATATAAAAGAAAATATTTAAAATAAGCATCGAATGAATTTTAACTATTCATTTATTCGATAAATGTGATTTATTTTAACTTATCTTTATCATGTTAAAAAAATAGAGAAAATTTATCAAATAACGACTAAAAATAAGGGAGACTGATCCATCCTACTTTTTGTGAAACCAACAACTAAGAAATATATAAAGTGTGTAAGATTGATTTTAAGAGTTAGAACAGTATGCCTATCTTAATCTAAAAAATAGAAGATTTTATAAACGAGAAGTCGCACATCAACATACTATCTTTGGTTTGGTCAGGAGATCATTGACGAGGTCAATTGACTAATGAGTCATGGACCAAATTGGTTAAAGTGATGGATTGTGTAACAAATTTGGCCTCATAGGTCATGGTCAAATTGGAAAGTTATCACCACTATTCATGCCAGAGGAAGTCATACTTGTAGCAGCTGTAGCATGGGGTCATTTCTCAAATTCTACTGGGGAAGAGTGGGGACCCTCAATTAAAATGGCAGACAGATTCATCTCGGATTCGAGTTGGTCCAGATTCCAGACAAGCACAAGACATGTTTGCTATTAATAGCTTTACTGTAGTATTTAAGATAGAATGAGAACACCTCAAACAGCCAATGCCAAATCAAATGGATAGGATTAGTGACTTTATTGACGATTGATAATTATTTGGGTACATCGAATGAGGGATAAATTTTGCAGGGTTATTGTACCTTTGACCAGAGGTTACCCTTGGTATTATAAATACCCTTGCTTGATAAGGAATTTTCAAAAGTAGGAGGGGAAAATCAGTTTTTTACCCCTACCCTTAGTTACCAAATAAGGGTAATGAGAGATTACCCTGTTACCCCCATCCAAACGCGGCCTTTGTATTCCGTCTGTCTGAATTCACACCCACAAAAGAAACCATCAAGCCTATTCCTTGACGAAATAAGAATGACCAAGGGAATAGTCAGTCTATTCAAATTTACACCAACCCTTTGACCAACTAAAACATCTACATGTATATATCATGAAAAACATGGCAGAGAAATAACCGGGCTTTTTCCACCACCCATTTATGAAACGATATTGACAAACAGTGAGGAAGGAGGTTCTGAGGAAAAGAAGTGAAGTTCACATAGTTGTAGAAGGCAATACGAGAATCAATTGGTCATGTCACAACCACCAAAGGGATGAGCACTGGTAGCAGCGGCTCTTTTTCCTCTCTCTTGCCACTGGCGGGATCCTTGGGGTCGACCATTCTCTCCACGAGCCATCTGCTGCTGCTGTTTCTCATCCTCTGCTCCTTCATGTTTGCAAAAAGAGAATCCAACGTCTGAGGCCTCCGCTGGGGCACTGTGTTCACCTGCACATTCCAGATGCCAGCCCATTAGACAAACATTTTAACCTGCACAAATCTGTCTGCCACACATTTAATTTTTAAAAGGATTTGTGATCATTTCATCCTGATGCCTCAGAAATCATGAGACATTTCCATATTTGTTATCAAATAAATCCATGATTATCTAAAGGGGCTGTTGTGTAATTTTCCAGCTCATTGAAAGTGAAGATAAAGAATATGAGTCTTTCCTCTTGTTCCATAGAAGTCTCTTTGCTAAAAAAGCATAGAACATGAGACATTTTCCTCTTCTGCAAAGGAATACAATTTAATGGGAGAGAGAGAATATTTTAATGGGGAGATTTCCCTCACTAGACGAGACAATATCTCATTCATTTTTTGTAAAAATGAAAAGGAATTTTGGTTGAAAAAGCATAAAAACCAGACATTTATGGCACGATAAAATGTTGGAGTTTATGACTTGTGTCAGACAACATGGATTGTAGCCAAAAGATAAATTTTCTTGTGGAATTAAATTCCTCAAGGAATTTCGCAAACAGCCCAAAGTCACTAGTTATCCTACCTTCTTCTAAAAGAGAATATCTCATGACATTGTACATAAAAAAAAAAAATATCAGCATGTTTGAGGAATTATTCTAAATTTACAGGTTGCAGTCCATTCCTTGAATATGATTTTCAGAAGATGAGAGGGCTTATTATAGTACACTGAGCCAAACAAGCCCAACATATGCCTTGTGATAGGCATGCAATTTATAGTAGTGTTAATAACCAATTCCTTTCAAACCTGTCTCCCTCGTTGGAAAACAAAAATTGAAATTATACATATTTTATATATCCTGAAACTACATTAATACAGACATGTTGTAATATTTCATAATTACCCAAACTAAACCATAAACTTTTTTAGATGTTGACCATATCCTCTAAAACAAACATCAACGGATAAAAAAAGAAAAAAAAAAAGAAATTGGCATTAGGTGTAATACCTTTTGAGTGAGGCCATTTTGTGAAGCATTCCACCGAGCAATAACACTGCAAATGCCAAGCAACTCAATCAACAATAACACACCATCAAACACAAAGGATCAGAGCAGATGAGGCCACCAACATGCTATGAATATTAGACATTATTCCATCACTATTTATCACAGTATACTATCACCATTTACCACCGTTTTCTAACACTATTTACCACAGCTATCTTCTGCAAGGAGAGACACTTACCAGTCTTCAATCAATTCAGGACTTACTAATGGTGACAAAGAAAAACCAACCATGCATTTACAATGTCATTCCATGAATAGCTGTTTCCGACCAACGCTGACCTGCAGATTCTGTCTTAACCTCCACTGGGTCTAGTCCAAACTCCAAAGATGAAGCTAGCATGACAAGGCACCATCATATCATTTACACTAACATGGTTTTCATCACCACCGAAGAGAATCTTCAATCCCACATGAAGCAGCGGGATAAGAAAAAAATATGCTACTGGTTCCCTTTCCTCTTTCAATGCAATTCAGCTCAGCTCAAAAGTAGATCATTAGTCTGGTACACATCTCAGGGGTCAAAATCTTCCTACAGGATTCCTCTTACCAAAAAGAAACTTCTACTGGCATCGGGAAACAGCTTTTCAAAGATGGATCCAGATACAAATGGTCTCTTGTTTCATGATACAAATCAAGGACCTGATCAATACAAACATTACATCACTCTGGCAGATAACACAAGTAGTCCACTCACAATCTGCCGCTTCTTTTTTCTATTAAAGATACAATCTTCCTCTTAACTTCATATAACAGGTAAAGGGACTTTAGTATTCACAACACCCAATCTGCTAACTTGTAATGTCAAAAACAAAAGAATGTATCAACATCAGAAACTGGTCAGGTCCAAATATCTACTAGTTTAACTGGTCCAATGATAGGAAAATTGAAGGCTCGGATTCATGGCCCTCAAGCACATGTAGAACCAGAATTGATTACAGCCATGCATGCCTTCTTCAGACTCATGTTCAGACACATCAACAGGAAACAAAAGCCATCAGTCAAGGGAAACTACTATGATGAGCAATTCATTTTCATCTGCAAACTGTGGCCCTTTGGAGTTACTTTAGGAGCCTAAGATACCATTCTTCTTCAAGATGAGGAAGGAACAGGAGATGACTATTCCTCAATGAACTCATGTTTCAGACGAGTAATAAAGTTGTTTGTCAATAGAATGAATGCATTAAGGACTTCCCTTCGATATGCAAACCTGTGGCCCTATGAAGGCAATGATTTAGGAACACAAGATGAGACTTCTCCACTTCATCAAGATGAGAAAGGAACCCAAGTTCAAAAAGGAACACATCCTTCCAACCGGGAAAGTGAGTTTGTTCTGTCCACTTTCTACAATTTCCCTATCATCATGATACAAAAAGAATGGAAACATTACTCTTTATTCCCATCCTTGACTGCTTCCATCTTCATAGTAAAGCTTTACTGACTAACACAGAGATAGGTGCAACTTTCATCTGCCTGTGGCTTTCACTTTCAAGGTACCTACCTTAAGACTGAACTGAATCTCGGATATATGTCAGGGTGAGGGGAAAGAAAACCCTAGTTGGAAATCCAGTTAAAGAAGATAATAACAGTAGAGGACACCAAATGATGAGAGAAGTTTGTAACATAAGATCAAGAAACATCTCATTCATCTGACGACAGACATAGAACTCAAGTAGTCAAAATGCATGAGGCTGTTGAAGACAATGAACTGAAGCTCCTCAGCAAATTTGAACAAGGCAAACAAAAAATAGAGATGGCTATAATTGCCTTTGCTGAACATAATGAGTGGACAAGACTGTTATCTAAACTCAATTCCCTTCCACACAGTAAAGAAAATTTTCCTGTCTATTTGGCTAAAACCAATGAGAACTATCTCTCACTACCACCATCAGATGCCTTACCACTAAACAAGCAAAGCAAAAATATATCATCCAGTTTTCCGAATTCCTCAATAACCCATGTTATAATGCAAGAAACATTTTCATCTCCTCACTTACGTGCAAATTGACTTCACCAAATAACATATCTAGCCAGTTTTCATCAGTTCCATAGAAAATATATTAGCCTGAGAACGAGTGGATCCAACTTATATTTCCAATGACAATCCCATGGAATGATACCACAGCTTCTCATCTCACAAAAATAACCGCAGCTTAGTGACTTGTGCCATTACATGACTCCGAATGTATTAACTAACTTGAGGCATATATTCAAAGTCACCAGTCAGCATTGACAAATGCGCATGTGATTTACCTGTAAAATCATAAATGGTCTTTTAAAACAACTGATATGCATCATAGTAATTTACACTGATCATTCACCAAGGGACTGAGATTACCTTGGCTTGTTCCAGTTAACCACCCTATTGCGACTAAGGGGCCCATTACAGATGGGAGCAACTGCAGCCTTCTTGGCAGCTTCTGCCGCTAATGGGAACTGGTTCCCTTGAAAATTTGACCTTCTCTTAGCAAGCACGCCCTGCATTGAGAATATGGAATGCACATTATAAACAAGACGAATTAGCAAAAGAGAAAAGAACAAATCAACATGGGTTATTCCTTGACTGACGTAATGAGGCAAAAAACTAAATAACCATTCAACAAAATTACCTGTCTAAGAGATGACCTGCAATGCATATATTTCCGCAACTTGGATGAGTTCCCTTGAGAGGCATTACCAGGTGGGAATCTCCCGCTTTTATTCTACAAGGTCCAAAACGTATAAATAAAAAATAGTTAAAAGGAACTATTCTTCAACAAAATAAAGACATGCCACAAGCATTACGTTGCACTCTTCAAGAAAATAACAAAGCTTACCGAAGCCCTTGGTTTCCTAGCTTTAGAAGAAGATTTCCTGGACATCTTGATAAGATCATCTGGATCAAAGGGCAACCATTTCAAAACAAAACTCTAAGAAGAACCACAAAATAATACAGAGAATTGAGAATTCGATTTCAAAATAATAATAATAATACAGTTTTTTACTACAAAACTCAGAGAAACATCATACCTAGGGCCATATCCATTTTCTTCTCGGCAAGAGCAATTGCATCGCTTGTCATTGCAGGCACCGTTGCCATCATCGCTGCCATCTGCAACAAGAAAATCAATAACAAACAGAGTAAGAAACATAACATAAGAGCTAAACCCAAAAAAAAGTAAATAATTAGGCAGACCAATGCAAAGAATTGTAGGCATTCAATTAGAATCTTCTTGAATAGGGCTATTAGGGCATTGTTGGAAATTCTTATAGATTCCCATGTAAAACCCATCAAACGATCGTAATCATGTATGAACCGATCTATAATTTTTAAATCATGCGCGTACGCATTCAATATACAGTCAGGTCCATTTCCAGTTGAAAATCAAGTAATAACAAGCCAATTCAAAATGGAGAGCACTTTCCGGCCTCAATGAACGGAAAAATCACAATCAAATTCATTGCAGTAGCATCCATCAAATGATCTAGGGTTTCCCAAGAAAACAAATATTAAATTCTCAAAGGAAGGATGATTGCAGTACAGGATTCAATTAGGAGAGACAAGAAACAAAAGAAAAACTTACCGATTTTGGTTTGATTGAAAGCAGAAATATCTAAGGGTTTGAACGATCAGCAAAGAAAACAATCTAGGGAACTGGTCTTTTTCGTGATAAATATAAATAGCGAGACAGCAAAAGAAATAAAAAATGGAAACAGCCGCTGAGGAATCTGTTTAGAATTTCGGATATCGACGCCCTTTATTCACGACACGTGTTGTGTTTTCACTGGGCAGTCGGTTGAGTATATTAGTGAAAAACCAAGACTCAAAATATGAAAGTTTAATTTTAAAATAATTAAATTTAAATACAATTTAAAATAATAAAAAATGAATTAAAATGCTATCAGAGGCATTGATATTTTAATTAAATGAGACAATGGATTTATTTTTATTCACTTATAATTGTATAAATAGTAAAAAATACTAATATTTCTTAATAAAAAACAAACATCAGAAAAATTACAAAAAAAAAATTATGGACTTCATGGATATGTAATTTTTTCATTAATATCGGTCATTTATTTTTCAATTATTTTTTTAAGTTATGAATTTGAGAATTTCAAATGTTTTTAAAAAATAATGAAAAATTACAAAAAAAAAATTGTAATTGATAGTACCAGCTGAAATGAGAAGGCTTATTTAATTTTTCATTGTGTTTAAAAAAATTAGGTGAACTTTTCAATTTTCAAAAATTGAAATTTCCCGATATCAGCTGATATTTGCCGATATCGGCAATAATCTTTTTATGACAAAATTATTGAATACAAATAGCACAATATTGCTAATGTATAAATTTTTCTCACAACAAAAACTAAAATATAAATTTAAAGCATGAGAATAAACATCATTTAAAATATCTTTTAAATTAAATTTGTTCTACAATTTACAATTACAAATTCAAGCATCGCAATCAAACTTAAATTATAAATAACACAAAAGTGAGAAAAAAGAAATATATTTTTTCCCTAAAAAGAAGGTAAAGAGCATTTAAAATTTGTTAAAAACTTTATATCATTTATTTCCCCATTCTCTTATCTTTAAGTCCCCTTGTAATATTTTCTTTTTCATGTTTTCCCAACAAATTGTACATCACAACATGCCCATGAATGGAAATATGTTTTTCATGGTTTCAAAAAAAATTATGTGATTATATTAGCAAATATCGAAATATCGGTGGTATTATATATTGAGATATCAATGATATTATATATATCTAATATATATCATATTGACCGATATTTATACCTATGATTATACATAACTATAATTATTATTATTATTATTATTATTATTTTGAATTACATTCAAATTGGGCTTATGGGCTTAATTGTGCAGTGGCGACCGGGGACAATAGTTTGATTGTTACTTCATTAAATACACTTACTGTTGGCAGGCAAGCATTAAGTTAGTCAATACAAGTGAGGGTGTAAACGGACCTAGATCCGGCCCATGGACCGTCCGGCCCGGCCGCCCGACAAATAAATATACAGGCCGGATCCTAAGGTCCGTGGACTCGGACTCGAACATTTCATTTATTTTTAGACAGGCTGCGGATGGTCCGCGAGCCCGTCGGACTCTTTATTGTTTACTCGATTCTTTACTGTTTTCGAAATTTTCGGATAAGAGGTGTTTCGAAACTGTTGACGGAAAGAAACACAGAAAGAAACCCTAACTCTTTACCTTCCCTTCTCCATCGTCGCCCCATCGTCGCTTCCCTTCTCCTTCGCCCCATCGTCGCCCCATTACCGCTTCCCTTCTCCTTCGCCCCATCGTCTTTTCCCTTCACTCTGGATTGCTCTCTCCATCTCTTCTCTTCTCTCGCCATCGTTCTCGATCGCTTTCTCCCTCTCCTCCCTTCTCTCGCCGTCGCTCTGCTTGGATTTCACTCTCTTTCTCTCACTCAATCTCTTCCCTTCTCTCTCAGTTCTCTCAATCCTCTCCCTCAGCCCTCTCTTCTCTGTTCGGATTTGCACCGACCAACGCGGTCCCTCTACGCCCCTTTGCTGCCGCCTGAGTCACTCCTTGTCCCAGCCCTACCCATCCGTCACAGGTAACCCTTTTTTACTTAATTTATTTTATTTATTTGCTTTTATTGTTTGGGTTTCATCTATCATAGATGACCATAGCCTAAAACAAAATTTGAATTTGATGTAAAAGGTATTATTAGACCATGTTGGATGCTAGATCTTTCTTCTCTTTCTTTCTTCTTCTTTTTGGTACTTCTTTTTTTCTTTATTTAATGAAATGGTGTAAATGTTATTTTGGGTCTTTTCGAAGCTCTAGTTTTAAGCAAGATTTTCTATCTATTTTCTAAACTAAAACCCAATGCTATCAGGTCAAACATAAATACTAGAAAACATAAAAGGAAAGCCCTTCACTCAGAAAAAAAAAAAAAATTTTAACACAAAATGGAAGTGGGCTTAATCATTTCTGGCCCTCCTCTCCTGGTTTTCACTCCCAGCAAATCTATCTCTTCTCCTTCTCAGTCTCTCAGTCAGCTGAAACCAAATCCAGCTCTCTCTCTCGGCCTCTTTTCTTCTCTGTTTTCCCAGTTTTCATCACCCGTAAGCTTAAGAGGAAAATTTTTCAAAGTTCAGATTTTCGGCCTAGGAACTCCAGTAAAGGTAACCACTGTGTTCTCTTTCAATTTCAGTCGGTTTAGAATGTGTGTAAAATGGTTTTGAAGTTTAAGAAAAAACTTGGTTTTCTTAGTGTCAGTGGACTTTTGGTGTTAAGATCTAATGGCCTACTTAGTTCTGAAACTTTAAACCTCTGCCTATGGAAAGAGGACTCCCAGAGGAGTCCATCGGACCGGCTAGATATGGAAACCAAATTCGAGAAACCCACTGTTTCTGGATTCATTTTTCATACAGTGTCTGCCCGTCACTGTTTGCTGTTGCAGACAGTGGAGGAAGGGAAAAAAAATATTATTGTTGGATTATGTTGATGCTTGTGATGTTAGTACCCATTGATAAATGAAAAAATGTGTTGACCCTCTTCTCTTATTACTATAGTATAAATACTATTGCATTCACTTCTAGGCCGATCCTATTGGTCGGGCACTGAGTGATTTCACTTCCAGGCTGACGCTATATTTGTCGGACACTGAGTGACCTCGAGGTCTACTCAAAATGTCAGATCTGGTCCTATCTAGAAGACAGCCGAGAAGTGATCTGAGAATCTAGACCTAACTCAATAAGTCAACCTGGTCAATGCCCAGAAAACAATATGAATTTTGGACTGAGCACCTTTTTATTGCTATATATTGTGGATTATTGTAATTTAAAAACGATAGAAACCAAGTAGGAGACTCAATTCCATGTACCTTGGATATTTTTGGAAAAACAATGATGATTTCAAATACTACTTGTGTGTATGTATTTGATGCTATGTATGTGGCTTAGGATTGATTGTGCACTTGTTTGTTGTTTGAACAGAGACCGCGCAACCACACATATACGATGAGGGAATTTAACTTTGCAGAAAATGTAAACAGGTTTTTATTATGAGATGAATCTTGAGCAATGAGTGGTTTCAGATTTGATGAACCCACTCATGTGCCTAGACATGATGCACTATGGCAAGAGTTCTTATGATGCTTACGAATGCTATGATGTTGATCATATGGAATGTGTAAGACTGCTTCCATGTGCCTTTGACTATTGAACCAATATCGGCCATGTGTGTGAGATGGTTTACGTCTACTGGACCATGGGTGTCGACAGTTTTGCTGACTTGAGGGTGTCAGTATCGGCTATAGGAGAGCCGGAAATGTACTCGTAAGGATGTATTTTGACCGTGTCGGCACTTAATACAATGGTCTCAGTGTAGTCGGTAGGTGTGACGTTGGATGATAGCAGTATTAGAAGGAATGATGAATTATGGGACTGATGATGATATTATGCTTATTTGTTATCAAGCATGAGATATTATTGCAGCTGTTGATTATTGCTAACCTGCTGTTTACTTAACTGCACTGTTATATTTCCTTCACTGGGCTAGTTAGCTCACCCCACTCACCTTTCAAAAGATGAACCCGAGGAGGAGAACCCTCTATTTCAAGCTTAGAGTGGATAAGTTGCAACGGAGTTTTGGGATTCCCACTGAGGGGAATACCCTTATCTTTGCTTTCTGATTCTTGGAACCTCTTTCTTTTGTAAAGTACCGAGTGTGGTACTTAATTTGTATCAATGTTATGGATTAAGCTATTACGTTTCTGTAGTTACTCTGATGGTGTTGATTTTGAATGATAATTCAGTGTTTGGATTTATGTGTGTTGATGTTTGTGTTTGTGTCTCTTGGGAGGGACTTATGGTATATGTTTGAGTCTACATGTTGGGACATGTGTGACCTTTGGGCCCAACTATTGCTCCAGCCCAGTTAGAATACTTGAGTGTTGTGTTAGTTTAGTGTTAGCTTCAAAAAAAAAAAAAAATCAGTCGCGTTCCGGGCCCACCCTTCGGGTCGGGGCGTGACAACTACTTTCCTTTCAGAACATCCAAAAATAGAACTGGATTAGAAGAAATGATACAAGAAACTCAAAAGTCCACTCGGAGGCATGGAAATGAAGGATGCTTCCCATAGAAAAATCAAATTTAGCAAAAAAGTAGAAACGGGTTAACTACATTTTGTCATGGATATTTTCAAGGAAAGTACTTTCCTTTCCATCCATCCAAAGAGAGACCTGGATTAAAACATAAGGCAGTGGATAAAAATTGATAACATGTGAACCCTAATGAAGTTCACAGTAAGCCTCAAATCAGACTGTAAAACATGATTATCGAAACTGATCTTGAATAAACAATGAATTTCGGTGCATTCATTGACATTATCTTGATTCGGTTTAGATCATGCCCAAACAAGGGAACTAGGTTTTTAGGTTTGTGAAGATTGAGTAGGGTTCTTTTTTGCTGCCTTGTTTGATGTTGGATCTTATTTTGTGATATCAAGGTTATGATTTAAGTGCAAAAAGCATTGTGCTTTCTATCCAAGTTCCATGGATTTTGTCAGAGAGGTAGGAGGTTGGTAGTTCCCAACTGACAATGGTACAAATCGGTCAGTTGAGATATGTGTCTTGCACAGTATCCCGATCTCCCAGATGTTACTTCTTATATCTTCCTAATTGTTCATGGTTTTGATATTGCAGCCCAGTTATAAAAGAGCATATGCAATATGTCATTGAGCATGCAGAAGAGATCGAAAAGCTTTTAAAAGTGAAGGCTCAAGTGTCAAAAGTTAAAAGTATCATGTTGGAAAACTTAGACAAGGTATTCAATTCTATTGCTAAGTTCTTTTATGGAGAGTGACTTTGACATGAGATATGGGGGCATATAAGCATGGTAACGATTTTTGCATAGGAATGACTGTATACAGATTGAGTACCTGAAATATTAAAAAAAGAAGCAGCAAAAGATAGATGGAAGTAGTATCTTTTTTTAAATATCATGAGTACTCCATCCCACATTGGAGGTGAAACCAATCCCATAGATACATGAAACCGCCCACAAGCCTCATGTATCGGGTAATTCCAGAAAGAGTTGAACCCAAGACCTCTAGTTTATTCCTAGAGAGCACTGCATAGTATTCTAAGAGGAAAGACAGAGCAAAGAAGGATGAGGATCCTTGGAATCACTATCTTAAGGACTGGTGAGGTTCTAGTCCCCTTGGTAGGGGAATGTTTTATAGAAAATTGTAACTCTTTTATGTGCTACTATTTTGCTATGTGCATTTCCAAACCTGCACAAAAAGATTCATGTTCTTCTTTTCTCTATTGCTTCTACACTTATTCCTTATTGTATTTTTTTATTTGTGCTTTTTCACCTTATAGTTGATGAACCACTCTAATAAGTTGAGATCTTGGCCATTTAATAAATGGGTTGACTCTTCTTGAACCCATTTAAGGGGGTATAGCCTGAAATGTTTATTGGGTATCACCCGTATAACTCTTTGCTGGTAGCAATGCACTACCTAAGAATGGTAAATGGTTTAACTAGGAAATTAAAGAAATAAAGTAAATGATTTAACTAGGAAATTAAAGAAATAAATGATACTATAGTTGTGTAAATGACACCAGTCTCTATTTCTGTAATCCAACTTTTATTGTGAAACTTCTGTATCATAATTTTTTTTATATTTATGATTGTTTGTTAGATATTTTATTTTAATATTTCATATTTATATACTCTTACTTGTTCATGGGTTGTTTTTCGTATATTGCATCGTTAATGTGTTTTTTTTCCACTTGATTTCTCAAGTCTTGAGTTAGTTTATAAATGTTATCTCTGAATTTGGAAATCCATCGTGGAAGAGATGCATGAAGAAGAGCCGGAATAGAGCAAGAGACCCATTTTATATTTCTATTTAATATTTGTTTTTGTATTAAGGGTAATAAGCCCAATTTAAACTTTTTATATTTTCAATTCTTAGTAGTCTTTTTTTTTAGTTTTTTCCCCTTTATTTGATGCTAATAGCTATAGTGGTAAGAAGTTTGAAATCTCACTAGTGTAGTACATGTAAAATATTGATTTAATTTTTAATAAAGTGTATTTAGCTTGGTAACAAAAATTTTAAGTTAAAAAATGGATAATGGGTCTATTAGCATAAATTTTCAAGTTAAAAGATGGATGTGGAACTTGTTAGTACCAAATTTTAAATTTAAAAATGGATATTGAGTTCAGTAACATAAAAATTTAATTTAAATTTTTTTTTATATAGGGTCTAGTAGCATCAAAGCAGAAACTAGGGTCTAAGTGGATGAAACAAATAAACGGGCCTTTATCGGACCGCGGACGGCCCGATTATCTTATTCGGATGGGCCGGATCTGGGTCCGTTTACAGTCCTAAATACAAGCCATCCATAAAAGGCTAGATCAATTTGATGTATGAATTGATGTTATATGAAGCAAAACTTAATTTTTTATAATTGGCAGGCATGTGCTAATTCACTACAGTGAAGCTTGGATTCAAATGTTGATCATTTTGTTTGGGTCTCTAAGGACTAAAAAAAGGGATGGCAAAAAAATAGTAAACCGGTTGAAAACAAGCTTATAAAATAAAGAAATAATAAAATAAAAAAGTGGTCAAAAACAAGTTTGAATCGAAGCCTATTGAATATGAGTCTATTAATTGAGGGTCAAGCGCTTGTAACTTGAGTTGTAAAAGACAAGCTAAATCAATAAATAATGGAAGTGGCTTGGAAATAACATTTTTAGAACTAAATGTGCAACTCAAGGTAAGGTTTACAAAATAGTGATCGTTATTACAAAAACATCATCGTCCATATCTAATTGAAGGTATTAATACGGAGAATTTGATTTTATATAACGCAGTTGATGTAATAACTCGACTCTTTAAATTAGAAAAATAATAAATTCTTGGAATAATTAACTCGGCTTTGTGACCGGTTAATATGATAGGGTACGGAAAGAGCTTCCCGAAAAGGGATTATGTGACCCTATCAGAGGTCGTTTATTTATTGATTTAGCCCGACGAAGTTCGGAGGGCATTTTAGACATTACTTAAATGTCTTTTGTTTTACATATAAAATCATGAATAGTGCTTATAAACCTCTTGAGTGTGAAATACCACTCTTATGATATATTCAGACCTTGAAATTCACTCACATATTAAGCTTTTGAGTATGCTACTCAGTGGTATTTTCAGAATTTCACGAGTATTCTTCAAAACGTATATTTTACATATGCTTTTATCTAAAACCCCCGATTTTTAAGATAACCCATATTCTGAAAATTAGTAAACTCAGATTACATTCGATCTGTATTTTATCAAACTCTTTGACATATTTAGAATGTCGAAATGAGTATTTTAAACACTTCTTTCGAAGTGTCAAAATCACGGTAATTATAAGCCGTCTATTTTATTAAAACGTTGACTTTGTGAAAAATACGCTATTTTTTTGTGTCAAAACAAAAAGTGAACGTTCCACCGTAGGTAAACCCCGTGTTCTCAACACACCTGCGGTGTCTGATTTCACGAGTTAAGGTCTAATATAGACGAACAGAAAAAAGGTAAGGTAACAGTAATTTTTACTGTTACCTGAAGATAAGATTTTTCATCTTATCTTTCTGCTGACACTTTTATCGGCTGAGATTCTGCCGACAGATCTGATGCTCAGGGTTGATCCAGCCAAACTCAAATGGTGTTTTTCAAAACACTATAAATAGGTGCACTCGGTTTCAGTTAAAAATCACAAATTTATAAAGTATTTTCTCTCAGTTTTTTCATTTTTCTCTGCTGCCAGACGTTTACTGTTGCCCCAAGCGGTTGTCTTAATTTTTTTAGAAAATTTCTGTAAGTGTTTATTTTGATTTAATATTTTTATTTATAGACCTCATTAAGAGGAAACTAGATATTTAATTTCATCAAAAAATGACTTACGGTTTGCTCTATAAAAATCAGAAAAGAAAATACAAAAAATGGAAAAATCTGCCCGTGAACAGTGTTTTGCGGCGTATTGTGCAGGCCCAAAGGGCATTTTGGTAATTTGGTAATTCGGATGAACAGTAACCCGCCCGTGAACAGTACTGTGAATAGTGTCGAGTGGCATTTTTCGTAATTTTTTTGAATAGTGCCCTAAGGCATTTTCGTAATTTCGGTGAATAATATTGTGAGTAATGCTGAGTGGCATTTTCGTAATTTCAGTGAACAGTACCCTGATGGGATTTTTCGTAAATTTTATGAACAGTACTGTAAATAGTGCCCAGTGGCATTTTCGTAATTTCGTGAACAGTACTGTGTATAGTGCCCAGGGGCATTTTGGTAATTTTGGATTTTTTGGGGGCAAAAATGTAATTTTGGGAAAAGTTTCAAAAATGAATTTTATGTTGTTTTAGCTTAAAAATATTTATGTTAGACCACTTCGAGGTTTATTTTTAGCCCGTATTACGCTCAGGGGCAAAATCGTAATTTTTACAAAATTTCAAGAAAACTCTATAAATGTATTGTCATGATATTCCAAACGCTTAGGAGTATAAATTATGACTATATAGTGTTATTATAAGTTGTATTTACACTGTTTTCCATTTTAAATAGATTACTGAAAAACACTGGCCAACCGAAGGTGAGGAGATTCAACCACACTATGTGTTTACTAAAATGCATCTCATTGTGCATTCAATGCAACGTTTCTTTCACCATTTAGCCTTATGGCAATAAGTGGATATCTGTAGTCATCTTTATTGACGAAAAATATGTAATGAGATAAGAATGCGATACCGACACTGTTCACACGTAAGGAGGTGATTATGAGTTTCTACATATGAAACGTGAATTTGAGAGTATTTCGGGATGTGGAGATCTAGCCATCCTAAAACGGAGTGTGGAACTCACTTATTCCTAAAGATTACTTGGTATTGTGATATGGGTGATCTAATGATAGATCAGGTATCCAACAGTGATTCCGATAGGAATATGCATTTTGTGTATAACTAATGTATTGCAGGATAATTAGTCTATGTAATAAACGATGAGTATAGGGTAGACGTACCCGATTGGAGAGAACGGTAACACTTATTTGTGTTATAATTTAACTTGTTTGTGGGCTTTTAATCTATGTTTAGTTTTTCAGCATATTATATACTGATTGCTGATATTTGTATTATGATTCCATGCGGGAGGGCTTAGGAATCTATGTTAGCTGAGTAAGGTTATTATGATCATATGTGTGAGAGATATTATATGAGTTGACAATTATGTTTAAATCCATGTGTTGATGTGCATGTTGATTGGTGTACTGTGCATATTAAATTACCTCACACCAATGTATGAAGTACCTAACTCGTGGAGGGCACTGGTACTAGGTGTATTTAAAATACGGGTTGTGTGAAGCACTGAGCATGAATTTGCCGGGGGTGTAGGAAACGTATTACTCACGGTTAGGGGAGAACCGTAGACGTCATTTGGCGGGGGTATCTTTTTGAGAAATGAAAGACATTTCATGGTAGATAACTGTGTTGACATTATTCTACATGATTTCTGAGTGTATAAACTGTTGTTTGATAACATGTCTATTATGTTGATAATATGCTTTGTTATCCAGAACTTGCTATTGTTTTCTCTTCATTGAGTTTGTAAAACTCATACCCCTTACGAAACAGGAAACCCGGAGGACGAAGAACAGGAGGATCTTCAGCTGTAGTTTAGGGTGGAAACCCTTTAGCTATCTACCTAAATGTTAGGATTTTATGTTAACTTAGTAGACATTGTACGTATGAACATGCAATGTAATAAACCCTTTATGGTGTTCGTTTGAAACATTGTAGGATGTAATAAAGTCTACTTCGTTTCTGATGTGCAATTTTGATGTTGATGGGATCGATTGATGATAAATGTTAGGTAGATCATGTGTGACATTTTCCATTTGGACTTTCATAAGAGGTTAAGTTATAGATTACATGTTGGTTAGTAGTGTATCCACATACTATGCGTCGAAGTGAAATCTGTCGAGGTTTTGGGTTTTTAGCGGGCCCATGGTGGCCCCTCCATCTGCCTGGGATTCTTACCTGCTAGATATGGTTAGGTCTGAGGCTGTCAAATGTTAGATCCAAACTTGATCATAAGAGATGTTAAAGTCCATAAGATGATTTCCGCAAAGGCTCAATATTGTGTTATAAAAAAACAAATCTCACGTTAGTGAGCCCGGAGGGTCGGGGCGTGACAGCTTGGTATCAGAGCCTTAGTTCAAAACTCGGACTGTATATGGAATTACATGTCTATAGTTAGGTGAGACTGACTTAAGTGTTAGTTTAGTAAGACCTTGGTAAGTTGTTGGGATAACTTAGTGAGGTGTCTTAATAGCTGAATTTTGATAAATTTCAGACTATGATATTGTTATTCTCTGCTTTATGCTTGGAATTATCAGCTTTGTGCAATATACTATGTGTTTCTATATGCAAATGATATCATTAGTTTCTTTGTAGACTGATATCTGTTTTGTTGAAACAGCAATGGCTGATAGATCCAATAGCGAAGGAGTTAGGGGAAGATTGGTATGAGATTTTTGTAATCCAATACCAAGATGGTATCGACTTAGTATTCCACCAGGAGTTCAGGGAAGCCCAACTCCAATTGAGATATCATCCCACAGTGATCCAGATTTTCCATACTATACGCTAGCAACACCACCTCCCTATACAGGGATGGACTGAAGTACCATCCTCACCAGAAGTGGGAGAAGTCTTTTTTCCTACACACCCTACTGAGCTTCCAATGTGGAAACCAGTTCCTCCAAGGACAGATGTTGCCAGTACTTCCAGACCAGCTCTGTGTAACTTTTGTGCACAACCCAGACATACTAAGGATTGTTGCCCTTACCTGAAGGATTGGGAATGCTACAAGTGCAATACTGTGGGTCAAGGGGAACGAAATTTATGGATGTCATGTTTGTTGCCAATATGATCATAAGATGAGGGATTGTCCCTATGCCGATAACAAAGACATGTCATCTTCATTAGCGGAGTAGAGAAAGAGGCAGGGGGCAGGAAAGGGGATGATGGGCTGTGTATAGGGTTGAATCTTTTTGTTGTCTTTATAGCTGTTTGTGTGTGAGGAGAAGTTATGTAATAAAGACTTCCAACTATGTATAATGTGATGTAAATTATACAGTTATGAAATAAAATCTTAGTGTTGTAATAGCATGTGTTTCAAAAGCTTTTGTTATCTCATGTGGAATGCTTTGTGATGGGATTCTTTTGATACTTTGTGTATATCAGGAGAAAATGCCACAGAACGAGATGAATCAAGGAGAGTGATCGGCACCACCGCCACATACTCCACGTACTCTAGAGCAGGAGGCTATTTATGAAACAGTGCGAATTGCAATACAAGTATTCAGGGATATTCAAGAAACGAACAACCAGCTAGAACTAAAGGAGGAAGAGCAAATGCTGCTTTGAGGGATTTCAGGCGACTGAATCCTCTATCTTTTTCGGGAGGAACAGACCCGACTACTCAAACAACCCGTATGTCCGATATGTTAGGGGTAGACGATGATTTACGTGTAACGTTAGCCACCTACCAACTGACGGGGAATGCTTACAAATGGTGGGAAGTCAAAAATCTCACTAGGGAAAGTGCGCCCATGACTTGGGCTGACTTTTCAAAAACTTTTCTCACACGCTACTATCCTTTAATGGCGAAGGAGGTTAGACAGCAGCAGTTCATAGAGATTCAACAGGGGAATGATGCGATCTCCCAGTACAACAGTAGATATATTAACCTTTTGCCGTATGCACCCAAAATACTGCAAGATGAAGAGGATAAAATCATACACTATGTGCATGGACTTCGTTCGTTTATCAGGCGACAGATGGTTGCCCAACGTCACGCAAATCTGGAGGAGGTAATAGAGAGAGCTTCTTTAGTAGAAGCATTGGATGGACCGAATCCGGACCAAGGGACATCTCAGCAGAGGAATTCTCAGAAACCACCTCAGTATGCAAATAAGAAGAGGAAATTCAAAGGAAATCCTTTCAAGAGGGTCAACCTTCTGTGTGGCAATCGGGTGGGTTTGATAAGAGTCAAATTATTTGTTATACTTGTGACCAACCCGGACATACTTCACGTCAATGCCAAAACCCTAAAGTTTATGTAGAGAGATTGTGCTACACTTGTAAACAACCAGGACATGTTGCCGAAGATTGTCCAACTCCAAAAGGTGCAAGTGAGGTGGGGCCAACCTGGAATAACAGGCCAGCTCAGTCAAGCGTGCAGCCACCTTATAATAGAGGTTCGCCGCAGGCTTCAAGAGGGTCGTCAACACCCAACTCTTCACAACAGAGGCCTAGTCAAGGGAGGGGACGCTGACGTCCTCAACAGATGATCAGGGGCGAGTCTACACAATTGGGCCAACAGCAGACGAGCATATGGATCACTCAGTGATGGAAGGTACTTTACCACTCTTTAGTTCTTTAGCACATGTGTTATTTGACACTGGTGCATCCCATTCTTTCATATCTACTTTGTGTGCTGAAATTTTGGGTTTAAGATCGGTGGCTGTGGATAAACCACTGAGGATAAAGTCTCCTTTAGGAAGAGAAGTGATAGTTGATCATGTATGTAAGTCTTGTATAATAAGACTTGGTAGACAAAATTTGAATTGTGATTTGTTAATGATAGGAATGATAGGTTTTGATGTCATTTTAGGCATGGATTGGCTTTCGAAATACAGGATAGCATTAGATTGCTATAAAAGGATGGTGTTAGGGCATTCACGGGAGAATCAATTTTTGGAGAAATTGAAACCTTATAAAGGGCTTAATGTGAGAAACTCTGGTGTAGGTGAGCATCTGAATAGTATGGTAGCTGGTATAGGTTTGGAAAACGTAGGAGGTATAGACTTAGTGATACCTCGAGTGGTGTGTGAATTTATGAATGTTTTTCCAGACTAGTTGAGTGGTCTACCTCCACGCCGAGAGATTGAGTTTGTAATCAATCTACAACCTGGAACGTTACCTATTTCCATGCCATCGTATAGGATGGCACCGACAGAGCAACGGGAAGTGCGAACCCAAGTAGATGAGTTGCTTAAGTTAGGATTTATGAGACTAAGTACTTCACCTTGGGGAGCTCCAGTTCTTTTTGCCCAAAAAAATGATGGAACTTTAAGGATGTGTATAAATTACCGGAAGTTGAACCAGGTAATTATTAAGAATAAATATCCATTGCCACGGATAGATGATTTGTTTCACCAACTGAAGGGAGCCAAGTGCTTTTCAAAAATAGATTTGAGATCGGGTTATCATCAGTTGAGAGTTAGAGATGAAGATATCCCTAAAACTGCGTTCTGGACTCAGTACGGTCATTACGAATTCTTAATAATGTTGTTTGGAGTAACAAATGCACTGGCCACGTTCATGGATTTGATGAACAGAGTTTTTCTACCTTATTTAGGAATTTTTGTAGTGGTGTTCATTGATGATATTTTCATATTTTCGTCAACAGAAGAGGAGCATGAGCAACACTTGAGGGCAGTGTTACAGACTTTAGAAAACCATCATTTGTACGCCAAATTCAGTAAATGTGAGTTTTGGTTGAAACAAGTACAATTTCTGGGACATGTTGTGACGCAAGAGGGAATTACAGTAGATCCTACCAAAGTTGAGGCAGTGATAAATTGGCAGAGACCAACAAACGTCTTTGAAATTAGAAGCTTTTTGGGATTAGCTGGGTATTATAGGAGATTTATGCCAAGTTTCTCTCAAATTGCTGTCCCAATGACAAGGTTAACACGGAAGGACGTGAAATTCAAATGGAGTGACTAGTGCGAAAGGGCATTTCAAGAGTTTAAGGAAAAGTTAACCCCAGTATTGATTATACCGGAGCAAGGTCAGATATTTGAAGTATATTGTGATACTTCAAAGAATGGTTTAGGATATGTCCTAATGCAGAAAGGTAGAATAGCAGCCTATGGCTCTAAACAATTAAAGAGATATGAGCAAAATTACCCGACTCATGATCTAGAACTAGCAGTCATAGTGTTCGCAAAAAAAATCTGGAGACATCATTTGTTTGGTGAGAAATTTAATGTTTTTTCTGATCACCACAGTCTCAAATACTTGTTCACTCAGAAAGATTTGAACTTTAGACAAATGAGATGGATGGAGACTTTGAAAAACTACAATTTTGAACTCTCCTATCATCCAGAAAGGCAAATGTAGTAGCAAATGCTTTGAGTAGGAAAAATCATTGCAAGGTAGCTTCTATAGCATCGTTACGATGGAATATGTTGAGTACGATATGTGATTTTGACCTACAATTAGTAGAGTACGATGAATCAGTTCAGGTGCAGAGTGAAGTCAGACAACCAGAACTTATGAGGCTAGTGTTGGAAACACAACAAAGGGACCCAGAATCTATCAAGGTACGAACTCAGTAGATAAATGAGATTGACTTGAAGGATTGGAAAATCAGGACTGATGGAAGTTTAACTTTCAAAGATAGATTATTTGTGCTAGAAACAAAGGATCGTAGAAGAATAGTACTCGATCATTGTCATCACTCTCGTTTTGCAGTACATCCTAAAGCTATTAAAATGTATCGTGATTTGCGACGTCAATTCTGGTGGAGCGGGATGAAGAATGACGTGGCAGATTTTGTATCTAGGTGCTTGACTTGTCATCAGGTAAAAGCAGATACCAGAGACCGGGAGGAAAAATGCAACCTCTCGAAGTGGCTAAGTGGAAATGGGAGCATATCACCATGGATTTCGTTGTAGGTTTTCCTAAATCATCTAGGGGAAACAACTCGATATGGGTGATAGTGGAAAGATTAACTAAGTCTACTCATTTCTTACCAATTAAAGTGACACACTCCTTAGTGACTTTGAGTAAACAGTATATAAAGGAGATAGTTAGATTACACAGAGTACCAGTGAGCATTGTATCGGATCGTGATTCGCGGTTTGTATCCAGATTTTGGCAGAGCCTCCAAAAAGAGCTGGGTACACGGTTGTGTTTTAGCACAGCTTTTCACCCTCAGACGGATGGTCAGTCTGAGAGGACTATTCAGACTTTAGAAGACATGTTGAGAGCCTGTGTAATGGATATGCAGGGTAGTTGGGCAGATCATCTTCCGTTGGTAGAATTTGTCTACAACAATAGTTATCAGTCCAGTATTCAAATGGCACCATACGAAGCTCTCTATGGTAGACCATGCAGATCACCGTTATGCTAGGCTGAAGTGGGAGATAAGGCATTGTTAGGGCCAGATATGGTCAGGGAGACATCACAACAAGTCAAAATTATCAGATGACGTCTCAAGACAGGACAGAGTCGACAGAAAAGTTATGCCGATAGGAGGCGCAGACCTCTGGAATTCTTAGTGGGTGACCATGTTTTTCTTCGTGTTGCACCTCGCCATGGTGTTAGACGATTTGGTCGTAAAGGGAAGTTATCGCCAAGATAGATAGGACCCTTCGAGATCTTGGATAAGATCGGAGGAGTGGCTTATCGTTTGGCTTTACCTCCAAGCTTGGCCAAAGTACATAATGTATTTCATGTGTCAATGCCGAGGAAATACGAACCAGATTCTCACATGTGTTGAATTTTAACGACATCGACATAACAGAGGACGTGACTTTTGATGAAGGGCCAGTAGAAATCTAGGACACTGGAACTCTACAGCTCAGGAAAAAGACGGTACCTCAAGTGAAAGTGTTATGGAGGCATCATGGAGCATATAACAAGACATGGGAGCGTGAATGAATGATGCCGGGAGCTGTATCCCGATTTGTTCATTGAAAAATATACTACTTTTGATTGAAAATTCGGGAAGAATTTTGTTTAAGGGGGGTAGGATGTAATAACTCGATCCTTTAAATTAGAAAAATAACAAATTCTTGGAATTATTAACTCTGCTTTGTGACCGGTTAACTACTTCTACCATTGGCGGGTTAGCTACTTCTACCGGTTTCAAACCCAATCTATCATAACAAGCTCTAGAAATAAAGGCATACGAAGCACCGGCATCAAAAAGCACTCGAGCCAAAAGACTGAAAAGATTAAGGGTATCTTCCATCACCGTATTCTCCATCGGTTCTTCCTTTTGAGTCTCAATCTTTTAGACTCTCCCTTGAGGACGTCCTTGTCCTCTCCCCTGACTGTTCTGAGGTGGTCCGTTCCTTGGTGCCACCGAGCCTCTGGAGGTTTGCTGAGAACCTCGACCAACAGATGGTTGCGTCACAAAGAAAGAAGTTCATGTGCCTTGCGAAGGTGCAACTTTACCGAGATAAGGGCAGTCCCTGAAAAGGTGCCCGGTCTGCTTACAGTGAAAGTACGCCTTCTCTCCTCCTGACGGTTAGAACTTGGAAGTATGCCCAGGTTGGTTGCAGGTGTAGCACACAAATTGTCGGGAGTCAGACCGACTCGACTGCCCTGTGCTAGGCTGACTCTTTTTGAAGAAAGGCCTTTTCTAGTTAATCTTGGCCTTCTTGTTGGAAGAAGGTTTCTGAAAGTTATCGACGCTCCAGTTGATGGAGTCCACTGCTTCCACCTTCGAAGCTGGATCAATCATCTCCTCCAAAGTGTCGAAAACTAGGCCGGCCACTTGCCGTTGCAGAAACGGTCGGAGTCCATTCTCAAAATGCTGGACCTTTTCCTCTTCATTTGATGCAATCCACGGCACGAACTGCATCAGGTCGATGGAACCTTGCTGGATGTTGAGGAATTCTCTCTTTCTCGCTTCTTGCATGGTCTTCGGAAAGTATCGGGCCAGAAAGGCTGTTGAGAACTCTTCCCACGTCATTGGCTTGTGGTTACGAACCAAGTTCTTCACTTCCCACCATTCGTAAGCGTTTCCTTCTAGCTGGTACGCCGCCAAGGTTACTCTCAAGTCATCGGCAATGGCTAGGGTGTTAAAGATTTGGCTAATCTGAGTTAGCCAATTCCTCGCTGCACTAGGGTCCTCTGTCCCCGAGAAACTTGTCGGGTTCAATCGCTTGAACTCTTTAAGAGCAAAGGTGGCTCTCTCCTCTGGCGTTCGGATAGGAGGACGTCGTATATTTTAGCTATTTGCTGAAATGCTTCCACCGTTGCACGAACGGCCTCATTGGGTAAGTTGCGAGGTGGAAGACCAGTCCTCCTCCCACAGCAGTTGTTTCTGTTAGCGTTGGGTCTTGACATCTATTATTTACACTTGGAAATATCACTTAACCATTTAAGAACTTATTAAGATAAATCACACAAGTTGCAAAGATTCATTAGAAATCATTCAAATGCATTTCAATTACAAGGGTTAGTAGGGTTTGAAAAGCCCTTCAAAACAACAAGACAAAACTCAACCCTTACAACAAAATCTCCCCGATTCCCCTGACACACTCTAATCTAGTCTTCCGAAGAAGATCCTGCATCATCACCAAACTAAAAAAAGTTGTTCAGACAAGTCGCCGACTTATGCCCGAACACTCCATAGGTCAAACAGGGTATGATCCCTAGTCCTCCAACATAAGGACAATTAGTCCTTGCGTTCCCATACCCGCGAAGTCCGTAAACAGGGTAGATGACATCAATAGGGTAGGGGCAATAAGTACAGTTGTGCCCTTCCTGATTGCACAATTCGCACATATAGTCTGACCACTCATCCAAAGGTGGAGTAGCCGGAGTATACTCAGGCGAGCCTATCTCCCCTACAGACTCCTCTAGGTTTGGGACATCTCCCACTTCCTCTTCAGGAACGGCCCCAACATGGTACTCGGGTGAAGCTACTTCCACTTCCTCATTAAGTGCAACTTCATTGACGAAGTTTGGAAAACTGGAATTGTTAGAAGAAACCAGGTCGATCGGGCAGCTAGGGGTCCCCCTGTCCCACAACTCAGAGTACTCTACATTGCTTGATATATCTGTATCACAAAACAGGAAAAATGTCAAAAACAATTGCAGTTCTAAGCCAAAAATAAGTCTAACTAGGTTGTAACCCATCACAATCCTAGAGTTTGAGCCCAAGCTCTGATACCAAGCTGTTACGGCCCAACCCGAAGGGTGGGCTCGGGACGAGACTGATTTTTTTTTTTCCTAACTGGGTTGGATCAACAGTTGGGCCCAAAGGTCACACATGATCCCAACATGTGTACTCAAACACCATAAGCCTGCCAACAGAAACACAAACAATAATACAACATGCACACATAATTTCAACACTGAATTATCATTAAAGCATCATTCGAGTAAATACGGATACATAGTAGTTTCTAATACATCACGTTTAAACAAACTACGTACCATACACGGTACTTTACAAAGACAGATGGTTCTAAGAACCAGAAAACAAAGACAAGGGTATTCCCCTCAGTGGAAATCCCAAAGCAACGTCGCAGCTTATCCACTCTAAACTTCAAATAAAGAGTTCTCCTCCTCATGTTCATCTCCTAAAAGGTGAGTGGGGTGAGCTAACTAGCCCAGTGAAGGAAATATAACAGTGCAGTTTTAAGTAAACAACAGGTTAGTAAATATTCAACACTTACAATATAATATCTCATGCTTGATACAAATTCTGAACATTAAGTATAATATCATCATCATTCCTATAATTCATCATCTCTTCCAATACTGCTATCATCCAACGTAACGCTTACACACTACGCTAAGACCATCGTATTAAGTCCTGACACGGTCAAAATACATCCTTGCAAGTACATCTCCGGCTCTCCCATAGCCGATACTGACACCCTCAAGTCAGCAACTGTCGACACCCATGGTCCACTAGACGTAAACCATCTCACACACATAGCCGATATTGATTCAATAGTCAAGGGCATGTGGAAGCAGTATTACATTTATTATATGATCAACATCTTAAACAATCATAAACATCATAAGTACTTCTTCCAATAATGCATTATGTCTAGTCACATGGGTGGGTTCATCAACATGAAACCACTCATTGCTCAAGATCCATTTTAATAAACCTGTTTACACCTACTGCAAAGTTAAGTTCCCTCATCGTAAATGTGTGGTATCGCGGTCTCTGTATAACAAGCAAAGAAGTGCACAATCAATCATAAATTATCATACATAGCATCAAATGCATACACACAAGTAGTATTTCGAAATCATACTTGTTTTCCCAAAAATATCCAAGGAAAATGGAATTGAGTCTCCTACTTGGTTTCTAAGCATTTTAAGTTATAATAATCAACAGTATAGTAATAGCAAGGTGCTAAGTCCAAAACTCATATTGTCTTCTAGGCATGACCAGATTGATTTCGAGGTCACTCAGTGCCCGACAAATATAGCGTCGACCTGGAAGTGAAATCACTCAGTGCCCGACCAATAGAGTCGGCCTGGAAGTGAATACAATAGTAGATACACTATAGTAATAAGAGAAGAGGGTTAGTACACATTTTTAATTATCAAGGGGTACTAACATTACATGCATTAACAAACAAACAAAAATTTTCACTTCAAAAACTGAGTTCCTTGGAACAAGCCTCGGAACCAGGTACTATGGCTTCGGATCATCCGAACCACTGCCTAAGCTAGTCACTGACTTCGGATTGTGCATCCGACTTCAGTTTGTCCGAAGATCCTTCCGAACCAATAAAATCTGAAAAACTGGTCTCGGTGGGTCTGGTGTCTCGGAACATACTGAGTAAGGATCGGATCGTCTGAGTTGGGTTCGGTCTTTTCGAACTCGGCTCGAAACATCCGGGCGAGTTTGGCTAGCCTCGGGAGCTTCCGGGGCTTCGGGTGAAGCTCGGATCGTCCAAAGGGTCCTCTTCGACCGTCTGAAGGCTGTGACCCTCGGACCGTCCGAAGATATACTCTCGGACCGTCCGAGAGTCGTCTTCTTCCACTGTCTACACTAGCAGACAACAACGGCAGACACTGTATGAAATACAAATCCGGAAACAGTAGGTTTCCCCCATTCGGTTTCCATATCTAGCCGGTCCGACTGACTCATCTGGGAGTCCTCTTTCCGTAGGGAGTGGTTTAAGGTTTTAAAACTGATTCTAAGCCAACGGATTTTAAAATGAAAAGCTCACTGGTATACTAAAAAACCAAGTTTTTCCTTAAACTCTAAAATGGTTTTACACACTCAACAAAAAGCCAAAACTGGTTTTTCTTGATTTTAAACCGACTGGAATAGAAAGAAGAACACACTAGTTACCTTAACTCGAGTTCCTGGGCTGAAAATATGATCTTTGGAAAAACTTCCTTTCTAAGTTATGGTTGCTGAAAACTGGGAAACAAGAGGGATCGGTTGGGAAACCAGAGAGCAAGGGCTAAGAGAGAAGAGAAGGTTTTGGGAGTTCAAACCAACTGAGGAGCCTGGGATTTATAGAGATTTGACCGGAAGAAGTGGCCATCGAGCCACTGCATGCAGATGTAGTGGACGTCTGGTACTGTCAAATCACTATTCGGCTGGTTTGGTTGCAAATAAGTCCTCCAAGGTTTCTGATTTTGTAAATAAGTCTCTATTTTGATAAAAAACCGATTTTTAACTAAAACATGATTTTAAAGGCTCAAGAATTTTAATCCAACCTTACAGATAAGTTGGGTTTTAAAAATTTTAATCGCCATAAAAATTTGGAGATTTAAAACTCACTAAAAACTATTGATTTAAATAAAAACCAATATTTAACACTATTTACATGTTGTAACTTGTGTTAAATAAAACAATTCGAAATCCTCATTTTTGGCTTTTGAAAGAATAACTAGACCATACTTAAAATGGTCTAACATGCTATACTTGTTTCAAAATTTATTTCATCTCCAAAATCTTTTAAAATATTTATTACTCACTTTTGGGGTTTTGACGGACGGTTTAAATACTATTTCTGAAAATAAAAGTATTTTAAAATCATAAATAGGAATCCTTGATTAAGGAGAATAATATCATCCAATAATAATCACATAATAATACAATTTATAAAATAATAAGCGGTAAATTACCATTTTGCCCCTCTAGCTTGATGAGCTGGATCACTGAGCTTTCGAGCTCGGATTGGGCCACACCTGGGCTTTTCTCAAAGCCCTAATCATAATATTTGAGATTAATCGGTTCAAACATGATCATTAAGCTAAACTATGCCTAATCTGGGTCAGGGTATTATAATTTAAGTCGATTATGTGGTAAGATCATTGTTCATGATTTAAAATTACATAAAGATATGATTTGGTTGTCACCAAAGTGGCCCACTCGGAATGAGTCGAATTTTAAGTCTTATAACTAAGATTCAGTACTCCTCCCAAGTATTGAATAATGATGACCTTGCAAATTGCAATCCCTAGTCATTGAGATATTGCGTTGGCCTAAAGGTGCACCGTTCCGAGTGGTTAACGAAATGGGATAAGATAATCGACGGGTACTTGTGATTAGTATTAGTACGGACACTCAAATGTGACTACGGTATTTAGTCACTTGTACTTAGTTGATTAGTCCTATTGGTGACTTGGAAAGGACAAGTCGAGTTTCACTTAGATGTATTCGATCTTGATAAGATTGTCACGCCCCGACCCTCCGGGCCCACTGACGTGAGTTTTTTTTTCTTCTAACATAATACTGAGCCTTTGCGGAAATCATTTTAATACATGGACTTCAAATCTCATATGACCAAGTTCGGATCTAACATTTGGCAGCCTCGGACTCAACTATACCTTAGCCGGTAAAAATCACAGGCAGATGGAGGGGCCACCATGGGCCCGCTTAAGACCCAAAACCGCGACAGATTCCACCTCGACGTAAGTATGTGGATACACTACTAACCAACATGTAATCTATAACTGGACCTCTTAGGAAAATCTAAATAGAAAATGTCACACATGATCTACCTAACATTTATCATCAATCAATCTTATCAACATCAGAATTGCACATCAGAAACGAAGTAGACTTTATTACATCCTACAGTGTTTCAAACGAACACCATAAAGGGTTTATTATATTGCATGTTCATATGTACAATGTCTACTAAGTTAAACATAAAATCCCAACATTGGGTAGATAGCTAAAGGGTTTCCACCCTACACTACAGCTGCAGATCCTCCTGTTCTTTGTCCACCGAGTTTCCTGTTACGTAAGGGGTGTGAGCTTTACAAACTCAGTGAAGAGAAAACAACAGCAAGTTCTGGATAATAAAGCATGTTATCAACATAATAAATATGTTATCAAACAACAGTTTATACACTAAGAAATCATGTAGTATAATATCAACACAGTTATCTATTACGAAATGTCCTTCCTTTCTCAAAAAGATATCCCCGCCAAACGACGTATACGGCTCTTTCCTAACTGTGAGTAATACGTTTCCTACACCGCCGGAAAATTCATGCTCAGTGCTTCACACAACCCGTACACCAATCAATATGCACATCAACACATGGATTTAAACATAATTGTTAACCCACATAATATCTCTCACACATATGATCATAATAACTTCACTCAGCTAACATAGATTCAAAAGCCCTCCCGCATGGAATTATAATACAAATATCAGCAATCAGTATTTAACTATACTATGCTGGGAAAAATAAACATAGATTAAAAGCTCACCAACGGGTTATATTATAACACAAATAAGTGTTACCGTTCTTTCCAATCGGGTACGCCTACCCTATACTCATCATTTATTGCATGGATTAATTATCCTGCAATACACACAGTTATACACAAATTGTATATTCATATTGGAATCAAGGTTGGATGCTTGATCTATCATCAGATCACCAACAACACCAAGTAATCTTTAGGAATAAGTGAGTTCCGTATTCCATTTTAGGATGGCTAGATCTCGATATCCCGAAACACTCTCATGTTCACGTTTCATATGTAGAAACTCATAATCACCTCCTTACGTGTGAACAATGTCGGTAAAGCATTCTAATCCCATCACATCCTTTCCGTCAATAAAAATGACCACGGATATCCACTTATTGTCATAAGGCTAATGGTGAAAAAAACATTATATTGAATGCAAAATGAGATGCATTTTAGTAAACACAGTGTAGTTGAATCTCCTCACCTTCGGTTGGCGAGTGTTTTTCAGTAATCTGTTTAAAACGTAAAATAGTGTAAATAAAACGTATAATAACACTATATAACCATAATATATAATTTTAAGTGTTTAGAATATCATAACAATGCATTTATAGAGTTTTCTTGCAATTTTGTAAAAATTATGATTTTGCCCCTAAGCTTAACACGGACTAAAAATAACCCACAAGTGGTCTAAAATAAGTATTTTTAAGTTTAAACAACATAATATTCATTTTTGAAACTTTTCCAAAAATTACGTTTTTGTCCTCAAAAAGTATCCAAATTTACCAAAATGCCCCTGGGCACTATTCACAAAAATTATGAAAATGCCACTGGCACTATTCACCAAAATAATGAAAATGCCATTCAGAAACTCTTCATAAAATTTACGAAAATGCCAGCGGGTACTGTTCATAAAAATTACGAAAATGTCATCCGGGCACTATTCATAAAATTTACGAAAATACCATCGGTTACTGTTCATAAAAATTACGAAAATGCCATTAAGGCACTATTCATAAAATTTACCAAAATGCCATGGGTACTGTTCATAAAAATTATGAAATTGCATTCGGACACTATTCATAAAATTTATGAAAATGCCACTGGCACTGTTCATCGAAATTATGAAAATGTCATCGGGTACTGTTTACCAAAATTACCAAAATGCCCTTCTGACGATTTAGAGAATGCATAGTGTGCCACAAGTCACTATTCATGGACAGATTTTCCAATTTTTTTGTATTTTCTTCTCTGATTTTTATAGAGCAAACCGTAAGAGATTTTTTGATGAAATTAAATATGTAGCTTCCTCTTAATGAGGTGTACAAAATAAAAATATTAACTCAAAATAAATACTTATAGAAATCTTCTGAAAATTTAAGACAACTGTTTTCGAGGCAACGGTAAACGCCCAGCAGAGAAAAACTGAGAAAAGGATGTGAATTTATGATTTTAAACTTAAATTGAGTGCACCTATTTATAGTGTTTTGAAAAACACTATCTGAGTTTGGCTGGATCAACCCTGAGCCTCAGATTTGTCGGCAGAATCTCAGCTGATAAAAAGTGTCAGCAGAAGATAAGAAGATAAAAGTCTTATCTTCTGCAACAGTAAAATTTACCATTACTTTATCTTTTTCTATTGGCCTATATTAGACCCTAACTCGTGAAAATCCGACGCCGCAAGTGTGTTGAGAAAACTGGGGTTTACCTACGGTGGAACGTTCACTTTTTGTTTTGATACCGAAAATAGGGTATTTTTCACAAAGTCAGCATTTTAATAAAATAGTCGGCTTATAATTACCGTGATTTTGACACTTCGAAACAAGTGTTTAAAATTACTCATTTCGACATTCTAAAAATGTCAAAGAGTTTAATAAAATACAGATCAACTGTGATCTAAGTTTGTTAATTTTCAGAATACGAGATATTTTAAAAATCAGGGGCTTTTAGATAAAAGCATATGTAAAATACACGTCCTCGATGAATACTTGTGAAATTATGAAAATACCACTAAGTAGCGTACTCAAAAGCTTAATATGTGTGTGAATTTGAAGGTCTGAATATATCAGAAGAGTGGTCTTTGACACTCAAGAGGTTTATAAGGCACTATTCATGATTTTATATGTAAAACAAAAGACATTAAGTAATGTCCAAAATGCCCTCAGTACTTCGTCGGGCTGGATCACTAAGCAAACGAGCTCTGATCGTGTCAAATAATCCTTTTCGGGAAGCTCTTTCCGTACCCAATCATATTAACCAGTCACAAAGCCGAGTTAATAATTGTAAATTTTTTTTTATTTTTCTAATTTAAAGGGTCGGGTTATTACAAAGGCATTGATTGATGATCAACCTATCATTACTGGTGAGAGTTCGACTGAAGAGTGGACATCCCATGGAGTGTGGGTTAAGTTAAATAGACATAGCCTCAAATTTATGCGCATGACAATGGCCAACAATATCACGTCTACCCTACCTACTTTTGAAAATGCCAAAGAATTCCTCAAAAGTGTAGAAGATAAGTTCAAGACTGCTGACAAGTCCCGAGTTGGGACACTAATGGCCAGACTAACCACCATGAAATTCGATGGGAGTGTGGCATGTGTGAGCATGTGATTGAGATAACCAACATCGCTGCTCCATTGAAGAAATTAGATATGACTGTGGATGACTCTTTTCTGGTTCAGTTCATTTTGAACTCGTTGCCTCCTCAATATGGATCGTTTCAAATTAACTATAATACCATGAAAAATAAATGGCAAGTTAGTGAATTGTCCAGTATGTTAATCCAAGAGGAGACCAGACTCAAACAAATGAGTCACCACTCAATCCACTTCACTAGTCAAGAGTTTATAAAGAAAAGGGGATTTAAGCTCAAAAAGTTCAAGAAAGCCAAAGCTAAGTCTTATGGGCCTAGTACGAGTTCCCAGGCTAATGATAAGGGGAAAGCTGGTGGTGTGATGTGCCACTTCTGCAAGAAGTAAGGACACGTCCAGAATGCCATAAGCAAAAGGCATGGTTCGAAATGTAAGGTAAATATTACATTTCAGTATGTTTCGAATCTAATCTAACTGAAGTTTCCTTTAACATATGGTGGCTTGATTTTGGGGCAACAACTCACGTTTGTGATACGATACAGGGATTCCTTACAATCCAGAACACCGACCTAACTGAAGTCTCTCTCTACATGGGCAATCGGGAAAGGGTGCCAGTTAAAGCCATAGGAACCTATCGTCTCTATCTCGACACTGGCTATCATTTGGATTTGCTTAATTGTCTTTTTGTTCCCACTATTATTTAAGTCATCTTTTTTTATTGGATCTGGGTTGATAATTGATGGTCTTTATCGTTTGAAGCTAGATGATGTCTTTGCAAATTCTGTCCTAACCCTGCATCATAATGTTGGTATTAAATGTGGGTTAATAAATGAAAGTTCCTCAATTCTGTGGCATAAGAGATTGGGACACATATCTCATAATAGAATTGAACAATTAGTAAAGGAAGGGATTCTACTGAGTCTTGACTTTACTTAGTTAGGTGTGTGTTTGGAATGCATTAGGGGTAAGCAAACCAAACACATTAAGCAAGGTGCCAGTAGAATTAAATGGCTACTTGAATTGATCCACACTGACATATGTGGCCCATTTGATGTTCCAACTTTTGGTGGAGAATCTTATTTTATCACCTTTATAAATGATTTTTCACATTATGGTTACATTTATCTATTGCACGATAAATCTAAAACCATTAATTCCGTAGAGATATTTATCACTGAGGTAGTAAAGCAATTAGATAGGAAGGTGAAGGTAATAAGATCTGATAGAGGTGGTGAATATTATGGAAGATATGATGAAAGGGTCAACAATCGAGGCCGTTTGCTAGATTACTAGAAAGTCGTGGTATTGTAGGACAATACACAATGCCTGATAAGCCTCAACAGAATGGTGTTGCTGAAAGGCGTAACCATACGTTTATGCAATACCTCGACCCAAATTAGTGTCTAATTGTGTGATTATTAGCCGTTAACAGTGATTAGTGATTCAGATTAACGGTGTGCTTTGTGTAGAGCAAAGTTTGACTCGATCTGAGCTTGGAAACCTGTGGATCCGACTCGTTTAGTGTGAGTTGCAAAGTTAAAATTATTTAAACTTTCTCCGGCTGAGACCCTTAAAGGTCATCTACATTTGAAAAACCCTTTAATTGTGATATTTGATTTGTCAAATAGCACACAATTATTAGTTTAAAATTCTAAGTGTAGAGAATTTTATCGACTGACATTCCAATATTTAGAAGTGTAATCTTTGAGTTATCAAGGGTGTTCCTATTTTTATAAAATGTTGAATTTTAAATGTTTAAAAGTGTTAAAACATCCTTGAGTTTTAGAGTGATTTTATCATCTAAAATTATTTGACCCGACTGTAAAGTCAGAGTTCTTATAAAATATTGGAGATTTGATATTTTATGATTTTGATTTTAAATCATGAGGTTTTAAATGTATTTCTCTCTCCAAATTTTATGGTATTCATAATTTTAAATATTTAAATTATCTGATCAGTTGATTTATTTTAATGAGATTTTGAAAATACCTAACCTTTGAAAATAAAGAGGATGTTAAAATATAGTTCCAAGCCATAGCATTATATAGTTTTAGGTTATTTTCAAAATGGATAAACATAAGTTTTATCTATAATTAATTAAAATAATATTATATTCATGAGGTGGATAAGAACAAAGCTACTAAGGGTAGCTTAGGGTGTGTGGCTAATTATCAGCCACAACACACCTACGGTGGTGGGTTGTGAAGAGTGGAGGGGAAGTTAGGGAAAAAAAAACTATCATTTTTTTATCTCACACCACCGATCCTCCTTTCTTCCTTTACCTTTCTTTTCTTTTCTTTCTTCCTTCCACCGTCCCATGGCAGCAACCCTCTGGAGTTTTCCGTGTTGATGTCGGGGGTTTTCAAACACAACCATTTTTCAACGGATTTTCATAAATAAGTTTGACCGGATCTCTTCTTCATGTAAATCGAGAAACTCACGTAACTTCGTCGATCAAGTTAAGGAGACTCAACTTGACTCGTATTATGAGTTGTGTTAGAAACTATTAGACTCTAGGACGAAAAATGGGATCCACGGAAATTAATGGATGGAAAAGACCAAATGGGACCAGAAAGCGAGACCTGACACTGCTTACCTATAAGGGACGGGATATTGTTCTAGTTATTTAGAACGTAAGCATGACAAGGTGTCGGGACCCAAGGCCTAGTGGTCTCAAACACAGTATGGGACCCATTAGATGTCTAGAGGATAGTAGGGTCATGGGTTTGGACAAATAGTGAGAAATGTCCAAAAATGATGCATTTAGTGTGGTAGCATGTGCATGTGGTTCATGCTATAGTCATTGGTGCATACTATAATTGAATATGCATTACGTTCATGCTATAGTTTCTTGTGCATGTAGTATATGTATACTTGATCATGCATGAGATTCATGCTAAGTTCAGTAGTGCATATGGTGTGTGTTATATTAGCACATGCACGTAGTTCATACCATAGTATATGTGCATGTGGTGGGTGTGATATTTGATCATGCATAGAGTTATGTATGTATGTGATCATTCCTGTGCTAATAAGTTTGTGCAGGTGATGACATGAAAATATTCTAGGTTATTAAACCTAGATTGAAACGAGTAGATGGTAGGTGGAACTCCATTGTTCAACTCTCGTGGAAAGGGTATATGGAGAAAGCATAAGTAAATGGTGATTTTATATTGTTTCCATTTTTATGGGTAGTTGATAGTTAATATATATGTTAATGTATACGTACACACTTGTACGTTCGGTCAAGCTCTTGCAAGATGTTGCATTCTATCTGTCTTGACTTAATATATTCGAGGATGAGTGGGATTCCTCGACAGGGTTGAGTGTGATACCCTGGACCTGTACAGTTGGGGTTGAGTGAGATACCTCAATGGGGTTGAGTAGGATACCCCAGTGTATTAAAGTTTCATTGTAACCTTTTAAATGATAGATATGATTTATTTGTTTATCATGTTGTTAAACATGCATTGTGTTATTGATATTATGAATACATGTGTGAGTTTGCAAGTGCAAATGTGAGAATGCATGTGTGGGTGGCATATGCATTTGTGTGTATGCATGAGTGGGTTTACATGTATATACGTGAGTATGCATGGGTGTGTATGTGGAAAGGAAAGAACAAATGATAAAGGTATACCATGATGTTCTAAGTGTTTTCCTCGTAGGTTGTATTGTAAATTTGATATTCTGGAAATTTGAAGGGACTTGTTAATTGGAGTTCTCTTCACTGGGGTAGAGCTCACATCCCTTACAATGCAGGTCATGTACTAGATGGGTGAATGGAGAATCCCTCTGCGATGCTTAGGGGTTGGAATCCAGTACTGTTCGAGGGTAGGATTTATACTTGTTTAGTTTCATATAAAAATTATGTAAATTTTAGGTGATGATGCCACTTGTAGCATAAAGACTCTGTGTATAAGTCATATATGTGTAATATGATAATATGTTGTATAATTGATTGTATTATGGCGTGTATTTTGGATTTTTAGAGTGTTAGTCGAATGGTACGTGAAAATTGTTGACAGTTTGAGCAGATTACCATCAGTCGACTAATACAGGGGAATTTATGTGAGATGTGTTTTCAATGTCCCCGTTTGGGGACTTGATGTTTTAGGTCGCAAATATCGTCCATATAAGCATGTGCGACCTTTTCTAGGGGCTTAGGGAACGCATAAGAGGTCCATGGATTTTGATAATTGGATTTGTTAAAAAGAAAAAAAAAATAGTCGCATTCCGGGCCCACATCTTGGGTCGGGGCATGACAGTTTATGGATATCACTAAGAGCATGTATGTAATAGCACTGTTCTTATTATGTTGTGGATGTATACATGAAGGACCGCAATGTATATATTAAATAGGGTTCCTAGTAAGTCAGTTCTGAAGACACATTTTGAACTATGGATAGGAAGGAAACCCAGTTTAAGACACCTGCATATATGGGGTTGTCCAGCGGAAGCAAGGATATATAATCCAAATGAAAAGAAGCTTGATGATAGGACAATCAGTGGTTACTTCATCGCTTACCCTGAGAAGTCCAAAGGGTATATATTTTATTGCCCGAACCATAAACTAAGGATTGTAGAGACCGAAAAAGCAAGATTTATAGAGAATGGTGAGATTAGTGGGAGTGATACAGTGAGAAGTGTGAATGTACAAAAGTGAGGGTACAAGTCCCTATGTCCGTAACTCCAAAGATTGTTGTCGTTGTTCCTAATATCATTGAACAACATAATGAAACAGAATACTTAAATGATCAATCACTCACTGAGGAAACTATTATCACTGATGACCCAATTGTAGAACAACCATAAGAATTAGTCTTAAGAAGGCCTCACAGATAAAGGAAACTTGCTATTTTGAATGATTATGTGGTTTACATATAAGAATCGAATTATGATTTGGAGACTGTTAAGGATCCGGTTACTTACGAAGAAATCATAGAATGTGAAAATTCTGATAAATGGAAAATGCCATGAAAGATGAGTTAAACTTCATGGATTAGAATGAAGTTTGGGATTTAGTAGAATTGCCCCAAGGATACAAGAAAGTCGGATATAAATGGGTCTTTAAGACTAAACGAGACTCAAAGGGCAATATCGAACGGTATAAAGCCAGACTTGTGGCCAAGGGTTTCACTCGAAATGATAGCATTGATTATAAAGAGACCTTCTCTCATGTATCTAGGAAGGATTCTTTCAGAATTGTTTTGGGTCTAATGGCTCATTATGATTTGGAGTTACACCAGATTGATGTCAAAACTGCGTTTTTGAATGATAATCTATATGAGGATATGTATATGGATCAACCTAAGTGTTTCTCCATAGAGGGAAGGAACACATGACATGCAAACTTAAGAAATCGATTTATGGTCTTAAGCAAGCCTCCCGGCAATGGTATCTTAAGTTCAATTATACTGTTACTTCCTTCGGTTTTAAGAAAAATACCTTTGATCGGTGTATATACCTGAAGGTTAGTGGGAGCAAATATATCTTCTTGATATTGTATATTTACGATATCTTGCTTACCACTAATGATCTTGGTATGATGTTTGAAACTAAGAAGTTTCTCTCCACTCAATTTGAAATGAAAGATATGGGAGAGGCAACTTACGTAATTGAAATAGAAATATTCTGTGATAGAACACGTGAAATTTTGGGACTGTCTCAGAAAGACTATATAGAAATAATATTGGAGAGATTAGGAATGCAAAATTGTTCCCCCCAGGATGCTCCTATTCAAAAGGGAGATAAATTTAGTCTCATGCAATGTCCGCAGAACGAACTAGAAAGAAAACATATGGAGGAAATGTCTTATGCTTCAGCGGTAGGTAATTTCATGTATGCATAGACCTGCACCAGACCGGACATCAGTTTTGCCATTGGTATGCTGGGCAGATATCAAAGTAATCCTGGATTAGATCACTGGAAAGCTGCAAAGAAAGTTATGAGGTACTTATAAGGTACCAAAGACTTCATGCTCACATATAGGATGTCTGAGAATCTAGAGGTCATTGGCTACTCGGATTCAGACTTTGGTGGATGCGTTGACAGCAGGAAGTTTACTTTTGGCTACTTGTTCCTTATGGCTAACGGAACAATTTCTTAGAAAAGTGCCAAATAGACTATGGAAGCAGAATTTGTGGCGTACTATGAGGCCACTGTTCAAGGAATATAGCTGCGGAACTTTATCTTAAGGCTTGGGATTGTCGACAGCATTGCTAGGCCACTGAGAATTTATTGTGATAACACCGCAACAGTTTTCTTCTCAAAGAACGACAAGTACTCCAATGGATCGAAACACATGGAAGTGAAGTACTTCGTCATAAAAGAAGAGGTTCAGAAACAAACGGTGTTTATTGAGCATATCATCACTCAACTCATGATAGCAGATTCGTTGACAAAAGGGTTACCTATAAAGACCTTCAAAGAACATGCCAATAGAATGTGTCTTGAACGTAACTCATCTTGATGTATTTGACGTTATTGATGTATTTTTTCTTTGGACTTGCCTTATGTATTTATGTGATATTTGACACTTAAGTACTCTTGATAGTGTTTCTGATATTTTATTTTTATTTATTTTATTTTATTTGTATACATTATGTGTGATTGTTTATCACTAACAAGAATAGTCTTTGTAATAAGACACTTATGTGGACCGTTATGAAATCTCTCACTTAAGAGTTATGCTAAGTGAGTCACTTATGTTGTAATGATGGAAGGGACCATGTCGGACAAGATAATGTGCAAACCGCCATCACTCGCATTTGTGGGTTATTTAGTATTAACATTATGATGATAACCGTATTATGATTATTTGAATGTGAATAATGCGCGCGCCTTATGTTTACCTTAGTTTTAAATTCAATGATGATGATGTGGGCTAAGTGGGAGAATGTAAGATTAACGATCTCTTTTGATGTAGCCCACAATCATTTTGAATTTGAAACTCAAGGGTCACATTCATATCTCTTGCATGTAACAGTTGAGAGACATAAGTGGGTCAGTTACCCACTTTGATGGTGTGTGCGTTTAAGGCTTTGAAACTGTCATTTGGGTCCTCCTTCTTACTTAGTACAGCTCTCTCTCAATCTATCCATTACCTTATGCAAAACTGAGAGAGATTAAGAAAGAGAAAAGAAAAGAAATCCAGTGGCTATTTTGCATCTTGTATTGATCGTGTGTTGCAGGAAGAACCAAAGATCAACCTTGGATCTGTACTTGTAAGGGAGATAACAACACAGAGTAAGAAGCTTAAGGAACTCACTTGATAGTGATGGATTCGGGTAGGCATAATTTATTTATGATGTTTATTTCCGCCTTATGAATACTATGATTATATATGTTTGTAAAATACCATTTGATTCACGATCTTGTGGCATATAATCAGTGGATTTAAATCATGTTTGATTTTGGTATAAGAAAGATATTGTATGATTCAAATGTCCAAACACTCAATCCCATTAAGAAAATAATCTTTCAAATCAAACAAGCGATTTTCTCGCCTACTATAAATCCCATACTAACATCATGAATTGAAAACTTTTAACCCCAATTGCTATTAGAATACCATTTACTTGATCTGTCCTTAACTAAACAGTTTCATTTAAACATGTCTTTACTTAATACAAATTGATCCGATCTCTATAAAGTTCTTTTCTTGATTTTCGAAATCTCAAGAACACATTATTGGTCAATGTTCTAACCTTTAGCTAATATAGAGTTCGTTATGCTGAGAGCAATAGCCTAATATCTAAAGAATAAACAATGACTCAGGGTTCCAAGACTGATACCCATTATTGGTAATAGGGTTTGTTATACTTAGGGATGTCAGTTTGGACCGAAAATCCAAAAGCCCAATGAGCCTGGTCCGATAAAAAAAAGGACTTCGAGCATTCATTTGGAGTCTAATTGCTAATCTGGCTCAAGCTTCAAAGTATCAATGGTCAAGTCCGAAGTCCAATACCTAGCTCAAATATTTTATGTATATTTTTATACTTTCAATAAATATATTAGAGATTGAAGTAGACTTGATGAGTTATAAGAAGACCAAATTTAATCTTAAAATCAATTTATAATCTCTTGATCTTAACGGTCAAATTCACCTAATATTCTTTCTTTGAATTTTGTCAGGACATCAAGTCACTTTGACCACTAAGATCGAAAGGGTATAAATAATTTTATTTTTAAGCTTTACAGCAGGGGTATAAATCTCGGTGTTGGCCGAGATTCATATATCGACTGATATCTCGGTCGATAAATTTCCCTCTCCTATTTTTTTTTAAAAAAAAAACCACCAATATCGGCCGATATTATCACCCCTGCTTTGTAGACTTATAGCTCAATAAGTCTATTTTCAATCAACATGATTAATTTTTTAATACAATAAATGAAATTTAAAATAATAGAGAAATGAACAAAGTACGGTTATGTACAAAGTCATTCTTAGTAGGTACATTCTAATTCGTGCTTGTTCTCGGGCTCGGACTTCCTCTTGCGTTTTGAAATAAAAGAAAATCTTCTTTCCAAGATGGCTAATAATTATTTTACAAGATAAATGTTACATTTATTTGATCATTCAAAAGTTTACTTAATTAAAAAAGAAATTGATCACATTTGAAGGAGTCAAATGGCAACTTGCACACCATATCATCCTATATACATTTTGGCATGGCACCTGCTAAATGTGTTGGTCAAAGGGTTCGTTAGAAATGTCTTTCTTTCTTTTTTTAAAAAAAAATACATAGCCCAATAAAAATGATCTTTGATTAAATTGATCAAGTCATATTTTTTGAGTTCTTCAAAATTCAACCAATTTAAATTATTTTTTAATCTTTACAATTTGTAATCTTAAAAAACATGATTTCATTGATAGGATAAAAGTGATATTTTGGTGAGCCTAACACTCAAAACAAAATCTTTCCAGGACCCATCATCACCCCGCTCAATGCACTCCATACCTAAGTGTGTGGTATAATACGACGCTCAACAACATCCAAGTGATCATCCTTTTCTTAATAAACTTAGTTTCACTCTGGTAAGAAGATTAAGGTTTAAAATCTCACTCAAGACTTTCAACACCACGTGAAATTCATAATCAAATTACAATTCTAATGAAAACTAGAACTAAAATTGCATGAACAAACAACTTAAATTCATTGCAAAATAAAATAAAAAATCAAAACAACTAGAAGAAAGATAAGTTACTTGCACTGAGAAAAGCAATTAGAGAACATAAGAATTAAATGCCTATGGCCGGCCATGGCTCCTCAATTATAGAGAATACTTTGATAAAAATCACAACATTGACACTCTTGGATGAATGCCATGTGACACCTCCTTAATCACCTCTTAATCCTAGACCTACATTATATTGAACTTGGAAAAAAAAAAGACAAAAACAAAAACCCTATGGTCAACCACCTCCTTGTCCCCTCATTGCCAATTTTTATTCTTCCCATCGATTCAGTACCGGTCTTGAAATCTCATGGGCCCTAGGCACAGTGTATTGGTGGGGGCTCTAATTTCTGAGAGCAGTGCAAGTGGAGGCCCTACATCCCATTAGTCACATTGGGGCCCTAGGATGCAACCTAGTTGGCCTAAAGCCAGGGCCGGACTGCATCAGTTTTCATGTTCTTCAGTTGGGCCATAGATGTTCATATCATTCCCTCCTAATTGAAAAGAATACGTCCTCAAGATAAGATCAACGGCCACCGAAGAGAAATCAATTGCAAATGGATATTTTCGACAATGCCTTCGTCTTCTTCTCGGCTTAGGAAAATTAGGTAAGACACAACCATTGTGTAGCAATCTTTAAGCTAGAGTACCAAGAGCAATCTATTCATCCAACTTGTGGTCACAAAATTAGAAAGGTTGTTGCATCATAAAACTTTCCCAAATACGATCTATGTAGGGTTGAGCAGATGCTTGCATCAAGTGTGATCATAAACTATAGCTTTCATAAGCCTCAACTCCTAGGAACCATACTATTGCCTTGACTATCCACATGTACAACAAATGTGTCACCACCCGAAAATCCTTCTTTGTCTAGTTTGAGAAAATGAGGATTAAGAATACTAGACTCAAGTCTTCTTGAGGTTGCAATGCTAAAGTCTCATAAATCATATTTGGTGGATCAGGATGTATTTGAACCTTATCCAAAAAATCCACTCTTTTCTTTGTGAAAGGAGTAAGTGTTTTGTTTCCCATCATACCTAATGTTTATGTTATATTATCATAATTTTTCCAATAACAAATGACAAGCATCCATATATTCGTACATTGTCAAAGTATTTATTCTCAATAAAGAAAAACATTCAAACATTATTTATCCACAAATCATCTCGTTTCCTTTCTTTAACCATGAAACTTGATATGGCCGAGGATGTTTTTGTTGCTGCAACTTTAAGTTTGTCAACTACCTCTTGAGCGATCTCATTACTGTAGCTGCCGCCATCAATGATTAAATGACAAACTTTTTCACCAATCCTTCATTTGGAATGAAGGGTATTTATTTTTAGTCTATCCTCCACCAGATTGTTTCGAGTCAAAAGGAGATTAAATTCTTCTGCATATTCAGCTACTGCCATGATTCTTTATTTAAGCATTTGCAAGAGATGAAACAAATCCTGAATATAGTTAGTGAGAAGGAAAGATTTTTGCATCAATTTCCTTAATTTCGCCCATGATTGAGTTTTTCTCCTTTCCTCAGGTATGCCTTTCCATTTTCATTTTCTTGTACCATGCTAATGCTTTTACATTCAATTTAATCGCCACTAATTATACTCTTTTGGCGACAGGAATATTTCTACATTCAAAAATATTTTCTATTATTTCCAGCTAATCTAAAAAGTCATCACCAATCATACCTCTGAAATATTCTAGAATTTCAAGTTTTATACTGAAAGATCTATCATCGTCATCTCAATGATACCTCCTATCTTATCTTGTACCTTGATCTGCATGCTCATGTATGTGTCTCTGATGATTGTGGTTGAATTGGCCATCAACTCTGCTACCTGCGGAAGATTCCTCATAAAACGCAGCTCTTGAAACCCTATATAGATTATCTTGTAGCCATAAAGTCTTCTGTCTACTTTTGAAGTCGAGCATTATTTGTTGAGTTCTCATAAATTCTTGTAGGTTGAAACCTCATATGCCCGTTCAAAGTTTCAAATTATTCTTCTACTGTCATCTTATCTCTCAATCACTTATTTAATCTATGGATCTTCATTTCGAATCTCTTCCTGATTTGCTCCATCACTTTTGTTGCGTCATATATTTTCTCCTGCCATTGACTATGGAAAAGTCGAAGATGATCCGCCAAGAGTAGAGATCAAAAAGAAAAACGAAATCGCTTTCCAACAATAACACTTGCTAAAATTAGTAGGTATGTGTGAGATCTAAGTTCTGATACCAAATGATGAAGGCCAAAGTTGGTTTTTCAACCTTCGAAGGTCCTACAACAAAAAAAATTGAAGGAAAATTCCAAACTTGGCTCAATTGAAATGTGAATCCAAAATTTTGAAAAATTCCAGGAATGGAAATCCTTAGATCTCTTTCGACTCTAATCACCGATTGATAATTCATTTGAAAATCGAGAAAACTAACTTCCAATTGGAAAAGATAAGCGTAAACCTAATTTCCCTGTGAACAATGATTAATGATCAAAATTTCACTGTGAATTCCAACACCATGCGAAATTCACAATGAAATTACAAATTCTATTATAAACTAGAATTAAAATTCAAGAACAATCAATTTAAATTCAATGTAAAATAAAATTTGAAATCAAAAGAACTAGAAGAGAGTAAGTTACTTAAACTAAACAGAACCATTGGAGAACAGCAAGAATTAAATGCCAATGGTCATCTAATGGCTTCTTATAGTAAAGGAAATCAAAGGTGCACCAATCCCCGTCACCCTTCCACTGTGATGATCATACATTTTACAATCTACGCTTGAAAACATTGTCTAAGTATAGACTATATTACAAATGACAGAAAATTTATAGCAAAGGGAGAAATGAGAGAAAGTGATATGTTGAACAAACAACATTTAGTTGAAAAGTCTACTCATGCCATGCAACTAATCTTTTTCTTTTTAATTTTAACTTGTTTTAATTAAAAACTAATTATATGGATTAAAAACGTATTTGATGAGATAAAAGCGGACCAAATTTCAGCCCGAAAGTCATTTTGTAGCCACTTCATCTTTAATAGTCTAAAACTAAGCATCCTTGAATTCTAATAATGATGTCTAGTGATTTCGACTATTAATATCAACTAGTGAAAAATTAATTTTGAGGTTAAATTACGTCCACCAATATCTCCTCAAGTCTATTTTTAATCCATACATACAGTTTGTTTTTCATATGATATTTAAGAAAATTAGCTAGGTACAACCCATCATTTCTCCAGCTAAACCCCAATTCTTCAGTGTGTCAAAGTCGAAAATACCCTTTGTACCTTTTAGTAGCAGATTCGTCTATTTTTCAGAAATTTATAAAACATCTATATAAAATAAAAAACGTTCATCTTAGTATGGCGATCAAATTTAACCAAATGTTTCTTTTTATTATTATCTTGCTTCAATAATTATTAGTTTAAAAAATGTCCAATTATGTATTTTAGGGTCACCAGATCCTACTTTAATAGGATATACTTTGGATGAAATATTAGTAATATCAGTACATGCATCTACTGTTTGAAAATAGCACCAATGTAATATAATATATAAACTATAAAAAGCATGATAAAGAACATTTAAATTTATAATATAATAAAATTATAATTGATTTATAAATGCATATTTTAATTAATATTATACCAAGATAGGTCTCATAGAAGGGTAAATATTGGCAACCCCATAACTAAAAAGTGTCTAAAAATATTAATTAATTAAAAATGAATTTGTAGTTGTCAAAATTGTGAGTGTAACAAAAATAGTTTCTGAGTTTGGATCAAGTGATTTTATTGGGTTTTATAGTTACGTTAAGATTTTTCCATTGACCATCAAATGAAGTAAAAATTGCCCTCATGTCGGATACAAATTATTAAAATTTAAAAGATAAATTAAAGTAATTATCACTAATGGGCGCTTAGAAAGTATGACTTCTATAATTAGATTGACTTTATTTTTCTTCAGTAATTATGTTTATAAATAAAACTGTTAGACTCTAACCTATATATATATCAGCCGATATTAGTGGATTTCTTTTAAAAAATAATAATAAGAGAGAGAAAAATATCAGCCGAGATATCGGCCGTCACCGAGATTTCGACTCCTATATTAGAGATTGTAATTCTTTTTTGTGCGACTTATAGACACCCGACTTTTCTGCCCTTATACACCTATTTTCGGATTTTATGGTGAAATTACCATTCTACTCCTGCGTTTTTCACTCATTCGAACAAACTGCCAGTTCATTTTGGCATTCGTTCGAATGAATCATTCATTCGAACGAATGCCCCAAGTATAAATTTAATTCATTTGAATGAATGGGCTGAACAGTGTTCCGCGTTATTGTTCAGTCCATTCGTTCGAATGAACGGATGTGCACAATAGTGATTATTTAAATAATATTTTTTTAAAAAACTTTAAAGTTATTTTTTAAGAACAGTGTATTTTCAAAATTTCTCAAATTGAAAATTCGGACTAATTACGATAACCTGATAAAAATACTTTAAGACTTTAAAGTCTTTTGATACTCCTAAATGCTTAAAACATAGTGTTTTACAAATAAGGGTATCCCTCGGCTGTGCCGAAAACACATTTAGGAGGGTCAAAAGACCTTTAAATCTTAAAGTATTTTTATCAAGTTATCATAATTAGTCCGGATATTCAATTTGAGAAATTTTGGAAATACACAATGCCTAAAAAATAACGGTCTATCTTCCATATGTTAAAGTAATGCATAGTGCATTAGTTAAATAATAAAATCTCCTTTAAAACTTTAAAGTTATTTTTTAAGTACTGTGTATTTCTAAAATTTCTCAAATTGAATATCCAGACTAATTACGATAACCTGATAAAAATACTTTAAGACTTCAAGGTCTTTTGACACTCTCAAATGTGTTTTCAGCACCGCTGAGGGATACCCTTATTTGTAAAACACTGTGTTTTAAGCATTTGGGAGTGTCAAAAGACCTTTAAGTCTTAAAGTATTTTTATGAGGTTATCGTAATTAGTTCGGATATTCAATTTGAGAAATTTTGAAAATACATAATGCTTAAAAAATAACTTTAAAGTTTTAAAAGAAATTTTATTATTTAAATAATCACTATTGTGCACAGTGGTTCGAATGAACCATCCGTTCATTCGAATGAATGGGCTGAACAGTAACACGAAATATTATTCAACCCATTCATTCGAATGAATTAAATTTATACTTAGGGCATTCGTTCGAATGAATGATTCATTCGAGCGAATGTCAAAATGAACTGGCAGTTCGTTCGAATGAGTGAAAACGCGGAGGAAGAATGATAATTTCACCCTAAAGCCCAAAAACGAGTGTCTAGAGGCAGAAAAGTCGAGTGTGTGTAAGTCGCGCCTTCTTTTTTCTTGTTTATACATGAGAGGGCAGTTTAGTCTTTTTCTTCTTACAATCATAGTCTAGGGTTGTAAATACTCTGTATATTACCAGCCTCTGCATCCGCCTGTTTGAACTCCCCGCCTCTTCTTTGTGCAAGGTTGTCTCTCGTCTGCGCCTACCCAATCGCCCGCCTGGCCTCTTCTGCCGGCCCTAAAAAAAGAAATCGCCTCTCTAAATCAGATCTACATGCAATAGATGCCGATGATATTGTTGCAGTTTTTCATTAATCGTGAAAGAAATGTCATTGGTACGGGACTTCTTCTTGATTGAGTGGAAAATAAAATGATTATTGCTTCAACAATGACTCTCGCCCTGGGATCCAACCCTCTCAGATATGGCCAAAATTGCATTTGCACCAAGCTTTTGTTTACACCAACCCCACTAATTAACTTTCCATCAAGTAATTGAACCATAAAGTTATCAATCTCAGTTTGTGCTGCTGTATCATTTCCAATCAAACCGCCAGAGTTCCAAGGCCCCGTAATATACCTGAAGGCTCTGCTCAGAAAAATGGCCTGAGTGAGGGTCTCGAGACAAATATCCACCTTAATAGTCAGATTTCCATGGCTATTAAAGATCTGCCTTGCTTCGTCCTTTTACTCTAGCCCGTTTGACGACAGGACCGGGATTATAAACATATGGGATTTGCAGAAAGCTCTTCATCTTCTTTGGCATATCCAACTAGCAATTTGGTTTGAAAATGTTTGTTGATCGGCAACGTAACAGAGTTGCTATTGATGAATGCAATTTTTACAAGCAGAATGGTCATTTGAAGACACAATGTCCTTTGTTATTGAAGAGACAACAAATGCAATTGCAAATACACAAGCATACTTGTGCAGTCCCAATTGTTTCTTCTCGAAATAAGATGTAATTTTCACTCTGACGTTGTCCATCATTGTTGAGCAGTTGTAGAAATTTCTTTTTACACATCAACCTAATATTTTTCTGTAGTTTCTTCCTCCATAGGTTTTCCTTCCTCAACCCCTTCAAATATACCACACTCCACTCGGGTCTTTGACTCAGGAGTCACTTATCACATAGCTAATGATATTTCTTTGTTTATATATTTATTTTTATCTTCCTCTTCCTCATTTTTTTCTGTGTTGACTACCAATGGTACTCCCATGTCATTGGCAGGTGTTGGTTATATTGTGTCCTCTTATTTGTGCCCTTTTTATGTTTATTGCATTCCTCATCTCACTTTAAATTTGATCTTTGTTAGTCAGTTATGTGATTCTGTGTATTTTGTTCATTTTTCTCCCACTTTATGTTCTATGCAGGATCTTCATTTCAAGAAGGTGATTGGGACATGCCCTAGAGAAGGAGCATTATATGTGTTAGAGCAGCTTCAAACTCCTGATTTTGCTGCGTCATTGATTTGTCATCTTTTTGTTTGAGTCCCAAGTCATCAGTTTTATTTTTGTTATTCTCGTTTTGGACATGTTTCTAATTCTTTTTAAAGTACTTAGTCTCTAAAGGAGCTTTAAGAAATATAAATTACCATGACATTTCTAATTGTAATGGATATAAACTTGCTAAATTTTCTACATTGCTCTTTAATAAAAGTTCTTCAATTTCTCTTGCTCCTTTTGATTTAGTTCATTCTGATGTTTGGGAACCTACATCTATTCCTACAAAAGGGGGGTCCAGATATTATGTATCTTTTATTGATGATTATTCTCATTATTGTTGGGTTTATCTTATGAAACGTCGTTCTAAGTTTTTTGTTATCTTTCAAACTTTTCGTTCATTAATTCGTACACAATTTTCTGCCACCATTAAATGTTTTCGAGGTGATTTAGGTGGAGAGTATATCTCTAGTAATTTTTCTAACATACTTGCTTCGGATATGACCATTCACCAATCTTCTTGTACTGGCACTCCTGAACATAATGATCTTATTGAAGAGAAACATCGGCAAGTCGTTGAGACTGCTCGCTCTTTATTACTCTCTGCTAGTGTTCCTAGAATTTTTTTGGGGAGAAGAAGTTCTCACCGCAACCTATGTTATTAACAGAGTTCCTACTACCATCACCTCCAGCTTATTTCCTTTTGAAAGACTGTATGGTAGTACTCCCGACTATCTTTCCTTAAAAGCATTTGGTTGTAGATGTTTTGTTCGTCATCCTCACCCTGAGCACACTAAATTATCTGCACACTACAATTTGTATTTTTCTTGGTTATGATGTGGGACAAAAAAGATACCACTGTTATGATCCTAGTGCACATAAATTATATGTTTCTCGCCATGTTGTTTTTCTTGAATATATTCCTTTCTTTTCTATTCCTTCTAGTTTTTGTTCTTTAACTAAATATGAGTTTTTATACATTGATCATTTCTTTGATGATTATGATTTTTCTGTTTCTGATAATGTTAATGAATTGCCTCATTATGTCCCATCTACATCTCTGCTCTTGTTGAAGATGTATCATCTGCAAATATTAATCCTCCATCTCATCCGGCAGATTCTCCTTCAACTTTTGACGATGTGGATCTTGTTACTCCTCGTTATCCTTGGCGGATCCATATGCCTCTTACTCATTTTTATTATTATCATAGTGATTTTGTCTTTTCCTGTTATTTTACTTCTTTTTCTTCGTTTCTAGTCTCCATTCATTCTAACGTTTGAACCAACCTCCTATAAGGAAACTATTTGTGATCCTCTTTGGCAACATACTATGGAAGAAGAACTTTCTGTATTGTACAAAATGGCACGTAGAACATGGTACCTCTTCCCCAAGATAAACGTGTTGTTGGCTACAAATAGATATATAAAATTAAAACTAAGACTGATGGTTTTGTGGAGGGATTTAAGACTCGATTTGCTAAGGGTTTTACCCAAGAATATGGTATTAATTACGAAGAGACTTTTGCTCTTGTTGCGAAAATAACCTCTATTCGTACTTTAATTGTCGTTGCATCAGTTCATAAGTAGAGTTTGTCGCAGATAGATGTTAAAAATATCTTTCTAAATAGAGATTTCTATGAAAAAATTTATATGGTTTATCTCCATGGTGTTCCTCATAATCTTGGGGAAGTATGCAGGCTCAGAAAGGCATTGTATAGTTTTAACAGGCACCTATGCGTGGTTTTAAAAAATTCTCCACAATGATTGGTTCTCTTAGCTTTCAATCCAATGCCCATGATTCTGCCTTATTTGTTCGTTCAACCTTTGTTAGGCGCATTCTTCTGCTTTTGTATGTTGATCATATGATTTGACTGGTGACGGTCTTGATGGTATAGTACAATTGAAGTTATAGTTGCACTGCCAGTTTGAAATGAAGGACTTGTCGCTATGCAATACTTCCTAGGAATTGAAGTTGATTTTTCTCTCAAATGTTATCTTCTCATTCAATCCAAATATGCTCCTGATGTTCTTCAAAGAGTTCGCATTACTTGACACAAGGCTAGTTGAGACACCTTTAGAGATCAATGCTCACTATACTTCCTCTAATGGTGTGCCTTTAGTTGACCTTTATGTTGTATCACACTATAGTTGGGAGCTTGATCTATCTCACGATTACGCCACCAGATATTACATATGCAGTTATTATTGTCAGTCAATTTATCTCCTTACCTACTACAGTTCATTGGGCAATTATGATTCGTATTTTATGATATATTCGTGGAACCTTATATTAGAGTCAGTTACTTCCCTCTTCATCTGCACTAGAGCTCTAAGTCTTCTCTGATGCTGACTGGGCTGGTGATCCCTTTAATAGTAAGTCTACCATTGGCTTTTGTGTTTGTTTTGGCGACTCACTTATCTTTTGGAGAAACAAAAAACAGTTTGTTATTGCTCGCTCATCTGCCGAAGCTGAGTATCATGTTATGACTTCTACCACTGCTGAGATAGTTTGTGTAATGCCTTGACCTAGAGGTAGGCCCGAAACGCTACTAATTTTTTTTTTTTTAAAATCCTTAACAACTCCTAACTGGGCTTGATCAAACGTTAGGCCCAGAAATAAATGTCATACATGCTTTTTACATGTGAACCCAAATACATACCATATATCTACCCATTTATAAGCATACATCTTAGAAACAAATATTTCCATCATAAAAATGCAGTCTCATTCATAACAGAGCTGCTAACAGTAACATGGTGGTTCATACATAATTACAAAATAAGTACTACAAGAGGTATGTTACAAAAACATAGTTTCAAGAACCAATGGTCAAAATAAATGAAATTCCCATCCATGGAATTCCAAGTAACCGCAACAGTTTATCCATCCTTAAGCTTGAAATGGAGGTTCTTGCTCCTCGGGTACATCTCCTGAAATGTTAGTGGTGTGAGCTAACTAGTCTAGTGAAAAGAACATAACAATGCAGTATAATGAACGTCAGGTTAGCCAAAATCAACAATTTCATAATAATATGTTTATCATGCCAATATATATATCAAGTAATCTTCATAACTACTGACATCCAACATAACACCTAGACACTACACTGACTATAAGCATTAAGTCTCGACAAGGTCCAAATGCAGAATCTTTCAAATACATCTCCATCACACTTGGGCTAGTACTGACACACCTGAGCCAGCAACTGACACACGTAGGCCAGTAGACGCAAACCGACACACCTGGGCCGGTAATTGATACACTTGGGCCGATAATAGTTCAATAGTTAAGGGTACGTGGAAGCAATATCAATATCATCATAGCTCATAAGCAATTCATCATCATAATCATAATATACGATAAACATCGTTAGTATCAATAAGCAATTTTCACAATAGTGCATCATGTCTAGGCATATAAGTGGGTTCATTAAGTCTCATCCTTGAAACCACTCATTACACTAGATCCTTTTAATCTGATTTACTCCTATTACAATGTTAAGTTTCCTCACCGAATGTGTGGGGTATAGGAGTATCTGTAAAACATGCAAACAGATATACAATCAATAATTAATTAATATACACATATATAATATAAAACATACTCATAGTATTTCAAATCCTTGTATCCTATTTTCCAGAAAAATTCCAAGGATAATGGATCTGAGTCTCCTAAATGGGTTACTATCCATTTTAAAATTACAATAATCAGCAATATAATAAGGTGCTCAGGCACTACACGTATTGCCTCCTGGAAATTACCATGGGGACATATTGAGTTAGGCCTAGAGATATAAGATGCTCAGGCCGCTACTCATATATTGAATTAGGCCTAGAGATATAGGATGCTCAGGTCACTACTCGTATAACGAGTTAGGTCTAGAGATCACTCAGTGCCCGAACCCTTCTTTTCTACCGAGCGGCGAAGTTAATCGCTCAGCTACTGATAGCTATAGGGCTGCAGTCAGCCACAGATAGAGAGTATCGGCCTGGAAGTGAATACATAGTATAGGTTTACATAATAATACCAATGAAAAGAGGTTAGTATCATTTTTAATTATTAAATGTGTATAAACATCTACATTAAAATCTAAGATCTAAATCATGAAATCCTACTTTAGACTAAGTTTCAAAACCCTGATCTGGATTTTTCGGAACATGTCTCGGAACCAAGTACTGTGGCTTCTGACCTTCCGAGCCACTGCCTAAACTGGGTTTTTACAGAACTTTCGGAAGTCAAGTTCTGTCCGTTGGAACTTTAGAATTTCAGGTCTTAAAACTTTCGAACCTGCTACTGAATAAAAATAAAAACAGGAAAAATCAGTCGGTCTGTGTGTCTTGGAACCTGCCGAGGACTGCTCGGAATTTCTGAACAATTCGGGACATCCGAGGAGTCTCGGAATGTCAAGGTCAGATCAGCAGAAACAAAGAGTTCAACAGTTAATCTTTGTTCCTTCGGAACCTCAAACTAGAGTTCGGAGCTTCCGAAGTATTACCTTCGGACCTTCCGAAGGCCGATTCTTGGAACTTCCAAGAGTCGTCTTCTTCTTCTGTCACCTGCAACAGAGCAGTGACGGGCGTGACAGTGTAAAATACGAATCCAGAAACAATGGATTTTCTAAATCGTTTTTCTCATCCTTCTGGTCAGATGGACTCTTCAGTGAGTTCTCTTCACTTTCAAAATCAATTGGACCATTCATACTAATAAAAAACATCAGATTAAAAAGGAAAAACCAGTAAAACATAAGAAAATTCATGTTTTCCACTAAACTTCAAATCTGATTTTAGGATTCAAAACTTAGCCAAAATGACTTCCATTTGATTCTAAATTGACTAGAATTTAAAAACAAAGACAATGGTTACCATCACTTTTGTTCCTGCATTAAAAATCAGCAACTAGAAAAATCTTCCACTTAAGCTAACGGTAAAAATAGACAGAGTAAAACAATTGTTTTTCTCTTGAGAATTCAGTGAAGAATTCATCTGGGAGTGACCTGAATTTATAGGAAATGGGAAGTAGGTAGTAGGCTTCATGTACGGACCAGGTAGTGACCACATCACTTTGCAAGCTATCATCGTAGCTTGCATGAGTCGATGCTCATGCACCTGCTACGCAGGTGTTTGCAAATTTTTTATTTTTGTGATTTACTCCTCCATTTTCTTTATTTGCATTTTAACCCTTTTTCATTAAATTTCAAAATTTAGCTAATAAATTATTTATTTAATGTAATCTATCTTAACCAAAATGTTGGGTTTTAAAGTCTAAAGGTACTATAAAATTTTGGAGATTTATATTTCATCAGAATTAATTGATTTAAACAAAATTCATGTTTTTAATACTATTCACTTAACTTAATTTGTATTTATTTTAGGAGTTTAAAGTCTCTATTTTCAAAACCTGGAAATATAAAACAATGAACCAAAATAAAATCTAACTATACATATTTTTCTTGAATTTTTTCTAATTTCTAAAATTATTTAAAATAATCGTTTCCTAGCTTTCAGGACCTTTTTCGGGTAATTTTTAATAACAGTTTTCTGAAATAATGAAATAAAAATACTTATAAATTTCAGAATCTAAATCCCTAATAAAAAAATCAATATCACTCAAATAATAATAAATAAACAATTATTCAAATAATAAATACACTGTTAATGGTAAATTACTATTTTGCCCCTCTAACTTAAATGAGTTGGATCAATGAGCTATCGAGCTCTAATTGGGTCAATTATAGATTTTTCACAAATCTCTCACTGTAATTTATGGGATTAATAGGTTAAATCACAATTTATCATATTATTTAGGCCTAATTCAAGTCAGGGTATTATAGTTTGGCATCGTTGGTTACTTGCAGACATGAGTCTCTCTTTCTGCTCCTACTCCTAATTGTGATAATAAGAGTGCTATTCAAATTGTATATAAATCAGTTTTTCATAAGCGCACTAAGCATATTGGGATTGACTGCCACTTTGTGATACATCACCGCCACGTGGGCTCACCCATGGCGGTTTTAGTAGGACTATGTCTGGATTTCTCACACGTAAATAAAAAAAAAATGTATCGAAAAAGTTTGTCCTCTAAATATCTTTTCTTCATAATTACATTACTGAAGTAAGACAAGAAAAAAAAAAAAAAAAGGAAATTAGTCTCATAGACCACATATCATGGCTACACTTTTTAATCAGAATATACTAGGCATCAATTTTTAAAAGTTATATGTTGGGTTGAGAATCGATCCAATTTAAAATATGAATTGATTAATCTAAATCCATTTTTGAAACATGGATTCGTATGTCAAAAATAATTTAAAACTTTTTTTTTTTTAATTTGAGCTGGATTAACATTATGATTTGCATTACGTGACCATTTGAGTTATGTCAATTATATCCACATATCCTTTTATATAAGTTTATGTAATGAGTTTTAAGACACAATTCTTTAGAGTGATTATACATTGATGATTGAGATTTTTTTATCTGAATACATCTATGTTTGAAAGAGCTTAGCACAATATACATTATATTTAGATTGAATTATTTACTTAATTATTTAAGACAACCTGAACTAATTAGATCCAATTAAAATGGACTAAATTATGGACGAATTACAAGAACTCAAAGTTAATATGGAGAGTAGGGTTATTACATCTCCGCCAAACTTAAAACAAAGAAGATTTCATTTTCTCTCTTTTTTTCATGATTGAGTTGTCTAGGGCTGAGTTTGGATGGGGGTAAGGGGGTAAAGGGGGATTACCCCCTTTACTCTTATTTGGTAATGGAGGAGTGAGGGTAAAAATTCAAAATTTTACCCCTCCCTCTTTTTTTGAAAACCCCTTGGAGCAGGGGGTTTTTATGAAACTCTTGCCCCTCTTTACCCTACTTTATCCCTCTTTGCATCTATGGAGCAAAAAAAATTTAAAATATTTTTTAATTGATAAATATTATTTATTAATTATGTTTCATAAAATTTTATTTTTATTTTTTATGTTATATAAATTTAATAAAAATTGTAAATATATTACCCTCCTTACCTCCTCTTTGCACCTATGGAGCAAAAATATTTTAAAATATTTTTAATTGATGAATATTATTTAATAATTATGTTTTATAAAATTTTATTTTTATTTTTTATTATGTTGAATTTAATAAAAATAAATAAATATAATAAAATTGTTAATATATTAAGTTGCCCATTGTTACCAAAAAAGATTTTTTACCTTTAGAATCAGTTCTTACTTTACCACTGAAATTACCAAACAAGATAAGGGTAACCCTTGTTCAAGGGTAACCCCTACTCAAAGGTGACCCCTACTCAAGGGTAACCCCTTTAAAATTTACCCCTCATCCAAATGCAACGTAGGTCTCTTCAAACACGTGATTAATCCACGAAACATCATACATTAGAAGAAAGATTCTCTTCACATACTTGGCCAATTCAAAATCATAATGACTATGTTCAATATAGCCCAATGAAACCATTTTACATTTTATCTTTAAAAATAATTAACTTAGAGAATGATTGAGACATTTTTTTGTTTATACAGGTGACACCTTTTGTTGCTTTATGTAAATGATAAACTGCATTTAATAGAATTCTAATACAAAAGATGATTATATATTTTATAATACACAAACAATTTAATCAGAAAGAGACTTGGCCGTGTTCCCTAACAGAAAATGTTAATTCAGTCAATTTTCTTTGTAATTTATTAATAAAAGTTATAGATATTCCTTTGATTTGATCAAGGGTGAAAACAGTGAAAGTAGGTTCTATCCTCTGATATGACTTAATACAATCATGGAATATTTGGCTCGAGATTGTCCCAATCATATCAACTATTGTTACTTTATATTTAAATTCCAACTATTATGTAAATATTTATAAATAATTGAAGAATTTGTTTTAAATTTTATATTTCAATTATTTGATTATCATCGTCATCTAAACTATTTATTTCATTAATCTAGAGTTTGACTTTATATTTGAATTTGACAAATTATTTTCTTATCTAATGACTTATCTCAATTATTTACTTATAAAATTATATATTTAGAGTTAAATATCATCTAAACAGAGCTTTATTATACACCAGCATCTCTAACAATAAATTGATTGATAATTGAAATCCAATAGACGAAGTGGCGAACACTTAAGTGGATTGAATTAGATTTACCCCTCATACAATTTTAATTACAATCAATACTTCAATAGCATAAATATAGAGAGAGTCCCTCTTCGTCCTGTTCTATTTCGTGATTTTCCCTGTCTTGATTTTTCCTTCAATTTCTCTTCAATACCCGCACCAGAAAAGCCATCATCTCCTCTATTACTTCACACATCAAATGAAAATTCTAGGGTCTTTATTCAATCCTTCATCTTCTTTTTCTCCTTCTCTTTCTCCCTCTTCTTCTTCATTTGCTTCTTCTCCATTGAATTCTGCATCATCCAATGATCGAAATACCCGTTGCGAAGGTCTCGATCTCCTTGTAAAAGCAGTGCAACATATTGCTGGAACTGTCGTTTTGGACGTCCCTTTAATGCAGAAGAAGGTACTGAAGAAAGGGAAGAGAGCTTTCAGATACAGGAAAACAGTCAAAAGCGAAATTGAGAAGGAACAGAGAGATGAAAAGACTGCAGAAGAGAAGAAAGATATTGCAATTGAGGTATTTTCGAAGCGAATACGGAGAAAGAGGACGCTGGCCTTGCCTTCCAAGTTCCAAGATTCAGTTCTCCAGCCATGGAAGCGCCGAACCCGTCGTCCCCAATCAATTCAGATTGATGGAGGTTTGGCTTCTTGATGCTTTCTTGAGTTGGGTTTTCTTTCTTGGGTCTGAATTCTTCTTCTTTCTGCTCAAGATGATGCAAAGATGGCTGTTTTGAGTAAGCAATCTTTGTTGGGTTTTCTTCCATTTTGTCTCATACAACAGAAAAGGAATCCGTCGAGTTTTATTGGTCTTTTCTTATTTGAGTCAGATCCTTACTATCACATTTGGGTCTTTTGACATCGATGAAAGGGTTGTTTGCTCTTCACATGCTTAAAAGTGAGATAGAGAATAGAGTAATTGATGTGATGTTCAATCAAATATACGGTTCACATTTAAATTCTAGAACTGATATTATATGAGTAATGGGCCTTTCTGAAGAAATTTTCGATGTTAGGTTCATGCTTCCCTTACTCTTCACCAAGAAATTCAGTTTGCTGTTATTCCTAAAGGAGACTTGTTTGAAAGAGGTGGATTAATTAATTGGTCGACTCAGATTTCAATAGCTATTGTTTTTCCATTTCTTGAACAATGAGTTTAGTCGTATGACACCACCCCTTTACTTAATGGCTTCTCCTCGTCTGAATACATTTTCTCTGTTGGTGAGCTTTGTTATTGGGTAGAAACTGAAATTCAGATTAGTATTTTATTCTCTTTTTTTCAGTGGAAATCAGTAGTTTTATGAGTAGTAGTATTGCTGGTATTAGATTGCTGTTCAACTCAGGACTAAGGAAGATCGATCCTGTTTCCAATTGGTTTCTTTCATTATTTTGCTTGGGATTAGGGAGGGAAGACACAGAATTGGTACCAAAGGAGTGCGTGCATAGGTGCATTGTTGATCCTCTCAGCAGAATTCATTTATGTAGAATCAAGATTGGGAAGTAAAATACTGAAAAAATTTAGCCACATTTGATGAACTCTGTCCATATAAGTATTCTGATTGAGTGGAACCTGAATCATTTATAACTGAGAGTGCTAAAAAAAATCATCAACGAGTCACAGTAGCCATTTGGTGGGTATTCAATAGGAAGAAGACACTCAAGTTTTATAGCTTAAGAAGATTTTTTCCAGCACCTGATCATGTTTTGATCTGAATTCTGCCGTCTGTGATGGGATCAAATATCTAGTTTAAAACATTCCCATTGTACTATGGAATTAGAAAAGCTCTATTCCAGGGACCGTCATTGGATTGAAGTTATTGGTTTAGATATTTTAATGTAAAAACTGCATGGTAATGCAAAAAATAGAGGTAGTTTGCTATAGAAATCCATTTGTCGTCGGAATGTTATTGCCAATTGGCTACATAGGGAAACTATATCAACTTCTTTGTTGATTACTTAAGGCAGAATACTTAAACAAGTGGTTGGAAACTCATTAGAGTACTGAAATTTTGTCTCATAGCTTTTCAACTCAATTTACACTTAATTGATTCTTTAACTTGTTTCAAGTCCCCATCGAATGTTAATACTAATCTGAGTTTTAGAAGCTCGTAGTTATAGTAGCAGGCCTCCTAAAGTTGAGTTTACCAGAGCCTATTATCAAGAAAAGCTACTGGTTTTGGATTGCTCTCTAAATCAAAAGCAATGCCTTATTGTATCAATTGTTTTAAAGAGTTAGGTTAATTTCACATTATTTCTTTCCTCCAGTGATGATGTTAATTTTCTTTACAAAGATCATTGTTTTATACTCAGACGTTTGTTCTGTGGATCTCTCCACAAGGTTAAGCAAGAAACTAAATATCACTCTGCAAGTATTTCCATCAAATGATACCAGTCTTCTCTAGTCCTCCTCCTTTTTGAATAAATCTTATCTTTTACTTGATATGGTTTAACTGCATTTAATGCCTGAGCATTATAGCTAATCTCTTAAATTTCATTTATGGACAATGTTGCACATACCATTTCTCTTCATGTTTGGATGTATGCTAATATTCATGGCCCAAATCAGCACTTTTTTTCTATGACCGAGGTGTCCAGGCCTCTTAGAGCACTTGACTAATCCTCGGGACATGCACAAACCTCCCTTTAGATTCCCAAGTCAACACTTTTTCTGTGCCAAAATGTTTCCCGTGCCGTAATTCCACTGCAAAGTACAGACAGTAGGCAGTCATGTTCTCCCTATACCTTCTAATTGCGTGTAGAGACTGTTTGGTGCTATGGAATTCTTAGATGGAACAGTTATCTTGTGGAACTTACAGATTGCCCAGAGAATTCCCTGTTTGGTGAAGCTTGAATAGAATGGAAATTATGATATCCCAGAGAATTCCAATTCTGAAGGATTTATAAATTCTCATGTGGAAGTATTAAATTGGGTTTTGGAATTTGAAATCCTGAATCACTTGTGCAATTTTTAGACTCCACCAACATGACATAAATTCTTCAAATTTGAGAATCAGTAAAATCTACTAACTTTGATTTTGAGGAAATTATGAATTCACACAGATTTTCTACCAACAGGCCTTAATCAACCCAACCCGTTCTTATTAAATGCCCTTGCAGTTTGTCTACTTGGATTCTGAATTGACACATATTAAGTTTCTTGTGTATGTTAATTCCAGTACAATCTAATTTAAACTACCATGTGTGGGGGAGTTCCCTAGTAATCTAATCAAAAGATGTATTGGCTTTTCTTGATTGATAGTAGAGTTCTAATGCTGATCTTAACAATAGCGATGAACCTTAATGATCAATTTCATCTCAAAATGTACAAAAATAAAAGGAGATGGAAAAACATTTTTGAGTCACTAATAGAATGGTTAAGGACCACTTTGCTAGAAACTTTGAAATATATACATATATAGCCAAAACTCTAATAAACCGGAGTGCAGCCAACACAAAATAGCAAAATACTTGAAAAGTTATCTTGAACATGATAGCACCCATATGATGTATATGACATGGACACTTACCATTGGTCCAAAAATGAAGCATGAGTTCTTTTAACTACACCCTAAGTATATTGGATTATATATATAACAACGATTCTCTGTAAACTAATTTTCATATGACTTTCATGAGAATGGCCAATGTGTCATCTGGATCCACATAGATGGATAGGTTTGAGATGTCTTAGTTTGTATATGATACCTATAAAATTTCATCCTGATTGGTTAAACAAAGTCATATTCTTTAAGGTCTTTAAATTTCACATTTATTTAATGGTGAAAATTCACCATATTAGATCAATGGGCTTTAAAAGTTAAATTGGTGTCAAATTGGATATGGGTGTAATCCACATAGAGTTAAGTGGGTGTGAGGGAGAGCTTGGATCCATTAAATTTACTTTGAGCTCCACAAACCAAAGTCCTTATGCGCTTCTCATGGGAACTAATCATATATCCGATGTCTTAAAGTCGACTTGTGAATCAAACCATCTTAAGGACAGGTTGGGTTGGATAAAGTTGAACGGAGGTTTGGTTCAACTATACTCAAACTTGGTTAAACTCATGACATCAACATGATATTATATATAATATTAATTAATTAATTGATAATAAATAAGTTAAAAATATAATCATATGTAAAGAACTATAAAGATATAAAATTCAAATACAAAATATATTAAATATAAAAAGTAAATAACCATGTTTACATAAAAGTGTCTTCTTTATACTAATTATTGTAAATAACAAAATAGTCTAACAATGTACCATAACAAGTCAAAACCTTTTGGTTTTGAGAGTCAACTGCTCAGCCTTTTTTTTTTCCTCAGGAGATCGCTTTTAGTAAAGATCAAAGATTGAATTGAGTTGAACCACTTTAAATGGTGGGATTTTAAAATACTAGTATTACGATACACACTTAAGTGTGGGGCCTACTAAATTGAATGATGACGGGCCCATAAAAAATCATTTACATTAATCGATCAAACTATATTTTTAAGATATCAAATTTTGGTCATTTAAAATTATTTTTAATATCTAAACTTTATGGTTTTTAAAAGCATAACTTAATCCATTTGATCAAAGTGATTTTTTATGAGTCAAATATTGAAGAAATTACCTCTTCGATAAATCCTCTCTCTCTTTAGGTAGGCCTCACGTCTTATAGTGACGTGGTGATACCCATATGGACCAATGCACATTTCCTCGTCTTATTTTCCAAATTTTAGAATTCATTCACTCTGTGTTTCGTAGAGTTGGAAATTCCATAACTTAAACGCGTTTGAGAACTGGCAAACTCATTCAATGGAGTTTTGTGAGGTTTCGAAGCTCCCAATTAGTCTCCTATTTTTATTAATTGAATTTCAAAATAAGTCCTCTGAATTTATATTTTATTAAAATAGTAAAAAAAATTATATGTCATGATACTCCGCACTAAAATCAAGCCGAGGACCAGAAGGTTGGCCTAGAATCCTAACACAAGCCAGCCCATCAACTTTTGATTGAACTTGTACTAGAACTAAAACCGATTAGGGCTAAAGCTTTAGAAAACAAATGGTAAATTTTGAAACATGGTATCATGTAAGAAATTAGATCTCACTATGATTAACCTAGAATTTTGGAGTATCTAAAACTTAAAAGATGGAATTAAAATTGTTGTTGGCCATCTCATCTAAATGCATTAAAAATAATATTATCTCATTTTTTTTATAAAACTGATGGTCAAAATTGCAAATAAAAACACACTTTTCTACAAACCTTCAATAAAATAAAATTTAGATTTTGTTTGTACAAATCAGATAAGTAATTCAAATCTTAGAATCTCCACTTTACCAACTTTGCTAAAGTTGAATAACCACGGTCCCTTCATGTCTGATAGACAAAAGGGTATCGTAAAGGCAGCCAAAGACTACTTCCGTCATTGTGAACAAGAAAACTTGTCCTAATCACAAGGAGATATGTGATAGCTTAGAGTCTCAGATGTTCTCTCTTCTAAAACGATCATATATACTATCTTAATTATGATTTATAAAAAACGGCGAGTGAAAATACAAAATTTTCCTCAGAGTCAGTACATCTCTGATGAAGAAGATACAGCTCGACCCACGAACAAATCGACATAGTACATCTCTCATAATCAGGCTCCACATAACCTAACAGCATCCCAATAAAAAATTAACGGCAACTTTTATAAAAGTCTACAATACGGCTGAAGGGGATAGCAAGAAAGGAAGCTGCTTTGGGCCTTCAACTTGAGAAGGCCCAAAATTTAGAACTCTCCTTTTTATTTTATTGAATAAAAAGGTATTTTATTCATGTTTGTATAGGTTTTTGTATATTTAATTGTTAATCTTTAGTAAAACTTGATATAAAATTTTAATTAGTAATTTTACAGTTCAAAAAGCAAAAAAAAAAAGAAAATTGGATAAATTCCTTTTATTATATATAATTAAAATTTTAATTAAATATTACTTATAGTAATATGTTAAATACCAAGAAGGCTTCATTTAAAAAATTTGCTTTAGGCTTCAACTTGTATCAAGCTGGCCCCAGAAACATTGAAGTCAAAGGCCCTCTTATGTGATTTGTGGCATGCAGGAATCGATGAGTGAGAGGTTGAATACCTTTGATGCAAATAGTTGGAATCAGTACTTCTCTCTTATTCTCTCCTTTTCATTTCAGTAAAATAAATTTTACTCCCTCTGTCTCATTTTAGTTGTCACATTTTAAAATTTTAAATTTTTTAAGTGCTCTCAAAAGGATTATGAACTTCTCTGCAATGTAAATATCGGCCGATACGACCGATATTTTGAATATCGGCCGATATCTGGGCCGATATAGGTCCGATTCCGGCCGAGATATCAACCCGGGCCCACCACCATTTTGTTTTTTTTTTTAAAGACCGATATCAATCACATTGGACCGATCTATATCGGCCATATCGGCCGAGAAATAGTGTGTACGGCCGATACAATACGTATTGGCCGATATAATGCGGTACTTAAAAATCAATATATATCGGACGATATCTTTACCCCTACTTCCTCTGTATCTTTTTAGTTGTCACATTTTAAAATTTTGAATTTTTTAAGGGCTCTCGAAAGGCTTATGAGCTTTTCTACAACATCCTATAACTCTTCCAAAATACATGTGAGATAACTATTTTGGGACAGTCCTAAAATGCATACGAGACAACTAAATTAGGAAAGAGAGAGTATTAAGGATACGGCGGTTTGACACTAAGATAATTAAGTAGATACAAGTACGTGAATTTCCAAAATTTTAAATGATGATGCACCCTCTACAAGTTTCACAAACAAAAATCTTGGACAAGAATATTGGAAACGCAAGAAATTAAAGGTAAAGTATGAATTCCCATAACTGGAAGTGGGAATTTTATTTGAAAAGATGAACTTGTCTGCAATGAAGCATTGGAAATTTATGAAAAATCATCTGCAAAAGTTTCTCATTTGCATGATAATGTAAACGTGACTGTGGAAGAGCACAATAAAATGATTAAAGAATTATTTGATGTTGTGAAAGGTACGTGTTTGATTGTGTGGAGCTTGATTATCAAATATCTATTAGTCAAGTTGTGGCTCGAGCTCCACATTGAGCTCACAGGGGGTTAAAGGGGGACAATTATTTAATTTTACTTAGCACATGTGTAAACCCTAATCAAGACAGTATATAATGTCTCTTTTCGTAAGAGAAGGAAGAAGAGCAAAAAATAAAGGTCGGTTGTCTGTTTTTCATTTTATTGTCTTTGAATATAGTAGATCTTGTTTGAATTTATGAACGTACTAAAAGGAAATTATGTAAAATCTCTGTTTTTTTATATGTTTGATCTGTGATTTGTTTTTCTGTAAAGTATTTGTACGCTTCTTTTCTCAACAATATGAGAAATATGTTTCATATTATTTTCTTCACTTGTAAAGGATTTAATTTTGGTCCCTCAGGGTAATGGTCCATATCACTCAACCATGAATGCAAGAAATTGGAGTGCGTACAGTAAACGATCAGAACATATCCTAATGTAATTCCTGTTTGGCAGAGTGGTAGACTCCACCATTCTCATTTCAAATTATTAATGATGGGAAGTCTTGAATCAGTTTAGTTGTAGAGATAGAATTCCATGAAACCAGTTGACCTCACCCATTTACAACTCTACTGCCGTCACCCATTTACAACTCTACTGCCATGTCTCATCCAAACTTGGTGCAAAGCTATTTGAGGGAGGATGCTTATCTATATAAACAAGGATTACATGCAAACGAGTTTTTTTTTTTTAATTTACATGTAGAAAACTATAGGATACCTAGCGTAGAACCCTCACGGGTGAATCCACTACCCTAGAGCACACCAACGTTAAACCATAGAGGTTCGAACCTGCAAACTCTACTGCCATCACCCATTTACAACTCTATTGCCATGTCTCATCCAAGCTTGGTGCAAAGCTATTTGAGGGAGGATGTTTATATATGTAAGGATTACATGCAAACTATATAAAAGTAAGGATTATATGCAAACGAGTTTGTGTGCAAGTTTGGTACAAATTTGGATGGTGGGACTTATAATAGATTTACATAGGGTTTAATGGATCCAATTCTTCTCTCGCACCTACCTACTACAGTGAATTTCACTCATAATTAATTTGAAACCAATTTGATTTTTTAATATAGAAAAATCTTGTGAAAAATATAATATTCTAAAAAAATTAAAATATAATAATGACAATATTAATAAAATAAAAAACTTAATAAGGAATTTATTGGTAATTTATCGGGAATTTATCATAAATTTATCGAGATATTATTGCGATATTATATTTATCACGTTTTAAACGTAGTTTTATCGAGAATTTACCATTGTGTCGATAAATACATGTTATTAACGCAGGTAAAGGTATTTTGCTGATAAAAACGTGATAAATTAGAAAATACTGTTAATATTTGTGACATTAGTCATAAGTCATTAATTTTATATCTCTCAATTGATGACGTAGGATGATTCAATAAACATAAAATTATACCAACACGTTATTTATATATTCTTTTTAAATATTTTACTCAATTATATGTTCCAAGATTCATTTCCACGGACCATTCTGCAACTCATTCTGTGTATGATTATTCTTCTTGATAGCAATTTTGGGAATTCTATTGCCATTTATGAGTTTTGGAAATTCCCTCTATTACCAGCACTAAAAGAAGAAAAAGACCCATGAGATCTAAAAGAGAATTCTATGGGCAATTAAAATCCACAAAGGAACAAACTCAATCACATCCGACACTGATGTTCCCACCGTAATGCCTTGTGAGCTGAAAAACTGAATGGAACGGGAAGGGCTGAAAATCTCAATATCAGCCCATATCTCACTCAATAAATTTCTCTTCCCTATTTTTTTTTTTTACCAAAATCATCAATATCGTTGACGTATATCGGATATCCGCCGATATTGTCGATACATATTGTATTGGCTGAGATATAAAGATTTTCAAAACCGAGATTATCACCCCTGAGAATAGGTATATTTCTCGCGCTAGGTTCCATTCTGATTGATCAGAACGAGCTTAATCTATCAACTCTATAAATTTCACTTTTTTTCAATGGTTTCAAATATACATATAAAATCTAACAGTACAACTAAAACATATACTTAATGAACTACAATTAGAAAAAAAATCGAAAATCTAAAATTCAATTTGAAGCAACTTAATCTTAATAGTTAAAATCATTTTGCATCCTAAATTTAGCAGTGCCGAATGAGTTTGACTACTAAAATCAAGTGACTAGAAATTGAAAGTTAGTCCAGTTGTAGTTAATGAAGTATTTTTCAATTCATATGGTTTATTTTTAATGTATATGATGAAACTTCAAAGAAAATAAATGAATTGGACAAAGTGTGCCTATGTGTTTTAAGTTTTGACCTTTAATTTTGAATAAAATGAAAATTCAAGTTTATTTTTTGAGTATTTTTTTAAAAAATTGTCTAATTCAATTTATATTTGATTCTTATTTGAGCAAAATTCAATTATTCTTGAATGAGTATTTGATAATTACGCTATTATGAATTGAGATTATAAACATAAGTAATTATGTAATGATAATTTATGTCTTTATTTATGTACATTAGTGTAAAATGATGGGCATAATTAATTTATATATTTATAAGTTTGTATCATTTTTTAAATTTCTTATACCGTCTTTTTCAAAAAGTCTAAATACCAAAACATCTCCTTATAAAGACAAAATCGAAAGGGATTTCAAAATAGATCTAACAACTATAGTCGTGAGAATGATGTGGAATCTCACCAACCCTAACACCACATAAATAATGGATGGATGACAACCATTGCACTCATTCCCACATTCGAAAATTCCAAAGACGTGGTTAATTCCACAACCCTCAATCCAAGTGCGGTGAACTAATTTGGGTTCAGATGCAATTGCATGTCAAATGAGGGCCCGCTTACACTTTTTATAACTAAGGTGCTAAAGTTTTTTAGAGCACTTAAATAATCTTCGGAACATAGGTAAGCCTCCATTCTACCTCTACGAAGAGCAGTTATTTGAAATAGACTGAAAATCACATTCAAAACTCTAGCTTTCTGATATATGTATATATATGTATGTAATATATATATATATATACATATATATATATACATATAGATATATATACATATATACATATATATACATATATATATATATATATATATCTTAAATTCATATCTTAGCAAAATATTTATTCATTTGGAAAATTATCCTAAATGTACGTTGGCTAAAGAGTATGCCTTGCTATTTACATTTCATGAGTTAGGATCCTCTAAAATACATGTTATACTCTCTTCAAATGTTAGAAATATGGACACGTGATATAATTGTCAGGGCCACCTATCCTATACTAATTGGAGGTAAACCCTTCGAGGGGAGAGCTAGTAAACTTTTAGCCATCTGTAACACAATTGATACTGAAATTCTTCCCTTCAATATTGATAAAAAAAGGTGGTTAAAATTTTATAGTTAAGATCAAATTTTTGTTATGCACATTGAAAGTTCTCTTTTATATGATGCGGTGGATAAGTTTCACAACTATGCCACACATCTATCAAAATTCTTCTTAAATCATTTATATAGACAAACGGAAATTTAGAATCTGAATAATTTTTTGTTAATACATCAACAGAAAAGATAACTAAGATACTAAGATATCTAAACGTTCCACCTCAATTTTCCAGATGTCTCACCTGACTGATCTTTGAGACGTTTAAATCTTCCCATCTACACACGTCGGATATAAATTATGGAGAGTGACTCTTTTTGTATTTAAGAAAACTTAATCTCAAAATCTCTTACAAAGATAGATAGAAATTGACCATCAAACTAACCCCAATAGATAGAACAGATTTTTGTTTGGCAGATTGGGTAAAAGCCCCACAACCATGAAGAACATTTGTTATAGAGCATCTTGAACATGTTATAAATACACTAGAGTTGGTATGGCATGTGCTGTACGAGTTCCAAACAGCTTCAGTTGGACGTACTTTGCGGTGGCCAATATAGCACGTTGACCCACTTTAGTATCTCTTTTCGAGAAGAAAACCATAACTTGATATAGTAATTTTAGTATTAGAAAGAGAAACAATTAGGTGCAAGAAGCATCTCCACCATTTATTATTAAATTTTTAAATTTAAATTATATATATTTTTAAAACTGTTAGTGGTGATTCAAAATCTAATCTTATCATGGTCAGATCTTCTACTATGAGAAAAAAAAATATTCAAAATGAGATGATCATTTTTATCATAACAAAAATCTGACTTTATTATGGTCATATCTCTGAAAGACATAAAATAAAATAAATTCTCAGTAGAACATGGCTACAGAGGAAAGCATTCCTTTCAACCCTACCAACCCAACCCAAAACCAACAGAAACGAAAACGAAGAGGAAAGCATTGTAGGCAACTGGGTGTTTTTTTTAATGAGTGTTCAAGCGTCTCACCCGATCAATCCTTCGGGATATGCAAAAACCTCCTAATCTGCATGCACAGAGTAAAGCTACAGATAGTGGCTTTTTGGGGTTCAGTGTGAATCAAACACAAGATAAGCAACCCATCAGGTTTGATCAAAATGTCATACTTACAAGCAACTCTGAGTGTCGTGCAATCGACCATTAGATCCATTCCATATTCATCACCCTCCAGTCATCAGATGTGAATATTCAAATCCTTTTTTGAGACCCAAACATAAATATTGTTTAGCAACAGAACCAAACTAATTTAGCAACAGAACTCGACTCTGGTGTATGAACAGGCAAAAACCAAAAACTAAATGATCAGGAGATAAAGGAACTCTACCATAAATACTGTTAGGTGACATTTTCTTTGCCATGGTGACAACATAAGATTGGGATCTACTGATTAGCAGTTCTACCATAAAGGGTGGGTTTGTCCAAGGCCAACAACAAGCCTAAGATCCAGATGCACTTGTTTACCATTCAAAAAAAGGAGCGAGAGAGGGAAAAAAAGGTGAAAAGGAGCAAAAAAAAAAAGGCCTAAGATCCAGATGCACTTGTATGGATCACAATAGCGAGGAAAAAAACACAATGTCATGAAAGAGTTCTTACACTTACGGATCACCTCTATTCAATAGAGTTCTCATGCGGCCGTTGATGATCATCTCCCCCATCAAGGTCTTCAATTGTCAGCAAACTGCTCCATCCTCTGTATTCTCAAGCTCTAAACATATTATTTACAGGAGCAATTCAACTAATCATAAACCAGGTGCACATACAAAGGCCACGGCTTCAAAGCTGACATGGATCCAAGTGGTCTATGTGTGAGCAGACTGGGTCATTAACCTGGAATGGTTGTGCTCTCCTTCATACGTGACAATGAGCATAGAAGGATCTTCCAAGCACCTCTCAACATGCTTCCTTGCTGGGCAACCTCTCATGCTACTACATTTATAGTATCCTCTGCATAAGTTCAACATTTATTTTCTCAGTTTTTTTTAATGCCCCATTAGTGTACTTAATAATCATCCAATTGTAGGAAAAGCACATATAGGACAGGATTTTAAACTCGGGCATACTAATATTTAGATGGGCAGTCAATTTCCAAATACAACTGAAGTTTTGATTTAGGCACTCCCAATTTTGATACAAGGAGACACTCTTTGTACTTTTCACCACTTAAATTGTGAAGGGTGCAAAATGACAAAGGGAGTGCCTCCTTGTATCGGAATTGGGAGTGCATCAATCACTATCCATTCAACTGTGTTAGGGCATTCAAAAGGATTCCCAAACACCATTTAGTTGGACATCTTGCAGAATAGAAAGCCAGTCATTCAGCCATTTGTGGCCAAGCACAAACTAGAAATTCCACTAGATGGGAAACTTTTCGAACTTATCTGCCCCAATAAGAGATGATAATGATGTAGCGAAGTCACAAAAAAGAGTCACACATAATGCATTCCTGGTTCCACAATTGCACCAACAACACATGCAGGCTGCCTGGCTTCATGGGATCGGGACCACTTGATCTACCTCATATTGTTGAAGCAACTGGTTCTTCCAGTTTTCCCTTGCATAGTATTTACCTTAACAGAGCCAACACCAAAAGCATCATAAAACCATCCCTGGGAAGAGGAGAATCAAGACGTTGAATTGTTTCAAGTAGAGTGTCTAGCGTTGCCATAGTCAATATGGTGGTCCCCATTCAATAGGGTAACAGATAAGGGCAATGTCCAGTCACTTTTTAATGGGAGCAAATTGTAGCTTACCTAGTCCACATAACATCATTGTACTTAGAATACTGCTGTTCTTGAATTATTTGTGTTCTATTCATTGAGAGTTGGTGTGACATTTGGTCACGCGGGGAGGAAATTGGAACTGTATTCTTTGACCTTAAATTCCGAAAATCAAATCATGATTCAAGGAATCAGAAATTGACCAACAAAATCACATCTCATCTTATCTCCATTTTCTATCAACTTGAAAGTTAGAAAAAGCTATATTTGAGAGCACAAATTTGGCAACAATGATACAATTATTTACAATTGGTGATCACTTCAATTACATAGCAGAAATAGAAAACTATCTCTTTGGATCTAAATATGAATGTTTCAACTACACATAATGAACAGTAAAAAATAGCTATTTCTTTGTATGAGTCGCGACTTGTCCTTATCAGTCGATACTGATGTCCTCCAAGGCAAGATGGATGACTTCGATATTAATGTAATTTTGGCCAAAATAAATATCGGAAGCCAAACCACAACAAAATCATTTGGAAGCCACAATCTTTAATATACCTCAATTTGTAGTTCTTATATATAAAAGAAATCCAAAACAAATCAACCACAATGATAGACATCTAAATGGAACTACCATTAGTTGTTAATGTGAACTAAACTGATCATCCAAACTAATGAAAGCAGCAACACCATTTGATAAGAGGTAAAAAGAACCAAAAGGAAATACTTGCAAACAAGAGGGAAGTAGATTCTATACCTCGGATGTGGAGAACCCTTAATTGGCTTCTGGCCATACTTCCTCCATGAATACTCATCAGGAGGGATATCAGCAAGCTTGCTACTAATGGCAGGCACCTTGATAGATCTCTTCACCCTCAGTTTCCTATAGCGTAAAAATGAATGGAACAACTCATTTCAAATCCAACAAAGATGACAAGTAAAATACAGAAGAGAAGACCTCTTGGGAGGCACAAATATCACAATCAAGTCTAACCTCCTTTTTGAACAGTGGCATCTCCCACTAGACCCACATTTTCCACTCCCATCTTCCCCTCTGCCAGAACACCTCCTCTTGGGAGGCTGATGTGGGTTGTGATCAGATGACTGTGAAGCACCAATCAAATTGAAGGACTTGCCATCCAAGCTAGCTACACTAACGCTACCATCCACGCTCAGAGAAGACATGAAAGACCTGTTTGATGACATGGTGGGCGTACAACTAGAGCCATCAAACTTAAGATTTATGCCACCGTTGCTCCTCCTAAACATCATATCAGCTTGGTATTTCATCTGTTGCTGAAGCTGAAACCTCTGCTGCTGTTGGAGGAAATGCAAGTGGGTGGCTGGCGTCTGGTTACCAAATTGGTTATGAGAATTTTTAGCAGCGGAGGATTCCATTTCCAGAGTTGGGTTTTCTAAGAATCCCTTTTGTGAAAGTTGGAGAGAATTTCTTCCACTTGAGTCCATTTCTTGTTTTGGGTTTTCCATAAATTTTCTTTGGAGAAGCTGAAGAGACATAGCCGAAGACTCTGACCTTGACATTGGGTTATCCAATAAGAACTTTTGTGGGCAAGGGGATTGAACTTTTTTCACTATCCTAACCCTTCCATGACCCAAGCTTGTATTGAGAAGGTTAACAACTTTCCGAAATTTGAGGACCGCTTCTCCTGTTTCCGCCATCAGATTTCTATACTGCAGCTGATCTTGGGGCTGAGATAGTAGACTCAGCACCCTGTGGCAGCTCTCCACAGCTCTTCTATTAGCCTCTTCCACCTCCTCCATGCTTACACAATACACAACGCGAAAACCCCCAAAACCCCCCTAGAAACCTAGAACACATAACATTACAGAAACCTCAAAATCTCTTCCCATGATGCAGATCTCCAAAAACACATTAAAGAAAAAGGAAACCAAATGAAAGCCCCAGAAAAAAGCTGTTGGATTGCTTGAATTGGTTTGGAAGCGTAGAACTCTATATTTCTCTATGACTTAATAAACCGAGATGGGATTTTTGGATAGATTTTATCAGAACAGATTGCAGAAATGGAAAAAGAAGAGAAGAGTCCTCTGGGACTGGGCAATGAAACCTTCACCTTCAAAACCAGACACCAGAAAACCAAGAGGAGCCTCAAAATCTACTCTAAGAAAATACTCACAATGGAAGTAGAAATCCGGAGACATAAAGAGTAAAAATTGATCAGTTTCCGAAGGGAGGACTGGGTCGGATTCATTTGGAATTTTATCAGAAGGTAGAACAGAGGAATGGATGCATGGAATTGGATTCAAACAAGAAAAATCCAGCCGATTAGGATACTGATTGAATACAACAAAATAGTATACAGAAACGGGGAAAAATAAAATAGAAAACAGACCTTGGATTCGAGTTATAAAACCCTAGATTCTGCCATGGCTGGGAGATTGTGAAAGGTGTGAAAGAGGAGATTTGCCAGGCCTAAAGGCGGAGAAAATTCTCCCCTTTAGCATTATTTTATATTTAAATAATTACTTATCATTTTAAAGAGAGTAGGAACGAGGTGCATTTTATCAACCTGCGCACCGGATGACAAGGAGACGATTCGATCCACTGGACTGCCGGGGTTGACACACTCTTAAATATTTGTGTATTGACACTTGTCACTATGATAGTATGGATTAGTATATTAGAAGATATATTATCATAAAACACTCTTAACCTTTGGATCTAAGCAGATGATTTTGATCTGTTAAAATATTTAATTAGCTGATTCTATGGCTTGAAATCTTTATCTTAGATTAGATGGATGGGGAGTTTTCGTGAACTTATTTTTGGTTTTGTTAACCAATCCATGATATCATCTTTATGAATGTGGGTCCTATTAGGTTATCAAAAAGCCACGTGTCATTTGAAGTTCAGCTCTCGAATGTTGGTTTAGACGAACGGTGGCAGTCATCCGAAGTGGAGACTGGAGAGAAGGGTAGAGTAGCCGAGGAACTAACTGCCGTTTGCAGCTGCAGCTGATACGAAGTGGGCCCCACATCGACCCCGTTATCCTTTTATTTTCCTCATTTTTCTCTTTCGTCAAAATGTCCGCCAGGGAGGAAGGGGCCCACCGAGGGGCATCCGAAGTAGCCGTTGCGTGTGTCACCAATGGGTTCTTGCCAAGTGTAGGTGTGGATGGGAAAGAAGCCACGCGTCGTATGGTTGTTGACCGGGCATCTTTTTGGCGATAATTTCTTCCTTGATGCTAATGCTAAGGTGGGCCCCACTGGGTCTGAAGCGTTGACTTTAAAGCGACGCTGAGATTTCTCTCTCTCGTCTAGACTCTGGCGTTGCTTTTCTTTCGCTTGTTTGTATTTATATTGTTATTATAATCATTATTTTTCTTTGGCTTCGAAGAAACCTTGGCTCGTTCTTGTAACTTTGCCTCTTTCGTGCGTAGTGGAGTACATTCTTATTAAACGTGGGACAATTAGTCCAATCAACTTAACCTTCCGTTTTCAAAGATAAAGTGGAGACGGGGAAGAATAGTTAATTGTTGAATATTGGGAAGTTATTTTCAAAAAGTTAATATGAATAATTTTAGATCTAGTTGAATAAATTATTTTGAGGAGAATATTTTAGAAAATAACTATTTTTTAAGGTTTTAAAGAAATTGTGAGAGAGAGAGAAAAGACCTTGTTTGAGAGAATTTAGGAAGAGTGAAAGAGTTATAAAATTGGAGGGGTGAAACTCATGTCTGGTTTTGATTTGACTTGCATGACCCGACTCTAGAAATCATGCGGGTCGGGTCATGCAAGCCGAGTTAGCAGGTTGGATCGAGTTGAGAAAGTAGAAATTCGTATGTAATTCGAGTCGAGTTGAATTTAGAAATTTTCACATTAACCCAACTTAACTCGATTAAAATTAAGTTAAAATGGGTTCAGAATACGGGTTGAGTCAGAATTCGAATTGAGATGGGTTAGAATTTGAGTTGAGTCGAGTTAGGTCGATAATTTCAGGTAAATAACTCGGGTCAAGTCGAGTTCCATAAATATTAACTTGAGTCGGGTTAAAACCCGACTCAACCCGATTTCAACCTTAGAAAATTGAGACACATATGATGCACGAAATATTTTTTGTTAAAGTTTATTAATAAATATAAAAAAAAAAAAAAAGAACAAGAATATTTCTTATATCATCCAATTATAAGAATATTTCTTCTATCATCCAATCACATGATATTATTAAAGCTCCTTATTACATTCTTTACTATTCGTACTATCAGATTAGACAGTGGGGCGTTACCAATTTCATTAAATGGATGGTTTGCTAAAGATTGGAATTATAAAAGTGGTAAGGTTGAAAGCTTGAAATGATTCAACAATGATAAACTGTAAATCTGTAACTACAATTATCTTTTACATGGACAAAACATGAACTTTCATTTCTTTTCGAAAATAAATATGAGCAACAGGATAATTAATTAATTATGTCACACCTTTATCATACTTTTCATTTTGTTATCCTCTTCTATTTCTTTAACCAAAGGAATTTGAGTGGTAGCTAGGAGTCTCGATTCCTACTTTATTCTAAAAGATCACTTCTAAACTTATCCTAAGAATTAGTGATTGCTTTAAAAAAAATTGAGTTGTTGTTTGTTTAAATAGTAGAAACGCAAAGATTAAGCAAAGAAAGCTACTTCTCTAAGTAATTGTGAAGTTAAAAACTTGAAAAGATGAGCCGAAATTAGAATTGAAGTAGAATGGGCATCTCATGAAAGTAAAGCAAACTAAGAAGCATAATAATTACTTTCTCTTTCTCAAATTAGTTGTTTTATATGGATTTTGAAATTGTCCTAAAATAGTTGTATCATTTATATTAGAATAGCATAAAGTGTGTTAAAAATGGAGAAGATCACATCGAGTGCTAGTCTATATAGAGAGTTCTTAAATTATATAAATACTTCAAATGAGACAATTAAAATAGAACAGAGCAAGTAATAAATTAAACTTGACCTCTCTCAGAATTAATGAATTGTTCAATTTTAAAATCCATTGGGTCCTTTTCTTTAATATTAATAGATTCTTTGGAGACGTTAAAACAAGTAAATGAGTCCAAAGATTTGGGTGTTTGAGTTTTTCTGTTTCAGTCTTTCTATGCTTTGCCACTAGCATTTTAAAGTTTAAGATAAAAAAATGATAGTTATATATATAAACAAGTGTTCAACTCATTTGACCATTTTAACTAATATTATTTTAGACTTTTGAGAATTTAAATGTTACAAGTCATATATTTAATTTATAGAAGTTTAATTGTAAAAATGAAATCTGAATATAATTTTTATCATAATATTATAATCTTAAAAACAATATGTTGGAGTCTAGTTACCCACAAGTGTCACTTGAAATTAAATTTCATTATATTTTTAACTAAATATGAATCTCATAAAATGCATCTTGTGCCTAGAGGCCCTAGACAACTATCTCTAATACGACATTCATTCAATTTTATTTAATAATGTACTGATTCAATGGACAATTTATGTAATGACTCAACTTAGAATTTATAAATCTGTAATGGAAATTGAATAATTAGACACGTGAGAATAGAGCTCGTATATGCGGGAGGCCGTTGGAAATTCTCCCATGGGACCCCGAGAACTGAGAGAAAAATTGGAAATTTCTGTTGTCGACCTTGAGGACTCGGTGAGAGTTCGAGGCCCTGAGAGCTCGAGGCTGGGAGCAACTTAGTTGATAAACATAAAATTTGGGGATTTCAGCTCTCTGGTCTGAGGATTCGAGAGAAGCTCGAGGCCTCTAGACTGCACAAATTCGACTTATTATTTAAAGGCTCAGTCTCGACCCAAAATCTATTTTTGCGCCCTTCCACTCCTTTTCAACTTCGAGCATAGCCCCTCCCCAGCTGAACCAGACACTCATTTCTCCCTTTTCCATCCAAACCATATGTTGCATGTATTGGATCTGAAGAGGACTTGCCCTAAGCTCCTTCCTACTCTGATTTTCTTCTTCCCAAGGTAATCTTGTAACACCCCACCCCATAGGGGGTTTGTAGTGTGGAGGAGTAAAAGCCTCACATTGCTAGTTGCTTTGGAAATTCTCTGGTACATAAGTGGTAGCCTTCCTCTTTCCATGAGGCATTTTAGGAGTAACTAGTGAATTGGCTCACCAATTGAAAGCCGTGCGGACTGTGTGTGAAGCTCAGAGCAGACAATATCATGCTAGCGGGACGGGTCGTTACAAATGGTATCAGAATATGATTCAACTCTCTACCTGAGGGTGTGTGCTTGATTGTTATGTGTGCAGAGCCGAAGACAGCTCTGACTTTAAGGGGGATAAATTCTAATACCCCATCCCAGAGGGGGTCTATTTTGTGGAGGAGAAAAAGTCCCACATTGCTAGTTGCTTTATACATTCTCTGGTATATAAGTGGTAGCCTTCCTCTTTTTAGCATGAGGTCTTTTGGGAGCAATAGTGGGTTGGAACGCCAATTGAAAGCCGTACGGACTGTGTGTGAGGCCTAGAGCGAACAATATCATGCTAGAGGGATGGGTCGTTACAAAGCTCGTCACTCCTCCACCTCCCATTTCTCTTGCATGATTGGGTTTTGGGATGGATTTTTATGGAATGAAGTGGGGATAGCCATTTGGGCCTAAGATGGGGAAGATTTCATGGAGAAAAGTAAGGATCTCGGAAATGGGGCTTTGTATTGGGTAGGTTTGAGCTAAGTTCGGGTTTGGAACCCTAGTAGAAGGTGGATGATTGGGGGAAATGGTACTTGACGAAATTGAAGTTGGGAAATGTTGTAAAATTGGGGATTTCTCATGAGTTGAGCTTGGTTGACCTAGTTGGGGTCAAACCTTGGGTTAATTTGGGTTTTTTTTTGTATTTGAGCATGTATTATGCCTAATTTAGAAACTTATTTGTGTTTCTTGTATGGTTATGTTGATTGGAGCCTAACACCCCCAATTCGTAGATAGACAACTCGCAAACCAACCCGGAGATGCATAGAATCCAAGATGAGGAACGCTACACACCTTGATTGGATGAAATGTGTTGACATGTGCTTGATTAGGATTATTGGAATAATGATTGTTGCATGATACTATTTTTTATGTGATGAAACCCATGTTCTCCATTAATTCCTATGCATATTGATGAACTATGCTTGATTTAATTTCTACAAGTTGATTAATGAATGACAACCCTTGCATGATGTGATAATGTGTTATGATTATTGGCTTGGACTAATGGAAAGGGGAGAAGTGGGGCCAAAAACCGTACACCACCATGGGGATGACCTTGTATTTTGAAATTGCAAGGAATGGACAGACAAGCCTTGTTTGAATTTCCCTGAGGCAAGAGTAGGACAACTCCCCCAAGTCAACCCGGATTGGAAACAAAATAATTATGTGAATCCACATGACACTGCTATGTTTGCCATCTGTTATACTTGTGATAATGTTCATTTTCGTGCCCATGATCATGGATGCTAACTTTTTATATGCATTACTCATACATGTTGGGCCTGGGGCATATCAACACTAGGATGGGTAAGTGGATGCATAGATGGGGCATGAAGATATAGAGACTCTTAAGGTTGGATTGTGCATGAGGAGTAGAGAGGACAAGTGAATGTAATATCTCCCCCACCTGAACCCACTAGTGTAGAGGACTAACTCCATGAAGGAGGAAAGAATGACGATAAGGGCAAAGGGGCTTGATGGGACCATATGGGAACGACGGCAATGGCTATGGTGACTGGGTCACGTAGATATCGAAGAAGAGAATGTCCCTCACACGTTATGGCGTGGAGATTACGTCCTCACACGTTATGGCGTGGAGGCGACGTCCCTCCCAGATGTAGATGCATGTCGAGCGTGCGAGACATGCAAAACAAGGTACTTTTATACACATCGGGTGTGATATACCCATCGGGTAAGTCGTGATCTAACCTCATATGGGAAATACTCTTATCACTTGATTTGGTGAGGGACACGCAGGGTGAGATATCTTTATGCACAACGGGTGAGCTAGACTCACTAGGTAAGAAAGAAATAGGTCCTGAGCTTAGGGTCATGGTGATTGGATTGCCCCGTTACGTATTGGTTGAGTGTATGGGACTATACTCGGATTAGCACAGCATGATGGCATAGCATGTTACATAGCATACTTTTATCTATTAGTACCCCGGCTTGCTGAGTCTTTTGTTTGTCAAATCCATGACTCGTGTGAAGCATTTTCTTGAAGAAAGAATGTAACGACCTGACCCGTTTTTCTCCGATTTTAGAGAGATTTTTTGGATCTCCATGCCAGTCTAGATGTTTTAGTGGCAGTGGAGTGTGGGCGCTGTTTGTTCGATTTCAAGCTCGGGAATTCTGAGGGCATCTTGGTAATTTTGGTTTATATGTTGATTTTATATTAAAATTATTTGAAAATCACACATTTTGGTTCACTTTGAAATCATTTTATAAAATTGGTGTGTTTCCTTTTGTTTTTTTTTCCTAAAAAAAAAAGGAAACCCTAGCCCTCTCATATATAAGCTCCTTTTCTTTATCTTTGTTGTTCGGCCCTTCATTCTCTTCCTCTCTTCTCCTTCACTCGAAAGCCTAACTCTTACCCTTGTGCCCCGCCGCCCTTGCTTTTCCTCTCTCCCCTGATCTCCCTTTACCGTTGCCGCCATCATCTCTTTCTCTCCCACTCTCGGATTCTTCTCATTTTTTCTTCTTTCTCTTCATCTCTCATCTTCTTTTCCCTATTGAAACCCTAGATATAACCCCTTTGTGCCACCGTCGCCAAGCATTTCTCTTCTCTTCTCTTGGTTCTTCTGCTCTCCTCTTCCCTCCTCTTCCCTCAAACCCTAGACCAAGCCTCGCCTCCATCTATTCTCCTTCTCTCTTCCTCTCTCCCCAGAAACCCTAATCTACAAACCCTTTGCCCCTTCACAAGCCCAAACCCAACCAAATCCAAACCATCGGCCCAGTTCACCCCAAGCCCAATTGTGTTGAACCCAACTCGTTTTGCCCAACTCACTCTCAGATCTGACCCTCTCTTGAGGTCCAGGCCCAGTCTCTTGCAAACTAGATCCAATCTAGCAGATCCACGACCATTTTGGGCCTGTTTTAAGCCCATTTTTTGGCATGTTTTGGGAGTTTCGGGACTGTTTGGAAGCCCGTTCCAGCCAGAATTGTGGGACCGTTCCAGTTTTGTGGACTCATCTCAACTTCTCAAGTTCGGTAGCCAGTTGATTGCTTCCTTCAATCCTTCAATCTGTTTTCATCGCTTAGATTTGGAAAATGCACCTGTGAGGGAACCTATCACTAATTTTTAAAGTGCATTATACACTTCTTTATTTATGTGCGGATATAAAATGCGGGGAATGGGGCTCTCCGGTATTATGAGCCACTCAGCAAAGGAACCGTTGATACCATTATGTGGCGGGGACCCCATCCGGATGTATTCATACCCAATGCTCACAGAAGCATGTATGAATTGCTTATATGATGTCATGGTTGATTTATGGTGTGATAATATGATTGGTTGGAGTGTATGATAACCTGCTATATATGTGATAACTAGTGATACATATATTTGTTTATGATGTGATGTGCTATGAATGATAACATGCTTATAGATAATTATGCACGCATGTAGCTATTGTTTATGAGATGCAGGTGGCACATGGGTAGTAGGCTACATCAGAATCTAGAGATCCCTCCTAGCTTGTTGGGTAGTTAGTGTTGGAATGTTATGTGGAACCGCAGAGGGAAGCATGGTTGAGCCATAGATTACCCGGTGGTGAGACATGGGTGGATACACTCCCTAGTGTGGATTAGATCGCCATGTCTATCTTTATGATTTTCGAACACACCCATAGGAGAGGTTGTGGTCCGGTTTGGAGGGCGATGTACCTCGGAGTCCCCAGTGTCGATTAGACTGCCAGGTCTATTCTTGTGATATTTTAATGCACCCATGGGAGAGGTTTGGTAGTGGGTTAGGCCATCAGGTCTATCCTTGAGATTTTCTGACACTCCTATGGGAGATGTGTGGTCCGGTTTGGAGGACGAGGTGCCCGGGAGTCTCAAGAGGGATAAGGAGTATGGTTTAGCATGTTAGGTCTATTCTAGTGATCTTCAGACGCACCTATGGGAGAGGTGTGGTCTGGTTTGGAGAGTGAGGTGCCTGGGAGTCTCTAGTGTGGATTAGACCGTCGAGTCTATCCTTGAGATTTTTGGACACGCTTTTGGGAGAGGCGTGGTCTGGTTTGGAGCGTGAGGTGCTCGAGAGTCCTAGGAGGGAAATGTTGGGAGGTGGTCATGGTAGCCTCAGAGAATCCATTAGAACGAGTGTTGGTTCGCCCAAGGCAGATTTGGAGGTCCATACAGTCACGGTACCCGAATGCATGGTGGATGAGGTGTCCTTAATGGTCCGATGGAATGAGTAGTGCTCCCACGTGAAGACAAGAGGGTGGGATGGTGGTTATGATCCTCAGATGTCGAGTGGGTTGAGGGTGTATTAGCCCACTCATTGGTAGAGGGATGGTGCAGGTGGAGGACAGCTTCTGCTGATATAGTTTGTGATCCCCGGATAACTGAGTGGGTTGAGGGTGTTTCGCCTACACATCGGTCGAGGGCTGGTACTGTTGAGGACAGCTCTCGCTGGTACAGTTTGTGATCCCTGGATAACCGAGTGGGTTGAAGGTGTTTCGCCCACACATCAGCCGAGGGATGATGCAGTTGAGGTCAGCTCCCGCTGATATAGTTTATGATCACCGAACAACAGAGTGGGTCGAGGGTGTTTTGCTCACATATCGGTTAAGAGCTTGTGCGGATGAGGGCATCTCCCGCTGGTATGGTTTGTGATCCCCGGATAGCGAGTGAGTTGAGGGTGTTTCGCCTACACATCGGCAAAAGGATGGTGTGGTTGAGGACAACTCCCGATAATATTTTTGTGATCCCCGGATGGCCGAGTGGGTTGAGGGTGTTGCCCACATATCGATAGAGGGATGGTACAGTCTGAGATGTATATTCTAGGCTATGACACCGGTAGGGTGGGGACAATTTGAGCTGTGTATTCTAGGCTATGACACCTGTAGAGCGGGGACAATCTGAGGTGTAGTGTGATATGGTATTCCAGGCTATGACAGTGGAAGGGTAGTGACAATCCGAGGTGTGTATTTCAGGCCATGACACCTGCAGGGTAGAAACAATTTGAGGTCTGCATTTCAATGCTATGACACATGCAGGATGGGGACAATCTGAGGTGTAGTGTGAAATGCTATTCTAGGCTATGACACCGGCAGTGTGGTGACAGTCTGAGGTTTGTATTTCAGGCTATGACACCTGCAGGGTGGGGAGAGTTTGTGCTCGGAGTGGGCCTATATGGAGGTGGTAGCCCTAGATGTAGGTCGGTTGTATGTTATGTCGAGTACCCGCTGGATGGTCCTCAAGCTGGGTTGTGCGTGTGCTATTTGGGACCGTGCATGTAGACATTCTTGATATCTCGTAATAGTGGGTAAGCAGTGTATGATGTGTGTTGGGTGATTTATATATTTATGTGATCCTTCATTGGGTATGTAGTACTCACCCCTTGACTTTCAGGTGATTCGATGGAAGTGGGACCCAGTGAGTCCCAAGACCAGGTCTAAGCGGTGACGGTTACGGATTGTTTAATTCAATGTTGTCAAACTTGACCCGACCGGCAGTTGACTCGTCGGTTCAACTGTGACTAGCTACATGACGGGTCGGGTCAGTTTTAAACCCGCTTGAGTTACAAACCCGTAAAATTCCTCCGTCACTCGTGGGTCAACCCGGAATAAACCCTCGACCCGTTGGATTAAAAACCTATTTTTAAAATGGAAAAAAATTAAACAATTGAAATAATACATTTAATTTTGCATGCCCAATGGGACCAGCCCATAAAACCCAGCTAAAAAGTGGGAAAAGGTGATTGTTACTAACTTCCTCATCCCCTTTTATAGCCTATTCATGTGGGAATTGTTTTCAAACTTACCATTGTGGGACTTGAGTAATGTAGATGTAACTTAGTAAAGAATTGTGAGAGTTGGCCGTGAGTTTGTTGTATTGGAATACAATAGTCACAACATTTTACATTTTAAGACATTAACAAGAAATTGTCAAATAAAAAAGTTACATAAATGCATATTTTAAAATAGTTATACAATACTACAAATTAAAATTTTATAATTTGCCCACATGGGTGTAGCTCAAGTGGTTAACCTCCCGCCTCAAAAAGCGAGAGGTGCCAAGTTCGAGCCCCCATGGCCTAACCTGGTGTACTCTAAGGGCAGTGGGTATCGCCCATGGGGGTTTTACACTGGGTTTCCTACGGTTTCCCACACGTAAATTCAAAAAAAAAAAATTATAATTTAAAATCTTGAAAAAATTGCAGTAGATCAAACATTTATGACTTTTTTGAAGAGCCTATGATTATTATTTAAAATTCAATATGACTCAGAGTCAATTAGATTTCATTCAATTAAAAAAAAAATTGAATGTGAGAGTTGATGAATTATTTTGAATTTTTATTTTTTATAAATACTTAGTTGAATTTTCTCACTCGAGGAACTGAATTTGAGTTTTCGAGCATGAGTCATTTATATGTATATTGTATTTTATATTTTATTGTTATTGTTATTTATATTATATTATCTTATTTAATAGTTAATAGTTTAATATTATTTATCATATTATATTGACTGAAACAGGTTTGACTGAGTTTATTTAACCCAAATTTCTCATGAAATGGTTCAGTCAACATGTCAAATTTTAAAATATTGTTCTCAACCACTAAAATATATATTGATAAAATAGTTTTTACATAAAATTTTATTTCAACTCATTAATTAAACCTTATTAATAATTTAATATTATATTAATGATATGGGTTTGACCGGGTTTGACTACATGTCAACCCAGTTGAACTTTATTTAACCCACCCTTCCTCTAAGACGGGTCGCTCCACGGGCCGGATTTTAAAACATTGGTTTAATATCTTTCCCTTTTGTTATTTTGAGAAAATAATGTATTTTTAATTCAGAAGTGGTTTGATATTATTGATAATTGTAATAATTACTTATTACACTACTAGGACCCAGTAAGTCCCAGGACCAGGTCTAAGTAGTGACGGTTACGCATTGTTTAATTTCTTTCCCTTTTGTTATTTAGAGAAAACAACGTATTTTTAATTCAGAAGTGGTTTCATATTATGGATAATTGTAATAATCGCTTATTACACTACTATGTTGGTTTGATATTCTAGTACTTTTATTGCTCCCATTTAATGTTATTGTTGATAATCCAAAAAAAAAAAAAATTAAACCCGATATCCGCCTTTAAGATGTTTAAAAAATAACACGCTTGTAATGGGACGAGGTGTTACATAGAAGTTGAAGAATCAAGTCTCAAGTGATAGTTAAATCAAATTAAAAAATGGAAGATTATTTAAGATTCAATAGATCATCATGTGTATGACAATCACTCAAGGCAAATTGGCCATAGAAGACTCTAGGACCCATAACTTAGGATGACCATGCCTAAGCTTAGTAATCACATTTGGTTAATCTAAGAAAGCCTTGTGGTTGTTTGACACCAAAACCAGAACTTGGACTTAAAGTTTAAACCATTGATTTTACTTGTCATGGCGACACTTCGTATTAGGTGATCTATCGCAATGACAAAGGATGATAATATCGTGGTATAGTGATCGATCGTCTGTAAAATCGAAGTTTCTGGTTTGGAATGGTCTGTTAAATAGATGTTGTCTCTAGGTGTTACAATCATGGTCATGATCTATTGCTGGGAAAGGCCCGATCAATCGAGCATACGATCAATCGACTGGACTTAACAAAAAATATGGTCTAGAAAATTTGGTCAAAACATGTGTGCCTTAGGATGACACAATCGTGAGTCGGCGACCCATAGTGTGGTACATATCACGATTCATCGGGCGTACAACCCATCGTCTGAGACAGGGCCGATTCATCAGGTGCACAATCCATCGGCCTGGGTTTTTAGAATTCTGGTTTGGACAAACACTGTTAATATCAGTTGGTCTAAGGACGACCCCATCGTCAGTGAATGATCCATTGCAACAAATTGGCATGATATATAGTGGATCACAATCAATCGTTGGGTGATCGTTTTTGAAACGTTACAATGCATTTAATGCGCAATGGTCATATTGGTGGAGAACAATTTTGAACCACCACGATCCATCGTGTGGACAATCGATCGTCCTGCTTTGGAAATTTTGGGTTACTTATTTAAGCTCTGGATTTTTTTTAAGGGGTAGAGCTTTTGGAATTAGAAAAATCAGAGGCAAACATCTGAGAGTCATACACCCCTCACACTCTCTCTCTAAACATCTTATGTGGTAAATCCTTTTGGAAGTCGAATCATTATTGATTGAGATTAAGAAAGAAAAAAAAAAACTAGTTCTAGGATTCAACTTGCACATCTGCATTCCTAGAATCCATCTTCCAAACTTGTGATTGCTCATAAAAGGTACATCTTCATCATCAACAAGATCACATTGGGAGAGCTATTCAAGAAACACATCTATATCAAGCTTGAGCTTCAAAGGCAAGTGTTTTTTTGTGTTTTTAATTTCATTATCTTGTGAAGTGGACTAAGGTAAGGAAGCTTGAACCACTATAAAAAATAAAAGGATAAGGAAGTAGACCGAAGGTGGTCGAACCTTTCAAAGTTAAGAGTGTAAGTGAAGTTCCTACACTATTCGAGATGGTGTAATTCTCCACATAGTTTATTTGGGATAACCCTAGATTGGGTGAGTCCATTAGTGGATGCATGTTTGTTTAAACCGAACCACTATATATTGGGTGTCCATGTGTTTGATCTTTTGTTTGTGTGATTTCTAAATTAATTGGCACATAGCTTCTTCACACAACACCATTTCATCTTGATTAACATTGTCATTGCATGTGCTCATCCTTAAAATTTAGGTAACAGTACACCGGTCAGGTCCAACGGACCACGTGGACTAGTATAGGCCAAATTGGAGATTTACACGCACTAACAATGGGACATTCATACATTTTGTATTTTGTGATGACATGGTTATGCACTAATCAATCGTGCGCACTGACCAATCGCTAGAGACAGGGCCGAGACATGGAGTCCACGACCCATAACCTTGGGTTTGGATGAGGTTTGTCATGACAAGGCACTATCAAAACATGATAGCCCCAGACCGATACATTCACCAACTCACGATCTATCGCCAATGGATGTTCATGATCAATCGTATGGGTGATCAATCATGTGTAACCTTTTTTTGCCGTTACTATGCATTTAATGTTCAACGGTCGGGTTGGTGAAATTCACTTTCGAACACGGACGGTTGATCGCCAGGTCACGATCAATCGTGTATTTCAGTGACTCGAAAATTCTTTTTGCCTCTAATAAATGCTCCATTGTTTAGAGAGTTTAAGGATCCCTTGGAGAGCATTTATGATTTGCATCTATCATTGTTACACTCTCAAACTGTAACAACCTGACCCGTTTAGTGGGCTCGGATTGCTACTATTTTTTTTTTTTAATTTCCAATCAATTAAACTCATAACTGGGCTGGATCATCAATGTAAATAGTTAAGCCCAGTAATAAAATGTCACACATGCTCTTCACATGTGGACCCAAACATATACCATATATCTACCCATTTACAACACATATGATACAAACAAATATTTACATCACATGATTAAACGTAATTATATTCATATTCAAAACAGAGTTGCTAACAGTAACATGGTGGTCTAATACATGATTAAAAGACAATAAGTACCACATGCATTACTTATACAAAACATGGTTACACAACCAACAAAACAAAAGAGATGGTATTTCCCATCTGTGGGAGATAGAAACAACAACAACAACTTTAACATTCTAAGCTTGCAATGGAGGTTCCTCCTCATCGGGTACATCTCCTGAAATGTGAAAGACATGAGCTAACTAGCCTAGTGAAGAGAACATAATAAAACACAATTATCAATATCATGTTTGTAAAACCCTGCCCCAAATTAGGCATGTTTTACCTTAATAAATCCTGTTTAGTCGGTTAATCTCGAGGATTACGGTTAAGGCTTCGAGGGAAACCCAGTTGTGGCCCAATCCGAGCTCATGAGCTCAGTGATCCACCCCGTTCAGCTGGAGGGGCATTTTGGTAATTTACCGCTTGTTGTGTTTATTTTATAAATTTCGTTGATATATGATTATTATTGGTTGATAATGTTCTCCTTAATAAAGGATTTGCATTCCTAATTTTAAAATGAATTTATTTTCAGAAAATGGTATTTAAAATCCGCCCGTCAAAACCCCGAAAGGGAGTATTAATTATTTTAAAGGGTTTTTGGAATAAAATAAATTTAGAAAATAGTATCTTGTGTTAGACCATTTTAAGTATGGTCTAGTTATTCCATTTCACCTCAAAATGAGATTTCTAAATTGATTATTTTAACATTTGTTTATTTAAGTAAATATTGGTTAATTATGGTTTTTATTTAAATCAAGGGTTTTTAATAAGAGATAAATTCTAAAAGTTTTATGGTGATTAAGGTTTTAAAAACCCAACTTATCTGTAAGGTTGGATTAAGTTTTTGAGCCTTAAAATCATACTTTTAGTTTTAAATCGGCTTTTATGTATAAAAAAGGCCTTTTAGCAAAAGTGGAAAACCTGCAGGGACTTATTTGCAACCGAGGTTACCGAACAGTGTAACCACTATTCGAACGTCAGCTACCGATGCATGCAGCCGCATGCAGTGGCCAATCGACCCCAAATTCTGGCCAAAATTCTATAAATACAGCCTCTTTCAACCGGATTGACTCCCACAAACTTTCTTCTCTTCCTTAATCTTTGTTCTCAGTTGAAAAACCAGAAACCCAGCCGATTATAGCCTCTGTTCTTTCTCTGTTTATCAGTCACTATAAGCTTAGAGGGAAGGATTGCAAAATCTGGATTTTCAAACCAGGAACCCAAGTGAAGGTATCCATTGCATTCTCCTTTCAATTTCAATCTGTTTTGAATCAAATAAAACCGAATTTGACCCTGTTTTCAGTGAGAAAACCCATTTCAAAGTTTTAAGGAAAACCCGATTTCAAAATCTGGTGGCCCAGTGAGCTTTAAGGCTCCAAACCATTCCCTATGGAAAGAGGACTCCCAAAGGAGTCCATCAGACTGGATGGATATGAAAACCGAGTCCGGGAAGCCCTCCGTTTCCGGAATCGCATTTCACTGTCCAACTGCCGTCACTATCTGCTGGTGCAGACAGTGGAGAAGACGACTCTTAGAAGGTCCGAGAGCCGATCTTCGGATGGTCCGAACCTTCAGACGGTCCGAGCATTAACCCTCAGACGTCCGAGCTTCACCCGAAGCCCAGTTACGCCCGAGGCAAGCCAGACCCTTTCGGACGTACCGAGCCGAGCTCGGAAGGACCGAACCCACTCGGACGTTCCGAACCCAGACTTCGGACGTTCCGAGGCATACAAACCCACCGAGACTTGTTTTCTCTGTTTCTTTCGGTTCGGATGGACTTCGGAAGGTCCGAGACCTGATCTTCGAACGATTCGAAGTCAGACCCATGTTCCGAGGTCAGTGACTAGTTTAGGTGTGGTTCGGATGATCCGAAGCCACAGTACTGGGTTCGGAGGAACCTAGTTTTTAAGTGTAAATCTGGGTTGTTTATTTGATATGATGTGATGATTAGTACCCAATGTTAATCTAAAAATGTGTACTAACCCTTTTCTCTTATTATTTATAGTGTAAATACTGTTGTATTCGCTTCTAGGCCGACCCTATTGGTCGGGCACTGAGTGATTCACTTTCAGGCCGACGCTATATAGTCGGGCACTGAGTGACCTCGAGGCCTAACTCAAAATGTCAGATCTGGTCCTATCCAGAAGACAACCGAGAAGTGACCCGAGGATCTAGACCTAAACTTAATAAGTCAATCTGGTCAATGCCCAGAAGACAATATGAGTTTTGGACTGAGCCCCTTTTTATTTATATTATTATCTTGTGGATGATTATAATTTAAAAAGGATAGAAACCGAGTAGGAGACTCAATTCCATGTACCTTGGATGTTTTGGGAAAACCAGTATGATTTCGAAATACTGCTTGTATGTGTACATGTTATATATGAATGTTGTGTATATTGATTGTGTACTTGCCTGTTGTTTGAACAGAGACCGCGCAACCACACAATCAAGGTGAGGGAACTTAACTTTGCAACTTGATGTAAATAGGTTTAATTGTTATGGTTATTGAGCAATGAGTGGATTCAAATTTGATGAACCCACTCATGTGCCCAGACTTGACGCACTATGGTAAGAGTGCTTATGATGTTGGCCTAGACTTGATGCACTATGGTAAGAGTGCTTGTGATGCTGGCCTAGACTTGACGCACTATGGTAAAAGTGCTTATGATGTTGGCCTAGACTTGACGCACTATGGTAAGAGTACTTATGATGCTGGTAAATGCTATGATCAGATGAAATGTGTATTACTGCTTCCACGTGCCTGGACTATCGAATCAATATCGGCCATATGGGAGATGGTTTATGTCTACTGGACCATGGGTGGACTGTGGGCGTCAGTTGCTGACCCGAAGGGTGTCAGTACCGGCTATGAGAGAGCCGGAGATATACTTGCAAGAATGGTTTATGTCTACTGGACCATGGGTGGACTGTGGGCGTCAGTTGCTGACCCGAAGGGTGTCAGTACCGGCTATGGGAGAGCCGGAGATATACCTGCAAAGATGTATTTTGACCGTGTTGGGACTTAATACTATGATTGTCAATATGGGATCTAGAGGCTACATTGGATGACAACAGTAATGGAAAAATGATGAAATGATGAAAATGATGATGAGACTTTACTTAATATTGTGATTCTATTATCAAGCATGAGATGTTATATTACAACTGTTGATTATGTACTAACCTGTTGTTTACTTTAAAAACTGCATTGTTATATTTTCCTTCATTGGGATAGTTAGCTCACCCCACTCACCTTTCAGGAGATGAACCCGAGGAGGAGAACCCTCTGTTCGAAACTTAGAGCGGATAAACTGCGGCGTTGCTTTGGGATTCCCGCTGAGGGGAATACCCTTGTATTTGTGTTTTCTGGTTCCTAGAACCATTTTCCTTTGTAAAGTAAAGAGTGTGGTACTTGACGTGTGTCAATGTGTTGAACTAGGACTACTGCGTTTCTGTAGCTACTCTGATATGATTTTGTGACGATGAATCAATGGTTGGATTCTATATGATTATGTTATGATAATAATTCAATGTTTGGAATTATGTATTGATGTTTGTATTTTCTATGTCTATTGTTGGATAGACTTATGGTATGTGTTTGAGTCCACATGTTGGGATCATGTGTGACCTTTGGGCCTAACCGTTGATTCGGCCGAATGAGTATGTTTGTGTTAGTTTACCTTCTTCTTCAAAAAAAAAAAAAAAAAATGAGTCGCGTTCCGGGCCCACCCTTCGGGTCGGGGCGTGACAATGTTAGAATGTGTAGAATATAACAATAACATCATGATGATCTATTTATACCATCTACCATACTTGAGATCATAATTGGTCTACTATACCAATATCAAGTCACCAGTATTACTGCCAATCCACCGTAATACCAAAACATTACACTGACTATAAATGCATTAATCCCGACACGATCAAGATGCAGCATCTTCCAAGAGCATAAAACGACACAAAATGGTCTGGCCAATGCCAATATATGACCCTTATGGTCTGGGCTACTTCCAATATATGACTTATATGGTCCGCCTATTGCAAATAATAAATGACCTTCTTCGATCTACCACAGCCCAACAGCTAAATGTACGTAGACGCAGTATCAATATCATAGTTTCATCATAACATGATTCTCAAAGGTATTTAGTCATCAATATCACAATGTTGTATATGACAAACATCATCAATATTAGTAAGCACATCTCATAGTAATGTAATATGTCTAGGCATATAAGTGGGTTCATTATGTCTAATTCATGAAATCATTCATTGCACTAGATCTTTATAACCTAATTTACCCATGTTGTATTTATTAAGTTTCCTCACCAAAAATACATAGAGTATCGCGGGATCTGTTAAACACAAATAAGAATACAATGAATATACATTCATTAATCAAACACAACACACGTTCATATATAATATAGAATACATCTATAGCATTTTCAAATCCTTCTAACTTGTTTTCTGGACAAAACTCCAAGGGAAATGGCTGCGAGTCCTCATAGTGGGTTACTGCATTTTAGTTACAATAATCCATCAACAAATAAAGTAAAATACTCAGTTGCCCAATCTCATATTTCTTCTTGGCCAGAGTAGAGTATTGAGACTTTGCCCAGATGGTACAATAAAGGTGCTCAGGCCGCTACACATATTGTCTTTTGGAAATGACCATGGAGACATATTGAGTTAGGCGTAGGAATATAAGATGCTCAGGCCACTACTCATATTATCTTCTGGATTAGACCATGGAGATATATTAAGTTAGGCCTAGAGAGAGAAAGAAAATCACTCAATGCCCGATCTCTTATTTTCTACCGAACGGCGAAATTAATCGTTGGGCTACAGATAGCTATCGGGAGGCTTTTTCGCTGCGCTACAAATAGAGGGTATCATCTTGAAAGTGAGCACACAAGGCTGCATAAAACATACAAGGGTTAGTATCATTTTTAATTAAGAAGTATATCAATTTGAAATTAATTACTGAATTATATTTCCAAATTTTACAATTTAGAAACAACTTCAAAAATTCTATTAAAGCAACCTATTAACTCACATAAACTACACATATCAAAAGTATTAAGATGTTAACATGAATAATTAATTTAAGTGATCTAAAATAATTTAAGTCTCCAAGTTATTTAAATTTAAACATATTAAGAAAGTTAAATTAGAATTTGTCAAATTACTAATTTTGAATAAAAACTAAGATCTTTAAATGGAATTTAACTATGTATATGTTTCAGATTTTCTATATATAACTTAACCATATCTTTTCTTAAAACTACTCAAAAATTTAATTGAATAAACATCTTAGCGATTTAAAAAACATTCAGAAATACCCAAGTAACCCAATTGGAAAAACTTCATCAAATAACTAAAACAATAGCTAAATAAAATATAATGAAAGATATTAAAAGCTTTCTAGTAAATAAAATCATACTCATAAATAATTAGAAACTTTATTTCAAGTTTTTAAATAAACAAAATAAGTCAAATCATAATGATAATTCACATTATTTCAATAAATGAATAAAATAAGAATACTCAGTTTAAAACAAACAATTTTAAAAATAGTGGTAATGACATTTCATTTTTATTTAAAATCATGAGAGTAAATACATATTACAAAATTTTCATCACAAAACTTAGATGGATTCTAAATTACTAAAGACTAATAAGCTTTTAAAAATAAATAGCCCCGTTCCTTTGCTTAAATCAGGAACTGTCACATGACGGGAAAAACAAAACTAGAGGCAGCTAGAGCACTGAGAACTGGAAGCAGCTACAACACTAAAGCAAGTATTGTTTAAATGAAGGAAGAAAGCAGGAAATTTTGATTTTTCAAAAGGTTGTACAACCCATGGGATTCCTTCATTTAAATAGGAGTTGTGATGAAATCTGAAAGTTACACGTACGTCTGTACTAATCATGGCTTTGCATGCATGAAATAAGGGTTTGGCTAATGCTGTTAGTTTCAAGGTGTCACATGTAAAGATAACATATTTAAATTATTTTTTTTATAATATTTTTATTTCTAAAATGTTATCATCATTTTTTAGATATAAAAATAGTTTAATTAAATTAATCCATCCAGTCTAAATGTTGTGTCTTAAAAATCATAAAGACTGTTGAAATCTGGAGAAAAATACACTTTCGAAATCACTTGATTTAGACGAAAATGACACGTAGGTAAATTTTGTATCAAAACTAAAGAATTTGTTTAAGTATTTTTAAATCTTATTTTGTAAATCTGAAAAATAAACTAACTGATCAAAACACAGATTAAACACTGAATTTTTTTTTTTTGTAACTTTTTGACTTCTATAATTATTTTCATAAATAGGTCCTTTTTGAGTCAATTTATAATTATTTCCGAAAATTAAAAATACAAATTATAGGATCTTATAAACTCTAAATTTAAAATAATTAACAAAGTGTGAATTTGAAAATCTAATTAGCTTAGTTGAAATATTTTTCAATTAAACAATGATTAACTCCACTAAATAGTAATAATTGGGCAAAATTATAATTTTGCCCTTTTAACTTAAACGAGTTGGATCAATGAGCTACCGAGGTCTAATTGGGCCGATCCTGGACTTTTTTAAAAGTCCAAACCGTAATCTTCATGATTAACGGGTCAAAACATAATTTATTAACATAAACCACACAATTTAGTTTTAATTCGGATCAGGGTATTACACAAACACCCAAGGCAAACTAGTGGTTATTTATCTCTTGGCAAAACATCTGCAAATCATTCAAGTATCCAATCGGTTTAGATTGAGATTAAGAGAGAAGGATTAAACCATCTTCTCATATAGATATTGGTAACCTAATTTTCTAGAAGCCCTCCAAAGTACTGTGATTGCTCTGCATGATGCATCTACGTCTTCATACGACTTCACATTGGGAGATGTTCAAGAAGCACATCTACATATTGCAAAGCTACAAGGCAAGTGTTTCTTAGTTTCATTTTACTCTTAAATCATCTATCTTGTGAATTTGAATAAAGAGGGATTTTCTCTTGAACCACTATAAAAAATAGAGAGATAAAAATTGGGTGAAATTCCCAATCAATTGGATATGTAGAACTCATATTCTATTAGTGTGGGTGTAATTCTCCACTTAGTGAATTTGTAAATAACCCAAGGTTGGGTGAGTCTCATCAGTGGATGTAGGTTTGTCTAAAATGAACCACTATAAATCTTGTGTTCATGGTGTTAGAGCTTATTATATGATTTTGCTTAATTGTGCATATTCTTCCTCACACACAAGCACTTGATTAATATTAATTAATTCTACACTTTAAATTATTATTAGTCAAGTAAAATTTGAAAAGAACACAAATTTGGAGATTATCAAATTCCCCCCCCCCCCCCCTATCTCCTCCTCCTCCTCCTCCTCCTCCTCCTCTCTCTCTCTCTCTCTCCCCTCTATGGATAATCGGGTTCCAGCACAAAGGAACTTTTAGCATGAGATATACGGCCTAATGCCAAGTGCATGTGATATACGATGTAATGCTAAGTGCATGTAAAATACGGCGTAATGCTAAGTGCATGAGATATACGGCCTAATGCCAAGTGCATGTGATATACAGCCAACGCTAAGTGCATGAGATATACGGCCTAATGTTATATGAATGAGATATAAGGCCTAATGTTATATGAATGAGATATACTACCCAATGCTATGTGCATGAGACATACTATCCAATGGCATATAAAGATACTAAAAAATCACGAAAATTCTAGAAACTACAAATGACTGATCTACACAGTGGACTCTACGTGTTTCTATTTTTCTCAAGTGTAGCTAATTGAGAGGGATTCCGCGTGCCAAATTTGGGGAGCTAAGTATTCATATTTAGAGTTTTGTGAATTTTCTAAAAAAAATCTCGTGATAATTCTCAAAATAATCAAAATTACCAAAATGTCACTTGAGCTCCTGAGCTAGAGTCTGGGCAAACTTGGGCTCATTGTAGAGCCAACATGCTCACCTCAACTACCAAAACCGCAAAAACCAACTCGAAGATCCACAGATCTCTTCAAAACTCTGAAATCTCAAGTCGGGTTGTTACACCACGCATCCTTATGACTACATGCCACGATGACAAAGCGTGAACTTCTACAATTCACAACATGTGCGGGCCATCACAGAATCACACACTCGAAATGTGGCTCAACACAACTTACACATGTGCCATCGCAAATGTGACTCACACTCTCAATGGGGTTGAACACGAACTACGCACGTGGCCATCACAAATGCGACTCACACATTTGAAATGCGGCCCAACACGACTTACACATGTGGCCATCGTAAATGTGACTTACACACTTCACACATTCACTAGAATACGCAAGAAGAGCTTCCCATCCCCTTCCTCAGCTTACACACTCAACACACACATCCAAAGCCATTCACCACATTCATCATCATGTTGGAACATGCATTCACATCCTTATATTCAATCCAGCAGAGCACATATAAAACGAATATTAATCACACATTGCATATGAATGGTATTCAATCAGGTAGACGAGCTAAGCCTATCCCTTTGGGCATTCAATTCCCACTTACATTCTTCCTCTGAATCGTTTATTTCCCTTACAATTTTCACAATTTAGAAGGTAATGCCCGTTATCGATTAAAGCTCATTCAATGTCATTCCATCTCTCTTCAGAACACATATAAACCCATCAATGCATTTAAAACACATTTCTACTCATGTCATATACATCAATGAAATGAATTACGCAATAAATTAAAAATTATAAACCTACATTGTGTTTATTCTCCTCACCTAGAAGTTTGAGATGTTTGAGAGTTTCCTAAGGTCCGAAATAAATCAGGCAGAGAATTAAGTCTCTGTTCATAAAAGAAACAACATAGAGGAGAGGAATTGGTATTCAAAACCGAAAGAAGAAATCAAAATGGAAATAAAAATGGAAACTCAAAAAATTTCCTAAATAATTAACCCATTTTGAAAATTGAACCCCCTTTTAGAAAATCAAAACCTTATCTTAAAATATAAACCTTTTTTAAAACATGCCCCTTATTTTAGAGAACATATTCCTTTTAAAAAATACAAAGGAATACGATTAAAAATAATTAAAAATGAACTTCAAATAAAAGGATAGAAAACAAACTGTCAAGAGAGAGAGAGAGATTGTGAATCCGAGAGAGAGAAAACTAAATGAGAGGGATGGGGAGAGAGAGAGAATCCGAGAGAAAGAGCACATCCAGAAGAGAGTGAACAAAAGAGAAAACTGAGAGAGAATGGAGACAGAATTGATATGGAGCTTTTATAAAAATTAAAATCAAGAGAGAAGGATAAGATCGATCAGAGTTGGTGGAGGAAGGTCCTAACGAAAGAAAACCGAGAGAAGAGAGAACGAGAAAGGAGAAACGGAGAATGAGGAGAGAGGGTGACTCAGTTTATCGTTAAGGGAGAATAAGAGAAAATCGAAAGAGAAAATGGAAAACCAAAATGGATCTTTAGACGGGTTAGGGTAGTGATTTTTATTAAAGTTTTCCATATCACCTCATTTCTATGTTTTGAAAATTTTGATAAATTCTTAAGTATATACTTAATCTATTTTTAAAATTAAAAAAAAAAACAATTTCAATACATTTTTAGAAATTTGATGTCGAGTTTGAGTGGAACTGTAGCACCTCCACCCAAAAGTCCCACATCGGTTGAGAGCTTGGGTGGTGGGGGTTTTATTTGAGAGGGGGACAATTCTCGCTATTGTGAGGCCTTTTGGGCCGGCACTGTGGGCCAGGGCCCAAAGTAATACCGTATGGGTCGGGTAGGACTCAAAGAGGATAATATCACGATGAGATAGGGTCAGATTGTCACAGGAACTGGAGATAAGTTTGAGTGAAAATAGGGACGAATCTGGGTGGGGTTTGAATTTGATTTAGTGTAAGTATGTAAAGGGAAGATTTTAGATAAATTTCGGGGGCCCTAGGATTTTAAATCTAATTAATTTGAGGATTTTCGTTAATTTGCATTAATTTTTGAATTTTATTTAATTAAACAAAAAAATTCCTTTTTCATCGGATCTCCGAGGCCCAGTTTCATAGGACCAATCAGAACAGGCAAAAACAGACTGAAATTTTCAATATTTGTATTTGGATCCAGCCTTTCATTGAATGATTTGATGCATCGAATCACCAATGGATTCCGTAGGACATCTAATCAAAAAGGCAAATTCAAGTGAGACTGAAAAATTTAGGTTTTGGATTTCAGTCCGATACAAGATTAGAGGATCCGATGGGGTTCATCAAATCTGATGGATCTCGTCAGATTTCGGATGGATATCGTCGTTTATGTTCGATCACTCTATTTCAGCAGATCTGCACCCTTTCATTAAAATGTGCTATAACTTGATTTAAAGAGTTCAAATTTAGACAAACTTAAGCTCATTGGAAAGTCTTAACTAAGCTATCCAACCAAACAAAATTTCACCAAATATGGAAATTCAAAAATTCTCAAAAAATACAAAATCATGGGTTGAGTCATTGCAAATTGTGTCACTAAACTAGTCATTTTAAAAAGATTTAAAATTCAAAAATCCTAAAAAATGAAGGTACATCTAATCGAAAAGGCAGCTTATTATGAATCTTCAAATTTTTGCACTGATGCACGAGATTTGTAAGTAGTTTCGTATATCCGTGTGATTAGCCTTACATCTAATGTAAGATAAAGATACCTATATTTTCTAAAATAAATAAATCACATATATTAATTTATTTAATGATATGAGGATTATAAAAAGGAATCTAAGTTATAGAATGGTTAGTAGTGAGTTACCTCGAACAAAATTGCTATTTCAGTCTTTAGGAGGACCGAGTTGTTTTGCTAAAGTATCAAGTATCAACAATTTTAGACTATTTCAGGCTATGTAATAAAAGAAATTGAAGTCATAGAAATACTGGCAAATATTTTGGTGCATGTCTCTTCTTTCGACTTTCTGACAAAATTTGATACTTACCGATCTTTTCATATTTGTAGCGTCCTAGGCTGAGTTTTAATTTTGTTAGTTGAAATATCGATTATTTCAGCCCATTTCTCAAGCTAGTTAAATTTTCTAAAAAGGAAAAAAAATTAAATTCTAGAAACATCAGCCATTTACAAAATTTGTTGACCCGACTGAAATTAAATGGGTTGACCCATTGAGTTTTGGCCTATTTATTAAATTATTCAATCCAATTTGAGTAGACAATTAAACTTAAATAGATCAATGTAACTTAGTTCATCAATTAAAAAGCTCATGTCAACTCAATTCAACTTAACTCATATCAAATCTAACCTATTTAAAACCACGTATTAAATGGATTAGCTTAATAAATCCAACGCATTTATTAAACAAGCATACGTAATCTAAGTAGGTGACTGAGTTTAAATGAATTGACTCAATTTGTCCCTATTATTAAAAGTTTAACCCAATTGATTTATACCAAAGTTGATCCAGTTTGATTAACTTATTAAATAAGTTGATCTAACTTCAATAATCTTATCCAACCCATTCTTGACATCAAGAATCTTAAATGCTTATCCAACCCAACTCACACTGAATCAAATTCATTCATTAATTAAGTTGAACTAATTTAAAACAACTTATTGGACAAGATGACGTAACTTAAATAATTCTAAATAGGTTGAACAGCCTAATCCGTCTATTAAGCCTTTTTCGTAAAAGTTTATCCATCACTAAATAACAATCCTCAAAGTTGCCAAATGGACACTACCAAGGGATCCAATGAAATCCCTTACTCGTACTCATGATTTTAAAATATCTTTTTGATACATATTGTATATTTCTTTCTTTTTCTTTTTTAAAGAGAAGCTAATACTCCATATTAAATAATATTTTTTTTTATCTACATATGGTAACTCAGACACAGTCCTTTTAAAATCTTACGGATGAGTCCACTATCCGTAGGACACACCAAGATTAAGTTATGGGAGTTCGAATCCGCAACCTTCTACTTCTTGAAGCGAAAGACAAGCAGTTAAACTACACCACGTGGGTTTAAATAATATATTTGATACCACTTAATATCATAAACATGACCTCATATGACATGTCCATATATCTACCTAACTAATTTTTAAAACATTAGTTATGATGATGACATGTGAATCTTGTCCATTCATCCTAAGATTTAGTGATGTAAATACTTCATTTATTTCTCATTCAACTCCAAAACTGCTCTAACGAAGTATTTATATCGATGATGTTTATAAAAAAAAATAGTTTCTTCATATTTATAAATTATGATTCAATTTGAATGGTTCTATCATGAATGGACTCAATTTCTTCATTAACATTTTCATGACATAAGAGCTTAAATAAAAAAGTGAAAAGACATTTTATGGAAATACTAAAAATTTGTTTGAATTGTTTAAGTTAGTTTTTTTACAAACTGTTCGGAGTAATAACTCATTTATTTTAAATTATCTTTTAATTCCTAACTTTATTTTTCATGTGTCGGCTACAGTATCGACTGATACAACCAATTAGTGAGCCAATTTATACCAAAATAGAAGAATCAGTGATCCAGTGAGTCGGTCAGTGAACAAATTTATACCACAATAAAAAGGTAAAATAGACAATATCCTAAATCCCATATTGTTGACTTACACAAAGTACCTATGAAAGGATCACTATCTAAAAAAAACCTATAACAATCAACCTTTCCACTGCAAATGATTCTTTTCAATTATGATTTCATTTTTTTTTTAGATTAATATGTAGAAAATTTAGACACAATTCTATTAAAATTCTTATGAATAAACTTGATATTTTTAAGATAGATAAAAATTAAACTATGAGAGTTTAAATTTGAAAGCTCCCAATTTTTAAGATGATAGGCAAATTTTGGGTACAAGTTGAACGTCCCCGATGAGACGGAGGAATGAAGAATTGTTAGGTGGCAGGCAAAAAGGTCATTGTAAGTTGGAAAAGCACGCAAGTGGGAAAGCGACAAACACTACAACTTGGTGTCGTTGGGTCTTCGGTTCCTCACTCTGATTGACTTTTTAACACCCTTTCCACACATTATTCTACTCTATATATATTCCTCTCAATTATCTTCTGACTATTTTTATTATTTGTTATGTACTATCCAAAGACTTGGGATGCACGTGGCAAAAAATAAAATATAAAAAGGATTTAATAAATAAAGAATGATAAATTATAAATAATAATTTATTCAATAATAATTGTAAAAATGAAACTGATAGAACTTCATCCCTTCAAGATTTGAGTTTTTTATTGATCAGACAATTTTGTATTTTTACTAATGATACAGTGACCACTATGTAACTTCTCTACTTAATATTTATAATTTAGTCATACTTATAATAAAAATAGCTAATAAAAATAGAAATTATTTTAAAAATGAGTAAATTTGTTAACTATATAAATTAATGTGGAAAACAAAAAAATAAAAATAAAAATAAGAAACTAAGAAATGAAGTTGATAATTATATTTAATGGATTTTGTCCTAAAATTTTAACCATTTTAAGTTTGAATGGTGTTTTTCAATTTCAAATATTTTTCCCTAAAATTTTAACCATTTTAAGTTATTTTCATCATTTTTTTAATTTTGACTTTAAAACAATATCAAATTCAGATTTTTTTAAAAAAAAATTAATGAAATTTGCAGGGTGCTTATGTGATTTTTGAAGCTTTTGTTTGAAAAATTAATTAAAGCCGATTTTTTTAAAATATGTCTCATTTTCGACTTTCTTGTGAAAAAATTAATGAAATGATATACAAATGTTTGTAGAATTAAATGAAGTGCTCTTAATATTAATTGATTTAGTTTTTAGGGGTGAGTATGTGATTTTTCTAATATTCCAATATTTTATGAAATTCAAAAAAATTTAAATAAAAAGGTTATTAATTGTAATAGAAGATACATGTCAATAGGAGATACTTGAGAACTATGAATTTCATATTAGGTGTTTCCTAATGGTGGTTACCTATTTTTAAAAATTTTTAAACACGTCCCAAAGTTTAGGACATTTTTCAAAATTTTAAGACATCATTTGTTCGTATCAAAAGTTTGACTTTTAATGGTCTAATACTCCATAAAAATGACCATTATTTTTATCAAAAATATACTCACCCTAGCTTTTCCATTTTCCCTACTTTTCTCATACTTTGTATTTTTCCAAAAAATAATAAAAATGTAGGAGAGAGAAACTATATCGCCGATAAAAGTGTATCAGCTATACATATTGGGGGAATGCCTTTTAAACCCATGACAAGAGACAACATGTCAATTTTAAATCTTTTACAGAGTATTTTTTTATTGTTTTTTATTAAAATTGTTCTTAATATAGTTTGATAATAATAATAAAAATACCAATAACAAATAAAATTTGTGATTTTAATCACGAGCTATTGTAAAGTGTTATGATACAATTAATACACTACAAAATGAGTAGTTCGTATCCTCTTGCCTATATATTCAACCAGGGGTGCAAAAAACGGCCCGGCCGATAATTCAGCCGATATGTGATATGATTCTCTTTCCTCTTTTTTTTTTTTTTTTTAAATATCGGTATTATTTTATTATATTATTTTTTCTGAATTAAAAAATATAAAAAAACGTAAAAAGAAACTGTTTTAAAAAAAAATTGAAAATATAAACATCGACCGATATTTTGACCTGGGCCCATCACCGTTTTGAATTTTTTTTTTTATAAATACCGATATTAATCATATCGGCCGACATTGGACCGATATATATCGGCCATATTGGCCGATATGAAGGCTGTACGACCGATTCAATACGTATCGACCGATATTATACAGGTGCTTAAAACCCGTATGATAACGTATCGGCTGTTATCTCGACCCTTGTATTCAACTTTAAAATGCCGTTAATTGTCACAATTACTCATCCAAAGAAATAGAAAGCAACTCAAATTGTAAGTGAATTTTGTCTTTATATATACTTTTTTTAATTTTTAAAGTTTGTAGAGGATTTATACTTTTTTATTTTCTTGTACATTACTCTGCATATGATGATGCAATATATGTAAATTGACTGGCGTGTTACCCTACATATTGTATTTTTTTTTTACCTCAATATTACAAATTGTCGTGTTTGAATCTTGATATTATAAGGCGTGGAAATCAATTGCTTCGGATAGGAATTTTTTCTTAATTTTAAAATAAGCAAAATGTCTAAATGGGTCTAAATAGTTTAGGTTTGAGGTAGGTAAATGGGTCAACCAATAAATTAAATGGATAGTGTGGGTAGACTTTACCATCATCATTATAGGCCAAAATCTTATCTATTTGGAGTCAACTTTATGAATTTTTCTTGTCCAATTGACCATGCTATGAATAATACCATTAGTCATTGCACAATCTAATATGCCTTTCTTTATCTATTATTTTTATATTTTCAGTGGTCGGCCTCTCCTCCTAATATCTTTAATCTGCAGCTTCTCAACTTTACACACTGTGACCAGGTATAGTCTTCTACCAGCACGACCAAACTATCTCAAAGGAGTTCCTCTCAATTTGTCATCTATTGGAGCTATTTTTAAACTATATATAACATATGCATTTCTAACTTTATCCTTCAGGTTAAATCCCTTTATCCAATGTAACATATGCATTTCTGCAGTCCTAACCTTGTATGTTTGTCTTTTCTTCATTGTCCAACATTTTGTCCCATATAGCATAGCATCTATAATAATTGTTCTATAGAATTTCCCTTTTAGGCGAATATGAACTTTTTATAGCATATAAGTCCATTAGCTTATTTACATTTTATCCACCCTAATCCTATCCTACTAGTTATATCTAAGTCGAATGTTACTTGAAATTCTATCACAAAGTCAAATTATCTAAACTTATCACAATTTGCAACGAAGTCATTTTCAATGTTTATTGTGTAACTTTTGCTATCGTCTAACCCACTGAGTTACATTCCACGTATTCTGTTTTAGTTCTATTAATTTGCAAGTTATTTTCAGTCCAACGTTCTCCTTCACAATTCTAACTTTGAATTAAGTTCTTGTTTCGTCTTATTGATTAATACTGTATCATTTAGAAAAAAATATACACCATAATACTTCATTTTTTATTCTTAATATTAAGTCATCCATGATTAATAAAAATATGTATGAGTGTAAAGTAGATTCTTGATGGAGTTCCAACCCAACGGAGAACTTCATTGTCTCTTCACAGGTAATTCTAACATTAGTGGGTAGACTTGACCGTAAAGGGCGTGGCTTAGGAGAGGTGACTCATTTAATAAATGTGTAAGTAATGGGTGGAGTTGTAGAGACTCGACTTGAATATGACGCAATCCAAACCCATATTAACTTAACTCATTGCTAACTCTACTCTAGAGTTTGGACTTTATAATTAGAACCACTTACCATTTTCAAGATAAATACAAGAGATTTAATTATGGTTAGAATTAACTTGTGTATAATTATGAGCAAATTAATTTCACGCACCATGAGTATGGCATAAAAAGACATGACAATAAATCTAAATACATCATAATAATGTTGTTTCAGAGTTTTCTGACGCATTTAAATATTATTAGTGTACACTTTTAAATAGATATTATTAGTGTACACTTTTAAATAGCTGTAAATCTGAAAAAAAAAAAGAGGCCAAATCTAATTTATTTAGATTATTAGATTGCCAAATTTGTTTTATAAGGTTAATGATGATATAGTTTGTGCAAAATAACCTTAAATTGTCCAAAATATGCAAAATTACTTAAAATAGCCACGACAATACACACTATAGAGGCTCAATGTTTCATACCATATATAAAAAAGTTCATTATAGATAAGTGAGATGATAGTCAAATTATTAGGCCGAAACAAAAATGGTGACCTCATAAGATTGGATTAGGGTTGACTCTAACACACCCACCTGTCCAAATTGTACTATACTAAAGATAGCCTTTTGCCCTAAATACAAAAGTTTAGCTTCAATCATAATTTTTGTCTTATGTTATGTAATGGAATTTGATTTTTGCACCGAACGTTTCTCTCAATTTGCACTGAATTTAATGAAATCCCGATTATACTCTGTCTTTTACATCCCTGCTTATCTCTACTTCCTCTCTTAAGATCAAGCATACAGAGCAATTCCAACACAACTCTTCAGTTTCTTTAGCTTCCAAGATGATGTCTCTGTAATCAAAAGTTAATGACAGTCTCATATTAGAATGGTTCATGTATTTCGTAATCATGGCAAATTTTGAATGCAGAAACAGAGATAAGAAAGAACATTAGTCCATTACAAAACTGGAAAAGTAAATACAACCATTAAATGGATAAAAGTAATGAATGAATGGGTAAAAATAATGCATGAATGGGTAAAAACATATTACCATGCACATGCAATGAGAACATTATGGCAGCACCCATTTCCCTGAAAAATGATGTCAAAGTTTTCTCCACAGTGTGTTGCAAGCCAGCCAATAATATCCCAGATATAAGGCCTTAAATCAGAATTTGCAGTTCGAGTCATACTGGTTTTGAAGACAAGTCTTCATAAAGCTTCTAAGTAAAAGGCTAGTCCACATAAGTAAACTTCAACTTGAACTTCATGCAGTACAGGTCTTCATATTTGCATTTCAACTCTGCATTTAGCATGATAAGCATTGGTTATCTCTGGGAAGATCAATTAATCCAAACTGGATTCAAGTGTGGTTGATAAATTCTTTGGGATTGAAGTTCTCATCATTGTACAAGTATCCTTAAATTTAGCAGGTGTCTACCATCAATTTGAATATATAAGTAGCATCCGTAGGCCTTGCTTATTTGCAAGTAGGTCCATATTCATACAACAGTAGCCACCAAATGTACTTTTGCAGGTTATGTGGAGTCAAGTTCAACTCTTTGATCCACTGTCTGCAAATTTTTAGATTATTATAGGAGTGTGGCCATTCACATTTTATAAATAAAAGGCTGCAATAGAGAGAGAGAGAGAGGAAGAGATAGGACTAAAGAGCAAGACGAGAGTGATGTTGAAATTAATGCATAAAGTCTACATTGACCTGGTCTCATGTTTGAGTTATGGTTTGTTTTATGAGTCAACTCACTATCCCATTGTTTAGTCTTATGAATGTGGGATTAGGTGTCCCTTGTTTGTTAGTCATGGCTAATGAGGTGTCCCCTAGACTTAGGTATCCTATGGTGATGTGTAATTAGTTAGTTGTGTATTTCCTATTTAAAGAGATATGTAGAACTTATGATGCAATTGAAGCAACGCTTAGTTTCTTATTTCATATAATTTTGTCTCATATTTTTAATGTATTTCTTTTTGTTATTTTATGCTATTCAATTGAGAGATTTGGAATTTTTCTAAGTGTATGTTATCTCTCCCTAACCTAACAAGTTGTGAGAGAGAAGACCGAACTTGCTTCATAGATTCTTGAAGCTAACAAGTGGTATGCAAGGCAGGTTCTTTTGAAGTTCAGTGACAAGTGTTGAAAGAGTAGCATAATGGCGGACAACCACACAACAATCAATCTGTCGCAGTCGTCCATTCCCTTCTTTAAAGGTATCAACTATGATTCTTGGAGCAAAAAGATGCAAACGCTATTCAAATCTCAAGATCTTTGAGAATTGGTGGAGAAAGGCTATGATAAAGTTGAACTCTCTGCTAATAGTTTGAAGGATCATAACAAAGACAACAAAACTCTTTTCATCATCCAACAAGCTGTGGATGAACCCATTTTTCCACAAATTCCAGTTGCTTCAAAATCAAAAGAGGCTTGGGATGCACTACAGAAGGCTTATCAAGGAAGTGCCAAGGTATTGACTGCCAAACTTCAAACTCTTCATAGAAAATTTGAAACTCTCTTCATGAAGAATGATGATAGCATGCATGACTATTTTTCTAATTTGCTAGAAATTGTAAATCAAATGAGAGTGTATGGAGAAAAATTATTTGATCAAAGAATTGTTGAAAAAATTGTTAGAAGTTTGCCTATGAAATATGATCATGTTGTGGCTGCAATTGAGGAGTCAAAAGATTTGACCACTCTTTCAGTTGATGAATTACTTGGATCTCTTCAATCAAATGAAGAAAAATTGAATAGATCTCATGAGAATTCAGTTAAAAATGCATTTCATACTAAACTGAATTTCTCCAAAGGAGATTCAAGCAATAGAAATTCAGCCACCAAAGGACATTGAGGCCATTCTTCTAGAGGAAGAAGAGGTGGAGGCCGATTTGGTCATTATAGCTAATGTAATGGCAAAACTAACAACCAACATAATGGTGAATATATTGAGGAAGGAAAAAGGATCAAGCCCCAATGTTATTATTGTAAAGTGTTTGGCCATATTGAGAAATATTGTACGCTCAAAGAAAAACAAATCAAATTTGTTGAAGAAAGAGAGAAGAAAACGGGATGTTGCGGGTTCGAGCCTCCATAGCCTAACCTTGGTGTGCCTAGGAGTAGTGAGCTCACCCGTGGGATTTTACGTTGGGTATTTCGTGGTTTCCTACATGTAAATTCAAAAAAAAAAGGGGAAAGAAGAGATAAAGGGAGAACAATGAAATTTATTCTTTGCATGCTACTATGCTAATGAATGTTCTAGACATGTATGGTACATAGATAGTGGATGTAACAATCACATGACATGTGATATTGATTCCTTAATTTGGATCGATCCATGACTAGCAAAGTGAAAATGGGAGATGAAAATGTACACGAGACACAAGGCAAAGGTATTATAAAAACAAATTGTAATACCCCAACCCAATTTAGAGGTTAATTTGGATTAATTAGGATTAATTAAATAATTTGTAGCCATTGATTGTGATTTTTGTTCCTTCAATCATGAAGATTACAGAATGAGGTTTCCAATGGATTCGAGTTTCATCCGATCCAAGTCCGATGGCTCTTTTAATTAAGTTTCAAATATATAAGGGTAAGTTATGAATATAATAATATTATTTTAGGATTAAAACTTGGCTACTCTGGAAATTTAATCATTTGACATAGTTTCAACCCCAAATTTAAGATTATGCATTATTTTTAAATTCCAGACTTAACGGAATGCCAATCTCAACCTAATTCTACCTATTTTTGCTACCTATATTTTTTTAAGTGGCAAAGCCCCAATTTTATAGGAGAGAGAAAGTCCTAATACGAAAAGAATCAATACTCGATCTATATCATAACAAACCTTCTTGTACTTTTAGATTTCCAAAAAATCAACTTTTGACATTTATTTTACAGCGAGAAAACTGGACCGTCGTTTTAACTAAAAATATTCTTTCACTTGAAAAATGTGGTTTTTGACCTCAAAACGTGTTGGACCTTTAGAATACTTTTATTAGACTAATTTACTCTACCTAACTGTAAAGTTAGATCATTTCAAAGAGATTCTTTAAAATTATAAATTTTGACAAAATGGTGAATTTTGGCTTAAACACTGGGTTTTTGACGTCGGTTTCTCTCTAAATTTTAGTGCCATGTTCAGTTTTTAATACTCAACCTAGTGGACTAGTTGAATCAATTTAGTAAGACCTCTGTATTATCTCATGTGCAATAGGATATAAAGGTAATTAGTAAAATGACTATATAATAAAATAATAATAAGTTTTTTTTATGTTTATTCTAAAGCTACAAGCAGTAGCTTGTAGCTAGGCAAATGTGGTTGCTTGCAACCCATTTGCTCGGCTATAAAAGGGAATGAGATGTGAGGAATGAAATGCAAAAAAAAAAAAAAAAAAAAAAAAATGGAAGATTCAAAGTCTTCCTCTGCCCCTTTTTTTTTTCTTCTTCCGCTCTTTTTCATTTTCTCTCTACCATTTCCGTCTTCTTTTCCTTCATTCTGTTCTTTTATTGGCAAGCAGCTACAGAAACCTTCGGATTTTTCCACGTATCCCCTCGGGTTTTCAAATTTAGTCAATTCTTAGCAGAATTTTGCACTCAAGGTATTGAAACGATCCTTTTCTCATTTATATTAATTATAGAGTAAGTTAGAAGTAGAAAGGGGTAGTTATGGGATTTAAAATTATTATTTTTTTTCAAAAGGGAAAGAAAAATAGGCTTCATTCTGGATTTTAAATTATACCTTTTAAAATCAATTTTATTTTACATTTAAAATTCAGTTTTTCGACCCTAAGTAAAATCAGGGAAAAGATTAACCCCAGCTGACTATTGTGTGTTTACTTTTCTGCTTTTTGTGTTTAAAGTTCATTACTGTAACTTCTGGGCCACACTATCATCTGCAGTGGCGCAAGTCGCTCGATGATACCATTTGAGGTGGCGCTTAGTTATCCGATGGATCATCAGTAGTGGTGTTTAGTCGCTTAATGATACCATTTGAGGTGGCGCTTAGTCATCAGATGGATCATCAGAAGTGGTGCTTGGTCGCTCGATGATACCATCTGAGGAGGCGCTTAGTCACCCGGTGGTTTTGAAGTGGAGCACTGAGTACTTTATTTACATTTCTCGCACTGTACTCTCTGGGCTGAAAATCTCCACCTGAAGCACAGCGGAAACGCCTCTCGATGGCCATCTAAGACGACCTTGGTCGCCCAGTGGTAAAAGGATTTGGGTACTGAGTACTTTTATTTAATTACCTGCACTGTACCCTCTAGGTTCTGTCTCAATACTTTTCCCTGGCCAGGAAAAAATACGAGACCGGACACTGAGTACTTTATATTTTTATTTTGATGTGATGTTTTGGTTGACTGACAACTAACTGCTGACTTAATCTAATGGAGTAGAAAGAATTAAGAGACTCACTATATTTATTATGTTTTCTTGGAAAATGCACGGGGGATGGGAAGTAGTTCGTAAATACTTTATCGACTTGAAATTTATAATATTATTTTATCTTACAGATTGTGTGATAATCTCTGCGGATAGAGGTGAGGAGACTCAAACCAACCCTTATATTATGTTATATGTTAAACCCACTAACACCAGACTGAAATGGGACCCATGGTCATTTAAAGATGGAAAAGGTTATATAAGTCCAGAATACGAGATCTGACACTGCCTACATGTAAGGGATGTAAATGTTCTAACTATGTAGAACGTAGCGTTAAAATGGTGTCGGGGAGTCGAGGACTTATAGCCTCTAACGCAGTATGGACAGATGGAGTGTCTGGGAATTGTCGGGTAAAAACTAGGTGAAGGCATTCGTGTTATTAAATCCAGTTTTATATGTTTGTGTGACATTGATTATTTTATTGATTTCTTGTATTGGTAGTGGATACACCGAAGGGTAAGGCTGGAATTTGGTGATTCTCTCAAAATTAGTCCCTGTGTAAGGAGGGCAATGTAAATCATGCATTATCATGCATTTGACATTTGCATGTGAGAATTATGTTTATAAGTTAAATATGTGAAAGATAATAACTTTGGAAATCTGATATTAGCCATTGGGCTATAATTGTTGAGATTAGCAGAACACCGTTTGCGAACCGTTGGGTTGGACGTGTTAGTAGGCTGAGGTCGACCGCCATCAACCGGTGGTGTTTGATGGGCTAGTAGATAGGGTCGTGGAGACCTTGTGATGTTAGGCTGAACACCGTTTGCGAACCGTTGGGTTGGACGTATTAGTAGGCCGTGGTCGACCGCCATCAACCGCTGGTGTTGGATGGGCTAGTAGACCGGGTCGCGGGACCACATACGTAGGATATAGCTTGGTAGGAGATCCTCGTATGAACAATAAGATGTATCTTAGTGATTTCTCATTGGTTACTAGGATATGACTAGGTGAATGATTACCCCAGTGGATAAATAGGATATAACTAGGCGAATGATTATCCTTGTGAAAAAAAAGAAAAGGGATTTGACTAAGTGAATGATAATCCCCAGTTGATTACCAATGTGTGACTTGGAAAAATAATTCATTTAATTGCTTATAACATGATGGTTAATGCATGCATGGCATAATGAGATAGGACTTTATAAGTAAATATTGATATAAGACCATAAGGGTAAACAATGTCCTATAAAAATGATCTTAAGGTAAAAATGAATTATATGATGGTAAGTTACATGTTCATTTGCATTGATACATGCATACCATGGTTTCTAATTTACTTGAGTTCTCTTCACTGGGCTAGTAGCTCACGTTCCTTACATTGCAGGGTTGGAACTTGAGGAGGAGGAACCTCCACCGCTGTATTAGGACGAGGGAGCCTTTACGGTCGATTGTATTTTTCGATGATGGGAAATATGTTTGTTATATTTATTTTTATGCAAGTGATGTCATGTTAATTTTAGTACCGCATGTGGTACTGTAAATCTAAACATGTGTAAACCGCTATGTTTTCGTTCATAACTCTGATAAGATAAATGAAAATATTCGTTGTATGATATGGGTTTGTATATGGGGACATATGGTATATGTTTGAGTCTACGTGTGAAGAGCACGTGTGACATTTTCTATGATGGTGTTTTTTTTGGTGAACTTGAAGATCCAGCCTAGTTATGATGTTGGGTTATTAGAGTTTAGCGGGAAAAAAAAAATTAGTCGCGTTCTAGGCCAACCTCTGGGTTCGGGGCGTGACAAGGTGGTATCAGAGCATGGTTCAAATCTCAGGACAGTGCGTATGGGCGGAAGTAGAATAATTGCTTTAGTTAGGTCTATCTCTTTAATCTCTTAAGATTGGGTGGATGGAACTCTCAACTAAGTTGAGATTAAATCCCACTTGTTTTGGTAAGTGGTGTGATTTGAGTGTCAAGTTGATACTTTGAACCCGGTATTTGGAAGTGACGATCTCTGTGAATTAGAATCGAAAGTTGTTGAGAGGACTGAGAAGCTTTGAAATTGGTTAGATTTGAGAGAGACCGTAGAAGAGAGTATTGGTATGAGAATGCATGAATATGTACCATTGTGTGATTGTGTATATGTGTAACTATGTGTGTATAATTGTTTGAAACTTGGATGTAGAGGATTATATAAACCTCTAATGATATGCTAATTGATGTAGTTATTGCATGACTTTTGACTTGATGAACTCTTGTGTAAATAACATGTGATAACTACGAGTGTGATTAATAGGAAATGTCTGGATCACAAGGAAATTCTAGAAACCAAGGGGAGAATGCAATTCCACCCACAGGGAATCAAAACGAACCCTTAGACGCAGTACGTATTATGGTGGAAGTTTTCCAAAGGATAGTGGATGATCTCCACCGACCTCGGGAGAGGACCTCCGAAGGAAGAGTTGCCATAGCTCTGAAAAATTTCAAGCAGTTAAATCCACCAACTTTTACTGGGAATGTAGAGCCAACCGAAGCTGAAAACTGGATCAAACAAATTGGTCGAATCTTCGATACTTTGGCCACAACTGAGAACCAAAAAGTGACTCTCACCACCTATTAACTGGAAAGAGATGCGTACAAATGGTGGGAGGTCAGATATAATGCTAGAAACCGAGAACCTATGACTTGGGAGGAATTCTCCGCTGCTTTTCTTGCCCGTTACTATCCTAAAGTAGTGAAGGATGCTAAGAGAAAACAGTTCCTCGAATTGAAGCAAGGCTCCGACATTGTGGCTCAATACACCTCAAAATTTCTAAATCTATATCAGTACGCACTGCGAATCTTTGATAATGAAGATGAGAAGATTCAACATTACATTGAAGGAATTCGTCCTTATCTCCAGCGACAATTGGCAGGAATACAATTCGCCACTTTGGAAGAGGCAATCAATCGGGCTTTTATGGTGGAAGCTGTTGACTCGACCAATAGAAACAAGGATCAAACCCGACAAGGAGATTATTAGAAACCCTCTCCACCCAACAAAATAAAGAAATTCAATGAGGGCTCATTTTCCGAAGAAGGGCAGACGTCTATGAGACCGACCAATAACATGGGGTTTAATCTAGTGGTATGCTATACGTGTAACCAACCTGGTCACACGGTGAGGCAATGTCCCCAAAATCAAATAGACGGCAGAGTTTGTTATCAATGCAAACAAAGGGGACATTTCATTAAAGATTGTCCTTACCTTGGCAATAGAAGTGACATGACTGTACCTCCACAAGATAGAAGGACAGTGCAATCCCAAATGCAATCTGCTCCACAACCCTCCAAAAGCTCAGTGGCATTTGGAAATGTGTCACAAAAGACTAATCAAACAGTAGGACAAGGATGTCCTTAGACAACGCAGGGTAGGGTCTACACCATCGGAACTTAAAAAGAAAAGCCAATGGGAAATACAACGATAGAAGGTATGCGTTCCTTTTGAAATTTCGGGAAGAAATTTCTTTAAGGTGGGTGGGATGTAATACCCCAACCCAATTTAGAGGTTAATTTGGATTAATTAGGATTAATTAAATAATTTGTAGCCGTTGATTGTGATTTTTGTTCCTTCAATCGTGAAGATTACAGAATGAGGTTTCCAATGATTTGAGTTTCATCCGATCCGAGTCCGATAGCTCTTTTAATTAAGTCTCAAATGTATAAGGGTAAGTTATGAATATAATAATATTATTTTAGGGTTAAAACTTGGCTACTCTGGAAACTTAGTCATTTGACATGGTTTCAAACCCAAATTTAAGATTATGCATTATTTTTAAATTCCAGACTTAACGGAATGCCAATCTCAACCTAATTCTACCTATTTTTGCTACCTATATTTTCTTAAGTGGCAAAGCCCCAATTTTATAGGAGAGACAAAGTCCTAATACAAAAAGAATCAATACTCGATCTATATCATAACAAACCTTTTTGTACTTTTAGATTTCCAAAAATATCAACTTTGGACATTTATTTTACAGCGAGAAAACTGGATCGTCGTTTTAACTAAAAATATTCTTTCACTTGAAAAAGGTAGTTTTTGACCTCCAAACGTGTTGGACCTTTAGAATACTTTTATTAGACTAATTTACTCTACCTAACTGTAAAGTTAGATCATTTCAAAGAGATTCTTTAAAATTATAAATTTTGACAAAATGGTGAATTTTGGCTTAAACACTTGGTTTTTGACGTCGGTTTCGCTCCAAATTTTAGTGCCATATTTAGTTTTTAATACTCAACCTAGTGGACTAGTTGGATCAATTTAGTAAGACATCTGTATTATCTCATGTGCAATAGGATATAAAGGTAATTAGTAAAATGACTATATAATAAAATAATAATAATTTTTTTTATGTTTATTCTAAAGCTACAAGCAGTAGCTTGTAGCTAGGCAAACGTGGTTGCCTTGCAACCCATTTGCTTGGCTATAAAAGGGAATGAGATGTGAGGAATGAAATGCAAAAAAAAAAAAAAATTTCGAAGACTCAAAGTCTTCTTCTGCCTGTTTTTTTTTTCTTCTTCTGCTCTTTTTCATTTTCTTTCTCTATCGTTTCCTTATTCTTTTCCTTCGTTCTGTTCGTTTATCCGCAAGCAGCTACAGAAACCTTCGGATTTTCCCTCATATCCCCTCGGGTTTTCAAATTTAGTCAATTCTTAGTAGAATTTGTACTCAAGGTATTGAAACGATCCTTTTCTCATTTATATTAATTATAGAGTAAGTTAGAAGTAGAAATGGTTAGTCATGGGATTTAAAATTATTATTTTTTTTTTTTTCAAAAGGGAAAGAAAAATAGGCTTCATTCTGGATTTTAAATTATACCTTTTAAAATCAGTTTTATTTTGCATTTAAAATTCAGTTTTTCGACCCTAAGTAAAATCAGGGAAAAGATTAACCCCAGCTGACTATTGTGTGTTTACTTTTCTGCTTTTTGTGTTTAAAGTTCATTACTGTAACTTCTGGGCCACACTATCATCTGCAGTGGCGCAAGTCGCTCGATGATACCATTTGAGGTGGCGCTTAGTTATCCGATGGATCATCAGTAGTGGTGTTTAGTCGCTTAATGATACCATTTGAGGTGGCGCTTAGTCATCAGATGGATCATCAGAAGTGGTGCTTGGTCGCTCGATGATACCATCTAAGGAGGCGCTTAGTCACCCGGTGGTCTTAAAGTGGGGCACTGAGTACTTTATTTATATTTCTCGCACTGTACTCTCTGGGCCGAAAATCTCCACCTGAAACGCAGCGGAAACGCCACTCGGTGGCCATCTGAGATGACCTTGGTCTCCCGGTGGTAAAAAGATTTGGGTACTGAGTACTTTTAGTTAATTACCTGCACTGTACCCTCTGGGTTCTCTCTCAATACTTTTCCCTGGCCAGGAAAAAAATACGAGACCGGACACTGAGTACTTTATATTTTTATTTTGATGTGATGTTTTGGTTGACTGACAACTAACTGCTGACTTAATCTAATGGAGTAGAAAGAATTAGGAGACTCACTATATTTATTATGTTTTCTTGGAAAATGCACGGGGGATGGGAAGTAGTTCGTAAATACTTTATCGACTTGAAATTTATAATATTATTTTATCTTATAGATTGTGTGATAATCTCTGCGGATAGAGGTGAGGAGACTCAAACCAACCCTTATATTGTGTTATATGTTAAACCTACTAACACCAGACTGAAATGGGACCCATGGTCATTTAAAGATGGAAAAGGTTATATAGGTCCAGAATACGAGACCTGACACTGCCTACATGTAAGGGATGTAAATGTTCTAACTATTTAGAACGTAGCGTTAAAATGGTGTTGGGGAGTCGAGGACTTATAGCCTCTAACGCAGTATGGACCGATGGAGTGTCTGGGAATTGTCGGGTGAAAACTAGGTGAAGGCATTCGTGTTATTAAATCCAGTTTTATATGTTTGTGTGACATTGATTATTTTATTGATTTCTTGTATTGGTAGTGGATACACCGAAGGGTAAGGCTGGAATTTGGTGATTCTCTCAAAATTAGTCCCTGTGTAAGGAGGACAATGTAAATCATGCATTATCATGCATTTGACATTTGCATGTGAGAATTATGTTTATAAGTTAAATATGTGAAAGATAATAACTTTGGAAATCTGATATTAGCCATTGGGCTATAAGTGTTGAGATTAGTCGAACACTGTTTGCGAACCGTTGGGTTGGACGTGTTAGTAGGCTGAGGTCGACAGCCATCAACCACTGGTGTTGGATGGGCTAGTAGATTGGGTCGTGGAGACCTTGTGATGTTAGACTGAACATCGTTTGCGAACTGTTGGGTTGGACGTATTAGTAAGTCGTGGTCGACTGCCATCAACCGCTGGTGTTGGATGGGCTAGTAGACCGGGTTGCGGGACCACATACATAGGATATAGCTTGGTGGGAGATCCTCGTATGAACAATGAGATGTATCTTAGTGATTTCTCATTGATTACTGGGATATGACTAGGTGAATGATTACCCCAGTGGATAAATAGGATATAACTAGGTGAATGATTATCCTTGTGAAAAAGAAGAAAGGGATTTGACTAAGTGAATGATAATCCCTAGTTGATTACCAATGTGTGACTTGGAAAAATAATTCATTTAATTGCTTATAACATGATGGTTAATGCATGCATGGCATAATGAGATAGGACTTTATAAGTAAATATTGATATAAGACCATAAGGGTAAACAATGTCCTATAAAAATGATCCTAAGGTAAAAATGAATCATATGATGGTAAGTTACATGTTCATTTGCATTAATACATGCATACCATGGTTTCTCATTTACTTGAGTTCTCTTCACTGGGCTAGTAGCTTACGTCCCTTACATTGCAGGGTTAGAACTTGAGGAGGAGGAACCTCCACCGCTGTTTTAGGACGAGGGAGCCTTTACAGTCGATTGTATTTCTTGATGATGGGAAATATGTTTATTATATTTATTTTCATGCAAGTGATGTCTTGTTAATTTTAGTACCGCATGTGGTACTGTAAATCTAAGCATGTGTAAACCGCTATGTTTTCGTTCGTAGGTCTGATAAGATAAATGAAAATATTCATTGTATGATATGGGTTTGTATATGGGGACATATGGTATATGTTTTGAGTCCACGTGTGAAGAGCACGTGTGACATTTTCTATGATGGTTTTTTTTTTTGTGAACTTGAAGATCCAGCCCAGTTATGATGTTGGGTTATTAGAGTCTAGTGAGAAAAAAAAATTAGTCGCGTTCTCGGCCCACCTCAGGGTTCGGGGCGTGACACAAATTCTTGTGGAATTAGCACAATTAAGAATGTTTTATTTATGCTTGATTTGGATACAAGTTTGCTTAGTACTGGACAATTAATGCTAGATGGGTACTTTCTTGTATTTGAAAGTGTTTGGTGTTTAATGATAAGACTAAGAAAGATTTATTGGTTGAAATTCCCATAGCCAAAAATAAGATTTTTCCTCTTAGTCTTGATCATGGTGAGAAATATGCATTGAAAATATCTTTAATGGATGTTAATTGGTTATGGCATCATAGATTTGGTCATTTGAGCTTGAAGAGCTTGTCATTTTTGTCCAAAAATAATATTGTGAATGGTTTACCTTTCATTAAATCACAATATTTGTGAGAGTTGTATAAGGGGAAAATATCATAGAGATCCATTTCCAAAGAAGCGTGCACGAAGGGCCTCAAAACCTATTGGTTGGTACATGCTGATTTGTGTGGTCCAATGCAAACTCTTTCATTTAACAACAACAAATGTCTTGTTGTGTTAGTGGATAATTTGAGTAGGATGACTTGGATATATTTTGTTAAGGAGAAATATGATGTGCTGCATGTTTTTAAAAAATTCAAAGCATATGTTGAGAAGCAAAGTGGGTATGCATTGAAAACTCTTCGTACCGATGGAGGTTGAGAATTTACATCAAAATAATTTACTAACTTCTGTGAAAAAGAAAATATTTGTAGGCAATTGACAACAAGCTACACACCTCAACAAAATGGCGTAGCAGAGAGGAAGAATAGAAGTTTGGATGGAAATGGCCAAAAGTATGCTTAAGACCAAAAAATTGCCAAATTCTTTTTGGGTTGAAGCAGTGCATACAACAACATACATTCTCAATCGAAGTCCCATTTCATCTGTGCAGGGCATGACCCTTCTTGAAGCTTGGAGTGGATGGAAGCCTAATGTAAATCATATGAAGGTATTTGGCTCTATTGCTTATGTGCATGTTTGTGAAACCCCTGCCCACCGATGTGGGAAGAGTCCCACAACGGTAGTGGAGGCAAAAGGAGGAGGGGTTATAAGAGGCAGCCCCTCTTGACCAAGTGTGAGGCCTTCTGGGCCGGGTCACATGAGCCCGGGCCCAAGAACAAAACTTTGCTGGTTCGAGCTGTGTACGAGGCCCAAAGTGGACCATATCACACTGAGTCATGCCCTAAGTCCTGTATCCAGGTCGGGTCGTTACAATGTTCCATCTCAAATAAAGCAAAAATTAGATGACAATAGTTTGAAATGCAAATTTGTGGGATATAGTGTTGAATCCAAAGTCTACTGTTTGTATGATCCCCATGCTAAAAAACTCATTGTTAGTCGTGATGTGATTTTTGATGAACAAGATGAATGGAAATGGGATGAAATACGACTCACACCTTTGGTTTTGCAAGAAGAGAGTTCAATGGTTGTGAATGGAAATAAAAATGTCTTAAGTTCCTCCTCACCAAGGACTCCTTTGGCATCTACAACTTCATATTCTCCAAGTTCTCCATCTCTTTTTAGGAATCCACCAAGGAAGATGAGGTCCTTGAGAGAAATATACGAAAGGTGTCAATTCACCCATATTGAAGAATCAACCAAATTTGAAGAAGCCATGTTGCATAAGGAGTAGTATGATTCCAGGGATGATGAGATTAAAACTTTGGAAAGAAATGAGACATGTGAACTCGTAAATTTGCCAAAAGATAAGGAAGTGATTGGTTTGAAATGGATTTACAAGGTGAAACACAAATCTTATGGCTCAATTCAGAAACTTAAGGCATGGTTAGTTGCCAAGGGGTACATGCAGCAAGAAGGCATTGATTTCTTTGAAACTTATGCCCTTGTTGCACATTTTGATACAATGAGAATCCTTTTAGCCATAGTTTCTTATCATAAATGGAATTTTTCAATTTGATGTAAAATCAACTGTTTTGAATGGTTTATTGGTTGAAGAAGTGTATGGGTAGCAACCACATGGCTAAGAAATTCATGGCGAAGATGACAAGGTGTACCGATTGAAAAAGACTCTTTATGGCTTGAAACAAGCTCCAAAGGCTTGGAATGACAAAATTGATGGACATTTTTTGCACAATGGGTTCAAAAGAAGTGTGAGTGATCCCACTTTGTATGTCAAATCAAGAGGTACAAATAGCTATTAATTGTTTGTTTGTATGTTAATGATCTAATCTACACTAGCAATAGACTTGCATTGTTTGAAGAATTTAAGGAATGCATGATCTATGAATTTGAGATGACAGACTTGGGTCCAAAGAACTATTTTCTTGGGTTGGAAGTGAAGCAATGTGATAAAGGAATTTTTCTTTCACAAGAGAAGTATATGGCGGATCTTTTCAACAAATTTAACATGAAGGATTGCAACCCAGTGAAGATTCCTATAGTCACAAATCAAAAGTTTAGTAAGGATGATGGAGAAGAAAAGGTTGATCCTCATGTTTATAGAAGCTTGGTTGGTAGTTTGTTGTATCTTACAAACACACGGCCCGATATTATGCAAGTTACAAGTCTATTGTTAAGATATATGCAAAGTCCAAGCAAGCTCCATTATGGGGCTATCAAAAGAGTGTTGAGATACTTGAGGGAGACAATTTCCTATGGCATTTGGTATTATGCCAACACTAATGTTTTCAAAGTGTGGTTTTTGTGATAGTGATTGGGTAGGTTCACTTGATGATCCAAAGAAGCACTACAAGACACACATTCAATCTTGGATCGAGTGCTATCTCATGGTCTTAAAAAAAGCAACAATTAGTTGCTTTATCATCAGTGGAGGCTGAGTATGTTGTGGCTACAACAACAACATGTCAAGCTATTTGGACAAGGAGAATCATAGTCGATATTATGCAAAATCAAGATGAAGCAACCACCATCTATTGTGACAATCGATCCACAATTGAACAAGGATTCAATGATTCTGAACCGTACAAGGCACATAGAGACTCGGTATCACTTCATCTGAGACTTGGTGGAAGATGAAAGCATTGATATGTCACACATTAGCACCAATGATGAAGTGGTTGATATTTTCACAAAGCCATTGTCGCTAGACAAGTTCATCTACTTCAGAGATTTGCTTCTAATGTCTACATTTATGGATTAAGAGGGAGTGTTGAAATTAATGTATAAAGTCTACATTGACTTGGTCTCATTTTTGAGTCATGGTTTGTTTTGTGATCATCCCATTACTCCATCATTAGTATGTGGGTTGTTAGTCTCATGATTGTGGGATTAAGTGTCCTACCCAATAAGGATTAGTGTCCCATTGAAAGTCCATTTACCATGGTGCTAGAACACTATTTGACCCAGAGGAAAGGGGGGGGGGGGGGGGGAGGGGGAATAGGTCAATCCCAGTTTCCATGGTGTTTACAAACTTACTTGATTGTTTAATGTTTAAGTGCAGCGGAATAATAACATTAATCAAGAGATTTGTTTAGTGTGATAAATTGTTTATAATTTCTTTAAACAATCACACTAAGTTTCGAACCCTTTACATATTGCTTGAGGGTCCAACTGATTTGCCAAAGGATGCCAACTGGTTGCATAAAGATTGATTTTTATAGAGAGGGCAACCAGTTGCAGTAACGGTAATGTACCGACAAGTCGGGCCTACAGTGGGGTCGGCGACTAGAAATGTTACCTTTTCAACAACCCGACAGTTGAGCATTAATGTACTCCCAATGGTATAATTCTTTCCCGGTCTACATGTCGGTATCGCCAATAGGTCGACAGTCATGACTCCTATAGGTCGGTCCATACGAGAGGCTCGGTCTGGGGCAACACCATGCTAACAGAGTTTCATATCTAGAAACCAATCCTACCCAGATCGACCAGTCGCCTTTACAGAGGGGTCAGTCCTGGTACTTTCGATCGATCTTGAACTACCGATATGTCTATTTTCTCGAGAGCCCACTTGAGTTCTAAGTTCCAGAACTCATAAATCTTTATCGAAGAGTCGTTGACCACGATAGGTCGTTTCATCCTTTCATTGAGGGGTCAGTGCATACGAGACTCTCGATCAGAGGCACATCCAGAATGACAGTTCTATGATCCAGAATCTTTGTCAATCTGGCCGACCAGTCTTTGACCACGATGGGTGAATCCTGTCTCCACCCAGGGGTCGGTGAGAACGACTGGTTGAGCTGACAGTGAAACCAAATACATATTTCCAAATTGGGTTCAAATTCACTGTCAAACTTATTCTCTAGGCTTTTCAATGATTTTACCATTCGTTCAACTAAGCCTAGGAGTGATCTTCTTAAGGTGTGGGTACTACCTAAAGTCATCTATGATCGTTTACCTGTTTTGTGATTGCCATAACGATGAGCTTCAATCCGGTGAAGCATGACCTTCAATCTTGATCATCTCGAGTCTTCAAGCTTCTAGCAAGTGCTTATTCTCGAGTCATTAAGTTGACAAACTTAGGGACTCGGCAAACCGTGGCACTAACACCCATGTTTGTTAGTCATGGTTAATGAGGTGTCCCTTGTTGTGGCAATGAGTCCCTAAACTAAGGCATGTTATGGTGATGTATAGTTAATTAGTTGTTGTGTATTTCCTATTTAAAGAGATATGTAGAACTTATGATTAGGGATGTAAACGGACATGGATCCAGCTCACGAACTGTCCGTCCCGGCCCAATAAATAAGCAAACAGGTTGGATCTTAAAGTTCGTTTATATTCATGGATCAGACTCAGACAATCCGTTTATTATCGGACGGGCCGCTGATGGTCTGCGAGCCCGTCGGATTCTCTGAAATGCATAACACTCCCGTGAACTCTAAAGTCTAAAGTCTAAACTCTAAACACACAACACTCGATGGAGGAAACCCTAACTCTCTCTTGTTGCCATCACTCTCGTATTTTCTCTTCTCTCGCCGTCACTCTCGATTACTCTCTCCATCTCTTCCCTTCTCTCGTCGTCGTTCTCGATCCCTCTCTCCATCACTTCATTTCTCTCGCCGTCGCTCTCGACTGTGCAATTCTCTCGTTCGGTGGTTCAATCTCTCTCTCACTCAATATTCTCTCTCATTCTCTCAATCCTCTCCCTCAATCTTCTCTTATCTGCTCGGATTTCACTCTCTTTCTCTCATTCAATTTTCTCTCTCAGTTCTTTCAATCCTCTCCCTCAGCCCTCTCTACTCTGTCCGAATTTGTAGTGGCCAACGCCATCGCCCTACTCCCCTTTGCTGCCGCGTAGGTCGTTCCTTGTCCCTGCCCTACCCATCCTTCATAGGTAACCCTTTTTTTGCGTAATTTATTTTATTTATTTGCTTTTATTTTTTTGATTTCATCTATCATAGAAGACCATGGCCTAAAATTATTGGATCTAAAAAAAATTTGAAACTGATGAAAATATTTCAGATGGGTTCTGGCAATATTTCATCTCTGGTCGAGTTGTCCGCTGCTCTCAACCAGATGGGTTCTGGTAGTATTTCAACTCCAACGTCTGATTGCTTCCTTTTGCTGGTTAAGATCAGAGTGATATTTAGGGATGCTTTAATTGTATTGTTGAACTCAGTTGCATCCTGTTCCATTTATTTAAGCACCTTATCCCATTAAAAGACACACTCTTTGTGGTTATAAGTGTTTTTATTAAGTTGAAATTTGAGATTTTCATGTGATTTGTGTCTTCTATATTTTCTTCTTTCAAGATTTAAAGTTTTTATTTGTGAAGAAAGGTGGCAAACACCATGCAAAGACCCAGAGAACCCACCATCTTTTTTCTTCTTTTGTCTATTCTCTGTTCTTTACTGCACTCCCTCTCTCTCTGAACTAGAATCTCTGCAGTTTTGTACACAGAGCAGCGAGAGAAAGAGAGAGAGAGAGGGGTAAGGAGAAGAAGATGCAGAATGTCTTTTTATTGGTGGGAAGGGTTCCTCCTCTACAAGCATATTTTTTTCTTTTTAAAACATTGATGGCAAAGTTGATCTCTGATTTTACTAGAAAATACAGTTTTTCTATTTGGCTAATTTACTAATAAGTTACTAGTGAAGAAATTTGATGCCAATTAACAGTTACTTCATTATATAGAAGAGACCTGTTATTTTTAAATGGTTTGGTCAAAATGGTACTTGATTTCTAGGGCCAGGTTTGGTCAAAATGACATTCAATGAGTCACCTTAATGTCCCAAAGCAATAGGATGAGTCGAGCTTCTTTCAATTCAACCAATGGAAATGCAACCCCTTTGCATAATTTTACTGTTATTACGAATGGAGATGGATATGTCAGTGATGGTTCCAACTTTGCCCCTCCGTAAATGTCCTGCCTGTTGAGTTACTCCATGAATGAATATACATTGTTGTTCTCTGTTTTGTTTTATAGAATCCATGCAATATAAGGTCCTGTTGGGTTTAGGTAAAAAGTGCATTTGCCTAATTTTTTTTCTTTTAAATATAAGTCAGGAACTGTAAAACAATCATATTATAGGGTCTGCTTTGAAACAAATGCTATAGTGGAAGGTGCTCATTGTTGCAAGTAGTGGATGTTATAAACAGAGTATTATATCTGTCTTTAGCTAAGAAGCACTGATAAGAGTACGCTTATCGAATACGACAAGTATTCGATACGAGGATACGACAAATTTTGAAAAACTAAGATACGGTTGCGGCGGTATATACATATATATATCAACAAGAAATAGGGACTAGTCACGATTTATACATTTTTATTAATTTTAACTTCTATTTCCATCTTCTATGTTTTTATTCTTAGACATAAAAATTACCATTGATTAAGCACATACATGACATAAGTCAGTCTAATTGTTTTGATGTGGTAACCACTGTTCTCAACCACCCCTCTTGATGCAGTAGTCTAAAATTAAAATATCAAACTTTGTTTTTCAAGAGACTAAAAGTTATTGGTTGATAATTTGATATTTTACTTAAACTTTATCTTTCAAGAGACTAAAGCTATTGGTTGATAAATTTTTTTCCCTTTTCTCCCATGGTGCTGTATCCCGCCTCCCGCCGTGTCTACTGCCCTATCCGTTGTAAGAGATTAAACATTACATACATCTGGACAGAACACAAAGCATTCCTTGAGCCATGTGCAGACCAGCACAACAGATTTATCCAGAACACAAATCATTCCTTGAGCCATGTGCAGACCAAGCACTGTTCACTCATGATATATCTGGCTAACTGTACATCTCATTAATTGCACAATCTTGACTTACATCAAGTGTAATCTCTATAAAGAGATATCTTCATATGAAATTAAACACAACTGTAAGCATTTTGTTTTATAAATCTTTACATGGTATCAGAGCTCTCTTGGTTAACACCTATATCACTGATCCGAAATGGCCTCATCAAATTTCTTTGTTCCACCCAACTTCTCCAACTTGATTTCCATCAAACTTACTCCTTCCAACTACTTGTTGTGGGTCTCCCAACTCATTCCTGTACTCTCATGCCATGATTTACTCGATTTTGTAGATGGCTCAGAGTCATGTCCACCAAAATATATTCTTGATGAACAAGGGAAAGACACAAAATCTCTTAATCCAGAGTTTATTACCTGGAATAAGAAAGATCAATGCGTATTAAGCTTGATCAATGCTACACTTTCAGAAAGTGTATTAGGGATTGTTTATGGTTTAAAAACAGCCCGTCCAGCTTGGACTGCTCTTGCTGCATATTTTGCTTCACACTCCAAGAGTTGTGTGGCTCATCTTAAACGGCAACTCCAAAATCTCACGCAAGGTGCAAAGTCTTGTCTAGAGTACATCCAAGGAGCAAAGAACATGGCTGATCAACTATCTGCTGTTGGTAAACCTGTGGAAGATGATGAGTTGATATCCTACATTGTAAGTGGCCTCAATCCATCTTTCAATCCCTTTGTCATCTCCTATTCCCTTGCCAGTCGTAACTCCTTCCTTACCCTTCAAGAATTCCAAGATGAACTCATAAATTATGAGACTTTGCTAGAAAATCAAAACCAATCTGTGACTTTAGATACCGGCAATTTTGCCATGCTTGCTAATAGACCAGGACAGTTTCCAAATCGTAAAAGCAAAAATGCTCGTGGACCATTTCATCCCAAAGGATATAATCCAAGACCAAGCTCTTCAAATTTTCATTCTCAAAATCGACAAAAGCAACCTCAAAACCAAGGTTCTACACTATTCCATACCAACCGTAACCCATGTCAAATATGTGGTAGGTCCAACCATCAAGCATTGGACTATTATCACAGAATGAATTTTTCCTTTCAAGGCCGGCATCCTCCAGCACAACTTGCAGCAATGACAGCACGTACACAAATTTCACAGGATGATCAACCATGGTATGCTGATAGTGGTGCCAACAATCACATCACTTCAGCCTTGGAGAACTTAAATCTGTAGCAACAAGACCAAGGCAATGAAACTGTAGCTGCCGGGAATGGCACATCTTTACAAATTTCTGGAACCGGTTCAATCTATTTACCCAATAATCTCAATTTGCAACATGTCCTATATTGCCTTGATGCTGCTGCAAATCTTTTGTCTATTCAAAAATTCTAAGAAGACAATGACTGTTATTTTCTATTGACTTCCTCTGATTTTGTTGTAAAGGATTTATGGATGGGAAAAACACTTCTACAAGGTCAAAGTGCGAATGGACTATATCCTATTCGTTTTCCTAAGCAGCCGCAAAATAAACTCAATAAGTTCACAGCCTTTTTGGGAGTCAAAATGACCTTCACAATTTGGCACAATCGGTTAGGACATCCAATAATGCATCTTGTTCAACAAATGCTCAAGAAAAACAACCTTCCAGTTATTGGTCAATTGTCTAAGATTACCAATATTTGTGAGTCTTGTCAACTTGCTAAAAGTAAGCAGTTACCTTTCTCGGATTTGTGCGGTGTCACCAAAGGTCCCCTTGCAATCATCCACACTGATGTATGGACATCTCCTGTGATATCACTCAGTGGCTGCAAATACTATGTTATTTTTATTGATGAATTTTCTTGCTTCACATGGTTGTTCCCTTTGAAATCTAAATTTGATGTGTTTGCTTGTTTCATTAAATTCAAGTCAATTGTGGAAAATCAGTTTTCCTGTAAAATCAAAATCTTGCAATCTGATGGTGGTGGCGAATACTCCAAAACTCAATTCCAAAATTTTCTATCTGATAATGGCATATTTCCTCTCGTCTCATGTCCCCACACACCACAACAAAATGGCATATCAGAAAGAAAACATTTTCATATAGTAGAAACCGGTCTTGCAATGTTAGCCCAATCTCATCTCAACTCAAAGTATTGGGTTGATGCATTTAACACTGCTGTATACTTGATTAACCGGTTACCTACAACTGTCTTACACAATGCGTCTCCATATGCTAAACTCCTCAACATCGAACCTGACTATACCATTTTAAAAGTGTTTGGTTGCTCATGCTTTCCTTTGCTCAGGCCCTATAATGCTCACAAATTACCTTTTCAAAGCAAGAAATGTATATTTGTGGGCTATAGTGCCAATCATCGTGGTTATCGTTGCTTAGATCCAATTACAAATCGTGTTACATTTCTCGCAATGTTGTATTTGATGAGACTTCATTTCCAGCAAAAGATACGGTTCCAAACTCCTCTGACTAGGTACGTGCACCTCCTCGAAGTTTATTTCTTTTTCTTGAAAATCTTGGACATATGGCATCTGACAACCATGAGCAAACGGTTCCCGTGTTTGTAGAAAATACTCATTGTTCAGGTCCGTCACATCAACAGACACCCCAGATTTCACCATGTCCAGGATCCACAACCTCCTCACAAGTGGTGGACCTCTCGGATGCTCTTAACCTCAACTTTGAGACTTCTCCCCAGGTCACTGTTGAGGAGACCCATCAATCTATCTATCCTCTGGAACCTCCCATGTCTCTTCTACCTACTAACACACCGCCTTCAGACATGCCTCTGTCTTTCACTGACTCACAATCTGCAAGCATTGGACCAAGATCATCAACAATTGTTACACGGTCTCAAACAGGAAGCCTTCGACCGTGTCAATTTCCAGAGTATCAGCTGTATTATTCCTCAAAGCATCCGTTAAAGTCTTTTATTGCTACAACTTTACCACCTGAACCCACATGCTTTTCCCAGGCTATGAAGCATCAAGAATGGAGGGCTAGCCATGGGAGCTGAGTTTGATGCTCTTCTTGTTAATCATACTTGGACTTTATGCCCTCGACCTTTGCACAAGAACGTGATTCGTAACAAATAAGTATACAAGATTAAACAACAATTTGATGGAAGCATTGATTGTTTTAAGGCTCGGTTAGTGGCCAAAGGCTTTGATCAATAAGGCAGAATTGATTATTTTGAGACCTTTAGTCCGGTCATCAAACCAACAACTCTCAGACTTGTTCTTGCAATTGCTGCGTATCGTAATTGGTCGGTTCGACAATTTGATATTTCTAATGCTTTTCTGCATGTTGTTCTAGACGAAGAAGTGTTCATGGAACAACCTCAGGGATTTATTGATCAAACACATCCTGATCATGTATGTTGCTTGAAGAAAGCCATCTATGGACTAAAAAAGTTCCCCGAGCTTGGTTTACTCGGCTCTCGCACGCTCTTATTTCCTTAGGCTTCACTGAATCATTGGTTGATCGCTCTCTCTTTATTTTCCATGAGGCCTCTATTCTAATCTATTTTCTTGTGTATGTGGATGACATTCACATCACCGGAACCAATGAATGCCTCATTCTACAACTCATTGATCAACTCAAGTGTGATTTTGCCCTCAAGGATCTTGGCCCTCTAGCTTTTTTTCTAGGCATTCATGCAACAAGAGATCACACTCGGCTCCATCTTAATCAGTCCAAGTATATTATTGATCTTCTCAACCATACCCGCATGATTGGGGCTAAACCTGCAGCTACTCCTTTGAGCATGGATATGAAACTCACCAAGTCTAGGGGTGATCCACTTCCAAATGCTAGTGAGTAGCGCCACATTGTTGGTGCACTCCAAGACTGCACACTCACCAAACCTGACATTGCCTATACAGTGAATCAACTTTGCCAATTCATGCACTCTCCAACCACCCTACACTGGACTGCGGTGAAATGCGTCTTACTGCTACTTGAAGGGTACTGTCGATCATGGTCTCAATTTCACCAAAGGTCAGCTGAGTCTTCAAGCCTTCGGTGACTCAGATTGGGCTGGTAACCCTGACGATAGGCGATCCACAACTGGGTTTGGTGTGTTTTTTGGTCCCTGCCTTATCTCATGGAGTGCCAAGAAACAAGATGTTGTTTCACAATCAAGTACCGAAGCCGAATACAGGGCCATGGCTATTGCCACTGATGATTTGTACTGGCTTCGCATGTTGTTGAAAGAGTTACAGGTCATTCTTCCCTCACTAGCTACGTTATGGTGTGATAATGTGGGAGCTTTAGCTCTTGCCTCTAATCCGATTTTCCATGCCAGAACAAAACATATTGAAATAGACTATCATTTTGTTTGTGAAAAAGTGGTGAACAATGATATCTCTGCTCGCTATATCGCAACGGTTGATCAAGTTGCAGATATCTTCACTAAAGCCCTTGGCCGTGCACGGTTCTACTTCTTTGAGACAAGCTTCGTGTGGTATCCCCATCCGTACGCTTGAAGGGGGGTGTAAGAGATTAAACATTACATACATCTGGACAGAACACAAAGCATTCCTTGAGCAATGTGCAGACTAGCACAGCAGATCTATCCAGAACACAAATCATTCCTTGAGCCATGTGCAGACCAAGCACTGTTCACGCATGATATATCTGGCTAACTGTACATCTCATTAATTGCACAATCTTGACTTACATCAAGTGTAATCTCTATAAAGAGATATCTTCATATGAAATGAAACACAATTGTAAGCATTTTGTTTTATAAATTTTTACATCCGTGATGTATCCGTATTTAAAAAATGTTTTATTTAATTGGATACGTATCCGACCCGTATCTGGCCGTATCCGTGTCAGAAACGTATCTGACACAGATACTCGAATGGTTTCGGAGTATCCATGCTTCATAGGTCTTTAGCATAGTGGAAGGTGCTCATTGTTGCAACTTGCAATTATATGGTTATTATGATTTTTTTGTTAGCAAAGTTACGTAGGGACATGTTATGTGCTTTTGAAGTGATGCCAAGCATTTTCGTTTTCTTGCTTTTCTTTTGAGCCTTCGGTCATCCTTGAGCTAATTATGGATATCTTACCACTTCTGTTATACATGAGCATCATTTCTAATGATTTAAATGTTATGTTGCTATCTTTTGCAGTACACCATCAATCCTGTCAATGTCTCTACCACCAGAGTTGACTGGTACTATATGACTTGAATGATTTAGATAAGAACCCTCATATGACTGCAGGCTGCTTGGGAGAATGATGGGAGGACACCTAATGCCTTTATTAGAAGGTTGTTAAAGAAATTAGTTTTCTCTTTTTTGATGATTCTATTTCATAAATGTTATAAATTCTTGTACCTAGATATGGCTGTAATTTATAACCATATGATTTTGCTACATTGTCAAGGTAGAGTTCCTGTCAGCAAATGGCGAAGTCTCTGCTGCACTGAGCCATCCATGCACGATGCGGCTTTAGAGCTCACCCATACACTACTTTGAGACCTTTGTTAAAAGTGGTTCTCTCCTTGCTGGATATTCATCAGAGTCCCAACATCTAAACCTTAGGATGGGCAGTTTCACAGAAGGAAGTGAACCAATGCATGCTTGAGGATCATCCTTGAACAACGTGCAAAGTTCAAGCCTGGGTATGGTAACACCAGAAATTTATGCTGCTTCATTGGCACTTGAGTCTGAACTTCCACTGCTCAAAAGGATTCTTTGGAAATGGGGGTTGACAATATTTATCTGGACTAGAATGGGATTTTTCATAATGCAATTACTTTTTATTCTTGTTTGCTGCAGACCTGTTATTATTTCTCTTAAGGCAAACACTTCTGCAGAACCATTTGTTGTTATTATACTAGTATTTCTTCTTCCCATGCTCGTGAATGGCAGTTGAAGTGATTGGTTTTAAAATTCAGTGGAGTCTGAGTCGACTCATTGGTACAACTCGGACTCGAATGTATCAGTTAGAACTCAACTATTTTCAGTGATTGCACGGTCAGAGAACTTCCTGTTTATTGGGAATTCTGCTCTTCTGGGTGTTTGTCAGGATGATTTTTTCTGAACTGTGTCATTGGTAAGCTGAAGGAAGTGAAAAATGGAAGTCCAGATGAAGTGAGTGCTCCTCCTTCTCTGATCATCTCTATGTTTATCTTTTCTACTAGTTGTGTATTAATGAACTGACATTTCTTGTTCTTTCAAAACCAGGAAAAGAAACCTTATTTGGAGAAAGCGGCTGAATTAAGATGTAGGATGTCATGATTTTGTTGTTATTGTTGCATCATTTTTGTTCTTATTAATTAATCAATTTATTCTTCGTTGCAGGATCAACCAAGTTCAGAGAAAGAAGAGTAGTGGAGTATTCAAGAGAGATTGAGAATTTTGTCCTAAGCCTTGATGACAACCACCTTCTTATTTTTTCTGTAAAAGTTACTGACTTATGCACAATTTCCTTTATAAGTTAATGTTTGTCGATAAATACAGTAGAGCAGTTGTCATTTCTATAAAAATAGTATTATATACATATGAAAAGTTTAGCAATTTTAATTAAAAGGACTACCAAAGTTGAAAACATTTTATAGTGAAGAGTAATATGAGGGATGTCAAAATTGACATGTTTAATGACGGAAAAAATTCACTTGAAATGGTTCATATTTAATTTAAAAACTCGAAAAAACTCAGTTGATTTATTTTGAGTTAATTTGATTCGACTAAATTTCGAGTTGAGAAATTCATTAATTTTTTCAATTTTCTTTAAATTTAATTAATTTCTCAACTTGATAGAATTTTAAATGAAATTTGAATTTCAAATTTTCAAACTCCAATTTAAGTTTAGAATAAAATCTGATTTATCGAACTAGTGGTGTAACGCCTCGATCCGGAAGTGGGCCCAGAACGCTACTGATTTTTTTTTTTTTAAAACTAATCTCAAAACTTATAACTGGGCTGGATTAAAAGTTAAGCCCAGAAATAAAAGTCACACATGTTCTCAACATGTGGACTCAAACACATACCATAAGTCTACCCACATGTAATCACATAACATACAATCACATATTTCCATAAACGAAATAATTGTTAAACAGATCAGAGTACTCTAGGTCACACAGTGGTTCATACAAGGCAACATATAATAAGTACCATATACGGTACTTTATACAAAATATGGTTCTAAAGAACCAAACATTAACAACAAGTTCCCGTCCATGGGAAACTCAAGACAAGGCCACCGCTTATCCTTCCTAAGCTTGATATGGAGGTTCCTCCTCCTCGGGTATATCTCCTGAAATGTGAGTGGTGTGAGCTAACTAGCCCCGTGAAAGAACATAACAATGCAGTTTATTTAACATCAGGTTAGCCAAAATTAATATTATCAACATAATAGATTTAAATTTGCCAAAATCTCAACATCATTCCATAACTGCTGACATCCACCATAACACCTAGATACTACGCTGAGACCATTAGTATTAAGTCCCGACACGGTCAAAATACAATCTTACAAGTACATCTCCGGCACCCCCAAGGTTGGTACTGACACACTCGAGGTCAGCAACTGACGACACACCTGGTTCAGTAAACGTAAACCGACACCCCCCATGGTTGGTAATAGTTCAGTAGTTAAGGGTACGTGGAAGCAGCATTAATATCATCATAGTTTATAAGCATCACCACATATGATCAACATCATAAATATCCTATAAGCACTCTTCACATCAGTGCAACAAGTCTAGGTATATAAGTGGGTTCATCAAAACAGATCTTTGAAACCACTCATTACACTAGATCATTTTTAACCTGATTTACTCTTACTGCAGTGTTAAGTCTTCTCACTGAAATTGTACTGTATCGAAATATCTGTCAAGCATACAAACAGATATACAATTAATGATCAGTCAATATACATAGCATAATAAGCAATATATACTCATAGTATTTCAAATCTTATTTTTCGGAAATCTCCAAGGGAAATGGAACTGAGTTTTAAGTTACAATAATCAACAATATATATATAATAGAGTGCTCAGGCCAGTTCTCATATTGTCTTCTAAACATGACCAGGTTGACGTATTGAGTTAGGTGTAGAGGTATAAGGTGCTTAGGCCACTACTCTTATAAGGAGTTAGGCCTAGAGGTCATTCAGTGCCCGAACCTTTTTTTCTACCGAGTGGCGAAGGAAATCGCATAGCTACAGATAACTATCAGGCTGAGTCAGCCACAGATAGAGAGTATAGGCTTAGAAGTGAATACAATAAGTACATACACTATAGTACTAAGAGAAAGGGGTTAGTATCATTTTTAATTATCGAAAAGGGGTTTAAACATCACATTAAAACTTAGGGTCTAAAACATGAAATCTTAAATCAAAACCAAAATTTACAATCAAAACTGGGTTCCTCGAAATATGCCTTGGAACTTGATACTGTGGCTCCGGACCTTCAGAGCTACTGCTTAAAACTGGTCCACAGAACCTTTTGGTACATGGTTCTATCCTTCGGAACGTCTGAGGCTCATGTCTCGGAACGTCCGAAGGTGCTTTCGAACCGAAAACAAAAAACAGAGCATTCCGTGGGTCTTGGTGAGCCTCGGATCTTGCCGAGGAAAGTTCGGAACTTTCGAGCAGTTTTGTCCTTCAGAAACAGACTCGGAACAATCCTAGCAGCAGAGGTGGGAGAAAATTGTTAGCCTCTGGACACTTCAAAGTCCCGAATCAAAGCTCGGAACATTTGAAGCCCAACTCTCAGACCTTCCGAGAGTCGTCTTCCTCCTCTTTCTGCAACTGCAGACAGTAACGGCAACGGGTGAGTGAAATGCGAATCCAGAAATAATGGATTTTCTAGGTTCGTTTTTTGCATCTAACTGGTCAGATGGACTCCTTAGTGAGTCCTCTTGACATAGGGAATAATTTAAAATTTTAAAACTGAAGTAAAACATCCGATTTTAACATGGAAATCAGTGTTACACAAAATTTTCTAAGTTTTCCTTAGACTTCAAATCAAATTTTAACACTCAAATCTTAACCAATTTTACTTTTGTTTGATTTTAGATGGGTTAGAATTTGAAAAGGAACACAAAGGTTATTTTCACTTGAGCTCTGGGATTGAAAATCCAAAACTTGTAAAATCTTCCTCTTCCAAGCTACGGTAAAAAAAATTAAAAGAAATAGAGAGGGAGATGGTTTGGTTTTCACAGAAGGTAGAATTTGATATGAGGTGAATCCAGCTGGGAGGAGGGTAGAATTTATAAACCCTTCAACCAGGCTAGATGATGGACACATCACCGGCAGCCCACGGGAGTTTGCATGGGTTGCCACGGCCATGTACCAGCGGTAATAGTAAAAACAACAAAATTTATTTGCAGATAAGTCTTTCCTGTAGGTTTTGCAAATAAGTCCATTTTTTGTCTTAATTAGATTTTAACTAAAAATGTGATTTAAATAATTTAATTAATTTAATCCAACTTAACAAAAATGGTGGGTTTTATAAACTCTACTTATCATAAAATTTTGGAGATTTAAAATTCATTAAAAACCATAGATTTAAACAAAATTCACATTTTGACACTATTTACTTAATTTAACTTGTGATTAATAAAAAGGTTTAAAACCTTTATTTTCAAAATTTGAAGAAATAAACTAAACAGTCATATTAAATTCCTACCATCACATAACTTTCTCAAAACTTTCTTATTTCTGAAATTATTTAAAAATATTTATTTCTTCTCTTTCGGGATCTTTCGGGTAATCTTAAACAATATTTTCTGAAAATAAAATAATTCTGTAATTATAAATTAAAATCCTTGATTAAGGAAATCAATATCATCAAACAATTATTTAAATAGTAAAAATAATATTGATAAATGATAAATTACCATTTTGCCCTTCCAACTAGACGAGTTGGATCATCTAGCTTTGAAGCTCAAATTGGGCCAAACCTGGGATTTTTATAAAGCCTTAACCGTAATCTTCTAGATTAACCGGTCAAAGTATGATTTATCATACTGATCATACTTAATTCAGGTCAAGGTATTACAAGTGGCCTAAAATTTATGATTAATAAGTTTTAATTTTGGCTCCGGTAGCATCGAAGTAACATTTAGGGCCATATGATAGGCCTAATGGTACGGGCCTTTTTTGGGCCGCGGACGGTCCAATAGCCCAATTGGGCTGGGCTGGATCCAAGGTTAATCAGACCTTGGATTATCAGGTCGAGCCGTGGATTGTCTGAATATCCTATCGGGCTAGGTCGGACTTGACTTCGTTTGCAGGCCTACTTATGATGCAATTGAAGCAATGCTTAGTTTCTTATTTCATATAACTTTGTCTCATATTTTTCATGTATTTTCTTTGTTATTTTATGCTACTCAATTGAGAGACTTGGAATTTTTCTAAGTGTTTGTGTTACCCTCCCTAACAATTTAAGGAATGTATTTTCTAAATGTTTGGCAAGCTGTGGCACTAGCAATTCGCCCTTTGTCAATTTCATGACATAACCTAGAAGTTAACTCAATTACAATCTCACCCTTATTAAATCGCATTTGAATACAAAATAGTACATTTTGTACTTGTACATATTCAAATGGAAAACAAGATTACGATCTTTGCATATTCTTGTTCAGCTTGTTTCATTTCATGTTTTCCTGTTCAAGCACATAAGTAAGCAACACTAGAAAATCATTAGAGGGGTTAGTCCCAAAACATAAATATGCATTCATGGACTAAACAAGATTAGTATTCATTCTTTCCCATACACCAATGATTTCCTAGAAACCAACACTAGCTGTTAGTGTTGAGAAGATTTTCTCCCCCAATCTTCTTTGAGTTTGATCTTCCAAATTCCAAGCATACACATTCCTTTATGTCCATTGGCTTCTTCATATTTCTCTCCCTTATGGCTTTCTCTTCCTAGAAACCCAAGCACTTAGGCTTCACCAATTACTTCTCATAATTGGTTTTGATGTCTTATAGCTTCTACTAATTTCTCTCCTATTTTTTCATACAATTGACAAAGATTAGTAGGCAGACATCAATTTTCAAGCACTCCGCCATGCTTCTTGAATTTAGTGCTTCTATGAGTTTATTTCAAAACTCATTTACTTTCCACTGATCAATGCATGTTTCTCATGAATTTCAGCATTGATCTTCCCCCATAGTATAATGCATACTCCTTACGCACTACTGTTTTTATCTGCCCCTGCATAAACTAAATTCTAGCTTAGAAAATTTCTCCATAGGTTAAGCTAATTTACCTAGCTTCCGTTGAGTCTTTTCCCCCATTCTCCAAGCTATTTTCTTTTAGCTTCTTCGACCCAGCTCTCCCATAAACTTATCTAACTCTAAGTTTACTTTTCTTCAAGCTTTATTTCAAGTTTGCATTAGCCGTCCTCCTTATACTGTCATGACCAGTGACAACAACTAATCAACACATATTTTGTACTCCTCCAAACTCCAAGGATGTGTGCAATCTTAGCCCGATCCCTATCTCCCTAACAACCTGCATGTTAGTCTTTTTAACAAAATCCATGTTAATAACAGACATGAGATAGAAGGCATTCCATCTAATTAGCACACACACTAAATCAAACCATAACCCATTTTATTGATCAGTACATATGGTTTAGGAGGGGGCATCATGGATGCTTAGTTCTAATGCTAAAACTATAGTTTTCCAAAATACATAAAGCATGAAAAACTATCCTAAGCAGAGCGTTCTGGAGGAGGTGATGCAGGAGGGGAAGAAGATTTTTTGTTGACAAATGTTTACGATTGATTGTCGTAATGTAGAGAATTCTTCGTGAACACCTTGAGCAAATCGTTGCACGAAGTCATCTATCCCATCCAGATGTGCCTTGATTTGAGAGACTTGAGCTTCGATTTGGTAAATAAATCAAATCAGGGGTTGTGACCCAGAGGTGTCTACATTTTTTACATTCACTTCTCCTTCTTCATCAGAACTATCCAGCACGGAAAGTACTTCTGCTTCCGTTCTCAAGTTTTTTCTAGATTGAGACCTGAGAGAATACCGACAGTTGGATCCGGTCCTAGGGGCAGGGGTTTTTCTGTGAGGAGTATTCTTAGGAGTAGAGCTCGATTCTAGAGTATCCTGCACGAATCTGGGTGATCTCTTGAGGAAATGAGAGCTGGACTAAGTAATTTTTCCGGTGGTTATAGACTGAGATTTAGCTGTCTTCCTTTTCGACATGACTACTTGGGAAGAGCTGACCAAGGTTACCCGAACACTAAATCTCTCAAACATGATGACACCCTTGCTTCTTGAAGTAAGAGAAGCAAAAACCTATGGTTTTCCATCGAGATTTCGCTCCGAAAGATCCTATCGACTAATCTAAGGCACAAGAGGCAAGAGGGAAATAGCCAGAGCCCAGTTGGAGGAGGAATGATTATTTTGAATTAATTCGTTGTTTTTGCAGAAAGAGTCCTTTTAACTTAATCTTTTTGACTCACCGACAGGTTGTGACCAGTGACTGGTCTGTGTCGATATGTATCGACCTGTCTCCCTTTTTCGATTTTCCCCCTTTCAGACAGTGTTCTGATTCCCAGCAGTGCCAACCTGTCCGTTCCTCCGACTAGTCTATCCTTCGACTTGAGTTTTAATTTGAAGGATGACTGGTTGTTTTGTGTGTGGGTTTGCGATGTTCATATTTCATCAAGTTTTGCTTATACATTTTTCAATGCTAATGACGATACATACATTCACACCATTTTGTGCCATTTGAAGATTCAATTCATCCTTCTAAAAGTAGGCACAAAACATGGATTACAGATCTCTCCTGGATCCAAACCAATCCAAGTACCTTAGGCACATTTAATTTACCAATTTCAACATGTTGCCCAATGTGTGATGTCATGAGATGTTATATCTCCGTATCTTATCAAAGACATGGTGTCTATGAACATAGTTCATTCCACATAATGCATAAAATAACGAACATTCGAATGAGACACAAAGCACACACATCGTATATTCATTTCACATTTAAAATACAATAATCATGCATATGGAAATGAGGTATGATGCAACCCAGAAAAATGATAAACATTTTAGTCATGCATGTTATCATGTTATTATCCAAACATGATAAACATTCTTACCATTCTTTCAAGCATCCTCCAATGAAGTTCATTTATTGGAAAGAGCTGGTACATAAATGGATTATAGATAAGCATATTTGATCATTTTGATCAACACTTTTGGTAATTCATACCAGACCAAAAATCCATTTAAAGACATAGAGCACATTTCATTCCACAAGGGATAACTTGGAATGAAACGACACTGTGTATGTGTACCATACACACCCTATACATGAGATAATGCACAAACAACACTCAATTCCTAAAGATGTACAAATCACATGGCATATGAAATGAGACAAGTATAATCCACTACAGAGTGCAAGCCAACATGTACATACGAGTATCTTGCATAAAATCAATCCAACAATCAAACAAAAACATGGATTGAAGGCAAGATATAAGGTGATTCCAAAACATGTTTCAAATGTAACACCAACAATGGTATCCCTTCACACATTTGAACAGAATCTTGTGGGACTTGGAATCTAAGTCCACAATCCGGTGATGGTCTTTTATCAAATCTGATTTTAATTTTGGGTGCCTTCACATTTGAATTTGTGAATCAAAGTTCTAGATTTTGTACCACGATGTTGACCTTACCGGAGAGGCAAACATTCTTGGTACATGGCCATAAGGGATACTTGGAGGTTACTACCTTCATCAAGTTCCTTTATTTTATCCTCTTATTTTCTTAGAGAATTTAGCTTGGACTATTTCAATGGATGAACCATAGTCAATCACTTATTTTATCAGTACACAAACTTGTTATGATAGATGATGTCATCCATTGGGCTAGAAGAGGCAATTTTTCCGTGGATTCTTTCAGCCTCTTTTGTTGTTTCATATCTTTTTGAATATTTTAAGAACATATTATGAAACAACAATGATTAATACTACAAATGTTTGATTAAAGTGCATAGCCAATTCATCTCTAGTCCAAGAAATTTGGTCTTTGGTCTGAGTGGTCATGGAATTTGAAGGTTTACCCAATACCTTTTCTATAGACATAGACCACTTTCTATTCACCTATTTCCGAACATATTTATTGATGAAAACATTTAAAGTTATTCATTCCAATTTTCATCACATATAGAGGTTTAGAATTGTCATGGCTTTCTCTCATAGCCATTGTTCTAGCATGGATCAATTCGGATGGTTAGATAATTTTTCAAAGAGTACAAGGCTCTGATACTAATTGAAAATCCCTTTACCATGGTGCTAGAACACAATTTGACCCTAGGGTGGGAATAGGTCAATCTCAATTTCCATGGTGCTTACCAACTTCTTGATTGTTTAATGTTTAAGTGGAGCGGAATAACAACATTAATCAAGAGATTTGTTAGTGTGATAAATTGTTTTTAATTTCTTTAAGCAATCACACTAAGTTTCAAACCCTTTGCATATTGTTTGATTATCTATGATTGTGCACAATATATAAATAAAGACAATCAAATGCAAAGTGATGTGTGTTGAGAAGAGTGCTTAAGTACTAAACACAAATACACAAAGATCAAACACCATAAGACCAAAATTATAGTGATTCAGTTAGCCAACCTACATCCACTGTTAGGACTCGCTCAACCTTAAGCTATCCCCAAATCCACTAAGTGGGGACTTACACCCTCACAATTAGAGTAGGAATTCTACCTCACTCAATCGGTTAGGAATTCCACCCACCACTGTGCCAGAGACGACGCTCTAATTTTTTTATAGTGATTCCGGAGCCAATCTTCATTATCCACTTTCAGGACAAAGGTTTTAAATAAAAATTAAAACCAAAGAGCACTTTCCTTTGAAGCTCTTTCTTGCTGATGTGTACTTCTCGAAGATCCCACCCAATGTGTGCCGACGCTCCATCTTATAGCTGTCGTAAAGTAATCACAATTCCAGGGTGACAAGGAAACTGATTTTTCCCAAAACTTTCCTAGTTTGTTATCCTTTCCTCTTTCTCTCACAAACTCAATCCATATGATTGGTTGTATTAGATTCCCCAAGTGTAAGCACGAGAGAGAGAGAGTGATCCTTCAGTTGGCCCTTGTTTAAGCTCACTGATAATGATGAGGGTCCAACTGATTTGCCAAAGGATGCCAACTAGTTGTATAAATATTGGTTTTTATAGAGATGACAACCAGTTGCAACAACGATAATGTACAGACAGGTCGGGCGCGCCGAGAGGTCGGTGACTAGAAATGTTACCGTTTCAACAACCCGACCGTTGCGCATTAATGCACTCCCAACGATATCATTCTTTCCCGGTTGACATGTCAGTGTCACCGATGGGTCGACAGTCATAGCACCGATAGGTCGGTCCATACGATAGGCTCGGTCAGGGGCAATACCATGGTGACAGAGTTTCATGTCCAGAAACCAGTCCTACCCAGACCGACCTGTCTCCCTTTACCGAGGGGTCGGTCCTGGTAGTCTCGATTGGTCTTGAACTACCGATATGTCTATTTTCTCGAGAGCCCACTTGAGTTCTAAGTTCCACAACTCATAAATCTTTATCAAAGAGTCATTGACTATGATGGGTCGTTTCATCCTTTCACCGAGGGGTCGGTGCATACGAGACTCTTGATCAGAAGAACATCCAGAATGACAGTTCTATGATCCAGAACCTTTGTCAATCTGGTTGACCAGTCTTTGACCACGATGGGTTGATCGTGTCTCCACCGAGGGGTCGGTGAGAACAACTAGTCGAGCTAACAGTGAAACCAAATACATATTTCCAAGTTGGGTTCTAATTCACTATCAAGCTTACTCTCTAGGCTTTTTAATGATTTTAACATTCGTTCAACTAAGCCTAAGAATTGTCATCTTAAGGTGTGGGTACCACCTAAAGTTATCTATGGCCGTTTACCTGTTTTGTGATTTCCATAACGATGAGCTTCAATATGGTGAAGCATGATCTTCAATCTTGATCATCCTGAGTCTTCAAGCTTCTAACAAGTGCTTATTCCTGAGTCAGGAAATTGACAAACTTAGGAATTCAGCAAGCCATGGCACTAACACCCATGTTTGTTAGTCATAGCTAATGAGGTGTCCCTTGTTGTGGCAATGAATCCTTAAACGTAGGCATGTTATGGTGATGTGTAATTAATTAGTTGTTGTGTATTTCCTATTTAAAGAGATATGTAGAACTTATGATGCAATTGAAGCAATGCTTAGTTTCTTATTTCATATAATTTTGCCTCATATTTTCATGTATTTTCTTTGTTATTTTATGCTACTCAATTGAGAGACTTGGAATTTTTCTAAGTGTTTGTGTTACCCTCCCTAACATAACAAGTTGTGAGAGAGAAGACCGAACTTCATTCGTAGTTTCTTGAAGCTAACAAGAGAAAGGGGGAGATGAAGGAAGACAAAGAGAGAGAACTAAGAGACAGAGCAAGATAGAGAGTTGAGACGTAGGAGGAGAGATAGGTAGTGTCGCCCGAGATGGAAAGCGTTGGTTGAGAAAAGGGACTGCTCTGGTGGAAAGGAGAGTGTAAAGGGGGAAGAGGGAAGAGGGAAAATGCGAACGATAGGGAAGTGGGAGAATAAGCCCTGCTGCTATGTGCAACGAGAGGGAAGAGAGTTTGCTGCTGTGTGCAAATGAGAGAGAAATGGGAGAAGGGGGAACGTGCGATTTAGAGGGAGGAGTTGGGATTGCTGCATGCAAAGAAGGAATGGAGGAAGGAGAAGAGGGGCGCGAATGAGAGGGAAGAGTAAGGTTGTGTTTGCTGTGTGCAAGAGAGTGATGGAATAGGGAAAGGAGAGGTGTGAGGGAGTGATGGAATAGGGAGAGGAGAGAAACATTGAAGAAAGGAAAGATGCATCGGAAATTAGGAAGTAAAGATAAGAAGGGACAGTAAAAAAGGGGGTATAATCAGTATTTCATTAAATTCGGTGCAAATTCAAAGAAACGGTCGATACAAAAATCAATTCTCTTATGTAATAGTGAATAATTGAAGTTCTTATTTTATGTACATTTTAGGTTTAATTTTGCACCCAACGAGAGGGTTTGATTGTGAGGGGGAAAAAATTGACTTGCCAATACGTATCACCAATACTTCTATAACGATTCGGCCGATAATTTTCTCTCTCCTCATGTTCTTTATTTTTTACAAAAAAATCTATAAGAATTAAAAAAAATTAGAAATTTCTGGGGTCCATAAATATGTAATTTTGTCATTAAATAGTGGTCATTTACACATTCAAATGTTCTTTTTAAGTTACGAAATCGAGAATTTGAAATGTTTAGGCAAAAATAATGAATATACCTAAAAAACTGATTAGGGATATGAGAAAACATTTCTAATAATTTAATGTAAATTTATTAACTTAAAAAACAACACATTAACATTTTCCAAACAAAAAAAATGCCATTTGAACAAAATTAAACAATATCTTACCCTACTTAATATTTGGTTAAAAAAATAAAAAATGCATTAAATATAATTTTTAGACAATACACTAAATCCTAAAACGCCATTTAAACCATTCCAAACATAATAAAGACACTTTAATAAACTAAAACCTTATTTTCATTTCAGAATAAATTGGTATTGAATTTTTTTTAAAAAAAAAGTGCATCAAATATAAATTTTTGGAAATAATAAATTGAGATATGAAGGCTTCATTTAAAAATCCGAGAAATAAACTTTCACTAATAGTAGGTGTAGCAAGAAACTCGAGCTTCAATGGTACAGATCGTAAAAAAAGAACCGAAAATCATGTTTTTTTTAGGTTAAAATTCAAAAAAAAAAAAAAAAAAGAGGTTGGGAAAAAAAATATGGAGGAGAATTTGAGAAGCAAAGATTGGCTCACTAATGGACTTTATAGGATATGATAGGCTTTGTGTAGAGCGTTCCTAACATAAATAAATATATATATATATATATATATATATATATATTTGGACGGTTGTGGGCTCCAAAACTGTAAAAAAAAGAAATGCAATTGGGTTGGTCGGGTGCACTGCACGGACCAGGTCACAAGTGCCACAACCTAGGAGAATCCAGCTTCCATGTAAGGGAAATTCAAGCATGAACACGACGGTGCATCGTTCCCTCGACACCCCGTGATGTCCCGCCTGAAATTGTGACCTATCGTGGTGCGACCTAGTGGGCCCACTATGCATCGATGCATAGCGAGTGATACATATCGATCTCCAAAATAGCATTACAATATAGCCAATATGCATAGTATTAGTCACTTTTTTTAATGAAGTTCTGATAGGGAATTTTTCCTTCATACCTTTATGTCATTTGACGATACGTAATATATCAACGATAAATTGCCATATGCTTCTCTCCTTTTTTTTTTTTTGAGAAATATACAGAAAAGTAAAGAAAAATAGAAAAAATAGAAAATTTAGAGTGAGCATATTTTTTCTTTTTTTAAAAAATGGTCATTTTTATGGGATTTAGGCCCTTGAAATGTCAAAATTTAGATAATATGTTCTAAAAATTGAAAAATATCTTCAAACTTTGTAAAATATCTAAAGATTTTATAAATTAAGAAACCAATATGAGGATACACCTAATATGAAATTCATATTCTCAGTGTCCCCTAGTATCACGTCCCGACCAGCTATGGGCCCGGAACGAGTCTCACTTTTTTTTTTTTTTTACATAATAAAACTTAGGAATAGTCTATGGGCCTCTATTGCAGTCTCATCTAAATGTCCAAAATAGAAAATTTCACACGTGCACATGTGGACTCAAACATATACCATAATGCCCCTCATAGATAATACACAACATAGATATTCATAAAATTATCATCATATCATTACCACATCATCAGAGTAGCACAAACAAAACATAGTGGTTATTACATGTTTAGGTCTCAAAGAGGGTATCTCTAAGGCAAAAACAGAGGTTCCTCAGTTCCCTTCTCAGGTATGAGTCCTGCAATGTAAGGGATATGAGCTAACAACCCAGTGAATAGTATTCAACAATATATATATAATTTCACATATATTATAAGTCAAACAACTTATCATGCAAATACCATGCCTTTTCTATCATCTTGGGTCAACACTCTAAAAATGGTTAATCTCTACCATTTTTATATCCATGTTTCTTTCTTACCCACACACAGTTTTGCCTTTATTAATCATCACGCAATCTACATTAGTTTTACAATGTAAACTGGTGTTTCACATAGTCCACAATACTTTCTGCATTAAAATGTTGCACTTAGCACGAGCTCTGCATTGCGACCCATGGTCAAATGCTTCAAACACTGAGTGAAGGCAGGAACTTAGCATTGTTATCTTTTCACATAGATTAAAATAGTTTTTTTTTTTTTGAGCAGTCATAAAAGAAATTCATTAATAGAGAAGGGAAGATACAAGGACAAAGGGGAGGGTCTGAAAGGGATAAACCCAAAGAAGAGAAAAATCACAAAAAGAAGACGAAATACAAGAAAAATATAAACAAGCATATAAATTTGAAAAGAAGAAAACTCCAGTCCAAAGGTTGTGAACTCCCAATTTTGCAAAGTAGTCCACCACACCGTTAGCTGATCTTCCAACTTTAGTAAAAGATACTGTCATTCCTTTAGCCAGGTCTCTCACCTCCCTAACCACATTTGTCAATCTCCAAGGTGGACGCCGTAAACCTGAAGCCCATTTGTAAGCACTTGTCGAGTCCCCTTCAATAACCAACTGACCATGGCCAAAAACTTCCAAATGAAAAGAGCTCTCCTAATGCTAAGAATTTCTGCTTCATTTGAGTCCTTAATACTCACCTACTCATTGAACATTATGTATGATTATCCCTTGTGATTTCTAAGTACTCCTTCAATCCTCGCTAGACCCAATTGTCCTTTGGAGGATCTGTCAATATTAAACTTCCAAGTCCCTTGTTGGGGAGGCTCCCACTTATCTCGTTTCCTAAATTTCCGACTTTGATCCCTCATGTAACCCTCCCATGATAACAAAAGATCATTGATTTTAAGCCCTTTGAAATTTGGATCCAACAATAACCATGAAATCCCACTCCATTTGGCTCTATGAAAAGGTTGGAATTGATGGACGAAATAAATTTGAAAAGTCTTGAATTTCTTTCCTTCCATAAGGACCAAACAATCACTACCGGCAAAGATTGCCAAGCACATTTTAGTCTAGGTTTTAGACATGAAAGGTTCCAGACTCCTAATGACTAAGAGAAAGAGTTTGCAAAGACCCAAGGAATCCCCAAAAAATTAATGAAATTTGTCCAAAGATGTAATACCATGCCCCAAAAAGTCCCACATTGCAAGTTGCATTGAAAATTCCTTGGTATATAAGTAGGTAGCGTTCCTCCTTCTAGCACAAGGCCTTTTGGGAGCAACAGTGGGTTGGCTCGCTAAAGCAAAGTCGTGCGGGTCCGTGTGTAGGCCCAAAGCGGACAATATTGTGCTAGCAGGATGGGTCGTTAAAATGTATCAAAGCATGGTTCAACTCTCTGCCTGAGGGTGTGGGCTTGGTTGTTGTGTGTGCAGAGCTGGGGACGGCTCTGGCTTTAAGGGGGGTAGATTGTAATACCCTACTCCAAAAAGTCCTACATTGCTAGTTGCATTGAAAATTCCCTGGTATATAAGTAGTAGCGTTCTTCCTTCTAGCACAAGGCCTTTTGGGAGCAACAGTGGGTTGGCTTGCCAAAGCAAAGTCATACGGGTCCGTGTGTAGGCCCAAAGCGGACAATATTGTGCTAGCGGGACGGGTCGTTAAAATGGTATCAAAGCATGGTTCAACTCTCTGCCTGAGGGTGTGGGCTTGGTTGTTGTGTGTGTAGAGATGGGAATGACTCTGGTTTTAAAGGGGGTAGATTGGAATACCCTGCCCCAAAAAGTCCCACATTGCTAGTGGCATTGGAAATCCCTGGTATATAAGTGGTAGCGTTCCTCCTTCTAGCACAAGGCCTTTTGGGAGCAACAATGGGTTGGCTCACCAAAGCAAAGCCGTGCAGGTCCGTATGTAGGCCCAATGCGGATAATATTGTGCTAGCGGGAGGGGTCGTTACAAAAGACCCTTAACCACATCACAATTGACAAACAAGTGATTGACATCATCCAAATAAGTCTCACACATAATACAATTTAGGTCGCCGTCACCCCTAAGCATGACTCTTTTATTCAATTCTACCTTTGTCTGAATCTTCTCCTTAAAGACACACCATAGGAAAAGTTGCACCCTTGGTGGGATTGCACTCTCCTAGATAAATTTCGAAACCTTCTCATCATTAGATAATTGACTTTGAGCCAAATGAACCAAGGCCTTCACTGAAAAAATGCTAGAGGAATCTCCTGACCAAATCATTTCTTCTTCATCCGAAGGCAAGAAAGGAAATTCCTTCAAAAGTGTCAGGAGTCTGGAACGACTATCCTCTTCAAAAGATCTTAAGCCTCTGCGGAACTCTAAGTGACAAGAGATCACGCCATTGTCCCAATTAACAAAATCTTGGACCAAAGCATTTGCATTCATCGAGATTCTAAAAAGCCTTGGGAAACAATCTTTTAAAGGCTTCTCTCCTAACCACAGGTGTTTCCAAAAAAGTGTTTTGTTACCTTTTCCAACCAAGAATCTAATGTTTTGTCTAAAAAGGTTACCAACCACACCCTCTCCTGATCCCAACTTCGACCAAGCTTTAACTACCGAGGAACCTAGACTTTCTATTTTATCGTCAAGATACCATACACCAGCACCTATAACCCCATATCTAGTTGATAAGACCTTAATCCAAAGAGCATCATTCTCTCTACCAAACATCCAGGCCCATTTACATAGCAATGCTTGATTCTTAAGATGAATAGGCACTAGACCCAGTCCACCCTTGAATTTGGATTTCACAACTTCAGACCATGCCACTAAGTGAACTTTCTTTTTTCGACTCCTTGTTTCCCCATAAGAACTTTCTAAATAACTACTCAAGTTTTCTTTCAACACCCTTAGGAAGCAGGAACAATGAGAGATAGTGAGTTGGAAAATTAAGGAGAACTGCTTTGATGAGAGTAACCCTCCCTCCTGATGATAAAAACTTTCTACCCTAACTCAACAATCTTTTTTCCTATCTTTCAATAATTGGGTTCCAAAACCTCTTAAGCCTAGGGTTCCCTCCAAACGGTAAGCCAAGATAATTGAAGGGTAACTTTCCAATACCACAACCAATGTTTTGTGAGAGTTCCTTAAGATAATCTTCCTCCAAATCTATTCTTATGAGAGAGCTTTTTCCTAAGTTTATCCTGAGGCCCGACACCAATTCAAAACATCAAAGGATAGCTTTGAACCCCAAAAGCTCATGTCTAGTACGTTGTGTCATCGGCAAACTATTAATGTGTGATTATAGGTCCACTGGCTGCCACCTCAAAACCTTTGATGATTCCCAACTCCCTCGCTTTATCTACCAAATTATTCAAACATTCCCCCACTAGAGTGAAAATGAAAGGAGATAAGGGATCTCCCTGTCTTAACCCTCTATTTGCATGAATTGGAGATGTAGGAGAACCATTCACTAGAATGTAATAAGATGTGTCTTCTATACATGCTTTCAACCATTTACACCACATTGGTCCAAAACCCATCCTCTCGAACATATAACCCACGAATGGCTAATCAACAAAATCATATGCCTTTTCTAAATCAGTTTTGAAAAGGATACTTGTGTTTCTGTCTCTCTGCCTCATATGAACCAATTCATTGGCAATAAAAACTCCATCCAGGATTTGTCTGTCTTCCACAAATGCTCCCTGGGTTTCTCCAATTATCTCCGGCAAAACTTCTTTTAGCCTCTTTGCTAGAACTTTTTTTAGGAGCTTATAAATACTACCCAACAGGCTGATCAATCGAAAATGGGACAGGCTAATCGGGCTCTCTCTTTTGAGAATGAGGGTAATGAAAGAAATCTTCATATTCTTATTAATGATTCCACCGTGATAGAACTCCTTACAGAATCTAACAATATCTGAATAGACTATCTCCCAATAATCCTTAAAAAAAGAAAAATTAAAACCATCTGGCCTTGGGACTTTATTTCCTCCCAAACCATCCAAAACCTCCTTAATCTCTTCTCTTGAGAATTCCTTTTCCAGCCGAAGTGCGTTATCCGTGGAAATTTTCTTAAAATGAATACCATCCGAGGTGGGTCTAGAGTATCCAGAAGGATTCAGAGAAACTGAAAATAGCCTATCAAACGGAGAGTTAACGTTATTGAAAACATGGGTTCTAAGGTCACTGTCCTCGGGGATCGGCAAATGCAATACACATGGTGCATGGGAGGGGGTGCACCCAAATGAGAAAGAAGAGTGGTGAGAGGAAAGAGAATAGAAGAAGAGCGAGAGTACCCTATCAAAAATGAAGAAGGGCGAAGAACCAACAGATTCGATGAAGAGATGTTGAGTCAACTGAAGATAGTTCATCATAGCCCCCCTCGACTCACAAGAATCCATCATTAACCGCAATTGGGGATCCTGAGAATCCAACATCACGCTCAGTTGGGGATGTAGAGGCACCTGAGACTGCGACCACGAGAAGATGAAGAACGTCGTAAATTGCTCCGAGGTAGAAGAGAAGATCCGCAAAGAGGAATAGGCACCGCTGCAGAAACACGACCTCCCCTAAGTAAACCACCACCGCAACTGACATAAAAAATAGGTATGGTAGCCTCTGAATCAACGTTGCAATAGGGACTAGATGAGGTCGCCTGGAAGAAGTCTAAGTCGATCTTGCAGACCAACCTAGAGAACACGCCCTGTGGACGATGTAAAAAAAGATTATGATAATAATAAATGAGAAGGGAGAGGAAGTACCTGGGGCCAGCGCCAACGAGGATAAACCAAGAGGAGGAGAGGTAGGAGAGGAAGCATATGAAGAAGGAGGAGGCAGCGGCACCAGTGAATGAGAGTGAAAAATAGCCACAAAATGGTCTCTAACTGCCTTTCTTATTCGTGATTTGTCTTCAATTTGTCTACCATCCACCACAATAGACCTTATAGTATTAACTGCTTTCCTGACATGTGCATACTTATGAAAAAAATTGAGAGTTCTTATCCCCTTCTTGTAGCCATAGCATTCACGATCATTGCGCCATTCTACCTCTTCTAATCTTGGACAATCCCAAAGATTAGCCTTGCTACACCTTTTTAATTTTATCTTAAAAATTGAAAACTCTTTCTTGTTATTTATTTTGATTGTTTAAAAAAAATTGATTTTGAGAGTTTTCCTCATATTAAAAAAATCAAAGAATTTTTAGTTTTAAAAACAAAATTTTAAAATTGAGAAAGTTTTTAACTTTTAGAAATAAAATTAAAAAATGATCGATTTTCAATTTTTACAAAATACTTTTTCAAAATTGAACTTTTTCTGTTTCAGAAAATAAAAGTAAAACATTGAGAGAGTTTTTCAGTTTTAAAAGTAAAACTAAAAAATTCAGTAAAATAATACATAAAAATGAAATTTCAGTTTTAAAAAATAAAATTAAAAATTGAGAGAGTTTTCCAATTTGAAGTAATAAAAAGGAAAAAAAGCAGCATTTTCAGTTAAAGATGGATAGATTTTAGATTAAAAAAAATTAAAAAACAGAGTTTCGGTTTAAAAAATAGAATATAAGTTTAAAAATCTTAATGATGAAAAAAAAGAGAGAGATGAAAGACATGCGATGAAGATGAAAGACAAAGAGGAGAGAGATGAGAGAAAAGGAAGGTAGAGAGAGACAGAGAAAAGAGAGAAAAGGAAGGGAGGGACAGAGAGGAGAGAGATGAGAGAAGAGAGAGAAAAGGGAGGGAGGGACAGAGAGGAGAGAGATGAGAGAAGAGTGAGAAAAGGGAGGGAGGGACAGAGAGGAGAGAAATGAGAGAAGAGTGAGAAAAGGGATGGAGGGACAGAGAGGAGAGAGATGAGAGAAGAGAGGGAGGGAGGGACAGAGAGGAGAGAAGAAGAGAAGAGACAGAGGAGATAGGAGAGAGGGAGACGGCTGAGACAAGATAGAGTTAGGCAAAAGAGGGAGAACCTTGCGATCGGTGCAGTGCCGGCCCTGAGATTTCAGGAGCCCTAGGTGAACTCTTAAAGAGGGGTTTTTTAAGCAATTGTGAAACATCCAAATAATATATCATAATCAATTTTTTTTTAATGAACAGTTAATATTATTCATTCAAAAAGAGAGTCCACAAAAAAAGGAGTTTACAACCCATAGCCTGGGCAAGGTAGTGGATCCCATGTTGATAACTGAAAATCCATTGTTGTAAGAACAAAGTTACTAGAGGCTATCTTACCATTGCCAGCCAAGGGCAGGAGTATTTACGAATTCCTTAATCTTTCTGTCTTCATCATCCCTGTAAGGAGGTAGAGCTTCTTGCGCAGGACTTCCTAATTGTACTGGCAAAACTTCAGAAATGGAACGCAAATCATTCACAAATTCATTCCATTATGATTCTTCAGGTTGCAAAATGCAATCAAAATTTATTACTAAGTCATCCTACGGTTGCCCACAATTGACAAACCCACAGCAACAAGCATTCAATTTTTTTAGACAGCAAATATACAAGAGTACAAAAATTCTTACAAATATTATAATCAATGGATTAGGTTCTTGAATCTCTTCTGCCTTATTATTCTCTGTAGCTTTTGGCCTGAAAAAGGAAAGCACATGACCATTCTCAAGATCCATAGAAATGGACTTGTATTCAATTGTGAAAAGGCAAACAAGTACTAGAGAGCTGAGTGGTTAAACACTCCAAGTAACATAATCAAAACCAGCAGGTGGAGGAGCTGGGACAAATTTCATTGAGAAGATGCAGCATAATGAAAATTGAAAGCAATTAAAGCACTAAAGAACTAGTAATCAAGAAACAAAGAATGAGATAGTACTTGTCTCGTTCAACAACAATTGGCATGCGAGGCCATCCGGGGATCCGGCGAACTAAAACACTTGTATTTTTTTGTATCGGCATTTCTTCATCAGTATACTCTGAAATTGAACATGTCACAAAAAAATTCTGTAAGATACTGGCGTGGGATTACTTCAATTATAAACAACCTAGAATACTAAAAACACTACAAAAATCAACCATTTTCATCCACCCTCACCATTAAAATAAACAGCAAAGGAAGGAATTCAAAAAATAATAATATATAATTTAAAAAAAAACAGTGATAAAAATTATGAAAACCCCATGGGCAAGATATCTCTTTTACCAATATACTCTTGTCAAGTGAAGCAGTGGTTTAATTGAATTCAACATTCTCATTCAATTCCCCAATTACTGATAATACAATTATATCTGGGAAATGAGCAATGCTCAATCAAACCAAGCCTATTTGTTTGAAAATACAGTGCATCACACATGAATAATGTCACCAACATCTTCCCCATAGATCATATACACATACAATATAATGGTAAAGCAAAACACGGTCTCTTGCCCAGTTGACATTGTCAAAATCCTTCATTGTTCCAAAGAATTTTTGCCTCACTAGATGTGTATATCCATTGGAATAAAATGTGGACATGGAGAGAAAAAGTACAAAAATGGAAAGTACTAGTTCCAACAATGAACAACATGTATCAACAAAATCTAGATAAAATACCCCATCTTAATTACATAAAAGAAACAAACAATGCCCACTCAACCACACATCATGTCCGATCAACAAGAAACTATACTGTCATGGCCACCTTGGTCCCGTCAAATCCATTCACCCGGAAAGAGCCCTGTCATAAACAAGTTCCACAGCCAATGTCTTCAGCATAAACATTGTACCCATATGATCCAAGGGGCAAGCAAACTACAAATTCTATACAAATTTATAACAAAGTACTATTTTAAATTTATTCTTTTCGGATTTTGAGATACAAAATTACTAATTAAATTATTATATTCAAGTTTTTTTAACATACTTTTTCAATAGATAAGATAGCTAATCCATTCAATCTTTTTTGTGACATTGTAGGCCTAAGATAAGATTTTATCAGTTTTAACTTTGAAAAATTTCTTTCTACAGAGGCAACTGTAACTGGTATAGTCAACATTATCCTATAATCAATCCATGTATTTGGAAAATAATAATTCATTCTTTTTATATAATTTAACACTTCAATTGTTTCTTTTACTTCTTTTGGTACTCCATCTTTCAAAATTTGCAATTTTAAAAATAATTCACTTCCATCAATATCAGAAATCTTGTCATGTCTTAGAAAATCTTCAAGCTTATTATAAGAACTCTTCAAATTATCATCATCTAAAGAATCTAACTTTTCCAAATCAAACAAAAATCCGAAAGTATCTTCATATGTTTGAAATTGTTCAAATCTAGTCTTAAGTGACATAAGAGCTTGATCAATTATATGCAAGAAGTAATTAACTCTAAAAGATTCTTCAGGTGACTGTGTTATCTCGTCACTAGCATTCTCATCAAAATATGTTTGTCTACGAATAACACATTTTTCATGAAATATAGGTTCAATTTCCATTTCTCTAGCAATCTCTTTAGCATCAATCATGGCAGATTCAAATTCATTTTCTCTTTGAGTTTTAAAAAAAGAAATGAGTCGTTTTAAAGAATTTAAAGCAACACCAATATTCATGTCTTTTGCTTATAAAATTTTACTAGTTTTATTAACCGCAAACAATATATTATACGAAATAACCATGCCAAATAAGAATTCAAAATTTTCAATTTTAATATTGCTAAGTCTTCAGCATCACTCTTTGTCTTAGGATCTTCATAAGTGTTCGCTAAGTCAATTAAAGCATCTCTAATTTGTGAAGCTTAGAATCTAATTACTTTTACACTTTCAATATGACTTTCCCAACGTGTTTGTGATAATAGCTTAAGTGTGATAATTTAACATAATCTTTAAAAACTGTCCATTGCTTTGTAGAAGATGAAAAATACATTATATATACGTTGTATAATTCCAAAAAATATTTTACCTTGAGAACAAGAATTCACCATAACACAAAGTGCCAAATTAAGACTATGACAACCATAAGGAGTATAGAATGTTCTAGGATTTATTTATAGTACCCTATTTTGTACTCCTTTAATTGTCCCTTTCATATTAGAACCATTATCATATCTTTATCCTCTTATATCATCAATATTAAGTTCAAGAGTTTTTATAACATCTATAAGTTCATTAAAAAGTCATTGTCCCGATTTATCGTCCACCTTTAAAAATCCTAAAAAAAACTCTTCTACTTTTATTGGACTTGTTGAAATATCCACACAACGTACCATGATAGACATTTGTTCTTCATGACTTATATCTGGAGTACAATGAAGGATAATCGAAAAGTATTTTGATTCTTTGATCCTTTTAATTATTGTATTTTTTACCTCACTCGCTAACAAAAGCATTAATTCATTTTGAATTTTATAACCAATATAGTGGTAATGAATTTCTTTATCATGAATACGTCGAATGTGTTCTTGCATTATAAGGTCAAATTCAGCAATCATTTCAATAAAAGTTAAAAAGTTTCCATTACTTTCTTCATAAATCTTTTCATTGTCTCCACGAAATGCCACATTGTTTTTAGTAAGAGCTTTTACAACACCACTTATTCTTAATAGTACTTGTCTCCAGTGTTCCCTATCTTTATTAATTTGTTCTTGCAAAGTTTTATCAATTGTTTCATTTTTTTGCAATCTTAATTTCAATTATATCCATCTTCTCATATTAGTAATGTGGTCATTAGTAGTTTCATGGCTCTTAAGTCTATAACCAAGATTTTTCCAGTCATTACTTCCTTCATCTGTCAATTGAGTTTTGATTCCATCTTCCTTAAACAGCTTACAGCAAAAACAAAATATTTTATTCAAAATAATTGAGTAAACTAGCCATTCTCTATCTTGTTTTTCTCCATTTGATAAATTTCGACTATGATGTGTGATAGAAAAACGCCTATTGTCTGAATCTTTAGGAAAGTTAATATCTGTATCTCTTATAGGACCTCTTTTTACTAATATATCTCTCAAATTTTGGTCAATACTTTTCCAATTACCAGGATCATAAATGTTTAGAAGAACATGTTCATTGAAATTTTCATTTTCTTCATTCTCATTCATATGTTCTTCATTCACCGAGTTAATATCATTACGTTAATTTATAGTTTATTCATTATCATTATGTTCATCATTAACCAAATCTTTAATTGGACTTTTTGTTTGTTCACTTTTGCTAAAATACCTATTAAGAGATCTTGCTTGAGATTCAATTAATTCTTGAACTTGTTTTTCTTTTTTTCTTTTTTCATGTCTTGGAGGATATTTTCTATTAGACATAATGATAGTGATAACCAACACAAAATTAACAGCTAGATAATAAAAATTAAAGAACAATAAAACCTAATTTGATTTGTGAATAAACAAGAATTGTCCGCCTCCCCTCCCACAAGATTAATCACAATCACAATCACAGAATCAATTTCATTGCAAAATATCAACATAAAAAAATTAATTTAAATATTTAATGAGTAAGAAGAAACTGAACTTTCAAAATAATTTCTAAATCTTGAGAAAAAAAAATTCATCAGAATAGAACCTTGTTGTTTAATAGTTTATAACACTTCAATGGGAATGGAAGGGGGTTGATTATGGATAACTGGTTTGACGGGCTTAATGAATCTAATTATTTAAAATAAAGGGTCTAAGGTTAAATGAATGAGTAGGCTGAGCGTAGGTAGCAAGTGTAGACAATGGAGCATATGGTATGGAGTTTGGATGATTGGGAAGAGGAAAAAAAGAAGAAATGGAAAGGTAATCAAACCAAAACGTGTACCGCATGTAAATGAATCATCATTTCTAGAGTCAAAATACTTAATTAAAAGCTCATTTAACAATAACCAATCCCTAATAATAATGAAACAGTGAAATTTTAATCTGAATAGATTTTCTTCTAATCTTCTACATTAAAAATCTCTTTTATCATAATCTATCAATTGCCAAATACAGTGGGCATCATGCAAGCATCTCACAAGTCTAATATCCTTCTCTATTTTAACAATTGAATGCTTTAATACTAGTTTTGTCTAAATTTCTAATTAAATCACTATTTGCCCAATAATAATAGTAGTAGTAAAAAAATATTTAAAAAAAAACACATTAAAATAAAGAGGGAAGCCCAACCAGTAGTACCAAAAAGAACCCAGTTCTCCAATCTCGATTCACCAATTTGAAATGGTGCTAGTTTTGTCTAAATTTCTAATTAAATCACTATTTACCCAATAATAATAGTAGTAGCAAAAAAAAAAAAAAAACGCAATTAAAATAAAGAGGGAAACCCAAACAGTAGTACCACAAAGAACCCAGTTCTCCAATCTCCATTCACCAATCTGAAATGGTGCTAGTTTTGTCTAAATTTCTAATTAATTAACATCTTGTGGCAGGAATACTGTAGCCTAGAAAGACAAAGGATGAAAGAAAATGACTAGTTTGTTACAACGAATTCTAAAGATTTCTACAGATTCTTCTTGAAGGGAACATCCTAAAATAGTTTTGAACCATTTCAATTCAAGAACCAAAAGGTCTGCGATCCTATGAAACCCCTAATTTTAATTATTTCGTTCCATTTGTGTAGGTAATTGCTGACCGACATTATACTTGTAGAGAACAGGTCAAACATAGCTTGGAGATTGTTTTTCCTGATTAATTGTTCTAGTTTGTTAAGAAATCAGAACCATCCTCAACAAAATCATTCAAAACAAAAAGAAAAGAAAAAGAAAGAGTTGCTTCACTAATAATTGCCTTTCTTGTTGTTAAAAGCTAGGCTTTATGTTAATCTAAAAAATAATAACAACAATAATAATAGGCAGTGTAACGCCCCGCCCTTTTTCACCCTTTTTCTGAAAATCAGAGTCTATTTTTTTTTTTAAATAGAAGAGTGAAAGAGGGCGCGGACGCTACGACGCGAGTTAAGTTCGAGCTTCTAAAGCCCGGCCCTTAACTGGCCAACCCCACGCGTGCGCGGAGCTAAGTCCACGAGAACTGTTCACGCGTAGGAAGTAAGCTCGTGGATTTTAATTATCTTGATCCATACGCCACCGCACGATTACTTTGACTGAGTGTACACCCCAGTCCCTCATCGGAGGTGTCACAGTAAAAAAATATTGAAAAAAAAAACACAGTTAAAATAAAGAGGGAAACCCACACAATAGTACCAAAAAAACCCAATTCTCCAATCTCCATTCACCAATCTAAAACTGTGAAACCTCATTGTTGGAGATGTAAGATTGAGACATGGCAAAGGAGGAAGTAGATCTGAGAGGACTAGAGGAGTGGCAGAGTTTGGGGAAAACCAGATCAGATGAGAGAGACTACCTGAATGAGTTGCAGAGTTTGGGGAAAACCCAAACAGAAGTGGGAGTGATCCGCCGGTAGGGGAAGAAACGCTGGCCGAGAGACAGCACGCCAACACAGAGAGAGGAGTGCAAGAGAGAGAGACAGAGAGGCAAAGAACGCAACAGAGAGCCAGGAGACCGAGAGGCAAGAGAGAGGCAACAAAGATGAGAGAACGCAACAAAACATGAGAGAGAGGCAGCAGAAAGTGAGAGAGGAGACCGAGAGAGAAGAAATTAGGATTTTTTTTCTTAGGGTTTTTGGAAATGAGAAGTAGAGGAGTGGGTTTGGGCGTTTCGCGTGTAAGCAGTAAGCGGGTTACTGTACTGGAGAGGAAGTGGAAACACGTGTGCGGGAGCAGAAGTCGAAATGCGTCTGCCGAAATGTGTATGTCAAAACACGTCTGCTGAAACACGTGTACCAAAACACGTGTGCCGAAAGTCTGTAATTTTTATTGGGCCTATTCAGTGAGTTCATGGATTTGGTGGCTCTGCCTATCTGGGGGCCCTAGGCGATGGCCTAGTTCGCCTAAAGGCAGGGCCGGGCCTAGATCGGTGGCAACGGGCTTGCCGCAATTGTTGAGCCGAGGTAGGATTCAATGACATTTTCGACTTAGCGTTTCACTTTAATGAAGCATTGAAAGTGAAAACTCCAATTGGTGATACATCAACAATTGAAGCTCATTTTACAACGAAGGGAGAAAAAAAATAAAGGAAGTGAAAGAAATGAAAGTTGTAGACATGTTTTCAATATGGGATTTTGGTGGAAAGATTTGTTATGAAGATATCATACAAGCAACAGAGAATTTTGATGAGAAATACTGCATCGGAACAGGGGGTTATGGAAGTACTCTATAGAGTAGAGCTGCAAACTAGTCAAGTGGTAGCTGTGAAGAAACTGAAAAATGAGTACTAAAAATCGATTTAGAGTAGGTGGAAAGAAAGAAAAGTTCGTCCCACTCGTGTCTAAATCGGTGCACCGATTTAGAGTAAGTGGAAGAGAGGAGCTCACTGAACCAGTGCACCGATTTAGAGTAAGTGGAAGAGGAGAAGAGTTCACTGAACCGATGCACCGATTTAGAGTAAGTGGAAGAGAGAAAAGGAGAAGCGTTCATTGAAATTTTTTATAACCATGTTGTTGAACAACTATACTTTTTTCCTTAATTTCAAAACCCCCCACATGGCACACACGTCAACCCAACCAGATGGGATAGATAGACATAGGAGTGATAAACGAGGTCAAGGTCAAGTGTAGACTGAAAATAGCAGGAAAAGAGGGAAAAGACTTTAAAGAACGAACTAGTGAAATTGCAAAACAAGTTTATCTGTAAAGCATCTTCATTCAACACAATAGTTATGAGGAGGGGTTTAAAAATCGTTTTCGGCTGAAACGATATATCGACTGATATATCGTTATCGGCCGATATAATACAGCCGGTATTTCAGCTGATATTGTGAATATCGGCCGATATTCACTTGTTCAAAACCGATACATATCAACCGATGCGATATGTGTCGGCCGATATTTGTACCCCTGGTTATGAGATAATTCAACTAGTTGAACCTTTTTGAGTTTTTCTAAAATTTAACATAGTTTTTTTTTAACTAACTTAGGCTGTGTTTTAACTTCTTAAGTTTTAAAACATGGTAAGAGCTGCCGAGGGATCTTCATTAAGTAAAAATAAGAAATATTTAAAAAAGAAAATCATGCCCATATTGCCGTCCATGATCTCCTATAAATTAATGCATTCACAACTTGAGCAACAACATTCAGTAATTCAGAATTTCATCACTAACCATGGTTATGTTAGTAGAAAAATCATTGATCTCCCACTCCCACTCCCTCTCCCTCTCCCTCTCCCTCTCCCACCGTGCCTTGTCAATGTTGCTTCTCTGGGTTTATGTGCTGCTGCTGGTCTTCTCTGCATCACTAGCCAATGATGAAGAAGCAAAAGCATTGCTCCAATGGAGAGACGGCCTTGAAACTCACTCTCTCCATTCATGGCCTCTTCACTTCAACAAACAGTCTCCAACTCCATGCAACTGGACTGGGATTGCTTGCGATGATCAATTTAGTAGAGTGATAGATATAAACCTCTTCAATTCTAGTATGCAAGGCAAATTCCATAGTTTCAACTTCTCTTCCTTTCCACAGCTTGTCTTTCTCAATCTCAGCACCAACTTTCTCCATGGTTTCATTCCCGCCCATATTGGTTACATCTCCAAATTCTCCATCCTTGACCTCTCCTCAAATCACTTCTCAGGTGAGTTGTCTCTTTCACTTTCCAACCTCTCTCACTTATTTGAGCTCGACTAGCCAATTGGACCAAACTCATCTCCCTTCAACTCCAATTCAATCGACTCACCGGTCCAATACCTCCATCTATAGGTAATCTCACCAATCTAACTATTTTGCGCCTTAGATCAAACCATATTATTGGAGAAATTCCTCACGACATTGAAAATCTCAAAAATCTTGTGTTGTTGAACTTAGGCAATAATAGTCTCATTGGTTCCATCCCCAAATCTTTGATAAATCTTAAGAAGCTAACCTCTTTTTACATTTACCAGAACAAGATATCAGGTTCAATCCCACAAGAAATAGGAAATTTGGCAACTCTTGTTAACTCAGCAATGTCTAACAATTTTCTAACTAGCTCAATCCCTTCCACTTTAGGAAACCTAACTAAGCTTACCACTTTGGACATCTATGAAAACAACATTTCAGGCTCCATCCCACAAGAAATAGGAAATTGGCAAATTTTGTTGACTTAGAAGTGGACAATAACTTTCTTACTGGTTCAATCCCTCCCAGTTTAGGAAACCTAACCAAACTTACCACTTTTCAAATCTACAAAAATAACATTTCAGGCTTCACGCCACAAGACATAGGAAATTTGGCAAATCTTGTTGAACTAAGAATCTCCAAAAACTTTGTAACTGGATCAATCCCTCCCACTTTAGGAAACCTAACCAAGCTTACCCATTTTTACATCTCAAGAAGTAACATTTCAGGGTCCATCCCACAAGAAATATGAAATTTGGCAAATTTTGTTGACCTAGAAATATCCAATAATTTTCTAACTAGCTCAATCCCTCTGACTTTCGGAAACCTAACTAAGCTTGCCTATTTGAACATCCCTGATAATAACATTACAGGCTCCATCCCACAAGAGATAGGAAATTTTTCCAATCTAGTTGAGTTTGACATATCTAAAATTCTTCTTATAGGCTCATTACCCGATCAAATATGTCGAGGAGGATCACTTGAAATATTTAATGCTTTCAACAACCATTTGACTGGTTCAATCCCAAGTAACCTGAAGGGTTGTACAAGCTTAATTAGAGTTCGACTTCAAAACAACCATCTCACTGGAAATATATCAGAAGTTTTTGGATTTTATCCAAATTTAAAATACATAGAAATGAGCTCCAATAAATTGTATGGTGAGCTGTCACCAAAATGGGGAGACTTAACATTACTAAAGTTTTCAAGCAATGAGAGCAGAGGTCGGATTCCATCTGAATTTGGTTAAGTCAAGTCAATTACAACTTCACCTATCTTCAAATCATTTGGTTAGTGAGATTCCAAAAGAGTTGGGAAGGGTATCTTCATTATTCTTCCTAAATTTAAGTGATAATAAACTTTCTGGAAGTTTACAGCTTGACGAATCTAGGAAATTGTGCAATCTAGAGGTCCTCGATTTATTTGGAAACAATTTCAATGGGCAAATTCTGAGACAACTAGGGGGATGCTCCAAAATATGGAACTTGAACCTAAGCAAAAACAAAATCAGTGGGAGAATTGCATATCATATTTGCAATATGCTTGCACTTCAGAAATTAGATCTTAGTCATAACTTATTCAATGGTGATATATCATCTTCAATTTGGAAATTTGAAGATGTTGGAGAACCTTAATCTTTCACACAACATGCTCTCAGGTTCCATTCCCACTTCATTTGGAGAGATAGCCAGCTTGTCATCTATTGACTTGTCATACAACAATCTGGAGGGCCCTGTACCTGAAACGAAACCATTTCAACAATCTCCATCAATTGCTTTCATCCATAACAAAGGCTTATGTGGGCGCGCCCAAGGTTTGCCGTGCATTAATTCTTTCACCAACAATGGTAATAAGAAAAGTAGCCACAAAGTTGTACTGTGGATTGTTCTTCCTATCTTTGGGCCATTGATTCTTTTGTTCATATGCTTCATCATTTCTTTGATTTTACACCATAAAGGAAGAAAAAGAAATGAGGTGAGAGAAATGAAGTTGTAGATATGTTTTCAATATGGGATTTTGATGGAAGGATTTGTTACGAAGGTACCATACAAGCAAGAGAGAATTTTGATGAGAAATATTGCATCAGAATAGGGGGTTATGAAATATTTCATCAGACATAATAGAGCTGGTCAAGTGGTGGCTGTGAAAAAATTCATCCATCAAATGAGATCAAAGCACTCGCAGAAATTCGACATCGTAACATTGTGAAATTGTATGGTTTTTGTACCCACCAAAGAAACATGTTTTTTATTTACAAGTATATGGAAAGGGGAAACTTGGCTGGAGTACTGAGCAATGAAGGAGGGACATTGGAATTAGATTGGCCAAAGAGATTTAAGGTTATTAAAGGTGTGGCCTATGCATTATCTTACTTGCATCATGATTGCTCACCATCAATAGTTCATCGAGACATAACTTCCAACAATATGTTATTGGATTCAGAATTGGAGGCCTGCATCTCAGATTTTGGTACTTGTAGGCTTTTAAGGCCTGATTGTCACGCCCCGACCCGAAGGGTGGGCCCAGAACGAGACTGAAAATTTTTTTTTTTTTTGAGTAAACTAAACCACAAGCATTCTTACTGGGCCGGATCAACAGTTGGGCCCAGAAGTCACACATGACCCCGTTATGTGGACTCAAACATGTACCATATGCCTGCCCCATAAAAATAGACACAACAACATCAACACATAACATGCTCAAATCAAATCCAACATTGATTAATACAAAGCATAAGAAAGTCAACCATTGATTCAACATTCGAAACATTGTCTAAAAGGCAACATAGCCTAGTACATCAAATTAACACAAATTAAGTACCGCATCCGGTACTTAATAAAAATCAACGACTCCAAGAACCAACAAGAAAAGATCAGGGCATTCCCCTCCGGGGGAATCCCAAAACACTGCTTTAGCTTAATCGCCCTAAGCCTGAAAGAGAGGGTCCTCCTCCTCGGGTTCATCGCCTGAAAGGTGAGTGGTGTGAGCTAATTAGCCCAGTGAAGGAAATATAACAATGCACATTAAGTAAATAATAAAACAGGTTAGCAACAGTTCAATATCACATGCTTGATAACAATAAGCATAATCTCAAGTAACATATCAACATCATTAAACCACTGCCATTATCCACCGTAACGCCTGCCGACTACACTGAGACCAGTATTAAGTCCCGACACGGTCAAAATACATCCTTGCAAGTACATCTCCGGCTCTAACTTAGCCGATACTGACACCCTCAAGTCAACAACTGATGACAACATGGTCCGCCCATGGTCCAGTAGACATAAACCATCTCTCATATGGCTGATATTGGTTCAATAGCCCAGGTACGTGGAAGCAGTCTTACATACACATATGATCAACATCGTAATATCATAATCATCATCAGCACTCTTACCATATTGCATCATATATAGGCACATGAGTGGGTTCATCAAAACTGAAACCACTCATTGCTCAGTACTCATCTCATCATAACACCTGTTTACAAAATCTGTAGAGTTAAGTTCCCTCACCGTTATGTGTGGTTTACGCGGTCTCTGTTCAAACAACACACAAGTGCACAATCAATATACATAATAAATATGTACACGTACGTAGTATTTGGAAATCATACATTTTCCCACAATGAGTCTCCTACTCGGTTTCTAGCCTTTTAAATCATCCACAAGATAATAATATAATAAAAAGGGCTCAGTCCAAACTTATATTGTCTTCTGGGCATTGACCAGATTGACTTATTGAGTTAGGTCTAGATCCCTGGGTCACTTCTCGGTTGTCTTCTGGATAGGACTAGAGCTGACATTTTGAGTAGGCCTCGAGGTCACTCAGTGCCCGACTATAGTGCCGGCCTGAAAGTGAATCACTCAGTTCCCGACCAATAGGGTCGGCCTGAAAGCAGATACAATAATATTTACACTATAGATAATAAGAGAAAGGGGTTAGTACACTTTTAATTAATAAGGGGGTATAAATCATCACAAATAATCAAACACATTAAATAATCATCAAGATTAGACAAAAACAGTAATCAAACAATATTTTATCATTTAAAAACGGGTCCCTTGGGACATTACCTCGGAACTGGGTACAGTGGTTTCGGATCATCCGAACCACACTAGACTAAGTTACTGGCCTCGGGACATGGGCCTGACTTCAGATCGTCCAAAGACTGGGTCTCGGACCTTCCGAAGTCCATCCGAACTGATAAAACAGAAAACAGTAAGTCTCGGCGGGTCTGCAAGCTCGAAACGTCCGAGGTCTGGGCTCGGAACGTCCGAGAGGGTTCGGTCCTTCCGAGCTTGGCTCGGTGCGTCCGAAGGGTCTGGCTCGCCTCGGGTGTAACTGGGCTTCGGGTGAAGCTCGGAACGTCCGAGGGTCACGGCTCGGACCATCTGAAGGTTCGGACCTTCCGAAGATCGGCTCTCGGACCTTCCGAGAGTCGTCTTCCTCAACTGTCTGCACCAACAGACAGTCACGACGGAAAAACAGTGAAATGTGATTCCAGAAAGGGAGGGCTTCCTGGACTCAGTTTTCACATCCATCTGGTCTGATGGACTCCTCTGGGAGTCCTCTTTCCATAGGGATTGGTTTGGAGCTCAGAAGCTCACTAGGCCATCCGATCTTAAAGGTAAATCCTCCTCACGGGCACATAAAACCCATGGTTTTCCTTAGATTTTAAAACTGGTTTTTCTCCATCAAAACAGGGTCAAAACTTGATTTTCTTGACTCAAAACCGGTTAGAATTGAAAGAGGAATGCAATGGATACCTTCACTTTGGTTCCTGGGCTAAAATTTGGATTTTTGAAAATCTTTCCTCTAAGCTTACGGTGACTGACAAACAGAGAAGGAACAGAGGCTAATAAGGGTCCGTCGGCTGGGTTTCAGCTGAGAAGAGAGGCACAGAGAGAGAGGAGGGAAAGCAGAAGATTGCTGGGAGTTCAAACCTATCGAAGGAGGCTGAATTTATAGGCTTTCAGTTGAGGAGAGAGGCCGGAAAACCACTGCGCATGCAGCGACGATGGGACGGGACAACGGGGATCATCATTCGCCGGAGGGAGAGGCCGGAAATTCGTTGCACGATGGGACAGGACGTCGGGAGCCCATGATGGCCGGAAATCCGGCTGAGCAGCGAGTGCACGCCTGCATGGCGTGTGCAGGAAATTTTATGCCGTTGCAGATCAGCCCCTCAAGAGTTTCCAAATTGCAGATAAGTCCCGGTTTTATAAAAATTGATTTTTAAAACTAAAGGTAATAATTTAAAAACTCAAAAACTTGATCCAACCTTACAGATGGGTTGGGTTTTAAAAACCTTGGTCACCATAAAAATTTCAGAATTTATCTCTTACTAAAAATCATTTATTTAAATAAAACTCACATTTTACCCATAATTACTTAATTAAACAAATGTAAAAATAACTAATTTAGAAACTTTATTTTGAAGTAAAATGAAATAACTAGACCATTCTTAAAATGGTCTAACATCAAGTACCATTTTCAAAATTTATCTCTTTTCTGAAATTATTTAAAATAATTAAAACTCCCTTTCGTGGTTTTGACGGGCTGGATTTAAATACCATTTTTCTGAAAATAAATTTATTTTAAAATTAGAACTGCAAATCCTTCATTAAGGAGAATATTATTCATCAATAATAATCACATATCAATATAATTTATAAAAACATAACCAAAAGCGGTAAATTACCAAAATACCCCTCCCGCTTAACGAGCTGGATCTCTGAGCTCACGAGCTCGGATCGGGCCACACTTGGGCTTCCCTCGAAGCCTTAGCCGAAATCCTCGAGATTAACCGGCTAAACATGAATTATCAAGCTAAAACACACTTAATATGGGGCAGGGTATTACACTGATTCATCAAAATTGGTCCTCATTTGCTAGCGCTCGTGGATATGTTGCACTAGGTATGTTGTACCGACAATGCCCTTTTCATTTTCTATTTATTTTAGAGTATCCATTTAGACATCTGACTTTTCTTTTAACAGACACACTATTTCAAAATAAAATGCGAAATTACCATGTGCCCCTCAATTTTGTGCATAGGAATTGTCTTTTTTAAAAACTGAGGGGCAAAATGATAATTTTCATACAAAATTTTGAAATGGGGTGTCCCTTGAAAGAAAAGTAGAGTGTCTATGGCCACCCTTTTTTTATCAGCACATATTTATTTTATATGACTACAATTTATCAATATAAAATGTTATTAAGCCTTTAACATTTAACCATTTGGCATCTTAAAAAAGAAATGTTAAAACTGATGTTATTTTTTATGATTATCACAAGGTATTCTCACTTTACATTAAGATAAGACTAATTTTATGAGCTTTGCGAAATCATCCATAAATCTTGTATATAAGACTAACCCCACCCACAGTTGACCTTATTTAACTATAGATCCAACCAATTGCCCCATGGTTGCCCATGGCACACATATTGACACTTGAAGTTTTAGTGGGGATCTCATCTCCAATTTATCATCCTCAAGTTGTGGAGAGATATTGATGAAGGATGTGTTAGACCAACAGCTCCCTCTTCCATCTTTTAACATATTCAACGAAGTGACCTTAGCAATGGCACTGACACTTGCATGTTTAAATGTCGATCCACAAAAGTGTCCAACCATGAAGCATGTGTCTCAACAGTTATCATCGTCGCAAAGGATCCACACTCTTGAATCATTCCATCAAATCAGATTGTTCCAATTAATAGATTATGAGAAGTAAATAGAAATCGTATGAGGTATGATATTATCATCACATAATGTTTATATTACAATTGGTTTTAGTGTTGATTAATGATTCTCCATACATAATCTATCTTGCTCTTTGCATGTTTATTAATGATGTCGTATCATAAATTTTCTATTGTTTGTTGTCTTATTCTTTAGAAATATTTTAGATCTATATTTTTCAGGAATATCTCACTAAAGAAGTAATTTACGACGTTTACTATATTGTCGAGTCTTCTAATGCAATGACATCTACTATATCATCATGTAGTTAATCATTACGCAGTCTTATAGAATGGTTTAAACTTTAAGTGAGTATCCTTTTTAATGCGATTGTGGTTGACATTTTATAAATGAGAATTCTTTAATACATTATGACTTACAACATATTTCAATTTTTCAGATGTTTGTAAAAGTAGAGTCTCAATTAGATGGCTCCTTTAAAAAGTATAAGCACACAGGCTCTTCAAATTAATATTTCTTTGGACCTGTAATTTTTTTCATAAAATTCAATTTCTTACATCTTCGTCCTGATCATTTTTGTTCTACGATCGAGATTGTTTAAGACCTATATTGGATAATACATGAAAATATCACTATGCGAAGTTGCTTTTTCTCAACAAAATCATTTAAGTGACAATAACATTTTTAGAACTAAATAAAATGGAATCTCTGTTTACGTTGTTAAAAAAACATCTTTCACAGCCAAACCAAGTGGAGCTCCAATTCGGCCCATCCGCATGCAACATCTTTCTTGATTTTTCTCTACCCAGCTCATGGGCCTACCAGTTGCCTGGGCCATAGTCGTATATTAGGTCCATTTGAGCTGATTTCTTGGTCTTTAAGTCCAGGGCTTGCCCTTTTGGGTTGCACTTTCTATACATTAGCTTAAAAACAGGAGTATAAATCTCAATCGATATTATGCGTATTGGCTAGAAAAAAATAATAAATAAGAATATTCATTGTGGGCCCAGCCGATATTTATATTTTTTATTTAACAAAAAATCTTTTTAAAATGATTTTTTTCAAAAAAAAAAAAGAAAACCACCAAGATTTTAAAATAAAAAATTGAAGAGAGAGAAAGAATCTCTGCTGAGACAAAAATTCCGCCAAATTTTCTACCTCTGCTTAGAAGTAAAGATATCGTTTATTCTTTTTCTTAATATATGTTTTTGTCAAAGATTCATGTATTGGCGTTATTAAAATTGACCTTCTCTCGTTACAAACCATGTTGCGTTTCTCGAGAGACTCTTCCTCTCTTTTTTCCTTCGGTCAACAGCACAAAGCTTGAAAAAAGATACAAGAGATTGCAACTACATGCTCTACCTTGAGGGGGAATATTAATGTTATTAGAGCTGACCTTCCCTCGTTACAATTGTTAATTGAGGGATTGACCTTGTAATTAATTTATGATTTGTTGGGAATTTTCGCTTCGATTTGGAAAAAGAAAATGTAATTTGTATCACATGTGGATGTAGGCCCAAACCACATAAATCATTCGTCTTCTTCGTATCATTGGTTTGTTTTGTCTTTGTTGGCTTCCTGCAGATTTCATTGGTGATGGGGATTTGATTAAATCCCAATATGATTTTCCTTTTCATTATTTCATTCTTTTTTGTCTTTTTTTTTTTTTTTTATCTCTCGTCATATTTATTTATAAACAAAAATATTCATTGAGTCTCTCATCATTCGAGAGAGAACACAAACAATTACTGTGTCCAACTTTACACTATGGCAAACAATGATGTCTAGAACTCTAGATACTTCAAAATACGTAGCATTTCTCTGTCATATCAGATACTTTAATTTTTTGTGTATAATTTATATATTTACCGTATCTAAGTGTGTCCTTTCGGTATCCATTCTCTTTCTCGTGTATAAGCATAATTGATTACAATTTTTCCTTTGGATGCAGCTTGCTTCTCTCCAGATAACATGTATTGAAGTTGGAGAGTTATTCTTATTGACATTCATTGAGCCTAGTGTGGTCCAGCGTAGGGTGGGGGCATGGAATGGATTTAAAGGGATTTTTTTTTTATGAGCTTGGCTGCATATGTTGTTATGTGATATATTATGTTGATGATCCATATGTTTGTTGTATAGAGCTTAGGTTGAGATGTATAACATGATGTAGGTTATGCATGTGATGATATGTATAACATGTGATTTTGATGTCCTATGTGTTATATTTGTTGCTTTTCACTTGACATGTTGAACTCACCGCTTACATTGCAGGAACTTTGGTGGAGACAGGTCTCGATGAGGTCCAAAAGCAGACGTAGGTGACAAGGCTGATGACTGTGGCAATACCATTAGTTTTATTTTGAGAAGCACTTTAATGGTTTTGGACATCTTATATTTGAATTTATGAAATCAGTTTTATTTAACTTCTTTTGAGATTTGAGGTTATATTTAATTGGATTTGGTTTGTAATAACTTTGAGATATTTATACTTTTATAATTCCTCGTATGTTTGATGTAGATGTTTATATATTGACTCTAGAGCTTTTGGCACAGTAGGTCAGATTCTTTAACAATGCTGAAATGCTTTATATCAAAGAGCTTGAGAAAACATAGTAAATTAGTCATTTACGAGTTTTGGGCTTGTTCATTTGTAAGGGAGTAGTACGATAGATTAGCAAAGAATTGATGAAACAAAAGAAATAATATTAAGAGACTCCTTAGAATGACACTTGAGTATGTGTATGGATTTGTGGGAACATAGTTGGAAGGAATTATTAGTGTCAAACTGATAAGATGGTGGATGAATTTTCACTGCCATCCAACCATCTTATAGTTATGATTTTGTTGGTTAAAATTGATAAAATCTTATAATGTTTTTAATAATCATCGACTCAGATGCGTTGCCATGTCTGTCAATGCCTTAAAGACATATTTCACTCCTTTGGATCTTGTCCCTAGGATTCAAGAATCGTATCCCATCTGACTCTTCTCTAATTTGCTCAAGAAATATACTAAAGAGATTTTCTTTTAAACAAGAAAAGAAAAAAAAATATCGGATAGAATAGAATCGTTATTTGAAATTGCGCTTCACTTATGAAATGGAGGACTATATATAAACATCTTCAAAATGCTTCTCTCTCTCTCTCTCTCTCTCTCTCTCTCTCTCTCTATATATATATATATATATATATATATATATATATATATATATACTTTCATTATGTTTATTTTTATTTTTTTTGAAAATATCCATATATTAATAGACAAAGAGGCACCAAAGATGCACGTACATAAGAGAAAAAGAAAAAACAACAAACAAAGAGTTAGAAAAGAAGCCACCCAACAAGAAGCAAACAGCTAGGCCACTGCATAAAACAGTAGTAGCTCATCTATGATCAATACATTCTTTCATTATGTTTAGTTAGATCGAACCCATTACCAACCATTTTGATCCCACTACTTGAATTGTTTATAACATGTGATGGAGGAAGATAAGGTGTTTATACAAACTACTAATAAAAATATTGAGGCATATTTCAAAACATGAAGAAAAACAAAAGAGTTCTTTTCAAATTAACAAAAACAATAGAATTCTTTCGAAATATCACAAAAAATAAGGGTATATAGACTTGGTTAACATTGTAATCTCTTTTCTCTAAAATATACTTTTTGGCTGGTTATAACAACTAACTCATATGATTATCATGGGCCAAAGTAATGGTTCCCAACTAAATTATTAAATCTTTTTTATATCTTTACTATGATTGAAGAGTCAAAAATAAAATATTGTTTTATTGAATTAATAGTTGATATTCAACATAGAATTTTGTTTTGTATAAAACAATATAATAATAGCAGTCTCATGTCAATATAGAGTTTTTCTTTTTATTTATTTTATTTTATTTGTAGCTTTAAAGCTGTTGGGGCGATTCAGGACATTCATCTAATATTCTATATGAGATCTATTTTAAAGTATCTGTGATTTTTTATTTCATCCTTTTTAGTATTTATTCTGTAGAACAGCTTCAATGTGAAAATTTTAAATCTGAAATTATATACTTAGGAGAAACGCTTGATTACATCAATACTTTTCTTTCTTTATTTCTTTATTTCTTTATTCTTTAATTTTTCCAATACAAATACAGAGTCTTCACCTTACAAACAGTCTTCACCTTGGGCTAGTGAGACTAGTCAAGAAGTAGTGAGTCAAGAAGGGTGAAGACCAACTTCCTTTCATTAAATAAATAAAGTGCTATTTTAAAATTTTAATGCTATCATAGGATGGAAAATTCATGGTGTTTGATCAATGTCAAATGATTCTATAAAATTTAAAAAAAAAAATTTGATGATATAAAAGTTCAAAATTAATTAATCTCATTAAATATGTATAATCACTTGATTTAAATCAAATAAAATAGATGGTCGAAGTTGAACTCCCTATTAATCATTCATTTTATCATCTTAAATCTCATGAAGAAAGAGATTTGAATAATACTTATTTTATTAATCTAATTTAGTAGAATAAATGGACTCCGTAGAATGATGCATACTATAAAAATTATAATTGACCTAACTATTTGTTTTACATTAGTAAACAGCTTCATTTTAAGATGAAAATTGAAAGTCTATCTAGGGAGCTATTTGTCAAAAAAATTATTGTGTTCAGTTCCTAAATTACATGTGCATGGAAAATTTCCTAAAATTTTACTTAGAATTTTTTTTTTTTAATCTTACTAAATTCATAATTCAAATTTTTGTTAAAAATTATTGCAAAAATGAGAAAAAATTACATGTGCAAGGAAAATGACATTACGGGGGGATGAAAGACAAAGAAAGGGTTCAGGGGCCTTTATGATCGGAGAAAGGGAAGGGGCGTGGTTGGTGTGTCACTGGGTCGGTGGGGGAACCCGTAGGAAGGGGGGATGACCCGCCGAGTTCACATCAGAAATCGCCTCGCTAACTGGCATTACCTGCGCTTTCGTATTTCTTAGTGTGGTCAGCACTGGGTCTTTCCGAGCAACGAGGCTTACACCCACTTACATTAGTTCATCCAAAGTCCCTTGCCCTATTGCACTAACATAATCATCTAAAACAATAAATAAATATTAATGAAAAAGAACACATCATTTTAATGAAGTTCCAATTCTATCCACTGTACGTAATAACATGTGCTTCGTTTGCATCCTTGAGCAGAGTTCCAATTCTATCCACTATACGTAATAGCCTTTGAATTTCCCCATCAACTCCCAATAGCATTCATAATTCGTCCAGAGTTTGTGATATCAACATCAACCTAATGGATTCAACAGTAGAAAAAAACAAAATTCACAGCCATAATTCTCCTCTCAAGAAGAAAACTCAAAGAAAAATAATATGAATCCTGATCTGATGAAAATAGTGATCTGATGATGATGATTAGTGATATGATAGAATAGTGATTGTGTTGGATATATATATATATATATATATATATATATATATATATATATATATATATATATATATATATATATATATATATATATGATGTTTGAGTTACATTCTAATGCATCTCAAACAAAAAATGCCAGAATGATCAACGATACAAAAAAGAAGTAAAATGTCATTTGTTTTAAATTCCAACTCAAACAAAAAAATTGTCAGAAGCATAATGATGAAAAAAAAGAGTAAAATGCCATTTTTTTTAAATCCCAACTCAAACTAAAATTGCATGAAGCATCCACGATGAAAAAAGAGAAGTAAAATGCATTATTTTTTAAAACCAACAATTTTCATTGTCTAATTATCATTTTTTGTTTCTCACCATCTCTTATATTGTATTTTTATTGAATTCTCAAACATGATGTTGGGGTTTAATCGCCAATCAACCATAGAGACAGACAACGGAAGGAAAATCAAAATCATGGACAACACACAAATCAAATTCCACTATAATAAAAAAGTTTTTACAAAATACAAATTACATTCTCGAATCTCTCTCACAATTCTCTCCTTTGGTGTATGGTGTCCAAAAGGGCTACCAAGAGTCCCTCTTTTATCTTATAGAAAATTTCCCAAGAAGAGATGGGAGATACCCAAAATATGGGTGGTGGAATGTGAAATTCAGTCGGGTCCACATGGGTTTAGGGTGTAGGGTGACTAAGGTTGGCATATCACCTTCGGTAGTCTTTTTTTAGAGGAAAAGAGATTCCTCCTTCACATGGGCTTGTCGAGACAGCTGTCTTGTTTGTGACGTCACTACTCGAGTCTTGAGCTTCTACAGTAGTTGTGATGTCACTACTTGAGTCTTGAGCTTCTACAATATCCTTCTTTTGAGAGGAAAAGAGATTCCTTCACATGGGTTTGTCTGCATCGCTGTGTTGTTTGTGACGTCACTGCTTGCATCTTGACTAGGATTGTCTTTCTTTTGCATCGCTCTGTTGTTTGTGACGTCACTGCTTGCATCTTGATTAGGACTGGTTTTATTTTGCATTGCCTATCTGGCTATTCGGATGGATAGTTTTTAACTTATTTAGCTGATTAAATCTTGGCGGGCCATATAGACACCCGATTTTTCTGCCTCTATACACCCGATTTCAAATTTTCGGGTGAAATTACCATGTTCCCCTTCCACATTTTATCATTCGAATGATTCTTCAGCTCATTTTTCACATCATTAAAATGATTCAGTCGTCCGAAGGAACAAATCAGTGGAAAATGGGTTCCTTCGGACGATCGAACCCTACACAGTTGAATCATTCGAAGGATCACTTAGGATCCTTCGAACGAGTCTAACTGAGAGCATGACTGTATTTTCAGACTGCTCTTAGTTAGAATCGTTCGAAGGATCTTATGTGATCCTTTGAACGATTCAACTGTGTAAGAAGGTCGTCCAAAGGATCACATAGGATCCTTCGAACGATTCTAACTAAGAGCAGTTTGAAAATACAGTCAAGGATCCTAAGTGATCCTTCGAACGATTCGACTGTGTAGAATTCGATCGTCCGAAAGAACTTATTTTCCACTGATTTGTTCCTTCGGACGACTGAATCATTTTAATGATGTGAAAAATGAGCTGAAGAATCATTCGAATGATAAAATGTGGAAGGGGAAAATGGTAATTTCACCTGAAAATTTTAAATCGGGTGTATAGAGGTAGAAAAGTCGGGTGTCTATATGGCCCGTCAAGATTTAATCAGCGAAATAAGTTAAAAGTCTATCCATTCGAATAGCCAGATAGGCGATGTAAAAGAAAACCAGTCCTAATCAAGATGCAAGCAGTGACGTCACAAACAACAGAGCGATGCAAAAGAAAGCCAATCCTAGTCAAGATGCAAGCAGTGACGTCACAAACAACATAGCGATGCAGGCAAACTCATGTGAAGGAATCTCTTTTCCTCTCAAAAGAAGGATATTGTAGAAGCTCAAGACTCAAGTGGTGACATCACAACTACTGTAGAAGCTCAAGACTCGAGTAGTGACGTCACAAACAAGACAGCTGTCTCGACAAGCCCATGTGAAGGAGGAATCTCTTTTCCTCTAAAAAAAGACTACCAAAGGTGATATGCCAACCTCAGTCACCCTAAACCCATGTGGACTCGACTGAATGTCACATTCCACAACCCATGTTTTGGGTATCTCCCATCTCTTTTTGGGAAATTTTCTATAAGAGAAGAGAGGGACTCTTGGTAGCCCTTTTGAGCACCACACACAAAAGGAGAGAATCGTGAGAGAGATTCGAGAATGTAATTTGTATTTTGTAAAAACCTTTTTATTATAGTGGAATTTGATTTGTGTGTTGCCCATGATTTTGATTTTGCTTCCGTTGTCTGTCTCTATGGTTGATTGGCGATTAAATCCCATCATGATATTTGAGAATTCAATAAAAATACAATATAAGAGATGGTGAGAAACAAAAAATAATAATTAGCCAACGAAAATCGTTGGTTTTAAAAAATAAGACATTTTGCTTCTCTTTTTTCATCGTGGATGCTTCATGCAATTTTTGTTTGAGTTGGGATTTTAAAAAAATGGCATTTTACTCTTTCTTTCATCATTATGCTTCTTGCAATTTTTGTTTGTTTGAGTTGGAATTTAAAAAATACTCCCTGAATACCTGAGCAATATGGTTAACTTCCGACATCTTGACATTAGACACTGTAATTATTTGACTTGCATGCCCCCCAAGATCGGAAAGTTGACTTCTCTTCAGACATTGACCAAATTCATTGTGGGCAAAGAGAGCGGATGCAGAATTGAAGAGCTGCAAAACCTACAACTTCGTCGAAGGGACATAGAATAGATAAACTTGAGAATGTAGGCGATTTTGATAATGCTAGCAGAGCGAAGCTCAAGGACAAGTCGTTTCTCCAGTTTGTCGGATTTTATTAGTCGCAAGTTGCTGCATACGATGGTGAAGCTAACAGACTAGAGAATGTGGAGGATGTTCTAGAAGGCCTACAACCACCTAAGAGCCTAAAAAGACTTTGGGTGATCAATTACAGTGGCAGCAATTTTTCAAGCTGGCTAATGAATCCTTTGCTCAAATATTTGGTGGATATTGTGCTCTACAATTGCAAGCGATGTGAGATTCTCCCTCCACTTGGACAATTGCCTCACTTAAAAATTCTCATCATAGATAAAATGTGCAGCGTCAAGTGCCTAGATGGTCAGTTGTATGGCAATGGAACTGTAGGGTTCCCTTGCTTGAAGACATTGGTTCTGAGGAACTTACCAAATTTGAAGGAATGGTTAAAAATAGATGGAATAGATTTGTTTCCTTGCCTGGAGAAATTGATCGTCCAAAATGCAATTCTTTGAAATGTCTGCCACAGCTTTCAGCACTAACAAGATTGGAGCTATATACGTCAAACGCTGCAGTTCTTGGGTCGGTGGGAACCTTTACATCACTTTTTTTTCTCAGAATTGATGAAATTGAAGAGCTCGAGTCTCTACCTAAGGGGGTGTTGCAGAATCAGACAGCTCTACAGGCCCTAGAAATTAGTCGGTGTCCAAAGTTGAAGACTGTCAATGCAATTGGGGAGTCTTACAACTTTGAAATCTCTGTTGATAAATAATTGCAGTGACCTTGCAAGGGGAATTGGAAAATCTCATATCTCTTGAATTTTTACAGACACATGGATGCCACAGTCTGTCTTCATTTCCAAGTGAGGAGATGCAAGGCTTGACATATCTGTCGAAATTTCAGATTGAGAAATGTGATAATCTAACATCTCTCCCACAAGGCTTGCAATATCTCACATCATTTATTATCAGGTCATTCCCAAAGCTGGTTTCTATTTCAGAAGGGTTGCAACAGCATCTCCCAAAACTAGAGAGCTTGTGTATCGAAGACTGAGAGTTTTGACTTCTTTACCTGAGTGGGTTGGAAGTCTTGTATCACTACAAGAATTGAAAATCACCAACGGTCCTCAGTTGGTTAATCGTTATGGTGACACTGGTTATCCATATTCTTTTCTTCCGGAGTCTTTGATGTATGGGAGGTGGATTGGAAGTCATGCTAGTGGCGACCTCTTCTTTCACACTAGTGACTGTAAATAAGGTATTTTCTACCATCTCTGATGTTTGATTATTGTTGTATGTCTCTCTTAGCTACCACTATTCAAAGTTGTTTATTATTGTTTCTCCAAGAATGAAATTATATGTCCGTCATTCTGCTTAGGGCTGAAACTCAGTCGGGCGGGTCGGGTTTTGATAAACCCAAACCTAACCTATGTCAAAACATATTGAACTCGACCCGAATTGAAAATCTGATTTAATCAACCCAACCTAACCCAAATTTCTAATACTCTAAACCCGACTGTTGACCCTGCCAGACCTGAGCCCGAACTGAGTGTAATCTTCTTCTCAATATATCTGGCTTTCCTTCCTACTTCAGGAAGTTAATCCTAGACAAGTTAATAAATTTAATAGATAAATAAGATAATAACTTGCAGGTGAGATAAAAGCAACAAGAACACCCACAAAAGCATAGGTTGAAAAAATCGAAAGAAAGCTCGCTAAAAAAAAAAATGTGAAGGGGGGAAAAATCCTACAGATCAATAGCATCATAAGTTCCTTGATAATGTAGGAACAAAATTAAGAGATGGTAGTTGCTGAGAAAGAAAAAAGAGAGAACAATAACCCAAAACCCAAATAGATCAAAATTGAAATGGTAAACATACCCCTCTTTGAGGCACAGTAATTATTTTCCACCACCTTTAGACACCCATTTCTAACTGGCGCAGACATCCATCGGTCTTGCTGATGAAATTGAGGCCCTTGAGTGCGTGTGCGGAGGCTGACTTGGTCTTTTCGAGTGTGTCTTTGCCATGGCGAAAGGCTATGTGTGTATACGATTCACAGAAGAAAGAAGAGGAAGAAAGAGGAGTGAGAGAACGGTTGTTGTCGAGTATGCGATTAGGGTTAACAAGAAAAAGGTGAACAAGGCTGTCAATGTCTGCTCCTTATTGTAGCTAGTAACATGTACACAAAGTATGTGCTAAGGCCCAATTGATTCTATTAGATTGTAGCCAGGTAGGAGTGGGCCAACCCAAGGTATGGACCTGAGTGTGCCAGCCCATGTATGGGCCTGAGTCTATTCGGAGACTCGGCCGAGCTGACTCTGTTGTCCAACTTAGTCAGAAAAGGGTAAGAGAGGGGAGAGGGGGGGGGGGAGGAATTCAGTGAAAATGCAGGAAAATCGGGAAAACAAGGAAAATCGGAGGAAAAGCAAAGAAAACTAAGAAAACCAAAGGGAAAAACCCAAGAAAAAAATCGAGAAAACCAGAGAAGAATGGAGGAGGAAGAAAAGGAAAAAGAAAAAGGGAAATAGATCGAGAAAGCCAGAGACGGAAGGGGGTCGACGGGGAGATGGAAGAGGGGGTAGGAAGTACATGAAAACGACAGGGAAGGAGGAGATCCGACGGCTGAAGGCAGAGATCTGGTGGCTGGAGCACGGCCTGAAGGTCGTGTGCAAGGTGGGGCTTGGTCGGAGGTCGAGAAGAAAAATTCGATGAAAACCAAAGGGAAAAACCCAGGGAAAAATCGAGAAAACCAAAGAAGAAGGGAGGAGGAAGAAAAAGAACAAGGAAGAAAACAGGGAAAGAGATCAAGAATGCTAGAGAGGGAAGTGGGTCGAAGGGGAGATGGAAGAGTGGGAGGAAGTACCTGAAAACGGAGGGGAATAAGGAGATCCGACGGCTGAAGGATAAGATTTGGTGGCTGGAGCACGACCTGAAGATTGAGTGCAAGGTGCGGCTTGATCGGAGAGTGGGAAGAAGAAGATGGAAGATAAGAAGCAGCAGCACTGAGAGAGAGAATCGAGAGAGTGGGATTTAAGGGGCTGCAGATCCGACGGCTGAAGGCAGAGATCTAGTGGCTGGAGCACGGCTGAAGGTCGAATGCAAGGTGCGGTTTGGTTGGAGAGCGGGAAGAAGAGGATGGAAGATAAGAAGCAGCAGCACCGAGAGAGTGGGATTTAAGGGGCTGCGGAAATGGGTTCTTTCCATGTTCAAGGTAGGGTTTTTGGAGAGTTTTCAGGGGTTATTATTATTAGTATTATTATTATTTAAATGAAATCTTATAAAAAATCAAGGGTGCCCATCCTAACACTGCGTTATTTTTTAGGAGGCACTGGGTTTAGTAAACTTTCCATTTTGCTCCTCATCTATCTGCAGAAATCGGTTCACTTATCGATGCACCGGACAGGTGCACCGACCGGATCACTTGGAAATTGGTGCACCGATTTCTTGAGAGTCCAAATCAATGCACCGACCGGATCATTTTACACATATTGGTTCACTTTTCAGTAAATCGGTGCAGCGAACACTATACCGATGAATGAATTGGTTCACTGAAAAAGTGAGTCGATTTCTGCAGATGGGGGCAAAATGGGAAATCTGAAAAACCCGTGTCTATTAAAAGAGTATGTCTGTGTTAGGATGGGTATCAATTTTATTTATTTAAATATTTTTGAAAAGGAAAAACCTCGAAAAGAGATAATAAAATTTCAAAAACTCCCGATGCATTTTTAAAAATAAAATAAAAACCCTCAAAAATTGAACGTCGAACATTGAGCGAGAAAAACATGGTGATTTTTAAGCATTTCTCATGATAAAATATATAATAATTATAAAACTACTAAAATGCTTTTGGAGTTTCCGAACTCAAAATCAGATAAACTAAGACTCACTCCAGAGTCTACACACTCCTCACTTCTACCACGGTCTTGAAAAGATAGCAAAGATGTCGTTTATTTTTTTCTTAATATATGTTTTTGTCAAAGATTTGTTTCATCGCTTAATTGTCAAGTTAGGCATTATTTTCATACCATCTTGAAGGGAAGCAATGTTTTAAAACTCGACCTGTGCAGCGACCCGTTTTTGAGGAAAGGTGGGTTAAATAAGGTTCAACCAGATTGACCCATAGTTAAATCCGGTCAAACCCATGCTATTAATATAATATTATAAATAATATTAAATATTAACTAAAGTTATATTTCATAAAAATATTTTTTTCTTCTCACAAACCCAATTGTAAATACTAAAAATTAATAATCCAAAAATCATATTTTCAAAAGAACCGAAAATCTTCATTTTCATTTTCTTCATTTAAAAAAACCAAGGGTTTTTAAGGGTCAAGGGTCACGGGTTTATTAGAAAAACTAGATTGACCCACTAGTCGCAGAGGGTTTTTAATCTAGAAGGTCTTAAAATGACGCGACTCGTGTTTCAGCCTGGTCATGGTTGACCCGCGGGTCGGGTCGGGTCGGGTCGGGTTTGATAACATTGAAGGGAAGTATTAACATTCTTAGAGTTGACCTTCCCCATTACTATCGTTAATTGAGGGATTGACATTGTAATTAATTTGTGAGTTTCCTTTAATATTTATTTATAAATAAAAATATTCATTGAATCTCTCATCATTCCAGAGAGAGAACACAACCAATTAATGTCAATGATGTCTAGATACTTCAAAATACGCAACATTTCTATGTCATATCTAATTTAATTTTGTGTATAATTTATATATTTACCATATCTAAGTGTGTCTGGCATAATTGATTATAATTTTTCTAAGTGAATCCCCATATTACCTCTTTAACTAAAAATGGTTCAGAAGTGCTTTGTGTTCCTTACATCTTAAATAGGTCTGCAATGTATTTTAAAGCCATTCCACTTGTGATTAAAGTAAAAGTTTAGGCTGATGTAGCAATTAAAAAATACTTAAGTGAGAGTTAATAATTTTTTTAAGGGTAATAGTTATTTTTTATAGACATTCATTGACCCTAGTCAAGGCTGACTAGACACGAATTGAGGTATAAGGCTAAAAAATCTAAACAAAGTCTTCATGGTATTTAACATATTATTATAAGTAATATTTAATTAAAATTTTACTTACATATAATAATAAAAAATTATCTAAAATCTACTTTCCTTGTCTTCCCTGAAAAAACAATTATAAGAAAGAGATTTATTATCTATTGGTGGATCGGTGAGGACTTGGTTAAAGCCTCAAAGGGGCCTAACAGCAGAACAAGTTGGAGCGGACCAAGAACAGCAATAAGAAGAGGGATCAGGAGTGCAGTTGAAGGATGAAAGAGAGGCAGCGTGTATCAGCCACATCCAAAGAATTAGCAGCAACTGAACAACCATTGTGCAGCCAGCCAACGCTGCAAGCAATTAAGAAAGAAAAAAAACACAAACAGAGAAAAGAATGGAGAATAAGAAAGAAGTCATACAGTAGTGGAGCAAGACAACAAAGAGAAGCAACCAACATTCTTGAAGAAGAAAAGGAACTGCGGCCAACGATCACAATGGAGATTGAGAACATATGTTTAAAGAATACCCAGTCGTATGCTGCTGCTGCACTGTCCCAAGCCAGAGAAGTCAGTAAAGAAAAGAAAGAGAGAAGGAGAAGAAAACAACAAGAGGTTGCAGAATCAGGAGCAGCAACGTGCCACATATAAATGAGTTTTGTTGGGGGTAAGAAAAGTATCTCTGAGAGGAAGAAATTAGAGAAGAAGGGGCAGGTTCGTGCTGCCTCTGTTACAGTCAGCCGAGGCCAACTATCGTAATTACAATCAGCAAGAGATTCATTGAAGCATGCAATAGATAGAAGCGATGCAGCTGAAGAAGATAGAAGATGAGAATAAGCCGAGTGAGCTTTTTTTTTTTTTAAATTGAGGCCTAAGGCACCGGCCTAACCATAGTTACCCCAGTCCTGACCTTAGTGTAGCCCAAACCTAGCATGAAAATTGGTTTAAGAGATTATTTTTTTATGAGCTTGGATGCATATGTTGTTATATGATATATTATGTTGATGATCCATGTGTCTCTTGTGTAGAGATCACTTGAGATGTATAACATCTTGATTGTTATGTGCATTGAAAGTAGAATTGGATATCTCACTGAGTTTGTCGTAACAATGGCAATGCAAAAATCATGATGATATTGAGTCAGATGATCCAACTTGCCCTCCACCAACCGATACCAGCAGACTTGGTGAGTTTGTGTATAAATTCTAGGCTTTAGGATAAAAAACAAAGACAAAAATGAAGCTTAAAAAATAAATAAATAAAACAGTATATTAATAGAGGACTTTTGGAAAAAGAGTTTTTCTTATTTTATCTTATTTAGCTGGGAGAGATTCAGGCATTCATCTAATATTCTGTATGAGATGTATATTAAAGTAATTGTATTGAGTTTATCAAAACTCAGTCTGACACTTCTGAATTTTAACTCTATTTTCTTATACTCAAAAGATCAATTCAATTGACCTGTCAAATTGGGTAAAGTTGGGCCTCAAATAGAAAATAAAAGTTTAATGAATATAAAATAATTTAAAGTTGTGAAAATTTGAAGGAGTAAAAAATTGGCTTTTATAATTAGATAAATTGAATTTTGTACAGGCGGTGAACTCATTACTCTAAATAAAATAGGTCAATTATTTAATGATTAATGGTCAGTATTCATTCGATAGATACCCAAAATTATAATACATGTATAGGGTCTAGGAGATGAGGTGGGGTATGTTTGAAAGATATTTTTCAAATGATATTTCTCATAAAAAATCAAATCCATTAAATTTAATAGCTATGATTTTTAAGAATAAAAAATATTAATAATAAAAATAAGATCAATTTTGAATGAAGTTCAATCGAACAATGAGATCTAACTAAGAGCTCAAATTGGATAAGAATCAATTCACAAATAGATGTATTTAAAATTTTAAAGTTAAAACATTTAAACATATAAAGTGGGAAAGGCAGAAACGTCATGAATGGATGTATGTATGTGCATTTTTTCCAGGAAATACTTCAAACGGTAAACTATTTTCAAAAAATACAACTTAGCTGTCTTATTTATACAAAATTAAAATTAACTAAAATTTGAAAACGCTTTTAGTGAATTTATTGCTATATTTAATTGGAAGGAAAGCTACATGTGAATAATGATTTATTGAAGCTTGCACATGTAGTCATGTCTTCTATCATTTATCCACATTTGGAAACTATATAAGCAACAATGACATTTTTAATATTATATATTTAAGAATTTTAAAAAACTCCTTAGTTATGTTAATTTATATTGATATTTTTTGGATGCATCTTGTTGAGTCTACTTTGAGTTGAGATTCACATTACTAAAGAATTTAAATTAATTAAAAAATAATTGTCATAGATAAGTAATTATCAAATTCAATAATATTAAATGATTATATATTTGGATTTTAAAGCTTAAAATTAATGATGTCATGGAAGTTTTATTTTATTTATTAGTAACTTTAATTGCAATCAAATTGGTTACATGGTAAGTGTACAATATACAGTTGAAAAACAAAAAGAATGACAGAAAAGCTCTGTATAGAATTATAGACTATGTAGAGTGGGCAAGGTTCTAATCGAGTCTGTATGATCTGACATGAGGATTGGATTTTATATTTTTAAAATTAGAGTTAAGTTTGATTTAAGAAAAAAATTAAATTAAATTCAGATCGAGTTTGGTCAAGCTTTTCTAAAATTGACTTGATCTGACTTAATCAAAATAATTAATATAGCACTCGGATTGAATCGGATCAGCACTTGAGTTGAGTTAGGTCAACAATTCGAGTTAGGAATTTTGGTCGGATTGAGGTGGGTTAAATAATTTTTTATGTAAGTTGAATTGAGTTTATAAAAATCCAGCTTCCTCGAGTTTCAATCGTAAGTGTGAATTACTACTTATGAATACAAATAAATTTTTAATTAAAGACTAGTATAACTTAAAATCTATAAAATTAGGATCGAGAGGAGGAAAACAAAAAAGCACAAATATAATGTGTACAAAAATTACTCACCAAAGTCTAACATTAAAAAATAACGTGAAACAGAAAGGTGAAACTAAATTGATCTTTTCACTGTTTAATTGTGTACTAAATAATAAAAAGTATAATGTTGATATTATATAGATTAAAAGATCTTTCGATATGTCTTAAAAAATTAGTATTTTAATAATTTGAATGGTATGTAAAACTCACAACTTTTCCACATAAATGTTTACGAACTAACTAATGACTTTTCGTAATTCTGTATCTAACGTGGGTGACGACGACTTATGAGACGACACGATGGGTTGACTTGTCGTCAGCGACGGACACTTGTCCATGTCACATCTGCAAATTTGCTTTCAAATCTACCCACTTAATCATTATTAAGTCATGAAATGCCAAAGAACCTTTTGTTGTTTAAGCCATCACTAAATAATTAAAACAGAAAATAAATAAAAAACAAAGGCCTCACCAGAAAATTAAGCTTTGGTGCATATCTTATAATGTTTTAATTGAATTTATTTATGAGAAATAATTATTTATTGTCATCTTTATAATAGATTCTATAAAAATGAATAAATTTGTTATTCGTTAAACTTTGAATAGCTTTCCAACGAACAATTATATATATTTTGTTAGGGAATAGACCCAATACCTACATACAAAAAATACAGACTCAATCATATATAAACACAGAGAACACGGGATATACGTGGTTCGGCCCAACTTTGACCTACGTCCACGGGAGAGTGTAGATTTCATTATAGATAAAAAGAATACAGATACAATATTTGGATTCCAAGATCTCTTTTGGTATCTTCCCTCTCTCTATCTCCCTCACTACACCTCTGCTGCAAAAGGCCCCTTCTGGCTTCGAAAGGGACTCGGCCGAACGACAATTCTCTATGGAGAATACCCACCGTATATAAAGTGGAAAACCTGCTGAGTATAAAAATCCCAGAGGATTTTTAGCCTTTTTAATTGGTACCTAGTTAATTGGTAGTTGCCTTATTGAAGAGGTCTTCCCAATCTAGGATTCCTTCCTTATTTAGTGGAATTGTGTAAAACCCTGCCCCATATTAGACGTGTTTTAACTTAATAATTTTGTTTAACTGGTTAATTTCAAAGATTTCGGTTAGGGCTTTAAGGAAAGCCTAGGTTTGGCCCAATCCAAGCTCACAAGCTCAGTGATTCAGCTCGTCCAGCTGGAGGGGCATTTTGGTAATTTGCCACATATTATTATTATTTTTAGAAATTACAGTTGTTATGTGAATACTATTGGTGGATAATATTCTCCTTAATAAAGGATTTGCATTTCTGATTTTAAAATAATTTTATTTTCAGAAAATGGTATTTTTAATCCCCCCGTCAAAACTCCGAAAGGGGGAAATAATTATTTTAAATGGTTTTGAAAATGAGATAAAATTTGAAACAAGTAGTTTATGGTAGAACATTTTAAGAATGATCTAGTTATTCTTTGGCACCCCAAAATGAGATTTCTAAATTATTTATTTTAACATTTGTTTATTTAAGTAAATAGTGTTAAATTGTGTTTTTTATTTAAATAAATGGTTTTTAGTGAGAGTTAAATTCCAAAATTTTTATTGTGATTAATATTTTTAAAACCCAACCTATCGGTAAGGTTGGATTAAATTTTTGAGCCTTTGAAATTATGTTTTAAGTTAAAAATCCCGTTTTATAAAAAAGAGGGACTAAATTGCAAAAACTGAAGCTTGAAAGGGCTGATTAAAAAGGAGCCCCTCTCTTTAGATCAAACTCCCACTCACCTTGTCTTCTCTCTTAAGCTCTCTATTCTCAGGCGAAAACTAGCCGATTTCCTCTCTGTTTTCCCAATTTTTCACCCGTAAGCTTTTAGGGGCAAATTTTCAAAGTCCGGATTTCTCAGCCCAGGAACTCCATTGAAGGTATCTATTGAATTCCCCTTTCGATTTCAGTCAAATTTGAATCCAGAAAATCCAGTTTTGACCCTGTTTTCAGTGAGAAAAACCATTTCAAAGTTTTAAGGAAAACCCGGTTTTCTTTATATCAGTGAGTTTTCGATGCTAAGATCGGATGGCTTACTGAGTTTCAAAGCTCCAAACCTCTCCCTATAGAAAGAGAACTCCCGGAGGAATCCATCGGACCGGTCAGATATGAAACCGAATCTGGGAAACCCCCCGTTTCCGGATTTGTTTTTCATACATTTCCAGTCGTTCACTGTCTGTTACAGACAGTGAAGGGAGGAAGAAAAAAAAATATCTTTTTTTTTTAGGTTATGTTGATACTTGTGATTGTGATGTTAGTACCTTTTGAAAAACTAAATAAATAAATAAATAAATTAATGATTGAATAAATAAATATTATTATTTTATTCAAAAAATAAATAAAATTTTGTTAGATTATGTGATGTGATGTTAGTACCCCATTTTGTTAATTAAAATTGTACTAACCCTCTTCTCTTATTACTTATAGTGTAAATACTATTGTATTCGCTTCCAAGCCGACCCTATTGGTCGGGCACTGAGTGATTCACTTTCAGGCCGACAATATATAGTCGGGCACTGGGTAACCTCGAGGCCTAACTCAAAATGTCAGATCTGGTCCTATCCAAAAGACAACCGAGAAGTGACCCGAGGATCTAGACCTAACTCAATAAGTCAATCTGGTCAATGCCCAGAAGACAATATGAGTTTTGGACTGAGCCCATTTTTATTTATATTATTATCTTGTGGATATAATTTAAAAAGGATAGAAACCGATTAGGAGATTCAATTCCATGTACCTTTGATGTTTTGGCAAAAACCAGTATGATTTCGAAATACTGTTTGTATATGTACATGCTATGTATGAATGCTGTGTATATTGATTGTGCATTTGTCTGTTGTTTGAACAGAGACCACGCAACCACACAATCAAGGTGAGGAAACTTAACTCTGCAGGATATGTAAACAGGTTTTATTATGATATGAGTATTGAGCAATGGGTGGTTTCAGATTTGATGAACCCACTCATGTGCCTAGACATGATGCACTATGGTGAAAGAGCTTATGATGTTGGCCTAGACTTGACGCACTATGGTAAGGGTGCTTATGATGTTGGCCTAGACTTGGCGCACTATGGTAAGAATGCTTATGATGCTGGCCTAGACTCGACGCACTATGGTAAGAGTGCTTATGATGCTGGTAGATGTTATGATCAGATGAAATGTGTATTACTGCTTCCATGTGCCTGGGCTATTGAATAAATATCAGCCATATGGGAGATGATTTATGTCTACTGGACCATGGGTGGACTGTGGGCGTCAGTTGCTGATCCGAAGGGTGTCAGTACCGGCTATGAGAGAGTTGGAGATATACTTGCAATAATGGTTTATGTCTACTAGACCATGGGTGGACTGTGGGCGTCAGTTGCTGACCCGAAGGGTGTCAGTACCTGCTATGTGAGAGCCGGAGATATACTTGCAATGATGTATTTTGACCGTGTCGGGACTTAATACTATGATTGTCAATATGGGATCTAAAGGCTACGTTGGATGGCAGCAGTAGTGGAAAAATGATGAAATGATGGAAATGATGATGAGACTTCACTTGATATGGTGATTCTATTATCAAACATGAGATGTTATATTACAACTGTTGATTATGTACTAACATGTTGTTTACTTTAAAAACTGCATTGTTATATTTCCTTCACTGGGCTAGTTAACTCACCTCACTCACCTTTTAGGAGATGAACCCGAAGAGGAGAACCATCCGTTTGAAGCTTAGAGTGGATAATCTGTGGCGTTGCTTTGGGATTCCCACTGAGAGGAACACCCTTGTTTTTGTGCCTTCTGGTTCTTGGAACCATTTTCCTTTGTAAAGTACCGAGTGTGGTACTTGGCGTGTGTTAATGGGTTGAACTAGTACTGCTACGTTTCTGTAGTTAGTCTAATATGATTTTGTAATAATGAATCAATGGTTGGATTCTATATGATAATGTTTTGAATAATAATTCAATGTTTGGAATTATGGATTGATGTTTGAATTTTCTATGTCTATTGTTGGGCGGACTTATGGCATGTGTTTGAGGTCCAGATGTTGGGATCATGTGTGACCTTTGGGCCTAAACCGTTAATTCGGCCCAGTGAGTATGCTTGTGTTAGTTTACCTTCTTCAAAAAAAAAAAAAAAATCAGTCGCGTTCTGGGCCCACCCTTCGGGTCTGGGTGTGACAAATTGAGCCACAAGTTCCAACAATCTCCACCTTGGCGAAAAATCCACTGATCCTCCTCTAGAGATAACTGTGACATCGTCCTCCACTACAACTATGCACCTCTGTGCACACTACCCACTCCCGGTCATGCTCCACCTGCAGCTGTAATCCTCTACATCTCTGCGTGAGATGTGCATCCCATACCTTAGGATGATCCACTAGTCTTGAGTAAGACTGTATAGCCCAATCAGGCTCCACCTCGATCTTGGCCGTCCAAGACCCTATGTTGCATCTGCAACTCCGCTTCCTACGTTCTACGAGCACATCCCGACGTGCTTCATGAACGAGAGGCTGCGTTTCCTTCATAGTGTGTTCCTGCACACACTAATGTGTTAGCTGCAATCACCTCGCACCTCTCTACACATATGGCAAATGTGCCATCTCTACGCGTACCGTCAAAAGGTCCAAGGTCCAAGGTCCTTCACCGTGCAGCAACCCTCTCACGGCTACATCTTGCCGTGTTTCCTTGATGTGATCCCACGCACCGCCATCGACCACTCCCCGATTCTTCCTCATTTTCAAAATCCACACCGGTCACCGCATAGATCTCTTCACTACGATCATATAGGCGAACACAGATCTCAATTCCGAGTCCCAATGACTCCAAAAATTGCAAAACAATTCTGACCGTTGATTTTTTCCTACTGAAGGAGTACCTGAATCTGTGGTCCTGCGGGATTATCCGAAACTGTAAACCTGCGGATTACCCACCACGCAGTACAATAGTCCAGCGGAACTGCCCCTGTAGTCCATCGGGTGCACCGAAAAACTGTGGTTCTTCACAATCGAGTGGACTCGCTTAGCCCCTCGGGTGCACCGAAAACAGTGGTTCTTCACAACCAAGTGGACTCGCGGGTGCACCAGAAACTGTGGTTTCTTGGATGCATCTGAAGTGGTGGTCCTCCAGACCACCAATTTTCTTTTCTTCTTTCTCCACTCGGTTACCCCAACCGAGTGGACCCGATGCATGCTACCTCAGTCTCCTTCCAATCGCCAACCTGTTCTGGCGCTCGCCGCCTTCAGCGTCATTGCAGTCCTGTCGCTTCTTTTCAGATCTGGTCTCTACTTAGATGTGCTGCTGCACCAGCGTTGCTACCTCCCATAGCACCCTCAGATCTTAGTTTCAAGATATGCAGTAATCTGATCTTGTCGCTGCTGTTCGCCTGCTGCCCGGTTTGTTGCAGCGTTTTTCCTTCTCCCGGTGCTGCCAGATTTGATTCCTCTTTGATCTCCAAACCTCCTCATGCTTGCTGCTCTCCTTGCAGCAATGGAGATCCCCTGCACTGGTTGCATGAGGCCTCTCAGCCAGGCGAGCAGCCCCTCTCAGCCGCGCCTTTGCTCTGCAACGCAACTCCTCAGCCTTATTTGTCTCTGCGATCTCAACCCATATCTGGCAGATCTGGCTGATGATGAGTTTCGGCCCCACTGCTGGCCTGTGCTTCCTACCCTCAATGGTTTTCACGCTGCATGCTACCCCAAATCTACTCCCAGATCTGGCCCCTTCCGGCGTCTGCAGCTCCATGAGCACAGTTGGGCCAATTTGCCCCTTTCTGCAAACCCGATTTGCCTGAGACTGAGAATCCCTTCCTCGATCTGCAGATATGCCCTTGTTCTGTCACTCGCCACAACCCTGGCCTTCAGTTTCGGAACGGAGATCTGGCTACTCTCAGATCTGAGAACAGTTGTCCTCTGCTCGACTGACCTCTCCTTCTGCCACGCCGTCCGTCCGTCCCCTCCTGAGAGAAAAACTTACTGCTGCCATTTGTACCGGCAATTCCTGATCTGGTCTGAACCCAGATCTGTAGCTCCTTCTTCGCGGTTGCTTGCCACTGAAATCGGAAATCCCCTTCTGCTTGCAACGCTTCTTGCTGCCTCCGGCGTCCCTGCTGCTATTCCTACGACTGGCTGCCGCCGAGAAAACCAGATCTGTGAAGCGTCCATTTTACAGCCTGCCACTGACGCTCGCCGCTCTGCCGTGGATTGAAGGGCAACGCTGTTGCAGTCGATCTCTCCGCTGCCTGCCATCCTACTCTTCTTCTGGCTGACGATCGGCTTCCTCTGCAGCCACCTTCACCTTGCTCCTCCTCGGATCTGTACCCAGATCTCAGTGCTACTGCCGCCTCTTCCTGCAGTCTCCACCCTCTGCAGATTCTCACCGATCTGCTTTTTTTTTTTGAATTACAGATTTGATCTCTCAGATCTGATTTTCGATCCGACAAACCTGTCTCTAGTTTTCTTAGAATCGACGTGGAACGGATCTGCCTGCGCACTACCGATGGGGCTTTGTCTTTCCAGCCGCACCTCTGCTGGCTGCCACTCACAGATCTGAAAAAATCAGATCTGCAGCGGTATTGCATTGTTACGTCTGCCCCTCTCCTTTTGCAGACGATTCCGACGTGTGATTTATCTGGCCCCGAATTGAACCTTCGCTCATGATACCACTGTTAGGGAATAGACCCAATACCCACATACAAAAAATACAGACTCAATCATACATAAACACAGAGAACACGGGATATACGTGGTTCAGCCCAACCTTGGCCTACGTCCACGGTAGAGTGTAGATTTCATTATAGATAAAAGGAATACAGATACAATATTTGGATTCCAAGATCTCTTTTAGTATCTTCCCTCTCTCTATCTCCCTCACTACACCTCTGCTGCAAGAGGCCCCTTCTAGCTTCGAATGGCACTTGGCCGAACAAGCAATTCTCTATGGAGAATACCCACCGTATATAAAGTGGAAAACCTGCTGAGTATAAAAATCCCAGAGGATTTTTAGCCTCTTTAATTGGTACCTAGTTAATTGGTAGTTGCCTTATTGAAGAGGTCTTCCCAATCTAGGACTCCTTCCTTATTTAGTGGAATTGAGCCACAAGTTCCAACATGTTTGACTAAAATAAATATAAATTAACTTATTCTCTTAAGTTTTATCATGAGGATGAGACTATATATTATTATCTTAGTTTAGTTTTTTTTTTCTTTTTAAAAAAAGATTATATTTATTTATATTTACATGTATAACATACAAAATGAGATCATAGAGATCAATTTATTAGAAAATTTTAGAAGTCGAACAATGTAGGAATTTATATTAAAAATGCGTGGGTAATAGAAGCCTTAAGAAAATTGAAAGTAAGTGAAAGTTTTTAAGATTTAGAATTGATGTAAAAAAAGAAAGAAAGAAAGGAAGTGATAAATTGTTATGTGATAGACCATACTTTTCGTCAGGTTCATTAAACAAATACACTTTAAAAGATCAACAAATAGATTAAATAAATAGTTTAATGATAAACATGGCTTCATGTTAAAATTGATTATGGCTCTTTGTAATCCTAAAGTTGAAATCCTATAACATTAGTGTGATAACATTCAATGATTACATTTTATTGGTTTACATGATGATATGAGTCTAGGTCCATTGCAAGGTAGAATAAGACATAGTAAAGACAACTTACAAATTAAGTGATTTTGCAAACTTGAGAATGATAGTGATTCATCTTCTGACTACTTTCCCCAAAAGATTGGCTTTGAGCCTATTTTATGGGGTCATCAATGAGCCAAATTTAGATCACAATTCCTTTAATCATGGTTAAGGTTTACTAGGTCCACAAAAATAAAGCAAGCTTAAAAATAATGATGATGTGGCTTTTCTAAAAGATTTGGGTTCACTCGTGGGATTTTACGCTGAATATTCTGTCATTTTACAAACGTAAATTTAAAAAAAAAGTCAAGCCTACTATAGATATAACATCATCGATTATCGATTATATGGATTTGAGAATTATTTCTTATAAAAATATCTCATAAAATATCTAGGAGGTTGAATTCAAAATGTGCACGACACAAGGATAGGTAAGTTGTAGGATGGTGTTATAGACACGTCCTTATGATTATGTTCATCTATGATTTTTTCCTAAAACCAAAAGTGGTCTATTTTGTCAAAATCTATAATAAAATAAAATAAAGTGAATACATCACTTCAAAAAAATTTGTAAACAAATATCAAAAATATATATATAAAAAACTCAACTACTTAATTACTATTTTCGATTGATGATGATGATTTATTAATCATAATTTATAGTAGAGATGATGGGTCGGATACCCTTGGTTAGGGTCTAACCCAGGGAGGAACATTTTAGCTGATACGATACATATCGGCCATATTTTTAAAAAATCGACTGATATCGCCGATATATCAACTGATATTGGCCAATTTTATTAAATATCTCTGTTTTTTTAAAAGAAAATTCATTTCGGTCTTGGGCACAGATCGATATCGACTGATATTTACGATTTCAATTTTTTTTTTTCAAAATCGAGCCTTCTTTTATTTTTTATTTTCTTTTTAATTCAGAATAATTAAAATATAAAAAAACCCGATATTAAAAAAAAAAATGGAAGACAGAGAGATCTTGGCCGAGATGTCACTTTACCGAGATTGTTTTTTCTCTGGTCTGACCCAATCTTAGTCCTTCGACCCACACTCTTACCAAAATTTCAGGTGAGACCCACGTTAGGTGCAAACCAAACCCGACCTATTGGAGTTTTCAGGTGAGACCCACGTTAGGTGCAAACCAAACCCGACCTATTGGCCACTCCACTTATACTTAATATCATTGTATTAATTGAAATGATACTAATTTATATCAGTTTCTCTTTTTTTTTTTTTTATTTTAGCAATATTTAAAATAATTTCTTAAGCTTATTTCTATATAATTCTATTAAGTATAAAGTTTCAAGTAATATAATTACTATATGAATTCAGCTCCATAAACCTTTAATTATTTAATTTATAGAAAATTGATTCTTAGATGAATAGTTTCTAAATAAGAAATGTGGCAAAAGGGTATTTAAGGATTGGAAAAGAGGAGAGTAGAGCACAAACTCGGGTCGAGTCTGGTCGGATTTTAATAAATCTAATTCAATCCATGTCAAAAATTTATTGAACCGGGTTCGACCCAACCCAAATTGCTGACTTGGATTAATCAACCCGACCCGACTCGAATTGCTAAGCCGAGTCAACCTGAGTGGTATTCAATAACTTGGTGCACGCGAGTTGAGTCGAGTTATCTTAGATCTAATTGAGTTAATTTTAAATTTCTCAACGTAATCTGACCTAAATTTCATATGAATTTTTATTTTTCCAATTTGATCCAACCTAACATATACAAATGCATAATCCAAATCCATTGATTTCTCAAGTCAAGTATACATGTTCAAACTCAATCCAAATTTCACCCAAGAAGACAGGAAAAGTCAGTTAGATTTCTAATTGCCAACTTCAGGCCTTTTGGTGCATTCCACGCCGTCAGGCTAAAGCTCTACTTTACATGCCTTAGGAAAATAGAAAAGGTTATGATGACCCACCTTCCTATTTATTAAAGGCTATTATTAACTAAATCTAACAGCCACTTTATTCTCCTACTATATTTAGAGTATGTTTTGATCCAATATTTTAATAAAAATAGAAAATATTTTTATATTAAAATTATTTTTTTAAACTTTGTTATTTTAGATAATTTTTAAGAGGAAAGCTTAGAAAGTGATTTTTATAATATACTTATCTTTTATGTTTATTCATACATAGAAGAGATAGTTTAAAGTGGCTTGACAATTTATTTATTAAATGGTTATGATTAACTTTAATATTAATAGAAAAAAATTTAAAAAATTGCCAATCAGAGAGATGCTACTAATTTGTTAAATTTATTATGATATAACCTTAGAAAGCAATTCAATCCTATATGGGGGGAAATCTCACAAAATCATTTACTACTTCCTTTTTCTGTTTTCTTACTTTAATTTGCTAACCAATTGAATATTTTAAGGAGTGCCAATATAAGTATATTTTAATTTAAGTATTCTTCAGCCATTTAAATTGAGTTTCGACTTAAGTTGCACTCAGTTAAAATAATGCTGGTCGATACGTATTAGTCATCTATCATTACAGTGACTTATCATCGTAATGTATTTTTTCTCATAATTTTTTTGGAAAAATATAGAAAAAAATATGAGAAAAAATAAAAAAAATTAGTATGCACATATTTTTGTTAAAAACTCCTCGTTAGACAATAAAGCATCCAAAAACATTCACTCCCATTTGTCACTTAAATAAAAAATATTTAAAAATTTCTATTACACCAGAGACAATAAGAAGTGTCAACATGAGATTCGATGATTTTGGATACTCTATAGAAGTTCATTTTTTAGAGGATCTACCTTTCATTCTTATAGAGTGTTAATACTGTTAGGATCAAGCGCTTACCACTACGCTAAAAGCTATAACTGATAGTGAGGGCGGAACATTATTTCTTTAAACTGCGTAGTAGTCAGCACCACGTTCTGACTACGATACACGTGATAGGCTGCTGGGCTTGGCCCACCAGGCCTCCGCCCAACAATCCCCCACTGCGATACACGCGACAGGATGCTGGACTTGGCCCACAAGGCCTCCGCCCAACAATCTCCCCCCCGCACCTGCATGCGAGCAGCATGCCATCCAGAGGAGTCGAACCCTTGACCTGCTCTAATACTAATTATTGTGATTTATACCCTTCTAATGCAATTACAAATCAGAAATCACACCCAAGTAAACAAGAACACACAGTTTTACGTGGTTCGGTAAAACCGCTTACATCCACGGGGCGTACAAAGATTCCACGAAGAAGAAGTTACAGGACATGTTACAAGGATTTCACATCAATCCTACCCACCCTTCCTCTCAGTCTCTCCTTTCTCCTCTCTGTTTCTTTCCTCTCTCAATCTCTCGAGAAAAAAACAACACTTCTAAAGAAACTCTAGGAAGAAAGAGAATATAAATACTGTAACTTACAACAGACTGGGCCCAACTGATAATCAAAACCAAAAAAGATTTGAGCTATAAAATCCAACAAATACTCTTGAGAATCAAAATTTCGATATGAATAAAATATCTTCTAAAAATTTTAGAGAAAGGGAGATTAATATGAGAAAACACATGTTTCACTTAAGAATTAATTTTAAATATTATGATATATTCGTCTGCCACAAAAATTTTAAAAATCTTACAAGGTTCACTCATTATTATGATATCTTGTTCCTTGTGTATCATCTCTTACTTCTTGTCCCGACATTATTCCCAAGATTCACCTTCATATATATATATATTTGCACCCACGAAACCCCACAATGTCGGAAATTTTCTCTAACTTTGCAAAGTTACATGATTGAGTAAATCAATACATATACACAAACTATTATATATATATATATATATATATATATATATATATATATATATATATATATATATATATATATATATATTTTTTTTTTTCTCATGTCCCATGTTATGTTTTTTTTTTTGAGCAATCACAGAAAAATTTCATTAAAAGAAAGAAGGGGAAAGAAAAGAAGAGTAACAAGGTCTATAAGAATTAGGCCAAAAGAGGAAAGAAAAAGAAAAAAAACCAAAGAAAGACAAAAAGATAAATGAGGAAGAAATCAAAGAAAAAAGATGCCTTCACAATGATTGTCAACTCCCAATTTTGCAAAATAATCCGCAACTTTATTAGCCGAACAGTCAATCTTGTTAAAAGAAACATCCAATTCTTTTGCCAATTCTTTCCCATGTTATGTTTGAGAACTTGTTCACGAGAAAATTATCAAATGCCTGGGTGATTTTGTGTCCGAGTATATTGAATCTAACCCCTTAAATTATTCATTTATTTTCAAAAGTTTAGACTTAATTTTTAATAATTTTCATTTGATATATAAATCAAAATATTTATCTGATTGTTCATTTTTATCAGAAATATTAAAGACCAATTTAATTTAATAATTTTTATTTTTGACAGTATAATAGTCTTTGTAATAATTTATCCATTTTTTAATTATATGATGAGAACTAATATCTAACATGGTTTCTTAAATCAGTCATATTTTTTCAATTTGAACCTTTGTTATTCTGCGGCTTCCTACATGTAAATTCAAAAAAAATTCACACCTTTTTATAAGTAAGTGGTTACTTAATTTTGTTTCAGATGTTAATTTGATTTAATATATAATACCAACAACATAATAACAAAATGTGCAAACGACTGATTTAAGAACTTATTGGAATCTGAAAGGAGGAATCAACCAGAAAAAGAGAAGCACAGCAGAAGTTGGCCTGTACTCTGCATACTGAAACTGGTCCTTCTCATCTGCGGAAAACTCCAAAGGCTGGAGAGGTCTATGAGTGCAGAAAAGATAAAAAAGAGAAGAGGGGACAGGAGCCAAACCTGTTTTGCCTTTTTTGTTTCTTTTATTACTAACATTTTTGTAGATCATGTGATCATACAATTATTGTTAGCATTACGCGCAAAAATAAGAAAAATCGAATGGAAATAAATACACAGTACAACACAGTATTTTTACGTGGTTCGGCCCACCTGACTTACGTCTACGAAGCGACAGAATATTCACTGTAAAAGAGAAATAAATACATGTACAATATTAATGACTCTCATGAGTTATGAGCCCAATTCTGAAGTCCCGAGCCCCTTGTACTCCCATGTATATAACACATCGATATCACCTCTCAGTTGATGTGAGTCTCTCTCATACCCAAAATAGTGAACCCAACTTCTGTGTTGCTCTCTCTACGCTTCCTACGTTCTACGAGCAACTCCCGATATGCTTCTCAAACGCGAGCGTCTCCAATGATACCCTTGCGTTTCCGGTCAGCTCTTTCATTATGGCCACGAAGGCCCATGGCCAAAAAGGCCAGGCCGTGTCTATTCAATCTTCTGCAGGTCTATTTATAAGCCCATGTCTTAAGAATAGAAGGATATGTTTGCACGATTCTCTCTCTTCATGCAAACAACTCTTTAAGAAGCCACCTCATACTCAATTTCCTTGCCATATTGTCGTATCCTGAAATAGCAATTGTTATTTCTAAGTTTAACAATTACCGAGAATATAAGCCTTCTATTTGGAGATTAAGAAAGATTCCCACCTAAAGGTGTATTCGAGATATCAGCTGAAATGTCAAGATTTAAAAAATCGAGATATCTCGACTGATACGATATGTATCAGCCGAGATTTATTTCCCTGTTTGTAAGTATATTTATTAAGTGGAGTAACTTAAATCTTTTATAAATTCTTAGATCTCTTGAGTCCACCCTTCAAGCTCCTTTATAGCTGCTTCTTTCCTTTCTCTTATCGCACCACCTTCGGATTCAACCTATTCCTTCATCTTTGATTCAAGTAAAATGAGTTTCTTAGAGAGGACAAATCCTGTCCACCCTTGGATCTCAAAACTATTCCACCATTCCTTGACTCGTCCCACAAATTTAGGATTCTCTAGCCATATATTATTGAATCGAAAAGGCTTGGGGCCCCAATCAATTTCTTTTGTATCTAACAATATCGGACAGTGATCTGAGATGGGGCAAAATAATTTCACCTGACTGGAATTGGGAAAAAGAAGATCCCAATCAGACGAGGTGAGGAACCTATCCAACCTGCTCATGGCACATCTTGCTTGACCATTGCTCCAGGTGAATCTACCACCAGCGAGTGGTAAATTAGATAGCTCATTTCTGACAATAAAATTAGAGAACTCTTCCATGCTTCTATTGTAGGAAAGCCCACTTTTCCGCTCTGAAGGGTATCTCATAGTGTTGAGATCACCACCTAAGCACCAAATTTGTGAGCTCCAGCTATGAATCTACTCAAGCTCACACCAGAATTCCTCCCTTTCCTCGACCGCATTGAGTCCGTAGGCATTAGTAAAACAAACTTCCACCCCTTCCTCTAGCAACATAACTTTGACTGAAATGGATATGTCATCCCTGCACCTTGAAGTGGCCTTGAAGACTAACGGCCTCCACAAGATAAGAAGACCCCCTGATGCTCTAAATGAAGACTTATGGAACCACTCAACCTCTTGTATACCCCAAAGCTCCCTAATAATGGAAGGAGAAAGCTTTTCCTTTTTTGTTTCTTGAATCAAAAGTATATCAATCTTATTTTTCTTTACAAACCGTCGTATTGTAGTGTGTTTCTCATGGTTGCCAATCCCCCTCACATTCCAAGAGATGACCTTCATTGGGGAACCTGAATATCCCCTTCACTCTTTGATGAACAGTTTGGTGTTCGGTTGAAAACCTTGAACATGGGTTTTCTTCTAAGTTTAAGAAAAGAAGATCTGCTCAAGTACACATCCATACCATTAGTAAGTCTAGAAGGTCGAGAAAAGCAGGAAGCCGCGCGATCCAAATTATCCAATAGGCTTAGGTGATCAAAAGCCGAAGGATGCTTATCGAAATTAACTCCCAAGGCTTTGCCAATTTTGATGATTTCTAAACCTCCTGGGATTCCTTCTCCTCTCCTCCATTTGAAATTATCATGTCCTCTTTTTTACCTCCTCCTTACTTGATTCCGATGTTTCCTCTATCTCATTTATCTGTTTCTCTGTTACCTTCCTCCCTTCTGCTAAAACCTCATAGTGAGGGCAAAAGGTATTTGCTCACAGAATTACCTATTCAGTTTCCAATATTTTGCTCTGTTCCTTTGCCAACTGAACTCCTTCTGCAATCTCACCTTGCTTGTGCTTCTTAAAGTTCCCAGAGGTGGGCAAGGTATTAAACTAGTTTAGTTCCCAGAGGTGGGCAAGGTATTAAACTAGTTTTTAACCCATATTTATCAATACACTCAGTATAATTATCTGACTCAGTCTATCATGTATTCCTAACACATGCCCTCAATGAAATGCATGCAATATATCATATATGTCACATTCAGTACCCATATCATATAGATAAGTAAAATGTTGAAATTAAAATTATACATGCATTTATAATCTCCCACAACTTGGGGATAAATCAAATCAATACTGAAAGTAAAGAGAAGGAACATCACAACCTGTGCCCATTCTTATTCATCTATCGTTCCATGTGCCCTATGTGCAGGAGAAAACCAGATTCAAGTCTTGTCATTAATCCGTTAGCCTTTTTGGCATTTCCAATTGAAGACCGGGAAAAACTGCGTTGACATAACCCTGCACACAGATACATTACAAGCACAAAATATACAATATCAGAATAGTTTGAATTGATTACTAATGTCGGCGCATTTTCATCCAATTAATTTAACCTAGTAATCTCTAGACACATAACTAAGCCCCATACTGCGTTTATAGACTATTGAGCCTCGGCTCCCTGACACAATTATATGCTTACGTAACAGTTAGAACTTAAAATATATCCCTTACATGTAAGAAATGTTAAGTCTCACATTCTGGTCCCATTTAATCTTTTCCATCGTTATTATGTCCATGTTTTTATAATAAAAATACAATATATAATGCATTTGAAAATGAAATGTGTGGTTGAATCTTCTCACCATTGTCCGACGAGTTCTATCGAAATAACTTCTAGAGTGAAATTTGAGTCTCTGGGAGCTTCCCTTTAAGAATTCTTCAGTTTCAGACGGTAACTGGAAGAAGAAGAAAGAAAGAGTTACAACAACTTCAGTTGTTGGATAGTCGATGAACAAGGAGGTGAATTGAGAGAGAGCTAGAGAGAATTGAGAGAGGAAAAGAGTTGGTGCAGTCAAACTAAAGGAATATAACGGGTAGTCTTCGTTTTATAAGAAAGCCATTCCTATGGTTGCTGCCCAGTCTACAATGGCTACGCCTTATTTAATTAATTTAAAGATTTTATTTAAAACTTAGGCACATCCAACTTCACTTAAAACCTATAAAAATCAGGATATCTCCGAGTAAATCTAACTCCGCATATGACTCTGGGATATAAAAAGTAAGCTAGTCTAAACTATTTTTGGAAAGAAGCAGTGACAAAAGCCAATTGATCGGAGGTAAAATGTCGACTTAATGAAATCAACTGTGTCTAAAACCTCAAAATTGAAATCTGGAAGTATGAAATGCTTGGTCAAAACACAGATTAGACACTCAATATTTTTCTATAAATTTTTTGCTTTCACAGGTATTTAAAAATTATGGTTTTGCAAAGTGGGTCTTTTAAAAGGGATAAAATAAATGAAAATCAGATAATTAATAAAATGTTAGGTAAAGTCTATTGACTCGAAGTTTGAAAACATTGAGTGTGTGTGAGTTTGGCAAAGCAAATATTTCAAATGAGTGGTTTTCCCGAGTGAAACATTTTTACAATCAATTTTCAAAATAAATAAATGAGATATAGATATTTACAATTTTGCCCCTCCAATTTCAATAAGTCTGATCAATGAGCTATTGAGCTCGGATTGGGCCAAACTTGGACTTTTGAGAAAACACATTCAGTAATCTTCATGATTAACGTAATACAAATCATATTTAATGCCACAAAAACACACAATTAAGTCTAATTTTGGGTTGGGCTATTACACCTAGTGACATGTATCTTCTATTACACTTCATAAATTCTTTTATTGTAATTTTTTTGAATTTCATAAAAATGTTGGAATGTTAAAAAAATTATACACACCTTTCAAATTATATCAATCATATTAAGGGCAATTTATTTAATTAAAGAAACATTTGTATAACATTTCATTCATTTTTTACACAATATACTTGAAAATGGCTTTTATCTTAGAAAACTCGACTTTCGTCAAAATTTTCAAAAAATCTTGAACAATCACACAGACACCCTACAAACTATGTGATTGACATTCACACATCTCCATTGAATTCCATAAGCATTGAATATTATTTCATTAAATTATTTTCGCAAAAAACTCCTAATTTGCGATTATCTTAGAGCCAAAGTAAAAAAAATGATAAAAATAACTTAAAATCGTCAACTTTTAGAGGAAAAAATATTTGAAAGTGACAATATCATTCAAACTCGAATAACTTTCTTCAAAACCTTTTAAAAATCACACCCAATGAAGATTTAAATCGAAATTGAAATCATTTTTTTTTGGGTAAAAGATTAAAAAAAAAAAAAAACATTGGTTGATACATATTTACCGATATTCGAGCAATAAGTATTGCAAGCCAAAAAGCGATACATATCAGCCGATATGATACACACCGACTAATATTTTGACCACTAGTGTAAGTCACTCAATTTTCATATGACATCAAATTATTTTGATTGGCATAGGGGAAAAAAAAAAGTACAGCTGGTATGAGTAAAGCCTTTTACTTTCGTTTTAAAGACTTTGAACAATTTTTATTTGAAGAGAAAATAAGATTAGTCTTCATTGCTAACCCTAAAGCAATTATAAAATAGGGCACATTATGCCAATTGAGTTTAATTTGTTGAACCATTTCTCCGTTATGTTTACTCGAATCAGCTTTGATAATTAGGTTCAACTATTTTAAATCATAAAAAATAAAACATTATAATTATGTAATAATATTAGAAAATGTCAAAAAATTAAGAAATATGGTTTAAATAGAAATGAACCCATTTTAAACGTTTGGTCTACTTATGTGATGGTTTTGAGATAAATTGGATTTGTTTGAGTGATTTTTTTTTGTTGAATTGCCAAACGGTCCAATCCAATTTTAATAACATCCATCAAAGGAGTAAAAATGTGTAACCGGCACCTCAAGTCATAATATCAGCCGATATGTGCGGAAAATTAGTAGGCACCTGCTAATTTAATGGGCGAGACGGTGCTCGTTGTCGGTGGCAACGCGCACAATACCGGGGAGAGAAACCCCTTCTCTTTCCGTCCTCTTCCCCACTGCAGCAGCCATACAGGAGAGCTGAGAGTAGGTTTGAGACCTTGAGCAGGGGTCAAAAAATCGGCTCGGCCGATATATCGGCCGATAATTTTATCTCTCATACCGATATCGGCATTTTCTCCCTCCTCCGATATCGGAACCGCAAAAAAACCGCAAAAAACCGTGATGAATAGTGGTGAACCGTGACAAAACCGCAAAAAACCGCAAAAAACCGCAAAAAACCGTGGACACCCTGAGAACCGTAAACCCTGAACCGCAGAAAACCGCGAAAAACCGCGAATACCCCTGAGAACCGTAAACCGTGGAAAACCACGGAAAACCGCGAAAAACCGCGAAAAACCGTGTAAAAACCTCGAAAAACCGTATCGGTGTTTTAAATTTTTTTTTTTTTTTAAATACCGATATTTATGAATATCGGCCGATATTGTGACCGATATTTCGGACCGAATATCGGCCATATCGGCCGATATTCGGTATGTACGGCCGATACTTATCGTATCGGCTGATATTACTCAGTTTAAAAAAACCGATATATATCGGCCGATACGATATGTATCGGCCGATATTTAAACCTTAGACCTTGAGCACCACTTTCAATGATTTTGAGATCGATTTTAAGCCATTTTTGGTCCTTTTTGTGATATCTCCATCTTCCAAAGTCAATTTAGATGCTGAATCGTTCATTTGTGCAATTTTTTACGGGATTTTTAAGTAGAATTTCATTTATCAAGATATTAGCTTGTAAATACCTCATTTTTATATTTGTGTTTTATGAAATTTAAAAGTATATTAAAGGTTGAAAACTTCATGAAGTTTGGGTTATTGTTGGAGAAAGAAATTCATGGAGGACGTGAAAATTTTGGATTTTTGAGTATGAGAATGGTGGATGAAGTAATTAGGAGACTTGATATGATGTTTAAATGTTAGATCTCATGTATTTGTTTTTAATTTTTTTAATTTAATCTAATTTTTTGGTCTAAGATGAATGAAAAATTGGGTGTTTCTCGAAATAAATTATTGTTTTCATTTAATCATTTAATTTTAAGTGTAGTGCAGGTTTGATTTTGTGTCCATATATTTGGAAAAAACATTTAAGTGTTTTTCCTTGAATTTTTTTTCAAATTAAATTCATGGATGATGTTGTTCAAATTGAGTTTAATGTGTTTGGGTATTGTGGATGGATTGTTTAAAACACTAATGTAGTGTTTAAATGATAGATCTAATGTATTTTTTTAATTTAATCCAAACTTTTGATCTAAGGTAAATAAAAAATTAGAGGTTTTTTTAAATAAATTATAGTTTTGATTTAATCACATTTTTTAGTGTACTGTAGTTGTGATTTTGTGTGTTACATATTTGGTAATATTTTTTAAGTATTTTTCTATGATCTTTTTTATGAAATAAAATTCAAAGATGATGTTGTTTAAATTGAGTTTAATGTGTTTTGGTATGGTGGATGGGTTATTTAAAACACTAGTGTAATCTTTGAAGGTTAGATCTCATACATTTTTTTATTTTTTTAATTTAGTCTAAATTGTTGGTCTAAGTTAAATAAAAATTGGGGGTTTTGGAAATATATTATAGTTTTGATTTAACCATTCAATTTTTTAGTGTAATGTAGTTGTGATTTTGTGTGTTATATATTTTGAAAAGTTTTTTAGGTGTTTTTCCATGATTTTTTTTGGTGAAATGAAATTGATGGATGATCTTGTTTAAATTTGGTTTAATGTTTTTAAGTTTGTGTTTGTGGATGTATTATTTAAGACAATACTGTAGTGTGTAAATGTTAGATCTCGTGCTTTTTTTATTTTTTAATTTAATCCAAACTTTTGGTCTGAGGTAGATGAAAAATTGGAGGCTTTTGGAAATAAATTATAGTTTTGATTTAATGATTCCTTTTTTAGTGTATTGTAGGAGTAATTCGTGTGTTAAATTTCTCAAAATGTTTTTCGCAAACTTTTCATGAATTTTTTTTGTGAAACGAAAAGCATGGATGATGTTGTTTAATTTGGGTTTTATGTATTTAGGAATGGTGGATGGAATATGTAGGACAATAATGTGTGTATAAATGGGATCTAATGCATTTATAATTTTTTTTTATTTAATCCAAATTTTTGCTCTAAGGTTAATGAAAAGTTAGAGGTTCTCTTAATGTATTATTTTTTGTTTAATCATTCAATTTAAGTGTAATGGAGGTGTTATTTTATATCACATGGAATTTTAAGTGCAATGAATGATATTGTTTTATGCAATTTTAAGTGTAATGGATTAGTTGTCTTATTTGAAATATTTGTATTTTTTAAAAAACTCTCTATATAAGGCTAACACTTCATGTGATCTCATATATTTTCAACACACTTTATACTACTCTAATATAAATGAGACAACTATTCTGGGACAATTCCAAAATCCATATAGGACAACTAATTTGAAACAAAGGGAATATTATTTAATTTGGATGAGAATTTGGTAAGAGGTTGAATGATTCCAACTAAATTAAGATAAAGTGCAAGACGTTCGGGTTTACTGGTGGAATAACCTGCGCAAACGGACACATCTTTTTTTAATGAAAAGTTAGTTTATTCACTCAAAAAACGCCCAAAGAAAGAAAATAGAAGTTCAGCCCACAGCCCGAGCGAAGGAAAAAAACCCATGGAAAACAAGATCCAAGAAGGAGCAAACAGTAGGCCCAGAGAAGGCAAGGCAAGCCCACACCCTGGCCCACGGACCTAGAGAAGGTGCAAACAACCCAAACTAGATAAAAGGGCCGTTGGTACAAGAAGAAATACCAGTGCAGTTACCGTCGGCCAAAAGAGATGGGAAAGTTTGAACACCAGCATCCTTGCAACTGACAGTGCTAATCCGATGATTGAATCTGTCCAGCAGGGCATTGATGGCACGCAGATGGCTTTGATGGGACCAAGAAGCAGATGATGAATGATTGATTCTCTTAGAAAAGCCATCACTGAGATGAAGCTGGAGCAGAGGAAGGCCCTGTCTGAGTAAGAAGAGCAAGACTCTTTGTATGTGTACCAGCATTGATAAGTCCATAGCCTGATCCAGTATAGGGATGGAGTGAAGGCCAGTCCTCCCACTATCAGTGTAAACATACCTAGTTCCCAGATGGGGAGTACCATTGAAGGTAAATCTGGCAATAATCAGAAAGCAGGGACATTCAACAGTAGGAACAATGAGGTCAGTCGGTTCCAATGGAACAGGTAAGACAGGAGGCATGTTCCAATCAGCAGAGAAATCGCCAAATCGGCCCACATATTCTTAATATTGTTGTGGGACATGAGAATGAAAATCTTCCTACATATCATTGGTGATATTGAAACACAGCCGACCCAGGTTGCTAACCATGTTTTTAAAGATTCTAGAATTCCTTTCATGCCAAATGTGCCACATCAGAGTTGAAGGGCTAATCGAGCAGCAAATTTCTCAAGATGCCCCTTCCTGCTACTAACCAGCGAATGGGAGTCATCCACAATGTTCACAGACTGATACTGGTACCTGAATTTCCTCAGAAGGGAATGCTAAACATCCGAAGTGAAGTCACAATGCATAATGATCACATTGGAAACGAACATGGAAATGTGGCTAAATGTCAAAAGCCCACAACACAACAAACAAGAAATATGTAGAACTATGTTAGACACTGGCACAAAAGAAAAAACAAAAAGCCATTGGTGAAGAGGAGGCCCTCGAACATCTAATGGGTGACATATCAAGGTGGGACTGATCCGTCAACGGATTGATCACAACTCGACTCTGCAACACAGAGCAACTCGTAGCCTCAACTCAACAACTTAGCAACTCAGCAACTACTGCGACAATTGAAATTTGAGAAATTGAGCAATAACCGTCCCTAACTTCCTGTGTTTTTTTTTTCTAGCAGACACCTCTTGGAATACCATAAAAAAGGACGACAGAAGATGAAAAAGGAGGACGCCGAGAGACAAATTTGAAATTTGAAAAATTGCTCAAAGAGCCAGAGAGAAGAAACCATGGAAAAGACAAGGAAGGATCGAGAGATCGTACTGCTGGAACTTATCTTACAGATCTTGCTTTCTACATGTCTCACCCAGTCCTCATCTTCTCTCGCGGTGATGCAACAATTTCAGCCGAGTTTTCTTTAGTGGCTGTAAGCTCTTCTTTAATTAAAGGAAGGAATGCTTTATTAAGGGTTTTGCTGAAAGTAATGAGAATAAGCACCATGACAGAGTTGGGAGGCCAGGACTCCCTCAAAGCAGGCTCACCATTTTTCTTCTTCTCTCTTCTTCCCTTTCTCTTATTTTTAAATCATAGTTACAGACACCGCCATATGTTTGAAACAGCGCAGGTATGATGCAAAGTATCAGACCATCGATCCTTCAATGGTTGAAGCTACTCGCAATGACAAGATAGATGAGATGAGGTCTCTCTTGAAGGATGCGATGGAGATTCAAAAGAGGTGGTTGGCCGATGTGGTTAAACGATTGATAGTGGTGGTTGGAGTGCTCTCCAAGGACAAACTCAAGAACGGGGGAAGCTTCAGTGGTACGTTCGTCAGCTCGAGGGCCTCTTACAGCAGGAGGAGACGCTAACCATGCCATCCCCCGCATGGCACGTCTTGAGTTTCTGCAATTTGATGGCTCCGACCCATTTGCGTGGCTCTACTGAGCCAAACAATTTTTTCTCCACCGGTAAACCCCAGTTTCCTAGAAACTATTGTTAGCATCATGTTTTCACATTGAGGGGAAGGCACTTTAGTAGTTTCGCTGGATGGAGAAGTCCACTGCCATCTACAGTTGTGAGGACTTCTCTCGCAGCCTACTTACTCGATTTAGGTCTACTCCATACGATGATCCCACCACCATGCTTACAAAGTTGCAACAGCATTGTCACAAATACTGATCTTGAGATATTGACGACAATTCTTAATAACGAGATATTTTTCAAATTCTCAGGTTTTTATCGGGAATTTAACTGAAAAATCTCGTGGAAAATATAAATGATTTAAAAATAATTAAAATAAATATAATAAATAAATAATTATCATTTAACATTTCTTGAGCAAAAGAATATCATATAATTCTACATGAATTTATTATTAAATATTATATCAAAGTCATCCAATAAAAATAAAAGAAACAATAGTACTCGAGAAATAAATGAATTTTGACAATGACTCGTCTTATATGAACTCGATTAGTACTTGTATTAAATTCCTACAATAATAGTACTTGATTAGTCACATAAAATCATTGTAACAACTAAAAAAGGGAAAAATAATTAAATAATTTTTAAATGGTCCTCACAACTAATTAAGAAATTGAAATTTGAAATTTCAAAAAAATCTCAATTAAATTTTGTAATTGCAAACTTAATTAAATTTTATGATTAAATCAATCAAAACATTTATTAATATCTTCAAATTTGATAAACTTAGATTAGTTTTTTAATTTCTTAATATTTGTGGCTAAGAATTTTGGTTGGGCTATAAATTTTAAGGGTATAAAAAATATCAAATTTGAAAAGTCTAATAAACATGACTTGATTGATTTGGCTAAATTGATTTTTTGTAAGCTATATTCAAATGTAGGCCTTCACAATAAACAAGTAAAAATGTCATAAATGTTTACAGAGAAAGTAATTTAAATTACTCAAAATTCAAAAAGTCGAATAAACAAATATTTATCAACCCAATTGAAGTGAATTTCTATCCCATCCCAACAAGTTGTTTTGTCACAACCCGATCCCGTACGTGGGCCCAGGATGCGACTAATTTTTTTTTTTAAAAACCTTAACCCAATGAGTCACTAACTCCTTAACATACTACTCATGTGAGTCTAATAATTACATGAAATATCCTTGTCTTAAATATTCCTAAACATATTCAGCAAAATAATCCGAACAATTTTCACTCAAACACATGTAAGCAATATATTGAGCACACCAATACACAAATATATTACATGAAAACACCAAACTTACAGACATAGGTTTTTATGTACAAGAGGCATATTTATTATCAATATACATAAAGTAGTTCATAGATTCATTTTTTTTCCTCGAACGGGAAACTACAAGAAACATCCGAGTTTGATTCTTAGAGAGGTACCATGGGTTCCTCCATTCCTCCTTCTAGTTCACATCCTGCAATGTAAGGGACATGAGCAATAGCCCAGTGGGGAGAACTCACCATAAAATCCAACATACAATATTTGTGAAATTAATAACAATGCATGTTCCATCAATGAAATGCAGTTAATCTACTTAACTCATGTTTACCATAACATCCAACATAATACATGAAACCATAAATAATGCATGTTTTATGAATGCAATGCGGTTAATCCATTTAACCCATTTTCACCCTAGGATCACTTTCTAAGGTGTTTTTTAAATTTTTTAACCTGGGTAATCCCCCATTTAGCAACTTGCAAGTGCATAAGGTCTCCGCGACCCAGTCTACTAGCCCATCCAACACCAACGATTGATGGCGGTCGACCACGGCTTACTAACACGTCCAACCCAACGGTTCACAAACGATTTTCAGCCTAAAATCACAAGGTCTTCACGACCGGGTCTACTAGCCCATCCAACACCAGCGGTTGATGGCGGTCGACCTCAGCCTATTAACACGTCCAACCCAAAGGTTCGCAAACGGTGTTCGACTAATCTCAGCAATTATAGCCCAACGGCCAATATCAGATTTTCAAATTTATTATCTTTCATAGATTTAACTTATAAACATAATTCTCACATGCAAATGTCAAATGCATGATAATGCATGATTTCCATTGCCCTCCTTACATAGGGATTTATTCTGAAAGAATCACCAAATTCCAGCCTTACCCTTCGGTGTATCCACTACCAATACAAGAAATCAATAAAATAATCAATGTCACACAAACATATAAAATTGGATTTAATAACGCGAATGCCTTCACCCAGTTTTTACCCGACAATTCCAGACACTCCATGGGTCCATACGGCGTTATAGGCTAGAAGTCCTCGACTCCCTGACACTATTTTACTGCCTATGTTCTAAACAATTACAATATTTATATCCTTTACATGTAAGCAGTGTCAGGTCTCGTATTCTGGACCTATATAGCCTTTTCCATTTTTAAATGACCATTGATCTCATTTTAGTCTGGTGTTAGTGGGTTTAACATATAACACAATACAAGTGTTGGTTCGAGTCTCCTCACCTCTATTCGCAGAGATTATTACACAATCTGTAAGATAAAAAAAATAACAATATAAAATTCAAGTCGATAAAGTATTTACGAACTACTTCCCATCCCTCGTGCATTTTTCAAAAAGACATGATAAATGTAGTGGGTCCCCTTAATTCTTTCTGCTCCATTAAGTCAATAGTTAGTTGTCATCCAATCAAAATATCACATCAAAATAAAATATAAAGTACTCAGTACCCGGTCTCGTATTTTTTCCTAGCCAGGGAAAAGTATTAAGACAGAGCCCAGAGGGTACAATACAGGAAATTAAATAAAAGTGCTCAGTGCCCAAATCCTTTTACCACCGGGAGACCAAGGCCGTCTCAGATGGCTACCAAGCGGCGTTTCCGTTGTGCTGCAAGTGGAGATTTTCGGCCTAGAGAGTACAATGCAAGTAATATAAAAAGTACTTAGTGTCCCATTTCAAGACCATCGGGTGACTAAGCGCCCCCTCAGATGGTATCATCGAGCGACTAAGCGTCACTACTGATGAACTACCGGGTGACTAAGTGCCACCTCAAGTGGTATCACTGAGCGATTAAGCGCCACTACTGACGAACCACCGGGTGACTAAGCGCCACCTCAAATTGTATCACCTATCGACTAAGCGCCACTACTGATGAACCACCGGGTGTCTAAGCGGCACCTCAAATGGTACCACCGGGTGACTAGCGCCACTAAAGATGATAATGTGACCCAGAGGTTATGATACTGAATTTAAACATACAATGCGTAAAAATAAATACACAATCGTTAAATGGGGTTAATCTTTTCCCCTCTTTTAATTAAAGGCTGAAAAACAAGCTTTGAACTTAAAATAAAATGATTTTAAAGGTATAATTTAAAATTTGGGAGAAAAGCCTACCTCCCTTCATTTTGAAAAATTTAATTTTAAAACCCAATAATAAACTATTGAAATTATTAAAATTAAAAATAAAACTATTTTGGTACCTCACAAGTGAAAATCCGTCGATTTTTTACAAAGTTTCGAAAACCCGACGTTGATACGAGAACCTTCGGAGTTTGGCTACTACAGCCACTTCTATTGTTTACGGTTGCACCTACCGAAGAAAAGAAGAAATGAAAATGAAAGAAGAGAAAGGGACAGGAAAGAGTTTGACCGTTGAAGGAAGGAAGAGAAGAGAGAGAGGGGTTGCTGTCTTGAACTGAAAGGAGAAGAAGAAACAAGAGGCGAAAGATGGAGAGAGAGTGAAACGGCAGTGGCTCTTGTTTTCTTTTGTTTTTTCTTTACTTCCTCCCCATTTACGCGTTCAGGCGTTTAAACAAAGGAATGGGTTGGCTGAAAGGCAACCACGTTTCAGGTTGACGTGTGATGTTTATCCTATAAGATACTTTATATTTTTTTATTATTATTTCTTTTTTAAAAATTCCTTTCATATCCTTTGTTAAATCTGAGTATTTCAAGGTCCCTCTAATTTAATCTCAACAGTTCACTAGATCAAATATTAAATTATTAATATAGTATTAAATTTTGGATAAAAATTTCGGTCAACAACTCAGTGTTTTAATAAAAAAACACTGATTTGATAAAATTTCTTAATTGTAAAGAATCTCCTGGAGAAAATTTAGTTTTATAATTAGGTAGATTAAATTAATCTGATAAAAACATTCTGAAGTTTCAAAGTGTTTTGGAGTAAAAAACCACTCCATCCAAATGACAGAGTATTCGACGGCTCACATTTTAAGACATAAAATAATTATTAAAAACTTGATATTTTGGAAATCTAAAGATACAAAAGGCTCACTCATTTTACAGATTGAATATTAACTTCCTTCGTATATTTTTAGGATTTTATCTTCCATATCCAAGTGGGGTTTTGCTACCTATAAAATTTTAGGTAGTGAAAATATGTAGAATTATGTCGAAATTGACATTTCGTTAAGTCCAGATTTTAAAAATAATGAAAGATCTACAATTTGAGGTTAAAATAAAATGAAATGACTGAGTTTCTAAAGCAGCCAAGTTTTAACCCTAAAATAATATTATTAATAATCATAACTTGTTATTATACCTTTAAAATTTAATTTGAAAGAGTTTTCGGACTCGGATCGAGTCAAACTCAGACTCGATGAAAAGTTCATTCAAAATTCTTCATGATCAACGTAATAAAACTTATAATTAATGGGTAAAAATATTTAGTTAATTAAAATCTGTCTAAATTAACAACTAATTTGGGCTGGGGTATCACACCCCACCCCCTTAATGAAATTTCGTCCCGAAATTTTAACAAAATGTTCATACCTTTAATCAATGAAGAGACTGGGGTATAATTTGCGCATTGTTGTCTTCGGCTCCCACGTTACATGTTGGGTCTCACGATGCTGCCACAGTACTTGTACAAGCGGTATAGTCTTTCGTCGTAGTACTTGAGTTCGGGTGCCTTGAATATCAATAGGAACTTCTTCAAAAGTCAAATCCTTAGATATTTCAATATCTTCCACATTAATCACATGAGATGGGTTGGGTTCGTACTTTCGAAGCATAGATACATGAAATATGTTGTGTACCTTTTCCAGATTTTGAGGTAATGCTAGCTGGTAGGCAACTTGTCCAATTCTTTTGAGGATCTCAAACGGTCCGATGTATCGAGGTGATAATTTCCCTTTACGTCCAAACCTCTGCATTCCATGACGCGGGGCTACACGTAAGAATACAAAATCTCCCACTTCAAATTCCAACGGCCTTCGTCTTTTGTTGGCGTAACTTTTCTATCGGCTCTGGGTAGTTTTAAGACGTTGCCTTATGATTTCCACCTGTACTGTTGTCTCACGTACCATTTCCAGTCCTAACAGTGCTTTATCTCCTATCTCTGTCTAACACAAGGGGTGATTTGCAAGGTCTACCATATAAAGCCTTATACGGTGCCATTTGTATACTTGGTAACTATTATTATATACAAATTCAATCAGGACCAGATGATCTTCCCAACTTCCTTACATGTCCATAACACATGCTCTTAACATGTCCACATGTCCTCCAATGTTTGAATGGTCCTTTCAGACTGACCATCTGTCTGAGGGTGAAATGCTGTGCTGAAATATAACTTTGTACCCAATTGACTTTGCAATCCTTGCCAAAATCGAGAAATAAATCAGGTATCTCTATCTGACACAATATAGACTGGTACTCCGTGCAGTCGGACTATCTCTTTAATATAGATCTTGCTCAGAGTATCCAACGAATCCTTCTTCTTGATAGGTAGAAAGTGAGCTGACTTCGTAAGTTGGTCAACAATTACCCATATTGAATCATTCTTTTTGGTAGACTTAGGAATCCTGTCACAAAATCAATTGTGATGTGTTCCCACTTCCACTTGGCTATTGGGAGAGGTTGTGTCAATCCACCTGGTCGTTAGTGTTCAGCTTTAACTTGTTGACAAGTTAGATATTTGGACACAAAATGTGCCACTTCTTTTTTCATTCCTCTCCACTAGAATTATCGACGTAGATCACGATACATCTTTGTGCTACTAGGATGGACCGCAAATTTAGAGTGATGATAGTGATTGAGTACTTTCTCTCTGCAATCTTCAGATTTTGGTACGAATAATCATTCTTTGAATGTTTAACCTCTATCGGATCTAACCTTCCAATTTTCCAATTCCACTCCATTAGATAGCTATGTTTTTATCTTCTGAGCTTCAGGATCACTATGTTGTCTTTCCAACACAATTCCGATAATTTCAAGTTGTAACACTAGATTTTGAATCCATGCTGACGCCCTGCTTTCAATTAATTCCAAGTCATAGTCGGACAAGACTTCTAGTAATCTCCATTGTAAAGATGCTGCTTTGGTAATATCACCACGTGACTTCCTACTTAAGGCATCTGCCACCACATTACATTTCCCTGGATGGTAGGAGAGTTGAAAGTCATAATCTCCTAAATATTCCATCCATCTCTGTTGTCTCATATTTAAATCCTTTTGAGTAAACAGATATTTGAGACTATAGTGGTCAGAATAGACATTAAACAGCTCACCATACAGGTAATGTCTCCACAGTTTTAGTGCGAACACCACAACTGCCAATTCCAGATCGTGCGTTGGGTAGTTTTGCTCGTGTCCTTTCAACTGTCTCGATCCATACGCAATAACTTTATCTTCTTGCATCAGAACACAACCCAATCCAAGTTTAGAGGCATCACAATAGACCTCGTAACCGCATCCCTGCTTTGGTATAGTTAGTACATGAGAAATGGTTAGCTTCTTCTTAAGGTCCTGAAATGCATCTTCACATGCTTCTCTCCATTCAAATTTGACATCTTTCCGAGTCAAGCGAGTCATTGGCACCGCAATCTGAGAGAAATGTGGGATAAATTTCCGATAATATCTCTCCAAACCAAGAAAACTCCGAATTTCCGTGACATTTTTGGGTCTTTCCCAGTTCATAACTGTTTCCACTTTTGCCGGATCTACTAAAATTCCATTGGCTGACACCACGTGTCCGAAAAATTGGACTTGAGTTAGTCAAAATTCACACTTACCGAGTTTGGCGTATAGTTGGTGATCTCGTAAAGTTTACGAAACGGTGCGTAAATGCTGCTCATGCTCCTCTTCAGACGAGGAGTATATCAAAATGTCGTCAATGAAGACGATTACAAACTCCAGTAAATAGGGTCGGAAGATCTGATTCATCAAATCCATGAAGGTAGCTGGTGCATTAGTCACTCCGAATGGCATGATCAAAAACTCATACTGGCCATACTGAGTGCGAAACGCAGTCTTCGGAATATCCTCCTCCCTTACTCCGAGTTGGTGATATCCCGATCTTAAATCGATTTCTGAGAAACACCTTGCTTCTTTCAACAAATTGAATAAATCGTCTATTCTATGTAACGGATATTTATTTTTAATAGTGACCTGATTCAAAGGTCGATAGTCTATGCACATCCTCAAAGATCCGTCCTTCTTTTTTACAAAGAGAGCAGGTGCGCCCTAAGGTGAATTGCTCAAACGGATAAAACCAAGTTGAAGAAGCTCATCTATTTGTTTCGCCAATTCTTTCTGTTCTGCTGACGCCATCCTGTAGGGTGCTATGGATATAGGAGATGTTCCAGGCTGCAAATCAATCACAAAATCAATCTGTCGGCAGTGGAGGCAAACCATTGAGTTTATCTGGGGAAAACATCTGGAAACTCACAAACTACTCGAGGTAAAATAGATTCTATTCTTTCCACATCCTCCCATCCCATACTGGCCACTACTCTACCAGGGTAGGCCTTCAAACCAGAGAATTTCACTATCACTATATCATATGGTATCAACTTTTCTACAAATCTACACTTGGTTGTAGATGTCGCATATATCTTTCTTTGCAGACAATCTATCATAATTTGATGTGCAATTAACCAATCCATGCCTAAGATGACATCAAAATCCATCATCTCTATGACAAAAAAGTCATATATCAAATCTAAGTCACCCATTTTTAGAATACAGGATCTGCATACCTGATCCACTCGTACCTCTTTTCCTAATGGTGACATTACTGTTAGAGGTTTCATGACAACTACTGAGGGTAAACCCATCTTAACATGACTTAGAGATAAATGAGTGAGAAGCACCGGTATCAACTAATATTTGTGCCATATAACTAAAGAGAGGTATGGTACCTTCCATCACAGCGTTTTTAGCTGGTTCCTCCTCCCGAGTTCCCATGGTGTAGACTCTGCCTCGGGTCGTCAGAGAGCGACCCTGTCCTCTCGGTTGACCGGTCCTTTGTGGCACACTTCCAGATGTTGTTGAACCTTTGGAGGGTGGTGGAGTAGACTGTACCTGAGACTGTACTGGTCTGACATTCTGAGTAAATCCTGCCACATTGTTCTGATTGTCAGGATAAGGACAATCTTTAACATAGTGTCCCATTTGCTTGCACCTGAAGCACGCTTGATTGTCCGTTGTTGGTGGATTACTCTGTGGACTCTGCCTCACTATGTGACCTGGCTGGTTACACGTGTAACATATCACTTGCGTTAGACCGGTGTTTCTAGTCTGTCCCACAAATGTTTGTCCTTTCTTGGAGAATGGACCCTTGTTAAACCTCCTTATTTTGTTAGGCAAAGGTGGTTTCTGACTATTCGTCGGACGAGATCGATCCAAATTTCTGTTGGTTGTGTCAACAGCTTCCATCATGAAGGCTCGGTTGATTGCCTCTTCCAGAGTGGCAAATTGCGTTCCTGACATTTGTCGCTGAAAATAAGGACGAAGCCCTTCAATGTAGTGTTGAATATTTTCTTCTTCAGTATCAAAAAGTCGTGGTGTGTATTGACAGAGATTCAGGAATTTTGAAGAATATTGTGCCACTGGAACGGAGTCCTGCTTCAATTCAAGAAATTGTTTCCTTTTGGCATCTCTTACTACTTTTGAATAGTAGCGGGCAAGGAAGGCAATAAAAAACTCCTCCCAAGTCATCGGTTCTCGGTTTCTTGCATTATGTCTAACTTCCTACCATTTATATGCATCTCCCTCCAGCTGATAGGTGGCTAATGTGACCTTATACTCTTTTGCAGTTGCTAGTGTGTCGAATATTCGACCAACCTTATTGATCCAGTTTTCTGCTTCGGCTGGATCCACATTCCCAGTGAAAGTCGGTGGATTCAACTGCTTGAAATTTTTAGAGCTATGGTAGCTCTTCTTTCGAGGGTCCTCTGTCGAGGTCGGTGGAGATCATCCACTATCCTTTGGAAAGCTTCCACCGTGGTTTGTACGACATCTAAGGGGTCAGGTCGATTTTCAGGAGGTGGAACCGCACTTTCCCCTTGACTCTCCGATTCTCCAGCTGACCCAGACATTTCCTATAGTCATCATTGTAGTAACATATTTCATTTAAACAAGGTTTATCAAGTCATAAGATAAACAAACGTACTTTATATATTACATATCAGAGAAGTTATTTCAGTTACAAAAGAGTACATACATACATTCCCTTTTCACAAAAGTTTCCCCAAAAAGTTTCCTTCCTAAGAATTTTTCCCATCTTTTTACATTTTTACATGTATACATATATGTATATTTTTACACCCATCCTTTCCTATCTAGCACTATTTCCCTCTTTCTTGTTTTTTTTTCCCTAGTCTCCCCCATCCAATTCAGAAGTGAGTCTTGATTGATAAGGGCAAGTGTCTTCTTGGTGACCAAATATTCCACATGACTGACATGGAACAGGTACCGCAAGTCTCATGAAAGGACAATTCACATCTCGATGTTCTATTATTCCACATATCGGGCAAAACTGGAGAAGAGGATAGGGACAATATTCAACAGTGTGCCCTGTTTGTTAATAGTTCTTACAGAGATCCTCAGGTACTGATTCTACAGCAGGAGGTTCTGGTTCCCTAATTAGATTTGCAATTAAGGGTTCTATTATGGGGGGTGCAATTAAGGGTTCTACAACTAGGGGTTCTGGCTCCTCGACTAGTGTTAAGGGTCTATGAGGAGGATACTCATATGATGGTGTATCAGGGGAATATTGGGGTGATGGTGTATCAGGGGAATACTGGGGTGATGGTGTATCAGGGGAATACTAGAGTGATGAGATATAGGCTTCACTATTCTCTTTTTCCTCTGGGTCAGATTCTGATATAGCCCATTGAATCTCACTATCAGAAGATATTTCTATTACTTTTCCTTTTTCAGATTTTGAAGTCATCTGGGATTCAATCTCATCTGGGTCGGATTTCGATGTCCATGATATTGAGTCTGAGTCACTAAGTGAAAAAGGTATCACCAATGGACTGGAAAGGGTGCCTTTTCCTGTTACTGAAGCTGATATTTTATCGTCAGACACTGCTGTCCAAAAATATAACAACAGTTAGTAATGGAGGAAATAAATAATAATAATGCATTAAACAAACCCACAACCACAAAACCCTACGAAGCATGTATAGTCCCATCACAATCCGAGAGCTTGAACCTAGGTTCTGATACCACCTTTGCCACGACCCGATCCCGTACGTGGGCCCGGGAGGCGACTAATTTTTTTTTAAAAAAGCCCTTAACCCATTGAGTCACTAACTCCTTCACATACTACCCATGTGAGTCTAATAACTACATGAAATATCCGTGTCTTAAATATTCCTAAACATATTCAGCAAAATAATTCAAACAATTTTCACTTCAAACACATGGAAGCAATATATTGAGCACACCAATACACAAATATATTACATGGAAACACCAAACTTACAGACATAGGTTTTTATGCCACAAGAGGCATATTTATTATCAATATACATATAATAGTTCATAGATTCATTTTGTTTCCTCGAGCGGGAAACTATAAGAAACATCCGAGTTTGATTCTTATCGAGGTACCATGGGTTCCTCCATTCCTCCTTCTAGTTCGTATCCTGTAATGTAAGAGACATGAGCAATAACCCAGTGGAGAGAGCTCACCATAAAATCCAACATACAATATTCGTGAAATTAACAATATTGCATGTTCCAACAATGAAATGCAGTTAATCTACTTAACTCATGTTTACCATAACATCAACATAATACATGAAACCATAAATAATGCATGTTTCATGAATGCAATGCGGTTAATCCACTTAACCCATTTTCACCATAGGATCACTTTCTAAGGTGTTTTATAAATTTTTTAACTGGGGTCATCCCCCATTTAGCAACTTACAAGTACATAAGGTCTCCGCGACCCAGTCTACTAGCCCATCCAACACCAACGGTTGTGGCGGTCGACCACGGCTTACTAACACATCCAACCCAACGGTTCGTAAACTGTGTTCAGCCTAATATCACAAGGTCTGCACGACCCGGTCTACTAGCCTATCCAACACCAGCAGTTGATGGCGGTCGACCTCAGCCTACTAACATGTCCAACCCAATGGTTAGCAAACGGTGTTCAGCTAATCTCAGCAATTATAGCCCAACGGCCAATTTCAGATTTTCAAAGTTATTATTTTTCACATATTTAACTTATAAACATAATTTTCATATGCAAATGTCAAATGTATGATTTCCATTGCCCTCCTTACACAGGGATTTATTCTGAGAGAATCACCAAATTCCAGCTTTACCCATCGGTGTATCCACTACCAATACAAGAAATCAATAAAATAATCAATGTCACACAAACATATAAAACTGGATTTAATAACACGAATGCCTTCACCCAGTTTTTACCCGACAATTCCAGACACTCCATGGGTCCATACTGCGTTATAGGCTACAAGTCCTCAACTCCCCGACACTATTTTAACGCCTGCGTTCTAAACTGTTAGAACATTTACATCCCTTACATGTAAGCAGTGTCAGGTCCTGTATTCTGGACCTATATAGCCTTTTCCATCTTTATATTACCATGGATCCCATTTCAATCTGGTGTTAGTGGGTTTAACATATAACACAATACAAGTGTTGGTTCCAGTTTCCTCACCTCTATTCACAAAGATTATTACACAATCTGTAAGATAAAAAAAATAATAATATAAATTCCAAGTCGATAAAGTATTTACGAATTACTTCCCATCCCCCGTGCATTTTCCAAGAAAACATGATAAATGTAGTGGGTCCCTTTAATTCTTTCTACTCCATTAAGTCAATAGTTAGTTGTCAGCCAATCAAAACATCATATCAAAATAAAAATATAAAGTACTCAGTGCACGGTCTCGTATTTTTCCCTGGCTAGGGAAAAATATTGAGAGAGTGCCTAGATGGTACAGTACAGAAAATTAAATAAAAGTGCTTAGTGCCCAAATCCTTTTACCACCGGGCGACCAAGGCTGTCTCAAATGGCCACCGAACGGCATTTCCGTTGTGCTACAGGTGGAGATTTTCGGCCCAGAGAGTACAATGCAAGTAATATAAAAAGTACTCAGTGCCCCACTTTAAGTCCATCGGGTGACTAAGCGCCCCCTCAGATGGTATCATTGAGCAACTAAGCGTCACTATTGATGAACCACCGGGTGACTAAGTGCCATCTCAAATGGTATCACCGAACGACTAAGCGCCACTACAGATGAACCACTAGGTGACTAAGCGCCACATCAAATGGTATCACTGAGCGACTAAGCACCACTATTGATGAACCACTGGGTGACTAAGCGCCACCTCAAATGGTACTACCGAGCGACTAGTGCCACTACGGATGATAGTGTGGCCCAGAGGTTATGACATTGAATATAAACATATAATGTGTAAAAATAAACACACAATCGTTAAATGGGGTTAATCTTTTCCCCTTTTTAATTAAAGGCTGAAAACAAGCTTTAAACTTAAAATAAAATGATTTTAAAGGTATAATTTAAAATTTGGGAGAAAAGTCTACCCTCCTTTCATTTTGAAAAATTTAATTTTAAAACCCAATAATAAACTATTGAAATTATTAAAATTAAAAATAAAACTATTTTGGTACCTCACACGCGAAAATCTGTCGATTTTTTACCAAGTTTCGAAAACCCGACGTTGATACTAGAACCTTCGAAGTTTGGCTACTACAGCCACTTCTATTGTTTACGGTTGCACCGACCGAAGAAAAGAAGAAATGAAAATGAAAGAAGAGAAAGGGACAGGGAAGAGTTTGACCGGTGAAGGAAGGAAGAGAAGAGAGAGGGGTTGCTGTCTTGATCTGAAAGGAGAAGAAGAAACAAGAGGCGAAAGATGGAGAGAGAGTGAAACGGAAGTGGCTCTTTTTTTTTTCTTCTTTACTTCCTCCCCATTTAGGCGTTCAGGCGTTTAAATAAAGGAATGGGTTGGCTGAAAGCCAACCACGTTTCAGGTTGACGTGTGATGCTTATCCTATAAGATATTTTATATTATTTTATTATTATTTCTTTTTTAAAAATTTCTTTCATATCCTTTGTTAAATCTGAGTATTTTAAGGTCCCTCTAATTTAATCTGAATAGTTCACTAGATCAAATATTAAATTATTAACATAATATTAAATTTTGAATAAAAATTTCGGTCAACAACTCGGTGTTTTAATAAAAAAACACTGATTTGATAAAATTTCTTAATTTTAAAGAATCTCCTAGAGAAAATTTAATTTTATAATTAGGTAGATTAAATTAATCTGATAAAAATATTCTAAAGTTTCAAAGTGTTTTGGAGTAAAAAACCACTTCATCTAAACGACAGAGTATTCGACGGCTCACATTTTTTGACATAAAATAATTATTAAAAACTCGATATTTTGGAAATCTGAAGATACAAATGGCTCACTCATTTTACAGATTGAATATTAACTTCCTTCGTATACTTTAGGATTTTATCTTCCCTATCCAAGTGGGGTTTTGCCACCTATAAAATTTTAGGTAGTGAAAATAGGTAGAATTAGGTCGAGATTGGCATTCTGTTAAGTCCGGATTTTAAAAATAATGCAAGAGCTACAATTTGAGGTTGAAATAAAATGAAATAACTGCGTTTCTAAAGCAGCCAAGTTTTAACCCTAAAATAATATTATTAATAATCATAACTTGTTATTATACCTTTAAAATTTAATTTGAAAGAGTTTTCGGACTCAGATCGAGTCAAACTCAGACTCGATGGAAAGCTCATTCAAAATTCTTCATGATCAATGTAATAAAACTTATAATTAATGGCTAAAAATATTTAATTAATTAAAATTTATCTAAATTAACCACTAATTTGGGCTGGAGTATCACATGTTTAAGAAACTAAAATTTTTAAAATAAAATATTAATTTTAAAATGATCAAATTTTGAAGAGTTTAATAAATATGGCTTAGTTGATTTGGTCACTTTGATTATTGGGCCTTATGTTCAAATATAGACTTGTTAATGGGTAAATTAAATGGTTATAAATATTTAGAGATTAAAATAATTTAAATTAATCAAATTTGAAAATACTAATAAATAAAATTTCATGATCGAATTAAAGTGATTTTCGTAAACTCTTTATTTATATGTGCACTTTTCCAAATAATTCTATGTAGTGATTTAATTATCAATATAACTATTTTAATTATATAAAATAAGATACACCTTCTCCCACAATTTATAAAACTACCCATAAAGTCAACACACCTTCCATTTCTCCCCTTCCTTGGTTACCCAAATTTAGGAGACACATTGTAATCTTGAATCTGCACTCCTCCCTGCATAATCATGCGCGGAGAAAATTACCAGTAATATTGCATTTTTACTATGATATTATCCTTTTGTGCGTTAAAAACGCGATATTAACGTTTAATTCTCGTTTTTAATGGTGTTGACGACAATATTGCGTTTTTAATGCGAAAACGTTATTTTGCCAATATTTTCGTGGTAAATTCGAAAATATAGGCGGTATTTGTTACATTTGTGACTGGCCACTAATGTGGAGGAGTACCAAACTCTCTTTGAGGAGCTAGCTAACTACACCGAAGTGCTCAATGAATCTTTTATTTTGAGTTGTTTCTTGAGAGGCATGATGGAGGAAATTCGGTTGAGTGTCCAAATGTTGATGCAACACAACATTGACCCGAAATCAAAGAATTATAGAAATTTCTATTTTTATTTTTTTCTATTTGCAAAATTAGATTTATTTCTCTTTTTAATTTTTAATTTTTTATTTATTTTATTTCATATTGTAGTTTTGGGTTTTCTTATAAAAGCCCACTAGATAATGTAATTGGGATCTTTGAACAATGAATTTGGGATTTTCCTGATCTCTCTCGCCTCTTCTCCTCTCTTCTTCTTCGGGTGGACTTTCGTGTCTTCTTCTCTCCTCTTTTTTTCCTTTTCTTCTTATTTTCTTCCTTCTTCTTCTCCTCTTCTCCCATTCTTGTGGATTCAAGAATCTGATGACGAAGTTGCTCGCCATTCTTAGATCTGTTTGGTGTTTCCAAACAGAGTTAACTGTTGTTTGCGACGCCTCATCTGCTTGCCACGCTCGCCAAGGATAGCTGCCTCGCCCGTGTGTTGCCTACAACAACCCAGGCGCTACCCATTCTCAAATCTCACCTGAAACCAGCCCACTCACTCAAACAACCATCCCTTATCTTCCCCCTCCACCTAAACCCAGTCCATGTTCTACCACCTCAACCAAATCCAGCCACCATCCACTTCTGTCCTTAACCCGAGACCCATTTACCAACTTATCTTTAATACCCATTAATGCCACCATTCATCACCATTTCAACCTTCACCACCCAACATGCCCATTATCCATGTTCCTCCCTTTCGATTTTATTATTTTCCCCACCTACAACCATGTTGACCACCAATTACACTGATATGCATTAAATGGATATGAGTTTTCTCCGTTAGCCCTCCATTAGATCCACTAAGCCCATTAATCCCATTATTGATCCATTAAAACCCATTTAAAATGTAAGTTTTAACTGAGCTACTCATCCATATTTTCACCCGATCATACTCGCTGTGTCAAGTAGTATCAAGAGCTAGTGTTCACCCGACCGATCGAAGGCTTTCCCTTCCTCATCGTGAGCGAATGAGATAGTCTCCATCAAGTGGTTATCTGAGCCTTAATCCAACCATTCCTAAACGAAAGTGTGTCCTTCATTATGAATGTATGAGATGTCCTTCATCAAATGCAATACAGAACCTCGCTAGGAGGGTGATTTAAAAAAAAAAAATCAGTAAAAAAAAAAGTGGATCTCAGATCTAATGGCTTCATATAGTTCAATGCCCTCGGGATTTGATCATCTTGATGATCGACGCGTCCCACCCAAGAACAACCATCATGGCTATCAGGTTAGGAGACCTCACATGTCCTACACTCAACTCGCTTATGATGACGACTTGAGCGATGACAAGGTGGATGACATCCTAGTGCAGCATGTGTGGAGACGCGATAATGGTAGGATGCATGATCGTCATTGAGATTACTGTAGGAAGGTGGACCCTCCATCTTTCAACGTTCCATCTTTCACCACACAGTTGTTGCGCACCTACGACCCTCCGGCAGATTGTGACCGAAGTCAATTAGTGCCTGAAAAAGAAGACTCATCATTCCCAGCCATCGACATCAAGCTGGAATCGCTAAAGACAAATGAGATTCCGACATTGGTTGAATTGGAGTCGGCCTCAGGAATCATGCTAGTCTCACCAAAATTCATGTCGTCCCCTAAAAGTGACCTTGGAATCCGTGTATGTTCCCTTAGAAATAGCCTCGGAATGTGTGCCAGCATCTTCAAAATGAGTGACAGTCTCCTTAGAATATGTCCGTACTTCTTCGAAATGCATGTATATTCCATCAAGTGTCAGAATTCGCGCCTTATCCCACTATACACAACCTTAGAATTCATGCATGTTTCTTTGGGATGTGTTCCCACTCCCTTGGGATTTGTGCATGTTCTTTCAAAATTAGTGCAAGTTCCTCTAGATATAGTGTTCCTTTAACTAGTTGCAGCCAGTTCAAACATAACCCTTATTGGAGAATGAGCCAGTAGCGTTGTCGGCGCCACAATCAATGCAACAGACGATGTTGATCCTCCATTAGTGTTGCAACTGCCACAGATGTCACAGGCATCATAGATTAAATAACTCTTCATTATTTGTGAGTTGGCAACGACCGAGCCACCATTGGCGTTCCAACTGCCACCGGGCACCACATGCACCATATGCATCACAAACGTCATCAGAACAAAAATGATTGAAAGTGACCCTTATTTTTTCTCCTTTGACGTCAAGCCACCACTCATTGTTGTTGAAGACGTCTTGTATCGTGTTGCTCCTAATGACATTGAGGAACCGTGCATGCCAACTGAAGTCATGAACAACAAGATACACTGCAAATTGTCGACTAGTGTGTGCGAATCATCAAGATGAACGAAAATCACCGTCAAGTATCACAAATTCTCACATTGGACTCAAACTCAAGGAAGAGTTCCTTTTCAACCACGAGGGACTAATGCAGCATAACAACAACCCAAAATTGGAGCCAAAATGAGAAACCCGGGTTGGAAATCAAAGAATTATAGAAATTTCTATTTTTATTTATTTCTATTTGCAAAATTAGATTTATTTGCATTTCTTTCTCTTTTTAATTTTTTGTTCGTTTTGATTTTATTTCTTATTTTAGTTTTGGATTTTCTTATAAAAGTCTATTAAGAATGTAATTAGCATTTTTGAACAATGAATTTGGGACTTCCCTGATATCTTTCCACTCTCTTCCTCTCTTCTTGTACGGATGGACTCTCGTGTCTTCTTCTTTCCTCTTCTCTTCTTTCTATTATTCTCTTATTCCTTATTCTTCTCCTTTTCATGTGGATTCAAGAACCCGACGACGACGTTGTTCGCCATTCTCAGATCTGTTTGGTGTTTCCAAACATAAGTAACTATTGTTTGCAGCGCTTTATCTGCTCGCCAGGACCGCCCAGGATCGCTGCCTCATCTGTATGTTGCCTGCAACAATCTAGATGTTACCCCTTCTCAGATCTAGCCTAAAACCAGCCCACTCGCCCAATCAACTATTCTTTATCTTCCTCCTCCACCCGAACCTATTCCTTATTCTCCCGTCTCAACCAAATCCAGTCACCATCCACTTCTGCCCTTAACGCGAGACTCCATTACCAACTTATCCTTAACACCCATTAATGCCGCTACTCATCTCCATTTCAATCTCCACCACCTAATGTGCCCATTATCCATGTTCCTACCTTCTATTTTATTTTTTTCCCCACTTACAACCAGTTGACCACCAATTACAATTTGACCATTCCCTGATATGAATTAAACAGATATGAGTTTCCTCCATTAGCCCTCCATTAGCCCTCCATTAGATCCATTAAGCCTATTAAGTCCCCATTAATCCCATTATTGACCCATTAAACCCTTTCAATCATATTTAAAATTTATGTTCACTGAGCCACCTGTCCATATTTTTACTCAATTCTACCCGTTGCGTCAGATGTTGAGGCCCCGCAATCTTCCCGATGCAATCGGACTGGTGCGCATGCAAGAGGATAAAGTCAATGCGCGGAGGAGACAATCACATTTTGAGGCATTCCCCTTTATGTGGCTAGTTCTAAACCTCCGACTCCAATTGTAAAGAAGTTAATGCCGATGGAGATGAAGGAGAGAAGGGCTAAAGGTCTATGTTATAATTGAGATGAAAAGTTCATACCAGGCCATAAATGTTGTGTGCATAAATTATTTCTCATGGAGAGAAGTTGGGCTGAGGAGGCAAATGAAGCTAAAAAGATTAGCGAGCACGACGAGAATGGTAAGGGAGGTGTCGACCACACCCTCCCATTGGAGATGTCATTACACCAATGTTGTCAAACCTGGCCTGGCTGGCAGGTTGACCCGCGGTTCAATCGTGACCGGCTAGTTAAAGGGTTGGGTCGATTTAAAACCCATCTGAGTTTAAAACCCGTAAAAACCCTCTTCAACCTGTGGTTCCATCCATCTTTTTCACATTAACCCGTGACCCATTTTTAACAAAAACCCATTTCTTAAAAAAAATATATATATTTAAACGTTGGTTCCTGGAATGGAACAGACTCATGAGTGACAACTGGGAATGGGAGGGGAAGGGATTTTGATGGGAGTCAAATCCCAGTGTAGAACGGCAAGAAAGGAATGGAGGATTTCCATTTCCACAGTGCAAAACTGCAAGAAGGGAAGGTTTCCATTTCCACAATGTAGAACGGCAAGAAGGGAGGGTTTCCAAAGGGCTTTCGACTATGATTTCCTCATTCTCTCAAGTTTGCAATCCTCCATTCCCAATTTCCCATCACCTTCCTCGACCATCTTGTTGTGCTACTACTACTGTTCATTGTCTTCTCTCATCCTCTCAGAAAAACGATCATCCCATGGAGTCTGCAATCTACAGTGGTGCATCGTCTCTAATTTCATTCGAAAATCGTCTAGGATTCCAGGGCAGCCTGCCGGCCTTCTTCCTCTTCTTCGTGTTGTATGGTTGCCTGTATGGAAATGATAAAATTCCATTCTTAAAACCCCCTTCGAAAATTATTTGCTTTTTTTTTTTTTGCATTTCTACTATAATTTCAGCCATTTTGTTCTCCCCCTCTGCCAATACATGAAGAATTTCAGCCATGGCAGTATGGAACATTTGTATAAGATGTTGGCTCTCTCTTGCAATGTGGTGTTGGACCCCTCTGCTATGTTGCCCTTAATTCAGGTTGTGCCTTCCTCTGTTTTATTCGTCCTTGGTGAGTTTTTTTTCTCTCTCAGTTGGGCCTCATATGAGGTCCTGTTTTCTGTTCATTTCCTTCCGCCTCCTTCTTGGCATGGCTGGTTCGTTTGGTTGTCCTTCTGTAGGTTCTGGCATTGTTTATGCCTTTTGCCTGGCTCGGGCTCTGCTTAGTAAGTTGTATTCTTTTGGGTTTTTTTTCTCTTGGACGAAATAAACACGTACCTTCATTAAAAAAAGTACACGAAGAATTGAAGACTAGTAGTTTTCAGGTTTAGATGCATTTGATGTGTATGCAACTATGCATGGCTCACAAAATGGAACTGCCCCTTTCTGATGCTTACCAGTTACCACTACCTTGATTCACAATTTTGTATTTGTTTCAAACTTATTGTTGCTAATTTATCATACATTTTTGTTAGTTTACAAGTTGTATGATTGTATGATTATCAATGTCCAATTTTTAAGAGTATGATTTTATTCTCCCATCTCATAACCAAAGTAAAAAAGTCTCGCTCAACTCGTGGAAAGACTGATGTCACATGGAACCATGTGAAACTTGATAATCACTTCCAATGTCTTTAATGTGATAAAGAAGTTAAAGGTGGAGGGATCAATCGCATGAAATATCATTTAGCACAAATTAAAGGTAAGAGGGTTGAATCATGTAAATAGGTTCCACTACATGTTAGTTTTTCAATGATACAAAGTTTGGATGAGATTGCTTCTCAAAAGATAAATAAAAAGCAAAAGACTTGTTCACAAGGTGAAGGGAGTCAACTTCCAACTTATCTTGAATTAACTCAATCATCTGAAGAAAATGGAATCCAAGAAATTCTGAGATTAGGTCATGGTGATAAGAATAAAGGGCTAACCATAAATGAGGGAGGGCGAAAGGGTGAAAAAAAAATTCTTTCCTCAAACCACAAAAGGGCCTTAACCCACTATTAGAAGTGCAATGGCAAGCAAAGATGCCATTAATGTTGCACATATGGTTGTTTCTAGGTGGTTCTATGATGCAGTATCCCATTCAATGTCATTAATTCTGTCTATTTCCAAAAAAATGTTCGTTGCTACTGCAAGTATAGGTGCTGGATATAAAGCCCTTGCCCTTTCTTATCATGATATCTATGGACATTTTTTTTTAAAAAAAGTTGTTGAAATTGAAAGTGCAGTAAAATCTTTCAAAAGTGTATGAAAAGACTATGGATGCACACTAATGGTAGATGGATGGATAGATGGGAGAGGTAGGACATTAATCAATTTTCTTGTGTATTTGACAAATGGGACTTTTTTTTAAAAATCAGTTGATGCAAGTGCCCATTCAAAGAATAAATAGATGTTGTTTATGCTTTTTAAAGAAGTTGTTGAAGAAATTGGTCTAGAAAATGTGGTTCAAATTGTGACAGATAATGCAGTCAATTATTCAAGTGCGTATACTTGATAACCACTCATTTTAATCTGTTGCCCATTGCATTGATTTGATGCTTGAAGGTATTTCAAAGATGGAAAGGGTGAAATTTTTTATTGAAAAGGCAAGGTCTCTCACTACATTTATATACAATCATGTTTTTGTATTAGCATTAATGAGGAAGTATACTGGTGGAAGTGAGATTGTCCGTCCAGGAGTCACGCGTTTTGCAACTCATTTTCTAGCATTATAAATTATTTTAAAAAATAAAGGCGGATTGTAAGGTATGGTAGTTAGCAAATAATGGATAGATAGTTATTGGGCTACTAAAGATAAGAAAGCCAAAGCCATGGGTGCGTTGATCTTGAGCTCTTCTTTTTGGTCTGGTTGTAAGGTTGTTGTGGAGGCATTTGAGCTTCTTGCAAAAGTGCTACGCATGGTTGATAGTGATGATAGGCCGACAATGAGATATATTTATCAGGCTACGCATAAAGCTAAAGAAGCCATAAAAAATACATTAAAAGAAATGACAATGGATTCAACATCGGCAGTGTCATCATCAAGAATGTTCACTAAAGCTATTCCTTATTTGAAAATTATAGATACTTGCTGGGATTATCAACTGCATTCTCCACTTCATGCTGCTAGGCATTGGCTTAATCCATCATGGTTTTTTAATAATATCAATGTTCTCGGGTTTTAGTGGAGTTTTTTAATTGCATTGAGACATTTAAATAAAATGAAGGATACGAAGTTCGAGGTGGTGGTGGCTAATGGGAGCATGATACACTGCATGGGAAAATGCAGTGGGGTAAAACTAAGAGTTCAAGGGATCACCATAGAAGTTGGGGCCAATCACGTGGAATTTCTCTAAGCTGACGATGAAATTTTTGGTAGGCGACCAATTACATGTATGGCATGGGGAGAAGAAAGAAGGTTGGGGTTTGTAAAGAGAGAAGGTTGGGGTTTGTAAAGAGAGGAAAGCAAAGAAGTTAAGCCCTACACCCAACTCAATTTTTTTTATTACAAACCTGAAGGAGAACTTATAAAAGGCCCAACAACGTATGAGGAGCTTGGCAGATCGCCATCGAACAGAGAGGGAGTTTGCATTTGGGGATTGGGTGTTTTCACAGCTCCAGCCATACCACCAACAATCTATCAGTCTAAAGAAAAACGATAAGCTATCTCCTAGGTTCTATGGTCCCCTCAAGGTTTTTAAGTGCATTGGGAAGGTTACTTATAAATTAGAGCTTCCAGCGAGCTTTAAGGTGTTAACGATGTATTTATTTTAATCTTAGGAGTAGTTTAGTCCTTTCATAATTTGTGTTTTGGGTTTTCTCTTTATGTATAAATACCTCTTTTGTACACATTATTGAGATGATTAATTGAGTTTATCATGGTAACCTGAGCTAGGTTTGTATAACTCTCTTGTTGTTTGCATCACGATCCGATCAGTGCACTTGGGAACCAAATCAAACGGCGGTTGTTCCTTAGGTGAACAAACTGCGTTTGGTAGAGATATGAGAATTTGTTTTTTGCAAGCATCTGAGGCTTTTGTTTTTGAAGCCAGAGGAGAATTGCTTTCATTTAGGTTTTGGGCCCAAAACCCTCTTCTCGCCATCTGTTGCAGTCAGTGCCCAGATTTCCATTGTTCTCCATCTTGCATCTGTATATTCTCTTTCGACTCGATAATCCACATTCAGATCTGGTCTATTTGTTTCATCTCTTACAATTTCAATATAGAGGCGTCGAATCTGGTCTGGTTTGGTCTGTCGTTTCACCTTGCAATTGCATCTCTAATCATGCTGCTGCTCAGCAGAGACACACTCATCCCATCTCCGTCCATCCTAGCCTGCCCTTCTCTGACGTGTTAATTGGCATCCCTGCAATGATCAATTCGCCTCTCTTGCAGATCGTGAGGCTACCATTGCTACTGCAAGTGTCTCTACTTGGCACGATCGTGAGGCTGCCATTGCTGTTGCAAGTGTCTCTACTTGACACGATCTCAGGTCCCGTTGCTTGCATTGCTGCTTGTAGCGTCTTCGGTGTGTCACTCGCCGATCAAGCCTATTCTCTCCTCCACTTGCTGTGGGTTTAGACCGTCAGATCTCTCGGAAGAGATTTTCTGAACAGAGAGGATTCTAGTACAGTCCAGTCCGAGAACCGCCCATAGTTTCACACGCTACTCTGCGCTCTCTGATTTGGTCCAAGTATCTTCATTGTTTCCGCTTGTGCTTCTCTGCTGCATTGATGGATCCCAGCAACCATCTAACTCTTTGATTTGGCACCCTCAATTAGCCTCTTAGTAGTAAGCTCCATTACATAAAAAAAAGGGGGCCCCATTTTGTGTTGCTGTATTTATTGTATTTGGGTGCTATTCATCATTTAGTGTGAACATGGCCGGTGAACGTGATGATTCTCTTCAAGCCATTAGTGTGAAGTTGACTGAAAGCAATTACACTTATTGGGCATATGTGATTAAAAAAAATTGACTAAAAAGAACATGTGGGGCTACATCTCTGGAGATATTGTTGCTCCTACAAACACTAAGGCAGAAGAATATGCTCAATCACTGGTCAATTGGAACCTCAATAATTCCAAAATCATCACTTGGATCAACAAGTCTGTTGACCTCTCCATAGGTATGCAACTTGCCAAGTTCTCTACAGCCAAGCAAATTTGGGATCACTGAGAGAGGTTATATAAGCAATCTAACTTCGCTAAGAACTACCAAATAGAGAATAACATTAGCAAGATCAGACAAGGAGATATGAGCATTCAACAATTTTACTCCATTATGACTGCCTTTTGGGATCAACTTGCACTTACAGAGCCTGCAGGTCTTAGCTCCATTGAAATTTATTGCACTTATAGAGAGGAAGGGCAACTTGTTCAATTCTTGACGACTCTTTGAGATGATTTTGAAGCACTCCGAGGCTCTATTCTTCATCGTAACCCGCTTCCTTTTGCTGATGCCCTGGTACATGAACTCTTAGCTGAAGAAGTTCACTTAAAGTCTCATGCAGGAAATGACCTCCTCATTTTGCCTCGTCAAACTGTTTTAGCAGTGGCATCCAAGTCTTCCTCTAGTTCACAGAATCGACAGCGCCAAAGTGGGAAAGTTGCTATTGGTGATTGTAGTTACTGCAAGCAGAAGGGTCACTGGAAGGCACAATGCCCTGTGTTATTGAAAAGACAGCAGCAACAAGTGTCACTTAAACAACATTGCACAACCACAGTTGCTCCGTCTGGGAATGAGGCATCACATTCTCCTCCTTCATTGTCCGCAAAATGCATTGTCTACTGTTTCTTCCTCCACAGGTTTGCCCCCTTCAGCTTCTACAGGTATTTCTCCCTCAACTTGGGCCTTTGACTCAGGAGCCACTTATCATATGTCCAATGATATTTCTTTGTTTAGATTTCTATCTCCCTCTTCCTCCTCTATTTCTATACTAATAGCTAATGGTACTCCCATGCCATTGGCAGGTGTTGGTTCTATTATGACTTCTCCTTTGTGTCTCTCTGATGTTTATTGCATTCCTCACCTCACTTTGAATTTGATTTTTATAAGCCATTTATGTGATTCTGGGTATGTTTTTCATTTTTCTCCAACTTCGTGTTCTGTGCAGGATCCCCATTCCAAGAGGTTAATTGGGACTAGTCGTAGAGAAAGAGGATTATATGTGTTAGAGCAGCTTTGTATTCCTGATGTAGCTACGTCTTCAGTTGATTTGTCATCATTGCGCTTGAGTCCAAGTTCATCTAGTTTTTATTTATGGCACTCTCGCCTTGGCCATGTTTCTAGTTCTCGTTTAAAATATTTAGTCTCTACAGGAGCTTTAGGAAATTTAAATTGCAGTGATATTTCTGATTATAGTGGATGTAAACTTGCTACGTTTTCTTCTTTGCCTTTTAATAATAGTACATCCATTTATCTCATTTTGATTTGATTCATTCTGATGTGTGGGGACCTACCCTCATGCTACAAAAGGGGGGTCCAGATATTATGTATCTTTTATTGATGACTATTCACGTTATTGTTGGATTTATTTGATGACACGTCGTTCTGAATTCTTTTCTATTTTTCAAAGTTTTCGTGCACTCATTTGTACACAATTCTTTGCCACTATTAAATACTTTAGAGGTGATTTGAGTGGTGAGCATACCTCTAGTGATTTCTCAGATTTGTTGCCTTGGATGGGACTATTCATCAGTCCTTTTGCACTGACACTCCTGAGCAGAATGGAGTTACGGAAAGAAAACATAGGCACATAATTAAAACTGCTCAGTCTATGTTACTCTCTGCCAGTGTTTCTAGCATCTTTTGGGAAGAAGTCGTTCTCACTGCAACCCATGTGATTAACAAAATTCCCTCTGCCATCACATGTGGTCAATCTCCATTTGAAAGGTTATATGCAAGACTCCAGACTATTTCTCCTTGAAATTCTTTGGGTGTACATGTTTTGATCTTCGTCCCCACAGTGAGCGTACAAAATTATTTTCTCGATCTACTATGTGTGTTTTTCTTGGTTATGGTGAGGATCAAAAGGAATATCGCTGTTATGATCCTCGTACTCAGAAATTGTATGTCTCTCATTATGTTACTTTTCTTGAGCATATTCATTTCTATTATGTTCCTTCCAATTCTAGCACTACTACACAATTTGAGCTTCTATATATTGATCATTTTAATGATATTGATAATTTGTCTTTGTCTGATAATGTGTCTGCTTTGCCTAACCTTGTTTCTTCTCCTCTTGTTGAAGTTGTGCCCTGTGCAGATACTAATCATCACTCTCCTACAACTAACTCTCCTTCAACGTCTGATGGTGTGGATCTTGCTCTTATTGCTATCCTTCACGAGTCCATAAGCCTCCTAATCGGTTTGGTTATTCTACTGATGATTTTAGTTACACCTGTTATTCTACTTCATTTTATTCGTTTCTTGCTTCCATTCATTCTCTCTCTGAACTAACCTCCTATAAGGAGGCTATTTGTGATCCTTTATGGCAACATGTTATGAATGGTGAACTTTCTGCATTGCACAAAACTGGTACATGGGACTTGATGCCTCTTCCTCCAGACTAACATGCAATTGGCTGCAAATGAGTGTATAAGATTAAAACCAAGTTGATGACTCTATGAAGAGATTTAAGACTTGAATAGTTGCTAAGGATTTACACAGGAATATGGATTGATTATGAGGAGACTTTTGCCCCTGTTTCAAAGATGACTACTGTTCGCACTTTAATTGCAGATGCATCAGTCCATCAATGGAGTTTGTCACAGATGGATGTTAAGAATGTCTTTCTGAATGGAGATTTTTCTGTAGAGATTTATATGACTCCTTCACCAGGTATTTCTCATCATTCTCGAGAAGCATACAGACTTAGAAAGGCATTATATGGTCTCAAGCAGGCACCTCGTGCTTGGTTTGAAAAGTTCTCCACAGTAATTTGTTCTCTTGGCTTCTAATGAAGTGCTCATTACTCAACTTTATTTGTTCGTTCCACCTTTGCAGGCCGTATTCTTCTCCTTTTGTATGTTGATGATATGATCTTGACAAGTGATGATCTTGATGGCATAGCACAATTAAGGGTACAATTGCACCGACAATTTGAAATGGAAGATTTGGGGTCCCTGCAATACTTTCTTGGAATAGAAGTTGTTGTTTCACCCAAATGCTATCTTCTTTCTCAATCTAAGTATGCTGCAGATCTTCTTTACAAAGCTCGTATTACTGACACCAGACCAGTTGCCACACCTTTAGAGCTTAATGTTCATTACACTTCCTATGATGGTGTGCCTTCAGTCGATCCTACAATTTATCGCACTATAGTTGGGAGTTTGGTCTATCTCACTATTACAAGACCAGACATTGCTTATATAGTTCATATTGTCAGTCAGTTCATCTCCTCACCAACGACTGTTCATTGAACAGCTATCCTTCGTATTTTGCGGTATGTTCGTGGTACTTTGTATCGTTTGTTATTTTCCTCTTTTTCTACTTTGGAGCTATGTGCCTTCTCTGATGCTGGTTGGGCGGGTTATCCTTCTGATCGTAAATCTACTGTTGGCTTCTGTGTTTTCCTCGGTGACTCTAATTTCTCAGGAGAAGCAAAAAGTAGGACGTTGCTTGTTCATATACTGAAGCTAAGTATCGTGTTATTTACTCTACCACAGCTGAGATCGTATAGCTGTGCTGGTTACTTGCAGACATGGGAGTCTCTCTTTCTACTCCCACTCCTATGTATTATGATAATAAGAGTGCTATTCAGATTTGCACACAATACAGTTTTTCATGAGCGCACCAAGCATATTGAATTGGACTGCCACTTTGTGTGACATCATCTCCATCTTGGCAATGTAGTTGGTTGACTTCTTCCAGTATCTTTTTGGCAAACTCTCGATGCTTAACACTGTAACATCGTGAGTTTGAGAAAAGGGGTTAACGATGTATTTATTGTATTCTTAGGGGTAGTTTAGTCCTTTCTTAATTTGTGTTTTAGGGTTTCTCTTTATGTATAATAAATACCTCTTTTGTACACACTATTGAGATGATTAATCGAGTTTATCATTGTAACGCCCTGCCCTTGTTCATTCGCCGAAAACCATAGTATATTTTTTTTTTTTTAAATTGAAGAGAGAGAGAGAGAGAGAGCAGAACGTCACGATGCGAGCTAAGTTCGGGTTTTCAAACCCGACCCTTAACTGGCCAACGATACATGTGCGTGGACCAAGTCCACAAAATAGTTCACACGTTAACGATTAACTGCGAAATATTATATGAATGGAAACCATCCATAACCATGATATTATATGCAAGGAAGCCAATCAATATAAATTAACTTAATCTCAAAGAATCATCAATCAACCATGGCAAAATAAATCTAGGTATTACAATCCCAAATGCTAATTATCTCAAATACATGGTTCCAAAATAAATTAAGCAAAATAAGTGGAATCTGCCCAAGCTCCTAAGCTTGGCTCTTTTCACGTCCGTTGTCCTTTTCCATTTCCTGTTCCAACAACGAAAGGGTAGAAGTAGGGTGTTAGTCAACGCGCCCAGTAGGAATTCCAAGTAGAGTCATACACATAAAGGATCAATGTAAAAATCAGAATAAGAGTATCACATTAGAAAACTTTAAACATATCATAGTATTAAAATCAGTGCATGATAATCATATCCAAATCATGCTCATGTATATGTCAATGCCATGGGTGTCAGATGCCAATGATCCCCCACCCAATCTCCATATCATCACCATACAAGTCATATCAAGTGTTCCTTGGCCAATTATTTCCACAGTGTTTTGAGATGTACCACCAAGTCACTGAATACCTCCCCACGTATGTTGATCGGAAACTCCGAATGGAGCATGGACTCCTCCCCATGTATGTTAATCGGAAACACCGAATGGAGCATGGATTCCTCCCACATAAGTTACTAGGAATCAGTATGGACTCCTCCCATGTATGCTAATCGGAATCACCGATGAAGCATGGACTCCTCCCCATGTATGTTAATCGGAATCACCGAATGGAGCATGGACTCCTCTCACATATGTCACTAAGAATCAGTATGGCCTCCCATGTATGCTAATCAGAATCACCGATGGAACGTGGACTCCTAACATATGTCACTAGGAATCAGTATGGGACTCCTCCCACATATACTAATCGAATATACCGATGGAGGGTGGACTCCTCCCCATGTATGTTAATCGGAATCACTGAATGGAGCATGGACTCCTCCCACATATGTCACTAGAAATCAGTATGGACTCGTCCCCATGTATGTTAATCGGAATCACTGAATGGAGCATGGACTCCTCCCACATATGTCACTAGAAATCAGTATGGACTCCTTCCACATATGCTAATCGGAATCACCGATTGAGTGTGAACTCCTCTCTCATGTTCCCTCCTATGCTATGCATGAGATCATGAATGCAGAAATGCCATTTCATATCAAATCATATTAAAATTCAGTTCATAAAACTTTCACCATTTGATTTACCAAAATAAACATGATATTGAAATAAAAATCAATAACATATAAGATCCATATTCATCTCAATAAGGTAGGAATCCTACCAAATCAGTATACTATCCTTGATGTTTCGTGAAGATACCATTCACCGATCACGTCAAAACCGATCGCACACCCTTTTGTGAAATCCTGTTACCTTAACGAATTCATTTATATACCATAATCAATTCATTATCCATTTAATTTAAACCATCCCCTACATCATTCCAGATAAACTGAACCTCTGGAAAAATAATTTAAAAATTTTCACTTTTAAATTCAGTCGATTGAATCAAGAATTCAGTTGACTGAACCCGGCAGATTATCGTCCGCTACCCGTCCTACGAAAGATAGAAACCCGTCCGCGGATGGTAATACCCTTCCTGCAGATAGCTGCAATCCGTCCACGCCCACAACACCTAGTCCACATCTGTTACCCGTCCCGCGGACAGTCCACACTCGTCCGCAGACGATAAAACCCGTCCTACAGACAGTGCAACCTGTCTACAGACAACACCCTGTCCACATTCGTTACCGTTCCCGCAAATAGTCCACACCCGTTTGCGGATGGTAAAACCCGTCCCACAGACAGTGCAATCCGTCCGCAGACAACACCCTGTCCATGTCTGTTACCCGTCCCGCGGACGGTCGAAACCCATCTGCGGACGGTAATACCCGTCCAGCAGACAGTGTAACCCGTGTTCAGTCCTCTTTTGTTTACATGTTTTTACATTCTTTTCTTCATGAAACTCTCTCCTTATCCTTTTTAAATATGTATTAAATCATTTATACATAAAATCAGTGGATATACTCCACCCACTAACCAAAGTTAGGGTCTTTTCCTTAATTCATTCCATCTTATGCCATTCAAACAAGATTCTGAATTTAATCTTTTGTTTGCTGCTTTTTCAACACATATTCATTCCCCGAATGGATTTTCCAATTCCTATGGCCTTATCATAATTCGGCCACTGATTTCAAATCAGTGTATGGAATCCATAGGTATGGCCAAATCTATGGCTAAACCATGGCCAAATCTATGGCTTCCCTTAGTCTTAACCTTAATCCCATATTACTAACTCCATACATACCTCTTTCCTCGACTCCTTCTTTCTTTTTCTCTGAATTCCTCCTTAGTTCTTCTTTCCTTTCTTTGCTCTTTACTGATCTCCAAGTATGGAAAACGAAAATGGGAGAGGGAGAGACGAGTGGAGATGAAAATCTCTTTGTTTGTGCAATATGAAATTCGGCCGGGGGTGGGGTGTGTGCCCCTTGGGTCATGCCCCTTTGTATCAGCCCAAGCCTTTCCATCTCCATCATAATGGTTGTGTCTTTCCAAGGTGTCCCTTGGTTTCAATCAAGACACCCATTTCCAACGTGTCCCTTGGGTTCCATCCATGAGATGGAAACCCTCCATCTTCTCATTCAACTCAATTGACTCATTTGGATTTATTTCCCAATTCAACTCACTTAAATTCATTCTTCAACTCAAGTAATAACTTAACTCAATCCACCTTGATTGAACTGAACTTATTAATCAACTCAAGCCAAAACAACTCAATTGAACTTTGAATTCACCCATGGTTGACCAAGTCAACCATGGCTTACCTGACAATGCACCACATGGTATCTAGGGTCCCACTTAGCCATTTCATTTGATGAGGTGTATCTCATGCCTTGGATCTTAATTGGGTATTCGACCCAATTATCTTTTACCCATTTACTTAAAAATAAACTCATCATAATCCATTGGGTCTCAATTGGGTGGTTGACCCAATTAAATTAATCCTACCCATTTACCTTCAAAATCAATTCACCTTGACCTATTGGGTCCCAATTGAGCCATTGATCCATTTATTTAAGGCTTACCCAATTATTTCTAATTCATCCTTATCCATGACCCGTTGGGTCTTAATTGGGTTATTGACCCAACTCCTTTACCCATTTAGGGTCCATTTCAATTTCTAACCTTAAATTCAACCAATTAAGCAATTTAAGTAAACCAATCCAATATATTTATGATTTGAAAAAATCGGGGTGTTACAATCATAAGGTACACTCAGTCTTTCATGTCTCTTATTTAAAGAAGAAAGGATGACAAAGTTGTTTTGCAAACAGAACTACCTGAAGTTGGTCATGACGGGCGCATGGTTATGGAACCAACAACTATCTTTGATTGAAGAATGGTGAATGCATGGGGATGAAGCAGTGACCAAGTGTTGGTGCAATGGTGCGGCTTAGAGAAAAAGGATGCCCTCTGAAAGTTTTATCACAAACAATGACACAAGTTTCCAGATTTCTTCTTTGAGGACGACATTGAATTTGAATGAGAAGGAATGTTACGTGCCTCACCCAGTCTTCATCTTCTCATGCGGTGATGCAGCACTTTCAACCGAGTTTTCAGCCAAGTCTTTTGGGTCATTAGGAGTAATCATAACATACAAATTTTTTATTAGTTGTTCCCTGATTTTTACAATTTACAGTTTCCATTTTTATTTTTATTGTAGTTTCCTTAATGATTGTAATCCTTCTTTAATCCAAGGAAGGAATGATTTATTAAGGGTTTTGCTAAAAGTTTCCACCAAATCTGAAGAGTTAGGAGGCCAGGACTCTCTCGAAGGAGCCCCACCATTTCTCTTCTTCTCTCTTCTTTCATTTTCTTATTTTTAAACCATAGTTACAGACAAAACCAAACTCTCAAAACAACGCAGCCACTCCAAACAAGGAGAGTGTGACAGATTATGCGAGGATCCATACTCTACTACAAAAGATCAAAATCCAATCGATAAACCAAACACGTCCCTTACCAGAATGAGGGCATTAACACCAGGGAGAATGTTGCTTGGTACTGTGGAAAGAAATCGGTCTGCAATTACAAGGCCAAGGTTGAGAAGAATGGAACCCACTACCGTTTATCGGGGAAAGGTCAAATGGTCACATGGAAACTCATTTAGGTTCGTACAGAGTGGGCCAGACGAGAGTGGAACCTATTTTGGGGATTCCAGTGCCTTTCTCTTCTCTTCATTCTGCTAGAAAATCAAGATGGTCGAGTGACTCATGACAATCACTGAGTCGTCCTTCAATCTGGGCCCAATTGATTAAGTGGGTCCAAATTTTATCAGACAGAGAAATTAGCAAAGCCAAGATGAACATTACCGAGTTGGCAAATTTGCAAAAAAGAAAAAATCAATTATAATAAAAATTTTTGCTCTCATTAGGTATGTGGATGTTTCTCTAATTTAAAAGATTTTATCACGTTAAAAAAAATATCCGTCTTAGTCTCTTTTAATTTTCTCATTTTAAATGAAAATTATTGTTGTGTTGTCAGAGTGGATAACTGCGTCACCACTCGGTCAAGAGTGTGGGATCAGGGATTCTATTAGTGCATGCATGTGCAAATATGTGATTGTAATGTAGAATTGTAGACAAAGTGAAATTATCTCCTTATATCGCTGATGTGTATGATATGTATGAAATGATCTCCTTATGACATTGGAATATATGAGAATCATGCTATGATAATGTGCAAATGCATATTTGCGCCTTGCAATAAATAAAAAAGAGATTTGTTTATAACATGGAGTACTTTGCCACTGTTTTGAATGTGCAAATACAGAAAATAGTGCTTGAATGGAGCGGGAGTGATGCAGGGCGAGCTGTAGGACGAGTTAGACAAGTCTGCCATGGTACATGGTACTAAACTACGTTGAATGATAATGAAGATGCTAAATGATGAACGGAAGGCACAAGTATGAGGACTAGAATGGGGCTGCTATGTGGACTAATAATGGGCTGAAACGGAGATTGGCAATGTGTTGGAATGGAGACTAAACTGAGCTGAAATGGATTGAATTAGAACTGATAATGAGGCCCGAAATGGGAGCTGAAAATGTGTTGAAATGAGATCCAAAACAGGGCCTGAAATGGGGCTGATTTGAGGTCTGAAGTGGGATGAAGTGAGGTCTAGGATGGCCCTGAAAAGGGACTTTCGTAGGGTTGTCTTGGGGTTCTAAAATGGGACGGTTTCAGGAATTAAAGTGAGGCCTGAAATGGTGTCTGAAATGGGTTAATTTGCGAAGTTGCAATGGGATTGCTTTTGGGTTTAAAATGGAATTTCTTTGTGGTGCTGAAATGAACCTCTTTAGGGGTCTGAAATGGGCTCAAGTGAGGTCTGGGATGGGCCTGAAATGGGACTAACTGAGGGGCCTGAAATGAGACTATATTGGGCTCTAAAATGAGCTGATTGGAGGTGCTGAGATAGGAATGTTTTGGGGCCTAAATGGGCTGTTTTGAGATGCTAAAATGGGACTGTTTCAAGGTGCAAAAATGAGCTGATTTAAGCTACTAAAACGGGAATGCTTTGGAGCTACTTTGTATTAGTGAAATAGGACTATTTTGGGGTTGATCTGGAATAAGGATAACCACTCGCGTACTTGTGTGAGCAGTATTGCCCTCTACATCTAAATATTCTGAGGCCTACCAAATAGAGTGGTGATGGGTATGTTGGAAATGTTTTTGTTTCTAAAGGCCTATAAAAAATTACCTTGATCATCTCAATCAAGTCTTGTTTTTAAAGGCCCAATAAAAATTTTTTTGATCAAACTTTGGAACACATATTCAATCGAAGTGATTTTTAGTGGAATACATATTCAAGCAAGGACCTTACCCAACGGACCCATGACTATCTCATTTAGTGAGCTCCGTACTTACGTATGCATGAAAGTGTTTCAATGTTCATTTCACAATTTAGAATGTGAAATGGGATTGTACCAAGCTGAAGTAGAGATTGAACATGGAGACTAGACTGAGTTAAAATGGGGATTGAAATGGACTCCTAAAAATAGGGATTCAAATGGGCTGAAATAGTCCAAAATACGGGAGTCCTCTTACAATGGCCCTTTACCTCCCTCTCTTTTATAAAAAAAGATGAAAAGAAGAAAAAGAAGTGATAGGGTAAGAAAGATTTTAAATGCTTTCGTTAGCAGATGCTCTCAACTCATTTCGCCTTCTTTTCATGGTTACTTAAGAGCAATATTTTAAAAGCCGAACTATATACATAGTAGCATTGGCAATGGCAAGATGATAGACAAAATAGCAAAACGTGGGTGGTAGCAACTAGGGTGGCATCAAAGAATGACAATGATGACGATGATGGTGATGACAAATATCCAAACTAATGATGAGGCTAACAATGATAAAATAAAAATACAATAAATAGTCTAGGCTAAACATAATTATAAGGACTGACAGATTGGGACTTGGTTTTACGACGTGAGACAGTGGATGCTAGCAAGAAGGAAAACTAGAAAGGAAACGAGATAATTCTGGTCTGGTGTGTCAGACCGGAGGAAAGGATTGCACACTAGGACTGAGGTGAGTTTGCATAAAAATCTAGTGAAAATTGACAGAGATTCCTCAGAAACAGGAGATGGTGAAGTTAACTAAGGCCAAAGTAGGGGTTTAGCTGGAGAAGGAAGATCAATAGTAGGATCTTGGAGCGAGACAAGGTTCAAACGTATAAAACAATAGAAAACTGGTCAAAGTCGCAGAGGAAACCGCTGAATGACAGAAGTGAATGAGGAGAGGAGAGGCAGAGATTGGATAAGTTGACTGCTTGAAGAAGAAGTCGAGCGAAATCATATCAGGGTGGGCACAATCAAGTGATAATCCTTCAGATTTGGCGAGGTAGAGACAGGGCCGGCCCTGAGATTTCAGGGGCCCTAGGCGAGTTTTTAAAATGGGGCCTTTATATACTTCTAAAAAATAAAATCATATAATTTTTTTTACAATGTGCGAAACTAAATAAAATATCATAATTAAATTTATAACAAAATTATTTAAAATTTATTCTTATTTTGAGATGCAAAATTACTAATTAAATTACTATATTCAAGTTTTTATAACATTTATTTTTCAATAGATAAGATAGCTAATTTATTCAATATTTCTTGTGACATTGTAGACCGAAGATAAGATTTTATCAGTTTTAACTTTGAAAAACTTATTTCTACATAGGTAACTTTAATTGATATAATCAATATTATTTTATAAGCAATTCATACATTTGGAAAACAACAATTCATTCTTTTTATATAATTTGGCAATTCATTCTTTTGGTACTGCATCTTTTATCATATGGAGTGTGACACTAATGCAAATTCTCATTTGAAATGAAGATATTATTATTATTTTAATTTTTCAATTTTTTTGTATTTTTTAAAAAATTAAAAATTATCTTAATTATAATGATTTATACTTGTATATTAGTTCTAATAAAATCTACATTGATCAAATGAATAAAGCTATGTTTTTTCATCTCTTCAAATTTTAAAAGCTTTAAATTATTTTTAATTCAAAATTATCAACTCAATATAGATTTCTCTTTTTCTTTATTTAGATGATAGATATATTTTAAAAGAGTCTTTATTAATTAAAATGATTTTATTATTATTATTATTATTATTAAACTCAATAAAATGAGAATTATAATAATTATTATTATGATTGTTACTATCATTATTTTAATTTTTTAAGAAACTTACGTTTTAAATTGAGTAGAAAACTTATCAATATATAAATTTTCAATTTTGAGTGTTCTAAATTCGAAATAGTTAAAAATAGTCAAATGATTTCAAGTAGCATTAATTTAAATTATTGTTATTTTTCATTATTATTATTAAATAACTTGATAAAAATAAAAACAAATTATTATTATTACACAGCCAGGATTTGATCCTAGGCCTGTATTTATAAAATGAGAATTCTTACCAACCGGACAAGAGTGAACGCATGCTTTAATTATACATTTTCAACTATTTAACATATAGTAAAGGAGCTTATGTACTTGGGGGCCCTTTTTATTTGGGGGCCCTAGGCGACCGCCTACTTCGCCTATAGCCAGGGCCGGCCCTGGGTAGAGGTGATTCGGTTCTAGTGGGTAGGACCGGGTAGGAGTGGTGGACAAGACCGGGTGTAGGGTGTGTATTTATCATGGGGTCAGGTTGGGAGAAGGAGGTCTGATCGAGGAGTTTGTACCAGGGGCGCCAGTTCTAATGATGGTGGTGAAACATGAACAGCGAAAGCAACATTAAAGGTCAGAAAGACTGGAGGAGAGGACCATAATGATAGAGAGGATTGAAGATTGGTAACCGGTTGAGACCGATGAAGCAGTGACATGTCCTCGAAAACGAGTGAACTCATGATTCGATCGAGAACAATGTGCTAGAACACCAATCTTGAGTGCCAAAGATTTAATCCATTTTCCTCTATTGTTTTTACCATATTTGAAAACAAAAGTAGAGAAAGTGTTGGCCTCATATGAAGAAGAAGATTGGACCCCTATCAAAGAAGAGATTATTGAAAGTTTTTGCAAATCTTTGGATAGCTCCACCTCTCAAAACCAAATGGAGAATCATAAGAGGTGAAAATTTCAATGTCTTATTGCCTCCATTGTTAATGAGCAAGAAAGATCCTCAAGTGAGGAAGAGGGTGGTGATGTGGATTTTGAAGAGAAAGATGACCTCCAAGAATCCTACAATTGCTTGTATTTAGAGATAATGAGATTGGCAAAGGATCTTGTTAAGGCAAAAATTGAGAATGCCAAACTCTCTAACCAACTTCAATGTACTAATGTGAAAAATGATTTTCTCTCATCAAATTTGAAAAATGCAAATGATGAAATCTTGAATTTGAGAGAAAAACAAAATTTGCTTCAAGAAAAATTAGAAGTTTATGAAAATGAAAACTTGAAGGTAAAAGAAGTTGGAAAATGTCTTGGAGATAAAAATGTTAAGAAATCTCAAGACATGGCTACCCAATGTGAATTAAAATTGGAAGAACCTATATTGGGCCACATGGTGATTGGCATGGTATTTCTCAATCTAACCCAAAGAGACCCATGTACCAATCCATGTTAGGAAAAAGCCACACAACACACACTTCAAATATAAAATGCTTTTATTGTGAATTAACAGGCCATTTCAAGCGTGAGTGCAAGACAAGAAGAATGCAGGTTAAATCAAAGATGGCTAATGGTCTTTCTGCAAGTGGCAAGAAGAGAAAGATTGAGGTGTTTGAACATTCACACATGCAAAGAAAAATAAGGTAAATCAATTTGGGGATCTACCTAGAAATCACATTGCACCTCACACCATGCATCATCCTTATACTGGTACATCTATCAGGTATAAGTTAAGACTCCTTATAACAAGAATTTGAACAACAAAAGGAGGGTCTTGTCTCAATCTTTTGGATTTGGGCCAAATGTTCAATATGGTAGAATTGAATCGCCCAAAGTCCAAGGATTTGAGAGGAAAGGTCCTGATCAAAAGTTTGTATGGATCCCCAGAGGATAAGACCTTGTTCGTACCCTACATTGGAGTATCTCTAGACCAAATGTAGTTGAACTCAAATATTCATTCAAGTGAGTTCAAACAGCCATGAGTTGTGGCATGACACATTTGACTCTTTCAAGCACTTGATTGTACTTGTCCTTACTATAGTATTAATCTTGCTTGAAGTGTTATAGAGTTGTGGACTTAGATTTCAAGTCCTACAATGCTTGCTCAAATGTGTTATGTTCTTAGCATGGGTATCACATTTGAAGCATATGTTTGGAATATCATTGTGTACCTTGCTTTCATTCCATGTTCTTCTTTGATTGTTGGAATGATTATGTGCAAGATGCTTGTGTGGCATATATGTTCCCAATTGGTAGAATTACAATTTTCATATGCCATAGTTAGTTCATAATTCATTTCCATGCACTTTGAGAGGTATATATCTTAGGAAATGAATTTTTGGTTTGTGTGCTTGGTTTTCATTCCTATGCTCATTATTGGTGTGCATTATGTGGAATGATTTTTGGTTCATAAGCACCAAGGTTTGCTACACCTATGAATGTCTTATCTTATTACATCACACATGGGCAATGTTGATAAATTGGTAAATAAAAAATGCCCAAGGTTACTTGATTTGGATTAGATCAAAATTTTAAAAGTTGGAAAAGTTTGTAATAACATTAGCCAGCCCAAGTGGACCCTGGACAGTTACAGAACCGGAGGAGATACACATTTGGAAAAACTGGGAAACTTTCAGGTCGACCAGTCAAGCCCACCAACCCCACGGTGAGACAAGACAAACCCATTGTAGTCATCGACACGTCGACCAAATTGACAAGGGTTCTGCAATGGAAGGACTATCATTTGGTGCTTCTCTCAAACCGAGTGTATCGTGTTGTCACACCCCGAACTTGGATGTTGGCCCAGAATGCTATTAAAATTTTTTTTTAAACAAATCCAATTATCAAGTCCATGGGCCTCTAAGTGAGCTCATTTAAGCCCATAGAAAATTTCACACATGCTCATGTGGACATCAGGGTGACTAAATCTAACCCTCAATGACCACCAATCAATATTACGATCATAGTCCTGGTCGAATCCTTCGACATTGACAATATCGGTTCTTGTGAGATGATTTCCAATTTTCCCACTTGCTACACATAAATTCACCAAATACACCATAATACATATAATATCATCAGAGTATCATACAAAGCATAATAACTTACATACCCGGGTTTTCGTACCACATGTGGCACCAATATTCAATATACATATCCTCCTAATACACTAAAGACAGCAAAAGTCCTATCCTTGGACAGTTTCTTGGAATTCGGGGATTTCAACTCCTAGACCATCGCAGAGAGATCCTCCGTACCCTCCTCCAACACAAGTCGTGTATTTTAAGGGACGTGAGCTCCAGCCCAGTGAAGAGAACTCAAGTTAACAAGTCTCTCCTAATTTCAGAATATCAAATCTACAATGCAGTATATGAGGGAAATACTTTAGAACACCATGGCATACCCTGCCATTGGTTCCTTTCCTTCTACTAACACACCCATGCATACTCACACATACATATATAAACCCACACATATATACTCACATATGCATATGCAATCTAAACATGCATTATCATGTTTGCTCATGCAAACTCACACATGCACTCTACTTTCTTCTCATGCATTTACAATATCAATAACACACTGTATGTTTAACAACATGATAAACAAATAAACCATATTTACCATTTGTTCTTTTCTTTCCATTTATAAGGTTTCAACGAACCTTATGATACATTGGGGTATCCCACTCAACCCCGTTGAGGTATCCCACTCAACCTCGCTGAGGTATCACATTCACAATTAATAGCTAAATTCACATAATTAGACATTGATTCGGGTCATAGTATTACATCCCACACCCTTAAAGAAATTTCATCCCAAAATTTCAAAAGAAAGCTCGTACCTTTACTCAGCAAACAAACCAGCAGACAACTTTCGGATCGTCGACTCTAGTTCCCTCACCACATGTAGTACTTCACGGTGCTTCCATGACACTTGCACTAATGGAAACATCTTCCGTCAAAACACTCGGGTTCGAGTACCCTAAATATCTTTGAGTATCTCCTCCAAAAACAAGTCTTTCAAGACTTCTATATCTTCCACGTAGCTTGAATCCAAAGTATAACTTGTCCTTAAGACGCCATGTCTTTGAGATTCATGAATATTCACAGGTATTTCTCCAAAACCTTACTTTTCAAGATGTCAATCATCTCGCAACTTATTTTCCAACACACAAAAAATACATTACCTGAAATTCACTTTCAGTAATTCATAAGCTCACACAATTGTCAGTTAGCACTGCCTGTAATTAACAATACAACTTACCATTACTTGTCCACTTGTTCCCTTAGATGTTTGAGTCCCTAGACCTTGCTTTTCTATTACAAATAACAGACTTGCATTTAATCTTTATCAATTTTTTTCATGTGAAATTTCCTTTCACAAACCACCAATTACTTTCATTAATAGTCTGTTAGACGATGCCATTTACAAACGCACGTAGATAACCTGATGTAGCCTATCACATCTGGCACTCACATCGTGACTTATCTCGAGGAATACATCTCAATACACACATCAATTGACATCATATAACCAGACCTAATGGTTACAACCAGTTTCTAAATTTACCTACATGGTCTATGACGTCTACGGACATCACAACACACACAAGGTTTACTGACATCATATGACACATATCTGACACACAATGAATGTCATGGCACAGTGGTCCACCAGACAGTCAATCCCACTGTCTAAGCTATGATACGTCTTATTGAACGTACACTTCCAGTCTCACGTTAGGTAGTGCATTTATACCATCAAAATCTAAAATGCTAAGCACTTACGATCCAATGATCAATCTCTCATGCATTCAATGTCCTAGAATCATGAGCTTTCACAATTATCTTGATGAAATCATACCCACCATATGAATAAACTTTGCTCCATAACTTATGCCCACGGAAAACGTCACGAGACTCAGTTGTACAAACTAGGAGCTACATAGTCAATCCTCTATCTCAATTTCGATTTGATCATATTTCTCAGCTAACTACGCCTTTGAAATGCGCTCCCATACACACATCTCAAAGTGCACTAAATTTAGTTGAAGGAAGACTCTACCATGTGCGTGAAAACAATTTCTTACGCTTACCAAGCTTACCAAAATCTACCAAGAATAACTCCAAATTAGAGTCTAACATACATATTTCCAGCGCAGAGGGTTTTACCACGCATTTCATATAGTTTCATAATCTTTGTTCCAAGACTTGGAACTTTCCAAACTTATCATACCTGCATCCAGGGTTAGTCCAATATCACATGGGATGGATTACTAATGACTTGCGCCTTCACCCCATCCGCCAAACCTTGCAAATTGCCTACACATCAGTTTGATCTTTAAATCCTTTACCTATTGAGAGATTCATTTTCCACATGTGGCAATCTATTAGGTGCACATTCAACATTAACCAAATACATTGTATATCTTATCATCATTTATCATGCTCACAAATCGTAACCCAATTTATGCACATATCCTTACATAATATAACAAAATTCTCATATGTCAAGGGATCTTTCCAATTTGACTGGTCCAGCTGGGTTCTTCAAAGCGTACAACACTCCCATCACAAATTCTGAACCAGCATGGATTATCAGCCATGCCCAAGTCGTATCGTAGCATCCTAGCCACACTAGACATACCGTACACATTTAACAACTTATTACCATATACTTCCAACAATACATCACATGGAAGGAGACAAAACACTTTACGCAAAAGTCATTAGCAATTAAGGATGTATCAAACATCCAACAAAATACCTCTCATATCCTTCTAGTCCATACATTCACATCATATAGTCAGACTATTATACAAGTTAAAAGATAGTTTTAGTCTATCTAACAATTCACTAACTGTTTAGTGGATAACCAAACAGTCTTCTCTAGAACATTTGAAAGTGACCTTCCAAATATACAACCGCTCAACCTCCATCCGTTCATTATTGGCATATCAAAACTTGCTTATTTTTTATGTCTTATCTCTTTCAATCACCTGACCTTGAGATATCTTTATCTCCAAACAAAAAAATTATCTCACTTTTAAGGGTCCATTTATCTGATTAGACAAAATTATGTCAATACATTCCAAGTTAAGCTTCTTGGATGTAAACACCGATTTAGACAAAGACCTTTTGATTCCACCAGTATAACCTTGTAGAGATAAGTAGCACTTAATCTCTTGGTGTAGAGATGGTTAAAATCATCCGAATCACACCCACCTCTCCTAAGTTATTCTATCCCATATTAGCTGATGTGCTATACTGACCTACTCTGGTCAGGATCTTCAGACCTCACAATCACATAAGCTTTCCAATAACTTATCACTTAATCTAGAACAATGTGTAGGGTAACCACCCATCTCTCACTAAAAATAAGTCAAACTCCACTATTTGAACCATTTAGTCAATTGAGTCATCATTACCCATCATATAGTGGGACACACATAATCTGTTATGAGTTCCTATTTTAGTAAAGAATCCTACCTCCAGGGGTCAAATTTAATTTTAGGTCTCATCTCCAACGGATCCTTCATGGTACTTCTACACTCGATAAATCACTTTGATACCCAAAATTTTCCAATATTGTCTTCTCATGAAAACCAATCATTATAGAAGATGACAGGGATAATATCTCGATAACCCTTGTCATAGCCCATTCACCACGCTTCCATCAATCCATTGCACCTAGCCATCTTTTACTTGATATTTTTCCTTAAGGATACCCGGCTAGGCTTCCTTTTATAGGGTCAATTCTTCCCTATCAAGAGAACAGGGTTGTCTCTAGCAATATTGTACTTCCAGTAAATATAATCCACAACTCAATCATAAAATATACTTTTCCCAATGACGTGAATCCTACCTCATAGCAAGTTAAAGGCTTCACTATGATTTTTCAGCACCAAGTGAGTATAATTCCAAATAATCCTCGCCAAAACTATGGCTTAATTGAATAAAACTGAAGTATTTCTTACAATCATGAGGATATAATTCATAGTTTGAGGCATTTTTTCTGCTCACTTTTGGTCTTGAGTGGAGAACTCCATAGCTCCTGCAATACCTGTTACCATCATTTTTCAACCAATACATAAACTTTCATAGATACACGACACCTCAAAAAACAAAAGTTAATGATTCTTGTTCATTTCCTACCATCTGGTATGATCACACACAAAACTTTCTTTTTTACCAAATAAAGCTTTCCAAAATAAAAAGGGAATTACCTTTAGCATAACCTTCCCAAATTTCACACCCTCTACCACCTATCTTAATTTATCTGAGGCCATGCCTGGCGAAGTCCCTGATCAATCATCAAGATCCTGAGGATACAACTTAACCAGGTATTCCTCCTTTTCACCCTTGTAATACTACCTCTTACTATATTGAGTAAAGAATTTTATCTTATGACCAACTTGCCTACCACCATAACACAATCTTATTATTGCGTTTGCAAATCTTGCAGGTGGTGGATATTACCGAGAAGCAAAAGGATACTGAACTGACTCCTTGTCCATAATTACAGGTGCCTGTTCTATCACCATTATCCTTTCCAATAAATCCCAAGTGCTTCCTATGATTCCAAAAGCTTCTCGTATCACTTAATTCATGTCTTCCCGCTCATTTCCATCTTGAGTCGGTAGCTTGCCACAGGGGTACTCTGACATATCTGTCAAAGCAATCAAACATTCAAACATTACAAAGTACATCACACGTACATTACAAACAAGGTTCGTACCACTAACCCAATAATACTAAAGGTCTTTACTCTAGAAAGTTCATCATGTTCCAATAAACATTTTCAGGCTTTATCAACCTCAATTTTTTTTTCACAAATTCTACGACCTCTGATCCCAACTCTTATAAAGGGGTTAACACTTCCAAATACTTGGTTATAAGTACCAATTGAATACAAAAATCAAACACCTTACACAAAATGAGAGAGAGTTTGTTATCAATTCAACTCTTCTTATCTCCATAACCATAAAAAGTTACCCCTTCTAAATACATGATCCCAAGTATCGTCCTGATACTACACTCACACATCTTAGACAACAAAGAGGTTCAGCCTCACCTTGACCCATGGTTTTACCTTCCTGACTTTTGAAATCAAGGGAATGAATCCAAAGTCAATCAACCAATCTACTTCCGAGATTTGAACTATGCTCTGATACCACTCTGTCACACCCCGAACTCGAATGTGGGCCTGAAACATGATTAATTTTTTTAAACAAATCCAATTATCAAGTCCATGGGCCTCTAAGTGAGTTCACTTAAGCCCATAGAAAATGTCACACGTGCTCATGTGGACATCAGAGTGGCTAAATCGGACCTTAAACGACCACCAATCGATATTACGATCACAGTCCTGGTCGAATCCTTCGACATTGACAATATCGGTTCTTGTGAGATGAATTCCAATTTAATTCATATCACGTAATTCATGTCTTCTCGCTCATTTCCATCCTGAGTAGGTAGCTTACCATAGGGGTACTCTGACATATCTGTCAGAGGAATCAAACATTCAAACATTACAAAGTACATCACAAGTACATTACAAACAAGGCTCATACCACTAACCCAATAATACTGAAGGTCTTTACTCTAGAAAGATTCATCATGTTCCAATAAACATTTTCAAGCTCTATCAACCTCAATTTTTTTTTCACAAATTCTACACCCTCTGATCCCAACTCTGATAAAGGGGTTAACACTTCCAAATACTTGGTTATAAGTACCAATTTAATACAAAAATCAAACACCTTACACAAAATGAGAGAGAGTTTGTTTTCAATTCAACTCTTCTTTTCTCCATAACCATAAGAAGTTACCCCTTTTAAATACTTGATCCCAAGTATCGTCTTGATACTACAGTCACACATCTTAGACAACAAAGAGGTTCAACCTCACCTTGACCCATGGTTTTACCTTCCCAACTTTCGAAATCAAGGGAATGAATCCAAAGTCAATCAACCAATCTACTTCCGAAATTTGAACCATGCTCTGATACCACTCTGTCAAGCCCCGAACCCGAATGTGTGCCCGGAACGCGACTAATTTTTTTTTTTAAATAAATCCAATTATCAAGTCCATGGGCCTCTAAGTGAGCTCACTTAAGCCTATAGAAAATTTCACACATGCACATGTGAACATCAGGGTGGCTAAATCTAACCTTCAACGACCACCAATCGATTTACGATCACAGTCCTGGTCGAATCCTTCGACATTGAGACTTTCGGTTCTTGTGAGATGATTTCCAATTTTCTCACTTGCTACACATAAGTTCACCAAACACACCATAATACATATAATATCATCGAAGTATCATACAAAGCATAATAATTTACATACCTCGATTTTCGTACCACAGGTGGCACCAATATTCAATATACATATCCTCCAAATACACTGAAGAAAACATACGTCCTATCCTTGGACAGTTTCTTGGAATTCGGGGATTCCAACTCGAAGACCATTGCAGAGGGATCCTCTGTACCCTCCTCTAGCACAAGTCATGTATTGTAAGGGACGTGAGCTCCAGCCCACTGAAGAGAACTCAAGTTAACAAGTCTTCCTAATTTTCAGAATATTAAATCTACAATGCGATATATGAGGGAAATACCTTAGAACACCATGGCATACCTTACCATTGTTCCTTTCTTTATACTAACACGCCCATGCATACTCACACATACATATATAAACCAACACATGTATACTCACAGATGCATATGCAATCTACATATGCATTCTCATGTTTGGTCATTGAAACTCACACATGCACTATACATTCTTCTCATGCATTTATAATATCAATAACACAATGCATGTTATTCTAACTCCCTCCCTCTCCCAATAGGATCAGAGTAATATAATAAGAATATTTGAGTGGGGAGAGGCGAGCGTCACGACAAGAGCCAAATCAGAGTCCAAAGACCCGACCCTCGACTAGCCCATCTAGTGTGTGTGCCTGGATAGAGTTCATATTAACATTTGCAACACACTTTTATTACCTGCAGAAACATCATACAAAGATATTTGATATACTTGAGTAATAACAACCATTCACATTTCAAAGCAAAGTAATAGGGTCCACAAAGTTAAATTATGAATATCAAGTCTAAACACAAGAATCTAGGAGTTTTTACATAAGTTATTAAGTTTCATACTCATAACTCCTACAAAATTACATTCTCTCAAAATGTAAACAAAATAACCAAAATGAGTGAAGTCTTCTCAATTCCCAAAATATCATCTTTACGTCCTTAACTTGCTTTTCTTTCATGTCCAGCTATTACTTGGCCCGGCCTCATCATCTTTCTCATTATCTGCATTAGATTCTAAAAAGGGGAAAGAATTGTGGGCTTTGTCACACGCCCAGTAAGAATTCCCATAAAAGTAGGTACCAACATGTAATGGCCCGTCCCGCTAGCACAATATTGTCCGCTTTGGGCCTACACACGGACCCACACAGCTTTGCTTTGGCAAGCCAACCCACTGTTGCTCCCAAAAGGCCTTGTGCTAGAAGGAGGAAGGCCACTACTTATATACCAGGGAGCTTCCAATGCCACTAGCAATGTGGGACTTTTTGGGGCAGGGTATTACACAACATGTGATGAAAAACATACTATTAATATTTCATAACTCATTCAAACCTTATTGAAAATCAATTATGAAATCACATGTTCAAAATCAATTTGTATCTCATAATGGAAAACAATACATTCAAGTTCCAATCATGCTCATTTAATAATAATGATAATCATAGTGCTTTCAACTCATTTGGAAATCAACATGAAATGTGATGCCATGGGTGTCATGAATCTATGCAAACCCTTTCGTGCCCATGCATTGGTCAATCTTTCTTTCTCATTCAATGGTTATAAACATTGGTCATTTATGTCCGTAGCTTTCTCGATGCACCGGCTAGGAGATACAACCCAATACTAACAATTTAACTGAGACTACAGAGGGAGCGCTACACACCCATACTTCTGCTCAGGTTTCGGGACTTCTTCTGACGCCTAGAGTTTTCTACCCAATTAGAATGTGTTAGTGCCCCGGCTTGGCCAAGTCCCTAAGTTTGTCAATTCCATGACTCTAAAAGAAGCACTTGCTAGAAGCTTGAAGACCCAAGGTGATCAAGAGTAAAAGATCATGCTTCACTGGATTGAAGTTCATCGTTATGGCAATCACAAAACATGTATTATGGCCATAGATGACTTTAGGTGGTACCCACACCTTAGAGAAGACTATTCATAGGCTTAGTTGAACAAAAGGTAAAATCATAAAAAGCCTAGAGAGGAAGCTTGACAGTGCATTGGAACCCAACTTGAAAATATGTTTTTGGTTTCACTGTCATCTTTACCAGTCGATCTCACCGACCCCTCGGTGGAGACAGGAACGACCCATCGCAGTTAGGGACTGGTCAGCCAAATTGACAAAGGTTTTGGAACATAGAACTGTCATTCTGCGTATGCCTCTGACCAAGAGTCTCGTATGCACCGACCACTCGGTGATGAACTTAAACGACCCTTTGTGGTCTACGACTCTTCGGTAAAATCATGAGTTCTGGACTATGAACTCATGTGGGCTCTCGAAGAAACAGACATCTCGGTACAGTAGGACCGAACGAGAGTACCAAGACCGACCCATCGGTAAAGGGCGACAGGTCGTTCTGGGTAAGACAGGTTTCCAGACTTGAAACTACTGTCAGCATCCCCAGGCCGAGCCTCTCGTATGGACCGGCCTCTCAATGCCATAACTGTCGACCCATCGGCAACATCGACATGTCGATCGGGAAAGAATATTACAGTTGGGAGTGCACTTAATACACAATGGTTGAGTTTTTAACAATAACATTTCTAGTCACCGACCCCTCGGAGCAACCGACCTGTCGGTACATTACTGTTACTGGAATTGGTTGCCTTCTCTATAAATACCAATTTTTATGCAATCAGTTGCTATCCTTTGGCAAATATGTTGGACCCTCATCATTATCAGTGAGTTTAAAAAGGGCCAACAAAAGGATCACTCTCTATCTCGTACTTGAACTTGGGAAATCTAATACAACCAATCATGTGGATTGAGTTTGTGAGAGAGAGAGGAATGGAAGGATGATAATCTTGGAAAGCTATGTTATAATCAATTTCCTTGGCAACCAGGATTGTGATTGCTTTACGGCAGCTATAAGGCAAAGCGTCAGGACACATTGGGTGGGTCTTGAAAAAGCATACATCAAGAGAAAGAGCTAAAAAGGCAAGTGCTTCTTAGTTTTAATTTTGTTTTAAAACCTTTGTTCTAAAAGTGAATTAAGGAAGCTTGGTTCCAGAACCACTATAAAAAATCTAGAGTGTCTTCTCTTGCACAGTGGTTGGTGGAATTCCAAGCCAAATGAATAGGTGGAATTCCTATTCTACAGTGGTGTGTGAAATTCCCAGCCGATTGACTGAGGTGGAATTCATAGTCTAATTGTGAGGGTGTAAGTCCCCACTTAGTGGATTTGGGGATAACTCAAGGTTGATTTAGTCATAACAATAGATGAAGGTTAACTAACGAAACCACTTTAAATTGGTCTTTTGGTTTTTGATCTTTATGTGTTTGTCTTTTCGCATTTAAGCACTCCTCTCAACACACATCACTTTGCATTTGATTATCTCGATCTATACATTGTGCACAAGCATTGATAATCAAATAATTTGCAAAGGGGACTAAACTTAGTGTGATTAAGAAATGAAAAAACTATCTATCACACTAAACAAATCTCTTGATTAAACTTTAAACGATCAAGAAATTTGTAAACACCATGGAAAAAGGGATTGACCTATTGACCCCCTCCCCCCCCCCCCCCCCCCCCCCCCCCCCCCCCCTCTCTTCTCTTTCTCGAGTCAATTATCGTGTTCTAACACCTACAAGGGAACTTTCAATTGGTATTAGAGCCTCGTGTTCTTGAGAAATTATCTAACCATCCGAGTTGATCCATGCTAGGACACTGGCTATGAGAAAAAGCCTTGATATTTCCAAATCTCCATTTGTGATGAAGAATGTAAATGTCTTCATCAATAAATATGATTAGAAATAGGTGAACAGGAAGTGGTCTAAGCATATGGAAGAAGTATTGGATAAACTTTCAACTTCAATGACCACTTAGCCCATAGACCAAATAGCTTGGACTAATGATGAATTGACTATGCACTTTAAATCAAACACTTGTACCATTCATCAGTGTTGTTTCATAATATATTTTTAAAATATTTAAAAGATATGAAACAGCGAAAGAGGCTGAAAGAATCTACGGAAAAATTGTCTTTTCTAGCCCAATGGATGACATCACCTACCATGACTAATTTGTGTGCTAAGTGTATAGGTGATTGCCTAAGTTCATCCATTGAAAAAGTCCAAGCTAAATCCTCTAGAAAAGAAGATGATGGAGTAAAGGAACTTGATGAAGGTAGTACCCTCCAAGTATCATTTGAGGTCATGTGTCGTGATGTTTGCCTCTCATGTTTTGGTCAAACATCATGATACAAAATCTGGAGTTTTGATTCATAAGATCAAATGGAAAGGCACTCAAGATTAAAACCAGATTTGATAAAAGGCCGTCACTGGATTGTGGACTTAGATTCCAAGTCTCACAATGTTGTGTTCAAAGGAGTAAAAGGATACCATTGTTGGTATCACATTTGGAGCATGTTTTTGGAATCACTTGTGTATCTTACCTTCAATGCATATTCTTGTTTGATTGTTGGATTGATCTAATGTAAGATACTCATGTGTACATGAAGGTTTGCACTCTAGTATTGGAATATACTTATCTCATTTCATTCCATATACCATGTAATTTGTGCATCTCTAGGAAATGAATGTAGTATGTGCATTATGTATGGTACACATACACAATGTCCTTTCATTCCAAGTTCCTAAACTTGTGAATCCATTATGGAATGAAACATGCTCTATGTCTTTAAATGAATTGTTGTTTTGGTGTGACTTACCAAAGGTGTTAATCAAAAGGATCAAATATGCTTATCTATAATCCATTTATGTACCATCTCTTTTCAAGAAATTGGAATATACTTGAAAGAGTGGTAAAAGTGTTTATCATGTTTTCGGTACTAACGTGATAATAGGCATGAGAGTTGTGTGGGTAGCATCATATTTCATTTCTCTATTCATGATTAATGTAATAAAAAATATGAAATAAATGTATGAACTTTGTGCTTAGTGTCTCATTCCAATATTCGTTAGTTTATACATTATGTGGAATGACTCATGTTCATATACACCTCGTCTTCATTAAAGCCTGGAAATGTCGTATCTAATGACATCTCACACTTGAGCAATATGTTTGAATTGGTAAAATAAATGTGCCCAAGGTACTTGGATTGGTTTGGATCAGGAGAGATTGTAATCCATGGTTTGTGCCTATCTCAAGAAGGGTGAGTTGAATCTTCAAATGGCACAGAAGCGGTGTGAATGTATATATCATTACTGGCATTAAAAGGTGTATAAGCAAAGCTTGATGAACAATGAACATCACAAGCGCGCACACACACACACCCCCCAGTCATCCTTCATTGTAAAACCCAGATCGAAGGATAGACTAGTCGAATGAACAGACAAGTCGGTACTGTTAGAAATCATAACACTGTCTGACAAGGGGAAAATCGAAAGGAGAGACAGGTCGATACTTATCAACATGTCGACACAGATAGGTTGTAGGTCATGACCCGTCGGTAAGTCAGAAAGAGTAAGTTAAAAAGTCTCTTTCTGTGAAAACGACAGATTATTTCAAAATCGTAGGTCCTTCTCCGGTGAGCTCTAGCAATTTCCAACCTCTCCTGCCGTGCCCTAGACCTGTTGATAGGATCTCCCGAAGCGAAATCTCGCAGGAAAATCAGAGGGCTTCTAGTTCTCCTGCCTCAGGTAGCTTGAGAATCACAAAGTTTGTGATTCTCATTGGTTGGGTAAGCTCAGTCATTATCCTCTTCTCCAGTAGTGGAAAATGACAAGGAACAAGTCCTCGGTCATCATTGTGTCCTTTGATTCTAAGAATGATCATGTCACCTTGTCTAAGAAACTCAAATCTCAGTGGTATCAAGGAAAATCTTCATCGCTCCTAAATACTATAGAACGTCAAGTCAAGATCCTCTCGAGGAGATCCCACAAAAAGAACTCACCACCACCCATACCTCGAAGGCAAATTGGTATTACCATTAAAGAACGTACCTCTTTTTCTCAGGTGTCAGTTAGAGAAAGTAGACAAGTTTAGGTCACCACCTCTCAAGGGGACTCAAGAAGTGAAGAAAAAGAAAGGCATAAGAGGATTAAGGTAAAAGAGGAGAAAGGAAAAGAACAGATGGAAGAAACAAAAGCCGAGTCTGATAGAGCTCTTATAAGGCGACTCTATTTCTTCCTTGAAAAAGTCGGAAGTTGGAAAGAAAGATTGGTACCTTTGCAACCTTCATAAATGAATCAATTCAAAGTCTCTCCACATTCATGGAAGAACTCAAAGACAGTTCCCGACGGAAATCCTCTTCTCTCCCAACATCACCCCCTCCAGATGGCTCTCTACTTAGGATAGTTTTTCATACTCAAAATTTTAGATTTCAGAAAAATTGTATTTTGTCTAAGCATCCATGTTATCCCCCTTCCAAAACCATATGTGCTGCACACTTTATCTATCAATGAAATAATATAGTTTGTTTCAATGTGTGTGCTAATTTGATAGATTGTTATCTCATGTCTATAGTTTACATGGATTTTATTAAATAGGCTAACATGCAGGTCTGAATCAGTTGGTTTTATATTGGCATGCTAAGAAGATAGGGACCAGACTTAGTTATTGTAACACCCCGCCCTTTTCACTCTAATTTTCAGAGTTTATTTTTTTTTAATATAATAATCATGTGATCGGGGCTAAGTGTCACGACGCGAGTTAAGTTCGGATCTCTAAATCCGACCCTTAACTGGCCAAGCCCATGTGCGTATGAACTAAGTCCATAAAACTGATCCGCACATGGTATATATATAACTTGCGGAATTAACTTAGTCTAAATCTAACTGAGGTTATAATAGAACCTATGACTAATCCAATTTTCCATTCTTAGATAGCAAAGTACATAACTTATTTTCCAAAATTACTAATCAATCTTAACTAATCGTATAATCAAAACATCCAACATAAAACAAACCATAGCATCTATCTTAACTACTTATTACAAGCCAACATAACTAATTACCAAATTACATTGTTCAAATATATCAAATATCAAGTCCATAAAATAGTCCATTCATAATCCATTCCAATCATTCAAACCGCCCAAGTTTCCGTACTTGGTCCTCTTCTCGATCCACGTTCTTCCCTTTCCCTGCATCATCCACTAAGGATATAGATAGGGCGTTAGATCAACGCGCCCAGTAGTGTTTCCGAATAGGGCTACCACATGGTTAGTCAAAAACATGCAAATAATATAATAATAATACATGTGTGTCAAAATTCCATAAAACATGCTATGTATGAAATGAACATGTAATGAGTCCCACCCATCACCATTCAACATAGCCCTCACTTGACGGGATTCTCATCGTCAAGGTAACCCACAGTGGTCTTTCGGACGCCCCGACGGAGTGTGGCCTCCGGATTCCTCCTGATGGGATTCTCATCATCAGGGTACCCCACAGTGGTCTTTCGGACGCCCCGACGGAGTGTGGCCTCCGGTTACAACACCATCATCCCATGCCATGCATGAGATGCCTATGCAAACATGTCATTTAAAAACATAACTTTACAATCATATAAGATATCAAAATCAACATAAAACAGCATATTAAATAGTGGTTACAACAAAGGTAGGAAACCTACTATAGTTTACTTTGTTCGACCCTTCCTTTGGACCGTCTTCCGATCACGACTTGTTCACCGTTCTAAAAATCCGAATACCCTATGTACATGGCAGCAAGTTAATCATTTGACCATATAATTCTAATTTGATCTAAAACCCAAAAATCTACTTAAACTTCCATGTCCTATCTTAGCCATAAAACCCCATAGTTTTGGTCCTTTTAAACATGTTTTTTTGGCCTCATTTAGACATAGGATAACAGTATAATGTTACCATGTTTTTACCTTTTAAAACCATCCAATAAGCCCATCACTTTGTATGATTTCCATTTTGCAAAACTCCATCCAAATATCCACATAACAGTCCATGGGGTTCGGCCATACACATGGCCGAACCCTATGGTTCTCTTAATGGAAACCCACCAATATTTATCTATGAAATTAATCAACAAATTAACATAAGATAAATATGGTTCAGTCATGTCATATCTACTCCAAAACAGTAAACTTAATTCCATATAAAAATCTTTTAAAAGCCCCACTCCAAAATATGCATTTTTGACTTTCAAACACCATAGAATCCACCAATTTTCTCATGGGGTTCAAATTAATAATAACCCATAACTTAAGCATTGGTGTTTCTTGAAACAAGAGCATAAAATAAATCATATCTTCCCACATGATTTTAAACCCAAATTCATCCTCAAAACAGTCCATGTTTTTGGTTCAAAAAGACCATCCAACTTAACCCAATCTTTTCATGGAAATGTCATACCATTTCATGGGGTTCGGCCAACCCAATTGGCTGAACCTCATGGCCTATGGTTTAGATCTATTTATCCAATTATAAACTTATCTTATTCTTAAATCAAAGCACACAATGATTACTTAAAATCCATCCTACACTTAACCCAAATAACTATACAAAACAGTCTAGGGTTAGGCCATACACATGGCCGAACCCCAAAGTTTCCTTGATGTAAATCTTCTTATCCTACTTACTAATTTTTGGCCACAAAATGACCCATTTGACATATAAAATTTATCATTTAGAGACATGATTTTTGTCCTTTAAAAACATCAAACTTAGTCCACTTTTATCATCTAAAAACAGTCCCATATTTGTATGGTTTTAACTTCCAAAAACATCCAAATAAATCAATTATTTCCATGGGGTTCAGCCATCCAATGGGGCCGAACCCTATGGTCCATCTTTTATCTCATTCATGTACCTCCATCCAATATCTAACCCTTGTTAGATTTGGCCATCCAATGGCCGGATCATGATTTAAAATTGTTTATCGAAAAACCTACCGTTTCTGCGACTCCTCCAATTGATCTTCCCTCCTGCTTGTTCCTTTCCCTTTCTTAGCCTCTCCTTCTTCTTGATTCCTTGATGGTCAGGGACTGATTTAAACAACCAGCTGCTGCTCTAGGTAGAAAACGGCAAAGAGAGAAAGAGATAGGATTTTGACTTTGGATGGAACACCTTGATGCCAACTCTTTTGCTCAAAGTATGCTTTTGTCTTGGTGAAATAAATCAATCAAGGACTTATTTCATATCAATAACCAGCTGCTGTTCTTGATCTTAGAGAGATGATAACAGTCCAAGGAAGAGAGAGAGATAGAGAGAGTAAAATGAAAATCCTTTGTTTGACCAAAAACAGCCCAAGGTTAATCATCGTGTAACTCCCTCTCCTCAATCAAAGTTCCTTATGTTATTTGGGGGTTTCATCTATGAAATGAAACACCCCAAGCAACCAACGTCCCTTGTGGTTGGACTAGTGTAACCTCCCCTTTCCTTAGGGTCTCACATGGGAGTTTCATTTTGAAATGTAACTCCCATGTGCTGCACCGTCCTCTATTGTTTGCCTCTATGTTTTGGCTTATGTAACAGCCACCATTCCCATGTGTAACTCCACAAACAGCAGTTCCATTCAGCCCTCATCAACGTCCCATGTGGGTGTTCTATCATGGGAATAAAACTCCCCTCCTCCAAGTGTGAATACACTTTGTAACTCCCATTGGTTTAACATCTAATTTGAATTTGGAATGTCATAATCTATTGTGTGTAACTCCTCCAATCAGCTACCCATTTTATTCTCCAACCTTGGAGTTACATGCATGAACCATCAATCCATGTATGGGCTGTCTTTTGAAGACCCAAGCATGGCATAAACCCTATACCATCTCCAACGTGCATAATGATTTGAAAACTCAACTCTCACCCAAGTAACTCCCATGTAACGTCATTTTCATTCTTAAGTTGGGTGGGAGTTACATGCATATAAGTTTCCCATGCAGCCAACAATTCTTAGTGTTTGAATTTGAAACAACCTACAAACCTTCTATCTCTACATCTCACTCATTTAAAAATACATATTCATCCAACTCATTTATTCAACTCACCCAACCTAACTCATTCATTTAATTTAACTTAACTAATAAATTCAACTCAACTAAACCCATCATTCATTTCAACTCAAACCAAACTCAAGCAATTAATAAACTTAAATTAACTAAGCTTGAACTCAATCCATGGTTAATCATGCCATTCACGACCCATTGGGTCCCATCTAGCCATTTTGACCCATTTATCAAAATTTGACCCAAATATGATTCTTGACCCGTTTAAATTCATCTTATCCATTTATTTGTTTTGTAAACAAACTACCATCCTTTGGGTCTTGATTGAGCCATTGACCCATTTAAATTCAAATCAATTTTATTACAATGACAATTCCGTAAATATGAATAATTTCATATAAAATGATAACTTTGAAATTCCAGGGTGTTACGGATATTACACACATCCTTGAAGTTTGGGGGAGCGCAAAATATATGTTGATTAGCTGTTGTCACCAATCATGACAGCATAAGGAGGAAGGTTGATGCAAGCTTGAAAGGAAGCTTGATAAAAAATGAACTTAGAGGCTGCTAAGTTTATGGGGCAGTTGGGTAGAAAAAGCTAAAGAAAATAGCTTGGAAAATGGGGGGAGAAGCCTCCAAAAAGGGAAGCTAGGAAAGGAAGCTTAAACCCATTGGGAGAATACCTTTAAGACAACACAAATCTTAAAGGGAATGAAAGAGAAAACCAATAATGCATAAAATATGCATAGGACCATAGGAAAGAGTTATTTGAGTTGGAAGAAAAACTCAAGGAAGCATTAAATGCAAGAAGCATGGGGGAATGCTTGAACTCGATGTCTGCCAACTAATCTTTGCCAATTGTATGACAAAATGGGGGAGAAATTAGTAGAAGCTATAAGACATCAAAACCAATTATGGAGAGTAATTGGTTAAGCCGAAGTGCTTGGGCCCCTAGGAAGAGAGAGCCATAAAAAAGGGAAAAAGATGAAGAAGCCAATGGACATAGGGAGAATGTCTATGCTTAGAGTTTGGGAGATCAAACTCAAGAAGAGTGGGGAAGAAATATTCTCAACACTATTAGCTTGGATAGTATTGATTGCTAGGATATCATGGTGTATAGGGGAGAATGAATTCTAATCTTGTTTAGTCCATAAATGCATATTTATATTTTGGGACTAACTCCTCTAATGATTTCCTAGTGTTTGCTCGCTTATGTGCTTGAATAGGTAAACATAAAATGAAGCAAGCTAAACAAGAATATGTGAAGATCATAGTCTTGTTTTCTATTTGAATATGTACATGTATTTGATGTAATATTTTTGTATTCAAATGTGATGTAATAAGGGTGGGTTTGTATTTGGGTTAGCTTCTAGGTTTTGTCATAAAATTGACAAAGGGGGAGATTTTTAGTGCCCCAGCTTCGCCAAGTCTCTACATTTGTCAAATCCATGACTCGAAAAAGAGCACTTTGTAGAAGCTTGAAAACCAAGGTGATCAAGAGTAAAAGATCATACTCCACCGGATTGAAACTCATCGTTATGGCAATCACAAAATAGGTATTGTGGCCATAGATGACTTTAGGTCGTACCCACACCTTAGAGAGGACTATTCCTAGGCTTATTTGAATAAAAGGTAAAATCATAAAAAGCCTAGAGAGGAAGCTTGATATTGAATTGGAACCCAACTTGGAAATATGTATTTGGTTTCATCGTCAGCTCGACCAGTCGATCTCACCGACCCCTCAGTGGAGACAGGAACGACCCATAGCGGTCAAGGACTAGTCAACCACATTGATAGAGGTTCTAGAACATAGAACTATCATTCTAGGTATGCCTCTAACCGAGAGTCTCGTATGCATCGACCCTTCGGTGATAAACTGAAATGACCCCTCGTGGTCGACGACTCGTCGGTAAAAGACTCATGAGTTCTGGACTATGAACTCATGTGGGCTTTCAAATAAACAAAATCAGTATAGCAAGACCGATTGAGAGTACCAGGACCGACCCCTCGGTAAAGGGCGACAAGTCGTTCTGGGTAAGATAGGTTTCCAAACTTGAGACTACTATCAGCATGGTTTTTCCTCAGACCGAGCCTCTCTTATGGACCGACCTCTCGGTGCCATAACTGTCGACCCATCGGCGACATCGACATGTAGACCGGGAAAGAATATTACCATTGGGAGTGCACTTAATGCACAATTGTCAGGTTTTTAGGAGTAACATTTCTAGTCACCAACCGCTCGGTGCGACCGACCTGTCGTTACATTACCGTTACTGCAACTGTTGTCTTCTCTATAAATATCGATTTTTATGCAACCAATTGGTAGCCTTCGGCAAATATGTTGAATCCTTATCATTATCAGTGAGCTTAAATATGGGCCAACAAAAGGATCACTCTCTCTCGTACTTGAACTTGTGGAATCTAATACAACCAATCATGTAGATTGAGTTTGTGAGAAAGAGAGAGAAAGGGAATGATGATAATCTTGGAAAATTGTGTTATAATCAGTGTCCTTGGCACTCTAGATTGTGATTGCTTTACGGCGGTTACAAGACAGAGCATCGGTACACATTGGGTGGGTCTTGAAGAAGCATACATCAAGAGAAAAAGCTAAAAAGGCAAGTGATTCTTGGTTTTAATTTTGTTTTAAAGCCTTTGTCCTGAAATTAGATTAAAGAAGCTTGGTTTCGGAACCATTATATAAAATCTTGAGCGTCGTCTTTGGCATAGTAGTGTGTGGAATTCCCAGCCAAATGAATTGGTAGAATTCCTATTCGACAGTAGTGGGTAAAATTCCCAGCTGATTGAGTAAGATGGAATTCCTACTCTAATTGGGAGGGTGTAAATCCCCCACTTAATGGATTTGGGGATAATTCACAGTTGAGTTAGTCTTAATAGTGGATGTAAGTTGGCTAACTGAACCACTTTAAATTGGTCTTATGGTGTTTGATCTTTGTGTGTTTGTGTTTTCGCATTTAAGAACTCTTCTCAAAATACATCACTTTGCATTTTATTATCTCGATCTATACATTGTGCACAAGCATTGATAATCAAATAATTTGCAAAGGGGACTAAACTTAGTGTGATTAAGAAATGAAAAAACTATCTATTACACTAAACAAATCCCTTGATTAATATTCTACTGCACTTAAATTTTAAACAATCAAGAAATTTATGAACACCATGGAAAATGGGATTGAACTATTCAACAACCCCCCCCCCCCCCCCCCCCCTTTCTCTTTTTAGGGTCAATCATCGTGTTCTAGCACAAGAAGGGAACTTTCATAATGCAATATTTTTTTCACCCCATAGACGCGTCCATATACAATGGTTATTCATTTCATACATATATAAATGTTTCTGAGTAAATTACGCCGTCCCTTTATCTCGGTCTCTTGCTTGCCCATCCCATACAAATGCATGAAGTTACTGTAACACCCCGCCCTTTTTCACTCTAATTTTCAGAGTTTATTTTTTTTTATAAAATAATCATGTGATCGGGGCGGAGTGTCACGACGCGAGTTAAGTTCGGATCTCTAAATCCGACCCTTAACTGGCCAAGCCCATGTGCGTATGAACTAAATCCATAAAACTGATCCGCACATGGTACATATATAACTTGCGGAATTAACTTAGTCCAAATCTAACTGAGGTTATAATAGAACCTATGACTAATCCAATTTTCCATTCTTAGATAGCAAAGTACATAACTTATTCTCCAAAATTACTAATCAATCTTAACTAATCGTTTAATCAAAACATCCAACATAAAACAAACCATAGCATCTATCTTAACTACTTATTACAAGCCAACATAACTAATTACCAAATTACATTGTCCAAATATATCAAATATCAAGTTCATAAAATAGTCCATTCATAATCCATTCCAATCATTCAAACCGCCCAAGTTTCCGTACTTGGTCCTCTTCTCGCTCCACGTTTTTCCCTTTCCCTGCATCATCCGCTAAGGATATAGATAGGGCGTTAGATCAACGTGCCCAGTAGTGTTTCCGAATAGGGCTACCACATGGTTAGTCAAAAACATGCAAATAGTATAATAATAATACATGCGTGATAAAATTCTATAAAAACATGCTATGTATGAAATGAACATGTAATGAGTCCCACCCATCACCATTCAACATAGCCATCACTTGACGGGATTCTCATCGTCAAGGTAACCCACAGTGGTTTTCATACGCCCCAAAGGAGTGTGGCCTCCAGATTCCGCCTGATGGGATTCTCATCATCAGGGTACCCCACAGTGGTCTTTCGGACGCCCCGACGGAGTGTGGCCTCCGGTTACAACACCATCATCCCATGCCATGCATGAGATGTCTATGCAAACATGTCATTTAAAAACATAACTTTACAATCATATAAGATATCAAAATCAACATAAAACAGCATATTAAATAGTGGTTACAACAAAGGTAGGAAACCTACTATAGTTTACTTTGTTCGACCCTTTCTTTGGACCGTCTTCCGATCACGGCTTGTTCACCGTTCTAAAAATCCGAATACCCTATGTACATGGCAGCAAGTTAATCATTTGACCATATAATTCTAATTTGATCTAAAACCCAAAAATCTACTTAAACTTCCATGTCCTATCTTAGCCATAAAACCCCATAGTTTTGGTCCTTTTAAACATGTTTTTGGTCTCATTTAGACATAGGATAACAGTATAATGTTATCATGTTTTTACCTTTCAAAACCATCCAATAAGCCCATCACTTTGTATGATTTCCATTTTGTAAAACTCAATCGAAATATCCACATAACAGTCCATGGGGTTCGGCCATACATATGGCCGAACCCTATGGTTCTTGGTGTAATTAATCCAACCATTGTCTATGGTTTTAATCCATAATTTAACCATAGTATTAATATGGTTCAGCCAAGCCCTAGTTACCTAAAAACAGTAAACTTATCTTCACTTTAAATCCTTTAAAATCTCACAAAACCATTTAATACTTCCATGAAATGTCATACCATTTCATGGGGTTCAGCCCACCCAATTGGCTGAACCTCATGGCCTATGGTTTAGATCCATTTATCCATTTATAAACTTAGTTTATTCTTAAATCAAAGCACATTATGTTTACATAAAAATCCATCCTACACTTGACCCAAATAACCATCAAAAACAGTCCATGGGGTTAGGCCATACACATGGCCGAACCCCAAGGTTTCCTTGATGTAAATCTTCTTATCCTACTTACTGATTTTTGGCCACAAAATGACCCATTTGACATATATAAAATTTACTATGTTTTGACATGATTTTTGTCCTTTAAAAACATTAAACTTAATCCACTTTTATCATCTAAAAACAGTCCCATACTTGTATGGTTTTAACTTCCAAAAACCATCCAAATAAATCAATTATTTCCATGGGGTTTGGCCATCCAATGGGGCCAAACCCTATGGTCCATCTTTTTATCTCATTCATGTACCTCTATCTAATATCTAACCCTTGTTAGATTTGGCCATCCAATGGCCGAGTCATGATTTAAAAAGTTGTTTATCGAAAACCTACCGTTTCAGCGACTCCTCCAATTGATCTTCACTCCGGCTTGTTCCTTTCCCTTTCTTAGCCTCTCCTTCTTCTTAATTTCTTGATGGTCAAGGACTGATTAAGCAACCAGCTGCTGCTCTAATTTTTGAAATGTAGAAAACGGCAAAAAGGTAGAGAGAGAGAAAGAATTTTGGCTTTGGATGAGAAACCTTATGCCCCCTCCTTTGCTCAATTGGTGCTTTTGTCTTGGTGAAAGAAAGCAACCAAGGAATGATTGCAAATCAGTGACCAGCTGCTGTTCTTGATGTTTGGAGAGATGGAGGACGCCCAAGAGAGGACGAGATAATGATAGAGAATGAAATCCTCTTGGCTAATCAAATTCAGTCCAAGGTTTAACTTTGTGTAACTCACCTCTCCATAATTAAAATCCTTTAAGTTCCTTGGGGTTTCATCTATGGAATGAAACCCCCCCTAACATCCAACGTCTCTATTATCTTTGGAGTGATTGTTTGCATTCTCTCCATTATCCTTGCATGTGTAACTCTTAAAACAGCCACCCCACTTATCTCCATTGTAGCCGTTACATGCATGCAATGTTCTCATGCATCCAACGTCCCATGATGTGAATTTCAAAATGTAACTCTCATTTCCTTTATCACTTGAATGGGAGTTACATGCATGGATTATAAACCTATCTATTGGCTGTCCTTTGAAGACCCAAACCATGTACACCCAACCATTTCCAACGTGCCTACCATTTGCATTTGAAATAAACCTCCCACCTTTGTAACTCCCAAAAACGCCACCTCCATAAATTTCTTATCTTGGAGTTACATGCATGAAGTACCTCTCCCATGCAATTCCAATGTTTTTCACTGTTTAAAAAAACTTGTAATCAGTACACACCACTCTCATACACTCACTTCAAATATTTATTCATCCAACTCTTTTATTTAACTCACCCAAAACTCAACTCATTCATTAATGTAACTCAACTAATAAATTCCACTCAACTCAACTCCAACATTTATTTCAACTCAAACCCAACTCAAACATTTAACTCATCTTAACCCAATTAAGCTTTGAGCTCACCAAATAGTCAAATATATCAACTACGACCCATTGGGTCCAATTTGGTCATTTTTGACCCATTTAACAAAATTTGACCCAATTATGACTTTTGACCCGTTTAAGTATATCTTATACATTTATTTGTTTTGTAAACAAAACTACCATCCTTTGGGTCTTGATTGAACCATTGACCCATTTAAATTCAAATCAATTATATCACAATGGCAATTCCGTAAATATGAATAATTTCATATAAATTGATAACTTTGAAATTCCAGGGTATTACGAACAGTACATCATCATGGGGAGCACCAGTACTGTTTGTGAAGAAGAAGGACAGTTCATTACGAATGTGCGTGGACTACCGGAAGCTGAATCAACTAATAGTCTGGAACAAGTACCCTCTACCCAGGATCGATGATTTATTCGATCAATTGAAGGGTTCTAGCCATTTTTCGAAGATAGATCTGATGTCTGGATACCATCAAATACGGGTTAGGGAGGAAGATATAGAGAAGACGGCCTTCCGGACGCGGTATGGACTATACGAGTTTGTAGTCATGCCATTTGGACTCACAAATGTGCCGGCAGTGTTCATGGATTTTATGAACAGAATATTCCATCCCTATTTGGATCAATTTGTAATCGTATTCATTGACGACATTTTGATATATTCCAAGAGTCATGAAGAACATGAAGAGCACTTACGGATAGTTTTGAATATTTTGAGGTAGAATAAACTATATGCCAAGGCCAGTAAATGTGAATTTTGGCTATCCGAGGTCAATTTCTTGGGACATGTGATATCTGAGGGAGGTATAGCCATGGATCCGGCTAAGGTGGCAGCCGTAAGAGAATGGAAAGCGCCCAAGAATGTAACTGAAATTCGTAGCTTCTTGGGATTGGCTGGTTATTATAGAAGATTTATCATGGATTTTTCCAAAATTACATCTCCATTGACTCAACTCACTAAAAAGGGAGTCAAGTACGAGTGGACAGATCTATGTAATCAAAGGTTTGAAGAGCTGAAGACAAGACTTACCACTGCCCCTATTTTAGTTTTGCCGGTAAGTGGCAAGTGTTTCGAGGTATATTGCGATGCCTCGGGAGAGGGACTGGGTTGTACACTCAGTCAGAGTAATTGTGTGGTGGCGTATGGTTCAAGGCAGTTAAAAATACATGAACGCCTTTACCCCACACATGATTTGGAATTGGCTGCAGTGGTTTTCGCTCTCAAGAGTTGGAGACACTATCTTTACGGTGAGAAATTTGAGGTATTTTCTGATCATAAGAGCTTAAAATATCTTTTTGATCAGAAGGAACTCAACCTCAGGCAACGAAGAGGGATGGAGTATCTGGCGGATTATGAGTTTGCGCTTAGATATCATCCAGGCAAGGCAAACAAGGTAGCGGATGCCCTCATCCGTATACCACATGCATCCGTTGCATGTTTGATCAGATCGGAATGGGAGATGTTGAATACCATCCGAAAGTTTAAACTCTACTACAACAATTGTGGGACCATATACAATCTGCTGATACAATCCAACATAGTCACCAAGATTGAACAAGAACAACGTATGGATCCGGAAGTGGAGGACATTTGGGCCAAGATGTCTACTGGCACCATTGTACCGGAATGGGAATTACGACCAGGACAGGGTCTTGTATTCCGGGGAAGAACATATGTGCCAAAGAGTTGTAGGAAAGAGCTACTGAGTAAGGCACATTAGTCCAAGCTCTCTATCCATCCGGGCAGTACCAAAATGTACCATGACTTAAAGAGGCATTATTGGTGGCATGGATGAAAAAGGGATGTGGCAGAATTCGTGGCACATTATCTAACTTGTCAGCAAGTTAAGACTGAACACCAAAAACCACTAGGGTTACTCAAACCCTTAGCAGTGCCAGAATGGAAATGGAAACACATATCCATGGACTTTGTATCGGGGTTGCTGAGGTCTTCAAAGGGCAATGACGCCATATGGGTCGTAGTCGACCGACAGACCAAGTCCACGCATTTCATTCCTATTAAGATGGCAGATTCATCTAAGACGTTGGGTCGGCGGTATATTAAAGAAATCATTCGATACATGGCATTCCCCGAATGATAGTATCGGACAGAGATGTCCGTTTTACCGGCAGAGTATGGCAAAGCATGCAGTCGCCCGTGGGGACCGATCTACTTATTAGCACAGCATTCCATCCACAGACCGATGGACAATCGGAAAGAATAATACAAACGTTGGAGGACATGCTGAGGGCATGCGTGCTAGACTTCAAAGGTGGATGGGAGGATCATTTGCCATTGGTGGAGTTTTCTTATAACAATAGCTACCAAGCAAGTCTTCAGATGGCACCATTCGAAGCTTTGTATGGTAGACCATGCAGGTCACCAGTGTGCTGGACCGAGGTCGGCGAACCTGCGTTGATAGGACCTGAGTTGGTTGCCGAAACTACTACACAGATCCAGTTGATACGTCAACATTTGTTGACCGCACAGAGTCGGCAAAAGAGCTATGCTGATAAGAGGAGGAGGTTTCTCGAATTTGAAGTGGGAGACATGGTATTCTTGAAGGTCTCGCCACGAAAAGGGCACATGAGATTTGGGAAGAAAGGAAAATTATCGCCAAGATATGTGGGACCGTTTTCAATTATCAAGAGGATGGGAAATGTAGCCTATCAGTTGGCACTTCCTTCGCAATTGGCGTCTCTACATGATGTATTTCATGTGTCGATGCTGAGGAAGTACAACCCTGATCCGTCTCATGTTTTGAATGTGCAAGATATAGATGTGCAAAGCGACGTCACTTATGTCGAGAAGCCGGTCAGAATATTAGAGAGTGAGCAAAGGGTGTTGCGTAACCGAGCGATTCAGTTCGTCAAGGTGGTATGGGATCGACATGGTGTTGAGGAAGCGACTTGGGAACTGGAATCGGAGATGAGAACATCTCACCCTGAATTGTTTGTATGATTTATTTTGAAATCCTACCTCGTTCGATTTTTGGGACAAAAATTATAAAAAGAGTATTGTATTGTAACACCCCAGTTTCTCAATGAAGTGGAAAATTACGAAAATGCCCCTGAGTTATTAAATTAGTTATTTTGTGATGTTAAGTAAAGAAATAGTGGGGACCATTGCTCAAATTAAAATCATATGAGCACATTATGAATGTTAAGTTTGATTGGACGGGTAATTTTCATCATTTGGGTCAAAAATGGCTAAATGGGTCAAAGGGCCCAAATGGGACCCATCGGGTCTTACTGAATTATTTGACCATTTTGTGAATTTAAATTAAATGGGGTTAAGCTTATGTGATTCGAAATCAAGTGGAGAAGAAATGGGTAGGCTTGATCCACATGTGAAAACCATTTACAGATGACCAAAATACCATAATTGTGTCATGTAGTCAAAAACGGGTCAAGGAGCTAAAAGTGGACCCAACGGGTTGAGTTGACTATAGTTGACCATGTGGACCCTCAAGGGAGCTAAAATATGAGTTAAATCAGTTGAGTGGGACTGAGGTGAGTTGGAATTAAATCAAGTAGTGAGTCAACTCAAGTGCATTAAATGAAATGCATTTAGTATGGTGAGTTGGACATGTGAGTTGGGTGAGTCAAAATGGAAGTCAAACGGGCTGTAAATTCAGTGAGTTAAGTGGAATATGAGGAGGTGTGGTAATCTTAAACAAACCCAAAACAAGTCCCACACGGTGGGGACTTGTTATGGTGAGTTTCATGCAAAACATTAAATGGGAATATGGGGGGTTTCTATTCCATTTGGAAACCCCAAGCCTTCAACGTTGGAATGCCAATGGGTGCATTTGTTGGCAGCAAGTGTCCCATTGGTTTAGGCAAGAATTGATGAGGAAGTGGAGGGGTTTTGAGGGCTGAATTATTAAAGGAAACAAACACCATCTTGGCCGTTTTTCAGCATTGAAAAGCCAAGATTCTCCATCTCTCTCTCCCTCTCTCCAATTCATTTGCTTAAGTGGAACATCATAGGTCTTTAGCATCAATTATTCAAGCTTAAACCAGCAAGGAATTAAGAAAGAAGGAAGGAAATAAGAAGGAAAGGAAGCAAGGATCAAAAGGCAAGACAAGAGTTTGGAATTTGGTAAGTGTTTCATGGACTTTTGGATTAATAAAGTGGGGTATGTATTGGGCCATGGTCATGGGCGAATACACCAGTGTTTAACCTTGATTATGGAGGATTTAAAATGGTAAAAATAACCATTGGGTTCGGCCACCATGGAGGGCCGAACCCCATGCAAGAGATTGCTTGGTTTTCATGTTTTGAAACATGAAAACCATGGATTTTGTGGACTGTTTTTACATATTTAATTAGATTCAAAATACATGTTTTAATGAGGGTTAAAACATGGGTTTGGATATCAGAAAAGGCTGAAGTTTATGTGGTCTAAATCAGTGGATTAAAAGATGGAAATGGACCATTGGGTTCGGCCACTTTGCATGGCCGAACCCCATGGAAACAAGTGATTGTTTTTTATAGTTTTTGGAAATTAAAACCATATAGTTTGGGACTGATATTAGATGTTATTATTTGGATTTAAAATGCATTTTTTAAGGAGGTTAAAACATGGATTTGGATGTTGGTTTCAGACCCAAGATAAAGGGTTAAAAGTTCAAAACCAAAGGTCATGGTGTTCGGCCAATGAGCATGGCCGAACCCTATGAAATTGAGCTAATTTTGGATGTTAGTTTGAAAGATAAAAACCTGTTAATAATATACTGTTATTACATGATTATCTAAGGTTTAAAAATAGTAAGAATAACCATTGGGTTCGGCCACCATGGAGGGCCGAACCCCATGTAAAAGAGGGTTGGTTTTCATGTTGGAAAACATGGAAACCATAGACCTTTTGTGGACTGTTTTTGGGAGATTTTTATGTGATAAGGTTACTGATTTTGGGTTGGCCATAGGATGGCTAAACTATGGGTTTAACATGGCTAAGGGGTAGAGCCAATTAGTATGTAAATAAAGGACATTGTTGAGCAAAAGAACCATAAGGGTTCAGCCACGAGTATGGCCGAACCCTATGGACTGTTTTCATGGGTCATTTTATGGATGCATATGTGATTTTAAATAGAATTATGGTTGCTGTTTTTATGGCTAAGATGTATGATAAATGATGAGAGATCATTAGGAGAATTGGACTTTATGCAAATTCATAATGAATGGGTTAAATAGCCTAAGCTTATGAGTAGTAGTTGGTAATGGTTCTATGTTGATTTAAAAGGTTTAAAATACCCTTATGGAGAACCATGTAGTAATGGATAAGGGAACCATTGGGTTCGGCCAAAGGTATGGCCGAACCCCATGGAGTAAGTTTGGTGGATTAAAGATTGGAAAGACCAATGGCAAATCTGTGAATACAAGCCAAATGAAGAGATTGATCAAAAAGACTTATAAGATGTTTTAGGTCTCATATGTGAATGGACATGTAAATAAGATTATGATTTACTTATTGTTGCATAATAAGGTACCGAAAGTTGAACGACGAAAGAGTCGTGACCGGTTAAAGCCTAAGAAAGAACGGACGCTGAAGTGATTCTTCAGTAGGTTTCCTATCTACTTGTAACCACGGTTTTTACCCAGTTTTTCTTATGATACTCTTGTTTTAATATATGTGTTTCAAATGATATATTATGCATTAACAAATGGCATACAAGCATTGGCATCTCATGCATAGTCATGGGATAATGAATAAAGTTCTACAGTGATAGCTACGAATGTACATGATGGGGGTTGCTCATTGCATGTACATATTTTATAGAAGAGATGAAAGTGTGTTGTAATTTACCTTGTCGGTGCAAGGCACGTCAAGTGATGGCTACGAATGTACATGATGGGGGTTGCTCATTGCATGTACATATTTTATAGAAGAGATGAAAGTGTGTTGTAATTTACCTTGTCGGTGCAAGGCACGTCAAGTGATGGCTACGAATGTATATGATGGGGGTTGCTCATTGCATGTACATATTTTATAAAAGAGATGAAAGTATGTTGTAATTTACGTTGTCGGTGCAAGGCACGTCAAGTGATGGCTACGAATGTACATGATGGGGGTTGCTCATTGCATGTACATATTTTATAGAAGAGATGAAAGTGTGTTGTAATTTACCTTGTCGGTGCAAGGCACGTCAAGTGATGGCTAGGAAAGTACATGATGGGGGATGCTCATTGCATGTGCATATTTTATAGCATTGTTTTACCTGTTTTTAATGATCATGTAATATGATATATATGCATGTTTTATATGCTAACATGTGGTAGCCCTGATTCGGGAACCTACTGGGCGCGTTGATCTAACGCCCTAATTCTATCCCTAGAGGAGATTGCAGGTACAAGCAAAGGGAAAGGAAAGGTCGTTGACCGGGATGGGAGCCAAGCCTAAGTGCTTGAATGAAGGATTGAACTACTTTATATTACTGTCTTTTGAATACTTTTGTGGGACATGTAATAATTCACTACTTGCTATAGTTTGATTAGGTTGATAACATTTGGATGGTTGATATATGTTAAATAATGTTTAAGAATATTACTTGCTATCTGGTCTTTCTATTCCGCAAGTTGATGTTAGTTCCATGTGTGTTCATTATCATGGTCTGGTCCATGTGCACATGGGTGGCCAGTTAAGGTTCAGACTTGGGTAGTTTGAACTTAACTCACGTCGTGACGCCGCCCGCTCTCTTCCGATGTTTAATTATTATTTAAAAAAAAAATTAGACTCTGATATTCTCGAAAAGGGCGGGGCGTTATTGTTGATGACAATATTGTTCAACACCAAATGGTGCAACCCTTCCTGTAGTCTGCTTTGCTTGTCGGTACGAACTATATACTGCTTTCCCTCGGGTGACCAAAATGTCACTCTTCGGCTATAACAATCAATATTGTCTTCATAACCAGCCAACCAGTCCATGCCGAATATAATATCGTACTCAGTCATGTCGAGTACCAGATAATTGAACTCAAATCTGAGTCCAGCGAGTTCTGTATTTATGGCCGTGCATATGAGTCCCAAAGACGTGTCTCCGATAGGGGATACTACTGTGAGTGTGGTGGACAGTTTTTGAACTAGTGTTCCAGTAGCAGTTATAAAGGATGCAGATATAAAAGAGTGCGATGCTCCAGAATCAAACAATGCATAAGCATAAGAACTATTGACAACAGCCATACCTTGAATCACAGAATGATCCACATCCTCAGGAGGTTCTAGAGCAAATAGTCGTCCAGATCCGGTAGGATTAGGCGCCCGTCCCACCTGATTATAAGTCCTGCCTCCTCGGGAGTTAGCTGGCCTAGCTGGTGGACGGAAAGATCCTCTGGAATATGAGAGCTTATTGAGCTTTGGACAGTTTCTCTTGAAGTGACCCGGCTGATCACAGTGGAAACAATTATTCACCCCTCTGAATGACTGGGTGACTAATGCAAATGGGGAGGGCTGATTGGGACGAAAGCCCCCCGTGGACCCTGAAGATGGTGAGGGTCTACTGAAGTTCGGACGGAACCTCTTGTTGGGCTGGAACCCACCCCTCCCACTTGGAGCTCGGCGATTGTCAAACCGCACCATTGCATTCAACTCCTGTTCTGCTATTGTGGCCTTGCTGACCACCTCAGCCAACGTGGTGCACTTAAATATGGTCACTTTGGCCCTGATGTTTGGCCGTAGACCCCTCTCAAACTTTCTTGCTTTGCAAAGTTCTGTGTCCACCATATAGAATGCATAAATGGATAAACTGAGAAATTCACGGTGATACTCTGCCACCTTCATAGAGCCCTGTACCAAGGACAGAAAAAGTTCTGTCTGTCGCTCCTTCTCCTCCTCCGGAAAGTAGTGTTCCAAAAAGGTTGCTGAAAACTCATTCCATGTCATGCCCGTCCTCTTCCTAACTGGTATGAGTGCCCTCTGCTTCTCCACCACCTCCCACCATTTACCGGCATCTTCTATCAATTGTGAAGTAGCCAGTAGAATCCTGTCAGCATGAGTCGAGATCTTAAGTAATTTTAAGATCTGAGTGATCTTCTTCAGCCAATGCTCGGCTCCGACAGTCCCTTCCTTCCCTTTGAAGTAGGGAGGACGCTGTTGTTGAAATTATCGTGCCATACTCCGGTCACTAGCATCCCTGGAACTTTCACTCCCATTCATATGTTGCTGGAGTACAGAAGTTACCACTGCTTGGACTAAGCCCTGAAGCTCAGACGGCACATGTGGTATATGTACACCACTGTTCCCTTCTCCCTCCTTCCATGATGCATTCTCACTCCCCTTTTCTTCTCTCCAAGAGTGCTGTGATTCTTCCCCATTGTGCGACTTTTCATGAACAGATAGCTCCTCATCAGGTTGGGTTACCTCTTTCTCATGTATAGACGGCTCCTTCGCATGCACAGATTTTTCATCTTGTGATAACATTTTCTCATGTTGCGTGATTTGCAACACCTTTTCCTTCCCTTTCTGGTTCTGAGGGATCCTTTTCTTTGGAGCCATTTCCCTAAGTCATGAAACATTATTGACTTAGTTTCCTTGTATAGTTTGTATTTTTCACAATTTTGGGGAGACTTCCAAATAAGCAAACTTGGTTTCCTTTTGTTTTTTGGGGAAGTTTCTAAATCCCTATTTGTTTGATTTCTCAATTTGGGGAATATTGGGGGATGTATATCCTATTTTGCTACGTTTGATAGATCAATTATAATATTGTACTTTTACTATCTTTCACTGTTGTTCTCAAACTGATTTGTTCAGTCTGAGTCCACGAAGTAAATTAATCCGGCCCCGAGTCAGCGGACTCCGAAGAGTCGGTCAGTTGGGATTCTTATCCGTCAGTGAGACATGAAACCGTCTTAATTTTACTTCGGAAGATTCAACTTCCCGTTTCGCTCTGATACCAACTGTAACACCCCGCCCTTTTTCACTCTAATTTTCAGAGTTTATTTTTTTTTATAAAATAATCATGTGATCGGGGCGGAGTGTCACGACGCGAGTTAAGTTCGGATCTCTAAATCCAACCCTTAACTGGCCAAGCCCATGTGCGTATGAACTAAATCCATAAAACTGATCCGCACATGGTATATATATAACTTGCGGAATTAACTTAGTCTAAATCTAACTGAGATTATAATAGAATCTATGACTAATCCAATTTTCCATTCTTAGATAGCAAAGTACATAACTTATTATCCAAAATTACTAATCAATCTTAACTAATCGTTTAATCAAAATATCCAACATAAAACAAACCATAGCATCTATCTTAACTACTTATTACAAGCCAACATAACTAATTACCAAATTACATTGTCCAAATATATCAAATATCAAGTTCATCGAACTTCAGTAGACCCTCACCATCTTCAGGGTCCACGGGGGACTTTCGTCCCAATCAGCCCTCCCCATCTGCATCAGTTACCCAGTCATTCAGAGGGGTGAACAATTGTTTCCACTGTGATCAGCCGGGTCACTTCAAGAGAGACTGTCCACAGCTCAATAAGCTCTCATATTCCAGAGGATCTTTCCGTCCACCAGCTAGGCCAGCTAACTCCCGAGGAGGCAGGACTTATAATCAGGTGGGACGGGCGCCTAATCCTACCGGATCTGGACGACTATTTGCTCTGGAACCTCCTGAGGATGTAGATCATTCTGTGATTCAAGGTATGGCCGTTGTCAATAGTTCTTATGCTTATGCATTGTTTGATTCTAGAGCATCGCACTCTTTTATATCTGCATCCTTTATAACTGCTATTGGAACACTAGTTCAAAAGCTGTCCACCACACTCACAGTAGTATCCCCTGTCGGAGACACGTCTTTGGGACTCATATGCACGGCCATAAATACAGAACTCGCTGGACTCAGATTTGAGTTCAGTTATCTGGTACTCGACATGACTGAGTACGATATTATATTCGACATGGACTGGTTGGCTGGTTATGAAGCCAATATTGATTGTTATCGCCGAAGAGTGACATTTTGGTCACCCGAGGGAAAGCAGTATATAGTTCGTGCCGACAAGCAAAGCAGACTATAGGAAGGGTTGCACCATTTGGTGTTGAACAATATTGTCATCAACAAAGCAGCAGTCACTGAGCTTCCAGTAATTGTGAAAGAATTTGCTGATGTCTTTCCAAAAGAACTCCCTGGTATACCACCTATGAGGGAGCTCAACTTCGAGATCAAGTTGTATCCTGGTACTTCACCAGTGTCTCTACCTCTTTATCGGATGGTACCAGCAAAAATGTCAGAGTTGAAGAAGCAGCTTGATGAGTTACTCAGACTGGGTTGCATTCCCAACAGTGCATCATCATGGGGAGCTCCAATGTTGTTCGTGAAAAAGAAGGACGGTTCACTCAGAATGTGTGTGGACTACCGGAAGTTGAATCAGCTAACTGTCCGGAACAAGTATCCTCTACCCAGGATCGATGATTTATTCGATCAGTTGAGGGGATCTAGTCACTTTTCCAAGATTGACCTGATGTTCGGTTATCATCAAATCCGGGTCAGGGAGGAAGATATCGAGAAGACAGCTTTCAGAACACGGTATGGACTATTTGAATTTGTAGTCATGCCATTTGTTCTTACCAACGCACCGGCTGTGTTCATGGACTTAATGAACAGAATCTTCCGTCCATATCTGGATCGGTTTGTTATAGTGTTCATTGACGATATCCTGATCTATTCCAGGAGTCAGGAGGATCATGCTGAGCATCTACGAATAGTATTGAACACCTTGAGACAGAACCAGTTGTATGCCAAAGCAAGCAAATGCGAATTTGGCTACCTGAGGTCAAATTCTTATGGCATGTTATAACAGCAGATGGTATAGCCGTTGATCCGGCTAAGGTGGCAGCAGTAAGTGAGTGGAAAGCACCAAAGAATGTCACTGAAATCCGTAGCTTTCTGGGTTTGGCTGGATATTATAGGAAGTTTATCATGGACTTCTCCAAAATTGCATCCCCATTGACTCGACTCACGCAGAAAGGAGTCAAATATGAATGGTCAGAGTTGTGCAATCAGAGATTTGAGGAGCTGAAGAGAGACTTACAACTGCTCCTATTTTAGTTTTGCCAGAAAGAGGCAAAGGTTATGAAGTACAATGTGATGCATCAGGAAAGGGACTGGGATGTTCACTCATGCAACGTGATCGGGTGGTGGCATATGGTTCAAGACAACTAAAAATACATGAACGCCTCTACCCCACACATGATCTGGAATTAGGTGCGGTGGTCTTCGCTCTCAAAAACTAGAGACATATCTATATGGTGAGAAGTTTGAAGTATTTTCAGATCACAAGAGCTTGAAGTATTTATTTGATCAGAAAGAGCTCAACCTGAGGCAGTGCAGATGGATGGAATATCTGGCGGACTATGAATTTGCGCTCCGATATCATCCGGGAAAGGCCAACAAGGTGGCGGATGCTCTCAGCCGCATGTCTCATGCATCAGTGGCATGTTTGATCAGGACCGAATGGGAGATGTTGAATTCCATTCGTGAGTTTAATCTATACATCACAAACCATGGGAGTATGTACAATTTGATCATACGATCCAACATGGTTACAAAGATTGAACAGGAGCAGCGAACATATCCGGAAATGGCAGAGACATGGGCCAAAATGTCTATTGGCGAGGTTGTACCGGATTGGGAATTACGACCAGGACAGGGTCTTATGTTCCGGGGTAGAATTTATGTGACAAGAAGCTGCAGAAAAGAATTACTAATAGAGGCACATCAGAGCAAGCTCTCCATTCATCCGGGTAGCACAAAAATGTATCATGACTTAAAAAGACATTATTGGTGGCATGGACTCAAGAAGGATGTTGCAGAGTTCGTGGCTTATTGTTTAACTTGTCAGCAGGTTAAGACGGAACATCAGAAGCCACCAGGGTTACTCAAACCCTTAGCAGTGCAGGAATGGAAATGGGAGCACATTTCCATGGACTTTGTGACGGGGTTGCCGAGGTCCTCGAAGGGCAATGACGCTATATGGGTTGTGGTAGACCGACTGACCAAGTCCGTGCATTTTATTCCTATCAAGATGACGGATTCATCAGAGACATTAGGTCGGAGATATATCAAAGACATCATCAGATTACATGGTATCCCACGGACTATAGTGTCTGATAGAGATGGTCGATTCACCGGTAGGGTATGGCAGAGCATGCAGTTGGCCATGGGGACCGATCTACTTATTAGCACAGCATTCCATCCACAGACCGATGGACAATCGGAAAGAACAATACAAACGTTGGAGGACATGTTGAGGGCGTGCATGCTAGACTTCAAAGGTGGATGGGAGGATCATTTGCCATTGGTAGAGTTTTCTTATAATAATAGCTACCAAGCAAGTCTTCAGATGGCACCATTCGAAGCTTTGTATGGTAGACCATGCAGGTCACCAGTGTGCTGAACCGAGGTCGGCGAACCTGCGCTGATAGGACCCGAGTTGGTTGCCGAAACTACTGCACAGATCCAGTTGATACGTCAACATTTGTTGACCGCACAGAGTCGGCAAAAGAGCTATGTTGATAAGAGGAGGAGGTTTCTCGAATTTGAAGTGGGAGACATGGTATTCTTGAAGGTCTCGCCACGAAAAGGGCACATGAGATTTGGAAAGAAAGGAAAATTGTCACCAAGATATGTGGGACCGTTTTCAATTATCAGAAGGATGGGAGATGTAGCCTATCAGTTGGCACTTCTTTCGCAATTGGCGTCTCTACATGATGTATTCCATGTGTCGATGCTGAGGAAGTACAACCCTGATCCGTCTCATGTTTTGAATGTGCAAGATATAGATGTGCAAAGCGACGTCACTTATGTCGAGAAACCGGTCAGAATATTAGAGAGTGAGCAAAAGGGTGTTGCGTAACCGAGCGATTCAGTTCGTCAAGGTGGTATGGGATCGACATGGTGTTGAGGAAGCCACTTGGGAACTAGAATCGGAGATGAGAACATCTCACCCTGAATTGTTTGTATGATTTATTTTGAAATCCTACTTCGTTCCATTTTCGGGACGAAAATTATAAAAAGAGTATTGTATTGTAACACCCTGGAATTTCAAAGTTATCAATTTATATGAAATTATTCATATTTACGGAATTGCCATTGTGATATAATTGATTTGAATTTAAATGGGTCAATGGTTCAATCAAGACCCAAAGGATGGTAGTTTTGTTTACAAAACAAATAAATGTATAAGATATACTTAAACAGGTCAAAAGTCATAATTGGGTCAAATTTTGTTAAATGGGTCAAAAATGACCAAATTGGACCCAATGGGTCGTAGTTGACATATTTGACTATTTGGTGAGCTCAAAGCTTAATTGGGTTAAGATGAGTTAAATGTTTGAGTTGGGTTTGAGTTGAAATAAATGTTGGAGTTGAGTTGAGTGGAATTTATTAGTTGAGTTACATTAATGAATGAGTTGAGTTTTGGGTGAGTTAAATAAAAGAGTTGGATGAATAAATATTTGAAGTGAGTGTATGAGAGTGGTGTGTGCTGATTACAAGTTTTTTTAAATAATGAAAAACGTTGGAATTGCATGGGAGAGGTACTTCATGCATGTAACTCCAAGATAAGAAATTTATGGAGGTGGCGTTTTTGGGAGTTACAAAGGTGGGAGGTTTATTTCAAATGCAAATGGTAGGCACGTTGGAAATGGTTGGGTGTACATGGTTTGGGTCTTCAAAGGACAGCCAATAGATAGGTTTATAATCCATGCATGTAACTCCCATTCAAGTGATAAAGGAAATGAGAGTTACATTTTGAAATTCACATCATGGGACGTTGGATGCATGAGAACATTGCATGCATGTAACGGCTACAATGGAGATAAGTGGGGTGGCTGTTTTAAGAGTTACACATGCAAGGATAATGGAGAGAATGCAAACAATCACTCCAAAGATAATAGAGACGTTGGATGTTAGGGGGGGTTTCATTCCATAGATGAAACCCCAAGGAACTTAAAGGATTTTAATTATGGAGAGGTGAGTTACACAAAGTTAAACCTTGGGCTGAATTTGATTAGCCAAGAGGATTTCATTCTCTATCATTATCTCGTCCTCTCTTGGGCGTCCTCCATCTCTCCAAACATCAAGAACAGCAGCTGGTCACTGATTTGCAATCAGTCCTTGGTTGCTTTCTTTCACCAAGACAAAAGCACAAATTGAGCAAAGGAGGGGGCATCAAGGTTTCTCATCCAAAGCCAAAATTCTTTCTCTCTCTCTACCTTTTTGCCATTTCTACATTTCAAAAATTAGAGCAGCAGCTGGTTGCTTAATCAGTCCTTGACCATCAAGGAATCAAGAAGAAGGAGAGGATAAGAAAGGGAAAGGAACAAGTCGGAGTGAAGATCAATTGGAGGAGTCGCGGAAACGGTAGGTTTTTGATAAACAACTTTTTAAATCATGACCCGGCCATTGGATGGCCAAATCTAACAAGGGTTAGATATTGGATGGAGGTACATGAATGAGATAAAAAGATGGACCATAGGGTTCGGCCCCATTGGATGGCCGAACCCCATGGAAATAATTGATTTATTTGGATGGTTTTTGGAAGTTAAAACCATACAAGTATGGGACTGTTTTTAGATGATAAAAGTGGATTAAGTTTGATGTTTTTAAAGGACAAAAATCATGTCAAAACATAGTAAATTTTATATATGTCAAATGGGTCATTTTGTAGCCAAAAATCAGTAAGTAGGATAAGAAGATTTACATCAAGGAAACCTTGGGGTTCGGCCATGTGTATGGCCTAACCCCATGGACTGTTTTTGATGGTTATTTGGGTCAAGTGTAGGATGGATTTTTATGTAAACATAATGTGCTTTGATTTAAGAATAAACTAAGTTTATAAATGGATAAATGGATCTAAACCATAGGCCATGAGGTTCAGCCAATTGGGTGGGCCGAACCCCATGAAATGGTATGACATTTCATGGAAGTATTAAATGGTTTTGTGAGATTTTAAAGGATTTAAAGTGAAGATAAGTTTATTGTTTTTTAGGTAACTAGGGCTTGGCTGAACCATATTAATACTATGGTTAAATTATGGATTAAAACCATGGACAATGGTTGGATTAATTACACCAAGAACCATAGGGTTCGGCCATATGTATGGCCGAACCCTATGGACTGTTATGTGGATATTTGGATTGAGTTTTACAAAATGGAAATCATACAAAGTGATGGGCTTATTGGATGGTTTTGAAAGGTAAAAACATGATAACATTATACTGTTATCCTATGTCTAAATGAGACCAAAAACATGTTTAAAAGGACCAAAACTATGGGGTTTTATGGCTAAGATAGGACATGGAAGTTTAAGTGATTTTTGGGACTTAGACTAAGTTAGAATCACATGAATGAATGCTTAACTTGCTGTTATGTAAATAAGGATTTGGGATTTCTAGAACGGTGTACAAGCCGTGATCGGAAGACGGTTCAAAGGAAGGGTCGAACAAAGTGAACAAGAGTAAGTTTCCTACCTTTATTGTAACCACTATTTCATATACTGTTTTATGTTGATTTTGATATCTTATATGATTGTAAAGTTATGTTTCTAAATGACATGTTTGCATAGACATCTCATGCATGGCATGGGATGATGGTGTTGTAACCGGAGGCCACACTCCGTCAGGGCGTCCGAAAGACCACTGTGGGGTACCCTGATGATGAGAATCCCATCAGGAGGAATCCTGGAGGCCACACTCCGTCGGGGCGTCCGAAAGACCACTATGGGTTACCTTGACGATGAGAATCCCGTCAAGTGATGGCTATGTTGAATGGTGATGGGTGGGACTCATTACATGTTCATTTCATACATAGCATGTTTTTATAGAATTTTATCACGCATGTATTATTATTATACTATTTGCATGTTTTTGACTAACCATGTGGTAGCCCTATTCGGAAACACTACTGGGCGCATTGATCTAACGCCCTATCTATATCCTTAGTGGATGATGCAGGGAAAGGGAAAAACGTGGTGCGAGAAGAGGACCAAGTACGGAAACTTGGGCGGTTTGAATGATTGGAATGGATTATGAATGGACTATTTTATGAACTTGATATTTGATATATTTGGACAATGTAATTTGGTAATTAGTTATGTTGGCTTGTAATAAGTAGTTAAGATAGATGCTATGGTTTGTTTTATGTTGGATGTTTTGATTAAATGATTAGTTAAGATTGATTAATAATTTTGGAGAATAAGTTATGTACTTTGCTATCTAAGAATGGAAAATTGGATTAGTCATAGGTTCTATTATAACCTCAGTTAGATTTAGACTAAGTTAATTCCGCAAGTTATATATGTACCATGTGCGGATCAGTTTTATGGATTTAGTTCATACGCACATGGGCTTGGCCAGTTATGGATCGGATTTAGAGATCCGAACTTAACTCGCTTCGTGACACTCCGCCCCGATCACATGATTATTTTATAAAAAATAAACTCTGAAAATTAGAGTGAAAAAGGGCGGGGTGTTACAGTTCATGTCCATAGAATGATATCAAATCCATTTGACAAGATATAAAATAATCCATATTTTCCATGCTTAAAACTACACTTTATCAAATCATCATCAAAACATACATTAAAATAAATTTATAGAACTTTGAGTCAAATATACATTTATATTATCACTATGGTACTTCAATTAGGTAGGAAAACCTACGTTATTGGAGATAGATTGATGGGGAGGACGAATCACGAAACGGCTTGTACACCATTAAGTCACCTACAAGTCCTTCGGTTATTTCCATGGATTAAGATACAATAATCACATCATTAGTTAATGTACTTGGTTTCCAAATCTAATACTTAGTACTTTATTAACTACCATTGAAGGGGTCAGATTTGTAAAATGTTACTGGTAGCTTTTTAATCCCACATTAGTGATCAAAATCAGAGTGTGGGGTTAAGATTAAAACAATTTGGTCACAGCCAGTTCGAAACTTGGGTCACTCTGCTCGGAACTTCCGAAAATTAGGAACATCCGGGTTATCCTTCGGATCGTCCATAGTATACAATACGTTGGTCTGCTCAGAACTTGATTTTGGAATCTTCGAACTAAGTTCCGAGACTTCGGACCTTCTAGGTCTTCTCTCGACACTTCCGAGACATGTAGATTTTTAATTCATACTAGGTTGCTCAGTACTTAGTCTCGATACTTCCGAGCTAGGTTCCGAGACCTCGGTTCCTCTTTTAGACTAACAGATTTTTCCTAAGTGTTTAGTCCTTCCGGAGGTTCATTGGTCTCCTCGGAACTTGGCCTCGGAAAGTCCGTGCCAGGTTCCGAGACCTCATACCTTGCTAAATTTCTTGGAACGTCATCCGTTCCCTCGGACTGTCCGAGCTTTCGGAACTTGTCTCGGAATGTCTGAGGCAGGTTCCGAGATAGGTTCCAAGACCTGTCTTCTTCAGACAGCCACATGTAGAAAACTTTAGAAAGCTACAGGGTGGGCTGAGTTCCTTGAACTTGAAAATCACAAATGGGTGGGTTATTGGTCTTTATTTTTAAACTTAACCTCTTATATTGATTCCACGTGATCTAATCACATTTTAAGATGTTAATACTCATAATTTGATTAACAAATACATGGATCTTATATCAAATTCTATGTGTAGTGGGAAAACCCAAAAATCCCCAAAATTTTCAATTTCCATTTTCTTAACCCAAATTTGTCTTGGGTTGAATCTAAACCATCTTAATCCTCAAATTAAATATTAATACTATATCTAGAGAGAAAAACAAACCTCTTATAAAGCTTTCCACCATTTCTCTTCTTTCTTTCTTTTTCCATTTCTTCTCTACTTCTCTTGTTTTCTTCCTTTCTTGAGTTTCACTAATGGAGTAGAAGAGAGGAGGAAAACAGTGTGGAAGGTTGAAAAAGGAGGTGCTTGGTGGCGAGGAGTGGAAAAAGGAGTGTGTTTGCCATGTGGAGAAGAAGGAAATGAGGGAGTGTCATGTTTGAAGGAAGGAATTTAGAGTGCACTGTGTGAGAGGGTGTGAATAAGGGAGTGTGGTGGCTTTTCTTTCCTTTGTTGCCTTAAGTTAAGGGAGTGGGGTGTTAGGTCACACCTTTCCAACTGGCATGCCATGTCATCGCCTATGTGGCACGATGCCACATCATCAATAATTTTTTCATTAACTTTCATAAATTTAATTACTCACCACATCACTTAACATTAAATCATATTTTAATCTTTTAATTAAATTCCACTTAAACTTGTCTTAACTACTTAATTAAGTCCCCTTAATCTAAGTTAATTATTAATCACCCTTTCTAATCTCGTTAATTAATATTAAAATTTTTGGGGTGTCACAATAATTGGATAAAAGTAGAGTTTAAATAACTTACGTAAAGAGTTTCGGATGGTACATCCTCATTTTTTACTCTAGCTCCCAAGTTCGCTCTTCGTTGTCGTGTCTTTCCCAAACTACCTTGACAAAAGGAATTGCTCGATTCCGTAGTATCCTCTGTTCTGCATCTATGATCTTGGTTGGTCTTTCGATATAAGACACGTCACTTTGTACATCTAACTCTTGCACATCAAAGACATATGATGGATCTGGATTATACTTCCTCAACATCGACACATGGAAGACATCGTGCATACTGAACAGCTGCGGTGGAAGTACAATGCGATATGCAAATTCACCAATCTTTTCAAAGATAAAGGACCCAACAAATCTTGGCAACAACCTCCCTTTCTTTCTGAATTTCATTTGGCCTTTACGTGGAGAGACTTTCAAGAACACTTGGTCTCCCACTTCGAATGTCAAAGATATTCTTCTCTTGTCAGCATAGCTTTGTCTACTTTGTGCCGTCAAAAGACGTTGCCTGATGATCTTGATCTGCTTTGTAATCTCTTCGACCAATTCCGGCCTAATAAGAGCAACTTCACATGCCTCAATCCAACATACAGGAGATGTACAAGGCCTACCATACAGTGTCTCGAAAGGTGCCATATGTAGACTTGCCTGGTAGCTGTTGTTATATGAGAATTCCACCAATGGGAGGAGGTCTTCCCAACTGTCCCTCAAAGTCGAGCATGGAAACGCAGTTGTAAACTCTCAGGCTATATGGTTCTCTCAGGCTGACCATCTATTTGTGGGTGAAGAACTGTACTATATAATAAATCTGTCCCCATAGCCACTTGTAAACTCTGTCATACTCTTTCTGTGAATCTACCATCGTGGTTCGATATGATGGTCTTGGGTATTCCATGCAATCTGACAATGTCCTTGATTTATTGTCTACCCATAATTTCTGATGAGTCAGTTACCTTGATAGGTATGAAGTGTACGAACTTCATGAGGTGATCAATCACAACCCAAATTGCATCGTTGCCCTTGGAGGATCTGGGCAATCCTGTCATAAAGTCCAAGGTAATGTGTTCCCACTTCCATTCTGGTAGGGAAATGGACTGGAATAAACCGGGTGGTCTCATATGTTCCGTTTTGACTCGTTGACATGTGAGACATTTAGAGACAAAGTCTGCAACATCTTTCTTAAGTCCGGATGACCAATATTGCCTCTTGAGATCTCAGTACATCATTGTGCTTCCGGGGTGTATCGAGAATCTTGACTGATGTGCCTCTTTCAAAATTCCATCCTACAATCCTCGGGTACATATACCCTGCCTTGGTACATAAGGCCCTGCCCCGGATGTAGTTTCCAGTCTTGAACTGTTTCTCCTCTCGCTAGCTTCTCCCATATTTCGGTCAATTCTGGACTTGACCATTGTGCATGTTCTATCTTCGATGTCATAATGGAGTGTACTATGAGATTGTACACACATCTCTTATCAGTGATCTGCAGGTTCAGGTTTCTAATTGCCGACATCATCTCTCATTCTTGTCTAATAAAACTGGCCATTGTTCCATGGCTCATATGACTGACTGCATCCGTGACTTTGTTTGCCTTACCCGGATGATAATGGAGTGCAAAATCATAGTCCTAAAGGGACTTCAACCACCTCCTCTGTCTCATGTTGAGCTCTTTCTGTCCAAACGAGTATTTGAGACTTTTATGATTGGAGTAGACTTCAAACTTTTCTCAATAAAGGTAGTGCCGCCAGCTTTTGAGTGTGAACACCACTGCGGCTAACTCAAGGTCATGGGTGGGATTGTTTCGCTCATAAATCTTCAGCTGTCTAGAACCACAAGCCACTGCATGCATACCTTAATTGAGAGAACATCACAATCCTTCACCTGAAGCGTCACAATATATTGTGCACCCTTTGTCTTGTTCTGGAATGATCAAGATGGGAGTTGTTTTCATTCTTTTTTTCAGCTCTTCGAACCTTTTGTGGCACTGATCTGTCCATTCGAACTTGACTCTTTTCTAAGTCAATCGGGTGAGTGGGTCAGCAATTTTGAAGAAGTACATGATAAACTTGAGGTAATACCTCGCGAGACCCAGAAAACATTGGATCTTTGTGACGTTTTGAGGTGGTTTCCAATCTGAAAGTTACCTTTGCCTTGGGAGAGCTAGAACAACTCAATTGACCCTTGACGGGGGAGGGGGGAAGGGGGGGGGGTGGTTTGGTAAATATGTCAGTCTAATATTGTTGGTCCTTTTTAAATTTACTTGATTGATTAGTTAAAGTGCAGCGGATATAACAATCAAGTGTGTGTGTTAGCAAATGTGATTAAGCAATCAACCAAAGAAAATAGATCTAACACCACAAACACAAGGACACAAGATGTATAGTGGTTCGGTTCGCAAACCTACATCCACTGTTAAGACTCGCTCAACCATGAGTTATCCCCAAATTCACTATGTGGGGACTTATACCCTCACAACTAGAGTAGTAATTCCACCTCACTCAATCAGCAGTGAATTCCACCCACCACTGTGCAAGAGACGACGCTCTAGAGTTTTTTATAGTGGTTCCGGGGCAAATCCCCTTCATCCACTCTCAAGTGAAAGGTTTTAAAAACAAAATTAAAACCAAGAAGCACTTGCCTTGAAGTTCTTTCTTATTGATGTGTGCTTCTTGAAGATCTCACCCAATGTATGCCGACACTCCTTCTTGTAGCCATCATATAGAAATCACAAGCTCAGGGTGACAAGGAAACTTGGTTGAACTAAAGCTTTCCTATATTAGTTCTTTTCTTCCTCTTTTCCTCACTGACAAACTCAATCAATAGATTGGTTGATAAAGGCTTTTCTTTCCTCCTCTCTTTCTCACTTTCAAACACAATCAATAGATTGGTTGTTTATTATTCTTTTCACAGGAGTGTTGATCGTTCCTTAGAGTGTATAACTCTTTTTAGCTCAACGAATATGGTAAAACAATCACACAACACTCATATTTATAGAAGAGTCTTAACGGTCTTTTAGACTGTCCAGTACCGACAAGTCGGTACTCATATTTATTACAGTTCAACCACCCGATCGCTGCGCATTAAATGCACTCCCAACGGCATAATTACTTCCCGGTCAACATGTCAGTGTCGCCGATGGGTCGACAGTTATGGCACAGAGAGGTAGGTCCATACGAGAGTCTCGGTCTAGGGGCAAAAACATGCTAACAGTAGTTTCTAGTTTAGAAACTTGTTACCCAGAACGACATGTCACCCTTTACCGAGGGGTCGGTCCTGTTACTCTCGATCGGTCTTGATATATCGATATGTTTGTTTCTTCGAGAACCCATTTGAGCTCATAGTCCAAAACTCACAAGTCTTTTATCGGCGAGTCGTCGGCCACGAGGGGTCGGTGCATATGAAACTCTTGGTCAGATGCATACCCAGAATGAACGTTCTAAGTTCCAGAACCTATATCAATCTGGCCGACCAGTCCTTGATGAAGATGGGTCAATCATGTCTCCACCGTGGGGTCGGTGAGATACGACTGGTTGAGCTGAAAGTGAACATAATTCATATTTCCAAGTTCACTTCCAATTCACTGTCCAGCTTCCTTTCTAGCTTGTTATGTTCATTACCAACATATACAACTAACCCTAGGAATAGTCATCTCTCAGGTGTGGGTTCCACCTAAGGTCATCTATGGCCATATACCTATTTTTATGATTGCCATACCAATGAGCTTTGAGCTTTGATGGAGCATGATCTTGTTCCTTGATCATCTTGAGTCTTCAAGCTTCTTAGCAAGTGCCTCTTCCCAAGTCATGAAATTGACAAACAGGGACTCGGCCAAGCTGGGGTACTAACATAATCTTTCGGCAGCTACCTTTGTCGGGTCTACTGCTATCCCTTCCGTTGTCACTATGTGTCCCAAGAAGTTGACTTTAGACAACTAGAATTCACATTTACTTGCCTTGGCAAACAATCTGTTGTTTCTCAAGGTATTCAAGACAATCCGCAAGTGCTCGGCATGTTATTCTTCACTTGTGGAGTAGATGAGAATGGCATCTATAAATACAATCACAAACTTGTCTAAATAGGGACGGAAGATGCGATTCATTAAGTCCATAAAGACTACCGGCGAATTTGTCAATCCGAAGGGCATCACCACATATTCATATAGTCCGTATCTAGTTCTAAATGCTATCTTTTCTATATCCTCTTCTTTGACCCTAATCTGATGATAACTTGACATGAGGTCTATCTTGGAGTGTGACTAGACCCTCTCAGTTGATCGAATAAATCATCAATTCTTGGTAGAGGATATTTGTTCTTGATTGTGACTTGATTGAGGCGCCGATAAGCTACACACATTCTTAGGGAGCCATCTTTTTTCTTGACAAATAATGCTAGTGATCCCCATGATGAAGTGTTATGTCGGATGAATTTATTCAAATCAATCTCCCGCTTGCGAGGTAAACCTGGAAGTTCAGTTGGAAAGACATCAGCATAGTTTTTCACTGCTGTTGTAGGGTGGAGACAGGTGAATCTTCTAATCGATGTTGTTTAACAGAACCCGTCTAATTTCATCTTGAGCCTTTCCACATATGGACATTTTCTGCGTGTGCCCATACGCAATGAATTTCTCTCCTCAGGTGACCAAAATGTGACTCTCCTACAATAACAATCAATGCATGCCTGATAGGTACTGTACCAATCTATGCCGAAGATCACATCATACTCGATCATATCCATTACTAAATAGTTGAACTCAAACTGGAAATTAGCCAATTCAGTATTGACAGAAATGCAAATCAATCCAAGTGATGCATCATCAACATGTGATATCATAGTGAGGACAGATGACAATTGTTATACCAATATACCCATAGCAGAAACAATGGATGCAAACAAAAAATAATGTGATGCTCTAGAGTCAAATAATGCAACAGCATGTGAACTACCAATGATGGTCATACCTTGAATCACAGAGTGAGCAACTACCACTTGAGCGGGAACAAGAGAGTATACTCGTCCCGAAGCTGTCGGTGTTGGGGGTCGTCTCAGCTGAGTTTGTGACTAAGACATGTGGGTCTGAGCTGGTCTACTTGGCGGATGGTAGAATGTCTGCATTGGAGGTCCTTGGCGAAGCTGAGGACAGCTTCTCCTGATATGATTTGTCTCCCACACTGGAAGCATGAGAAGGTGTTGCCAGAAGACTGCGTGGTCAGTGTCTTATTGAGCTGTGGAGAGTTCTTCTTTGTGTGGCATGCTTGCCCGCAGTGATAGCATGAGAATACGCTCCCAGTAGATTGTACAACAAATGCAAAAGTTGAAGGACATGGTGCATTTGGTCAGAATTTCTTATGATGTTCGGAGGAACTTGCATCACCTTGTTTCCTTCTACGTTCTATGAAACTTGCTGAGTCTGCCAGATCTTTCTCAATGGTGATTGCCCGGCTCACAATCTCTACATATGTCTTCGCCTCCGGGGATAGTACCCTTGACCGGATAGCGTGTCGAAGACACCTTTTGCGGGTCTTCTTCAACTCAGTATCCACCATGTAAGGAACATAAGTGGATAATCGAGTAAACTCCACTTTGTAATCCACAACTGATATGTTTCTCTACACCAGGTTGATAAATTCCTGAGCATTGACCTTTTTTTCTTCTTCAGGAAAATAGCGTCCTAAGAATAGCTCAGTGAAGTCCTTCCATGTGCTATCCATCAGTAGCCCATCTTCTTCGATCATATTCCACCACTTTCCAGCATCATTGATGAGTTGGGAGCTGGCCAGAAGGATTCAATCTTCCTCATCTATGATTTTGAGTAACTTGAATGTCTGGGTGATGTTCTCCACTCAATTCTCAGCTTCTATTGGTCCTTCTGTGCCATTAAACTTAGGAGAATGTTGTTGCTAGAAGTCTGTTACTGTGGCTTGGTTTCCAGTGTCAGTGGTTTGGGCCGCGCCAGCCCCAGTCTGAGCTGACTGCATCACTGTATGTACCAGATTCTGCAGGAAGTTCTAAACTTCCGGTGTTACAAGGGGAACATTCCTGCTAGTCTCATCGGCACGTTCTGAGGTTCGTCGCTTACTTCTTCGAAGTGGCATTTTCCTATGTCAAACAACGACGGTTAGAAAATTCCTCATCTTATAAACACATGAGTATGTTCATTCCAACAAGTATTATCATATCATATCGAAAAAGTTATTCCATGTATTTACTCCACATTCTTACATCGGAAGAAAAGTCCAAGTTTTCACTTCTACTTCTCCACTCGTGTACAAGTCATAATGCGACTAACACTTTTTATTCAAAACTTCTATGGTTTATTCGAATTTAACTTAGGGAAAACCCTTACTTTGCTATTCATCCTATTTGATACCAACTGTAATGCCCCTCCCTCTTCCACTGGGATCAGAGTAATATAATAAGGATATTTGAGTGGGGAGAGAGGCATGCGTCACGATGCGAGCCGAGTCTGAGTCCCAAGACCCGACCCTCGACTGGCCCATATAGTGTATGTGCATGGACAGAGTCCATGTTAACTTTTGCAACACATTTATATAACCTGCAGAAACATCATACAAAGATATTTGATATACTTGAGTAATAACAACCATTCACATTTCAAAGCAAAGTAGAAGTGTCCACAAAGTTAAATTATGAATATCAAGTCTAAACACAAGAATCTAGGAGTTCATACATAAGTTATTACATTTCCATAAACATAACTCCTACAAAATTACATTCTCTCAAAATGTAAACAAAACAACCAAAATGAGCTAAGTCTTCTCCATTCCCAAAACATCATCTTTACTTCCTTAGCTTGCTTTGCTTTCATGCCCGGCTATTACCTGGCTCGGCCTCTTCACCTTTCTCCTTATCTACATAAGATTCTGAAAGGGGCAAAGAATTGTGGGCTTAGTCACAAGCCCAATAGGAATTCCCATCAAATTAGGTAACAACGTGTGATGAAAAACATACTATTAATATTTCATAGCTCATTCAAAGCTTATTGAATCAATTATGAAATCACATGTTCAAAATCCAATTGTATCTCATAATGGAAAATAATACATTCAAGTTCAAATCATGCTCAGTTAATAATAATGATAATCATAGTGCTTTCAACTCATCTGGAAATCAACATGAAATGTGATGCCATGGGTGTCATGAATCTATGCAAACCCTTTCGTGCCCCATGCATTGGTCAATCTTTCTTTTTCATTCAAGGGTTATAAACATTGGTCATTTATGTCCGTAGCTTTCTCGGGGCACCGGCTAGGAGTTACTACCCAATATTAGCAATTTAACGGGGACCACCGGGAGAGCACTACACACCCATACTTTTGCGTAGGTTTCGGGACTTCGTCTGACCCTTGAGCTTTCTGCCCAATTGGAATGCCATATTTTTTGTAACCCATAGACGCAGCCATATACAATGGTTATTCATTACATACATATAAATGTTTCCGAGTAAATTACGTCGTCCCTTTACCTAGGTCTCATGCTTTCCCATCCCATGCAAATGCATGAAGTTCATGTCCATGAAATGATATCAAATCCATTTGACTATATATAAAATAATCCATACTTTCCATGCTTGAAACTACAATTTATCAAATCATCACCAAAACATGCATTAAAATCAATTTATATAACTTTGAATCAAATATACATTTATAGTATCACTATGTTATTTCAAGTAGGTCGGAAAACCTACGTGATTGGAGATAGATTGATAGGGAGGACGAATCATGAAACAACTTGTACACCTCTAAGTCACATTCAAGTCCTTCGGTTATTTCCATGGATTCAGACAAAATAATCACATCATTCGATAATGTTCTTGGTTTTCAAATCTAATACTTAGTACTTTTATTAACTACCAGTGAGGGGTTCAGATTTGGAGAATGTTAATGTTGCATTTTTAATCCCACATTAATGGTCAAAACCAGAGTGAGGGGTTAAGATTAAAATAGTCTAGTCACAGCCAGTTTGGAACTTCCGAAGCTTTGGAACATCCGGGTTATCATTCGGATCGTCCGAAGTATATAATACGTTGGTCTGCTAGGAACTTGATTTCGAAACCTCTGACCAAGTTCCGAGACTGCGGAACATCTAGGTTTTCTCTCGGCACTTCCTAGACATTTAGACTTTTAATTCATACTAGGTTGCTCAAAACTTGGTTTCGAGACATCCGATCCAGGTTCCGAGACCTCGGGTCCTCTTTTAGACTTAACAGATTTCTCCTAAATGTTTAGTCCTTCCGGTGGTTCATTGTCTCCTCAGAACTTGGCCTCGAACGTCCATGCCAGGTTCCAAGACCTCATACCTTTCTATAGTTCTCAGAACGTCATCCGTTCCCTCGGACTATCCAAGCTTTCGAAAATTGTCTCAGAATGTCTGAGACAGATTCCGAGACAGGTTTCGAGACCTGACTTCTTCAGACAGTCACTTGTAGAAAACTACAGTGTGGGGCGAGTTCCTTGAACTCGAAAATCACAAATGGGTAGGTTATTGGTCTTGATTTCTAAACCTAACCCCTTAGATTGATTCACATTTTAAGAGGTTAATACTCATGATTTGATTAATAAATAGATGGATCTTAAATCAAATTCTATGAGTTGTGGGAAAACCCAAAAATGTCCAAATTTTCCAATTTCCATTTTCTTAACCCAAATTTGTCTTAGGTTGATTCTAAACCATCCTAATCCTCAAATTAAGTCTTAATACTAAATCTAGGGAGAAAAACAAACCTCTTATAAAGCTTTCCACCATTTTTTTTCCTTCTTTCTTCTTTATTTCTTCTCTTCTTCTCTTGCTTTCTTCCTTGTTTGAGTTTCATTATTGGAGGAGAAGAGAGGAAGAGGAAAACCGTGTGGAAGGTGGAAGAAGGAGGTGCTCGGCGGTGAGGAGTGGAAAAAGTAGTGTGTTTGCCGTGTGGAGAAGGAGGAAATGAGGACTGTCATGTGTGAGGGAAGGAATTTAGAGTGTACCATGTGAGAAGGTGTGAATAAGGGAGTGTGGTGGATTTTCTTTCCTTTGGTTGCCCTAAGTCAAGGGAGTGGGGTGTTGGGTCACACCTTTCCAAGTGTCATTCCATGTCATCGCCTATGTGGCACGTTGCCACATCATCAATAAATATTTCATTAACTTTCATAAATTTAATTACACACCACATCACTTAACATTAAATGATATTTTAATCTCTTAATTAAATTCCACTTAAACCCATCTTAATTACTTAATTAAGTCCCCTTAATCTCAGTTAATCATTAATCACCCTTTCTAACCTCGTTAATTAATATTAAAATTTCCGGGGTGTTACAGTTATCCCACTCAACCCCGTGAAGGTATCCCACTCAATCTCAACTGTACAGGTCCAGGGTATCCCACTCAACCCTGTCGAGGAATCTCACTCATCCTCGATGCATTAAGTCTCGACACGGAAATAATGTAGCGTCTTGCAAGAGCTCGACCAAACGTACAAATGTGTGTGTGTATACATTAACACGTATATTAACATAAGCATGGAATATCTTACCATTCACTTTCATTTTTTTCCTTTTACTCTTTTCACAAAGGGTTTTACATCGGAGACTACTTACCATCCACTGGTTTCTCATCCAGGTATCATGACGTAAAATATCACATCTCACCACCTGCACAAGTTTGTCAGTACAAATAAATTTCATGCACATACAACCATATGCTGATTCAAACCAGCATACATCACATGCACCTATAACCATGATGTGAATCACATGCATGTTCCAATATCACACATACCACATGCTCTAATAACCATAGCATGAAACACCTGCATGAACTAACATAACCCATGCCTCAGGCACTAATAACCATAGCATGAACCACATGCATGATCTACTATTGCACCTACCACGTGCACCAATGACCTTAACATGATCCACAAGCATGTATCTACACCATGCACTATTGTTGGACACTTGTACCAATGTCCAATGGAATCTACCGTTCTCTAGACATCTAATGGATCCCATACTATGTTTTAGACCACTAGGCCTTGTCTCTTTGACACTTTTTGGTGCTTCCGTTCTGACAGTCAGAACAAATTCCATCCCTTACAAGGATGCGGTGTCACGTCTCGCTTTCTGGTCCCACATGGCTCTTTTCCATCTTAAAAATACCATGGGTCCCATTTTCAGCCTAGAATCTAACAAGTTTCGTAACAGCCATTATACAGGTTAAGTTGAGTCTCCTCACATTCTCAAGCTTGCAAATATCACCAAGATCTGTAATTTTGTTTCAAACACCAATCTACTAAAAAAATATTTGAAATACACTACGAAAGAACCCTTATAAATTTTACATCTGAAAACAGGGTGATGTCAGTGAGTCTCCTAAGTCTTTCTACTTCATTTACTTGTATCAGAATGTCAGCTATCAGTCATCCAAAACACACAATAAAGAGAAAAAGGAAAGCACTCAGTGCCCAGTCTCGTATTTCTTCCTGGCCAGGGTCGAGTATTGAGACTATTCACAGAGGTTACAGTACTGAAAGTAAATAAAGTACTAAGTGCCCAACCCCTTTTTACCACCGGGCGACTGTAAAAGCGTAATTACAGATGGCCACCGAGCAGCGTTTCCGCTACGCTACCTGTGGAGGGTTTCGGCCTAAAGGGTATAGTGCAATAAAGTAAAATGCTCAGGCCATTCTTGTATTGTCTTCTGGATAGAACTGTGGAGACGTTTTGAGATAGGCCTAGAGAGTACAGTAATGTAAACACCCATTTACTTAAAGTAAACACACAAGGTTAGCTTGGGATAAATCTTTCCCCTTTTTAGCTTAAGAAAGGTAAACTATAGCTTAGAAAAACAACATCCAAGTTTTGACACGTAAAAAACCACTTCGAAAGGTGTAACTCAAGAATTAAAAAAAAGTCATTTTTTCTTAAAATATTTGGCACAATTTTTTAATATAAAAACTAATCCATTTCCACAAAATAACAGTCTCGGAGTTTCTAAAATTTGAAATAGATGAATTTTGATACATTGGTGTTCAAAATTGGTGGAGAAATGTCTTGCTTTGAAAACCCACAAAAAAACTCCAAAACACAGCTGTTGTAACCGTTGGAAGAGGAATGAAGAAGAAGATGAAAGAAAGGAAAAATGATAAAGCAAGGAACGAATTAGAGAAAGTGAGTTTGACTTTTATTATTATTTTTTTATCTTCCTGCCTATCTCACCTCCTCTCTATAGGTGGGTTGTGGAAGAGAAGCTCCCACACAACCTAGGCTAGTGAGCACTAGAGATGGTGAATAATCACCTATTTTTATAAATTTTTTATTTATTAAAACTTTGATAATTATCCATTCATAAATAAATCCAAAACTACATAACCTCCATAGTTTAGATAAATAAATTAAAACCAAATAATTACTATAGCTTTGGGAAATAAATTAAACCTTTTTTTAGTTTTCAAAATTTAAATCACACCTTTAAAATACACTGAAAATCCAATGTTTTAATTAAAATCACTTAAATACTAAATTTCAAAAATTAAAATAACACTTTGTAAAACTTTTGACTTTATAGTCGGGTCAAACAATTTTAACTGACAAAAACACTCCAAAATTTTGGGATCTTTGACACTCTTAAACATTTAAAAATTAGTTTTTTTATAAAATAGGAACACCCCTCACAAATCAAAATTCACACTTCTACAAAACAAAATGTCAACCGGGAAAATTCTTTAGACTTAGAATTTTAAAACTAAATTAATAAGTGAAATTTGAGAATTTAAATACCTCAAATAATTCATTTTCCAATCACATATTATTTTAAGGATCTCAGCCGGAGAAAGTTTAGACAGTTTCAACTTTGCCACTACACTTAAACGAGTTGGATCCACAGGCGTCTGAACTCGGATCGAATCAAACTTTGACTCTAAACAAAGCCCGCTTGTTAATCTTTTAGATTAACGGGTCACTAATCACAATTAATAGCTAAATTTACATAATTAGACACTAATTTGGGTCGGGGTATTACACGTGCCCAGCGACCCTTCGTTGAGACTGGACCGACCCATCGAGGTCATCAATTCGTCCATCTAGAAATTGTGAGTTCTGGAACTTAAAACTCTGGGGTACTCTCAAAACACATCCATCGATAGTATAGACCCGTCGAGAGTACCACAACCGACCCATCGGTGGACCGACAGGTCGATTTGGGCTTGACAAGACTTATAAAGGTACAGTGATCCAAAATCCAATTAATTTGTGCAAGTGTTAAGTAACTTGGTTGAATCTTCAAATGGCACAAATTGTTGAATATTTTGATTTATATTGGCATTCAATGGTTGATATGCAACATATGTTGTCTTCTGAATTTGCATGCACCACAAGCACACACTCTTTCATCCCTCATTGGTAAATTTTATAAGGATGAGTTCATGTCTTTCCAATGTTCTTGTTTAGTTTAATCTTGGAAAATCTTATGGACGTTGGAAATATGGTTGGAGAAAAGTTCTAATAAGGAATATTACTCTTCTCCAAAATTGTTGTTAATGCACCATAAAGGCATGGCTTTCAAGATTTCACAAAGGTAAATATTTATGCCAAAATCTGAATTGATTGGCATTGTGAAAGCCAACATGGGCTTGTGGTCCAAATTCTATGGACTTGGTGCTTTGTGCTCTCAAAATGTTGAGCAAAGGGGAGCACAACTTGGGAAAGTTTTAAGGGAAGAAATAAACATTCATCTTCCATGTGGTTAATGGTTCCCAAGGATAGGATATTTGTGCATTCTTAGTCTCATTATTGGTACATGCCTTGTTGAATGAATTTGCTCTTAGTTGATGCATTTGTGCTTGTATTGGTAAATCTTTTTGCATCATCTCTATTTTCATGAACTATGTGCTTAATTGGTGTATGCTTCATTTAGTTCATGATGTTTTCACTCATATGTTCTTTAATGGAATATTCTTTGCATATCTATTTGGTTTCAAAATTGGTAAAATGTTTGAAAATGCATGGCCCCTTGTACTCCATTTGAAGTCCAACATTTGGGACTTGTTGAAGGATACTGAAACTGATAAATCAGTGCTTCATACCCTTTGTCAATTTATGACAAAAAGGGGGAGAAAAATTAGATGCTTGATTCATAGCTTCAAGTGTGGGGGGGTACACACTAAAGGGGAGAAAGATTGTAGATCTTAGGGAGAGAAGATCTTATCTTTCATGAGGAGTTAGTCCATGAGTTATTGGGGAACACAATGTGCTTTGGACTAACATTTAAGGGGGAGACTTATATGATTCCACCATTGCTTACATTGTTTGTGTATACATGTACATGTACAGGATCACAATGGTGATGCAATATGAGCTATATGAAGAAGGAGCTAAAGCATAGAGTCTAGGATGTTTTCGTTTGAATATGTATTGTAATTGGGATAATGTATTTGTATTCAAGTGTATAAGGGTTGGGTGAAGTCATCATGTCTGTTTTCATAGCTTCTAGGTTTTATCATGTAATTGATAAATGGGAGATAGTTAATGCCCCGGCTTGCCAAGTCACCTATTTGTCAATTACATGACATATTGAAGCATTGCCTTGGAGGAATGAAACAAGGAAGCAAGACTCAAGGTGTGATGAGGATTGAATTAGAGCATTGAAGATGGGAGATCAAATGCAAGATTCATCATCACCAATGTTTATGGCAATCACATCAAAGGTATTTTGGCCATAGATGACTATAGGTGGAACCCACACCATAGGATGCCCTTCCCTAGGCTTAGAACTCTCATTGGTAAATCAAAAGCATGCCTAGGGGGAATTGACAAAGTCTTAGAGCATCCATGAACATTTCCTGGAAAAAATACTTGAGTGTGAAAATATCTTGACTTGGGAGACTCTTTCAACCAACCAAATGCAGTAATCCACTAGCAAGACCTCCATATCTGGATAGATAATTGAAAGACCTTTTCATAGAGCCCAAGAACACTTAAAACGGAGTTCAGGAGCCTAAGATATAGCCATTTCAGTGGAGTGCTGTTTTTTTGGAAAAACTGCCCAGACGACCCATCGTGAGCCGGTAACCCATCACCCGCAGACCGACTATTCTGGCCGAAAATCTAGACTGCTCTCAGGACGATGCATGCATTGTATGTTCCTTAAGCACGACCTATCGCCCGTATCAGGCACGACTAGTCTTGGATGGTGACCCATCATCCGTATTCGAAATTAACCTTGGGAACGCACTCAAACTTCAACAATCACTTACCAACGGTCATTTTTGCCACACGTCTAATCGTGGGTGACGACCCATCGCCCGTACATGCCCTGAATCTTGTTGTTTGCCTATATATTCTCCAAATTCTCTTGAGATGGGTTGGAGCTTTGAACCTAAAAACACTCTAAGGCATTTCTAGAGGTCCCATACACTCCCAAGCCTCTCCCAACCTCTCTCCATACACTTAATATTGGTGAATCAATTAAAGAATCCAATCAAGGTTAGATTGTGATTAAGTGAGGGAGTGTAAGCTTTCTAGAATAGAAATTGTTACACCAATTTTCTAGAAGGTCTCCCAAGGATTGTGATTGCACATACACGGCGCATCTACGTCATCGGATAACATCACATTGGGAAGATTTTCACAAGCACACATATATCGGACTCAATCTACAAAGGCAAGTGCTTGGTGTTTTTTTATTTATTTTCTTTAAATAAACTTGTGAAGTGGACTAAGGCAACGAAGTCGAAACCACTATAAAAAATAGAGTGATAAGGACGTAGACCGGAGTTAGGTCGAACCTTTCAAAATCTTAAGGACTGGGTGAAATTCACAGTCAATCGAGTTAAGTGGAAGTCCTACCTACATGTGGTGGGTGAAATTTCCAACAAATTGGATAGGTGAAATTCCTATTCTACTAGTGTGGGTATAATTCTCCACTTAATGAATTTGGGATAACCCAAGGTTGGGTGAGTCCAACAGTAGATGTAGGAGGTTTTACTCCGAACCACTATACATCTTGTGTTGTGGGTGTTTGATCTTATCTTTGTGTGTGACTGATCCTTTATTGGCACACTCTTGTATCACACAACTCACTTATCTTGATTAATTTGTTTAATCCGCTACAAATCATTTTAATTAATCAAGAAAATTGTGAAGACCATAAAAAGTGTGCTTATGTATGTGCATGCATCATATGTTTTTTTTTTTTATCTCTATACTATATTGGTAGAATCTTGATTTCTAGATGACCTTGTGCACTTACATTGTGTTGTTTCATTCCATGTTCCAAAAAAAATTGTGAATATCTTGTGGAATGAACCTTGCTCCATGCTTGTCAATGGCTTTGTTGATCCATATGTGATCAAAGGTTAAAAAGGGTAATCCATTCATGTACTATTCAACTCAAAGTATTGAACTTAATTGGAGTATTCCTTTTTGAATGGTAAATGTGTTTAAAAAGCATGGGAGCAAAAATGGTTTTCGACAAACATTTGTATGCTCAACATGTAGATCATTTCTCATGCACTATTCCTTGATTTAAATTGGTATATTTTGGTGCATTTAAAAATGTTTTTGCAAGTGTTTGTTGGATATGGCATGTCATGAGCTCTTATCATGTTTCATATTTTTGGAATGCCATATCTCTCATACTTCATTTCCATGCTTCTCATTAGTATATTATATGTGAAATGGATGTATGTCTTGTGTGCTTTTGGTTGTTCACATTCCTATTTAAATCGTATGAGGAATGATTTCGGTTCATAAAGCATCAAGTCTTTGCTAAACCTAAGAATGCCTTACAAATGACATTACAAATGGGCAATGGTCTTTCAAATGGCATATTGAATATGCCCAAGGTTATTGGAGTGGTTTGGACCAAACATTTTAGATGGACTTTCAAAGGTATGTTGATCCAAAATCCAATCAATTTGTGCAAGTATTTGTAATTTAGTCGAATCATCAAATGGCATAAATTGGTGTGTGAATGTATGGACATTCATGGGCATTCAAATGTGGATTGCAAAGGTTGTTGTCTTATGGACCTACATGCATCACAAGCACACACTCTCTCATCCCTCAAATTGGTAAATCTTATATGGATGTTTGTCTTTCCAATTGTCTTAGAATGCTCTATCTTGGAACGTCATTAGACATTGGAAATGAGTTTTTGGAGAAGTGTTCAGATTAGGACTATTATCCTTCTCCAAGGGGTGTGCTTTCAATATTTAAACCTTAAATTGGTACATTAGTGAGAAAAAAGTCACATAAGGTTTGAATGATACCTAGTAATGCACCTATGTCTTGGATTTAAAGAACAATCAAATGTAGAATATTATAACCAAATGGATTTTGGTAGAGAAAGCCAACATGGTTATGTGGTCCAAATGTTTATGGACTTGGTGCATGTGCTCCCAAAATGTTGAGCAAAGGAAAGCATGCCTTGGAAAGTTTAAAGGAAAAATAAATGTCTATCTTCGATAAGCTTAATGAATTTTCAAGGAATAGGTGTTGTTCATTTATTGTTCTTAATTGGTAAATACTTTGATGAATGAACTTGGTTCTTGATTTGATGCAATTGTGCTTGTATTGGTAAATTTTTTTGCATCACCTTGTTTTCTCATGAACTATGGCCTAATTGGTGTATTTTTTCTATTTAGTTCATGTTGTTGTCACTCATATGCTCTTTCATGGAATAATTTTTGTATAAGTGTTTTTCCCTCCTCTTTGCATGCATGAGTTGGTTTCATATTAGCATTTTTGAAAACCAAATACATGAGCCCCTCCTTCTTCATCTCCTGTTAGCCCAACAATTGGGACTTGTTGAAGCACACTAAATGTGGTATATTTGTGCTTATTGTCATTTGTCAATTTATGGGAAAAAGGGGGAGAAATATTAGAAGCTTGATGTAAGCTTTAGGGGAGAATTTGGAGCTTGAAAGTAAGCTTAAGTTAAGGGGGAGAAAACTTGAAGCTTTGTTTAAGCGTAGAAAAGGATAGTCTATGATTAAGGGGGATTTTAATCAAGACTAAATGGGGTTTTAGTCCATTAGTTATGGGAGAGCACTATGTGCTTTATGGACTAACATTTTAGGGGGAGATTGTTATTACCCCGGCTTGCCGAGTCACCTATTTGTCAATTCCATGACTTAGGTGAAGCATTACCTCAGAAAGTTGAAGCCAATGAAACAAGACTCAAGTGATGAAGATTGAATCAAGACCTCAAGATGGAAGAACAATATGGAGATTCATTATCACCAAGTGTATGGCAATCACAAAAGGTAAATTGGTCATAGATGACTTTAGGTGGAGCCCACACCCTTAATGAACATGTTGGTAATAACATTAACAAGCCTTAGTGCACCCTAGACAGTCACAAAACCAAATAGGATAAACATTGGAAAACTGGTAAACTGTCAGGTCAACGCCCATTGAGTCCACCGACCCATCAGTGAGACCCGTCATGGTATTCGACACATCGACCGGATTGACAAAGGTTCTAGAATAGACAGACTGTCATTTAGGCACTCAGATCAAGTGTATCGAGTTCATCGACTCATCGGTGATAACAGGATCGACCCATCGCGGTCATCGATGCATAGACTGGAAAAATCGAGCTTCTGGATAGGAATAGACTGTAAAACCAGGTTGCTCTCAGATCGAGTGTCTCATGCACACCGACACATCGATGAGGAAAGATAGACCCATCGGTGCGCACGACACGTCGACTTGGGTTGAGTGAGTTCTGGAACTTAGAACTCTGGACTACTCTCGGACAAACATATCGAGGTTACAGACACGTCGAGAGTATTAGGACTGACCCATCGATAGTACAAGCATGTTGACCTGGGTTTGACAAGTTTATGGACTTGAAACTCTATCTGCATGGTCTTGCCTTAGGTTGATACGATCTACAAACCGACACATCGAAGACCCATTGATGTGACTGACCCATCGGTAATGACCATTTTATATCTGTTGGAAGCTTAATGGTCAAATTGCAACGGCACTATGCCAGTACCGACCCATCAACCAGGTCAACCCATCGACAACCCAGAGTCGGCATTTTTATGTTTGCCTATATATTCTCCAAACATTGAAAAGTTTGGTTGGAGACCTTGGGCCCATCACATAGGAAAAGCTTTGAGGCATTCCCAGAGGATCCCAACCTCTCTCTATGCCCTAAATATTGGTGAATCATTTGATAATCCAATCTTCGATAGGTTAAAATTGAGAGAGAGGAAGACAAACCACTCTAGGATAGATATTGGTCACCCAATTTCCTAGAGACCTCCCAAGGATTGTGATTGTACATACTCGGCACATCTTCATCATTGAATGACATCACATTGTGAGAATCTTGAAGAAGCAAAACATCTACATCAAGAGAGCTTTCACATTGCAAGTGCTTCTTAGTGTTTGTTTTATTTAACTATGTACAGTGGATTAGATCAGAGGGATTGAACTACTATAAAAAATAGAGGGATAAGAAAGTAGATTGGGGTAGGTTGAATCTTTCAAAATCTTAGGGATTGGGTGAAATTCTCAGTCAATCGAGTTTGGTGGAATTCCTACTCTATTTGTGAGGGTGTAATTTCCCACTCAGTGAATTGGGATAACCCAAGGTTGGGTGAGTCCATCAGTGGATGTAAGAGGGTTTACTCTAAACCATTATAAATATGGTGTTTTGGTGTTAGAGCCCTTTTTGCTTGGATTGTTATTTGAGCTCACACAACATATCTTGATTAATTTGATCTATCCGCTGCAAATTTGTTTAATTAATGAAGTAAAATTTTAAAAAACCAACAAATAAGGAGATTGCCCTATTCATCCCCCCCCCCCCCCCCCCCCCCCCCTTCTCTTCTCTCTCTCTATCTCGGGTCAATTGTATTCTAGCACATCGAGAACTTTCAGCCAATATATAGACTACATCAATGAATCTCTCATAATATCTCAAAAGATATTTTTCCAAATTGAGAGATATGAATAATCTCCCACAATCTAATCACAATCAATCACAATCTAATTTACATCTTAACAAATCTTAACATGTTAAAAAAAATGAGAATGAAAATAAATTCACTATAATATTTCTCTTTTTTTATTACACTGAATGAGAACAAAATTTATAGACTACATCAATGAATCTCTCACAATATCTCAAAAGATATCTTTCCTAATTGAGAGATATGAATAATCTCCCACAACTTATCATAATCAATCACAATCTAACTTATATCTTATCAAATCTTAACATATCTTAACAGAATTATAATTGTAAAATTGAGCACTTAGCTGCTTAAATTTTTCCTGTTAATTTTCCTAATGGATTGAGGTTTTGGGCATGGGAAATCAAACATTCCAACATCATTCTTAATATATCCAATGAAATGAATTCAATCCGAAAATCTAGACACCACATGATTGTGGATCATTGATGTTTTACAGGAATATCAATCATAATACGGAAATCATAAGTAAATTATACCTATATCCATTAGCAATCATAAGATTCTAACAAGAATTCTTCACCGTGTTTCCTTATGTCTTCCTACAACCGAAGACCAAAAGAGAACAAAGATGGTTACGCCTTTGAGTTTCTTCCTCTTTCCCTTCCTTAGTCTCTTTGTTGGTTTTCTTCAGATGATGGAATTGGATACAGAGAGAATCCGTACAGGGAAGAAGAAGGACCCCAAGGACAGTTATGAAAATGTAAAACCATTTCCCATCAAAGTGGTAACCGGCTCCAATTCCCCCATAATTGTCTCCCACTACTTTGAATGTGGGTCCTTGTTTTAACTCCACTTATGTGGGGCCTCAAAAGGTTGGACAAATAAAGACTTACATTGTCAACATCCTGACCTTCCTAAATGAGACCAATTTAGAACTTACCCCAAACCCTTGGTGGTTCGATCCAGCATAAACAACGCTATTTAACATTGGAAAATTACCATTTTACCTCTAATTTCTGGACCAATTAGATTTCATTTGTGTATATATTAGGTGCATTTAATATAGTTTGCTAGTTTTATAGGAAAAATAGAAAAATCAGAAAATCAGCCAAAATCGGGAGTAACTACACATTCTGTACTGAAATTGGAAGACCAGGAATTTTTAATAATAAATTTTTGGCCATTTTTAGGAATTTAATTGTGTTAGTGCCCCAGCTTTGCCAAGTCCATCTGTTTGTCAATTCCATGACTCGAAAAGAAACACTTGCTAGAAGCTTAAAGACTCAAGATGATCAAGATTGAAGATCATGCTTCACCGGATTAAAGTTCATCATTATGACAATCACAAAATAGGTATTTGCCAATAGATGACTTTAGGTGGTACCCACACTTTAGGAGGACCATCCGTAGGCTTAGTTGCATATGTTGGTAATGGACATAACAAGCCTAGAGAGGAAGCTTGACAGTGAATTGGAAGCGAACTTGGAAATATGAATTAAATTCACTGTCAGCTCGACCAGTCATTCTCACCGACCCCTCAGTGGAGACAAGATCGACCCATCGTGGTCAAAGACTGGTCGGCCAGATTGACAGAGGTTCTAGATCATAGAACTGTCATTCTGGGTAAGCCTCTGATCGAGAGTCTCGTATGTACCGACCCATCCGTGATGAACTGAACGACCCCTCGTGGTCAACGACTTGTCGATGATAACTTATGAGTTCTGGAACTTAGAACTCATGTGAACTCTCCAGAAAACAGACATCTCGGTATTTCAAGACCGATCGAGAGTAAATGACTGACCCCTCGGTAAAGGGCGACAAGTCGTTCCGGGCAGGACAAATTTCAGGGCATGAAACTCTGTCTGTATGGTGTTGCCCCAGATTGATATCCTCGTATGAACCGACCTCTGGGTGCCATGACTATCGACCCGTCGGCGACATCGACCTGTCGACCGGGAAGTAATTATACCGTTGGGAGTGCATTTAATGTGCAACAGTTGGGTGGTTGAACGGTAATAAATATGAAAACCGACCCATCGGTGCCATCGACCTGTCGGTACTGGACAGTTTGAAAAACTGTGTTAACTCCTCTATAAATATGAGTGTTATTTGATCATTTAATGATCTTTCTTAAACTGAGAAGAGTCACACACTCTAAGGAACGATCAACTCTCTTGTGCCTACACCTGAGAATCATATACAATCAATCTATTGATTGAGTTAGTAAAAGAGAGAAAGCGATGAGGAAAGAAAAGATACCAATTAGGAAAGATTTTGGTAAAACTAGTTTCTTAGTCACCCTGGAATTTTGATTGCTCCACGACGGCTAAAAGGAGGAGCGTCAACACACATTGGGTGGATCTTTGAGAAGCACACATCTTCAAGAGAGAGCTACAAAGGCAATTGCTTCTTGGTTTTAATTTTGTTTTAAAACATTTGTCCTGAAAGTGGATTAAGGAAGTTTGGCTCCAGAAGCACCAAAAAAAATCTAGAGCTGAGTCTCTGGCACATGTGGTGGGTGGAATTCCCAGCCAATTCGAATATGTGGAATTCCTATTTTACATGTGGTGGGTGAAATTCCCAGCCAATTAATTGAGTGAGGTAGAATTCCTACTCTAATTGTGAGGGTGTAAGTCCCCACTTAGTGAATTTGGGGATAGCTCAAGGTTGAGTTAGTCCTAACAGTGGATGTAGATTGGCGAACCTAACCACTATATATCTTGTGTCCTTGTGTTTGTGGTGTTAAAGCTAATTTCTTATGCTGATATTCCCCCCCTTCCTTCTCCTCCCTCCTTCTAAGGTCAATCATGTTCTATCGCCTAAGGGCGAACTTTCATATTGTAAATTAAATAATCTATATCTAATTATGAGAGTCTGGATTATTTCAATAATTTTAGATTTAAGTGGTCAATTAATTATTCTAAATTCTGGAGAGAAATCTGTAGATCAAGAGCCCGGTGAAGACCAAAAGCCTGAAAATTGAAGTTCATGATCTAGAAGTCCACGTCATTGGGCCAAGCTATGCTCCACGCCACACATTGGGCCAGACTCAGTGATACTTGTGCATTTAATAAGTGGGTCACGCCACAACACACAAGCTAGAGTCCAACAAGTAGAGAGTCCAAGTCCACAGGCCAACACAAAACCCATTGGAAGTCCAACTACTCTAAACCCTAAGTCCATGTGGCCCACACTCTTCATAAACCCTAGATCCAAAACACTCCATTCGAAAATCACCTAAAACCCTAAGTCCTTCCCCCCGCCCTCCTCTCTCTCTCCATGTCATTCACACCTCATCTAACAATCCATTCCATTATCTTTTAATCTGATCCCTCCATTTCATCACAACATACATAAACCCTAGCCTCCACCTCATTCACACGAAAATCCCAAAATCCAATCCCAATTTTATCTCATCTCCACCTCATCCAAATCCTAACTTGCACTCCAAATCTCACATGATTTTTACACGATTTTTACACTTAGGTTTTCTATGCATACACGATTTCTACGACTCACAAACACTCCACATAACCCATGTACACAGCATTGCATTATCGCTTGCACAATTGGAACAAATCCATCCATCTCATGTAGCCAATCACATTGTTTCTTGTTTGCTAATCCAACACTAAAAATCTAGGACTCCCACAACCTACACGATTTTGCCAAATCTTGCCTTGATCCATTCGAATTTAGCACTTGCCTAAACCCTAGGAATACACACCATTCATCCATCCATCCATGTAAAGTTAGATAAAAATTCCACAGATCTCAACCATTCAATCCATGCGCCTACAACACACACAAATCCCATTCTCTACATGCTTCAATTGGCCGCCAATTCTTTCCATCCTATCTGTTCTCTTCCATGTGCATATTCCACCTCATGCACACACACGACACCTCCTCCTACAAGCCTTAGTCGATCCTACACACCTTAGTTTCCAAGAACCCTAGCCTCCTTTCATCTTTAAATCAAGACCATTCAATCACTTATCTTAAACTTCAATTAATCCTAGCCATCCATCCCTACTCAAACCCTATAAATAAGAACACTAGGGCAACCAGAAAAAATTGAATTTGGACTTGGGAATTCAAGGCTAGGTGTGGACCAAAGGGAGAGAAAAAGAGAAAGCAAGAGGAACTCTGGAAAATTCGTGTGCTTCAAAAGGGTCTTCGGGTTTTATTTTTTGTCTCTATTTCCCATGATTCTTGTAGTTCTCTATTTCAATTCCAAGCATTGTAAATTTGAAATTCCAAGTTGTTAATAAGATTTAAGTGCAATTAATATTTAGTTTCCGATTTTCCAATTAAAGGATGTCTGTGTTATGATTGTTTTCCATTTGATTTTATTTTTGAATTTAATACCATGTTCGAATGTTATATGTATACTCTAAGTTAGATGTGACGAAAAATTAGGCTTGAATGGGCCTTCCATTTTCGGTGTTAAGGCTTTTGTTTACAAAAGTGCGATGAAAATTTAGAATCTGGAACCGAACACCTATTCAGACTAAGGTCTAATTTTTGGATATTTATTTGGGATTCATTAATTGATTTTTAAATAATTTTTAATGGACAATATGAATGGAGTGTTGTTTAATTTACGTGAGCTCCGAATTCTAAGCTTTGGTTTTATTAATAAAACTTGGAAAATAATGTCGCCTTGATATTTCTTAAACCAATTCCAATGTACCATATGTATTATGTTTGTTTTATTCTAATTCTTTGATTCATTATTATCTTTATTTTATTTTTCTCCAATCCTGATTTAAATGATGAACTATGTTGAGATTAGAATAACTAATGTTTGATTGAATCTGAGTTAAATCTAATTATCTTTGATTTTCTATTTAATTCGCCAATGCAAGTTTCAAGTTAGATCTTTAATTTAAATAATTGGATAATAATTGTAAATACTCAAGATTTATTTTCTTTAATTTCATTGGGTTCGACCTCGCACTTCCACTGCTATACTATACAATGCTTTGAAATTAAATAAAGAAGATTTTGAACAACGCTTAAAGATCCATACCCATCTCCACTTTCAACTCAAGACATATCCCTTTTCATGTAATCATCTTCAGCTTTGATCATAATAAAACTCAAAGTTTTAATCTCCAACTTATATCAAGTGTCAAAACCTCAACCCCTCCTTTGAATTTCATTTTCTCGAGCTCACACACTCACAAAAAAAAATTTCAATGGTGAATCAATCATTGAAATGGTAGGAGAGGAATTGAGAAACTCATAGGAATCCGAATAAAAAAAATAATGAAAAATGAAAGAAAATGAAAGAATGAGGAACATGGATTTCACTTGGAGGGGAAATCGATCTTCTTTGATTTCACTACAAGGAGAAATCGGCCTTCTAGCCACAAGCTAGTTTCTGGGGAAATTCTTCTCTATTCATTTCCTTACTCACTTAGCCTATAAATAGGCTTAAGGTTACAACTTAGAATGAAAATAATAAAAATTACAAATAAATGCCAAATATTCATAAAATCACTTTGTAAGTTATAAATCCTATCAGTCCTATTCTTATAAAAACAAACATTGTCTTCAATTAAGAAAATGTCCTCAAGCGACAACTTCATAAGGTGGGACAAATAAAGTCTTATATTCTCCTACTTAGCCCACATTAGTACCATCGTTGGATTCAAACAAGGATGACAAAAGGTGAGCACATAATCCTTATTCAAATATCAGAATAGGGTCATCATCATAATTCTAATACTAAATAACCCACAAATGCGAACAATGGCAGTTGCACATTATCTTCTCCGACATGGTCCCTTCCATCACTACAATATAAGTGACCTACTCAATATAGCTCTTAAGTGAGAAATTTTCATAATGGTCCAACATAAGTGTCTTAATTTAAAGATTATTCTTGTTAGTAATAAAACATTCACACATAATGTGTACACATAAACATAATAAACAGGAAATACAACTTCAGAAACGCATTCATGAGTACTCAAGTGTCAAATACATAATGCAGTCCACAATACATCAATTACAACATGAAGGATTACTCTCAAGAACCATTCTATTAGCATATTCTTTAAATGTCTTTGCAGGTACCCTTTTGTTAATGGATCTATTATCATAAGTTGAGTGCTAATGTGCTCAATAGACATGGTCTATTTCTGAACTTCTTCTTTTACAATAAAGTATTTCAATTCATGTGATTTGATCTGTTAGAATACTTATCATTCTTAAAGAAGAAAACGACTGCAAAATTATCACAATAAATTCTCAGCGGTCTGGCAATACTGTTGAGAATCCCAAGCCCTGAGATAAAGTTCCGCAACCACATTCCTTGAACAATGGCCTCATAGTACGCCACAAATTTACTTCCATGGTTGATGAAGTGGTGATAGTTTGTTTGGCACTTTTCTATGAGATTGCTCCACCAGCCACAAAGAACAAATAATCAAACGTTGAATTTCTACTATTAATACATCCAGTAAAGTCTGAATCCGAGTAGCCAATGACCTCGAGATTGTCGGACCACCTAAACGTGAACATGAAATCCTTAGTACCTTGTAAATATCTCATAACTTTCTTTGCAATTTTCCAGTGGTCCATTCTAGGGTTGCTTTGATATCTACCCAGCATACCGACGACAAAGCTAATGTCTTGTCTGGTGCAGGTATGTGCATACATAAGACTACCCACGGTAGAAGCATAAAAGATTCCCTCCATTTGATTTCTTTCAAGTTCATTTTGCGGAGATTGTATTAGATTGAATTTATCTCTTTTCTGTATAAGGGCATCTTGAGATGAACAATTTTGCATACTAAATCTCTCTAAGATTCTTTATATATAGATCATCTGAGAGAACCCTAACATACCACGTGTTCGATCATGGAATATTTTTATTCCAATCACGTCGGATGCCTATCCCATATCTTTTATTTCAAAATTAGTAGAGAAATTTTTTGGTTTCAAACATTAGACCAAAATCATTAGTGGCAAGAAAAATGTCATCAACATACAATATCAAGAAGATATATTTGCTCCAACTAACCTTCAGATATATGCATTGATCAACGAAGTTTTCTTTAAATTCGAAAGAAGTGATGGCATCATTAAACTTAAGATACCATTGTCGAGAGGCTTACTTAAGACCATAAATGAATTTCTTTAGTTTGCATGGCATATGTTATTTCCCCTTTATAGAGAATCCTTCAGGTTGATCCATATAAGCATCCGCATCTAAACTTAACATACATTTGGTGCAACTCCAAGTTGTAATGAGCCACCAAAACCATAATGATTCTAAAAGAGTCCTTCTTGGATACAGGTGAGAAGGTCTCTTTATAATCAATGTCATCCTTCTGAGTAAATCCTTTGGCCACAAGTCTAACTTTATACCGTTCAATATTACTTTGAGTGTCGTTTAGTCTTAAAGACCCACTTACATCCAACTTTCTTATATCCATGGGGCAATTCTACTAGATCCCAAACTTCATTCTGGTCCATGGATTTTAGCTCGTCTTTCATAGCATCTATCCACTTACTAGAATTTTCACATTCTATGGCTTTTTTATAAGTGATTAGATCCTTAATAGCCCCTAAATCATAATTTGATTCTTATAGATATACCACGTAATCATTTGGAACAGCAGGTCTTCTTTCTCTTTGAGACCTTCTTAAGGTTATTTATTGTGGTTGTTCCACAATCGGTTCATTAGTGGTGATAGTTTTTTCATGGAGTGATTGATCATTCAAGTGTTGTTCTATCATTAGTTGTTCAATAACATTAGGAACAACAAGAACACTTTTCAAAGTTTTGAGTATAGGGACTTGTACCCTCACTTCTTGTGCATTTACATTTCTCATTATATCACTCCCACTAACCTCATCATTTTCAATGAATTTTGCATTTTCGGACTCAACAATCCTCATACTATAGTTTGGGTAATAAAATTTGTACCCTCTAGACTTCTCAAGGTAACTGATGAAGTAATCATTAATCATCATGTCATCAAGTTTTTTTTTTCATATGGATTATAAATTCTACATTCCACAGGACAACCCCATACATGTAGGTGTCTCAAACTGGGTTTCATTCCTGTCCATAGTTCAAAAGGTGTTTTAGGACTAACTTACTAGGACCCGGTTAAGAATATACATTGCAGTTCTTAAAGCATACATCCACAACATAATGGGCACAGTGTTTGAAAGTTCTCGAGTGTTAGAATACAATTGTCTAGAGGGGGGTTGAATAAGGCAATCTCCAATTTTTATGGTCTTCACAAATTTCTTGATTAATTAAAATGATAGCAGTGGAATTAACAAATTAATCAAAATAAATGTGTTGTGTGAACAAGAGAGTGTACAAATAAATTGAGCAATCACACAATCAAAAGACCAAACACCCACAACACCCGATGTATAGTGGTTTGGAGTAAATCCCTCATACATCCACTGTTGGACTCACTCAACTTTGGGTTATCCCAAATTCATTATGTGGGGAATTATGTCCTCGCGAATAAAGTAGGAATTCCACCCACACAATTGAATGGGAATTTCACCCACTCGCCTAAGATTTTGAAAGGTTCAACCTACCCCGGTCTACTTCCTTATCCATCTATTTTTTATAGTGGTTCAAGCACCTTGCCTTAATCCACTATACAATGATGATTTAGAAATTAAATAAAACACATAGAAGCACTTCCCTTGTTGAGCTCACTCGATGTAGATGTGCTTCTTGAAGATCTCTTCCAACTTGACGTCCTTGATGATGAAGATGTACCAATGTATGAGCAACCCCAAGTTTGGGAAGAGGTTTTAGGATATAGATATGCCAATTGATCCTAGTTCTATTTTTCTCTTCTATCTATCTCCCAACCAAGGTAATAATTGGATTTTTGAAATGATTCACCAATGTGGGGGCTTAGAGAGAGGTTGGAAAAGTTAGGATCTCTGGAAATGCCTTAGGATTATCCAAGTTAAAGTTTCAAAATGATTTCTCCAAAATCTGAAATTTAAATAGGCATCCAGAATTTTCCCAAACTGATAGGGTGATCGGTTGTGGCACCACAATGGATCATGACTTAAAAATGTGCCATTGCAATGTGACCATTAGCATTTAATGCAGTCCCAACGGATAGTCGATGATGGATCGTGGCCCTCAAGTTTTACCTGCCAACAATGTGATCATTGCACATTGAATGCACCCCCAACGGTACAATAACGGTCACCCACGATGGGTCACAACTGATGATAGGTCGTCGAGCCTAAGTGACGACGAGTCGCCAACTGGCGATAGTGTCGTCTTGAGGCCAACTGAATTTTACAAAGTATTTCCTATCCAGAACTCTGAAAATTCCGGTTGATAGGTCATGGACTACGATAGTCGGCCCTGTCACTCACGACGGGTCGACACCTCAAGATAGTATTAGCCTGAGAGTGAACCACTTTTACAGTATTTTTCCAACCAGAACTCATGTCAATCCGTACCATGGATCGTTAAACCACGAAGGGTCGTCCCTGTCCAAGGTGATAGATCGTAGGACACAATAGGTTGACTTGATAGTTCATCAATTTTCCAAGTTTAAGTCCACTTGATTCTGTTGGATGTCATGGTCCACTAGGCGTTATTAGATTTACCAGATATGATCTCTAAGCCTAGTTCAGATCTTCCTAGGTGTGTTGGGTTCACCCTAAAGTCATCCATGGCCAATTTACTTGTGTGATTGCCATACACTTGGTGATGCTTGAATCATGCACTAGATCTTCCAATGCTTTAGGTCCTTGATTCAATTTTCATCACTTGAGTCTTGTCCATTGCTTCATTCTTCCAAGGCAATGCATCTCCATAGTCATGGAATTGACAAGCAGGTGACTCGGCAAGCTGGAACACTAACAGTGTTATTACATAACGTGCTCCTAACCATGTTCATAAGTATGCAGTTACGCCTTTCAATAACATCATTTTGCTGAGGCGTACTGGTATTGTGTAATGTGCAATTATATCTTGACTTTCTAAAAGTTTAGCAAATGGCAGTAGGTGTTGACCCGTTCATCATAACTTCCATGATACTCATCACCTCTTTCTGACATTATGACTTTTATCTTTCTATCCAATTGTCTTTCAACTTCAGTGAGCAATATCTCTACAGCATTGACTGGTTGAGACTTATCGTGCAACAAATATATATAATAATAATGCGAAAAATCATCGTTAAAGGTAATGAAGTAGATTTCTCCATCAAAAGATAGAACATCAAATGGGCTACAAATATCAGTATGGATCAACTCAAGTGTCCCCTTACTTCTTGTGGCACCTTTCTTAGTATGTTTGGTTTGCTTGCCCTTAATGCATTCCATACACACACCTAAGTCGGTAAAGTTGAGACTCGGTAGAATCTCATCATTCACTAGTCTTTAATTCTTTCACGGGATATGTGTCCCAAACATTTATGCCAAAAGTTTAAGGAATTTTCATTAATCAACCCACGTTTAATACCAACATTATGATGCAAGGCTAGGACAGTGTTAGCAAAATCATCATCGAGTTTAATTCGATAATGGCCATCAATCAATATTCCAGATCCAACAAAAGAAGAAGCTTTAAATAGACTAAAAGCATTAGGTCCAAATTAACAATGCTAATCATCAAAGTCTAGTTTGGAGATGGAATTAAGTTTCTAGCAACAGAGGAAACATAAAGACAATTCAACAAATCTAAATGATAACCAGTATCAAGGAAAAATCGATAAGTTCTGATAGCTTCAATTGAAACTTTTTCTCGATTGCCCATATAAAAGGAGACTTTAGTTGGGTCGATGGTCTGGTTATAAGGTATCCCTTTATCGTATTAGAAACATGAGTTGTAGCCTCAGAATCAAACCACCAAATATTAGAGGAAACTTCAGTGAGATTAGATTCGAAAAATAAAGAAATGGAATGCTTACCTTTCTTCTCTAACCATACTTTCCTCTTATGACAGTCCTTCTAGAAGTTCTCTTGTTTTCGACAAAAATGACACCTCACGGTACCTTTCCCCTTCTCATGAGCCTGGGAACTCGTACTAAGCTAATGTGGCTTTGATCCAACTTTCTTAAATTTCTTGGGCTTCTTTCCTTTCTTATTGGATCATTTACTCATTAGATGGAATGAGTGATGTCCAATCTGCTTAAGTCTAGTCTCCTCTTTAATTAACATATTTGTCAATTTATTAATTTGCCATTTATCTTTCGTAGTATTATAGTTAATATGAAATGACCCATACTGAGAAGGTAGAGAATTCAAAATGAATTGGACAAGAAAGAAATCATCCACACTCATTCCAAGGTTCTTTAATAGAGCAGCGATGTTAGTCATTTCTATCACATGCTCATACATTCCTCAGCTCCCATCGAACTTCATGGTGTTAAGCCTAGCCATAAGTGTCCCGACTAAGGACTTGTCCGTTGATTTGAACTTATTATCAACATTCTGGAATAAATCCTTAGCATTATCTGTTTGGTGGTAATGTAGACTTAATGTTGTTCGCTATCTTTACGCAAATGAACATAATGCTAAATCTGTTTGACTTGATCCATGCTTCATATGACGATTTCTTTTGAGCATTACTTGAATCAGTTATAGTAGGCTTATTTGAAAGAAGTGCGTTATCAAGATCGAGTACACCAAGGTGAAACTCGACTTATTATTTCCATTCTGAGAAATTCATCCCATTCAGCATGGGAACAGACGAAGCTTGAGCATGAAGCGAAACAAGTAAGGAAGCTGCAAATACATAATGCATGATCACTATATAATGCCATGAGTTAAATATAAGTTGAAACATACAAATAATAACTTTAGTAAATAGTGTTGCTGGTGATCTACCCTTGTGTAATCTTATGGCACACCATTTTTAAACGTCATGGTGATTCCAAGTCACCGACAGGATTAACCAACAAAGTATAAGTGATCAAATATTGTCATCACCTTTGGGTGTCCGAATGTATACCAACCACAAGTACCTGTAAATTATCCTACCCCAATCTGTTAATCACTCAGAACACATGATTAGGGATTGCCATTTGCAAAGTCACTATTATTCAATACTTGAGAAGGGTATTAAACAACGGTTATATGACTTGATGTCCAACACATTCCGATTTGGCTACTTTGATGACTACCGAGTCGTATCATAATATGAACTCTAAGTAAAAAATAATGACTTCACACTATAATTGCATCAAATACGATTCACATTCCTCTCATAAAGTCTTTCACATTGAAACACGTAATTTTATTTCTAACAACTTATAGAATATATAAGTCATCAGGAGTTTAAACAACATGAAAATTATATTTTCTTCATGTGTTCCAAACTTTGAGCAAAACAGCATAATGAAATTAATATATATATATATATATATATTAATTTCATCATGGCTCTATTTGTTTCTGTCACTAGAAACTTCATATAAATGTTTTGTCAAATCAAATAATTTTAACATAATATATTATTCAGACTTGGGACTTTTTGTACTTTCAGAAATTCTTTTCATTATGTGATATTTAATAATGAATTTCCAACATCATACTTCATCATAAACATCCAATTTTATGCAATGATATAAATATACCTCCATAATCTTTAAAATCCAAGTGTTGAATTTCAATATAAGAATTGAAAAAATCTTTTAAATAATTAAATATAGCAGTCAATAAATGGAAAATAAAATTTTCCTATCATACAACCTTAATAAAAACATCAATGATTCAGTAAACACAGTCTCTTGATACCACTTGTTAATTTTCATAATGGATTAAGGTTTTGGGCATGGGAGATCAAACATTCCAACATCATTCTTAATATACCCAATGAAATGAATTCAATCCGAAGATCTACACTCCACAGGATTGTGGATCATTGATGTTTTACATGAATATCAATCATAATGCGGAAATCATAAGTAAATAATATACCTGGATCCAATAGCAATCAGAGGATTCTAACAAGAATTCTTCACCGTGTTTCCTTGTGCCTTTCCTACAACTGAAGACCAAAAGAGAACAGAGATGGTTGTGCCTTTGAGTTTCTTCCTCTTTCCCTTCCTCAGTCTCTCTGCTGGTTTTCTTCAAATGATGGAATTGGATACAAAGAGAATCCGTACAGGGCAGAAGAAGAATCCCAAGGACAGTTATGAAAACATAAAATCACTTCCCATCAAAGTGGTAACCGATCCCAATTCTCTCATAACCGTCACCCACTAATTTGAATGCGGGTCCCTGCTTTAACTCCACTTATGTGGGGTCTCATAAGATGGGACAAATAAAGTCTTATATTGTTAACACCTTGACCTTCCTAAATGAGCCCAATTTGGAACTTACCCCAAACCCTTGGTGGATCCATCCACCATAAACAATGCCTCACATAATTGCTTTGAAGTTAAATAAAGAAGATTTTGAACGACACTCCATTTTCATTCAGTTTGATCATAATAGAACTCAAAATTTTATTCTCCAACTTATATCATAAAGTGTCAAAACCTCAACCCCTCCTTTGAACTTCATTTTCCCGAGGTCAGACACACACACACAAAATAATTGCAGAATCGATCATTAAAATGGGAGGAGAGGAATTGAGAAACTCATAGGAATCCATTATCGAAAAATAATGAATAATGAAAATAAAAGAAAATGAAGAAAATGAAAGAATGAGGAACATGTATTTCACTTGGAGGGGAAATCGATCTTCTTTGATTTCTCTTCAAGGAGAAATCGGCCTTCTAGCCACAAGCTAGTTTATGAGGAAATTCTTCTCTATTCATTTTCTTACTCACTTAATTTATAAATAGATTTAAGGTTACAACTTAGAATGAAAAATAATAAAATTACAAATAAATATCAAATATTCATAAAATCACTTAAGTTATAAATCTTATCAATCCTATTATTTTAAAAAGAAACGTTTTCTTCAATTCAGAAAACTCCTCAAGCGGCAACTTCATAAATTAAATTCGTTAAATATGGCAAAATATAAAGAAAAAATGGAGAGACTTGCATCAGCTCTAGCGCAAATTCATAATTTCAAAGATGTAGATGTCATGTCGCAACATGATGGAAAATTGGCGCCAATGACGAAATGGGCATAAGACCTTTGTTCTTGTATGTTCAATTGACCCAGTCCATGTGATTGAAAGAATGATGGCCATTCTAACACGGGAATATTTTTTTAGCAGACATAGGTTTTTTGGATTTTCCACTTTGCCTCCATCCACAGAAATCGACTTACTTTTTGGGTAAATTGGTTCACTCATCGGTGCACTATCCGGTGCACCAATGAGTGAACCGATTCACTCAAAAGTAAACTAATTTATGTGTAAAATGATCCGGTCGGTGCACTTGCCCAGTCTATCGATAAGTGAACCGATTTTTCTGGATGAATGAAGGACAAAATAAGAAGTTTATTAAAATCCGTAGCTCCTAAAAGATAACGTCCGTGTTAAAATGGATACCCTTAAAAAAAAAAAAATGACATCTTTTGAATGCATAGGCATTAAAATCGCTTACTCCAGGTGTAAGGCTAGATGATTCTTTTCAATCTGATTCATGTTAATAAAGTGAGAGTCAATCTCACTGAAATGATTTTGAATGTTGCCCTCATTAGCACGAACATTATCATCGTTAATTTCAGATTCAGAAGTTTTCAGCGAACCTCGGATGATGTTACATTAATAGTGACATATTTTCAGCACTAACAATTAAAGATGGAATAACATTCTCAATATTAGCGGCCACACGACTATCAATTGGTAGTTGATGAGTCTTTTTGAAAAGAACCTTGCCTCTGATTTGAAAAAAAAATTGAAAATGGGTTGGAGAAAAATGGATTTTTATTTTTATTTTTTGGGTGCTTGGAAAAGAAAATGAGAGAGAAAGAAAATGGATTTAAAAAATTTTATTTTTAAAGAAGAAGGTCGGTTTGGAAAGCAAAAGAAAATTGGATCGGAAACGAGTTGGTAAGATATATATATATATTTATTTTGAATCGCATAGTGCTCGAGAATGCGGTGGATTCCATCGGTGAATCGACCGTTGGGAGTGGCCGAAGGAGGGCGGGAGAGGAGAATAGGGAACCGCTGGCGAGAGGGAAATGAAATTGAGGGAATCCACCGTTTCACATGCTGATTAAAGGGGAAACCGATAGTGCCTTGATGAGTGGAAAGGAGGACCTACTTTTCCCCTTATCAAACAGGGGAAAAAGAGAGAAACTCTCCTTTCCGTTCCCCTCGTCCAAACCCAGAGACAGTTGCAGAGAAAGAAGAACATCAAGAGAAAGAAAGAGATAGAGACAGAGATTAGAAGAAACGAAGTTGCAGAGAAACAACGACATCGAGAAAGAGAGAGAGAGTAGAAGAAGAAGAAAGTAAGAACAGGGGAGGCCATATCATATCTGGCAAATGATCTGTGCTTCACGGCCGGGTGACATTGGGCAAGAAGACAGGGAGACAGACTTGCCGTTTGCCATTCCCGTGAAATTCTCATTTTTAAATCTAGTCGTTGGTTAAATCCAATGGCTGACTGATCGTGTAACACCCCGCCCTTTCCGAGAATTTCAGAGTCTAATTTTTTTTTTTAAAATAAACATCGGAAGAGAGCGGGCGGCGTCACGACGCGAGTTAAGTTCAGACTACCCAAGTCTGAACCTTAACTGGCCACCCATGTGTACATGGAATAGACCATGATAGTGAATCACACATGGAACTAACATCAACATGCGGAATAATCTAGATAATTGTGGAATAGAAAAACGAGATAGCAAGTAACAGTCTTAAATATTAAATAACATAGATCAACCATCCACAGGTTATTATCCTAATCAAACCATAGCAAATAACGAATTATTACATGTCCAACAATAGTATTCAAATGACAGTAATATAACGTAATCCAAATCCATCATTAAAGCACTTAGGCTCAGCTCCCCTCCTGGTCAATGACCTTTCCTTTCCCCTTGCTTGTACCTGCAATCTCCTCTGAGGATAGAATTAGGGCGTTAGATCAACGCGCCCAGTAGGTTCCCGAATCAGGGCTACCACATGTTAGCATATAAAACATGCATATACATAATAATAATACATGTGAGACAAAATTCCATAAAAACATGCTATGTATGAAATGAACATGTAATGAGTCCCACCCATCACCATTCAACATAGCCATCACTTGACGGGATTCTCATCGTCAAGGTAACCCACAGTGGTCTTTCGGACGCCCCGACGGAGTGTGGCCTCCGGATTCCTCCTGATGGGATTCTCATCATCAGGGTACCCCACAGTGGTCTTTCGGACGCCCCGACGGAGTGTGGCCTCCGGTTACAACACCATCATCCCATGCCATGCATGAGATGTCTATGCAAACATGTCATTTAGAAACATAACTTTACAATCATATAAGTTATCGAAATCAACATAAAACAGCATATGAAATAGTGGTTACAATAAAGGTAGGAAACCTACTGAAGATTCACTTCAGTACTTGATCTTTCTTTCGCGTCACCCGGTCACGACTCGCACGTCGTTCAACTTCCGGTACCTTATCCATATAACAATCAATAAATCATACTATCACTTACTTGTTCATTCATATCTAAGACCCAACTACATCATGTGAGTCCTTTGATCAATCCCTTCGTTTGACTTGTATTCACAGATTTGCCATTGGTATAACCAATGTCTAATCTTGCTCATAATCAAAGTTCATAAAAGTAATCTACCTTAGTGGCTGGTTATTTACTTATCACTAAGTCCAAAGATAAATCCATATGTTTACTTAATCCAACTCATACAACCAAGTCATAATCTCCAACAAAACAATCTATGGGGTTCGGCCATTCATATGGCCGAACCCTATGATCCTCCTACACAATGATCCCATCATTTGTTTACAAGTTAGGCTCTACCATTTAGCCATATTAACTACAAGGTTTCAGCTATCCCATGGCCAACCCAAAACAGCAAGCTTATTTCATTTAACATACATAGGAAAACCCATAAATCTTGGTCCATTCATCCCAAAGCTAGCCCCATGGGGTTTGGCCATGCACATGGCCGAACCCAATGGTTCTCTTGATCTGATTATCACCATGATCACTCATGGTTTAATCATGCTAATTCAACCATGATCAATACATGGTTCAGCCATCCAAAGGCTGACCCAAATCAGTAACCATAACCCTAAGTAAACAAAATAAAAACCATAAAGCAACCCATGGGGTTCGGCCATTCACATGGCCGAACCTCATGGCTCTTTGGGATTCAATTCTTCTAATAATCTTCATCATTTATCCTGTATCTTAGGCATAAAAACAGTAAACCTAATTCTACTTAAACTCCTATAGAAACCCCATGGTATTGCATGGTTTTTAACTCTTTGATTTCACAACAATCATCAATCTCTTTCATGGGGTTCGGCCATTCAAGTTGGCCGAACCCTATGTCCATGAATTGATCCTTCAAACATGCATTAGGTGTTATTTAAATCATGCAATATCAGTACCCTTTTGCTGCCCTTATATCTCTTAGAAACCCTCTAATTAAATTCATCCAAACAGTCCATAAAAGTCCATGGTTTCCATGTTTCCCAACATGAAAACCAAGATTCTTTTACATGGGGTTCGGCCCTCCATGGTGGCCGAACCCAATGGTTATGTTTACTGTTTTTAAACCTCAGATAATCATGTAATAACAGTAAATAAAAATCAGGTTTTACCTTTCAAACAAACATCCAAAATCAACACAACTCCATGGGATTCGGCCATCCAAGATGGCCGATCCCCATGGTCCATTTTTTCCAATTTTAATCCACTGATTTAGACCACATAACTTCCACCTTTTCTGATATCCAAACCCATGTTTTAACCCTCTTTAAAACATGTATTTTAAATCTATTACAAACATCTAACATCAGTCCCAACTTATATGGTTTTAACTTCTAAAAACCATCAAAACTAGCCACTTGTTTTCATGGGGTTCGGCCATGCTAAGTGGCCGAACCTAATGGTCCATTTCCATCTTTTAATCCACTGATTTTAGACCATATAAACTTCAGTCCCTATGTCAATTAGATCCATACTTTTTAACCATTCTAAAACATGTATTTAAATCTTAAATCAAAACCCAAAAACAGTCCACAAAATCCATGGTTTTCATGTTTCAAAACATGAAAACCAAGCCATCTCTTACATGGGGTTCGGCCCTCCATGGTGGCCGAACCCAATGGTTTTTTTACCATTTTAAATCCTTCATAATCAAGGTTAAACACTGGTGTATTCGGCCATGACTATGGCCCAATACATACCCCACTTTATTAATCCAAAAGTCCATGAAACACTTACCAAATTCCAAGCTCTTGTCTTGCCTTTTGATCCTTGCTTCCTTTCCTTCTTATTTCCTTCCTTCTTTCTTAATTCCTTGCTGGTTTAAGCTTGAATAATTGATGCTAAAAACCTCTGCTGTTCCACTTAAGCAAATGAATTGGAGAGAGGGAGAGAGAGATGGAGAATCTTGGCTTTTCAATGGTGAAAAATGGCTAAGATGGTGTTTGTTTCCTTTAATAGTTCAGCCCTCAAAACCCCTCCACTTCCTCATCAATTCTTGCCTAAACCAATGGGACACTTGCTGCCAACAAATGCACCCATTGGCATTGCAACATTGAAGGCTTGGGGTTTCCAAATGGAATAGAAACCCCCCATATTCCATTTAATGTTTTGCATGAAACTCTCCATAACAAGTCCCCAACGTGTGGGACTTGTTTTGGTTTGTTTGAGATCACCACACCTCCTCATATTCCACTTAACTCACTGAATTTTCAGCCCATTTGACTTCCATTTTTGACTCACTTCAACTCAATGTCCAACTCACCATAATTAATGCATTTCATTCAATGCACATGAGTTAACTCAACCCTTCATTTAATTCCAACTCACTTCAGTCCCATTCAACTGATTTAACTCGTGTTTTAGCTCCCTAGAGGGTCCACACGGTCAACCATAGTCAACTCGACCCGTTGGGTCCACTTTTAGCTCCTTGACCCGTTTTTGACTCCATGACCCAATTATGGTATTTTGGTCATTTCTAATTGGTTTTTACATATGGATCAAGCCTACCCATTTTTTCTCCACTTGATTTCCAATCAAATAGGCTTAACCCCATTTAATTTAAAATCACAAAGCGGTCAAATAATCCAATAAGACCCGATGGGTCCCATTTGGGCCCTTTGACCCATTTAGCCATTTTCGACCCAATTGATGTAAATTACCAATCCAATCAAACTTGACATTCATAATGTGCTCATATGATCTTAATTTGAGCAATGGGCCATACCATTTCCTTACTTAACATCACAAAATAATTAATTTAACACATCAGGGGCATTTTCGTAATTTATCCACTTCATTGAGAAATTACCCATCCAATCAAACTTGACATCATAACGTGCTTATATGATCTTAATTTGAGCAATGGACCCCACTATTTTCTCATTTAACATCATAATTATTACATTCATCAAATCCAGAGGCATTTTCGTAATTATCTATTTCATTGAGAAATCGGGGTGTTACATATCGAGCCTGAAAAAAGGGCAGCTCTTTGTTGAAAAGACACGTGCCGCGCGCCTGGAAGGTTTTCTGACTGATCGCAGTCCCCGTCACCCGTTAAATGACTTTTGCACGCATTTGCCGTCCTACAGTAGCTCAGTGTTCACATTTCAGTCGATATTTTTCTGCATTCCCTTTCTTCCTATTGGCGACTCTTGTAGAATTTTCTTCATGCGGCAACCATCAAGTCAAATTCAAACTCCATGTTTGATGGCATCGGCATCACCACCACTACCACCACCATTACTTCTTCTACTCAAGAAGAAGAAGAAGAAGAAGAAGAAGAATACTGATGGGATCTGAATCTGAAGAAGCAACAGAGAAGAAATCAGAGATTGAAGAAATCAAAGAACCCAGCTCATGTGGAGGAGGGAAAGGGACGTGGAAGCATGCAGCTTTCCATGTGGCAACAACCATTGCTACCCCAGCAGCCTATGCCCCGTTGCCCTTCGCCCTTGCCTCTCTTGGCTGGCCTATCGGTAACCCTCTACCACTTTCTGCTTCTCCTTTCTATTGCTGTTAGATGTTCTGCAATTCACTTGAAAACTCGAAACTCATAACTTGCAATCCACTCGAGTCAAGTAACTGGGGCAAAATTAGCAGCTTGGCTCGGAAAAAAGTGTTACTCACTGATTCGCTGGACTTGGTAGAGCGAATCACCTGAGTTTTTCCAGTTTTTTTGTTTTTTCCTTTTGAACTTCTGTATCAGTAGTTACAAGTCATTTAACTCGGTGTTCATACAGGTGGCAACTCAACTCGCTAACCCAGCCTAGATTTAAGCTGGAAAATTAGGGAAATAGGCTTTCAGGCTATCCCTGATCTTTGAATAAATGGATTAAATTGGATTAATCAATTTAATAAATGAATCAAATTTTAATCAGATCATTACATGGTGTAGCCTATGTAGACTCAAACCAACTAAAATTCCTACCTGAAAGACAAGGTTGGGATAATCATCTTTGACCTTTTCAACAAGGGTTAGATTGTATATTACCTCTTTTACAAAGGATATAAGTTTTGATTGGCTGTGAACAAATGTGGATCAGATTATTCTGACCTGGCCTGGGAAATTCGCACCCAGCAGTCAAGGGATGGCGCTAAATGGATGACCATGACTTGGAGTGAGGATTCTCCTTTAGCATTTTAGAAACATGAGGTGCATTTGGATGAGGGGTGAATTTTGCAGGGGTTACCTCAGGTAATATGAAAACCCCTCGGAAGGAAAGGGTTTTCAAAAGTGAAAAATGAGGGGTAAAAATTTGAACTTTTACCTTTACCCCTTGGTTACCAAACAAGGGTAATGAGGCGTAACCCGCCATTACCCTTACACCCCCCTCATCCATATATGGCATATTTCTTGGGCCCACTAACCATAGTGAAAAAGAGTTTTATCTTGATTAGATACATACTAAAATCTAGTTCATTTCAGGTTCCTAATTATCCGATCTAAGGATATTCAAATGCATAGTAGATTAATAAAGTAATCTAGAGATTATTCATTTTCTTTTATATGTTTATTTGATAAAATCAGGGTTAATAAAATATTTTGGGGATATTTTGATATTTATTGTTATATTTGAATTTCTCAAATATTACTATTTCCATTTGATTTGTAATACTAAGTTTGTTTACATGTTGAGTGAAAAATTAAATGGAAGAGAAGAGTTCCTCAAAACATAGACTTTGGCTAGAAGACCAGTTTCTCTTTGAATTGAATCTAAAGTAGGAGATTGATTTTGTGATACCCCTGTATGTACTTGGGTGCTGATGGTGAGAGAGAAAATTGCCAGGGGCGAGATTTCTTGTCCCACATTGCTAGTTGCGTTGGAAATTCCCTGGTATATAAGTGGTAGCCTTCATACTTTTAGCATGAGGCCTTTTGGGAACAACTGTGGGTTGGCTCACTAATTGAAAGCCGTGTGGGCTTTGTATGAGGCCCTAGAGCAGACAATATCATGCTAGCGGAACGGGTTGTTACAAATGGTATTAGAGAATGATTCAACCCTCTACCTGTGTGCCTGCCCATGTGCCTGTGTGTTGTGATAGAGCAACGGATGGCTATGGTCTTAAGGGAGGTGGATTGTAATACCGCTGTCCCATGTGAGGGGGGCTGAGTATGAGACGCAGCATGGGAGGGAAAAATGTCCCATATTGCCCAGAGACTTGGAGGGGTTCAGGCTTAAAAGAGGGAGCACCCCTCCCATCTTGCACAAGGCTTTTTGGGCCCAATGTAAAGCCGTGAGGGTTTTTCAAGCTCAAAGCGGACAATATTGTGCTAGTGGGATGGGTCGTTACAAATAGTATTAAAGCACGTTTCAACTCTTGGTTGTGGGTGTGGATAGAGTCGGAGACGACTCTGGTTCTAAGGGAGGTGGATTGTGATACCCCTATGTTGTGTGCGTTGGTGGGAGAAAAAATAGCCAGGTTGGGCATTACTTGTCCCACATCGCCTATGAGGGAGAGTTGGTTGTGGTATATTTGAGGATGCATCCCTCCTTCTAGTATAAGGCCTCCTAGGCCGAGGTGTATGGCTAATGGGAATAAAGCCTTGAGGGTTGTCGGGTTAGAGAGTGAGGTTGGACTCGAGGGCCCAAAGAGGACAATATTGCCGCTGCATACTCTGACACTAGGACAAGGCCTTTTGGGAGCAATCTTCGGGTTGACTCGTCAAAGCAAAGCCGTACGGGCCTGTGTGGGCCCAAAGTGGACAATTTTGTGCTCGCGGGATTGGGCGTTATAGATTTCCCCTAGAAGTAAAATCCCTATTACATTTGTCTCCATTTTTTCTCAATTCTTTCTATTTTTTCATTATTTTTATTTGGGTTCCGATCATTCATGTACTCTAGAAATATACTAAGATATTTTTAAAATGCCAGAAAAGAATTCCTTCTGTAATTGTAGCTGGTGACATCGCGCTCTTGTGACCAGCTGACACAAAGCCATCTTTTGCACAGTGTTATATGATTACAAATTTTTTGTTGGTCGAGTTAAAAATTTGTTTTTCATTTAACGAAGGATTCTATGCATGGACACACCACTAAGTACAAACTCTAGAACAATGTAGAAGTTACAGAGCTTTGAGAAATCTCTAGGATCATGTTGAGTCGATCAGAAGTGTCTTTCTAATGTACAGAGAAAAGCTTGTGTTTATTAGAATTAGGATTAGTTGTAAATTAATTAGTTGTAAAATGGGAGAGATTTGGGGTCATCTTTCTGAAATTAGGAGGAATTTAGTTTATAATGGGAGAGATAATTTGGGTAATCAGTTGTATAATTGAGAGAAATTAGGGAGTGATTGAAACTCTATTGTATATATATACATGTTCTGTGAGAATACAAAGCGATGAAATTCCAAAAATTTACATGGTATCCTCAAAGAGCCAAGTTTTGATCCTTTGTCGTTCTTGTCCTCTCCTCTTGTTCGGATTGAAAAGTTCTATGTGCACCGTCTTTAATTTCTCATCACTACTAGTCAGTTTAGCCTTTGAAGATCCTGTCATTTCTTTACAGCTTTCCAACCATCGCACTACTTATGTTACACGAAAAATGAGAAAAAGAAAATAATGGAAGAGAAAAGAAGAAAAGAGAGGATAAATTCTTTGTATATTGTGTTGCTTGTTTCTAATAAGAGATAATACATGAATATATAGAGTATATGGAGCCAATCCAGGCGACGAGACAGGAAAGAGAATATGTTACAATCTATAATAGCCACAAGTCAACTATAAGAAAAGCACATGTAAAATGTGAAATACAATTATGTCTACATCTACAACAGTCCCCCTCAAGTTGTGATTTGAGCTGCGGTAGGGGGTCTGATGCCTACTCAAGTCGGCATACTGAAATTAATAAACTTTGACTCAAAATCCTCGGATTCGAGTCAAGGATCCCTAAAAAAGGAACCCGAGTATCCACTCTCACTCTCACTCTAAAAGAAAGAGATGGTTCTAATTTCAACGGGACAATTTCACCGAAGAAATTAGGAGTTCTAAGAATTCAACTCAAATGAGGAATTGAGAATTCAAATGCGAAAAATTAATGCAATCAAATGCAATTAAGAAATCAAACCCGCGTGAATTCTAATCCGACTCCAGTTTGGATCAAAAATCGAAAAACCTTCTAATGAATCTATTTGGATGCGGGATTAATTTTAATTAAGTAATTGAAATTGATGCAAGACATGGAACTTAAATTCACCATGCAAATAAAATTCAACACTTAAATTTAATTTAATTCAAACACATTAAATCAAATCAAATTCAAAAGGAACCAAATACGAGACTCACCAAACTTGGGGACTGAAACAAGCACTCAATGCTCAAACTTCAACTCAAATTTCTTTGTGTTCCGATGCCTAGCACTATATTTATAAGCCTTAAATTGCTTAAAAGAAGAATTAAAATAAAAACAAGACAAAAACGCTAGCTTGTCGCTCATTGAGTCACGGTCACGCATGACTCGGCCAACTCATAGTGTCGAGGTCTTCTTCTTCGTCCTTCTGCAAGACTTTCCGATGCCCTACTTCTTTTTGCTTCTGCAGGATTGGCTGAATCGTCTCCTTTCTCTCTCTCGATCTCCTCTCTCTTCGAAGCCTTCTCTTTCTTTCTTCCTTTTTTCCTTCTCTGTCTTCCTTCTTTTCTTCTCTTTGCTTTCTTTCTTTGTCTTTGCATGTGTAGGCGTGGAAGTCACGCCCGGGCTCTCCTGATTCAGTTTCCTTCTTCCTCTTCTCTTCCTTCTCTCTCTCAAACTCTTCCGTGCTGGGTTTTCGCCCTGTAGAGCAATCGTCCCTACCTTCCCTTTCCTTTGTTCTCGCTCGGTTTCCTTCCCATCTCTCCTCTACTCACCAAGTCTATTTCGGCTCGTACTCAATCCTTCCTCTCGCCCAATCCCAGTGTTTCATCTCCATTTTTTCCTCTTTGTTTTTTCCCACTCTTGCTCTCTCGATCTCCCTTCCTACAATCCTCTTCCTTTACTGTTGTTGTGTCGGACTGGTTTCCCTTTTGAGTTGGCTCAACGAATCACTATAGGCCCTGCAACTTGAAGTGCATTTTTTTTTCAAGTTGGCATGCTTGGTGGGGTCCACATAGCGTTGACTCAGCCGTTGAAGTGGATTTTGAGGTGGACCTGCTAAAAAGGTAAATGGGTCGGGTTAATTGGGCTTTGAGGCCCAAAAAATGCCTAAACGGGTCCAAATCCGAACTGATGCAAATGGGTCCATATTCGGGTCCAATGGGTTATATCCGGTCCTCGTTTCCCTCCATCTATCCTAGCATAGATTCAGAAAAATTCGTCAACTTCGTCTAATTGGGTCTCGATCAGGTCATCGTCGAGTTTTTCAGGTTCGATGCCCACATCAAGCTAGTGCAAAGATATCAATGAAGTCCAACTTGCTGAAACATCATCAAGTTGTGAATGAGAGATGACTTTCGTCATAATGTTTGCTAATTGATCCTTGGACTTCAAATATGGAATAACAACATTCCCAAAGGATACATGATGTCGAAGAAAATGACAATCAATCTCTATATGCATTGACACACTCATGAAAAATTGGATTTAAAGCAATATTGTTTGCAACTTGATTATCACAGAATATGATAAGTGCCTCTGAGGAAGGTAACCTCTGTTCAAAGGTAACCCCAACAAAATTTACCCCTCATCCAAACGAATCCCTACTCACCTCCATAGATCTGTAAATGATGGAGAGTATTGGTTGTTGATGGAGAGTGTGTCTATGGAGTCATGAGTATCTTAAGCACCGAACCTACTATTGTTGATTAATAGACATGACAACTGGGTTTCCGAGCAAGCAATAAGCATCATTTTGCCAGTGGCCTGATTTTTAGGAAGCCTCAATCTCCAAAAACTCAGCTAGTAATACAATTAAGGAAAGTATTGTGGAGCAATGTTTTGAAAACTAGGCTACGGAAGATGGTATAGCAGAAGCGTGCAGAAATCAAATAACTAACCAGTCCCGACGATTATCGGGTCACACATGCACAAGTTGTCACACGTGTGGAATGGAACTTAAATGAATGGGCTTGGTGTAGTGGCGGAAAACAGTGAGAAGGGGAGAAGATGGAAAGGGGTTTCGCAGCAAGAAGAAGAAGAGAAGAAGAGTCACAGGAAGAGGATGGAAAGGGAATGGGTTGCAGTACCTATGTCGAAGGAAGAAGGCAGCATCTTAGAGTACCTGCGCTGAAGGAGGACCACGGCGGAACTGGCCAATGAAGCAGAGGCGGTAATGGCGAAGGGCGGAAACAACTGGCAATGGATGTGACAATGGGATAACGCCCAGATCTTCCATAGGGGAGCGATGGGGTCGTACTGGGATAAAGCCCAATCGATTTAAGCGACAGAACTCTAGTGGAACTGAACCACTAAGGGAAGATGCGTCTACAACTTGAGGTAGAGAAGAGAAGATAAAAGGTTAATACCTTGCTATAATTCTTATTTTAATTTATAATCTCAAAGAGGTGTGTCCCTCTCTTACATCTATCGATATTTATGAGAAATCAAAGAAATAAAAATAGAAAAGGACTCTCAGTTTGGAAGGCCACGAAAGTGGTTTCCAACCCTACTACAACTACTAAACATAACTTGACTCTTAAATAAACTAGGAAAGCTACCAACATAGCTTCCTTAAAACAAGGACTCTACTAAATAGGAAAATAATAAAATATTTAAATGGGATTAAGCTTTGTGTGTCCTACATCAGAAGACATCATAAAAGCCTGCTTTTCAGGGTATCACTTGTTGGATCCAAGAGTAGGGTATCTTCCCACTTCTTTCTTGTTTTGAATCATGTGCATAATTAAAAAAAAAATTACGAAAATCAAAATCATATTGTAAATCATTCTAGTCATCAAAGTATATTGTATTGCAAGGTTTTTTATGATTATCTCAAAAAGAATAAAATCTTTTAAAATAAGTTTTTCATATCTATGCATTTTCCATTCAAAATATTGTTGGTAAATTGACAAATAAAATGTTGATAGTATCACTATAATTCTAACATTTTGAAAATTGGCTCGGATTGTAAAGGACAAATCATATTGGTAAAAAAAAAAATTAAATAACAAAAATTCTAAGGTTTTTTTAAAATATATTGCATCATAAGATCCAAATCATTTCCTTTAAAAATCATATTATATTGTAAGATTCAAATCGTAAATCATATGATTTTAATAACTATGACGTAGAGTTGTTATCCCTAATTGAACTCTTAAAAAATCATGCCATTGAAATGTTCAGTTTGAAAGTTTTTGAATATTGCTAGATGCCAGGGGTTTCTTAAACGAGTCCCCCTCGGCCCCTTTTTCTAATCTGATTGAATATAATGACAAAAGTGAGATTCTGTCTGAGCTCCATTCGATCCAAACACAAAAGAACACATGTCCAATTAGAGAGGAACACATTATTAGTAGCACAGTATTTAGAGTTTTAGACAACTGAAAGAGATATTAAGGGTGAGTATCATATATTTGACTTATTTTTGTATCTCAGGCCTGTTCAAGCGCCATGCGCTCCATATTGAAATATTCATGATTAAGATATAGTTGAGGATCCACTTGGAGCAAGAACATTTCTCAACCTCTCATGATTCTCACCCTAAGAAGCCTTTTTTCCGAATTTGTTTCCAGTTAAGTCCATTCATAGCCACAAGTTACTGATATTTAGGGATGGAAATTTGGCTCGAAAGACCAAAGAGCCCAACCGGTCAAAAATAGGGCTTGAGCATTAATAGTCAGCCCAAATTCCTTTCATGCTTGGGCTTGGACAGTCCATTGAAGCCCGATTTACAATTGGACCAGGCTCAAGCTTATACATGCTCAATCCCGAAAGCCCAAGCCTGACCCAAAAAATTCAAGCTAAGGTAATGTCTCACTCATATGTCCACTTCTTTTGTATCGTGTGTAAAGGAGATGCAATTAATTCTTTTTACCAATACGCACCTAACATACTCTGCTACTACTCAAAAAGGTGAGGCACCTTTTAGGCGCTAGCCCCCTCTCTTCCTCTCAAAAACATGAGTAGCCCTCTCTCTCTATGTGTGTTTGTCTCTCCAAACAAGGCTACAAGAGCTCACCCTTTTCACTTCTGTGTTCACACTCGGTTCTCATTTTTTTTCCTAGACCCATCCCGTCTCCATTTCATGGTTTTGTATCTTTCACACAATAGATCCCCTACATCTTAGATCTTTTTTTTTTTTGAGCTGTAACAAATTGAAAATATATTAGTGATGAAAGAATTTACAAAGGATGTCATTAAAGGGTCTAAGAGACATAAACCCTAAGATAACCATAAAGAAAAGAGCAAAGTAAAAAGAGCAGAGTGCATAAGTACAAATAATGCCCTCCAAAATAATCAAAAGCCCAATCTCTCCAAAAGTGGAGAAAAGGAAGAAAGATCTTAATGACTGAAATAATCTTATGTATTTTTGCTTTTTGTCTTGCTGATGGGATTTTTTCTTCTTTTTTTTTTTAAAAAAATGATGACCTTTTTTCAAAAAAATTCTAGATTTATGTGGTAGTTTTTTTTTAAATTTTCCTTCCATTCATTGATTGACGTTATCTGTTAGCGCTTACAGCGTGATAAACAAGAATAATCAAATGGGAAAAACAAGCACAAACCAATACAAACAAATTTACGTGGTTCGGCCCCAACTGGCCTACGTCCACGGAGCGTGAAAGAGATTTTATTAAGAGAAGAGAAAACAAGAGAAACAGATACAAGAACAATTCTTTGTTCGAACAAAACAACCTGGAACAAAGAAACCAATTTACTATCCTTTGATCACTGCTGTTATTCTTGAAGAGCAAATCCCGACAAGATGTCGTAGACACCCTCGCATCCAACACGGATCTAAGATCTGACTGTATGCAGATCTGAACGCTCTTCTCCAACCAACTTTGGCAGCACCTTCTCTCTGTATCAATGACTGTCTGGCAGCACCCTTTGCAATAGCCCTCTCTCCTTCTCTATTCTCTCCCACAAACAGAGCTGCTTGCCGTCTTCTCTCTCTTGATTCTTCTTGCTGACAGCAAGAAGACCCCTCTCTCTCTCTCTCTCTGGCTGTATCTTGTCGTCGTGTGTGGAGATACAATCACCCCTATATTCCTTGATATATATAGAGTGAATAAACCTTAAACATAGCAACCCATTGTCCCATCTCTCTTTCACGTGCTGAGTGAAAGTGGAAGTTGCTATTACTGTTTTAAGAAACATCACCGTGTAGGAGTCTTATCCTCCAAGGACTCCTACTAAACTTACACGTTTCTGACGTGTCCAAGATTTCCTGCTATGTTCGGTGTTGCCTTCCTTATTGCAATAGAATAATACAGTTTCTATTGTTGTACGAATATCCCCATTCATATCAAGAGGAATCCGAGCCATCCACTTCAACATTCTCCCCCTTTTCAATTACTTGGGCTCTCCATTGTTCTCGTGCTCGGGCTTTCTTGTAAAAATCAGGCTCGGAATTGGCACATTATTAGCTTGGCCCATCCCCATTTCTAGTGAACTTTGAATTCCCGTCTAAATCAGGCAGCATGTTGAATTTACTTTATGTAGCAAATTTTATGTTACTACTATAATGATGTTGAAAGGTCACTGGAATGTGTCTTCCAGATGGGGTTTCTTCTCTCCTATGACATTGAAGCCATCATCCTTGACACTTTAGACTCCAATTCAATTTAACATTCATCTAATACTGAACTTTAGACTGACTATTATTATTATTTTTTTTTTTTGAATAATGGGTAAGAATTCATTCAAAGAGAAAGCCCAGAGATATGTACAAAAAAATGAACAAAATCCCACAGCCCGGGCCAGACAAATGCGGCCAAACAAAAAGAGGCCCAAAGATAAGCCCCGTAGAGGCCAAGACAAAAAATAGAGGACCTAGGGGATCACACCAATTATATTAAGACTTCAGAAAAAATTCCGAGGTCCCCAGCATTTACACAAAACATTAGGTGGTTAAACAAAATATCACCAAAACAAACCATCTTTGGGCCATCAGGACCAAAGAGTTTCAAGATAGCCCTGATAGCACAAACATGGCCATGAGTGGCCCAGTTACGAACTTTCGAATTGCTGATCATCGAAACCAATTCCTCGCAAAGATATAGACAGCTGAAAGAGTGCCCCAGGTTGTGGAGAAAGCAGGATTCTCTGAGCAAAGATCAAGATTGTTGATGTCGAAATAGGGCCAATAATAGGGAGGCTAGTGACGCCAGCCAGGTTGGAATTTCTACTCTCAAATAGTGCGCCAAGGAAGGTGCCATCAGGGGTAACAAAATCCGCAATGAGAAGATAACAGTGGTCAAGAAACACATCACGAGGAAGGTGGGGAGGCTTCTGAGGAGTAGGAGTTGGAGGCGGCATGTCCCACGCAGCCGAGAAAGAGTCACTAAGGTTCATAAGATCAACATTAGAACACAAGAAGAAAATGCGATTTTTAATGTCATGAATGATCCTAGAACCGATCAGCTCATGATTGCATAGGGCTTTTCTGAAGATCCTCGCATTACGTTCATTCCAAATATGCCAGATCAAAGCAGGAAACACCAGATTTGCAGCCAACATTTCAAGACGATTGCACGAACACTGAATCAGCGAGAGAGAGTCTTCAAGGATAACACCAGTAGCAGAGGATAGGTTGAATTTTCGGAGCACAAAAAGCCAAACATTCCAAGTAAAGCTACACTGAAGAATATGGTTATGCATCTCATCATTGGAACAACAAAGAACACATGAGGTGTCTCTTATCAGACCATAGTTGTTCAGCAAAGACTTGGTTTTGAGTGCATTATTGAGGAAGAACCAGGCTATAGTAGAATGGCGATTCAAGCACCCCGAAAACCATAAACGATCCACCCAGTAAGGGGCCTCCAAATCCTCATAAGAGATCTGGATTGCAGAGGCGATCGAGAAGCGACCATTATCACTGGCAGTCCAACAGAGCATGTCATCACAAGGGAAAACAGGAATAGAGATCGCTGTGATCAAACTCCAGGTGGAAGAGACAGCAGGGGATGGAGTAGGGGGAAGGTTCCAGCTATTGTTATCAAAGAAGGAGCTCACCTTGCAATCCAGAGGGAGGCCCATATCATACATAGGTCTGGCACCGAAATGGTCCAAAAGGATGAATCCAAGCTTGATCCACGGATCCAACCAGAATTTGATGGTGTCCCCTTTGCCAATGATGAAGAGGCTATGTCTTTTCACAAGCTCCCGAACAGACAGAATAGATCTCCAAGCCCAAGAAGAGTTGTATTTTAGCTTGACAGACCAAATCGAGTGGTTCTTCAAATATTTTTTACCGGCCCATCTAAACCAAATGTTATCCTTGGCAACAACAAAATTCCAAAACTGCTTCATAATGCACACCAAATTCACAGCCCGGATGCTTCTGAGACCCAGTCCACCTTTGGACTTTGGAAGACAGATCTTGTGCCAACCAATAGTATGGAGTTTCCTTGAGGTAGTGGATCCCCATAGGAAGTCCCTCATCAATCGCTCAATCTTCTCCAAACAGGCCTTTGGCAGAAGAAATGAGTTGGCCCAATAGATATGGAGGTTATTAATGGTAGACCTGAGTAGTTCAACTCTCCCAGCAAAAGACAACAACGAGCTAGCCCAACCATTGATTTTCCTTATCAAGTGGGGGTACATGGAATGTTAGAGATCAGATTAATACTATGGTCACATTATGTGGTCAGTGGATCAGACACCATATTTTATTTCTTGTAGCAGATAGTGTGAAACTTGTAGGGTGGAAAATAGAGGGAGCATAAAGCATGTTAGATTGGGCCTTAATGGATTTGATAAATACCCTTGTAACAATGGACTTTGGCAGCAGAATGTTGTAGGCATAAAGGAATAGAAGAAACTACAATTCTTCCGGCAATTATTATGGACGTGCAACAAAGGGGAGCTACCCTACTGGTGTAGAATTGATGAATTAATCAAAGAGGATCACTCGGCCAATGATACCATGTTAAAAGATGAACAAATCTGATTAATATGGAGTGTAATAGGTGTATCTTGATAGGTACTACTGCATGTTGAATGATTTTAACAGATTCTAGCATGCCTAATATAAAGTAATCTGAATCTAATTAGGAACTAACAATATTACTTATTCAAATACTCTGTGCTTCCAAGGAAGCATGAATCTTTTGCTTGGACTTTAAATCACTAATTGTGGATGAGTTGGGGTTGCTACACATGCACAGTTTGAAAACTTGAAAAAACTTTGCTGAGCCAGTCCAAGTCAACTCGACTTGACAAGATTTTTAGTTGAGTAAGTCAGACAAGTTTTTTAGATTTTTTCTGAAAATTAGCCTATTTTCTCGACTCAATGGGATTTCTAGTATTAACTTAGATTGATCACCTAAAATGTGATTATCTAATTAACTTAGATTGAAGCTTATGTATCAGGCCTGGATGTTGGAAGCATTCCCAGTGCACCTGTAATATTTACTTCCATGAAACTTTTTAGCGAGGTGCATGGCTGTATAAAATTGAAGGGAAACATGCTTTCTACACCTGCCCAATGAATCTGTATCTATACTAGCTAGCATAGCATGCCCTCTCAGCGACACTGATTCCAATCTGTCCATTCAATTCGGCATGAAGGAGTTAGCACAAGCACCAAATTTCACTTTAATCTAACTAATATTGATAATGGATCAGACATGAAGAAGATAGTTAATAGTATTTGTGCAATCCAACAGTGAATTTCACTACAATCAAAGTGAAACTTTCATAGAAGATTATGCTTTCTGTACATAAAGCTCAAGTCTTATTGAAAAGAATTATTAACTATTGTATTTAGTTTATTAGTCCCAACCATAAATGCTTTTGATGCAACAAGAAACTTGAGAGAATAACACTGGAAAAATGTGCACAGCTTTTGGTCAGATTTGATCTTTGAAAAATGAACCCCTGTAAACTTTCAAAAAAAAAAGAAGAAATGAACCCCTGTAACAGTATTTAAAATTTGAATGAAAGTCATAATAAAGTTTTGAATTTTTCAATTCCTTTTACATGAGGCATGCTGTCTGGCACACTGCATCACTGGGTGCACCTGACAAGGTTCAATGAAAATGTTCTATGATACATATATGTGAAAAAGATGGAATCTAAGAATAATCAAAATGATAGCTTAGCATCTCCTATGGCAAAAAATGTGGCTAGAGGATTCTTGAAAGAACTAAGAAATAACAATAGTGGATAAGTCCTTCAGGTTGTTTGATTGTCTTTGAGTGCAGTAGCAATTGCTATTTCTTTTCCTGTTTTAGTATGTTTCTTGGTTTCAAATGTATCTACTTGGGATGTTCTCTATGATCAGTATATGTTCAATGTATGTTAGTGTATCTTCTTAATTAAGTAAATAAGATCTTTCGTTATTGAAAAAAAAGAAAGATCTAAGAAATGATAGCATGGCCTTCATCACCTGTTTCTAGTAATAGAAGAAAGTAATGGAACTATATAAACAATAGACCCTTGTTCATTAGCTCTCTCTCTCTCTCTCTCTCTCTGACTTTGGAAGTATTTCATGAACTCGTTCAATACTCTCTCTCTCTCTAAAATTGCGCATCATTTTTCTGTTATCCAAAAAAATTGGAAATATTTCAAGAACTCATTCAATATATTTTGTTTGGATTCAGGTGTTTGCTGTTTGGTGGGTGGAACATTAACTACTTGGTATTCTAGTATGTTGATTTCATCCTTGTGGGGTTGGAATGGAGAAAACAAACTACTTATCGGATGCTGGCTAAGAGTATCTTTGGTTGGTTATCTATCTTCCCCTTTTATTTTGACAAGTTTATAGAGTTTTTGTAATAGTAATAGTTATTTTTTTGAACGGCTAATGGTAATAGTCATTAGAAGAACATTTAAAAAATGTAAATGTTAAATATTAAAAAAATCCAGATTCACTCGTTGGCTATGCTGAGTGGTCAGTAGAAAGTTCCATCAAAGAAAAAAGAAGAAGAAAATAACAGTTTCTTTAGAGAGACTGATGTCAATGTTTGTGCTGTTGTTATCCTTTTATATTTCTTTGTTGACTTTCCTTTTTGAGTTTGAAGGATCATGGGGTTACTGGTTGACAACATTTTTCCAGCAGATTGCTTCTTTGGGCAATAACATTGCCATTCATATTGCAGCAGGAAGCAGCCTCAAGGTCTGACTTAAATGTAGTTACTGTGCCTTTGATGATTAGCTTTTGAAAAGGACCAAACCAACAGTAATTCTGGTTTTTATACAGGCGATTTACAAGTACTACCACAGGGATGGAACTCTGACATTGCAGATATTCATTACAATTTTTGGGGTGTTTGAGCTTCTTCTATCACAACTTCCTGATATCCACTCACTGCGGTGGGTGAATGCACTGTGCACTGTCAGCACCATTGGCTTTGCTGGGACAACTATCGGTGTGACAATTTACAATGGTAATCGTCATGATGCTCTACTTTAGTCCAATTTGATTATTGTTGTTATTATTTAATTGTTTCATATATGTGTATTGATATTCTCATATATAAATTTTTAAATGGGAGAGGCAAAACAGCTAACCATGATTTCTCTAGAATAATTGGTTTGAAGGATTCAATAAAGAGAATCCACTTTTTAATTCGTTAAAATTTGCTGTTTGAGCATTGCATGGATGAGAACATTATTAAGTCACCCTTGTCCACTCTCCCACCATTTTAGTTTATCCGGTTAATTCTATTTCTTATGCCTTTAAAGAGGCAATGATTGGTTTATACTTCTTTTTCTACTTACTTTAGAATTATCTATCTACATTAGGTTTAATCCTTTTTATCTATTTTAACGAGGCAGTCTTGCAAAAGAGGAATAGACCATCAATACCTACTGCAGACAAATTATTTTATCTTTGGAAACTGGAAGGGTCTACTATTACAAATGGGAAGTGATAGCGACACAAGTGTTTTTTATAATAAAGAGTACCGGTGTACCTTTCCACCCTTAAATAATGAAGTGGACAAAAGGACAAGCTCGGTGTCTCTTTTTATCAAAAAACATTGGTGTCCCTATCATTTCCTTTACGATTTAAATGTTTTTGAGTTACAGTGGGACCAAGATGTTCTAAGTAATGGTCAATTGCTTCGCTATGGAAAACCTGCTCATTACGACTTTGACAAGGAGAAAATGAGCACTCTTGTCATTTTCAATATAAATTTTATTAGTTTTCTATGAAAGTCAGTTTGTTTTTTATGAGTGGGAATGACGGGTCCACTATTGTGACTTTTTAAACTGAAGGATCTTGGTCTACTCAAGTAGAGATTGAACATTTAATTGGGGAAATCTTCAAACCCCCTCTACAATGGGGAATGGGAAGGATCTTTGTCTACTCAAGAGTGGAAATTGGAGTTTTCTTCAAGCTTCAAGTGTCAGGGAAAGGTGATTGTCAATTAACACAAATTTGTGAAGAAAAATCATTGATGTAAATATTGTAGGATGCACTGACTAATGTGCAAACCTCAAAAAACACAGTTTCTTTGACTGCTCCTGGAATTCCATTTTCCTTCAAATTTCCTCCCTGAAGTGCTCTCCAAAATTCCTCATAATAATGTCCAAAGATATTCCCAACTTCTGAGGTCCTTTTACAGGCTTGAGAAGCTCTCCAATATGACAAGGTTAAACTGCATGCTTGGTCCAATGGGAAGGGTGGTAGATTCGTAAATTTGGTCTTTCTTTGCAGCTTCTTTTTCCAACTTCTGATTCAACTTAGGAATCAGACTTAAAGGTTCACATGATGATACTGAATCCTGATAAGTTGATGCAGTCCAAGCTGCAACTTGTAATTTAGATTCGGGGTTTTAAGTCGAATCAAGGATTTTTGTGAAGAAACCCAAAAATGCACTCTCAAATCTCTCGATCACTATCAAGAAAAATGGAAGAGGGACTAATTTCAGCGAGATAGTTTGGCGGAATCAAACTCACCAAAGAAATTGGGTGTTCAATCGAATTTAAATCGAACGTGGAACTGTCTTTCAAGATACTTGAATTTAATCAAAAGTATATGAGAATTTAAATCTGGCACTAATCCAACTTGAAACATTGAACCTTCTAAGATCCAATTTGGATGTGGAATTTAATTTAATTACTCATGGAAATAAAATGCAAGACATGAAATTAAAATTCACCATGCACAAATTTTAATCCAAATAATTAAATATAATTCAAACACAAAGCAAATTAAATACAAAGAACAATAACTCAGACTTACCGTACTCGGGACGTCCAAACAAAGCATAGAAGCTTCAATAATTTCAAAATAATATTCTCCATGGCCCGAACATTATATATATTGCTGCCCTTTAAATAAACTACATGGAGCTTGATTGGCCATAAGATTCTAAGTTAAGAATTAAAAATAAAAAAGACAATTTTCTAATCCTAAAACAATCTAACGATCCACATGATTTTTTGGACATATTTATGAACTTAAAATAGAAACAAAATATGCTAAAATACTCCACCGATTTGCATATCTTTTATTCTTATTCTTTCATACTCCAAACGGTGCTCAAATCTGTGAAGGAATCTGCATACAATCGGTTGAAATTCAGTGGGTCCCATGGTGACGTGGCAGCTGATGTGGTTGTTGAAGTGGGGCCCTCTCTTCCCTCCATCTATCCGACGATACATCTCACGAAGTCAATTAATTGGGCCGACTCGTCATCGATTGGGCCCTCGTCGGGTTCAGTGAGTTCGATGCCTACATCATGAGTCCATCAAGCCAATGAGTCACATTCAGTGGACTTCTAGTGGACCTTGATCCCGCAGAGAAATGGGGTGGCTTCCATGACCGGTTTGATCAAGATAAACGCCATTGGACTCCGTCTAATAAACCTAGGCATTTTGTTTGTCCAAGCCCAATGACCCAACAAACCCAATTGACCCAGATAAAGCTTGTAAGCCAACTCCAATCTTAAACAGGCCAGACTCAAATCAAAGCCCACTCAATGAAGCCCATAATTGATGCAATCTCTAAACTCTCTCCTACAGTGACAAGTGGCGATCCCAAAATATATTGTCCCTGATTGGGATGAAGATAGAGAGGATAGAGGAGAGGAGTTGGCGTAGAGAGATAGAGGGAAAGCAAGGTGACACATGGAGAGGATTTCTCTCTCCAGTTGGGTGAATTTTGTAGAGAAAGGCAGTAGCCTCTGGTGCAGATTCCAATGGATAGACAAAGTGGTGGCGCCTACCACATGTTAGGATAAGATAATTATTGTTTTTTATAATTTGTGTTTTCTAGAATAAATCTCAGTCGTCCATTCTTCCATTGTGGCAAGATCGTGTGGTTTTATTGGTCAATAAATGTAGACAAGGATTGATCCCAAATGAGGCAGGCAATCCTTGCCATTTTCATAGGTTTTTTTTTTTTTTTTATAGAAATTAGTCCCAAAAGGCCCTACAATGGTGTGGTCGACCATTGAGGGGTATTTTGGTCATTTCTTTTGATTTTTCTTATAAATACCCTATAGTACTCGAATTTCATTAAAGAATTAATTTTGGAACAACTCTTGGATTTTCGTGTGAGAGCAAACTGGGCAATGGCCTGTGGCAAAAACCAACCCTCGAGAGGGAAAACCCACGGACAGTGGTGCATCCTTGTGCAAGTAAGTACCAGTGCTTTTAATTCGACTACGTCTTTATGGTTTTTAGATTAAGAGTACAATTTCAAATTTCATCTCTCTCTTTTGATTTCGCTTCTACAAAGATCCAATCAATTAAATTAAGAGACCTTAATTTAATCCCCATAAGTGTAATTCAATTCCTGGGGACCTTGTTGATTCGGGTTTTGTTTGTCAAGCTTGCAATCAGGCAAAAACCTTTCATTAACAGTGATTGGCTACACGGGTCCTCAGAGACCATACTCTGTTTTTTCGTCTCTGGATTGAATTCTTATCAGATTCAACCCAAGCCTACATCAAATCCATGTAGTGTTTTTTGTTCAGAAGTTGGGCCCCACGTGATCATAGAACATAAATATACAACAGTTTATGGTATTTTAAGTGTGGTACTTTTTTTCATGAGCAAGTGGGCCCCACTTGATCTTGAAGTGAACACATGTGCATTTTGGACAATATATGGTATTTTAATAATCACTTTTTCATCCAAGTTGTTTTCAAAACTAACTTAAGGACCTCCAATATGGTAACCAAGTTGCGGTCATATGATCATCATAGGTGGGTTGCACCTTTTTCTTTTGATTTGCATATGAGATTGACATCTATTGGTTCCATGAGGAAGGCAATGCAAGGATTTTTCAAGTGGTTCTTTTGTAGCATCCCTTATATCTTAGATATATGATCGACAACCTCTACCGACATCTTTTCTTGATGTGAATTGATCAAGCCATTGGTGTTTTTTATAATAAAGGACACTGGACTTGTCTTTTTGTCTACTTGTCATCATCACCTAATTGGTGAAAAAGTACATTGGTGTCTCTTGTTATAAAAAACACCAATGTCCCTATCAATTTTCTTGCTTAATCCATCACTTCTTTTTGGTAATTCGAACAATGTAAGTCTACATTATTTTTATCTTTCATGGATCTTGTTGCATCTTGGTTTAATGGAGCTATATGAAGTCCAGATCGACGTGATTGGATTGTATGAAGTTGAGCAATGAGATCATCATGATATTTTATGGATTTCTTTAGATTTTCATTGAATTTCATTAGATACAGGTTAATCATCAGTTGTGGAGATCCAGATGGTCCTAGTCAATATTTGATGCAATTTATTTGTCAACACCGACAATTGGATTGGTTGTATCTATCAAAAATTAACTTCCTTTTAATGGAAAGAGAAGTCAAAAGGTGCATTATTATGAATATTGGTTTGTATTGGCATAGTATATAGAAATTCGATGCATAAATTTATATTGAACCATGGTTGATGCGGCCATCCGAAGCCGAATTGAACCTGACGAACTTGACGAGAACGGCCATCCGAAGCCAAATTGAACCTGACGAACCCGACTAGAACCCGATTAAAGACAAGCGGACCCAATTAAGCGAAGTTCACGAGTTTGCTCTCCGAATTTATGCTCAGATCGATGAGGGAAGAGGAGACCTCAAACCCAACCCCGTAGACCCATTTACACCAAAATCAAGCGGTCCCATTCTGAATTTGAATCGAGTCCGAAACAGAAAGTTGCTTTCCAACTTGCAGGTTGAATTTCGGAAGGTACGGGAGGTTAGCAGCACGAATCCCTCAGAAGGCCAAGATCCTCTCCAGTTTTAGAAGGAAATCAGCCCAGGCATTGGCACTGGGAGACCCAAATGAAGAAGAAGGGATACTGATGCTGGACCTGAGCGAAGAGGTCGAATGAAGGACGGCGAGAAATCCAAGAGACCGAGAGAGGAGTGCCTAGATCGTCTCCAAATTTGCAAAAGGAAGAAAATCAAGGTGGAATCAGATCCCATTCAATTTGGCCGAAGAAACCTTGCAGAATGAGAAGAAAGAAAAAAATAGAGAAGGTTCAGCCGAGCAGAAAAAAGAAAGAAAATTCTAAAAGAAAGGAAAAGAGAAGACGAGGAAAATGAAGAATAGAGATACGAGAAGAGAAGTAGAAAGAAAGAGAAAAGAAAAGAAAGAGGAAGAGAGAAATCCAGCAAACCGAGTGGAGAAAATGAAAGAAGGAATAAGAAAGGAAAGAGGGATTGAGATAGAGACGGGAAAAGAGAAGAAAGAAAATAGAAAGAAAGAGAGGAAGAGAAAAAAAAGCCCATCTTCGGGCGGCAGAGTCGGACTTGGACTCGGTGATTGGACTTTGGACTTTCTTAATTTTTTATTTTTTTTTCAAAACAAAGGCCTATAAATTCAAGCATGGGTCAAGAATTAGAGCCAAATCCAATTGAGTCGAGTTTTTTTTTGAAACATTAACAACTTAATTTCATTAAAGCAAAAAGGGAGTACAAGAGAAGGATCCGAGTATAGGAAATATATACTCAGAACCAAAAAGAAGGAAAAGAAACAGTAAAAACATGAAATAACAGAAAAGGAACATCAAAGTATCCACCCAACACAGGATCCAAAAGGAGCCCCCTACTCCCCTAACTCCCAAGGCAGGTGAGATGAAAAAATTTTCCAAAGCTGGTCCTTGTAAATGAACACCAACTTTCGTCAAGAAGTCTGCTACACAGTTTGCTGATCAAGGTATATGAGTGAAAGTGATGCCACCCAGCCTGCACAACCTCCAAATGCCCTAGCAATACAAACCAACCTTCACGAGAGGAATTTCCTATTACTAACCGAAGAGATGATATTAGTTGAGTCACCTTCAATAATGAGATTACCGCTCATAAACCTAGACCAAACCTGAAGTCCTCTCCTAATTGCTCTCAGTTCAGCCTCGTTAGACTCCATTAACCCTACCGATTCGGAAAAAAACTACTAATATTCTACCCGTATCATCAGATAACACTCCTCCTATTCCTGCCTGTCCGAGTTTACCCCTAACTGCCCTATCAACATTGAATTTTCATGATCCTAAGGGAGGCGCTACCTACTCGACCGAGCGCTTTCTAACACTACCAACCCCTTTCATACATCCTTCCCAAGCTAAATAGAAATCCTCTGGTGCTAGACCCCTGAACTCCTTACACACAGACAACCAACCTATCACCTGCTATTTCGCCCTGTCAAATACATCTCTAGGTGCCCCTCTCTTTCCCTCAAAAATCCTCCTTTATTCTCTTTCCAAATTGCCCACGAGACTGCGAATGGAACCATTTTCCAGGTCACTCTATGTCTACCTCTAAAGGGACCCCCCAACCAAGCCATCAATAAATCCTCCTCTCCACTACCTAGACCCCACGAGCACCCAAACAACCTTAAGAACAAGTACCACACAACCCACATGAAACGACACTTAACAAGTGGTCCATTATCTCCTCTTTATCCTCACACAATGGACAAAGGTGAGTCCTATTTTGAAACTTTAGGCTTCCAATTGAGTTGAGTTATTTGAAACTTTAGGCTTTGTTTGAGTCTCCCCATTGAGGTGAGTCCTATTTTGGTTCTTTGAATTTAATTTGAATTTGTGTCTTTAGAATTGAACTTAATTTAAGTATTCGGGTTTTAATTTTACATGATGAATTTAATTTCATGTATTGCATTTTTCCCATTCTTAATTAAATTACAATTCTGCAACCAAATTGGTTCTTACAAGGTTCAATGAATGTTGAATCGAATTAGTGCCGGATTTAATATTCATGCATTCATATGATTATTTAATTTGCATTTAACCGTGGATCTCGATTAATTGCATAAATCATTGCATTCAGATTAACAATTCTACATTCGTTTTGCTTGATTGAACACCTAATTTTGACTTGGTCAAAATTATCCTATTGAAATTAGTGTTATCTTTCTTTTCTTGACAATAATCGAGATGATTGAGAGTTGGTTTTCTTAAGGTTTCTATTATTGAAATCAATAATCTGGCCTAAAACCACAGATCTAAAATTTATCTTAGCATGACAGCCTAAGTAGGCATTAAAAACCTTTCTTATCCATCATTAATTGTTCTCAAAAACCAAAGCGGGGTCAAAGGTGGGTTGGTATAAGGCTTATACAAGCTGATCATCTTCATTTTTGGGTTTCCCTTTTGCTGGGTGCTATTGGGTGTCTCTGGTGTGGTGTCCGTCTGTGGGTTTTTTTTTATTGTTTTCTGATTATTCTTTATTGTGTTTGTATTGTCCACACCTTGTGCCCTACTTTTTGTAAGTTTAAATGCCATTTAAAGAGAAAAAAAGGTTCCCATAGTTGTCAAATCTGTTCCAAGGCTATTCTAGTCTGCCTCTATAACAGAATGTTTTGGCATTTCACCCATTATCATGTTCCATTTTAGACAATCTACTTGTCTACATAATTTAACACTAATATACATGGAGAATTTTGTAAAATCTCATGATTGCAGATTGAGGACTTATACCTTCAACTTGATTGGATGGAAATGCCCGATTGAGTCTGTAAAATATTAGTGCAGAGTGCCCACTAATTTGACTTGTGGGCTTAGATTCATCAGATTAGGAGACTGTGGAGCACTTCAAGACTTTCCATGGCCTTTGATGTTGGGACAATCATGAATAAAGCCTGGCTCAGATGGATAAACAAACTCTGTTGTCTAGAGCCTTTACTGTTATGTATGGATCAAGAGTGTTTTAACCACAATCCTTAGAAGATCCTCCCTGTTGTTAAGAAAAATTGTTGGTGCGAAGGGTACTTAGAATGAACTTGGCATGGCATCTTCACTCCTTATCTAGATCATTCTGATCTGAAGAGAACTCTAAAGCTTTGTCGTAAGATTGATCTGCAAGAGGGCATTTGAGAGCCATAAAAACATAGTAGGGAGTGTCACAGTAAACCACTTGTGGAAAAAGTAATCATGCTTTCACCAAAGCACATGGGTAGGGATTGATATAGGTAGAGACTTCACCTTTTGATTTGTTAGTGTATCATCATCATCTAAGCCATTCATCTCATCAATCTAGGGTTGGCCTTTATCTTTTGATTTAACAAATTGTTTCCATGGGCGGACTCCCTATCTGATGCCCCATGTTAGGACATCTAGAATCATATTATGTGAGGAGATTTAGGATCATCATCATCATCACAGCCACAATCCCATCATAGGGTTAGGTGAGATTGTAATTATCTATTGATTTGGTAATTGTCTGATTGACATTTGCAAAAGGAATAGTGGATCTGATAGGATTGGTGGTTGGAAACATGACATCACTTGATGATTGATGATGGATAAGCTATTGGAGGGAAGAAATTCTACTACAGGGATCATTCAAAAAAAAACTTCAGGGATGAAAAACAGAAGAGTCCCAGGTCATTGAATCCACTTATACCATATAAAGATTCAAACATTTAAAAGTTCTCTTTACCCTACTCTCCATAAGAGATGTTATTTTATAGTCAGTGAATAAATCAGTTTGAAATCTCTCCTTTTGTAATGCATCAATTATATTTAAAATTTAATGAAACTAAAGCTGTCTGAGAGAAGAAATCAATAGAGTGACTCTCTCCTTCAGTCGTGCCAAGTAGTAGGGCTACTTCCTTGAATCAGATTAATTTATTAGAATTCAAATTATTGTTATTTACCAAAAGTTGTGGGAGTTTGAAAAATAAGGGAGAAAGGTGATCTTCTGAAGAACATTTACCATGTGCATGAACTATGTATAATTGTATACAACAATCAAAATGGTTGATATGGTGTGCTACCTTGTGGATCCTTTATTGGTTAGATATTGCAAAGATCTGTCACTTTTTACCATTTGCAACGCTCAGAATCTAGATAGGGTATGTTGACAGAGAGCATAAAGGAGCTTGTTGGGCAGGGCCCATGGTATGATGGACCCACCAGATGAAATTTCTCTACTACTAAAGTATTAAGCCAACCTGTATAAATTACAGGGACTTGGGTATTCAAATTAAAAGGGCTGTGATATCATCCTTCTGCCCTCTGGTAAGTAACTAGCATCATTACAGAGGAACAATTGGAACATAACTTGGTTTACGCTTTTAAGGTTAGCTGTTCCCTTCAGTGACTGTTAACTGAAACATGCATCAGCCACTGTTAAAATTTTATTTTACATTAGTCGACACTTGTCAAAATTGAAGGTTTACATGGGTTCTGAAGCCATGTATTCAAGCTGTGAACCTTTCTATTGCTTATCACTTAAAATATATGGTACTTTTATGACAAAAACAGACATCCTAAATATAGATACCATCATCTTCTACTTGAATAGTAAAAACAAGGAGCTCGTTCCTCTTTGAGAATGCTCTGTGACATGATCTACAGCTCTAGATTTTTATTTATTTATTTTCATTGTAGGCACAAAGATTGACCGGAGGTTAATTGATTACGGTTTGCAAGGAAGCTCCTCTTCTAAGATATTCAAAGCCTTCAATGCTCTTGGTACAATTGCCTTTTCATTTGGTGATGCAATGCTTCCAGAAATACAGGTACTACACACATCTGCATCAATGTTTTCTTTATTTAATGTTTCTTTCATTTGGCACTTCAGATTTTTCAATGGCAATTTGCACAAATTTTTATATGGAATCCATCTTCATTTGAAACCATCTTTCCTATGTATGGAACCTGAATGTCTGTTGTTGTGTGAGCTCCTCTCCTATAACATCAAAAAACCAATTTTGAAGTTGACTAGGGTACATATAATTTTGAATATACCAAGTGGTGGATTAACTTATTTTTCTTTGACCAGAGTACTATAAAGGAACCTACAAAAAGGAACATGTACAAAGGTGTATCAGCTGCATATGGAATAATTATTTTGAGTTACTGGCAATTGGCTTTCAGTGGTTACTGGGCATTTGGTTCAGAGGTTCAACCATACATTTTGGCTTCACTCACAATTCCAGAGTGGACAATAGTTATGGCAAATATATTTGCTGTGATTCAGATAGCAGGATGCTTTCAGGTACTTCTAACAATTATTGTCTACTAATGTGATGTTGTAGATACTAATTCCACTTCTTTCAGATATACTGCAGGCCGACGTATGCTTATATCGAAGAAATAATTCTTTTCAAGGACCGTAGTCACTTTCATGTCTGCAATCTTGTTATGCGGCTGATACTTACATCAGGCTACATGGTTCTTATAACAGTTATTGCTGCTGCAATGCCATTCTTTGTTGACTTCGTTTCCATCTGTGGAGCTGTTGGATTCACCCCACTAGATTTTGTATTCCCTGCTTTAGCATTTTTGAAAGCTGGAAAATCTCCAAAGAGAAAGGGTCTACGTGTTTCCATTCAGATTATTAATATTACCATTGCTGCCTGCTTTTCTGTTGTCGCAATATTGGGTTGCATTGGTTCAGTCAGATCCATCATAAAGGATGTTAATACCTACAAGTTCTTTTATGACATGTGAGTTCTTATCTATAAATGTTACAAAAGAACCGTATAATGAAAGAGGGACATTCCATGTATAAAGGTATTTCCCCTTAAGACTTGAGTTCACTGATTTTCAGCTTAGTGGATTGAAGCATTGCTTTTAGTAACTAGAGTTAGTGGAGTCATGTAGGATAGAATATTTTGAATACATTGAGTGTGATCATCTATTATAGAATGTTATAAACCTCTAATAAATCTCATCACTATCATCACCATCGAAGTCTTTGTCTTAACTTTTTGAATTTTACTTTTCCATTCAACTACATTGCAATGCTCTCTTTCACCCCCGTCTCCTGCCCATCTTTGTTTTGTTGTTTCTACTTTTCAGTCTTGTGCATGTATGTAGAAACCATTTTCTTCAATTAGGGCAACTCTTAGGTTTCAATTGATAATACTTGTGATTATGTCTTGTTATTCTACAACATACCATAATTTCAATTGATAATACCTGTGATTATGTCTCTCTTCATTACCTAACATTTAGCTTCATAAATATTACAAGCAATGAAAGTGTAAAAAACTGATTTGACTTGGTACTGGACCGACTCTTCAATTTTATTCTATAATGTAGGATGCTCATATCTACTAAAGTTGCACTCCATGTTTTATACTCTGTAATAAAGATTTCTCCATATTCTAATTTATTATTTAGTGAATTTCATGCCTTGTACAGAGTCTAGGTTTCCAACTAGAAATTTTGTTGTTTGTTTATCTACTCATTTTCAGAGTCATACATGTCCAATATATTTTTGATATAGCCTCTAGGAATGCATTTTCTATTCAATGATTATCAAGTGAAATAAGTCTTTAAGGAAATAATACAAAGCATATGTGTTTATAAACTTTTAAGTGTGTCAATAGAGAATGATTTCTCACATGCGTGTAGTTCAATTAGTTTTCTCCTGTCTCAGAAGCAGGAGGTTGTGAGTTTGAGCTCCCATGGCCTAACCATGGTATGCCTTAGGGATAGTGGACTCACCTATGGAGGTTTTACGTTGTGTATCCTGTGGTTTTTAATATGTAAATTCAAAAAAAAAAGAAGGGACAGTGATTTCCATCATTATCTGCCTAGGGTAAATATTTAGTTTTTGGAAATATTATCTTTTTAAATAGTTAATTTATTATTTTCTTTTAGAGTTGGTTGTATTGTATGCAACTTTAATAGCTTGGTATTCTGCGCTGGTTTTCATTTTCTTTTGATCTTATGAAAGGGTGCTAAGATTGTCTTCCCTTTTGCGCATTTTTTCGTAATTAAGTTTACTCAATGGTCTCTTTAACCAAGCCCTCTCTTATAAACCTGTCCTTTTATAGGTCTATCATCAGTCTGGATTTTCTTTTGGCTTATGACTATATATATGGTAGCATTAAGGACACACCCTGTAACTGCACTTGGTGAGAGCTTCATGTTAAACATTTAAAAAATGGTAGTCAGCCAAAAAATGGGCATTACCTCTCCAACTTTTTTTTTGAATTTTTTTAGAAAAATATAAAAATACTAGAAAATAGAAAATTTGGCAAACCTAATTTGAGTATATGTTAGTTTTAAAAAAAAAAATTCCTTTCATAAACTGTTAGATTCTTAGTCCACATGGAATAGCTCAACTGATAATCTCCCATCTTAGGAAGTGAGAGGTGTCAGGTTCGAGCTCCCATGGCCTCACGTGGTGTGCCCTAAGTGTAGTGGATATCACCTGTGGGAGTTTTTCATAGTTTTCCACTCGTAAATTCAAAAAAAAAAAAAAAGTGTTGGACTCTTAAGAATTGAAATTTCGATATGAGTAAAATATATTACCTTAAACAATTGAAAATTGTTTAAATTATATTAAAAAAAAAATAATATGATGAAACACTTGGTATGAAATAGATGTTATTTAGTATTCCGTAAGGCATGTATCTTCTATTATAATTCATGAATTATTTTCACTAAAAATTTAAATTTCAAGAAAATGTTGGAAAATTAGAAAAATCACAAAACTACGCTGCAAACTATATCAATCACATTAGGGGATCTTTATTTAATTAAAAAAATATTTGTATATTATTTTTTTAATTTTTTTGACAAAAACTCTAAAATGGGAATTTTCTTAAAAACCTAAGATATCTTCACTCAACTCTATAAACACTTATTATTATTGCATCTAATTATTTTCACAAAAAGCTCAAAATTGAGATCATCTTAGAGTAAAAATTCATAAAAAAAAGTTGATGAAAATAACTCAATGGACAAATTTGAAGGAAAAATGGTTGAAATGGACAAATACCTTGAAGAACTTGCTTTTAAACCTTTTTAAAAGAATATCCAATGCAAGATTCTAACTGAAAAATTGTTGAAACAACTTTTATGGAAGTTTTTTTAAAAAAATTGTAAAAGGCCTGATGCTACACTTATTGGCTTATGCGTATTTTTCACCCCACTTGGCCCACCTATGATCATGGAGTTGGGTGATTTGAAAGATCTTTGTCTAGAGATAATGTTTATAAGAAGTCGCTTGATTGAATGAACTTTAGCTATAATTTTGTCAAGCTTAATCCCATTGTTAGTCATTCAATCAAATTGATTTTTTTTAAAAAAAAAAAATTATATACACTTATCTATCTCTGAAACTCACCAACCTATGATCTCATAAGTGGGCTCCACAAGGAGCTCCCACGTAAGAGCAATTTATGGAAGGTGCAGCTAATCAATTTTCTATATATATATATATATATATAAAAAATAGGCTTACTATGAAAAATCTATAATTAGTAAAGCATTATATATAAATAGACACACACATAGACACATAGATAGATAAGATAGTGTTCAACCTCACACTTAAAAAGTGTTCTTACAGTGAGAGTTTCATCTATGATCATAGACTTGGGAGAGTTTTGAAAATTTTGTGTATATTGCTTATAAAAAATCAACTTAATTTGACAACTCTAGCAATGGTTTTGAAGGACCAAAAATCAATTATACATTTGGGTGCAAATTTATCCAGTTCAATCCCATAGTTAGTCATTAAATTAAGTTATTTTTTCATAAGCATTAGATGCACACATAGATCTTTCAAACCGATCCAGCTACATTATTATAGATGGGCTTCACATGGTGTTCTAAGTGTAAGAGCACTTAATTGGGTGTGTGGCTAAATGTTATATATATATATATAACAATTCTCCCTTGGGAACAATTTTCATGAGATTTTTGTCAAACTTTGGTTTGTGAGACCCACATAGACCTAATGAATCCAATTCCTCCCTCACATCTATCTACCCCTCTGAATTGCACCCATATCCAATTTCACACCAATTTGACTTTTAAAGACCATGGATCTAACTCAATGAATTTCCATCATTAGATAAATGTGAAATTTTGAGGGCCTTAAAAAATTAGTCTTTTTTTTTTTTTTGTTGGATTTATGTGTGGAAAACCTTAGACATAGTCCTACTAAAACCCCAATGGGTGGTACCTCTACCCCTTAAGGCATCACCAAGGTTAGTATGTGGGGTTTGTGTTAGCGTTTATTAGCAAATAAACACACTCAAATAAATATCGAAATAAATACAAGCACAAGAACACAAAAGAATTTATGTGGTTCGGCCCATCCTTGGCCTACGTCCACAGAGCGTGATAAAGATCTTATTAAGAGAATAAAGAATAAGGAGATTACAATATAATTGTCTCGGATTTTAATCGAAACCCAATATCAGATAACCGAATTCTCAATCATTGCTACCCGAATACACCCCTATTGTCGAGCCTATCTTGATGGTTCTCTGTTGTGTCTCTCACAACTGCAAATATATCTCAGCTCTCCTCAAGATTGACAACCTTCTTCTTGTTGAATCTCAACCCACTGTCTCTCTGGCTGCTACCCGATAACTCCTTGCTGATGTCTTGTACTGTATCTCTGTATACAGTCATGTAGCTGCTCTCCACACCTATCAGTGCTGCTACTGTAACGACCCGTCCCGCTACGGGCACGTTAAAACTGATACAAACTCCTAAAACAGATCCAATACAATTTCGGATATACCTTTTTTTTTAAATGGGAGACACCGCTCCCGCAACCCACACTAATCATAGCAATCCGCCAATAAACCAAAAACCGTAAGCATCAGTCATAATTACAAATTATAGCATCATCCCATTATTACATTCATCCAACTTAATAAAATGTACATATATCTCAAATACATAAGCAAGTCTCCAATTACAAAATAAAACCATGACAAGTACAAAGCTGCAACTCTACGCCCAATGTCTGATTGAGGGTCCCGCCGACCCTTCCTCTATGAAGTACCTGTGAGGTAAGGGGAGAGCTCTACATGCCCAGTGAGGGTAACACACACATCATATGTCATAAAGCATACACCATACATGATCATATGAACACATCAATGTCTATGATGTCTACATGCATGACTTTGCAAGCGGGTGTCCTACTCCTAACACACATGCCCACATCTGTCGGGCCTCCAGTACATCCTCTAACCAACTCAATACAACTCCATGTATCCGTTGTAGTTCACCCACCCTCGGGTACACAGACTATCTCCAACCGGATCAGGATCCATACTCCTCGATCAGACTTATGACTCTCTCATGACAACCAACACACATACCACGACCAACCCAAGAGTCGGACTCACTAGAGTACCAAACTGACTACCACACTAGAGTGACCACCTCACCAGTCCTCAACGGACTGCCAACCAGACTCATCTATGGTCTCCTCAACCGAGCACCAGAGTCTCGATAATCGAACCTATAACCTTGGACCCCATCTGTTGGTCTCCACATGACTGGTGTATCCACCCCTCACAAAATTCTATAGGTCTTCTACCGAGTGAGCCGTCCGAACTCACTCATTAGGCGCCCATAAATTCCTGGTGAGTCAACACCCATAACACAAATCTCAACAATGAACCCCAAAGTCATAACAACGGGTAAACACTCTACCGCATCACACCACAGGTTGTCCCCACCGTACAAGTGTCCTACCCTGGAATATCTCATAACATCACATCGCATCATCCCTCGACCAACGAGCAGGGCGAGCACACTTTCAGCCTACTCGGTCATCTGGAGAATCACAAGTCATACTGGCGGGAGTTGTCCCTCACTGCATCATCCCTCGACCAATGACCAGGCGAACACCTCCTCAGCCTACTCGGTCATCCGGGGAATCACAAGTCATACTAGGGGGAGCTATCCCTCACCGCACCATCCCTAGACCAATGACCAGGGGAGCACCTCCTTAGCCTACTCAGTCATTTGGGGATCACAAGTCATACTAGTGGGAGCTATCCTTCACCGTATCATCCCTCGACCAATGACCAGGAGAGCACCTCCTTAGCCTAGTCGGTCATTATGGGATTACAAGTCATACTAGCGGGAGCTGTCCCTCACCGCATCATCTCTCGACCAATGACCGAGCGAGCACCTCCTCAGCCTACTCGGTCATTCGAGGATCGCAAACCATACTAGCTGGAGCTACCCTCACAGCATCATCCCTCGACCAATGACCAAGCGAGCACCTCCTCAGCCTATTTGGTCATTTGGGGATCACAAGCTGCCATCCCACCCTCTGGTCTCCACACGGGCAAACCACTTAACCCATTAGACCATTGGGGACGTCTCATCTGCCACATATTCGGGTAGCGTACCTGTAATGACCTTTAAGTAAGTTTTGGGAGAGCTAACACTCAGCCCCAAAACTTCCCGAAGGTTTCCATGACCACCTCACAACATGTCCCTCTTAGGACTCTCGGGCACCTCATCCTCTGAACCGGACCACACCTCCCTCGTAGGCGTGTTTAAAGATCACACCTGACAATCTAACCCATGCCAAGAAAGACTCCAACACATGTCCAACCACCGACTAGCCCATAGTCCAACCACCCTTCCACTGCGCAGTCCCTCACGACATTCACACCCTGCTACCCGACAAGCTAGGGGGAGTCTCTAGATCCTGATGTTACCTAGTACCCATGCCCCCACCAGCATCCCACATACGTTAGTTATATGTATGCACAATTACCTCAACGCCTACACATGCTATTAACATAGTTCATCACATAACAATCATGTGTATACATCATTATTTGTCACGGGCTGGCATGTTAACAACCAAACATGTTATAATATCTAGCAGTTCAAACTAACTATCACATAATCATACAGTATATTACCAACATGACATATCATACCATAATTAGGCATATATCACCACATATCATATATTCGCATATTGGCATCTTAACGTATTATCAATAAAAATAAACCCTAATCATGTCAACACACAACTAATCAATCGTGATATTAGATAATGAACTTGTATATGCCTCTGCGAGCATTGGATACAAATACACCCGGCTGGGGCCCCGCCACATAATGGTATCAACAGTTCTCTTGCCGAGTGGCTCATAATACCGAAAACCCCCATTCGCCGCATTTCGTACCCGCACATTTGATAGAGTAAGATGCAGAGATGCATGGTAAAAGCGGTGATAAGTTCCCTCACCTGTGTGTGTCCTTAAAATCCAATGCGAGAAAACGAGTCCGGGGATTGAAGGGGCTCAGTCTGTTGAAACAAGAACACAATGATAAGTAACCCGGCAAAAAGGATCAAACTAAATCTGGACTACAAACGGGCCCGAAAGCGAGTCAGGTCCAAACTGAACTGAAATGGGCCCGAAACTGAAAACTATGTCCAAAATTGGGTCGGGCTCGAAACTGAGCCCAAAACTGGAAACTTTGAAATTGGGTCGGGCCCAAAACTAGGTCGAAACGGGCCGGGCCGAAGGTGGGCTAGGCCGAACCAAGTCTGGCGAGCTGGGTCGGGCTCTAGGCCCACTGAGCTATATGGCGGGCTGGGCGTGGGTTGCCCAGAACTAAACTCAGCCGAGTCAACTCGGTGACTCGACCGAGTTGACTAAGCAACCCAGTTGGGAAAATTGAGGGGAAAGAGAGGGAAAATAAGGGAAATTAGGGGTAGAAAAATGGAGAAAATTGAAGGAGAAGAAGAGGAGGGAAGACGTGGAAGAGAAGGGGAATCAAGAAGAAAGGAGAGGGAAGGCTCGAGTACCTGATTCCAGTCAGAGAAGGAGGAGATCCGACTCGATTGGGGCCGGGAAGCTCGAACGGAGGCAGCAAGGGAGTCTAATTCCGGTGCAGGCAGCAGTTGGAGAAGGACACGTCTAGGGTTCGAACGAATGGGAGAGAAGAAGAAGACAGGCAGAAAGATGGAAGAAGGAGAGGGATGGGAGTGAGAAGAGAGAAATTAGAAACAGAGAAGAGAGAGGGTAGCAGATGCGGCGGTGACGGTGGCGGTGAGGGGGGAGAAGGAAATTTAGGGTTAGGGTTAGAAGAAGGGAAAGGGAGGAGGAGAGAGGGTAGCAGATGCGGCGGCTCTGAAGCGCAAAGCTACAGTGCGTTTGAAACGGGGATTAAAAGGGATGTAGGTTTAGGGTTTATGATTTTTTTTTTTTAAATAAAAATCTTCAATTTCCAAAATATTTAAAAGAAAATTCCAAAATCAAATGACAAACGTCGAGGAGAAAAACGTGTGATTTTCAAACTTTTAATTAATCATAGAATGATTGATAATTCAAAATTACTAAAGTGCCCTTTGAGTTTTCGAACTCAAAATTGGGCAAACCAGGACCCACCACGGGGCCCACACTCATCCCACTGCTACCAAGACCCTAAAACTCCGAAAAATTGGGTTGGGTCGTTGCAGCTACTCTCCTTTGTTCTAAAAACCAGAGAAATCTCTCTGGTTTACACGTTGACAGCACCTTGCACACACCAAATATGAAGTTGCTGTCGTGTTTATTGGAAGCCCCTAATAAGCGCCTGACTCCTCTATGACGTGATTCCTCTACTTCCCCTATGTCTGTATATCAGCAACACAAACTCCTCACAGTTTTTACACAACTTTATTGTCATGTGTTACGCAATCACCTCTTTAATTGCTGCTTTCAATCCACGCTAGAAGGTATTATCTGGTCCCTTTTACAGAGCTGCATTTTTATAGCCTCATTCTATCAGTCACCTTCCTACTTTAATGCAATCCAATAAAAGGATCTGGTATGTATATATTTTGTCGTTCTTGTATTCTATATTAATGCACGTTCAGATCTTGCCAAGGATATCTCTGCCATGTACCTCTTGAAATATATAATTGTTGAGCACTGAAATCTTACACTTTTACCCTTGATTATTGGGTCAGCTAATCCCTCAATTTTGTATATAATGATGCATTTAATGTAGCTTGTCAATTTTGTAGTAAAAAAATGGAAAGTTTCGGAAAATCAAATTAAAACAACAGAAGATTGCAAGTTTAGAGTTTTAAAGAGAAGACATAAGATTATTATGATTATTCCATGTCACTTTCTAGGATTTTTCATGTAATTAATTAATCTAGATCCAGTTATGAGAGTCTATGATTAATTAAAAAAATTTAAATTTAAAGTGATTGAATAATTATTTAATTCTAGAGGTTAAAAGCTGCAATCCAAGAACCAAAGCCTGAATTTTAAATCATTGGGCCAAGACTCAGATCAAATGGCCAAGATTCAGTTCAAGTGGGCCAAGTTATGCTCCACAAAGTTTCAATGGGCTAAGCCACATGCAAACCCATGCACATTTCACACTCTGGGCCAGGCCAGTGTGCAAGCTCAGTCCAACTAAGACCCAAGCTCTCAAATCCAATTTAAATGGGCCTGAGTTGAGGTCTCGATCCAAATCCAAGGCCCAGGTCCAATGAATTCCATGGTTCATGTTTGAATTTACCTAAGTCCAACCCAACTACCTATGTCCAAAACCCGTAACCCAGCCTCACATCCACACCATCCAACTTCCATCTTAGATCTTAACCCTCCATCTCACATATCAAATTAAGACAAACCTTAGATCCACCATCAAATCTAACACATCCATTCATCTATCATTAGATCTAGGTCATCCATCATCATCATGATCATCTTAACCTTAGATTAGTGTTCATCCATGCATCAACTATTAATCATTGCATTCATTTCATGCATTAGTCATCTTAGCCATTAGATATTAGGTCATCTAATCTCAGTCACCCATTCATCTCTTAGAAACCCTAGAGCCTCCACATGCATCCATCACATACACACATTTTCTTAGATTTAGGTCATGCATTTCATCATCCACTTAAGATCCGCCTATGCATCTAAACCCTCCATCAATCATCTACCCAATTTTATAATTATTTTACCCTAAATACTTTAGAGTCATTAGATTAAAACCCATTAAATATAAGCCCTTCATCCATAAAACCCTAAGCTATGAACAACTTGTAATTCAAGCTAGCCCCCATGCGCATATCACACCTCATCATCTCATGACTTTTGCAACCTAAAACCTCTCCATGCACTTAGACTAAAAATCATCTAGATACATCCTTAAGATCCAAAAACACCTCACCATCCAATCCCCAAGTATCCCACATTTTCCCAATCCCAAACCAATCCAATTCCTAATTTCTCTCCCAAACTCCTATCTTCTCTCCACCTTGACCTAGCCACCAAGGAAATCCACAAAAAAATCGTGTGACCTTCCTTGTGTAACCCTAAAAATCAAGCTTCAATCCCCATGATCCATTCCCATTTAGATTCAATCTAGTCCATTGATTTCCCAACTTAAACCTTGATTTAATCAAAGTCATCCATCTCTTTTCAAAACCTATAAATACCCCATTACCCCAAGGGTAAAATTCGAATATGACCTGGAATTCAAGAGGACTAAAGACTGGAACAAAAGACAGGAAGACAAGGAGCACCATGCGAATAAAGCGAGAGTGTATACTTTTATCTTTTTATGTTGTCTTTCCTATATTTAATTTAGAAAATCCTTGTACTTTAATTCTTCCATTTAATAAAGGAAGCATTCATTTAGAACCCTAGAACATCCAATTTCTAAAATACTTATGATTACTTTATTTTTAATTTCAAAAACACAACTTTTATTTATTTGATTGAATATGAGCGTATGCAATAGTTAGGAACTTGATTGTAAGACTTAAATCATGATTACTAAGGTTTTGATTAATTGAATTAAAAGTTGTGAATCTTGTTTTATTAATAAGTGTGAATTGTATTTTAGATTTTTACGTGAATTTCAGATCTTGGCCTTTACTTTGCTTACATATCTTGAGTGATGAACAGTCTATTACAAACAACCACCTTTTCCGTTACTGCACATTTAATTTCAGCCATTTATTGTAATGCAATTTAATTTTCTGTCTTTTAATTATGTTAAATCTCATGTTTGTTGTGCAATAGTTGTTTTAATCCAAATCTTGTATAATCTAATCTTTAATTCTGTAACTCTGTAATTCACTCTTTAATTATTTAATTCATTCTTTAATTCTTTGGTTCTCTCTCTCTCTTAAATCACTCTCTCAAAGATTCATTCAATTAAAGTAGGAAGAAATGTAAATAATTTTGTAACTTGAAATACTAAACATGATTAAGATTAAAAGTTGATTCACCATATTAGAATAAGAAATCACACATCTTATTTGCTGATTTTTCAAGTTAGATACATAACTCATATAATTATTCAATTTGTTAAAAACAATTCATTTTTAGAGGACATAAATTTAAATTCATATATTTTGAGATTTTCCTTTGGATTCGACCTTTTTCACATTACTATACTATGAATGGTTCGTGCACTTGCGAGATTTACAAATTTAAAACCATCAACAACAGTCGATCTTGCCACGAACAATAATTGTTATTTCAAAATCCTTTCTTCTTTGGACTCCCATTCCTCTATGGCAATTTCCATTTAGAGTCTTTCACAAATTTAGAATGTGAATTCGAGCCACATACACAACTATCTCCACCTTAGCGAGAATTCACCAACCTTGGAGATGACCACCACTACACTTGACAGCTCCGCACCACTGGCCGCTCCCGACCTTGCTCCACCTACAGCTACAATCCTCTGCATCTTTGTGTGAGATGTGTGCATCCCCACGCTCTGAGATGCTCCACTTGTTTCTTCAATTAAAAGAATTGGCCAAACCCAAGCTTTGCTTGGACTTGACAGCTATCCATCACTTTGTCGGGCCCGTCGCACTTTTCTCTGTGTGGCACATCGACGTTTTCGTCTTCCCGCTCGTTCTTTTACTTGTATCATGGAAACCAGGCAAAAAACCACAACCATCTAGTGTAAAAGTGACCTTACTTTTCGAGTCATCCCTCACTTGAGTCTTGCGGGTTCTTCTCCTTCTGCTCGCAGCCCGATTAGGAGGTCTCTCTTGTTTGTCAATCACTGTGTTCCCTAACAGTGTGTAGAGACTACCCTGCCTCTTTTCCTTCATAACTATCATGGCTCTTTTAACCACTCTAAGAGCCACGTCCTTAGATTTGAAGGTGAATCCCTCAAATTCAAGAATACCCAATGAAATTAAATTCATTTTTATATCCGGGATATGACACACATTTTCAAGCTTCTTTACCATACCATCAAACATTTTGATTTTAATAGTCCCGATCCCAATTATTTTGCTAGTTGCCCCATTACCCATTTGGACAACTCCTCCATTGCATGGTTTGTATTATCAAACAATTCCCTCATCGGACACATATGATAGACTCACCCAGAATCTAAAATCCAATTATTATTTAGATTTTTCATACCTTTTGTGACTGTACACACAACCACCTCTGCTAAAGCACCATGTGCGTCGCTTGATTGATTCGAAGTTTGTGATCTGGCCTCCCAATCAAGTTTCAGTAGGTTCAGTCTCTCAATTTGTGTCATTCCTTCTCACAGTAATAGCAGTTGAATTTTTCATTGCTTTTCCCCCTTGATTTAGGACGTGATGACCTCCTATTGCTAGAGCCTTTGTCATTTCCTCTCCCATGCTGCTGATTACCCCCAAGGCCTCAGAACGATGTGATCTTGATGCTTCACCCGATTCCTTTTTGTGAATATTTTCGCTTAGAATCAAGTCACGAACATCATCATAATTCAATTTCGTACTTCCTGACGAACTGCTTACGACTGTTACAATGGCATTCCAACTTTCTGGTAAAGAGGACAGAAGAATCAAAGCCCTGATCTCGTCCTCAAAGTCGATCTTCACCAAACCCAACTGACTAATGGCTGAGTTTAAATTGTTCAGATGTTCAACAACAGACGCGCCTTCTGACATCTTTAGATTGAATAACTGCTGCATCAGATGTACCTTATTGGAGGTTGAAGGTTTCTCATACATGTTTGAAATGGCATCCATAATACCTTTCGCGGTCGTCTCTTTCGCTATGTTGAAAGTGACATTCCGAGACAACGTTAATCGATTAACGTCCAACGCCTATCTGTCGAGAAGTGTCCAATCTTCAGCCTTCATATCAACTGGCTTTGTTCCTGAAAGAGGTTGATGCATTTTCATCTGATACAGATAATCTTCGATCTACCTCTTCTAGAATGCAAAATCTGTGCCATTGAACTTTGTGATCTTGCCATATTCGTCTTTCGTCATTGTGTTGTATCCCGATCTCCCACAATTCCCTGGTCTCCAACCAAAACTACTGATACTACTTGTTAGTGTTTATTAGCAAATAAACACACCCAAATAAATATCGAAATAAATACAAGCACAAGAACACCAAAGAATTTACGTGGTTCGGCCCACCCTTGGCCTACGCCGACGGAGCGTGATAAAGATCTTATTAAGAGAATAAAGAAGAAAAAGATTACAATATAATTGTCTTGGGTTTTAATCGAAACTCAATATCAGAGAACCCGATTCTCAATCAAGACTGCTGCCCGAATGCACCCCTCTTGTCGAGCCTATCTTGATGGTTCTCTGTTGTGTGTCTCACAACTGCAAATATCTCTCAGCTCTCCTTAAGATTGGCAGCTTTCTTCTTGCTGAATCTCAGCCCACACATTGCAGCCCCTTTCTCTGTTTTAGAGCTAATTGAGAAAGCCCAGATCTCTTGTTTTTCTTCTCTAGTATGCACCCACAAGACAGTCATCTCTCTGGCTGCTACTCGATAACTCCTTGCTGATGTCGTGTACTGTATCTCTATATACAGTCGTGTAGCTGCTCTCCAGGCCTATCAGTGCTGCTACTCTCCTTTGTTCTAAAAACCAGAGAAATCGCTTTGGTTTACATGTTAACAGCACCTTGCACACACCAAATATGAAGTTGTTGTCGTGTTAATTGGAAGCCCCCAATCAGCGCCTGACTCCTCTATGACATGATTCCTCTGCTTCCCCTATGTCTGTATATTAGCAACACAGACTCCTCACAGTTTTCACACAACTTTATTGCTGTGTGTTACACAATCACCTCTTTGATTGCCGCCTTCAATCCACGCAAGAAGGCATTGTCTGGTCCTTTTTACAGAGTTGCATATTTATAACCTCCTTCTATCGGTGGCCTTCTTACTTTATTGCAATCAAATAAAAATATCTGGTATGTATATCCTCTGTCGTTCTTGCATTCTATATTAATGCACATCCACATCTTGCCAAGGATATCTCTGTCGTGTACCTCTTGAAATATACAATCGGTCTTGTCATGAACAGTAATTGCTATTGCAAAGTCCTCTCTTCTTTGGACTCCCATTCCTCTATGGAAATTTTCATTTAGAGTCTTTCCCAAATTTAGAATGTGAATTCGAGCCACATACAACAACAGTTCGAACCTGACACCTCCTGCTTCTTGAGGTGGGAGGTAACCATCCGAGCTAACCTACGGGGGATAAATTAGTTTCTTTTATCCAATCAAGGTGAAATTTTATAGGCATCATATAAAAGCCAAGGCCTTTTAAATCCATTGCTCCATGTAGGCCCAAGTGCCACCTATTCACCATTTACACAAAGTTTGGTGCAAAGTCTCTTTCTTAGGGAATATATATAACTAAACTCAATTGGAGACACTTTATTTTTAGTGGGGAAATCACATACGTCCTTAAAGAAAATGAGGATGTTTACTAGATTTGATGGTTAACAGATAGTGGATTTTAATTAAATTTTTTAGTTGAAATTTAGTCTACGGGTAGATAATTCAATGTTGACCAATACCAAGTTTGACCTCTATGACTGGTCACACTAATCATTTCTCCTCATATGGACATATGGCATTGATCATCTAGGCACTAGTAAGAAAAGTTTTAACTTGTTCACTCGTAAGTGGTTCCCACTTGGACGGGTAAATTTGATACATTTTGATTTGTATTTAATATCTAAAAGGAATTATCTTAATTAGATAAATGAAGTCATGTTTCTAAATATTCAAAAATTCAATTTTATTTGATGGTGGAAATAGATCGCTCTAGTTCATTGACTATATAACTCTAAATGCAGTAAAATTGGAGAGAGCTGCAATTCAAGGGAGTCCCAGTTGGTCTAGAGTGAGGCTAAGCACTCGCAAACTACTGCGCATGTTTGTGTATATTTCTTTAGGTTTTACCAAGATCATGCAATCTGGCTATATATTCCACCATGGCAAATACGTAAAATCTTATTGATATGATGGGGAGTTCTAAAAGTAAAAAATAAAACAAAAGTGGTAATCAAATTGAATTGAGACGGAGCAGAAGAAATGTATCAAAAGCTAAATACCATCAATGAAGAAACAAGAGGAAGTTGCAAATGAAAAATGAACAAGGAGAAGAAACACGAAGGGAAATTACACACAGCTACCCTATACTAAAAGGATGGAGAGCGCATTGTCAGAACGAATGTAATAAATATTTTTGATATTTTAAAATTTATCACGTTTTTATCATCAAAATACCAATCGCCGTTAATATCATTCCGAGATTTATTGGCAATATAGTAAGTTCTCGATAAAATCTCATAAAAATACGATAAATGATAATATCTCGATAAATTCCTAGTAAATTATAGGGAAATTCCTTATTAATATTTTTATTTATTATTATTTTAAATAATATATTTTTCGTGAGATTGTCTTGTTAATTTCCTGATAATAATTTGAGAATTTAAAAATATTTCAATATTACCATCACCGTTAATATCTCGAGATTAATATTTGTGAGAATGGTCACAATCATTAAACTTGAGATTTCAAGCTGTGTATAAAAACAGAGTTGGGCTATCAAAAAAGAAATTGTCTAATTAGCAATTGGTTGCCTCTCGTCTTAGGAAGCGAGAGGTTGAAGGTTTGAGGCCCCCATGGCCTAACCTTAATGTGCCTTAATGTGCCTTAGGAGTAGTGGGCTCACCTGTGGAGATTAAACGCTGAGTATCCCATATTTTTCACACGTAAATAAGAAAAAAAAGTATAAATCTAAAAACATGAGATAAATAACTTTCACAGTAACATTGAAAATAACTAGTACCAAGCTCGAATAAACAGGTATGCATCAGATATTTAGCAGCTCAGCGAAATCTGTCTACGTTCATTCTACTTTTAGGTTAAACGGCATAAACAAGTTATAGAATGTGAGGTATCAATGAACAATAAGAAATTCGTTGAGGATACTATTAGAATATGACACAAATGTCACCTTTCAAAAAAAATGACAAAAATGTCAGCCCTCTGATGAGAGCGCCCTGTTCTATGACTTCGATTGTAGCACGTCTTTCACATTCCATTGAAACTCGATTTGTGCCCAACACTAATTGTAATATTAATGACCTTCACCCGAATGGTGGACCAAAAAATATATAGACGAGCAATTAAAAAATAGAATTAGAAATAAATTTATTAAAGAAAGTCTAGGGAAACAAATATTAACCGATACGATATATATCGACCAATATTTATCAATACCGAACGATATCCGATATATATATCGCCGATATCGTCTGATATCGGTAGTTTTAATTGAAAAAAAATTAGAGAAATTTCTCGGCCAATATATCCGAGATTTCATCCCCTGAGAGAAACGTTTAAAGAAACTCCAACAAATGAGAAAATGAGGAAAAGTTGCTTGAAGAGGTTTAGACTTGTCCGTAAGAGAAAAGTGACAGCCATCAATGGGAAATTTGATATGATGCAAGAAAAGGGACCAAGAAAAGGAGAAAGTCCGCTACAAAATTGGTTAGAAAGGATTAAAAAAAAGATAATGATAGATTGTAGGATAAGGATAAGGACTTGAAAGATACTGATAAGATAAAATGGAAAATGGTAAGCCAACTCCAAATAAATTGGATTAATGACTTTAATTATGATGATGATAATGAAACAAATTCATGGGTAACATTACACTCCTGTCAAGGATTCAAATTCCTGCTCTTGGTGTTAATGTTAGCAAGCAATGTAAAAGCTGCAAAGCGAAGGATGGTTATCTTGCCGAACTGGTCCGTGCAGTTTAGGAGCAAAATTTCCATCTTTTGATTCTTAAAACCTGTACCCATGAATTCAACGAAGAATGATCATTTATATCCCTTGTTATTTCAACATGATAATTTACAAAACCTCCCTCCCCCACCCCCGCCCCCGCCTTTTTTTTAAAAAAATAAATACAAAGACTCGTTAAGTAAAAGCTGATCAATTCGAGCCATGTAAACTAGATTCTTCAAGTTCCACATCACAATAATTAGGAGCATTATCATCAGATGCTGGTAATGGATTTGGACCATCATAGAGGAAGTTTGTTTCTGAGTAGCTACGGATAGACCCATCATCATCGTCATCATTGTCACTTTCATCATCATCATCACCACTATTGTAGGTCTCCAAATAAGCATCATCGCCTTCATCCTATCAACCAAAAGAGAAAAATCATAAGTCAACCTATAGACAAAAGAAAAGACAAATAAGAAAATTACCCACCTCTGTCTCCTCATCTTCAGAATAATATGCAGAATCTAACCTAGCATACAGCTCCTCATCTCCTCGATCCTTAACACTTTCCATTTGATCCTGCATTAGCAGGAAAGAAACATTATCATAATTTGATGAGGGAATAAATATCAGAGGATAAATGGAAGTCTACATTGTCTTTATGTATATCTATCTATTAGCAGGAAAGGAACAATTTAGTGTTATACTTGATAATTTGATTTATATGATGTTTCTAAAACAGTACAAGTGATAGAGCCCATACAAGTTCAGATCTTAGATTCTCCACCCTTTTATCCAGATTTGATATATGTTTACTAAGTGCCTGTCCATCAGAAAAAAAAAAAAACCACAGAAAGAGAATAGTATCAGCAAAAGCAAAAAAAAAATTGATAAAAGGAGATAAATCCAATTATGTTTTAGTAATGAACTACTTTAACATTAGAAATATCAGAAATAATGCATCAAGATATATATTATTTGCATTTACAGATGATATTATATTGGCAAAAAGAAAAAAAAACAGATTTTCACTCGATTAGAGATGAAAAAAATATTTAACAATCAGCACAATAAAATGGAATATATAGAGTGTAACTTTAGTGGCATTAGTGATCAAGAAACATAACTAAATACATATAATTGAAAATGAATTAGTATCTTGATGTGGATAGTCACTGATACAGAAAATGGTAAATATAAAGAGAGAAAACCAATCCCCGTTTGATGGAAAAACAAATGTAGTTGTAGATGATGAATTAATGCCGTATTATAATAAAGCTAAATATTTTATGTGAAACAATTGAACTAAACAAAGGATCAAATTTGGATATAATTAATAGGAAGGAAACGAGTAGTGCTAAGTATGGGCTAGCTCAGTGTTGTATGATAAAAGAATGTCATGCCAATTAAAGGGGCAATATTGTAAAAAAACTGCGAGGCTGGCAATGTTTCTGTAGTTGTGTTCAGCAATGAAAAAAGAAAGAAAAGTAGAAAACGTAATGTTAATTGACCAAAAAAAAATATATATATAATGGTAACAGGGATGCATACTTCAAGATGGACAATTAATATTAAAGGATATAATTCGGGATGAACAAATTATGACCTTGAGAATAGCCACAATAGATGAGAAAATGATGGAAAAAGTATGAGGTGATTTGAGCACGTATAAAAAAGACAGTAGATAGACCCTATAAAAATTGAAAGGTTTCAAGGAAGAGGCCATCAAAAACCTAGATTGAAGGGGCCAAGAACATGGTGATGGTGATGGATTTTGTGGGTGGGTGGGTGGGTGGGGGTGGGGTGTTGGTGGGAGGGAGAGGAGAGGAGGGGGAAGAGCAAAAAGGAGGGTTGGGGGGGGGGGAGGGGGGGGGGGTGGTGGGTGTGGGGTTGGTGTGTGGTGGAGGTAATGTTCTCTAATGTCATTATGGGACAATAGAGAACATAAATTTCATATGAAGTGTTTCCTCACATTAGTTTTTTATTTTCTATAATTTTTTGAAAATTTTCAATTGTTTAGGACATACTCTCTGTTTTAGCAGTTGGGACATACTCTTTGAAAACGACTTCTTTTAACCAAAATTTGCTCACAAAGTTTTACATTTCTCCCTACTTTTCTAATATTTTCTATAATTTCTCTGAAAGATTTAAAAAAAAAAAAAAATGAAAGAGAGAGCATGCATATAGACTACATTGGGGCCAATCCATTTCTTACACCCCCTGCCCCAAATTGATGAGATCACTGGCTATGATGATGAAAAAAATTCTAATCATACTGGTTTTATGGTAAACTAGATTTTTTTAGGCAGGATCGAAATTGATCATTTTAATGAAATGAACAACCATATATATATATATATATATATATATATATATATATATATATATATATATATTCACATTCCTTCATTTAAAGTCAGATGAGATATACCTCATGCCTTTGAAGCTCAATTGAACGAGCTAAGGCCTTCCTCTTTGTCAAGAGATTCTTGGGTCTCAATGTCTGAGGACGATGGTAGTCCTTTCCTCGATAAACAATGATGGCAAACCCTTTTGAAACCTTGTCAACAGAAACAAGCACTCCCCCACTTTCAGCCTCCAATGACAATGCAATCTTCTTAACCTGTGAAAAATTCTTAGCCTTCACAATGATCTTGACCAATTCCCGGTACTTCCAGTGCAAGTGCATGTTTTCAACTGTGCCATCAAAAACTCCACGCCTTCCTGAAACAAGAACAAGATGTTTAGAAAATGACAATTTATTCTCCCACAATCAGCAACAATGGTTTTCTATCACAAGCAAATAGCCTAAAATATGATCAGTCCATCAAAAATGGAAACTGCAGAAGCACAGAACAACCAGAATACAACATGCAGACTTCAACATGCTTGAAATAGTCTCCCTTCCCTTGGAATAGAAAACATAAATCATCATAGTGCATAATTGCACAGCTGAAAAACTGTGCAAGTGGTGGTGATAATCTAGTGTGTGGTAGTTTTTTGCAGCCTTTCCAAACACTGGGTATTCATTGTGGATGGATGATACCCACAATTTTCCTCCTCTAGAAGATCCAAAAATCTGCTTTTGTGCTGATCAATGTGAAAAATTGACTGAATTATGACACTGAAACTTGAAAAGCACCAATCAGATGCCAAAAGCACTCAAAATTTTGATAGTAGGCACGTAAGATTGGACAAACTGAATAACAGTCTGGAACTTCTTTTTTCTAGAGATTATACTAATGAATTCATTGTAAAGGATAAGAAAGAATCAACACCTACCAGATCCATCCCAAAGAATTAGGTCAAAGCTCAACCATATGAGCTCATAGTAGTCAAAGGAGTGCCTCAATTGTGCGTAGGCCCTTGCCTATTGATGCGGAGCATACCACGGACATTCTATTTGCATACAGTTTCCGTGCATTCTATTTGCATACAGTTTCAGTGTTTTTCTTCTTTCTTATTTAGTTAAGTTGCTTAGTTTATTTTTAGAAGAGGATACTAATGTAATTTTTTTAGTTTCTTATTTAGGGGTAAGATATATTATATAAACCCCTCTCTTGTAAGCTTAGAGAATAATCGATGAATGAAAAAAGAACGAATTTTGCTTGCCTTCATGCACGTCGTATTGTGGTGAGAAACCTAGGAACTTCTGGCGAGAAGCTGAGGAAGAAAGGTGGGAAGCCTTCTTCAACCCAGGTACTTCTTCTTTGCACTCTCTTTTCTTCTTCTTCTTGGCCTTTCCCACACCCAAAATCCTCTTAAATCTACTAGATATCCAGTTCAGATTTTTGTTACCCTCCCTTTTCCTTCTACTCACTTTTGCCACCCCTAAAAATCCCATATACTGCTTCCGTGTCCCCTAACCCCTCCCTTTGCTGTCATTACCCGTCAGATTCCATCCCAATACTTTCGTTTCCCCACCAAAACCCCTTTGCAGCCTTTGCCCTTCCTTCCCAAGCCTTCTCCTTTACTGCTGCAAATCCCTTTTCCATCGCAAGTCTTCTGCCCAAACAAAGCCATCGCATCTGCCCCTTTTGTCCATTCGTGTCCCCTCCTCCTTTTATTTCCTTTCTTTAAACCACATGTCTTTTAAGCCTATATGTCTATTTCATTTAAAACCTTATCTTACCCTTTCAAAAACCCATTTAATTCCCCTACCTTATATTCACCATTAGATTTTCAAGAATTACTTTGATTATCTGTGATGAATTTTATATTAATTAATTGCAAATGTTAATTGAAATTTAATTTCAGTCCATTTTAAATTTAGGGAGCGTTATTTTCATCCCTTTTTAACCTTTAGAGAACCACATTAGGCTTTTAGGTTACCCTATCCCTTATTCTGCATCAAATTGGTATCAGTAGAAATTGGGTTGTTTCCTTAAACACCCACGGTCTTAGGTTGCATCGTATTTTTTTGAAAAAAAAAAATTACATTTTTTATTATTTAAAAAAAAAAATCTTTACATTCATCGCATATAAAATTAGGCCATAGCATATAGCCAGAGTCTCTCTCCATATTTGTGAATCTAGAGGGATCCTAGCGCCACCTAGTGAAATGTCAGCTCCCCTTGCAGTGGTTAGGTGTACCCTTGCCCAATCCGAACCATCTGAAGATTGGCGGCGCACTACCATCTTCCACAACTATATCAAGTATGGCGAGAAATCCTGTAAGTGGATCATAAACAGCGGGAGTTGCACGAATGTCGTCTTTTCCAGCGCAGTTGCTCGATTCGATTTGAAGCACAAACCTCATCCTAATCCCCATCGAGTTGCGTGGGTGAATGACACGTCACTCTATCACTCAGAGGTGTCTTGTACCCATCCAGATCCTATCATATCAGGATACAATGTGGTGTAATGTGATTCCCATGGAAGTCGGACACATCATCTTGGGTCGCCCTTGGTTGTATGATCGTGATGTGAAATTGTTCGGTCGCTCGAATACGTGTTGTTTTGCATACAAGGGTACGGATATCAAACTCATCCCTGTCCAGCCCAAGAACACCCCGTTAAAAGCCGTGAGTCGTGGAGGCATTAGATGCTTTAGCTAGCACGTCGGATAAACCTGTTGATATCATAACAGAGGAGCCAAAAGAAGAACCAATACCTTCACCATTGTCAAAGGTCGGAACTTTTCCAATCTCAGAGGCTTCACAAGAAAACATAGAAATTCCAATTGGTATTGATAGTCCAGAGCCTGAAAATGTGGAGCCTATGATTGTGCTTTCTCTTCCTCAATCATTCACCTCTGAAATTCAAAAATCTGACTTGGAATTGGATAGTGTTGTCCTAGAACATCCATTGAGTTGTCCAGTTGATTTTGTCTATAGGTCTATAGTCATGAATTCCTCTGAAGTCATGCATGGTTGCAAGCCTAGAGAGCATGTAGATCTCATTCCCGTGTCAGAGTCCCTTAGGCCATCAGAGTCTGCATCATCAGTTGCACAACATATACGTGATTCGCATGCTGAAATTAAAAGTCAAATTAATATGAGCGATGAAGAATATGAGTTTGTTGTAGATAATCATTGTGAGTTCAAGAAATCTGATGTAGGTGATTATATGGAGGATCTCACGCGTTCTCATGACCCAGCACCTTCACTTCCAAACCCTGAGCCACATCTAACTCACTCTGAGCCACCTCAACCCGATCTTGACCATCATACTGGCCTTTATGACCCACAGCATGATCCACAACCTAATCCACAGCATGACCCGCTCCATGACCCATGGCATGCACCAGTACAATCCCCTCAGTCTTTACATGTGCCACCATCTCAGCCTCTACCTTTTTTACCTCTTGCTTTCCTGATCTAGCTCATGACGCATGTCCTATACCTGCACTACCCTTTCAACTTTTGTCTTACTTACCTTCCTTGCCACCCGAAAGGGAAAAGATAGAATTTATCCTGGTAGAGGAAATTGTTTCCACAGACAGATATCAGACATCCCTTCTGGAGTGGACACAGATGCCCATGATAAATGTTACTTGGGTGCCTGAGTTGACTGAGTGCGAGCTACCGCGACTTGTTTCGAATCTACTGGAGAGATATCGGAGTCTTGTCTCATTGGCAATGCAATCTACTAGCATCTTGCTGCTGCCGTTACCCAGAGTTGATCGTGACGTTCGTCTTGTATCATCAGAGGTGCATTCTGGTCATATCTTGTTGTTGCCGTCACCCGGAGTTGCTCGTGATCTCAGTTCAGGCTTCGGAGTATATCATCAACGACGGAAGAAAGCTGCTCCAACACCTTCATTGTGGTTTGATGATGACCGGCTTGGATGACGTTGAAGACCTCACGTGCGTGTGATTGCACATTGAATATCCTACATTAGGAAGACGTGTGCATGGGTAGATTTGTGTCTTTTCGTCCGTTTGCACTCAAGGTCGAGTTCTTCTCAGATGGGGAGATTGATGCAAAGCATACAGTAGACATTCTATTCGCATATAGTTTTCGTGCATTCTATTCGCATATAGTTTCCGTGCTTTTCTTCTTTCTTATTTAGTTAAGTTGCTTAGTTTATTTTTAGAAGAGGATATTAGCGTAAATTTTTTTTTTTTAGTTTCTTATTTTGGGGTAAGATATATTATATAAACCCCTCTCTTGTAAGCTTAGGGAATAATCAATGAATGAAAAAAGAAAGAATTTTGCTTGCCTTCTTGCGCATCGTATTGTAGTGAGAAACCCAGGAACTTCTGGTGAGAAGCTGAGGAAGAAAGGTGGGAAGCCTTCTTCAACCCAGGTACTTGTTCTTCTTCTTTGCTCTCTCTTTTCTTCTTCTTAGCCTTTCCCAAACCCAAAATCCTCCTAAATCTGCCTAGATATCCAGTTCAGATTTTTGTTGCCCCCCCTTTTCCTTCTACCCACTTTCGCCACCCCTAAAAATCCAATATACTGTTGTCGTGTCCCCTAACCCTTCGCTTTGTTGTCGTTACCCGTCAGATTCCATCCCAGCACTTTCGTTTCCCCTCCGAAACCCCTTTGCAGCCTTCGCTCTTCCTTCCCGAGACTTCTCCTTTGCTGTCACAAATCCCTTTTCCATCGCAAGTCTTCCGCCCAAACAAAGCCATCGCATCTGGCCCCTTTTGTCCATTCGTGTCCCACCCTTCTTTTATTTCCTTTCTTTAAACCACATATCATTTAAGCCTATGTCCATTTCATTTAAAACCTTATCTTACCCTTTCATAAACCGATTTAACTCCCCTAACCTTATATTCTCCATTAGATTTCCAAAAATTACTTTGATTATCTGTAATGAATTTTATATTAATTAATTGCAGATGTTAATTGAAATTTAATTTCAGTCCATTTTAAATTTAAGGAGCGTTATTTTCACCCTTTTTTAATCTTTAGGGAACCACATTAGACTTTTAGGATTACCATATTCTTTGTCCTGCATCACCTATGCTCCAGACCCATTGTGTGCCTCACCTAACGCTTTTTGCACATAGGACCTTACCTAGTTCTTTATAGAAACTTCATTCCATAACAAGTCTTCCTTTTTTTTTTTTTTGAATATTTTATAATGGCCAGTAAATATTGTATTAAGATGAACTGTTAGTAAGAAAATTAGAAATCCTAATTATTTGATAATGTACTTGTGCATGTATATAATACATACTTCTATAATGAGCTTGGAAGCCCAACTACTAACATATGTCGGTGCGTTGGATGATTAGTATTGTATTTTGTTAATATTCTATGCAATGAGAACACAACATGAATTTACACATATTTTGAAATATCCAAATAAGTGCACCTTCAAAATTAGGCTCATGTCTAAATGTGTCTTGCACCGGAGGCTATAGGACCCCCTGACGCCTTGATTTTACCTTGAGCTTTGACTACTATATATGAGATAACTATAAAATAACCAAATAATAAATTGCAAGTTGAAAACATGATGTAGGACACGGAAGATGCAGCACACAAATTCCACTTCTATTTATTTTTATTTACTTCTTTATTATTTATTTCTTAATTAGCAAGTAGGATTTGTTATTTACGTTTGGGGTCTTAGCAGCCCAACTTTAGTTAGTTTCCTATGTTCTTTAGGAGTCCTAGTTTAGCAAGGAAGTCAGGTAGGTGGCTTTCCCATTTTAGATTCTTATGCTGTTTTAAAGGTAGTGTTTTCCTATAAATACCTATAGATGTAATAGAGATGATATACACGATGGATTATTGATGAAATGAATCAAAGGCATAGCCTTTTTTCTATCTTCTTTCTTCTTCTCCTATCTCTGCCAAGTTGCAGACCATTCTTCTTCCTGCCATGTTGCAGGCTGGTTCTTCATCAATTGGTTCAGAACCAAGTTCTCTGTCTCTCTGCTATACAGAGACATTCCTTCCGGAGACAGATCCCTGCATTATCAGGGACGATCGTGGTTTCCCCTCCCTTCACACAAAAAAAAATAACAAAAGGCCAAGAAACCCAGATCTATAACAGTTCCGCTGCCCCTAACCCACTGCTTCCGCCTCTGTCCTGCGGCTACTTGAAGGTTCCCTCTTCCTGCGGCAGATTCACCTATTTCTCAAGCCTAATCCTTCAACTGTCACAGCTAGATCTCTCGACTCCATCGTGGCAACCTAGGTTTTTCATCTCTCTTTCTTCCCTCTTCCATCTTTCCTCCTTTCTTTGTTTCCGCCACTACTAAACAGTCCTTCACCTTAGACTTCCATCTTTCCTCTTCCATCTCCCATCGTCTTTTCTCACTCACTTCCCTAGGGTAGCATTCGTTGGTGCTTGAGCCAAGCAAGCCTTTTCCATACCATCTTTATTTTAATATTTCTTAATTCCTACCCCTACTCTTCCCAAAAGCCATTCATGCTTCCATTTCCCAATTTTGCTGCCAACGTAGAGACCAAGGTAGCACCACCTTTCCCAATCTTTTCCCCCTCTTCTCATTTAATGTCATTAATGTTCGTCGCCTACTTTCTTAAATACCTTTATTACCCTCACCTTTTTTCTTCTAATTACTAAACCACTCCTCTGCCTTTAATTTTCTCACCACCTTTTACCAACGTCCACCCCAATACCTCTTTCCAATTTCAAAACCCTTTCCACCCGTGCTCCCCTTAGTGCACGCGGACAATCCCATTCCATCCTTTTAAGTCCTGCACTAAACCGTGGCCCACCTTTTCAATTTGACCCCTTTTGACCCTTCATGCCACACTCGTGGATCCCACCTCACCCATCCATTAAACCTTTTTCCCTACTCCAACCGTTATGTCTTGGACTCTGTGACACCTCGATCTGATCGCCCGCAACACGCAGGCCCGATAACATCCAGCAACAATGGTGATCAATTACTCAGCCAAACTGAGTTCAACAAATTTAAATCCGAGTTTAGAGAATTTCTATCTAAATTGCAATCTGACTTACAATATGAATTTCAAGATTTTTTCCAAGAATTTAGAAATATTGCACGGTAGAAAATATGGAAGGCCCGACGAAGGTGGCCAAAAACTCAACATAGGTGTCTACTTCCTCGAGATGCATGATGACTCCTCCAAAGTCACCATCGGTGTTCGTGCCTGCTCCGACGTCTGACTCAGAGTTCTTGCCTACTCCTCCAAAAGTCGTGACCCCAAAGCCATTGCCCGTATTGGAGACCGCACCAGTTGTGTTGCCGGTGCCACAGTCGATGCAACCAACGCGTGTCGATCCACCACCACCCCTACCTACACCTTCCCCACCTTCCCCCACCACCACCGCCAATTACCCAACCATCTCCCTTACCCCAACCCGAGCCCATTACGGATACCAGCATTCGTCTATGGTTATTCATACATTATCCTGCTCACTTTCTACCCTCTCATTGGAGCCTCGTTCGACAGCCCCTCAAGACCGTCTAATCACTCCAGTGCCATTTGAAGATCCCTTCGTGATCAGTTTGGTTTGCACATGCTTGTAGCTTATTACTGCCCTTGGATTCTTCGTCCCACCGAGAAAATGCTCTCATCGTCCGTGCCTTGAAGATTATACAGTTCAAAGCTTCATCATTCCCATCTTCGGACTTGGTCTTCATCTTTGTTTGGTGCTTTGTGATTTTGATGATTTCAACTCAAGGACGAATTCTTTTCAAGACCGGGGGACTGATGTAGGACACGGAAGATGCAGCACACAGATTCCACGTCTATTTATCTTTATTTACTTCTTTATTTATTTATTTCTGAATTACCAAGTAGGATTTGTTATTTACGTTTGAGATCTTAACAGCCCAACTTTAGTTAGTTTCCTATTTGGTTTAGGAGTCCTAGTTTAGCAAGGAAGCTAGGTCGGTGGCTTTCCCATTTTAGATTCTTATGCTATTTTCGAGTTAGTGTTTTCCTATAAATACCTATGGATGTAATAGAGATGATATACAAGATGGATTATTGAATGAAATTAATCAAAGGCATAGCCTTTTTCCTATTTTCTTTCTTCTTCTCCTATCTCTGCCAAGTTGCAAACCATTCTTCTTCCTGCTTTGTTGCAGGCTGGTTCTTCATCAAAACACATCATGAAATGCATGACCAATTCCCACCAAACCTGGTGCATTGAAAATCTCGAAAAGACATCCGATGCCATTGCCCAATGCATGAGGTTATGCACGTTTTACTCTATGATACTAGTTCTCAGCACTGGCTTTTGTCAAAAGGTACAGTTCTGCTCTCCCTACAAGCCAGGCGCAGCAAAAGGTAGAAGTTTCCATAATAGTTGACCTTTGTTTGGGAAGAGATCCAAACCCCAACTCTGAATGATAGTCCTAAATAGACTAGGCAAAATTTGACACAATCCGATTACCAAACCCAACCCGAACCGACCTATTTTAATAAATCATCTAACCCACCCCGACATGTTTAATAGATGAATTGGGACCCGACCCAACCCAAACATGTTTATAAATTGGTAGACCTAGCCTGAACCCGATTAAAAATGGATTGACCGAATTAGCCCAACTATTTCCACATTATGTGTAACGTATCAAACCATATGGGGTCTATGCCCATTTAAATAGTAGTTTTATTGTGTATTTCACTAGAAAGTCTCTTTAATCAGGTAAATGGATAAAGCTGCCCAGAATCCAACTCTAACCAAACTCAAGATAGACCGAAATAGACTTAACCTCTTTAACAATACTCAAAAGAGAACTCAGACAGAATAGGACCCAACCTAACCCGACCAATTGCTAGGTCCATTCCTAAACAAGGAGGGGAACTACCAAGAGATGGAAAAAAAAGGGAGAGAGAAAAAGAGCAAATAGGAAGAAACAAACTAACAATGAAAAAGAAGGTGATCGTCGAGCTCATCATTATTCCTACAAAGCAAACAAATTCTATGTAAAGAAAAGATCCTAAGCTTCAATTTATCTAGGGTTAGAATCTTATTCAAAGAAGCAATCCAACAAAAATCTTTCACTGGACAAGGGAGCAAGTGAGGACCAAATAGCTTTCGAATGGAAACAGGAAGACAAGGGCTTCAAGAGGGAATAGAAGAATTTACTTGAAAATAACTCGTCCATTAATCCAACCCCTCTTATCAACCTCCCCCAATGAGAGCCCGAATCTTCTCTTTTTCTTTTCTTTTTTTTGAGAGACAACAGGAATTTCCTCGACTTTTTCCTGGATCTTCTCTATTTTCCTTTTTTTTTTTTTTTTGAGCAATAACATGAAGTCTATCAATGACACAAACAAACTAGGTATCCACAACCAGCTAGAAGTTGGCCAAAAGAGACCCAACACCAAAGCACATATGCTGCAATACGTAGTGGACAAAAATGCAAGAGGAAGAAAACTAATCTACAGTCACGCAGCTACTATTTAATTGATCAGCCCCAACTCTCAAGAAAGAATTAGAAGCCAAAGCTCATTTGAAAATCTTTGACCAGATTTTTTGAATAAAAGCAGTAAAAGAAAAAGCATTGAAAATCCTTTTATTCTTCTCCACAACGAAACGAACCAAGCGATGGCCAACAACTATATTTCCAAGGGGTGGAACCAAACCCCAGTTGAGAAGAAATCAACCCTCCAAGATTTGGTCTCCATTGAGGGAGAAACCAACCTTTGAGTCGAAGCTAAAATTTTGGAAAAAAATTCTGATGCTTTTCATTATTCAATTTATCCTATAATAAGTTACAACTCAAATAGAAAATAACCATAATTGAAAAATAAATACCCTTTTAACAACTTACTAATTTTTCACATTCACAAAGTGACCCTTAACTACTTTATTTGATTAGGACGCTACCAATTTATTAAGGATGGACTATGAGAACAATATGACCACCAAAAGAAATGTATGATTTTTTTTAAAAAAAAAGAGCAGAGACAAGGATAAAGATTCATTAAAAGAAAAGTAAGTACAAAAGAGTCAACTGATTTGTATAAGAGGGTTATACAAACCAGGACAAACAAGAAAAAGAAAATACATGCAACTTTACATCAAAGTAAAGAAGAGGCAAAAATAAGTCCTCTAATCCCCAAAACCCCCTCCCCCCTCTCCCATTGAAATAGAATGAAAAAATCCAACTGCTGGTACCAACTTGTGAACTCCAACCTCCGCCGAAAAATCAGCAATGCCATTTGTCGACCGCCTCAAATGACTGAAGAGGATGACTCTGTTCCTTGTCAAGAACCTAATCTCCCTCACAATATTAACCATTCTCCATGGGAGCTTCTTCCTACCCCTAGCCCAAGCAATAGCATTAGCAAAATAACTTCAGCTATAAGATTGTTATTCCCACATGTTGACCAAAGGTAGATCGCTATTCTAATAGCTAGTAATCCCACCTCATTAGATTCCATAACCCCTGTAGAGTCCAAAAAAGTTAAAATCATTCTCCCCCTATCGTCTTGTACTATCCCTCCTATGCCTACCGGACCAATTTTACCTCTTGCATGAGCATATATATATATATAGAGAGAGAGAGAGAGAGAGAGCATACCAAAAAAGTTGCAGTCAAAGCCTCTTCCCTTCTTCTGCATTTTATTTTCCCTCTTATATTTTGTAACCCTCCTCCATCTTCTATTTCACTTCCCTCTCTTTTCTAACACCCCTCCATCTTTTATTTTGCGTCTCTATATTATTTTGCATCCCTCCAACTTGTGGTTTTATATATGTTTAAGAATGTGCCACGTCTTATTATTTTCACTTGAATAAGGTTACGAATGGAACATGTCAACACGTATCTTTGTTTTTGGCTTTACAATTTTTATTTAGTTTAATTTTAAAATTTGAAATTACAACTTGACTAGTTTCAATACAGCCATACGCAAAGGCCACTGAATTGAACCATGTCAGTATTGGAGAGTATATTTTTCGATAGTCATGTGGCCTAATGTAGATGTATATATGTAAGCATCCTCTATAAAAGAGGTTCTTTGGTATCTTGTAAAATCATCCAATTGAAAGTTATATTCCATAATTTCTTCATTTCTTCTTTCCTTTTCCTTTTCCTTTTCCACAAATATCATCATGGTATATAAAGCAAGGTTCTAAAATATTTTTTTCACCGGAGTTACTGTTCATCACCGGATTCTAACGACATCAGGCAATTTGGATCGAAAAGGTTCTCTGCTCCAAATTCTATCCTGGATATTACTTTTATTTTTCTAGAATTTTTCAAGCCCATCAGATTAGTAAAAACCTTTTTTTTTAAATTGAAAGTACTATGCTAGATTTTCATCTATCATTCATCCTTTCGGATCTAAGGGATCTGGCGGTAGGACCCCCCACACCGCTGTCATTTTTGGGTCTTCTTTCCATCCATACCATCAGATCTAGTTTTCAACCATTGAAGGGCCCATACGAAGACTGCTTTCAAATCTGCCCTTTTTTTTAGCAGTAACGAAGAGGAAATTTTTTTTTTTTTTTTTTGAGCGGTAACGAAGAGGAAATATTATTAAAAAAAAAACGAGTATAAGAGAAAGGTCTAAAAGGAATAGAGCAAACGAAAAACAAGCGACAATAATAAAGGAAAATAACAACAGCTCCAAGAGAAAGGAGGTGTAAGATATACAATCCTAAAATCCCATTTCTTTAAATGTAGAAAACACCTAGAACAGATCCCCTTGTTTTTGTCGCCACCCCTTCCCCTATTCCAAAACTTAACCCTAGTTGCTTCGAGTTTTCCCTTTTCCCTCACTTTGTGTTGTCGCCCATCCCTGCCACCCAAACCCTACCTTAGCTGCTTCTATTTCCCTCTCTTTCTTTACTTGTGTTGCCGTCCTATCCCACATCATTATCCCCATCTATGGCCGCCATCTATTTTTCCCCTAAAAGTCGTCCCCTCCCTATTCCTATATCCTAATCCTAACCACCACATTAAACTCTAACCCTAGCCCACACCTAAACCCTAATCCTAACTATCTCCTTTAAACCCTAAATCCTAGCCTTTCTCCTCTATCCTTTGCTGCTGCCGCCACCCTCTTGTGTTCCTAAACTGCTGTCCCAACCCAAAGCAGCCCCATAAACTGTTATACACAATTGTCGTACCCTTCCAAGACCTCTCTTTGTTGTCCCACACAGTCAAGAGTACATACTGCAGCTGTCCTACAGCTTTCTCTTACATATTGTTGCCAAACAATCAGCTTGAGCCTTATTTCTGACGAAAGATCTCCATGTTTGTAGTATTTGACAAACCCCTTTGTTTTGAGGGACTTGCACTGCGAATGTGACTTGGTCTGAATTGTTTTATAGTCATTTATATTAGATTTCAAAGATTTCTTGATTATTTGTGACAAGGTTAGATTCTTAAATTGCAAATATTGATTGGGATCTTAATTTCAGCCATAGCATGTTTGATCATAGTCATTGTATTCCATATTATTTGCATTAGTCTCCTAGGGTTACTGTTTACTTTGTGCCCTGCATCAATTTTGCCATTTAGCTTTACTCAATTTAGTGTCATGCGTCAACACCTCATGGTCCCTAACTAGTGCCCTAATCTACCTAACTGTAGAAACCAATCTCCAAGAGAGACGTTTCAAACCTAGTGCCCATTTTATAGCATTTGCCAAATCTCCCTCAATAACTAGCTTCCCACAAGAGGATACTTGTGAGACACAATCTTAGGAAAAGAGGCATTATTCCAGAAGAGGCTACGACAGTTTGCACATTGTGTGATGTTGAAGAGGAGTCTATGGACCACTTGTTATGCAAGTGTCACTTCACGGGGGTTGTGTGGTATTTATTTCTAGGTTTGTTTGGATGCTCGTGGGTATTTGGTAGTGGAGTGGAGGATTTACTGGTGGCTTGGATGGGGACTCCCCCTAGAGGTAGACATAGAGTGACTTAGAAAATGGTTCCATTCACCGTCTTTTGGGAAATTTGAAAAGAACGTAATGGGAAGATTTTTTAGGGTAAGAGAGGAAGTCCTAGAGATGTATTTGAGAGGGTGAAATGACAGTTGATTGGTTGGTTGTCCGTGTGTAAAGATTTTAGGGGTTTAGCTCTAGAAGATTTTTATTTGTCTTAGGATGGATGTATGAGATGGGTTGGAAGAGTTAGCACGCGTTCGGTTAAGTGGGTAGCGCCTCCCATAGGTTCATCTAAATTCAATGTTGACAGCGCAGCTAGGGGCAAACTAGGACCGACAGAAATTGGTGGAGTACTTCACGATGATAGGAGTAGAATATTGGCAGTCTTCTCCGAATCAGTAGGGTCAATGGAATCAAACGAAGCTGAACTGAGGGCAATTATGAGAGCACTTCAAATCTGGTTAAGGTTTAGGAGGGTAATCTCCTTATCGAAGGTGACTCAACTAATGCTATCTCCTGCACTAATAATAGAAAATCCCCCCCGTGGAGGTTGGTCTGTATTGCTAGAGGCATTTAGAGTTTATGTAATATGGGTAACATCTCTTTCACTCATACACCTCGTTCAGCAAACTGTGTGGCAGACTTCTTGGCGAAAGCTGGTGTTCATCTTCAAACACTGGCTGTGGAATCCTTCCTCCCACCAACCTTGGGAGTTAGGGGGATCGGACCTTCCTTTGGTTTCAGTTTGGGATGGCATATTGTTGTATCTTTTCTTTTATTTCTTATTTTCCTATGTTTTTTATATTTCTCGTTCCTCTACTCTGAGTATATATCTCCTATACTCAGATCCTTCTTATGTACCCTTTTCTCATATTAATGGAATTTAGTAGTTAATGTTTCCAAAAAAAAACACTAGCTTCCCACCACCTAGACCTACCCATACGGACAAAGCTCTCCTGATACTAAAGAGTTCAGCCTCATTAGAGTCTCTAGTCCCTACTGACTCTGTGAACACCACAGATGTCTGACCATTGTGATCTCTAAGTACACCCCCAATACTCGTCGGTCCCAGTTTTCCTCTAGAAGCTCCATCCAAGTTGAATTTCATGACCACAAATTGAGGGGTGACCAGTTCATCAAGACCTTGGACTTCCTAGGTCCTCCTCTCCCATGAAGATAAAAGGTCAATAGCTTTGAAATCTTTGAATTCCTTGAAAGGAAGGAGCCAAGCACAAAGCCTCCATTTGACTATTAGGAATAGCTCAACTCTCAGTTGACTTTCCTTCAAAAATTCTTGAATTTCTTTCTTTCCACGTAGTCCATGAAATAACAACTGGAATTGTGAGCCACACCATCCTCCACCTCTTATCGGGATAAGAGAAAAACTAGGAATCCAAAGTTCTCGTCCAGGTGTTAGCACCAACCCAAGAGACGCCCAATAAACTGAAGAATTTACCCCAAAAGTGCCAAGCTACCGGACGAGTAACAAAGAGGTGATCAATGGTTTCTTCCGCATGCCCACAAAGAGGACAACTATAATCCTCGCCAAGTCTGAAAAGGCCTCTCCTCCTAAGATCCATTCTTGTAAGAATTTTTCTCTTCAATCTGCATTTTTGGCATTTGATCCTCAAAATCTTGCAATTCCTTGAGGATTTATAAACTAGTTTTCAACTCTGGAGTCGCCCTTGGATGAGTGTGGCATCCAACTGGTAGTTCTTACATTAAATCTCATGTGGGGCCCACTATTGCTGGGTTTTTTTCTGTAATCTTCATGCATTGGACGTCAGATCGTGGACATGATTTTTCATTGAACTATTATCTTGCTATTATTCTATATATCTTCTCAGGGTTTATTTTTGGCCCTTTTTTTAAAAAAAAAAAAGAAAAAAGAAACTCTTTGCTTCCTCTTCCCGAGGGATGCTCTTGGATCTACAGGAAAATTACAAATGAACTCCCCAGTGAGACCAGCTATTTGGCTTGGTTGCAAGCGGCCAAAATATTTAAATCATGGCTTATTCATTCTATGGAGCCGCATTAAGAGGTTTGATTTGGCTAAAAACAGTTATCAGAATTTCTTTCCACGTCCTTTCTTTTGAGTATTTGTCACTCCCCTGCTTCCATGTTGAAGGAATTTGTTTAGGCTTAGACATGAGTAATACCATTCCAGAACCAATGTTAGTGACCATCAAAAGCCATAGGCCACTAACCATAGCATATTAACTCCCTTGTTGTCAATGAGATACCACATCCCCTCCCCTTCCCCTTATGGAGTTGGTATTTGTTAGTAAGAGATCCAAGCCTTGTTTTACAATTAAACCCAGCAACTCATGCAGAGAAGGATCAGGAGCAACAAAGATTCAATACAATAGGTAAGCCTGTCTGTGCCACTGCTGGTAAGAAAATTGCTATTTCTCAAAATGAACCAAGCAAATTGATGTTGCTAATCAGTCAGAGGGTGGATTATACTTACCAAGAAGTAGGAAAGCTTTCATCCTTAGACCAAGTTTACGGAACATAAACCTCTCTTCATCAGTTATGCTTTCTAGATCATTTGATCGCTCTGCTGGCTTCAAGAATTCTTCCACCTTAGCCAAAGCTCTTTCTGCTCTCATTAACTTGTGTTCCGCCTGTTAACCCAATGTTCAAAAAATAACATTATGTCCTTTAACCACAATGGAGTGATGCATCAATGTCTGGTAGTAACAGAAAACAAAAGAGGAAGGAGAACTATTGAAAGAAATGGGATCTGCTAAGCTTGGAAACATTAAATTTGATGTTTGCATGGCCCTTTCATAAGTCCTTTAATGAAATGGTAGTAATTTTTCCTTCATCTCTATGAGAATAAAGACCTAATTTTCAAATAATGTCAATCTTATTAAGTACCTTAAGATAAACAGTGATGATGGGAGAAGGCCATCACTGTAAGTGCTCCAAACAATGTCATATCTTTTAATCACATCACCAATATATTTCACAAAGAAAACCTGACAAGTGTTGTATGTCGAAACAGCAGAAAATGGTTGGTAATGGTTTGGGCCTAGTTGTTGTTGTACTCAGATCTTTTTCTTTTGTTTGCTTGCACATCTTCTATTCATAAAATCATTGTGATCAGTATGTAGAAGGAAAAAAGCATACCATGGATGTAAGCAACGCAGTTACAAGGAAAATTCTAAATGAATCATGCTTTTGGGGGACTCACATTCTTTGGTCAATCTTAGTTTGCAGTAATAACACAAACAGAACACTTATCGTTATAATAAAGCTGCCTGTCTTTTCAGAAAGAAATGACGACGACAGCAGCAATATGATCCAATTAGCAATTTCTCCAGAAGGCGGGGGTGTTTGAGTTATAAAGTTGGACAACTTTTAAATCTATAAAGAGGGATGAGGTGAGGAAGGTACTCATCTCTAAACTGCCAGAAGGGATATAGCTACTCATAATACCACATGGTGATCATTTTTGACAAAACATTGTAGCCAAGGCAACAGTACATGTCAGTTTCGTACATGAATAATGCATTGATTACTCACAGTGAGACACTAGGTCCAAATGAATTAAATTTTAAGAAAATTTAAAAAAAAATACTATTTCTTACAAGTTTCAAGTTTGAAATATAAATTAGTTAAAATGCATGGCATATAAATTATGAGATAAGAGTTGGTTATGATGCTCATCAAGGTGACAAAATGTGTAGAACACATGACATGGTTACAAGCAAAGAAATTATAAAGACATGGTAAATTACTATGATAAAACATTTTAAGCATATTTAAACATGCACGACATAGTCATGTAGAGATCCAAGTTTATCTGCAGCCATGTAGAGACCAAGTTTATCTGCACTGTCATACAAATTGAGTAATTAGATGAAGTGGATATGGACATGGAGGACTCAAATATGCACATTTCAAAGGCCAAAGGCACAAGCAATCACTACTCTTTCCCTTCTTTTGAAGACCCCAATAAGGTACTCTCTGGTAGCCTAGCGTTATTGAACCCAAAATAAAGTGTGCCCAAGTTCAGTCGGAGAGAGAGAGATACTAAAATTTCTTGGTAAGGAAAAAATATGCCCAAACTAAAACATTTGATATTAGACCTCAGTTACTGGTGTAAAGATACATACAAGAGCAAGCTTTCGATCTAGCTTTCTAACCAAGTCTGCATGCCTGGCAGCTTCTGCAGCTCTCATCATCTTATGCCTTTCCTCATCATCTAGCCTCTTTCCCCATCGAGCATTAGCTTCTAGAGTTTCTCCAAGGGTTCCAGTAGTGCCAGGTTGCTCGACTGTTTCAAAATCTGAAACAAAAGAGGAAGAGGCTCTCAACCTTGCTTGTTCCTCTTCATCTTGAAGAGCCTTGGCCAATCTCTCCCTCTCTAGCAATGCTTCAGTCACATCTGGAGATAAGAAATCCTTCCCTCTGTAGAAGACAATGTATTCCTTGTTTCTAGTAAGAATCGTACCCCCAGTTAACTTCTGTCAATGACCACATAGAACATCAAACGAATATCCAACATGTTCTCCCTCAAGTATCAAATTCTAAAATCATAATTTAAATGAATTAAAACAATATATTGCCAACATGAAAGAAACGGTAGTAACACCATCTTGAGATTGAGAGAATACAGAAATTTTCAATGCTAAGAAAGCAAAGATATTACATTACATCATCAAGTTAGTTCATTAGGTCTACAACTCATGACTCGACACCAACTCATCTTGACAAGGTTGAATATACAGACATATACACACATAAATACATGTATATGTACATGCATACATGTAAATGTACACATACATAGATATGTAAATATAAGCCATGCAAACACTGGCAAAAAAAAGTATTCTCAAGTAAAAAACTCCACAGGTTGTATGAAGAAGCACATAAATTAACAGATAAACAGAATTGTTTGAATCATGTAAGTCACTACAATGCAGGGACAGAGAGCCAGGGTTGACAGCAATGCCCTCAACGTAAGGAATGACTTAGGCACTGGGCCAGGCCATCAAAGCATTGGGCCAAAGTACAGCCTGAATTATCTTTCAAAAAAAAAGTGCAGCCTGAATTCAAATTGGACTGGGTTTTTCAAACTCAAAATAAGCTGGGTAGGACCAAACCCAGATTTTTTCAAGCATTTTCATGCAGGCTCAGCCCAACTTGCCCCCCTAACAGCCATGGAAGTTGGAAGAAGAATAGAATAGAGAGAGAGAGATGGGGGCATCAGGCCTAGTGGGCCAGGGATTCACATGCAATGGACTTGTTATCAGATCTTGATCACATGGAGAAATGTGATGGCTCCCATGATCCAATTTGATTGAGACGAACGTCATTGGACTCCGTCTAATAAACCTAGCCAATTTGTTAGTGCAAGCCCAATGACCCAATAAGCCCAAATGACCCAGTTAAGCCTGAAAACCCAAGCCAATCATTATCAGGCCAGACCTAAAATCAAGCCCACATGCAAATCTCCATGCACGTTGGTAATGCATGGAATGATCTTCATGCAAGATATGCACATTGGTAGTGATGCAATATCATATCAAATCCATGCAAAAGAAAATTAGTGCATGGGAAATCTTCTAAGTCCATCTAAATCTACTACCATATGTTATTTGAAGAAAGTAAATCAACAACAATCCACCAAAATTAGTGCATGGGAAATCTTCTAAGTCCATCTAAATCTACTACCATATGTTATTTGGAGAAAGTAAATCAGCTACAATCCACCAACGTCTATCACATTGGGGACGTCGCAACAACGTGTGGCAATATTAGCATGTGATTTTGGTGGCAAGCTTATCACAAATCATTAATGTTGGCAATTCTTATATTGTGATCAGCCATGGATTCTTAGGTAATACTTTATTAGGTTTTTTATTAGCAATTGTAAGCCACAGTTTGCACCTATGAGTGCACAAACCGTGTGCAATATTTAGGTCTATAAATTTTCCATTTTCTTAGGAATAATCTTGGACTACTTCCCTCCTTAGAGTGGTCAACTAAGGCAAGGGTATTTTAGTCTTTTCATGTGTTTTTCTCTATAAATTCTTATAGCATTTTCGAATTTAATACAATTGAATTTTTTGGAAAAACAACTCTTGGAGTTTGTGCAAGAGCACGTCGGGCAATGGCCCTTGGCGAAAGCCAAACCCTCGAGAAGGCAAACCGATGGACAGAGATCCAATTTCTTTTACAAGTACGTACCAGTGATTTATAATTCAATTATGTTTTGTGGCTTTTTTTTTTTAAGACCAATTATGTTTTGTAGTTTCCAGATTAAGACTTACAATTTCGAATTTCACTTCTCTCTTTTAATTTTGCTTCCGCAAATCCAATGTATTTTATTAAAAGAGACTTTAATCTAATCTCCATAAAACGTGATCGGATTCCCAGGACACTTGTTCGATTCAAGCTTTGTTAGGCAAACCCGTAATCAAGGCAGAATCCTTTCATTAACCGTGATTAGTTGCGCGGGTCCTCAAAGACCATACTCTGACCATTGTGCATCTGGATTCGGTTTTCACCCAATTCGACCCAGGCCTGCATCAAAGAGTGAGATTGAGTGAGAGAGGGGTAAGTGAGGTGACCGTTGTAGGTTGTGGTATGATGAAGAGGTGAATTTTCTCTTGGGATTTCATTTGGGGTTTTGCCTTTTTAACCCTTTTTGGTCAATTTCTATTAGTTTCCACCATCATTCTTATATTTTTATTCAGCAAGAGCGTTTTTTATATAATCAAAATATCCAATTACGAGATACCTTAATTTTGCCAAGTGCGATGATTGTTAGTTCCATAAAATGATCACAGTTCATGTTCTTGAACATCAAAATCAGGGTCTGATGTGGCAAGTGGTCAAGTCAGGTAAAGGTAGTGAAATGAGGAACATACTTTGGCCAATGGAAAATTGATAGTTAAGTTTCCCATTCTATTTACATTCAGTGAACTACTTGTACTACTTATGTGGTTAATTGAATTGTGAAATCCTTACATATACACATCATCTTCATATTCCAGCCTTCTAGAATTCTAGATCATATGGCAGTAAGCCAGATGAACAGTTCAAATATGCAAACAGGTTGCCAAGTGATCTCAACCATTCACTTGTCGGCACCACATCTCTTTTTATTTTCCTCTATAGATGATGACATCGTGTTGATATTCATGCTGACTAAGTTCCTTTGTTCCCTTTCTTAAGACAGCTAATAAACTAGAAGAAATGATGTCACTGCAATAAACCATTAAAGAATATGATAAGTGGGGCAATAGAATTTTAAAAAGGAAATAAAATGCAAATGGCATGCTAAAACATGCCAACGTGCCCATTGGAGGTGGGGAGCTGCTGGCAGCTTGTGTCAGGTTCAAACCAAATGCAAATGAACTAAGCAAAATTTGGGTCAAATCAAGGCAATGTGGCTGCGGGAAACTTGGGCCAGGTTCAACCTGAGTCCAAATGACTCAAGCCAAATTTGGGTTGAATCAAGGCAATTCTAGTTCAACCCAAACCCAAATGACCCAACCAGAACTAAGGATTGCCCTTCCATAATAAAATTTAAACGAGAAGTTCAGGACTTTCTTGACAATGAAAGCAAGATCATGAGACAATTTGGAACTCAATGCACAGATTATCTATTATCAAAATATCCAAGACAGTAGATAGATAAAGAGCCAAGTTATTGGTATTGATAATCTTGATTTAAGTTGTTAATTTGAATGAACCTGGCCCAACCAAACCCAAAATTAGGTTGATCAGGTTGGATAGTAATGTAGCGGAAGCGGGGATAAAAAATAAAATCAAGTCAGTCCCGACAAATATCAGGTCGCATACGTGAGTTGCTTCACACGTGCGAGACTTAACTTAAATGAAGGGGTTTCTTTGGCACATGTGGGGACTTAAGTTAGGGTTGCTTTAGGGTGAAAACGAATGGGAAGAAGAGTGGAAACGAAAGAGGGAAACGAGAAGAGGGCTGCGGCGGCGGAAGCACAGAGAAAGGGAAGAACGAAAGGGAAGGGAAAAGGAAGAAGACAAAGGAAAGGAAGAAGAAGAGTGGCAGCGAAGGGAAAGGAGATGGAAGACATGATCTGTACCTGGGTTTAACAAAGGAGGAAGGCGAGGCAACGACGGTAGCTTGGCATAAAGCCCAAAGCAGCGAAGGTGACAAATCCTCTTGGGGTTAAGCCCAAGATCTGATGAGACGAAGACTGGAACGAGCCAGTAATGGGTGTATTATCTGCAACACAAGGCAGAAACAAGGTAGGAGAAGATAATAACCAAACAAATCTTATTCTTTCAATTCATTATTCGAATAGAGGTGAATCCATCTCTTACATCTACAACTATTTATAAGAATATTAGAAACTCAAAATAGAAAGACTCCTAAATCAAATAGAAAGCCACCGACCTGGCTTCCTTGCGACACAAGAATTCTAAATTAAAAATAATGCGTAAATAGTAAATCCTAAAATAGATGGGTCTCTCGTGTCCTACATCAGATAGGTTCACAGAAATTTGGTTTGAGTTGTGTGGGTTGGAAGCCAGGTATGGTTGGGACAGGGTGGAGGATAATAGTGGTTGGGTAGGGATAGGGTTCTCTTTAACCTAATCCAACCCAACACAATTTGCACCCATTGGCAAACATTAATGAGCCTCTGGGCCCAAAAATCAAGTAAAGTCACTCTTAGGTCATAGCTAGGGCTACAAACAAGAAAGAAAATGAATTTTTAAAATAATACAACTAAGGTCTGCATGTGATCAATTGATGATGATGATGACATGATAAATGATGAATTGATAAATCAGTGTTGTTTTACATTCATCAAATTAATGAATAAATGATTGTTTATGGTCACCAAATTGGTGGTAACAATAATGTTTAAAGATGAAGATCATTAGGATGACTTGATGACAAAGATGAAGAAGATGATTTATCATGATAAATTGGATAAAATTCTCCTTCATTACCATTTCAAAAAAGGAACAAAGTTCAATAGGGCATGTAACAATTAATGATTAATGGCAGATGGTTGGGGAAAGGGATTGGATTCATGGAAGGTACACATTACTGAACTTCTAAAAATGGCTCAGTCATTAGAATATGGACATTACCCTTCTTTAAAACAAAATCCCAAAACAAAGAATGGAAAAAATCATTGAAACTTTCTCTTTTGTGACAAGAACTTTTCCACAATATGCATAAATATATGTAGATTTTTTATTGTAGACTTTTAGGCAAAACTTCAAATTTTTTTGATGCCATTGATTTAACCCCCACAAGAAAACTCCTTGCTCCATTCCTGAATGCCTTGTAAGAACATGACCAAACTGGCAGTGCAATTAAAACTGAAACAGACTGTAACGACCGGTCCCGCTAGCACAATATTGTCTGCTTTGGGCCTACACATGGACCCGCATGGCTTTGTTTTAGCGAGCCAACCCACTGTTGCTCCCAAAAAGCCTTATGCTAGAAGGACAAAGGCTATCACTTATATACCAGGGACTTTTCAATGCAACTAGCAATGTTGGACTTTTTGAGGCAGGGTATTACAAATAAAAAATTTTGGACCGTTTCTCAATTTATGCGTGTCATCCTTGCACAGGGGCCATGCTAATCTTCTCTGTATCATTCCAATTTTATCGGATTGTAATACCCTGCCCCAAAAAGTCTTACGTTATTAGTTGCATTGAAAAGTCCCTGGTATATAAGTGGTAGCCTTCCTCCTTTTAGCACAAGGCCTTTTGAGAGCAACAGTGGGTTGACTCGCCAAAGAAAAGCCGTGCGGGTCCGTGTGTAGCCCAAAAGCTGACAATATTGTGCTAGCGGGACGGGTCGTTACAAATGGTATCAGGGCATGGTTCAATTCTCTACCTGAGAATGTGGGCTTGGTTGTTGTGTTTGCAGAGCCGGAGACGGCTCTCGCTTTAAGTGGGGTAGATTGTAATACTCTACCCAAAAAAATCTCACATTGCTAGTTGCATTGAAAAGTCCCTGGTATATAAGTAGTAGCCTTCCTCCTTCTAACACAAGGCCTTTTGGGAGTAACAGTAGGTTGGCTCACCAAAGCAAAGCCGTGCGGGTCCGTGTGTAGGCCCAAAGCGGACAATATTGTGTTAGCGGGACGGGTCGTTACACGGACACCGCAGCCTATCCAATTCAAATCAGTCACCTGGTAAAAAGAGCCCAATCAAAATCATTTCAACCAGTACAAAACCAGGAGTTAAACCTGTACCACCCAACAGTTCTGACGAGGTTACTTGTATATAGCATTTGTAAGATTTTAAGTTTTATTCTTTAATTAAGATATCATGATGGAACAGGTTGCTCACCTAGTAAAATGGCTGGGCCTATGGTTTGGTTTTAAAACCATAATCCATTATGAGTTAAAGACGTAAGAAAAATAAATTCTCTACAGTGGTGATATATCAGAATTATGATATTAAATTACTTTGAGATCTTCAGCCATTCTTTCGCTGCTGGTAAGTTGTACTCCACGCTTTAGAGCAATCTTTGCAATGGAACTTCTCTCCCACAACTTCACCATAGCCACTGCCAATCCCTGGTGCTGCCTGCTTCTTCCTATGACATGAGTGGTAAATAATATATCAATAAAAGATACCATTACACAGATTATTTCAGTGCTTCATATTTAGTCAGGTAAACAAACAGACATACAGGTGATGTACTCGAATAATGTATACCTTGCTTGATCAAAAGATGCATAAGCAGACCCATGACATTAGCTAAGGGTAGTGGGGCCCACAACCATCAACCAGGATATCATATCATGGATGGGGCCCGCCCTCTTAATATTCTAGATAGTAGATATGTGTCTTTTGCTAGACGACCCAGAAACAGTCAGTTACAACAATTGGTAAGAAATATTTCCAAGGAAAGAGTTGTCAGGATTTCCAATATAGAGACTGTTGATGCGTCCACTATCCACAGCATGGAACAGATTAACGTCCTCAATAACCAACATAGATCATGTAAGGTGTAATGCATATTGTAACCAACTGATTGCTGTCTTTCTAAGATTTTTTTTTTTTTTTTTGCTGTGGGGGTTGAGAGAGGTGTCTTGCATTCTTGCTGGAGAAATTAGAAAATGTCTCTTGAAAGAACCACTTTAAAGTAAAGAGTTACCATTCTATAGTTGGATGGCAAGGGCATGCATAAAAATAAACAAACAAATGAAGTAAAAGTGTATGTTCATAAGAAGCTGGTACTCTTTTCTAGTTGAATACTTGAATGTGAAAGGAATATATAGTTGTTATAGAAGTTAAAGAGGGGGGAAATGCCAGCAGGATACCTAGGGCAAAATGGGGAGGTAGTACTCTTGCAAGCCTTCGTAAAGCTGTCACTTCCTTGTTCCCAAGAGTAGGTCGCATTCCATAAGGAAGTATTCTGAATGGAGCTTTATAACCGGGTACCACACCTGCGAGCAAATCAGCATCAACAGGTAAAGGGCCATCTCCTGGCCAATCCGTATAGCGGGGACCAAGACTATCTAATAGCTTGTCGACTTCAATTTCATATTTGATTTCAGGTTCCTTTTCCTTTTCAACAGCATCAACCAAGGTAGTATGAGAGACCTGCATATTCCTACCAGAACTCTTTTCTATGGGATGCCCAATATCCTTTTCAGTAACACTGCTGGAGGAGATGGGGGCAATCCGTACATTCTGAAATTCTTTCTTCGCGGGCTGTACAGAAGGAAGCTCATAGCCCACACCCCTATATAGAGAAATGGAAGTGCCAGACCTCCAAATCACCAAGCCTCCTGTTTTTCTCTGATCAGAAAGATAAAATCTCTATCAGGATCTTGGAAACAAATGCTGAAAATTGTAAAGAATAGCTGGAAAAACTCAAAACCGCAACATCAATTGATTGAGGCTTTTATAATGAAGTGCGACTCTTTTGGTGTACTGGCACAATGACACAGCATCACTCTTAACAACTTCTGAGAAACTAAATATGAACAACTTGTAATAAATTGGTAAATGCTTACATGAAACCTTAAAGATTGTGAGCTTCAGGTACACTACTATTTCAAAAGGCTACTGAGAGAGATACTAGGAATCTTAATTATAAGAGACATCAATATTCTTTTTCACTTATCAAATGGTGACATATATACAAAAAGACAAGTCTATTGTCCCTCATAAAAAAAATTTGTCAGTGTCCCTATAATAGCCATTTAAAATGACAATAAATGTGTGATAATGATGATAATGATAACATTATTATTGTTATAATTCTTTCATTATTAATGGGAAACTAAAGAACCAAATGGTATAAAAATGAACATATCTTGATTGAGGTGTTAAAATAAAATGGAACACTTTTTCCATGAAAAGGAGAATAAAGTAAACCTTCATGAATAATGATTTGGGAAATAGGGCAAAAGAAAAATCTTCAAAACTTCTAAATGGAAACCTTAAAGGTACGTAGGTGCCTCAAAAAGCTCATGCACTGCTTCATTTTAAAGCCTATGGTCTACCACACTGATGGACCACAGTTTGCTTCAAGTACAAAGATAAAGATTGGCCAAAGAGGGATTCGGCAGATCTTAGACAAAAGGATGCACCCGACTACTTATAACAATAAGATAACAAGGATACCAGAATCATAGTCTAGCCACCCATCATTCCCCTAAAGAGTAGTCAGGTTGACCTACAAAATCCTTGGCTGCAAAAGCCCATTGAGAGATTACAAACCTTACAATGCATGATAATCGACTTGCCTGTAGTGTTACTTCCTGTTGTAAATAATATTATTAAAGAGTTGACTGACATATAACGTTAGTTGTAATTAATTATTCTTTCTTTTTTTGCTACCTTGATTGGCTCCTTGTGATCTATATATTCATGTGTACTCTTCTTCTTCAATACAAGAAATACATATAGAGAATAAATCTCAATTTTCGTCCCTTCTTTTCATTTTTTTCCCCTCTTTACATTTTTCCTATCAACATAGTATCAGCCAGAACAGACGGTCCCTAATTTCTCTGTTGCATCACATTTTTTTTCAGCAACTAGTCCTTCCAAAAGAAGCCTTCTCAATCATTTCAAAAAAAGGTTTTTCCTGCATTTTTGGGTGGTTCACAGGGCAATCTTTGTATGTACCCTTAGATCTGGAATCTTTCTTCGGATTTGAACCTAAAACCCCACAACTCTACAGTCATTTTTTGCCCTACATCACATCTGTACGCCACACTTTTGAGTTTCAATGATTGTGGAACCCCCTTAGACCTGTTGGGTTTCATTGAAAAGAAAGGGACCAAAACCTAGTTTCTGCAGGAGTTCCAGTTCCTGGTTTTATTCCCAGGAGGTGGAACATCATTCAATCCTCTGAAAGATCTGCTTCACCGGAGCTCCAACCCTGAAGAAACTGTGATTTGTATTCTTCCCTTACCCCACTGCCTTTGCCTACGGTTGACCTAGGGTTTCGGTCAAAGGTGGGGTCCCTTTTGTTGTTTTTGGTTTCGTTCCTAGCAAGCGGCACATAACCTAGTCTTCTGCAAGATTGGCTTCGATCTGCTCCACCAGAGATCAGATCTTGGTGCTACTTTTCCTTTGTGGTCGCTCCTGGCCCACCTACCTCTCCATCTGGTTGACCAATGGTTTCGATCAACGGTGGGGTCCATTTTGCTGGTTTTTTCCAACACTGTTGTAGGATGTCAACAAGGTTCTTGTTTTGCATTTTTTGCTTCAATCAGGGCTTCGGGTTGTGTGGGGCCCAGCTTTGACCCTCCTTGCTGCCTTTGGGACATCACGGGGTTTTGCTTAGATCTAGAGGATTATCTCCCAGATTCACAGACACCCAACTGCTACACAGTCGAACCTATCTCTTATTTCACTCCATCAGGAGTTACTAGGGTTTTTGCCTTCGTGGGGCCCACTTATCTCAGTTTTTGCAGATGTTGTTCCAAGTTTTGTTTATTTCAGATTTATTTTATGCACAATGGCATCTCCTAATTCTTCTCATTTGATGGATCTTATCTCTTCTAATTCCCATCATATTGAAAAGATTACCAATGTACTTTTGAATGAAACCAACTACTTCCAATGGTCTCATTCGGCAAAAATGTTCCTCGACGCAAAGCAGAAATCTGATTATATTGATGGTACTTCTATGGAACCTGCTAAGGATAGTCCCACATACAGGAGATGGAAAGACAACAATTCCTTGGTTCAATCATAGCTCCTACACTCTATGGACGAGCATGTTCGTGGCCTAGTATATATCCTTCCCACTACAAAAGATGTGTGGGATACGGTTAAGCCTTTGTATTTGATGACGATAACTCGCTCGTATTTATAAGCTATATTAGGAGGCTGTTCATCTTCAACAGGGGAAGTTGTCCCTTATTCAATATTATTCCAAAATGGAGAGTTGTTGGTTAGAACTTGATTAGTTGGAGACCATCACATTTGAGTATCCTGCAGATAACTTATTACACATGCAATATGTTGAGAAATTGATGCAGAGCATAATACCAGTCCTTTTTTTTTTTTTCTAATTTCCGTGTCTCTGCTATTTTTGTTATGTTTTATTTTCTTTCTTTCTTTTGTTAGTTTATTTTTAGATAAGAATAATTATGTAATTTTAGTTTCCTTATTTGGGGGTAAGACAAGGTTATAAAAGCCCCTTTTATAGCTTGATGAAAAAACGATTGAATGAAATAAAATTTGAAGTTCTTCCGCAAGCATTGTGCAAGAATACCTTGGAGCGAGTCCTCGGAAACTCTGGTGAGATATCGGAGAGGCGTGAGGTCTTAGCGTGAGGCTATATCTTCTTCTTCTTCAGGTACATATCTTCTTCTTCTTCTCTCCTCTTCTCTTCGACCCCTCCTTTGTCTTTTCCCTATTTCCGCCACCCCTCCCTGAATTTCCAAGGCCATCCCAAGCCCATACAGCCATCGCCACCCCTCCGCATCTTCGTAACCAGCGTCGCCTTCCCTCATTAAGCCCTACAGCTTTGCCGCAAGCCCCCTTTGCTCCCTCATCTTTCGCTGTTACCTCCCATAAATCCATCTCCACTGCCGTAGCCTTAAGAAACCCATATAGTCCATGACCTCCCTTATCCCATTCGTATCCCCTTTAGTTCTATTTCAATCGAAACCCATTTAAAATCTCATGTGCCTAAGTTTCCAGCTTATTAACCCATATGCCATTTAATTCATTTAACTTTGAACCCTTTATTTTCATTCACACATTGGAATCTAAGGATACTTGCATAATTATGTGGTAATTTTATATTAATTAATTGCATTTATTAATTGAAATTTAATTTCCGCCTATTTTAGAATTAGGGAGCATTATTCTCATCCCTCTTAACTTTTATGGAACCAATTTAGGCATTTAGGATCACCCTATTAGTTGTCCTACATCAGAAATGGTGGACATTTGATTTACTTGCAGGGCTTCACCTCGATTTTGAGCCTATTTGAGCCCAGATTTTGAGAAAAAAGACCTCTTCCACCCCTGAATGAGGTCTATGCTACATTACTTTAGGATGAAAGGCGTCGCCTGGTTACGTCCTCTGCTTCTGTGTCTGTTGACCAATCAACTCTTGCCTCTACAAGGTCTTCCTCTCTCAAAGGGAAGGAACTGGTGAGTGATATATGGCAGGAAAGCAAAAGGCAAAAGAAGAAAGGTACCCAGTTTTACACGTACTGCAAGATGAATAATCACTATGTGGATTCATGCTAGACCAAAATATTCTACTTCTTGAAGAACGCACTACCTTAATTCCAAGAAAATACCAAAAAGAATCTAAATCTTTGATATTAAAGACTTGATGAAGATAATCCTTTAGAGTTTTGACAGAGGCCTCACTATTTTCCGGTCAATACTACAGCAACATGTACAACCAAAAGCATAATATCATATCCCCATTATCATTCAAAAAAATAAAAAAAGATCATCGTTGATGAATAAAGACAAAGTGCTCAAACTAATATCGAGGAAATTTATATGTGAGCAAGCACAACTAAAATTTATCAATCCAAGCCTGCATGATTGTTTAAGGTCATAGATTGCTTTGTGAAGTTTGCACACTTTACCTTGCTATCCCTATAAAGTAAAAACTTGGAGGTGGCAACTGGCAACATATAGAACTCTTCTTTTAAGGTACCTATGCAAGAAGGGATTCTTCAAAACTAACTAATGTACTGGCCAATGACTAGTGGCAGCAAAAGAAATCAATATACGGACCACCAAGGTAAGATTTTTGATGAGTGAAAAGGTCTCCACATATGTTTGTGTAAAGCCTTTCTTCACCATCCTTGCTTTGTATCTAACAATAAATCCATTCGGATTTGTGCTTAAGGGTAAAGACCCATTTACACCCAACTGGAGTTTTTTTCGAGAGAATGATCCATCATATCCATGTATAATTCCATTTAAAGAAAAGTAGTTCATTTTCCATATTAGCCTTCTAGACAAATGACAGAAAAATATCGACCCTTTTAGAAAGGGGAACTATGGAATTATAATAAGAAAAGAAGGAGATAAAAAATAACACACAGTATTTGGAGAAGAATTCTTCTCTAGGATTGTATTCTTGTATTCAACGTATAGAGGAGACATTAATATATAATACAAGGGGAGTCATTCATGGTGGCAAAAAAGGAAATAAATCAATGAATAATCAATTACAATCATTCCTGCAACTGTCGGTATATTATGAGTCATCTTTCCTAAACTAAAATTATTCCGGTCAACAATGTCTAGAACGTGGACCCACACGGTCTACTGGGTCCCACAACCCCAACCCCAACACCCCCCCACCCCACCCCACCGAGTTCGAAGATGTCGAGTAAGCTCAGCTTGCTAACCACAGAAGTGAGCTGATGTCGATGAATGGCCTTGGTTAACATATCCGCGAGCTGATCTTTAGATTTCAGAAAAGGGGTTAACAGGCGACCTTCATAAATATACTGACGAAGGAAGTGGCAATCGACTTCAATATGCTTGGTCCTCTCATGAAATACTAGATTAGAGGCAATGTTGATGATAGCTTAATTATCACAAAACATGATAAGTGGATTAATAGGAGAAAATCTCAACTCAATAAGGAAATGTCGGATCCAAAGTAACCGCAATATTGGTCATCGCACGATACTCCGCTTCAGCACTAGAACGGACAACAACAGACTTCTTCTTACTGCGCCAGGAGACTAAATAAGAGCCCAAGAAGACACAGTAACCAGAAGTGGAGCGGCGATCATTAGGATAGTCGGCTCAATCAGCGTCTAAGTACCCACGAACAGAGAAAGAAGATTGTCGTTCAAAAAACAACCCCCTGCCAGGATGAGCCTTGCGATATCGAAAAATGTGAAAGACAGCATGAAGATAGGTATCTCATGGAGCGTGCATGAACTGGCTGACTACACCAACAGTATAAGATAAATCAGGTCAGGTGATAGTGAGATACATCAGTTTCTCAACCAATTTCTGATAGAACGCAAGAGTATCAAGGAGAGTCTCGTCTGAAGCAAATAACTTGGTGTTAACATCTAGTGGAGTATTAGCACGTTTGCATCCAGAGTATCCGGCATCATGTGGAAGATCGAGGGCATACTTTCGTTGAGAGAGAGAGAGGCCTCGAGAAGAACGAGCGACCTCAATCCCAAGAAAGTAACGCAGGAGGCCCAGATATTTAATATCAAATGTGTGTCGTAGATACTCTTTGAATCTAAAAATGGTCGTATCATTATTACCCGTAAGAACAATATCATTAACATAAAACACTATAAGCATTACCACAGAGTGAAGGCGGTAGATAAAAACAGAGTAATCCGTCTGGCACCGGGAGAAACTATAAGGTAATAAAGCACTACTGAACTTCTCAAACCAGGCGTGTGGAGACTACTTAAGGCCATAAAGAGCCTTCTTGAGTCTGCAAAGAGATCGAGGCTCCCCCTACTTGACAAACCCTGGAGGGGGAGAGCATATAGACTTCATCCAGTAGATCGCCATGGAGGAAGGCATTCTTCACATCCAAATGATGAAGAGGCCAGTCATGAGTAGTGGCAATGGAGATCAGAACACAAACAAAGGTAATCTTTGCCACAGGAGAGAAGGTTTCCTGGTAGTCTACCCCATAAGTTTGCGTGAAGCCCTCGGCAACGAGGCGAGCTTTGTATCTAGCAATGGATCCATCTGCATTATGCTTCAAAGAGAAGACTCACTTGCACCCAACTGGAGTCTTCCCTGGAGGGAGAGATACAAGTGGAAGATGGAAGGTAGAAGAGAGATGCAAGGTCTTAGAGACAGGAATTGTCCCTTTACCCACAATAGAAGTAGAAGAGCTATTAGTTAATTTGACTTGACCACAAGAAACAGAAGAGAGGGAAAAGAAAAGGGTAGACATACCAGCCATATGATCAGTGGCCTCGGAATCGATTATCCAAGAATGAGATGAAGCATGATTAGTAAAGGACTCAGTACCTGAAGTAAAGGAAACAGCATTAGAAACCTCAGAGGGTTGAAGACGCTCCAGTCGTTGCAGCATTGAGTTAAACTCCTATCTGGTCATTAGGGCACTATCAGTAGTCACAACAGACGAAGAAGTGACAAGAGGAGCAGTGGAGAGATTAGCTTGCTTTGGTCGGCCATGAAGCTTGTAACATGAATCAACATAATGATTGTTCTTCTTGCAATAGGTGCAGAAACGAGTGCCCTTCTTCCATGGACCTTTGGTGTCCCAACAGGTGCCAGAAGATGTATCCTTGGCCCATGAAGGTGAACCCTCATGAGTAGGAAGCATGAAAGGGTGAGCAGCAACTAAGGCAGAGCGTTCAACTGGCATAGGAGTCACAAAAAGATGACGCCGATCATCCCGAAGTAATGCAGAGTAGATCTCATCCAAAGAGGGTAGAGGTTGTTGCCCAAGTAGTTGGGCCTGTGTAGGTTCAAGTTCAGGATTGAGGCTAGCTAATAATGAAAAAATCCGTTGTTGGTCAACGTACTTGCGAAACTTTAGTGTGTCTGCAAGAGCCGTAAAGGTAAAGAATTGAAGTTGATCCAGTTCCAACCAATAAGACTGCATCTTCGAATAATACTGAAGAAGAGACAACTCCCCATGTCGAAGAGTGGCAGCAATCTGAGATAACTCATAAATACAGGCAGGATTATCCCCATCCGAATAGAGTGTCTTCACCGTGTCCCAGACATCTTTCACAGTAGGAAGAGTATACACAAGTTTCCGAACTTGATCTTCCATGGAATGAAGAAGCCGAAACTGGACCAGAGAGTTATTCGCGATCCAAGCGGAATATTTAGGATCAGTCTTAGCTGGTTCGGGAGCAATACCATCAATAAAAGAGGCCAGTTTCTTTGCAGTTTATTTGTTGGTGCCCCATGATGTCCTCATCGTTCTCTTTCTTCCATCATGGTTTGTAGAGTCAATTTTTTTTGGGAAATACTGATTACCATCGGTGAGATCTAATATTCAAACTTTGTTCATTGCTAGAGTTATGTTCATCATTGAAGTTACTATTTTTTTTTTTTTTTTAAAGATAACTTCATTATGAAAGAAGAAGAGCAAAAACAGCAAGCCAAAAGAAGGCTGCAAAAGGCACAGATTACAAAAATGAATTTACAACTTCATAAGCTGAAGATAACCCCTGACAAGCCAACTCATCTGCAGATGAATTAGTTGATCAAGGTGCCCAAGCAACCTTAAAACCAAAGGAGGCAATAATATGCCGAATCCTATCAATTTTGTCCAAGAACACCCATGGGCATTGAGAACCCAAGGCCCACCCAGCAACAACCTGAGAATCACCTTCTACTAAACTCCCAGGAACTTCTAACTTCTCCAACTCCAAAATACCATGCCACAGAGCAAAAAATTCTGCCTCAATAACTGGACCATTGTTGATTGGACCAGCATAGGAAAGCACAACAAAACCTAAATCATTACGGATGATCCCACCATATCCTGTCAGACCAATCTCACGCATACAGCTTCCATCAAAATTTAACTTAAACAAACCAGAATCAGGAGGAGACCAAGAAACTTGATGCATTCACACCAAGTTATTCTTTACTGAATCAACAGAAGTCCAATCAATGCACAGATCGGAAACTAAAAATCCCCTAAACTTTGCTGACCCAATCAACCACCAAGGTGTTGTGTGCCCATGCCTTTAAACACACTTCCTTGAGGACCATTGAGTGTGTAGAGAAGATGTTGCACTAGTAATCAGTATCACAATAGCAATGAGCAATCAATTTATTAATATTATTAGATCACAAATGTCAACTTCAAGATAATAATATATCTCAAAAAATATATAGTCAAGCTAATGTGATATTAAAATCTTAAATGTGACAACCAGGTTATGCTATTAATTCCACAACTGAGTTAATGGCATGAACACATCCAAACAACATATGCACAGAACCAACTACAAACATGCCCTAAAGGTTTGGCATTTGGACCTAATTTAAACAAAGATATATTTAAGAATATCAGTAACTCCACAGACGGATTTTCTTCGGGATATGTTACATTTAAGCAGACAGCCAAATCTTGCAAAGTTCTAACTTTAAACATTACAGCTACATAAAATTACACAGCTTGAGCTGAATAGTTAATATATCAGCAGAAAGCAACAACAAACTCTGCAACTTTCTGTCCATGAATGTGGATGTCAAGAAAAATAATATTAGACTACCCAAACATTCATAAATTGTAAACATTGTGATATTAGGATATTCTCCCAACACACTTATCATCATAGTGAAGTAGTTCTTATATAATAGAAAACACCTTTCAAAAATAATAATAATAATAGAAAATACATCAAGCACATCATAATATGTCATTGTAGCATGAAAGAAGCATATCAACAGATGTCATTCATATTACCTAACAGGCCAACCCTGAGAATTTTGACAAATCTCAAACATGAGTTCTTTTTTTTCCTTTTTTGGTGTTGGTGGTAGTGGGTTGGTGGGTGGGAGGGAAGGGGAAGGGGAAGGAGATATAAAGGAGAAAAACAAAGGAAAATTGAAGAACGAATTGATTAAGATTCAAAAGATGATAACATTATCCAGAACCAAACCTCCAAAATCTCATGCATTCTCTTCATGTTAAGAGCAGGAGGACCCTCACACTTGAGCCGCACCACCTCTGACAGGTTCCACTTCTCATGGATGGTATTCACAATAGCTTGTGTAACACCTGCACCACCAATCTTTGTCCTCGACTTCATCCGAACCGCCAAATTCCGCAGCCTCCGTAGCTCCAATTCTGGAAGCGTCAATTCCGCCAGCGAAGTCTTACTCTGCCTTCTTCGGACTAAACTCCTCTCATCTTTCTCTGCCACCACTGGCTTCTCCCAAGGAAATAGAACTTGCCCATTCCCCTCCATACGGTCATTCTCAAGACCAAATGGAGAGTCTACTGAAAACCCGCCTCGTGAATTTGGTAATGTGCCTTCCTCCACATAGAAAATGTCTTCTACAGAACCTTTCTCTGGAACTCTATCCTTCCTTTCAATCATTTCATCTACATATCCAAATCTCTTTAATTTCTCCACAATCCGATCCATTGTACTGCTCCTAGTACTACCATCCTCATCATCTTCACTTGAAACTCCACCAGTTCGGTAATCTAAAACTTCTTGTGGCCTTTTGGGTAGATTCTGGAGATGGCTTTTGTTCCATTTATGAATCCAATTCGTATTCGGGAAAGTGCCATTGGAGGGGGATTGAGAATTGGGAATTTCTGCAGAGAAAGGGAGCCCGTTCTTCAGGTTTTCAGTGATTAGACTGGATTTCCTTTGTGGGTTTTTCTCAGGTAAGGAATCTGAACTGATTGTGTTATAGGGAGAACAGAAATGGTGTTTTCTTGGGAGATTTGAATTTGAGTGGTTGGGTCTGAGGAATTGCAGACGGTACCCATGGAATCTGGAGAGAGAGTCAACAAAGGTTGTCGGGTAAATTTGTAAGGTTGGTACAAGAAACATTGAATTCAAGTTGATACGATAAGAGAAAGAGAGAGGGGGAGAGAGAGATGTAATTGAGAAGAGGAATCACGATATTCTTGGAAGGTTTTGGATATTTGGGTTTAAAGATTACAAAACCCAAAAATGGTCCGACGAAGAGCAGGAGAAAATCATTCTCTCATCCCATCCATATCTCAGATTCCACGAAGAAGGAAATATCAGGCATGAGACGGCAAGGGTCTCTAGTCGCCAAGGACCAACAAGACAATGTATCCTCACAGACTTTCAAGAAAAAAAACATATTTATTTTCATAATTTTTTTTAAAATGTAAATTTGTAAAGTCCAATTTTTTTTAGAAGAATAGATTTTTTTCCATCCACTCACGTGGATACATATTTTTTTAGTAAAATTTATGAAGCACACCTAGTCTTTAAAAACACCTTAATCATATGCATTTTGTCTTAATCAATTAATTAAATGAGTTGACAAAATTTAATTAAAATTAAATAATTTAATTCAAACTGATTATTTTTTAAATGTATTAACTCCATCTAACTAAGATTAAATGAACTCATCTTTTTCAATACATTCACAAAATAGGTTGATTCAAAAGATCTCAACCCATAATAATAAACAACATGAGTGTACATGAATTAAACTATTTTAACCAATTTAATAAAAACTGAATGCATTCTAATAAACAACATGAGTGTACATGAATTAAACTATTTTAACCAATTTAATAAAAACTGAATGCATTCTAATTCGTACCAAACTTATTTAACTTATTAAATATAGACAATTTTAAATAAGTTGATCAACTTCACAAGTGACTCTCACTTAATCAATACCTCTTTTTTCTTCTCACTTAATCAATGCCTCTTTTTCTTACTTTGGTAGTGACTTTTAAAAGAATCTCATAGCACACCTAAAGTTCAGATGCACTAAGTCTTTAGTAAACCACGGCATCGAGTGACCACAAAATTCAAAACCGGAACAATATACCTATTAAAATAAACCTTCATGCAAAGAGTGATTGTTAATTAGTAACCACACTCAAGTGAATATTTTAGAATTTTATCAAATATCATAAACTTTTAAATAATAAAAGAAGGATAGCTATTCTCATGCGGGCTTTTTGTATATATAGGAATTAGTGAATTCCTGATTTTATCAAATCGGCTCACCGAAATTCATATGAACAATTAATCGACTATCCAAAATTCACCTCGACTATCCAAAATTTTATCGTTCATGCGAAATATTTGATTTTACTGTTCATGCGAAGGGTAAAATCAAGAATCTATTAATTCTGGTGTCTGATTATACAAATTTTTCATAGAAGAATCGTTACCTTAAAAGAATTATGAAGCTTCTTTCAAATAACTTTACGATACTTTTTCTAGGAAAAAATCTGTTTCTAGACTAGTTTGGTTCTATTTCAGTGCTGTGAATTCAAATTTTTTAAATTAACCATGTGATAATTTTCTAAGCCTATAAAAATAAAATATTTTTTGAATTTATCTAAGTACCAAATAGTTCTCTCTAAATACCAAGTACCCAGCATATTCTTGACTGTCTAGCGAGATATCTAATAAATTGGTCCCAAACAAAATAAAGAAAGCTGTACCTTTCTTTATGACTTTTCAGTGTAATCTTCTTCTCTTCTTACACAAAGAAAACGCACTCTTTGGCTGCAATTGGATAGGGTAATGGGAGTAATGGAGGGTAATTTCATTACTCTTCTTTGCTGACCGAGAGGTAAGAGTAAAAAATTAATTTTTTACTTTTCTCCTATCACATTTGAAAATACTTTTTAAGCAAAAGTATTCACCTATCCATAATACCTAAGGTAACTCCTAGTCAAAGATAACCTCAAGTAGCCCCTACAAAATTTATCCCTTATTCAAATACAATCTTCTTTTTTCATTTTTGGCTGTGAGCACAATGAAAAGAAAATTAAAAATTAATTTAATTTAATAAAGTCTACAATAAATTTTACTAATCTTTTTGAGTTGAATTAGAAAATTTGTGTAAGTTATTCGACTTAATTAAATGTCAAATCAAGTACTAAGAATGTGTTGTTAGGGAATACACCCAACACCCACATTAAAGAGAAATAACACACGAGATATACATGGTTCGGCCACCTTAGCCTACGTCCACAGGAGAGTATAGATTTTATTCACAGAGAAAAATACATAGATACAGTAATTGGATTCTAAGATCTCTTTTAGTATCTTCTCTCTCTCTCCCTCACTATACCTCTGCTGCAAGAGGCCCCTTGTGGCCTCGGAAGGCACTCGACCAAACGAGAGTTCTCTATGAGAATATCCACCATATATAAGATGAAAAACCTGCTGAGTATAAAAATCTCAGAGGATTTTTAGCCTATTTAATTGGTGCTTAGTTAATTGGTAGTTGCCTCATTGAAGAGGTCTTTCCAATCTAGGACTCCTTCCTTCTTTAGTGGAGAGTAAGCCACACGTTCCAACATGTGTTTGGATAAGGGGTTTGTAAGGAGAATGAGGTATTATCTCTCGTTACTCTTATTTGATAATTAAAGAGTAAAGGTAAAAAATTTCAATTTTACCTTCGTTTACCACTCCACAGTGGCTTCACTCTCACTTTTGAAAATCCTTTGAAGCAAAAAGTATTTATAATTAGTTACTCACTTCTGATTATCCACTTTTACAAAATTTACCCATAATCCAAATGCAGCCTTAACTAGCAACTTCTGACCATTAACATAAGTTGGATTCACTAGTGATCGATTTCGACTAGTGAATTACAATGTGAATTCAAACTTTGTTCAATTTATCTCCATTAAATTTATTCATATTATCGTGTTAAGACTCTAGAAAGTTTAGCATGTATCAAATGATTTATGTTTAAAGTTTTAAACAAAGTGTTGCAGTTGACCAGTGAATCTATTTTAGACATGCAATACTCTGTATGATTTTATTTTATTTTTCAATTTTCTGAATTGTCATAGGACATATGGATGTTGACTTGAGTTTGTAAAAATAGAGTATTTTAAAGAACCAACAATCGTAAAAAAGTATTTACCCTCACATTGTAGTCATCAGTGAGTATAATGCAAGTCCTAACAAATCTTCCTCTAATATCTCTCAAACCTAGACTAAGTTTATAAGTTGCATGACATTGTATAATATTGAAAATGCAACTCTAAATGCATCAATTCGATCACCTAAAATATTACATATAAATATATGAATAAAATATTTTACCTTAAGCATCCCTCTATCCCTTTGGTGGAGTTCAAAAGTTATCGAAATGATCATTGAGCGCGTAACCTTTCAAGTCAAGGGACACCACTAACCTTTTTTAATAATCAATGTGTGTAAGTTTCTTAGAACACTCAACTAATTATCAAGGCATGTGTAAGTCTTCCTACCTGCACACATGGTGTAAACTCTATAAGGAATGACTCTTTGAGATAGAGTGGAGATTGTACTTAAGACTCCCGTTTCCTGAAACCATCACTCTAATCCCTTTGTGTTATTGACTCCTCTAATTTAAAGACACAAATTTAAATAGTGACCTTCAAAAATAATATTTACTCTAAATGAATTTTAATTTTTTTTAAATCAATTATTGTATTTAGGAGGAGATCTATGAATTTTATATTGGGGTGGGGGGTAAAAATAAATTTTAATGTCATGAAGTATTTTTGATAGAAAAGATCAACCAAATTAGTTCCAAATCTATTGTTTCACTAACTCGTCGTCCAATACTAATTCAATTGCATAACAAATAATAAAGTTCAATATAAAAATAAAAATATTATTATCATTCATTAATAATATTTAATATTTTAATCATATAATAATAATAATGCATAAATTTAAAAATAAAACTCCTTAAATTGTAATGTTCTTTCTTTTGTCTATTTTCTTTACAAATTAAGAATATTTAATATTTTAATCATATAATAATAATAATGCATAAATTAAAAAAAAAAAACTCCTAATGTTCTTTCTTTTGTCTATTTTCTTTACAAATTGTCGAGTGATAACCAAATGCTTTATTTATTTTCTTCTTTCTCCTTTCTTTTCTTCACCTAAAAGTTAAAAAAGAGAAAAAATTGTAGCCAGTTGAAATTGAAAAAAATATCTGCAGCAAGAGAGAGAGTTCTCACAATTTTAGCTTCAAATTTTCAGTTCTCAAAAATTATTTTTAAGATCTTTTCTATCAGCAAAGTAAGCACAGACCTTACTCAAATTTAAATTTAAAGAGAACACACAACACTGTTATACTACTATTACACATATTTTGTATTTGAGCTCACTTAAGTATATTTATATTGCTGGTCTGCACATCAATGAAAAAGCATAGAGTACTATATGCAAAGCAGGGTCCACTCTAAGACCTAAAAAGTAAAAACCAAAGGGTGTATGAAGATTTTATTAGAATTGGTCTCAAGAGAAAGTTCTTGTACAGCCACTACTTAGCATAAAATTCTTCCAAAATTCACTTTATGCAATTTTTTTATATAGAAAAACAATTATCAACTTTTAAAAATCTCATATTTCTTGAAAAAATGTAAACTATAAAAACTTGTAGAGATCTAAAACATCAAATTGAAGTATTTATATTGAATCAATCTTGATCTTCCTATTTAAACACAAAAATAAGGTGGATACATCAGAAAAGTATAAAATAAAGTAAGAAAAATAAAAGAAATCGAGCCCCTCTACAATCTCTAGGTTAAAAGCTATCATTTTTAGGGTTTGTGATCAGTTGCAGAAATTATTTTTAGGGTTGCTGAAGTCTGGTCTTCTCTTGGATTAACATACTGGACAATTCACTAAGTTGTCATTTATCTTTCATGGTGTTATAGTTAATTTGAAATTGCCGATATTGAGGAGGTAACGAGTTCAAAATGAACTGGACCAAAAAAGAGTCATCCACACTCATGACTCACTCATCCTTAGGTTTTTCAGTTGAGCAGCGATAGTGGACATCTCAATCACATGCTCATACATACCACGATTCCAATCGAACTTCATGGTAGTAAGTATGGCCATAAGTGTCCCGGCTAGGGACCTATTAGCAGACTTGAACTTATCTTCTACGCTTTTAAGGAATTCTTTACCATTCTCAAAAGCAGGTAGGGAGGACTTGATGTTGTGGTCATTGTCATGTCGCATAAACTTGAGACTAAGTCTATTTGACTTAACTCACGCTTCATGGGATAACCTCTCTGCAGTTGTACTCTCATCAGTAATGGTAGGCTTATCATCAACCAATGCCTGATCAAGGTCAAGTACATCTAAGTGAAATTCGACTTGTTCTTTCCACTCAGAGAAGTTTGACCCATTAAGCATGGGAACAGATGAGTATCGTGCATGCAATGGGACAGATAATGAAGCTAATGTACATAATTTCATGATCACTACATATTGCTATGAGTTTTAAACATTATTTGAAACACATAAATAATTTAACTTTAGTGAACATTGTTATCGGATCTACATTTGGATAATCTTATGAAACACTATAAACGTTACGATGATTCCCAATCACCGATAGGACTAATTAACTAAGTACAAGTGACTAAATATCATAGTCACCTTTCGGTGTTCGTACAAATACCCGTCATTTATCCTATCCCAATCCTTTAACCACTCGGAACGGTGCACCTTTGGGCCAACCTAATATCTCTATGATTAGGGATTGTGATTTGCAAAACCACTATCATTTAACACTTGGGAAGAGTATTAAAACTGTTATATGACTCAACATCCAAAACATTCCAGTTGGGCCACTTTGTGACTACCAAACTGTATCATAATATGAATCTAAGTCAAAGATAATGAATTCACATCTTAATAGAGTCTTACATAATCTATAAACAACTCATTGAATATAAGGATATCATCAGGTGTTCTTACAATTTGATTAAAATACCATAATCAATAGTATACATAAAAAGATCCAGCGACCTATCGCCATCACCGATCTGTCGATGGGCCAACAGGTTGGCAGTACCGATTGATCAACTAGAGGTCAATAAAATTTACAATGCCTTTTCCATAATTCTGATAGCCTTTAGCGACAGATCGGTGTGAGCGATCGATCGGTCAAAGTGCAGAACAAATTATGAGTAATATAACACTGAATATTTATTATTATGGCCAACCGATCACTACTACCGATCATTGATTCATGAACCACACTCTGATACCAAGTTAACTTGATAGAATATTTTCTTAATAAGGATTTTATCTTTGGGCATGGGGATTCGAATTAACGTCATAATACACCCAATATACAAACATAAAATCAATCCACTAACTTTAATCCACAAGATCTGAATCAAATGGTGTTTTACAAATTAATGAACATTAGGCGGAAATAAGACATCATAATATATTAAACACATACTCGAAGCCATTGCTTATCAAGTGTATGTCTCAGTTGTCTTTCGCTGTACTTCTTTGATTCTCTTCCAAACACAGATTCGAGACTGATGTGATGATTTCTCTACAATACACGAACAAAAAAGGAACCAACAATTGCCTCTGGATTTCTCTTTTTTCCTCTTCGTAACGACCTGACCTTACTATTCTCAAGTGTGATATTGTCCGCTTTGGGCCCCACGTGGACCCGCACAGTTTTGTTCTTGGGCCATGGCGCACATGGCTAGGCCCAAAAGGCCTCGTACAAGAGGGGAGGGGGGGACTTCTCTCATATAAACGCCCACCCCACCCACCTCACAATTAATGTGGGACTTTGAGGTGGGTGGTGGGTGTTACAATCCACTCTCCTTAAGACTAGAGCCATCCCTGGCTCTGTCACATCACAAAGGTAGAGGGCCTACACAGTTCGAGTGTTGAATCGTGCTCTGATACCAATTATAACGACCCGACCCGACCATTCCCAAGTGTGATATTGCCGCTTTGGGCCCCAAGTGGACCCGCACGATTTTGTTCTTGGGCCCTGGCCCACATGGCCATGCCCCAAAGGCCTCACACAAGGGAGGGGGGGGACTTCTCTCATATAAACTCCCGACCCCACCCACCTCACAATCGATGTGGGACTTTGAGGTGGGTGGTGGGTGTTACATTCTTCCTAAATCTCTCTCTCAGATTTGCATGAGGTAATAGAATATTGAGAGTGTGTTGTGCTGAGCAAGAAGGAGGACCCAATGGCAGTTTCAAAGCCTTAAACCCACACTCCATCAAAATGGGTAACTGACCCAATAATGTCTTTCAACCTTTACATGCAAGAGATGAATGTGACCTTTGAGTTTTTTGAATTCAAGTGTGTGTATGTGGACCACATCATGGAGACCGTTAATCTTACATAACTCACTTTCAAAGAAGACCTGAGTTTGTTACAATGTCTACTGAACCGGCGAAACAACCTTCAAGCCTAAGACCTTGAATCAATATTTAAGAGCTTGAGGTGAACTTCAAAACATGTTGTAGAAATAAAGAGATGTGTATTATATTAAATCTCTATGCTATTACATGTATATATAGCCTCTAGCCGACCCTAGGGCTATTACAATCAAACTCTTAACTCTTAACATAATTCTAAATAAAATGCATCTCTTAATTAGAGATTAACCCAACTTAGACTCCTAATCACACAATAATTCTATTAATATTAAAACTCTAAATATATTCAAACACGCCCTTACAAGCTGAAGCGTGGATGAACGTGAAGATAACGGCAGGTGAACTGCAAAAGTGGCACACCGATTGAACAAGAAGGGGCAGCGTTGACTGGTTGCAAATATGCTTTTATGTGGCAGCGTTGATTGGCTGCAAAATGACAGGTGCCGAACACCTGAAAAACAAGGCATAATAAATGCCAAAATAAGCTGAAGTCATCATATTGATCAATCAGATCGGAAAGGCCAGCAAACAAAATAGCTGAAGCCATAAAGGCTAGCAAATATTGTAGCCATAATGGCCAACAAATAAAAGGCTGTGGCTATAAAATACCAGCAAATAAAAGGATGTAGCCATGAAGGCCAATAAAGAGGAATGATGAATTAGAGTCCTCCAAATAAAACCGATGAATTTTGGTGAAAAATAGACATCTGTCCAAAACATGTCGTCTCATATTGGAGAAACGACAAAACAAGGTGTGTTTCTCCTCTCAACACTCACAGCTGTGTGCACCTGAAGCTTGTGTTTCTCCTCTCAGCACTCAATTATGTGCACTTGCACCTTCACTGTTTGGCTGCAATGTTGTCTCCTGTTCTTGTAGAGGCCAAGAGCACACACGACCAAGAGGCCTACACTGTTGATGTGTGTGGCTTGAATCCAATCTTAAATTGGAAAGAATTCTAATCTAAGTGGGTTTCTTATTTGAAAATAAAGATACGGTGAAGAGGTACACGACACCGATTGAATGGGTCGGCTACAACATTATATAAAGGGTTGTTGCATGACAAGGATACACGGCAGAGAAGAGAAAGACGAGATAGAGAGAAGAGAGAGATCTGCATACAGCCAGATCTGTGAGAGCCGTGAGCAGGTGGGTTCGCTGCATACAACAAAGGTATTGTTCTTGGACTGGCTGGAAGCAACAAGGAAGGGGACAACAGAGATTGCTGGTCCAGATCTGGGTGCTCACAGAAACACAGAACAGGGCACGACTACAAGGTGGTTTGTCTGATTGGTTTGAGACAATTGGAGAGGTAGCAGATAATTCATATCTGCAGACAGTTGAGGTGAAGCAGACCTAAATAGAGTTTGGGTTCTTCAATCACTTTTATTATTCTCTTTCTTGTAGTGTGTAAACTAATTCTTCTATCTTAATAAAATCTCTTTCACTCTCCTGTGGAAGTAGGCCGAGAGGGGCCGAACCACGTTAATTTGCTTGTGTTGGATTGTGCTTGATTTTCTCGTTCGATTATTCTTGTTTATTCCACTGTAAGAGTTAATAAGTGGTATCAGTAGCTTTGGTTGGAGACTAGAGACTCGTGGGTGAATGGATCACAGCACACAAGGAGGCTTCAGGTTGTTGGAGGTGATGAAAATCAACACCGCCTGAATGATTAACCTCAATGGAGCAAATTATTTATTGTGGAAGGCAAGGATAAAAGATCTTCTGTATTGTAGAGATCTCTATAAACAGATCGCTAGGGAGACCGAAGGTGCAAGCGACGGAGTCTTCCGATGACAAGGGGAAGACAAAACTGAAGGTTGAGATGTCTGATGATGAATTGAACGATCTTGATAGGTGGTGCCTCAGTTTCATTCGATAGTGGATGGACGACAGTGTATTTCATCTGGTGTCCACTGAAACAACGGAACAATCTCTCTAGAATAAATTGGAGGGATTATATGCGAGAAAGATTGCGGGCAAAAAGACGTTTTTAATCAGAAAGTTGGTGAATCTGAAGTACAATGAAAGTACTTCGATTGCAGAGCATCTGAATGAGATGTAGAGTAAAGTTCAATCAACTCTCATCCATGAAGATGGTTCTTGATGGTGAGTTGCATGCCAATCTACTTCTCAGTTCTCTACCTGAGAGTTGGGAGACCTTGGTGGTGTCACTCAACAATTCAGCGCCAGAGGGTATTGTCACTAACGTCTGTGACAAACAGTTTGCTGAACGAGGAGACAAGAAGAAAGTCTTCGGTGGGTTCTTATCAAAAATAGTCTCAGACACATGCTCTCTTTACAGAAAACAAAGGGAGAAACAATAGCAGAAAACCTCAAGACCATGACAAGTTCAGAGGGTTAAGGTCAAAATCCAGAGGGAGAGATGGAGGAAAGCTTAGATGTTTCTACTGTGAGAAAGAAGGGCATAAGATGATGGACTGGAACAAAAAGAAGCGTGATCTGGAAATCAGATCACAAAGTTCAGGTCAATCAAATGTCGTACAAAGTGACACAAACAATCACAAGTATGAATAATCAAACTGATCAGTGGATTTTAGACTCTGGGTGTTCTTACCATATGTGTCCACGCAGAGAGTCGTTTGACACATACAAACCCTGTGATGAAGGACCTGTCTATGTGGGCAATGGTGCGAGTTGCAAAACCATTGGCGTTGGGACAGTCAAAATCAGGATGTTTAATGGCATGGTGAGAAAGTTGGAGAATGTGCGGCATGTTCCTGAGTTAAAGAAATATTTGATTTCTTTGGGGACACTGGACACTGATGGGTTTACCTTCAAGGCGAAGGATGTGGCTTTAAGAGTTTCTAAAGGAGCCATGATCGTCATGAAGGGGAAGAAGGAAAATAATCTGTACACACTGGAGGGAAGTACAGTAATCGACCGGCAGAGGGATAGTACTAGTTGGGCCGCAGGAAGGAGGAAAAGAAACAAAAAGTCAGGTGACAGGTATGACTTAAAAAAAAAAGTTTCTTTTATAGGTTGTGATGGTCCATTCGAGTTCCATGGTGCTAATGGAGATGGAAAAGCGAAGGGGATGAAAAATCATATAGAGAAAAAGTCGGCGGGTCCGACACAGTCGGTGGCGGGTCCAACAAAGTCGATGACAGACGTTAAGTTCAAGCGAAGCTTGGGCTTGGGGCAATTCTTCTAACTAAAGAAGACAGTTGGAGCACCCCAAAACGTGGGGGTGCGCGCATCTCACACAGAGATGCAGGTGGGTTGCAGTTGCAGGTGGAGCGAGGCCGGGAGTGGCCAGCGTGTATAGAGGTGCAAAGTTGCAAATGCAGTGGAGGATCATTGTTTCAGATCGTCTTCGATGTCGGTGGAATTCTCGCCAAGGTGGAGATTATTGACGTGTGTGGCTTGAATCCAATCTTAAATTGGAAAGAATTCTAATCTAAATGGGTTTCTTATTTGAAAATAGAGATACGGTGAAGAGATACACGGCACCGATTGAATGGGTCGGCTACAACATTATATAAAGGTTGTTGCATGACAAGGATACACGGCAAAGAAGAGAAAGACGAGATAGAGAGAAGAGAGAGATTTGCATACAGCCAGATCTGTGAGAGCAGTGAGTAGGTGGGTTCGCTGCATACAACAAAGGTTTGTTCTTGGACTGGCTGGAAGCAACAAGGAAGGGGACAACAGAGATTGCTGGTCCAGATCTGGGTGCTCACAGAAACACAGAACAGGGCACGACTACAAGGTGGTTTGTCTGATTGGTTTGAGACAATTGGAGAGGTAGCAGATAATTCATATCTGCAGACAGTTGAGGTGAAGCAGACCTAAATAGAGTTTGGGTTCTTCAATCACTTTTATTATTCTCTTTCTTGTAGTGTGTAAACTAATTCTTCTATCTTAATAAAATCTCTTTCACTCTCCGTGGAAGTAGGCCGAGAGGGGCCGAACCACGTTAATTTGCTTGTGTTGGATTGTGCTTGATTTTCTCGTTCGATTATTCTTGTTTATTCCAGTGTAAGCGCTAACATACACTGTGACCTTACACGATGTTGGCTCTCAATTGTATCAGTTGTGTCTCTGATCTCTACTAGCAAGGGTCTCTTTTCTCAAGTTGATTCCATGGTGATCTGCTACATATGGACGACTCCACCAACTGCGGTCACCACGTCTGACTGGGTGGATGCCCCAATCAACACCACACGCAGTTGCCTTTCTCCTCTATCTCGTAGGACATTCCTCTCAGTTTGCTCTAGCTGACTTGCTTGCAGAGATAAGTTCATGTATCACCCTTAATGCCGTGTACACAACCCCAAGGTAGGTAAAGCCTCTACTTCACCGATCTGCCTTCTTGCACACCCGGCAGCAACACAGACTCCTCACAGCTAATATCACTCTGTCTTAGCTTTCTCACATCAGTTTCTTCTGTAGTAAAAAACACTGCTTGCTGCAAGTCTTGGCTGTAGACAAATCTCTCTTAGAATACCTCTCATAAGCACACTCTATACCTTGAATTGCACAGTACTGATGGATGTAAAACTCTCTGACTTCTCTTCAGTGAGTTACAGATAGATCTGTATAGCCATGATACGTCCCAGTCAAAGCTAATATAAATGACTAGATAGAATTCTTCTTAGGGCGAGAATGAGCCACAATATTTGGATTGTGAATGAACTTACTTTTTTTACTGCATATTGTAGTTTAAATACAGAAAGGAAAAAAAACAACCAACTCCTAAACACACGACCTTAACTACTAAAGATAAGGGCTCAATCAACTATTAGCAAAAAAATAGCTAATACTTATTCAACTAGCAAAATAATAGCTAACAAACACTAGACCTAGTCTTTCAACGAAACTCCAACAGCTCCTTGAGAACAACCCGCGTACTATGCATATTTCCCATCATGTTAGGAACCTTGAATTCTTCTTAGGAACACGTAGCAACAGCTCCTTGAGAACAACCCATGTACTATGCATGTTTCCCATCATGTTAGGAACCTTGAATTCTTCTTAGGAACACGTAGCGATCTTATTGGCTTATCGCCACCAACTTGATGTTCTCAAATCTACTATGCAGTCCTTTTAGTAGACCTTATGGCCTCCACCCAACGCTAAACTTGCTGCAATTCATCTTTCCTCTTTGGTTGTTGTGTTTGCGTGTTAACCACACTCAACAACGTGTGTTACAGAAGTCCCTCATAGTGCTTCTCACGAGCACTGCTCTCAGAATTTCAACTGAGAAACACACCCGCCGTGCTCTCTCTTATGCAGTTTTTCCACACGTTGGAAGCCTAATTTTAGTCTCTTATATAGTCTACAGTCGGTCTAGGACTCTCACATCGTCTCTGCTGGAGATTCACACACGTTGTCACATTGTTTGTCTACTTTCTGTTGTTTGCAGAAACCTTTCAGTCGTGCTTTCTCTAACAACCTCAAATCTTAACCACTCACTTTCTCGGTGGTCTCTGCGCTGGCTACAACCAATCTCAGATCGACCTGGTTGCTTTCTTCTTGAAATCCCAACTACCGTCTCGCTAAAGAATGATCAGCGAAACCCAGATCTAGCACAGATATGTCCTGTTGGTTTGACTCTACAAACCGATCGTATGCCCTTTGCACTTGGGATTTCTCAAAGATGGTGATGCCTCCCTACACTCTCCGCCTGCAACACTTGCTGCCATTCGAATTCGAAGCCTCTTACTGTGTATTTTGTTCACCCGTTATTCTCGGATCTCAACCTCAGCTACTAATACCACTTGTTGGGATTATTAGCGAAAATAAAAACAATAACGGAATAAACAAGCACAGCACAAGAACTTAAGATTTTACAGTGGTTCGGCCAACCTCTGTCCTACGTCCACGAAGCGATGCATAATTTCACTATATGAGAGAAAGAATACACAAGTACAACCAATGACTCCCTGAGTTTAACTATCAAACCCAACACCTGAGTCCTATGTACACCGATCCCTCTCTCACAACTTTAAGGCTTCCTCTGAGACACCATGCAAACACACGCCCATGCACACCTCTAACATGATGTGCCTCCATGCATACGGCCATAGAGGCCCATGACCAGAAGGTGGTCTTGGCTGTCCCTTTTTCGGCTTCAACAAAGTAGGAGGAGAAAGGGCAATTTGTGTCCCTTTCTTTGGCTCTCCCCATTTCTTCTTGGCACAGATCGTGGCGAGAATAAACAACAAAAGAACGGAAAAAAATGCTGATAGAAATCCACATGTGGGAAGGCTCCAAGGAAGCAACAAGGGGTGAAGTGCCAGGCTTGATATCCTCTACAGTTAACGAAGCCTCTTTCAAGCACTTGCACTTTGACTTTTCCAAGTCTGTCTATGTTCCATACAAGGAGGCAGTATCAAAGTGGCAGTAGCAAATCTCAATGGCCATTCCCAACCCTTGAGAACATTGTTGAAAACAATTGAGAAAAGTACTAACATCTGAAATTATGGCATCATCGAGTAACAGCAGGCCCCTTTGCGATCTTGCTTCAGCAATGAAAAAACACTCAGATTTGAGATTGAAAATGCCCAGATTTGAGACTAGAGGGTGCGCTGAATCGAGGTTGAAACAGAAACAGATCTGACGGTATTTATTCTTAAACAGTAACAACGATGGTAGCATGAGTGTTGAGATATGGGAGTCCGACTGAGATCTGGTTGTTTTGGAAGGGACCAGATCTGGAAACAAAAGAACCACAGCAACAGCAGGGCTGGATCGGCAATGGAATCCCGATTGGGCTTGCCACCCAAGATGAAGAGCGGTGTAAATAGATCTGAGGCAGGAAATCGATTGAAAACAGCGAGTCCAAGATGCAGGTTTGACGATTGTGGGCCTTCACTGACAACCGCAGCAGAAGGGCTGGTTAATCGGATCTGGTTGATACTATGTAGAAATAAAGAGCTCTGTATTATATTAAATCTCTATGCTATTACATGTATATATAGCCTCTAGCTGACCCCAAAGCTATCACATTCAAACTCTAACTCATAACATAATTCTAAATGAAATGCGTCTCTTAATTAGAGATTAACCCAACTTAGACTCCTAATCACACAATAATTCTATTAATATTAAAACTCTAAATATATTCCAACACTTGTCCCTCGAGAATTGCTCATCTCAAGACTATAGTTTGAGAATATCTCCATCATAGCAAAACTACAGAAAAATACCACTTCTAAAGGGGTCAGGCAAAATCATGTAAATGTGCTTCGAACTTACTTGGCAACTCTTGTTTAAACCTAACTCCAAAATCTTCCTTGAAACTAAATCTTCAAAGGTCAAAGCTAAATCTATGAGGGTCAACATTTGTCTTTTGAGATAACCTCAAATTCATTTTGATCCAATATATACATAGCACATAAGCCCCCTCGCACATGACAATCGAAGAGTGAAATGAAAGCTCAAAAAGTTATTGTCTGTGAAACCAGAAAGACAAAAGGTTTTGAATCTTTAAAAAACATTCATTCCCACAACTTGGTAATCAGGCTAAGGAATAACAAAGTAACTTGCTAAACTCGAGCTCACATATAAGAAGTTATGTACTCTACTCTCGATGAATGAAAGTAAGAATTTCCTTCGACATAATGTGAAATGTCATGAATGGGATAAATAACAAAATGCATGCTTTACCAACTTGTTGAATAATCAAGGTAGAAGATTAAATATCTTCTACCTTCCTTGTAGCTATCTTCAAGAGAAGATTAAAAAAAACCTCATGACATAAAAGTGACACTTGAGAGTCACTAAAAACTCGAGGCAAAGAATCTCGAGATAATAGTGGAACTTGGTCATAAATAAAGAGACCTTGTTGCATCACAATGTCCTCTTTGTCAAACAACACTGTCACTCTCGAATATATCCATCTCAAGGAAATAAGAGGAGATGTTTTGTTGGTTATCCCATGTCAACAACTTGGTCCTTACCCCCTCGAACACCAAAATGTCCTTTAGAGGACCCGAGGAAATTCCTAATGAAAGGAAAAGGACTCAACTCTGCATTTCATTTTCTTCACAATCATATTCCTTTTGCTAGAGGATTATAAAAAATACTATGAGATGAATAATGATGAGAAATACAATATCCTCTGCGCTAAAAAAGATTTTCTTGAGAAAAATTGTCTTGACAACTTTCCTCGAGCATTGAAAAAGATTCAAATTTTGAGGAAAAAGAATAGGATGGTCATTTGTCTTAAATTCTTCAAATAGTAGTACACCATCTCAAGAAACTTCCTCCTCAACACTTTGTTGATTCGTTGCTTGAGAAACACAATAACGTTCAACCTCCACTGCCTCGAGTTTATTTTCATGAGAAATAAGCATTTCCATAAGCTCTTCAAATAAGCATATATCCTGCGAATGATGGTCATGTTCATCTTTCACCACTCGAGCTTCTTGGTAAAAAAACGATCTCTCTTTTAAAATTGGTTTGTTAATTATTCTTGAAAGACAAAAGTTTAGCCAATAGCTGATTAATGGAAGCATTGATCATGTACTCCAACTGTTAAGGGGAAACAAAGGAAAATCCTTGAGAAATCAAGTTGAAATGTGTTTGAATGTCATCCATTGGTTGAGGAAATGGTAACACATAATACGATTAATAAAATATGGCTAATGACCATAAACGAGGATTAATACCTTAGAGTGAGTGGAAAAGATTGTGGTTTATGTAAAGAAGAGATGGTCATCTAGGGCTAAAGTGAGGAAGACTCTATACGAATCCCAAGTGGAGTTATCATTCATTTGAATCCCAAAAATGAATAAAATGGAAAGTTTTATAATGGAGTTTCCATATTCATGTAAATCCCATAAAAATAGAAAGTTCAAAAGGGTATGGAAACAAAAGAAAAGAAGATGGAAAGTGAGTGGAAACTAGCCTCATGGGTTTGCTAATGACTTAATAATATAAGTTCATCAAGAATTTCAGTCACTTGAAAAGTGACTAAGTTAAAAAAATTAGTGGTTGCTTTCCTTATCAAAATAAAAGAAACAAACCTAAATATCAAGTGATGCAAATGAAAATCGACAAGCATAAGCCAAAGTGCATGGAAAAGAGAAGTTCGATTTTCAAAAAGGACAAAGTATGATTTCATTCATCAAACGAATCAAAGTTTACAACCAGAAATGACAAATTGTAAGGGAAAATCTCTCTCACCCAATACACTCTTCGAGAAACAAAGATGAAATTATAGACTCTCAAATCACACAAAACCTCTTTAGGACCACAAGAAAGTTCTCTCTCCATCCCCCCTTCTACAAATTGAGAAGGTTTTTTTTATAGAGAATCTTAATCGATCTTACCCCTGTAATACTTCATTATAATATCAGAATTTATTGATTGATAATAAATCATATATTCATTCACCATTAAACTCAATGTTCAATATACGACATAACCACAAGATCTGGATTGACTAACGCTTGAAACATAGATTAATCTTAGTGCGGAAATCATAAACATCATAATAATAAGATATATCCGGATCCATTGATAAAGAAGAGTGAGTTTTGATCTTCCCTTTGATATGCCAATGTTTCCTAAAGTCCAAAAACAAGAGAAAGCATACACCTTGGAGTTTCTACCTCTTTCCTCCTTAATGCCCTCTCCCAAATTCATGAATAGTATTTTTGGAAACACTGAGTTGTCTTAAGGTGATTGATAATAATGGAAAGAAACCCTTTTATAGACAGAGGGAGGGCCCTTAAGGCAATTAGAACTTTCCTTTCCTACTTCCCATCAAAAAAGGAAACTAACCTCATTTAGAACTCTCCTAAAATAGGCATTTCTTATTTAAACACAGTTTCCCTACTTTAAGATCCTCTATGTGGAGCCCCAAATTTAATATGGGTCATATTTAGTCTTACATTCTCCCACTTGGCCCACATTTACACTTTATGGGATTTAAATCAGGTATATCATAAGATGTACACATAAACTGTATTTAACAACATAATGCGGTCAACATCATAATGGTAATACTAAATAAACTACAAGTGTGAGCAATGGCAGTTGCACATCATCTTATCCCGACATGGTCCCTTCCTATTACTACAACACAAGTTACCTACCTATCATAGCCCTTAAATGAGAGATTTTTCATAATGGTCCACATAAGTGTCATAACATAATGACTATTCCTGTTAGTGTCAAAATAAGTACATAATGTATATACATAACAATAATAAACAAGAACAATAATCAGAAACGCATATATGAGTACTCAAATGTCAAATAGTGCACATTCATTCATAATTCAGTCCAAAATTCATAATTACATCATAATATATTACGTTCAAAACACATTCTATTGACATGTTCCTTAAAGGTCTTTATATGTAATCCAATTGTTAACAGATTTGCCACCATAAGTAAAATACAACACCGCCCGTTTTTTAACTTCTTCTTTCATAACCAAGTACTTTAATTCCATGTGTTTCGATCCAAAAGCTTGATTTCATTCATCAAACTAATCAAAGATTAGAACAAAAATGACATTTTGAGAAAGAAAATCCCTTTCGCCCAATAGACGCTTCAAGAAACAAAGAGAAATGAAATTGCAAACTCTCAAATCACATAGAATCTCTCTATGACTAAAATGAAGCTCTCTCTCTATTCTCCGTTTCTTCTGCAAATTGATGAGGCTTTTATAGAGAAACGTTATCGATCTTAGCTATTAATTTGAAACAACTCTATTAGAGATAAATAAATCCTACTATCAAATGTCTTCATTTTATTGAACCAAAGCAAAATGATGTTTTAATTTGTTGGAAATAAATAGACTAGCTTAGAATTTGTTAGAGTTAAGTTAAACCACTTATAACAATTTGGTTTTTGATGACAAACTATGCACAAAATTCCAATGGAGATTTACCACTTTAGCTAACTTTCAGAGAAGACCTTAGTTTGTTACAATGTCTACAGTCTATTTAATTGGTGAAACAACCTTCAAACCTGAAACCTTGAATCAATGTTTAGGAGCTTGAGTTGAGCTTAGAAACTTTTCCCTCCAGAATGGCTCCTCTCAAGTCTATACTTTGAGAATATTCCAACATAGCAAAACTACAGAAAAACACCACTTCTAAAGCGACCATGCAAAATCATGTAAATATGCTTTAAACTTACCTTGCAACTCTTGTTTAAACCTGTAATGATTTGACCCGTCAAATTATCGAGGATTCTTGTAGAAAATGCATGGAAGAGACACCTAACACCAATTTGGCCAAGTTAACTTCAAAATTGGGTAACTTGACAGTAGATCTGACTTGTGGGACTCATTTGAGATATCAAATGAATTCTAAGTTCATCGAGACTTGTTTTGTTGAATAGATTAATCGAAGAGCTTTTCGAAAAGTACAAGGATGTCGAAATCCGAATTCAGGAGCCTAAATTATGGTCGTTTTATCTTTTGCAAAATTGCCTAATTTGTAGAGTGTTGGTCGGACCTACAGAACATGTGGGCTAGACTGACGACGTGAGGGAAAGACTATATATAAGTCCATTTTGCCCCAAAATCGACCCATTTCTTTTCCAATCGAGCCCCTCTTCTCCATGCAGCCATTTTCCTCTCATGCATGTGTAGATTTTGAAGAATCTCTTCCTCCAAATCGTCTTCTCCTTAAGATTCACACTAGGGCAACTCTAATCATGCTCCAATCTCCTTTGTCTCGAGGTAATCTTCTCCTATCAACCTTGATATCTCTTGTTTTGGCTGTTTTAAGTAAAAATGAGAAGGGGATTACGTCTTAGAGGCATATTAACCCTTGGAGGGAAGGGATTTGTTGATAGAAAGGATGTTTATACTTGGAAATACATTTAGGGATTTGAGATGGAGCTTAGGGTTATGCTTGAAACTTAGCCTTAAAATATAGGAGTTTGGAAAATATGGCTGGAGGGAAATTCATTTTTGCCATGGATTGTATTCTAGGGCTAAACCTACACCTTGAAATTCATGGTAGCATGGGTTGGCTCACCAAATGAGGCCCAATCTTGGAAGTTCAAGTTGAGAAAATTGGGGATTTCAACCTCACTTGAGTGTTTGGACCCAATTACATGAAATGAGTGCTTGGGACCTAGGAAAACTTTGGGCTTTTAATCCCAATGGTACTTTTGGGCTAAATTGCTCAAAATAGGGTACCTAGAAATTTAGAAATGTTGGGGCTTTTCCTCCTAATAATATGAAATTGAGACTCCTTTTTACTTGGCTTATGAATGTCCTTGTGTGTTTTTGCTTGTGGGACAACACCTATCTCTTCCACATGGATGATTACTGCCCCAAACAAGACCCAAATATATTGTCGGAGTACTAGGTGAGAGAAAACTCCACACTTTAGTATATATACCGTAATTTTGGACTTGATGTGTTGAGTTGAATGCTTGAAATTGATGGCATGGTAACGAAATACGATGAACTGTGTAAGTAAGTGAATGAATGTGTGGAGATGTATCGTGAAGATGACAATGAATTGTATAAATATGTAAATGAATGTGTGGAGATGCATGAGGAAATTTATGATGAATTGTGAGAAAAATACATGATAATGAGTTATGAAGTTATGTAGTGATGGTTGCACTAACATGCATTGAATTCTATACATGAGAATGAGACATGTTGAATTTATATTTTATTGAAATTGAATGAGAATGACTTGCTCGATGATGAGAATGAGTTGATGAATTTTCCATCTAATGAGAAAATATATGATGTGACCACATGCTTGTAAATTGCATGTGTTATAGAATGTTTGATTGAGTTGCCGCTGCAGCCGAATCCCACAATAAAAAAAAAAAAAAAAATTCCCCCTCCCTCCCATCCCATCTATCGCCCAAATCCTCTCACCGGATCTCGTCGGTAAGAAATGACGCCTCTTCCAGTGCACATCTCCAGCGTTTGTCACCTACGTTCGTCATCAACGCCATTTTACTCTCCACCGAGATCAAAACCAAAAACCATCCCCCAGATCCGACGCTTTTGCCTCTTGCTGCCTTCTTTGCAAGAGATCTGCAGCGCCCAACGTCGCCTTCGATATCTCTGTTCACTCGCCATGCCTTCTCTGGTGCATAAAAAAAAAGGCCTTTCCTTCAACCGTGATCAACAAGCTAAAAAAAAAACAAGAGATTATCAGGTGTTTCTTGTGGGGCCATGAGGATCATGAGAAAAAACTTCATACTGTCGGCTGGAACACTATCTGCCTACCAAAAGTTCAAGGTGGCCTTGGAATTCCTTCTTTAAAGATTCTCAAACCAAGCTGCTCAAATTAGACAAATCTGGAATATTGCTGCTGGTCATCAAAATATCTGGATTAGTTGGGTCAAAGAAAAATATCTGAAAGGAAGGTCTTTTCGGGAAGTTCCCGTCCCTTATAATGCATCATGGGGATGGAGAGCTATTCTTCAAGCTCAAGATAAAGCTGCCAGCCTCATCAAAAACCTCATTGGCAATGGAGAATCCACTTCATTCTGGTATGATAATTGGCTACCAAATGGAAAGCTAGCAGTGACATACAATGCTAGAGCAATATATGGCATGGGTTATGACAGGCAAATCAAAATTAGAAATTTCATAAAAAATTGTCAATGGTGTCCTCCTCCTTCCTCTTCAGATTATGTCATAGATATCTGGTCTCAAATTCAAAGCATACGTCTTCCCAACTATAATGTTGAAGACCAAGTTGTTTGGACAGGTGATGACTCTGGAAATTTCAATTATAGTTCTGCATACTCCTGCCTCTTAAATCCAGCCCCAAATGTTGAATGGCACGACTTTCTTTGGTTTAAAGCACATATTCCTCAACAATCATTTTATGCTTGGCTTACTTTTCATGGAAAGCTTAAGACTAGAAAGTACTTGGCAGATAGAAGGATCTGTAATGATGACTCATGTGCTCTCTGTTTATCTGACATAATCTGTTCAGCACTTGTTTATGGAATGCCCTTTCATCAAATGGATTTGGTTACAGATTCTAGCAAAGTTCCATATTCAAAGAACTCAAGCCTATTCTTTGATTCAAGAGAGAAAATTAACTAGTTGCATGTAACGCCCCGCCATTTTTCACCCGCTTTCCTTTCCGAAAGTCAGAGTCTATTTTTTTTTTAAAAAAATAACAGAGTGAGCAAGAGCGGGACATCACGACGCTAGCTAATTCCGAACTTCTAAAGTCCGACCCTTAACTGGCTAACCCTATATGTGCATGGACTAAGTCCATGAAAACAGTTCACACATAACAATATAAACATGCGGAATTAAAATCATAACTGCGGAATTATAATAGAACCCAGTTCTATTCCATTTCCGTTATAAAAGTACGTCAAGTCTTTATCCATAATTAAAATATCATAATTATCCAAATAAGCATCCAACCATCTAAGTTATTACATGTCCGAAGTCTAGTTACTCAAATAAAAGTCCATAAATGTAACTTAATCAAAATATAAACTAAATCATCCAAGCTCTTATGCTTGGCCCTCCTTGCGTTCATCGTTCTCCTTGTTTCCTGTATCATCCACTAGGGTAGAAGTAGGGCGTTAGAACAACGCGCCCAGTAGGTATTCCAATTAGGGCTAACACATGGTTAGTACAAAACATGCGTAATAATATCATAATGTCAAAATCATATAAACCATGCCATGCAATGATGACAAATGCAATAGCTCCCACCCATCACATGTACATTTAAGTACCTCCACATAGGTCTTTCGGACGCCCCGACGGAGTGTGGACCCTCCGGTTTCTTCTTGATGAAAAAGCACATCAAGGTCCCATATAGGTTTTTCGGACGCCCCGACGGAGTGTGGCCCCTCCGGTTACATATCCTTCATCCAATGCCATGCATGAGATGCAAATGAATCACATGCTATTTTATCATATAAACATAGCATTAAAAATCACAATTTGAAACATATCCTTTACAACATAAATTCATCAAAAATAAGATAAAATCAATGTATATAAACCCATGGTTTCAAAGAGGTGGAATACTACCAAAGACTACTAACGTGTCTTTGCGTCTTTTGTCCGGTAACCGCTCACGATCGTACACACCTTGTGAGGTCCCTTTACCTTATAATATAACAATCAATTAAAACCAAGTCCCACTTGATTTACAATAATGTCCAAGTCCATAAACCAAACTTGTGGGGTTCGGCCATACACCATGGTCGAACCTCACCCCTTTTGTTTTAGTTTCCTTCTTTGGTTTATTAATCAATAACCCCTCAGTTAAACATTTAATCACTTCCATGTTATTTAATCCAACATACATAAACCTTAAGTCCATCAAAACAATCCCCATGGGGTTCGGCTACACACCATGGCCGAACCCATGGCCTTTCATTTTTTACCATATTTGCATTTATGCCATTATACCTATTCATAACCAATAACAAAAGCCCATAATCCCATAACATAATCTATAAATCATTTCCTATGGGGTTCGGCCATACACCATGGCCGAACCCATGGTTTATCATTTTCAACCGATATCACCAAATTGCTATTACCTCATGTTCAAGTCCAAAACCGATCCATAACATTGATTCATAAAACAATCCATTAACCATGACATAGAACCCCATATGATCCCTTAAGTTGGTTCATGGGGTTCGGCCATACACCTTGGCCGAACCCTATGATGTATATCTTTCCAATTATAGCAACTTCCATATTTGAATCCATAATTCAAAGTTCGTTTCATAATTAGAAACTTTCTAATTTAATAACCATCCTCCATTTTAATCAATTAAAATCCATTGACAATACCAATACATCTCTATGGGGTTCGGCCATTCACCATGGCCGAACCCTATGGTTCATAATGTTCTCTTTTACAATTATTAATCCTTGATCTTCCATTTAATCATTCACCATATTAAAGCCATCCACATATTTTTCCATGGAGTTCATCCTTCAAAAACCCATTAATTAAACCATGTCTCTCCATGGGGTTCAGCCATACATATGGCCGAACCCTATGGTTCCATATTCCCTCTTTTAAATCCAATTAAAACATCCCTAACCGTCCAAGGTTTTCATCCTTCTAAACTTCCATTAAAAATTACCAAAGTTCTTCCATGGGGTTCAGCCATACACCATGGCCGAACCCTATGGTTCATCATTCCATTAATTATACTCAAATCATCTCTCAATCTTCTTCCATGGGGTTCGGCCATACACCATGGCCGAACCCTATGGTTCCTTTCTTTTAAACAAAATTATCAAATACTAACTAGTTCCGCGACTCATTCAGTTTTCCTTCGCTTGTTCTTACTCTCCCAATCCTTCTCCCTCTTGATCTTTCCACTTGCTGGCTGCCTTCTCTTCCTTTGAATAATGCCGAGAATGAGGCTTGAGAGGGAAAGAAAGTTCGGCTATGTATGTGTATTGTTGTGCGCCCCTTGTTCCTTTCTTTATAAATCCAATTGTCCTATCTTAGAAGATACCAAGACCCTTTAAATTAGCCATTGCCGTGTGCTCCTTTGTCTCTCTTGATTAGAAGGTGCCATGCGTCCCTTTGTGTCTTAAATTAGAAGGTGCTATGCGCCCCTTTGTGTCTTAAATTAGAAGGTGCCATGCACCCCTCTTAGCAATTCCCTTAGTACCATTCTTAATCAAGGAAAGACCCCTTTTTAAATGATCTTATGCGCCTAACCTTGGATATGGAAATCCCTATACATGGCCTAAGCATAATTATTTAATTTTAGACATCTTATTATTTAGCAATCCCCTTTTTAAAGATATTCTAACATATCTTCATGGATATGAAAATATTCCCACACTGCCATAGTAATCTTTCTCTAATTCTCTCCATGCGCATAATAATTAAGTAGAGACATAATGCATTACTAATTTAACTCGGCCCCATTTAATTTTATTGAAACCAATTCCACAATCCGTTGGGTCTTAATTGGGCAATGACCCAATACTTTACCCATATAAGGTTCATATCTAATAATTCACAAATTAAATGGGTAATTTTCATATATGTTAATAACTTGAAAATCTGGGGTGCTATAATACTACCCTCTTTTTAAAATTTTCGTCCCAAAAATCGAGTGAAGTAGGGTTTCAAACATTTACATAAATAGCTCAGGATGAGCTGTCCTCATTTCCGACTCGAGTTCCCATGTGGCTTCCTCAATGTCCATGTCGATCCCATACCTCCTTGACAAACTGGATCGCTCAGTTCCGCAATACCCTTTGTTCTGTGTCCACCACTTGGACAGGTTTTTTGACGTATGTCACGCCGCTCTAGACCTCTATATCTTGTATGTTCAGTACATGAGATGGATCAGGATTATACTTCCTCAACATCGATATATGGAACACATCGTGCAAAGATGCCAACTGTGATGGGAGTGCCAATTGGTAAGCCGCGTCCTCCATCCTTCTTATGATTGAAAATGGTCCCACATATCTTGGCGACAATTTCCCCTTCTTTCTAAATCTCATGTGTCCTTTTCGTGGCAAGACTTTCAAGGACACCATGTCTCCCACTTTAAATTCAAGGAACCTCCTCCTCTTGTCAGCATAGCTCTTCTGACGACTTTGCGTAGTCAATAGATGCTGCCGTATCAATTGTATCTGTGTTGTGGTCTCTACAACTAACTCAGGTCCAATCAGTGCAGGCTCACCGGCCTCTATCTAGCACACAGGTGATCTATATGGTCTACCATATAATCCCTCAAATGGAGCCATCTGGAGGCTTGCCTGGTAACTGTTGTTGTATGAGAATTCTACCAACGGCAAGTGATCCTCCCATCCACCCTTGAAATCTAGCATGCATGCTCTCAGCATATCTTCCAACGTTTATATTGTCCTCTCAGACTGTCCATCAGTCTGTGGATGGAATGTTGTACTAGTCAATAAATCTGTTCCTAGGGCCGACTACATACTCTGCCATACTCTGCCGGTGAATCGACTATCTCTGTCGGACACAATAGTCCGAGGAATACCATGAAATCTGATGATATCCTTAATATACCGCCGACCCAAAGTCTCAGGTGAGTCTGTCATCTTAATGGGAATGAAATGTGCAGCCTTGGTCAGTCGGTCTACCATGACCCATATCGCATCGTTGCCCTTTGAAGACCTTGGCAACCCTATCACAAAATCCATGGAGATGTGCTCCCATTTCCATTCCAGTACTGGTAAGGGTTTGAGTAACCCTGGTGGCTTCTGATGTTCCGTCTTAACCTGCTAACAAGTTAAGCAATGAGCCACAAATTCTGCCACATCTCTTTTGAGTCCGTACCACTAGTAATGTCTCTTCAGGTAGTGATACATCTTGGTGCTACCCGGATGAATAGAGAGTTTGGTTTGATGTGCCTCAATCAATAACTCTTTTCTACAGTTTTTAGGCACATATATCCTTCCTCGGAATACAAGACCCTGTCCTAGTTGTAACTCCTATTGCGGTATGATCTCACCAGTAGACATCTTGGCCCATATCTCCTCCACTTCCGGGTCTGTCCGCTGTTCCTGTTCAATCTTGGTAACCATGTTGGACCATATGATCAAATTGTACATACTCCCATGGTCATTTATAAAGAAATTGAACTCTCGAATGGTATTTAGCATGTCCCATTCTGTCCTGATCAAACATGCGACTGATGCATGTGATATGCGGCTGAGGGCATCAGCCACCTTGTTCGCCTTGCTAGGGTGATAACGAAGTGCAAACTCATAATCTGCCAGATATTCCATCTATCTGCGCTGCCTCAGGTTGAGCTCTTTCTGATCAAACAAGTACTTTAAGCTCTTATGATTTGAAAATACTTCAAATTTCTCACCATATAGATAATGTCTCCAGCTTTTGAGGGCGAAGACCACTGCGGCTAGTTCCAGATCGTGCGTAGGATAAAGACGTTCATGTATTTTCAATTGTTTTGAACCATAAGCCACCACACGATGAATTTGACTGAGGACGCACCCAAGTCCTTTTTCTGAAGCATCACATTGTACTTAATAACCCTTGCCTCTTTCCGGTAAAATCAAAATAGGAGCCGTTGTCAGTCTATTTTTCAGCTCTTCAAACCTCTGGTTGCATAGATCTGACCACTCAAATTTAACTCCTTTCTGAGTGAGTCGCGTAAATGGAGATTCAATTTTTGAGAAGTCCATGATAAATTTCCTGTAGTAACCAGCCAATCCCAAGAAACTACGGATCTCGGTTACATTCCTTGGCGCTTTCCATTCTCCCACTGCCGCCACTTTAGCTGGGTCCACATCTATGCCTTCTTCTGATATAACATGCCCTAGAAAGTTAACCTTGGATAGCCAGAATTCACACTTACTGGCTTTTGCATATAATTTGTTCTTCCTCAATGTGTCCAGAACTACCCTCAGATGCTCAACATGTTCTTCCTGAGTTTTGGAATAAATCAAAATGTCATTAATAAATACAATGACAAATTGGTCCAAGTATGGGCGGAAGATCCTGTTCATTAGATCCATGAACACAGCCGGTGCATTGGTGAGTCCAAACGGCATGACTACAAACTCATATAGTCCATACCGCGTTCTGAAGGCTGTCTTCTCTATGTCCTCCTCCCTAACCCGGATTTGATGGTATCCGGACATCAGGTCAATCTTAGAGAAATGACTGGAACCTCTAAGTTGATTAAATAAATCATCAATCCTGGGTAGAGGGTATTTGTTTCTGACCGTCAGCTGGTTCAGTTTTCGGTAACCACACACATACGGAGTGAACCATCCTTCTTCTTCACAAATAAAATCGAAGCTCCCCAAGCCGATGTACTGTTCCGGATGCAAACCAGTCTAAGTAGTTCATCAGTCTGTTTCTTTAGCTCTGACATCTCTGCTGGTGACATCCGGTAATGTGGTAATGACATTGGTGTAGTACTAGGGTACAGCTTGATTTCAAAATTGATCTCCCTCATGGGAGGCAAGCTGGGAGCTCTGTTGGAAATACTTCCGTATAATCCTTTACCATTGCCGGAAGCTCAGCTACCGATGCCCTGTTGATTCTGATACTGGTCAATACCAGATGACTCAACCCTTCATATAGTCTGCTTTGTTTGTCAGCATGTACCACATGTTGTTTTCCCTCGGGTGACCAAAATGTTACCCTGCGGTGATAGCAATCAATGTTGGCCTGAAAGCTAGCCAACCAGTCCATGTCGAAGATAATATCATACTTTGTCATATAGAGTACCAAATAATTGAACTCAAATCTGAGTCCAGCAAGTTTAGTATTCACTGCTGTGCATATAAGCCCCAATGATGTGTCTCCGACGGGGGATACAATGGTGAGTGATGTGGACAGTTTTTGTACTAAAGTTCCAGTTGCAGATATGAATGCAGGAGATATAAAAGAGTGGGATGCTCTAGAATCAAATAAAGCAAAGGCGTAGGAATTACTGACTACCGCGATACCTTGAATCACAGTATGATCCTCTGCTACTTGAGGAGCTAAGATAAATAACCGCCCAGATCCTGTAGGCGCCCGTCCCGCCTGGTTAAATGTCCTACCTCCACGTGAGTTAGCTGGTCTAACTGGTGGGTGAGATGAACCTCTGGAATAAGAGGGTTTGTTGAGTTGTGGGCATTCCCTCTTAAAATGGCCTGGCTGATCATAATGAAAGCAGTTGCTCACCCCTCTGGGAGCCTGAGTGACTGATGCAAATGGGGAGGGATGATTGGGACGAAATCCCCCCGTTGACCCAGTGGATGGTGAGGGTCTGCTAAAGTTCGGTCGGAACCTCTTGTTGGGCTGAAATGTACCCCTCCCACTCTGAGCTCGGCGGTTGTCAAAATGCACCAACTCAGCCATCTCTTGTTCTGTTATAGTGGCCCTGCTGACCACCTCTGCTAATGTGGCTGCCTTGAATGTGGTTACCTTGGACCTAATGCTTGGCCGAAGGCCTCACTCAAACTTGCGTGCCCTTTGATACTTGGTATCCACCATATAAAATGCATATACAGACAAACTGAGAAACTCGTTGTGGTACTCTGCCACCGTCATGGTACCTTGTACCAAAAATAGAAAACTTGAGTCTGACGCTCCTTCTCTTCCTCAGGAAAATAATGGTCCAAAAAGGTAGCTGAGAACTGATCCCAAGTCATTGCAGTCCTCTCTCCTTCCGGAAGAAGTGCTCGTTGCTTCTCTACCACTTCCCACAATTTACCGGCATCATCGATCAGTTGTGACGTGGCCAGTAAAATCTTGTCAGCATGACTCGAAATCTTGAGTAGGGTCAGGATTTGAGTGATCTTTTTCAACCAATTTTCCGCTCCGACAGCCCCTTCTTTCCCTTTGAAGTAAGGAGGGTGCTGTTGCTGGAAGTCCCTGACCATGCTCCTGTCATTAGTCTCATTGGTGGTTCCATTCCCGTTCAAGTGCTGTTGAAGCACCGAAGTGACCACCGCTTTAACCAAGCTTTGTAGTTGAGGAGGCACCACCGGTATATTCACACTGCTTTGTTCCTCCTCTTCTTGGTGGGATGGTTGTTCTTCTTCATGTCGAGATTGTCGTTCCTTCTCTTCATGTTGAGATTTTTCTACCTCCCTTTCATGTTGAGAGGTTTCTACCTCTTTTTCCTTCCTTTTCTGGTTTTGTCGGGTATTCATCTTTGGAGGCATCTTTCCCTAAGCCATTGAAAAATATCAAGACTTAGTTTTCATCGTAAAGTTTATATTCTCTACTTTTGGAGAAATTTCCAAATAAGCACTCTTGATTTTTCATTGTTTTTGGGGAAATATATCCTATTTTGTTATGTTGGATAAATCCAATTATTTTGATTGTACATCCTTTGCTATCAACCATTGAGTCTAACGAAATAAATTAATGCACGAGAGCCAGATTAATTTACTCCGAAAGATTCAATTTTTCTGGTTCGCTCTGATACCAACTATAACGCCCAACCCTTTTTCAATCGCTTTCCTTTCCGAAAGTCAGAGTCTATCTTTTTTTTTTTTAAATAACAGAGTGAGCAAGAGTGGGATGTCACGACGCGTGCTAAGTCCGAACTTCCAAAGTCCGACCCTTAATTGGCCAACCCTATGTGTGCATGGACTAAGTCCATGAAAACAGTTCACACATAACAATATAAACATACGGAATTAAAATCATAACTGCGGAATTATAATAGAACCCAGTTCTATTCCATTTCAGATAGCAAAGTACATCAAGTCTTTATCCATAGTTAAAATATCATAATTATCCAAATAAACATCCAACCATCTAAGTTATTATATGTCCGAAGTCTAGTTACTCAAATACAAGTCCATAAAAGTAACATAATCAAAATATAAACTAAATCATCTAAGCTCTTATGCTTGGGCCTCCTTGCGTTCATCGTTCTCCTTGTTTCCTGTATCATCCACTAGGGTAGAAATAGGGCGTTAGAACAATGCGCCCAATAGGTATTCCAATTAGGGCTAACACATGGTTAGTACAAAACATGCTTAATAATATTATAATGTCAAAACCATATAAACCATGCCATGCAATGATGACAAATGCAATGACTCTCACCCATCACATGTACATTTAAGTACCCCCACATAGGTCTTTCGGACGCCCCGATAGAGTGTGGACCCTCCGGTTTCTTCTTGATGGAAAAACACGTCAAGGTATCCCACATAGGTTTTTCGGACGTCCCGACGGAGTGTAGCTTCTCCGGTTACATATCCTTCACCCATGCCATGCATGAGATGCAAATGAATCACATGCTATTTTATCATATAAACATAGCATTAAAAATCACAATTTGAAACACATCCTTTGCAACATAAATTCATCAAAAATAAGATAAAATCAATGTATATAAACCCATGGTTTCAAAGAGGTGGAATCCTACCCAAGACCACTAACTTGTTCTTGCGTCTTTCGTCCGGCAACTGCTCACGATCGTACACACCTTATGAGGTCCCGTTACCTTATAATATAACAATCAATTAAAACAAAGTCCCACTTGATTTACAATAATGTCCAAGTCCATAAACCAAACTTGTGGGGTTCGGCCATATTCCATGGCCGAACTTCACCCATTTTGTTTTATTTTCCTTCTTTGGTTTATTAATCAATAACCCCTCAGTTAAACATTTAATCACTTCCCTTTTATATAATCCAACATACATAAACCCTAAATCCATCAAAACAATCCCCATGGGGTTCGGCCACACACCATGGCCGAACCCATGATCTTTCATTTTTTACCATATTTACATTTATGCTATTATACCTATTCATAACCAATAACAAAAACCCATAATCCCATAACATAATCTATAAATCATTTCCTATGAGGTTCGGCCATACACCATGGCCGAACCCATGGTTTATCATTTTCAACCGATATCACCAAATTGCCATTACCTCATGTTCAAGTCCAAAACCGATCCATAACATTGATTCATAAAACAATCCAATAACCGTGACATAAAACCCCATATGATCCCTTAAGTTGGTTCATGGGGTTCGGCCATACACCTTGGCCGAACCCTATGATGTATAACTTTCCAATTATAGCAACTTCCATATTTGAATCCATAATTCAAAGTTCGTTCCATAATTATAAACTTTCTAATTTAATAACCATCCTCCATTTTAATCAATTAAAATACATTGACAATACCAATACATCTCCATGGGTTTCGGCCATTCACCATGGCCGAACCCTATGGTTCATAATGTTCTCTTTTACAATTATTAATCCTTGATCTTCTATTTAATCATTCACCATATTAAATCCATCCACATATTTTTCCATGGAGTTCATTCTTCAAAAACCCATAAATTAAACCATATCTCTCCATGGGGTTCGGCCATACATATGGCCGAACCCTATGGTTCCATATTCCCTCTTTTAAATCCAATTAAAATATCCTAACCGTCCAAGGTTTTCATCCTTCTAAACTTCCATTAAAAATTACCAAAGTTCTTCCATGTATGGCCGAACCCTATGGTTCATCATTCCATTAATTATACTCAAATTATCTCTCAATCTTCTTCCATGGGGTTTGGCCGAACCCTATGGTTCCTTTCTTTTAAACAAAATTATCAAATACTAACTGGTTCCGCGACTCATCCGGTTTTCCTTCGCTTGTTCTTGCTCTTTCAATCCTTCTCCCTCTTGATCTTTCCACTTGCTGGCTGCCTTCTCTTCCTTTGAATAATGCCGAGAATGAGGCTTGAGAGGGAAAGAAAGTTCGACTATGTATGTGTATTGCCGTGCACCCCTTGTTCCTTTCTTTTATAAATCCAATTGTCCTATCTTAGAAGATACCAAGACCCTTTTAATTAGCCATTACCGTGTGCTCTTTTGTCTCTCTAAAGGTCTTAAATTAGAAGGTGTCATGCGCCCCTCTTAACAATTCCCTTAGTGCCATTTTAATCAAGGGAAGGCCCCTTTTTAAATGATCTTATGCGCCTAACCTTGGATATGGAAATCCCTATACACGGCCTAAGCATAATTATTTAATTTTAGACATCTTATTATTTAGCAATCCCCTTTTTAAAGATATTCTAACATATCTTCATAGATATGAAAATATTCCCACACGGCCATAGTAATCTTTCTCTAATTCTCTCCATGCGCATAATAATTAATTAGAGACATAATGCATTACTAATTTAACTCGGCCCCATTTAATTTTATTGAAACCAATTCCACAATCCGTTGGGTCTTAATTGGGCAATGACCCAACACTTTACCCATATAAGGTTCATATCTAATAATTCACAAATTAAATGGGTAATTTTTATATATATTAATAACTTGAAAATCCAGGGTATTACACTGCAAGTCTGATCTCAAATCAAATAGTTGTCTCTGCATTTAAGCTCTGCATTCCTGCTGTTATTTGGCACTGTTGGAAAGAGAAATGCAAGAATCTTCCAAAAGGTACAGAGTCAAAAAGAATATATTCTATCACATATTCTGCAAGATGTTAGAACAAGAATCTGCTTCTACTTCTCAAGTTCTGATCTTGTAACAGTCCTAGATTTCATATCTGCTAACTGGAATCTCCTAACAGTCACGAATCAAAAACCCCCAAAGCAGAAAGCCCATCCTGCCCTGTTATTCAGAAAAGGTGATCCTCATCCTTTATCATATTGGATTATCGTTATTGCCCATGGGGATTTCATCAGCTCTATTATAACAAAAAATCAATCAGAATTATGCATTCTTGAAACAAGAAGGAATGACACTTCAGATGAGAATGCTTTTTTGACCTCTATTCAATTTGCTTTATATTGGACTCTCCTACATAATATTCAACATTTCAGGCTTGAATGCCCTCATCATATTGCCTCTTCTGTCCTCCACTCAAAACATGACAATTGGAAAGATAGAATCTCCATTGCAGCAGTTCTAAAACTTCTGAATTCATTCCATCATTCTGAGTTCTCTACATATAGTGACATCACAACATCTGTCAGGGAAAATTTATGCGTAATCTGAGGGACCAATAGACCCTTGCATCACCCGGGCTTTGTTACTTCTCCTCTCCTGTATCAGTTGATTTAGTATCTGGACAACCAGAAGTTTGTTTGCAGTTTTTCTGCTATATCATTACAGTATTTTGCTTTGGGTACCTATATGTTGGTTGAGTTTTAGCCGGTTCTGCTATGCCTAGCTGCAATATATAGTTGGAGCAACTCCAGATCAGTGTATTTTTGCAATCTGGGCAGTGTTTCTCAGCTTCTTTAGTGATTTAACAGTCTATTGATTCAGTCATAGAAAGAGCCACTCTTAGAAATCTAGAGAGGGGTTTAGCTTTGTATCTTGAATCGTCTAGTGCAGCTGGATTCTTAGTTTTTGATGTACATCATGTATTTTATGGTTCTTATTCATGTCTTTTGTTCTTCCCCAAATTTGGGTCCATACTGTATTGTTGGGAGGTTTCCCTATTCTTTGAATGAATAAAATTGCTTGTCATTCAAAAAAAGAAAAAGAAAAAAACAAGAGAATGGTCACTAAAACTCTCAACCCAACGAGAGTTCTGATTTTGAAGATGGTTTTTTCTCTCCTCATTCGGTGGTCTATTGGCCCATGATTTTTGGTGCTCCTTCGAGAATACAATTTCGGGTATTCATGCAGCCCAATAAAAAAAAATTCAAAAAACAAAAATATCTTTTTTTCAGGCCGTCAACTCTGTTCGCTGCCTATTAATTCACAGACATCAGTGTGTTGCCACTTCAAGAAATTTTTGCTGCCAGTCAATGTGTTGCCATTCCAATTCATCACCACAGTCAGACAATGTGTTGTCAGTCCAATTCATCTCCGCAGCCAGTCAGTGTGCTGTCAATTCATTATTGCAGTCAGTCAGTGTGCTGCACATTCATCTCTTCCCTGGTCAGTTCGTGCACCAGATTTCGATGTTCATCTCTAATTTTGATTATGTCCACGCTTCTTGTTCCTTTTCATCCACGCTTCAGCTTACAGAAGCGTTTTAGAATATAATTAGATTTATATTAGAATCTATTTAGATTATTAATATCTGTTTAAGATTTTCCCTAGGATTTTTCTAATACTGTATTTTCCTCTTTTATTTGATTCTCTTTTTATATATATAACTCTTTTCTCTATATAATAAAATCCTGATCTCTCCTTAATTCACCAGATACTTAATTGATACTTAATTGGTTATCCCATGTCGACAACTTGGTCTCTACCCATTCGAACATCAAAATTTCCTTGAGAGGGCCCAAGGAAATTCCCAATGAAAGGAAAAAGACTCATAACTCTGCATTTCATCTTCTTCACAATCATATTCTTTTGCCAGAGGATTATAAAAAAAATACTCTGAGTGAGGAACACAATATCCGCTAGGCAAACAAAAATTCAAAAAAATATTTTTTGAGAAAAATTGTCCTGACAATTATCCTTGAGCATTGAAATAGACTCAAATTTTGAGAAAAAAGAATAGGATTCGTGTTTGTCTTAAATTCTTCAAATAGTAGTACACCATCTTCAGAAACTTCCTCCTCAATACTTTGTTGACCGTCTCTTCAGAAACACATTAACATTCAACTTCCATTCCCTCGAGTTTATCTTAGTGAGAAATGAGCATTTTCATAAGCTTTTCAAATTAGTATATATTCCACGAACGACGTTCATGCTCATCTTTCACCAATTGAGCTTCTTGGTAAAAAATGATCTCTCTTTTAAAACTGGCTTGTTAAATATTCTTGGAAGACAAGTTTAGCCAGTAGCTGATCAATGGAAGCATTCATCGTGTACTCTAAATATTAAAGGGAAAAAGAGGAAAAACCTTGAGAAATTAAGTTGAAATGTGTTTGAATGTCAACCATAGGCTGAGGAAATGGTGACACATAATACTATTAATAAAATATGGCTAATGACCAGAAACAAGAGGATCAATACCTTGAGTGAATGGAAAAGATTGTGGTTTATGTAGAGAACAGATCATCACCTTGGGTCAAAGTGACGAAGATTCTAAAAGGAATTCCCAGTGGAGTTATCATTCATTTTACACCCAAAAATGAATAAAATTGAAAGTTTTATAATGGAGTTCCCATATTTATGTAAATCCCAGAAAAATAGAAAGTTCAAAAGGGGTATGGAAACAAAAGAAAAGAAGAGGGAAAGTGACTGGAAACTAGCCTCATGGGTTTGCTAATGACTTAATAATATAAGTTCAATTTAAGTAAGTTAAAAAATTTAGTGGTTCCTTTCCTTATCAAAATAAAAGAAACAAACCTAAACATCAAGTGATGCAAATGAAAATTGACAAGCATCAGCTAAAGTGCATGGAAAAGAAAAGTTCGATTGTCAAAAAGGACAAGGTATGATTTCATTCATCAAACTAATCGAAGTTTACACACAGAAATAACAAATTGAAAAGGAAAATCTCTCACCCAATACACCCTTCGAGAAACAAAGACAGATGAAATTGTAGACTAGCAAATCACACAAAACCTCTTTATAGGACCAAAACAAAGTTCACTCTCCGTCCCCCTTCTACAAATGAAGAAGGTTTTTGTTTATAGAGAAGCTTGATCAATTTTAGCCCTTGATTTGAAACAACTCTAATTGAAGAAAACAGATCATGCTGCCAAGATGTCTTCATTAATGCTCTAAGTTCGTAGAGATAAAGAAAATAACTTATAATTTGTTAGAGATAAGCAATATCACTTATAACAACTTGATTTTCTGAGAACGGACTATGTACGAAATTCTAATGGAGATCAACAACTTCAATCGCTTTTAAAGATAATCTAAGCTGACAAACTTGAGTTGAACTTTGAAACTTGTCTCTCCAGAATTGCCCCAAAAGCCTATACTTTGAGAATATCTCAATCATATTAAAACTACCAAAATTTGAAAGCAACTATGCAAGATAGTGTAAATATACTTCAAACTTAGTGACCAACTCTTATTTAAACTTGACTTGAAATATTTTCAAATCTATATCTTCAAGGGTCAAAGCTAAATCTTTGAAAGTCAACATTTGTCTTTTGAGATAATCTGAAATTCACTTTGATCCATTTAGACTTCACACAATTATAAAAAATGATAAATCTAAAAGATTAAATTGAAGCACTATTGTTGATCCAATCTTGATCTTTTCATCTAATACAAATGTCTAAGTTTAGAATAAAAAGGAAAAAAAAAAATATAAGGATGCATGGAAGAAAACAAACAGGCGAAACATTAGAAAAGGTACAGAGCAAAAGTAATACATAAAAAAAGCTTCTTTTTTTTTTGGGAGGAGTAACCTTTGGTTGAGGAAATCTACTCATGCCTTCCATTGATTATTTTTTCTTTTAAATTGTCCTATTAAAAATTAATTATACTGTTAGTTTGTATATTGTAGTTATGATTTTTTTTTAAAAAAAAATGGAAAATGTGTGACTATTTTTTATTATATATGTTTGCATACATCAACACTTTAATATATATAAAGAAGGCAAAACACATCCTTTACACTTTTATAGTAGCGGAGATACTCTACAATTATAATTAAAAGGCTTAAATATCAACGCAATGTATGTCAAACTTTAATATTTTGATATTTTAGTATAGAAGATAGTCAAAATTCAGATGGATCAATTGGTAGGCCCCCTAGTGGTAATGGGTCAAGTAGAGTCAAGTTTGGGTCAGGTTACCCATAAGTAATAACGGATTTTGTTTGACTCAACTTGATTCCACTTTTCCACTTGATCCAAATTTATATAAAAATTTAAAAATAGAAAAATAAGGGACTTTTTTAGAAAATAAAAGATAAAAGAATTTCTCTTTCATGTGAGTACACTAAGATACAAAGAATTGAGACAATAAACTATGATTTTTTAATTTGGTGAGAGTAAATAAACTAAAATTAATTGGTAAAAAATAATGAATTTTAATTTTATTTCAATTCAAGTTGATTGAGATCAAGTTTGATTTAAGTTTAAATCAAGACCCCACTACTAATTGGATCTAGGGGTGAAACTCGGGTCGGGTCAAATTATCCAGGTCCAGTCAATAGATCGGGTTGGGTTCAGAAGACAAAAACTCACATAGAATTCAGATCGGGTCAAATTGAGGAATTTTCCAATTAATCCGACCCTACACGACCAAACTCGACTAAAATTATGCTAAAATGGATTTAGAATATGAGTCGGTCTGAATTCGAGTTGAGTCATGTTAGAATTAACATAGAATTGGGTGACGAATTTTGAGTCACTAGTTTGGGTCAGATCGGATCAAATTGAGTTCCATAAATATTAATTCAATCTGACTTGATTTCATATATATATATATATATTTAAATATAAAATCAATTTTTTCTAATCGAGTGGGATCGAATAAAAAATGTCACCCCGGATGCCCCCGCCGTGGGATTTCCCGCCGCTGCTGATTCTTATCCAAAATTTGCTCTTTACTGCCCGAGGCCAACCTAACTACCAAAGTAGGAAGGAGACAACGCGTCCATGACACGTGTAATGGACGTCGGCAAACGCGAATAACAATCTCTTAATTCTCATGTATTTATTCGTCAAACGTACTGGCGCGAATAGCTTTAAATGTGGAAAAATATCCCCCACTCATTCAAACGGTCAGGGCGTTTCTGTAATTAAATCTTAAAGGCAAGGTCCTTTACATATTCCCTCCCTAGGCCTAGTCTCCCCTTCTTCCCCTCTCTCAGAATCCGCTTTGCTGTCAAGAGTAAACTATTCATTTATGATCAAACTCCTCTGATCAGAAGCCGTTTCACTGTCAAAACTCCGTTTAAGAAGGAAGTGATTGTCTGTATCCCTCGTAACGGTTTCGGGGTTAAGATTTTCCCTTTGGAGAGAGAGGTTTCCTCCCTTCTTCTCCGCCGAAGAGACTTCGGCTTAGGGTTTCTCAAGAATGCGGACGGCCACCCCGTCGCCGACTTTCTACACTGCCATCCCGACGGCATCCATGACATCGGCATCTCGCTTCGAATTCGTCTCCCAGGTTAAGGATACAGGGAATTCGTCCATGGCCGCCCGGCGGCCGTGGCGTGAGCTCTTCGATCCCACCTCCTTCTCCCGCCCCTACAGCTTCGGCGAGGCCTTGGTGCGCATCAAGCGCAACCTCGGCTACTTCCGAGTGAATTACGCCATGGCCGCCCTCCTCGTCCTCTTCTTCAGCCTCCTCTGGCATCCCATCTCCATGATCGTCTTCTCGGTCGTCTTCGTCGCCTGGTTCTTCCTCTTCTTCTTCCGCAACCAGCCCATCATGATCTTCAACCGAATCATCGACGATCGCATTGTCCTGATCCTACTCAGCATCATTACCATAGTTGCCCTCATCTTTACCCATGTTTGGTTGAATGTGTTAGTTTCTCTGATCATCGGGGTCGTGGCGGTTGTTCTGCACGCCACATTTAGACTTACTGAAGACCAATTCCTCGACGAGCAGGAGGCGGCCAACGGGGGTTTGACTTCTGTTGTCGAAACTCCCTACAGTCGTGTATGAAGATTTTGTTACTGGTGGGCCGTGGGGGGATTTTCCAATTGGATTTACCAGTTATGAGAGGAAAGAGTTTTCTTGCAAGTTCTCTTACGCCCCTGTTTTTGGTAAAGCTTTTGATTGATTCTGCATCTTTTGCTTGATTCAATAGAGCTCTTAGGATTATAATGAAATTGCTCAGATTTGTTTGTGTTTAGCTACTTATTATATACTTGTCTTCTTCGTTTTTATATTTGATACTAAATTTCAATGCAAATTGATCTAGATTTTAGGTGTTAGATTCAAAAGGTTTGTACATTTGGTTTTCAGATGGAATTGACAGACAGATTATGTTACTAAATTTTGGGAATCTTGCCTATGTGGGTGGTTTGTGTAATCTCTTGTCCTTCATATGAGAGAAGAAAGAAATACAAATTTAAAGGATCTATTGCATTAATTAATTTTTATCATGAATATGGTTGGAGATTCTTTTTGTGAACGTGAACTGTGCTGGCTATTTATTTTTGTATCCCGGGAATGATGGATTTCAGGAAAAAAGTGGTAGAAGGGTGACCGCTCGTGACTAATTTATAAATTTGAGAAAAAATGGTGGGTGAGGTTTTTTTTTTCTTAAATTCCAAACGAACCTCTGATTAGTTCTTTTTTATCATGGAAAGTAGTCAGGGGTCGTCAAACTACCTTTGGAATATGTGAAAATCTTTTTATCCATATATACGGGTAAAATTACATATAGAGTGATCTCTTGAAGTTAAATGTGAATGGAATACAAGACGTACGCTTCTTGTATTTGATTTTATGACATACTGGGCATGGTTTTGCCTGAGCATATAATAATATTTTGTAGTTGTATTTATTCTCTTATAAATTACGTGGCATGTATATTTTTACACCGTAAGAGCTGATACACTAGTGATTTTTCTTTTTAGAATAAAGTTAACCAACATACTAACTAATCAATTAAGATAAATTTGATCAAATTTTGTAATTTTTTCTTTTGCAATACCTCGATGTGACATGAGCGTGAAAGAGATTCAAGAATTAATTTTCTTTTTTATAAGAGCTAAAAACAAAACATTTATTTTGGCTTTTTGACCCCATATTATAAGGTGGATCTCTACATCTACACATTAGCCATATTTAGATGAATGCAACAATTACTCTACTGGTGGAATCACGTTATATCAGATTGTTTGTTTGTTCAGTTCCAGAAAAAATGAGATAATTCTTTCTCCCTTTTTCAGGATCAATGTTAGGGCGTCTATGTTTTATTGTTTTGTAATTTGCATTTATTATAGGTTATCTATAACCAAATTCGATGTGTACTTTCATATTAGATAGAAATATTTGAGAAAACAGAAATTTGTTTCTTCTCATAGACATCTTAAAGTCAAAACTGGTGCCTGGATCCTGTGAGAACATTTCACATGAGAAAACAGATCCTACCTTCCTTCTATTATTAAGTGAATCAACTTCTTCAATTTGGTCTTTATGAAAGCAGCTGATTCGATTCAGAAGGGTAGAGGACGGAGAAGAATCATTTGATTCTTTTATAGACTACTGTGAGATATCTTCACTTCACAGTGGATGAAGATTAATTCAACATAACTGTATAAATTACTTGCAAGTCTCGTATATCATATAATTATAAGTAGACTTGAAATTGAAAAATCTGGTCTAAACCCCAATTGCGGTGCTGCGCCACCGATGTAAACTTTACTCTGACTACTCAAGTATGAAAGTAGTCCTGTTGGTCTGGATTGGATCTGATTTACTTAGATCAAGTACATCGTTCATGTCTTCTTCATGACATTGGTTCATTTTACATGTTTATGGACTCAGCTTATTATCAGCTTGAGTTTTAAAATGTTTGCCCTATATGTTTTTTAAAATTATTTTAAATTTATTGTCTGATTTATTTATTTTCAACTCCAAATCATATTCTAATGGGAGGACAATATTCTTTTATAAGTTTTGATTTACTTAAATAATAAAATATCAACATCTAAAAAATAATATTTTATAAAATGATTTTTAAAAAATAAAATATTTTAAAATGAAATAATTATTTTGAGTCAGAAGAAGTAATTAATTTGGGCTAGACTGAGCCAGTGTTCATGTCTTTTGATTTGGTTTGTTCACATGCACAATGCTTAAATTACAACTCTGCCCTTTTCTTTCTTACTCTGAATGTGAAAGTTTTGGATCGTAAGTGACCAAATCGCCATGAACTTCACCCTCACATTTTTGCTTAGATAGCAGAGCATCAAAGTCAGAGGCTTCTTTTGAAAGAGGAGAAAATTTTAGAGAATTTTTTTAATAATAATATGTATAGTAAAAATGTATAATTGGAAAAGGTAACTCTTGATGAATAAAAAACGACGAAGATGGAGATGATGACGAGTGGAAAAAAAAATCATCATGTCCCCTGAGAATCATACCAAAGCCAATCAATTTTCAACCGTTGACTTGTGTGCTATCTCAGGGATTTGATAATTTCACCATATCCAAGGCAGTCTCATTATTTTAAGGGGACGTGAAATCCTGAAATCAATTCAGGACATGATTGCGCATACTCTTTGTTGGAAATTAAAAATTAATGTCTATTTTAATTTTTTTAACATTATTTTTTGTAAAACCTTTTCCATAAAAATAATTACTTGTGATTTTCAAGACCTATAATTTAACCTATTGATTTGATCATAGTCATGTTTGACTCAAGAGTCAAGATACAAATGACCATTCTCTATAAATACTTTTTATGAGATATTAATGGAGATCGATAATAATAGAATATTTTTAAATTCTAAAATTTTTGTTAGTAAATTAATGAAAATATCTTATGAAAAATATAATATTTAAAATATAATAAAAAGAATATTAATAAAATAAAAGGTTAATAAGAAATTTATACTGAAAATTTATCAAAATAATATCGTGATATTACCATTTCACATGATTTTATCGAAAAATTAGTACAGTGTCGATAAATCGCAAGTTATTAACCACAATTGATATTTTATAAATAAAAATATGATATATTTAAAAATATCAAAAATATTTATTACATTGATGATGAACAACAACATAATTCATGACCTATGTTTTAATTGACCCAAATGAATCAATCCATGACCCTATTCAAAACCTAACCAACCCAATTCAGGAGCATGGCTCAACCTAACCTAACTAGACCTAAGATTTGATCTACAAGTTGACTCATGATCAAATCTAATCAAACACGTGGACCATGAGTCAAATCAACCTATATCTAATGTTGAAACACTCCTTCACCTACAAACCTACGTGGCCCAATCTAGCTTAGAAAATTTCAAAATACGTCGAGGCAAGTTAAGTCAAAATTTGATCAATTAAACTCTTTATTACATGATACTATTATTTTTAAAGTAAAATATAGATTAAATTAATTATATTACTGTTACTACTACTACTATTATCATCATTATTTTTATAATTTTAAAATTATCTCCACTGTCATCACTGTCATTATCATATAGAATTAGTGCAATCAAGTTATAGTCTATACCTCACTTACCTAATGATGGAGAAAAAAATTCATTGATAAATTATTATAAAAACTTATTTGTTGAATCAATTGATAAAACTGATAATCATGAAATACAAAATCTATTGGATTTCACTTTCTTTAAAAAAATATATCCTCAAAAATCCAATTTCTAATGAAAATAATTGCACACACCTTAGGCATCAAAATAAGTGCTTCAAAATAAGTGCTTTGGTGCTACAGATGTAATTCTCTGATAAATTGATACATAGCATATTTTAAAATCCGCTTTACTATACTACATAAAATATATATTATATTGTTCTATAAATCTACTAAGTACCAACATATATTTAAAAACATCTATACATTTGATATGAATTTATGAAAACAAATAGCCAAACTTGAAGCTCTTTATTTAATTTAAATAAAGAATAACTTTTAAGGCACTGTCTGTGCACGGCTATGTTATGTGGAAATTGATTTCTTTGATGATAATGATTTCAATTCAAAATGAAATCTATAAACATTGTTTTTCCAGAATTGTTAGCTCCAAGATTCAACCTATGGGTATATGGGTAATTTCGATGATAACAAACCATTGTCCTACGGCACTTAACCTTTGTTTAATAAGCATAATATTATAAGGGTAAGTTCAAAGAAAATCTCCAGGGCTAAAAGAAGACATGCATTGGATATCGTGCCCTTAAAATTGGAGATGAAGTTGATGTGATCAATGTAACAAATACCACCGGTATTTTCATTTATACCTCGATAATATCGGGAAAATAACGGTACCGTGTTAATATCGCATTTTTAACGCCTCAGCCGTTATTATTGAGAATTTAATGATAAAAACGCTGTTTTTAACGCGAGAAACGTTAAAAATGGGTTAAGTTTTTCTCCCCCTGATTCTCGTTCGAAAATCAAAAATTCAAAATTTTGTGCTGCCGCCCGCACGCTGCACCTCCCACACGGGCGCACAACACGACTGAGATTAAAAATGCCTGTTTTAGCTAGGGTTTCATTCTTTGCTTTTCCTTCCTGAGTTCCTCTAATCGAAATCGAAAATCCCTATCGAAAAAATCCTAAATCGAAAACCCAAATCGAAAACCCAATAAAAAAATCCCCAAATCGAAAACCCAATCGCTCGCCGGTGGCTGTTCTCTGATCCTCTCGCAGTGTGGTTGGTCTCTCGAGCCTCTCACTGGTTGCCCGCAAGCTGCTCTCTGGATCTCTCGAGTTACTCAACCCAATCTCTCGCCAGGTGGCTGTTTTTTGCTGCTCTCTGATCCTCTCGCCTGCGGCTGGTCTCTCGAGCCTCTCACTGGTTGCCTGTAGCTGCTCTCTGGAACTCTCGAGTTGCTCTCTGGTCTCTCGATCCTCTCTCGCCTGTCGCCTGCGGCTGCCTCTCTCGAGCCTCTCTCACTGTCACAACTAGTTTTCTCTCGCTGGCGGCTTCTCTATTGCTGCTCTCTCAATCCTCTCGCATGTTGCTTGCGGCTGGTCTCTCACTCTCTCCAGCCTCTCTCACTGCTCCTTCTCTCTTGTTGCTCTCTCCATCCTCTCGCCTACGGCTGGTCTCTCGAGCCTCTCACTGGTTGCCGGCAGCTGCTCTCTGGATCTCTTTCTCAGTTCGGGTTCTTGTCGAGTTTTGTCGAGTTGCACAGAGGTAGTCAGGTAACCCAATCCTTTCCTTTTTTAAGTAGTAGACAAACTCTACATTTTATTGTTGGAATTGGAAGTTCCCAAAAGCCGCAGCTGGCCCATACACAGTCCCAATTTTCAATTAGAAAAGCTTCACACTTCACATGATACACAGTCCCAATTCAAAAGGCACTTTCATAACGCTGTCAACCTTTATTTTACTGTGATTCAATTTTTTTTCTTTTGTATTTCTGTGTGTTAGCTTTTTCCTTGGTATGATTTGTAATGTAATCGATGGTATGTATATTAACTTTAAATGATTTATATGATTTGTAATGTAATCGGTGGATCTATATGCTAAATGATTTAAATCGATGGGTATGTATGTTACCTTTTTTTTCTTGTGTTATCAATTGTTTGTTTATTATTTTCTAAACTTTATGTTCATATTTTTTCTAGATCTTTGTGTCCATTTTTCATCGAAAATGCCTCAACAAAAAGATCCATTATGGCAATATGGAGAGAAATTTGGTGAAAATAAGTTAAAGTGTAAATTTTGAGAAGAAGTTTGTGGTGGTGGTATCACACGTTTTAGAAACCATCTAGCAAAAAGAACATTGCATGATGTAAAAATGTGTGATAAAGTTCCGGAGAATGTTTGTGAAATGGCGAGGGATGCAATATCGTTTAAAGAGAGAACAAAAAGGCATAGAGGAAGTGGAATGTCTGTTGGATCTGCTTGCATAGGAGAAAGTTTGACATCATCGGTTGCTTTTCCGTCTTCCTCGGGACAACAATTGGTTGATACCATGATTAAAAAACATGACAAGGATCATGTTGACAACTTGATATGTAGAAACATGGTGATGAACAACCTCTCCTTTAATTTGTTAAGGTCTGAAGAATATAGAGAAGCTATCCATGCCGCTATATCATATGGGCTCACTTATGTCCTTCTTAGTAGTGAAACTTTAAGGAATAAGTTGTTGAAAAATGTGAAAGATGTAGTAATATCATATGTAAATGATATTAGCAAGAATTAGAAGACAAGTGGATGCACACTTATGTCCGACACATGGATAGATATGAAGAATCAGCCCTATATTAATTGTTTAGTTGCTTGTCCACAAGGCACAATTTTCTTCAAGTCTATATGTGCACAAGGGAATATTAAAAATGGGGCTTTTATTGTCGATTTTATATCTTCTGTGATTGATGAGATTGAACCAAGAAATGTGGTGCAATTTATTACAGACAATGGGTCAAATTATACATCTGCAGGAGATATACTTGAAAATAAGTTTCCAAATATTTTCAAGACACAATGTGCTGCCCATTGTATTGATTTAATGTTGGAAGACATTCACAAGTTGATATTTGTGAAGCCCTATATGGCCAGTGCTCGAAGAATTGTTAAATTTTTGTATCGGTATCAACATGTCCTTGATTTGCTAAGCGTCCACACCCAAGGAAGAGAGTTGTAAAGGCCAGCCACTATAAGGTTTGCAACTCAATCATTTGTTTACAATCTGTCCTGAGTCAAGAAGATGCATTGAGATTGATAATTGCTTCCTTTGAATAGAAAAACATGTCACAATGTAAAAAAAGTGAAGGAAAATACGTGGCAGATGTTTTACGTGATGATGAATTTTGGGAGGGTGGAAAGAAGGTAATCCAAATTGTTGAACATTTTGTTAAAATATTGAGAATGGTAGATGGTGATGGGTCCACAATGGGTTACTTGTATGAAGGACTTAATCGTGCAATAGCAGCCATTAGAAGTCTCTATCCAAATCATGATGATCAAGATAAATGCATGGAAATTTTGAGCATCATAGATCAGCGTTGGAAGAAAAATTTGCATAGTCCTTCACATGCAGTTGCTGCATTTTTGCATTCTAAGTTTTTTTATGAGAACATTATAAGTACATATTCAGAAATCAGAGATGGCCTTGATAAAGTTATCACAAAAATGGCATCAAGAGGAGAGTTGAGAGAAACATTTAGAGAGTTGTCTCTTTATCATTCTAGAGATCCAAAAATTTTTGGAGGAACGATGTCATGAAATGATGCAAACATCTCATCCTAGTAAGTTTCTTTTCATTTGTTTTCCTAATTTAATTTTAATTTAGTATTTTTATAATTTATATAAATTGTACATTGTAATGTGTATCTAATTCTTTTAATTATTTAGGACTTTGGTGGGACTTATGTGGAACTTCAATTCCAAATTTGAATTCCATTGCTATAAAAATCCTGAGTCAACCATGCAGTGCATCAGCATGTGAGCGCACTTGGAGCGTTTTTTAAGCAATTTATTCAAAAAGGAGGAATAGACTTATCCAGAAAAGCTTCAAGATTTGGTCTATGTGAAAGTAAATTTACTAATGAAAAAGAATTCAGAGTTGAAATTATTTAAGGACTCAAAGGCGATTTCACTTGATGATATTAATCCATTTGATAGTTTGAACGAAGAAAATGAAGAAAATCAATATTTTAGTGAGGATGATGAAGATGATACTCCACTTAAGGAGCTTGAGGGCGTACATAATTTGGATTTCTTAGTATAATGATGACTTTATTGACTTTGGATGTTATTTATCATGTTTGTTGAGTTTAATGACACTATAAAGCTTTTGGTAGTTTGTTAATTGAATGTTTGTATCACTGTTGCTTCTTTGATCAATGGGAATTGAGTAAATTGTCTATGTTATCATAGATTTATATGCTATTTTTTTTACTCAAGAAGTGTAAGATGAGAATTAATTAATTATTATATTTATTTTTATTATTTTTTAAATATTTATATTTTCCGCGAGATTTTACGTTTAAAACCCGAGAAATTGAAAATATCCCGTTATTAACAGTTGTCGTTATTATCCCGAGAACGGTATTTGTTACCATGGATGTGATTACTCTCAAGCCTATGGACATCAAAGACATCAATTGAAGATCAAAAGGCTTGTGGATTAATGACTCAAGACTTGAAGCTTAGAAGATTGAAGACATTGAAGATCAAGTCTTAGTTCATAGGCAGGTCCGGCTCAACTAGTAGGCAACTTAGGCGACAACCTTAGACCCCAGATAAAAAAAAGGCTCCCATACTCAAAACCCCCTCAAAGATGGAAGAAAGGAGGATGAAGGAGGAAGAGGAGAGAGAGAGAGAGACAAAAATGGGAAGAAAATAGAGGGAGAAGCGGCGGCTTGGAGGGGAGTTGGGAGAGCTAGGGTTTGGGTTCCATGAGAGGTAGAAACGAAGAAGAGAGAAAGAGATGAGTAAAGAGGGATTAGGGTTAGGAAGGAACGGCTGTGGGAAGTGACAACTTTGAGGGTTTCTAATTGACGCGAGCTTCTTAAAAGAAACTCAGGTGAGCACCATTTTCTATGGGATTTTGACTACTTTTTAGAGTTTTTAAAATCTTAAATTTTTTTTAATCTTATTTATTAGAATATAAATATAAATAAATAAAATATGTAGGAGACAAAAAGTTCGACCCAATAAAACATGGTTATTTAGATTATTTAAATGAAAATTTCAACTCATCTTTAAGGGGCTAGCAAAGTATTATTTCAAAGCATTATTTATACTTAGTAACATAAAGTATTATTTCTAAATTAGTTAAAAGGGGCTAGGAAAGTATTATTTATACTTAATAACATAAAGTATTATTTATATCTAGTATCATATTTATAAATATTTAAATGATACTTAATACCATTTTTTAAATTGTTAATATACCTCGTATTATTAGCAAATGAATACCACGTCTTAACATATAAAAATGATATAAATCTATATACATATAGAGTTTTAGTTTTATAATTTAGGAAAAAACTTTCATTAATAATTTTTATGATTAGGATTAATAGTAACACTATTGTTTATAGACAATTATATTACTATTGTTAAGAATTATAGTTATTATTCTTTTCAAAAACTGAGAACAAATGCTATAAAAAAGTTGTTTCTTTTATTTTTTTTCAAAAATTCAACATCTATTTTTTAATTTTAAAAAAATATTTTTTTCTTAGAATTTTATTTCAATCCGTCTATTAAACTTTAACTAACAATTTAATATTATTTATAATATTATATTGATGGGCACAGGTTTGACCGAGTTTGACCATGGTTGAACATTATTTAACCAACCTTCTTCGGAGACGGTCTGGTTCTGATAACATTGATATGTGTGAATCCAATTAAAGTAATTTCTTTTACCTCTGTGTTATTGTATTTATTTTAAGTGAATTAGTCATATTATCAATTGAAAATGATATTTAAGCAAAATTTGAATACAAAAATTTAATTAGTAATTTTGTATTTCAAAAAGCAAGAAAAATATATTTTAGATAAATCCTTTTATTATATATAATTAAAATTTTAATTAAATGTTACTTAGAATAATATATTAAATACCAAGAAGTCCCCATTTAATTTTTTTGCCTTAGGCCTCAACTTGTGTTGAGAGGGTCCTATTCATAGGGTTTAGTCATGTGTGTTAGAATGTACTTGTAAAGTTACTAAGTGTGTGAACACTTTAGCTCAAACCAACTTTAGTTGGACTCTAGGACCTTGAGACTACATTGAACATATTCTAATAGGTTCCTAGAATGTGGTTAAGTCCCCAAAGATTCATTGAATATCTTTATGGACTTTGAGACTCAAATAGCACAAATGTGAAAAACAAGGGAAATTAGTCATTACAGATGCCAACTGAAATGTCGACTCACTTCTGGACTTCAATTGAATTAAGTTTTTGGAAAACTGAGTTGTGACAGTTGTCGACTATATGTCGACTCACTTTGAACTGTAATTGGAGTACTTTTTGGAAAAGTGAGTCGCTACAGTTCTCGATTGATCAATGTGCTATTTTTTTTTAAAGTCTGTTAAAGTGAGTCGTTACATACGTCGACTCACTTTTGCACCGTAGTTTAAAATTGAAAAGTCAGTTAACACACTTGAAAAGATGTTGCAATAATGACTCTTTTATGAAACATTAAATGCACTCCCAAGGGTTCAAATTTTGCCATTAATGCTTCCAACCACCAACAAATCAAATTTGCTATATATTGTGGTCTTAATGCACATTTGAATCTCTACACAAACTGTAACACCCCTGTCCCACTACGGGCACGTTATCTCCGAAATATCACAAACATCACCAAAAGAAATGGATATCTGGTTCTTCTTTTTTTTAAATTTTTTTATATTACTATTATTTTGGGAAATGGGTAACTACCTCCCGTTCGACAACTACCAGTCCATAATACTAGGAAACATAACAAGCAACCATATACTGCTCAAATATGTTTATACAATCACTCGAACAAACAACATACAAGTGAAATTCATACGAACAAGTATCTCAACTAAGAATAAACACGATAGTAAATATCTACTGTTACTGCTCCTCTCCAGGTGCCTGCTCAAGGGACCCGCCTTGTCTCTCGCTGTTCGGGGTACTTGAAAGGTAAGGGGTGAGCTAACTAGCCCAGTGAAGAGATAAGACATATCACATGTCAGCAACATATATATATCATGTGCATGAATGCAAGAACATCATGATAACAAAGGTTCTCATGGACACGTGCAACCCAATAACATCAACAACTAATAATCTATCGGCCAAATCTGAGACATCATCTCGGTAGCCCACACCGGGTCACCTAGCAACTCTGGTCTCCCTGACAGTGCCACTGGGAGACTACTCAATACAACCAGCCCAATGAAGAGATAATGCATATTACCTGTCAGCAACATAAATATCATATGCATGAATGGAGAAATGTCATAATATAATGAATGTCTTTGTATATGAGTATACAACTATACTACTAACCAATCGTCCCACTAACCAATCCGAGACACCACCTCCATAACTCCCAATGGTCCTCCAACAACTCCAGTCTCCCTACCAAGACAATCGGGAGACCATACAATACACAACCTCCTCAACCGCCGGAATACAATGGGGAAACCCGCATCCCCTATGGAGGTCTCAACCGCTGGAGTATAACGGGGAAGCCAATCTCAAGGGCAAGCGCCTCAACCGCCATAAAGCAATGGGGAAACCCGCATCTCTTATGGGGGTTTCAACCGCCGGAGCGTAACGGGGAAATCCTCCCAACAACCAAATCATCATCTCATCATAAACATACACATATAAACAATTTCTCAACCTCAACACCCAACGACACATTGTCCGTTGCGGTGTACTTCCCTTTCATGTACATAATGTTAGGAACAAGTATAATAGTATAAACATGTTTTGTCCTCCCAACGACCAAATCATCTCATCGCTATAAATCTATACACATAAACAAATCCTCACATGCATGCACATGGTAGCATAATCATGTATGACGACACCAACACGTTCTAACATAGTATCATTATCAACAACATACCACATCATATGATCAATAACACATGACAATGCTTAAACACATATCTCTATATCCAACTTGATTTCATTCGCATCCATTGCGTGGATACGCAATGTATAATCAACATAATCCAAGTATCATATATAATATTTACTTGATCGATTAAAATTTTCTGTAATTGCAATATAATTGACAGGAGTGCACCGAACAGATCTTTTGCTACATGATCATTTCAACTAGTTTACCCTTACCAAGTGGCTTAAAATAATAAAGGAGCTCATTCAGGTCACTCCAAGTCCAGGAATAAGTATTTGTAGATGCAAATGAATGCTAAAAAGGTGATAAGTTCCCTCACCTGCGGGTATTTTTTGAAATCCAAGATGATGAACACAGGCTGACGGAGTGAAGGAAGCGACACACGAGCAACCGGACCTGAGAAGCTGGAGCTGATCTACAAGAACTGGGATGATCCCGCAAAACTGGGTCGATCCCACAAACTTGGCTGAGGATGAGCTAGAAACGATCCATGAACGATCCAAAAGGGCCTGGAAAAGCTCCAGTGATCCCAAAACAGCCCAGAAGCAGCCCAAAACTGGGCCTTAAATGGGTCCAAATGGGCCGGGCCTGAGAGTTAGGCCGGGTCTGGAACTGGGCTGGGCTGGGTTGCTGGATCGGACTTGGAAACGGGTCGGGTAGGGTCTAGAACTGGATCGAATACAGGATGGGCCTGAGCTCAAAAATCAACTGGATTGGGCCTAGGTTTGCTAAAGTGGGTTTTGCTCGTTGGGCTGGAGTTGGGCCGACAACAGGTTGGGCTTAGAGGAATGGGCTTGGATTTGCATTGAGTTGGGCCCCAACTGTTGGGCTCACTCTGACATTCCCATGATTCAACTCAGTGACTCAACTGAGTCAACTCAGTGAACCAACTGAGCCAAGTCGGCGACTCAGAGGAGAGGGAAAAAAGGGGAAAACTAGAGAAAGGAAGGGAAAAGAAGTGAAGAAGGAGAACCCGAGAGAAAGAGAGGGAAAAAGAGGGAGAGGGGCGAGTTTAGGGAGGGGAGTTTAGGGTTTTCGAAAGGAGAGGAGAGATGGAGAAGGAAAGAAGAAGAGAAAAGAAAAAAAAAGATCAAGAGAGCTGGCGGCGGCAAGGGAGGACTGACGGCTTGGGGAAGGAGATGAAGAAGATGAAAGAAGAGAGAGATTAGGTTTAGAGAAAAAGAGGAAAAGAATATGAGAGAGGAGGGGAGAAGTGAAAGAGATGAATTTATAGTTAGGGTTAGGGCTTTGAATATTTATTTATTTTTATTTTTATTTATTTATTTATTTATTTTTACAGAGAGATAGAAATCTCTAAGGTTTTCAAAGCCAATGAAAAAAAATATTGAAATGTGTGTTTCCAAACATTTTTTTTTTTGAAAAAGATCATATAATAAATCAAAATCACCAAAATGTCCTTCGAGCCTCCAACCTCGAAATCCGACAAATCAGGGCCCACCGCAGAGCCCACACTCTCTCCACTGTCACCAAAACACCTAATCCAACACGGAGATCTGAAAAATCTCCCACAAAACCCAAAAGATTCAGGTCAGGTTGTTACACAAACACTTGCATATCTAGAGATTAAGAATTCAAAGATCTTAGAGTTAAATATCCCAAAATCTGACAGTCATACTTTGAACCTTTGTGTTCTATCATTTGAGTAACTTTTAGAAGACTTGATTTGTATATCATTTGAGCGTTGTTACTGAGCTTACTTTCCTTATCTTACTACTCTTTGTGAAGATCATTTGTAAATGGTCGGTGAACCCTTGAGGAGAGAAGAGTGCCCCAGTTTGATGGTGTCCATATAATGTCAATTCCGTGTCTGAGTCAAACCTTGCCTTGGAAGAATGAGGAATGAAGAATTAAGATCCAAAAGCAAGCCATGGGCATCTCTCTATATGGTTGCAACCATAGAGGTAAAATGGCCATAGTGGACCTTAGGTTGAAACCAAACAATCTTAGGTTCGAAGACCTTGTGGTAAAAAAAACTAAGGACCAAGATATGATATATCTGTATCTGCTCACTAAGAGTCAATTGTGAGCCCTCTAGAGGGTCGAGCCCTCGAGACAGAGAATGAAATGATTTAAACGGTAAATGTAGTTTGATCTCAGCCCCGAGCCCTCGAGGTGTTCTCGATCCCTTGAGACGTGACAGTTGGATATAATTTTGTCTTTCCACCTCATGCTTCGAGCCCTTGAGACTGCTCTGAGCCCTTGAGAACTAGCCATTGAGAACAATAAAACTATAAATATTGGCTCATTTTTCAATGGAGATTAAGGAAAACTCATTGGAGATTAAGCCTAATCTATCTTAGACTCTTCAGAGAGGTTCTAACCCTTGCCAATCGCCATCGAATCTCTCTAAGTTGTTTTTAATCACATCCTCAAACATCAATGGAATACCAAAAGATGTTTTAGCTTGTCTTTGATGTGATTAAGAGTTAAACCATCTAGGGATCATTGTAGAACTATTATCCAACCTAGACCTAGCCTCTACCATGATTGCAATTACTAGAGATCATCAAATCGTTCAAGACTAAAGCGTTGATGCTGCTTTGAAGAACACAACTCAAGATCAAAGCTAAACCAAGACAAGTGTTCTTTGCTTATTTCATTTATCTTTATTACACCTTTGTGATCGAATTACTATAAAAATAGGTGTCAAGGATGAGATCAAGGTGGTCGAACTTTTCAAAATCTAGGTGTGTATTGTAAGGGTGGTTTATCTTTTCATAGTGCGTTTCGGATAACCCAAGGTTGGGTGAGTCCAAGAGTGGATGTCGGTTCAGGTGAACCGAACCACTATATATCGTTGTGCATATGTGGTTGATTGATTTGTGGTTTGCTTTGATAGTTTGATTTGTTTATTGTTATTGGTTTGAATAATTAATTTAAAAAAGGTAATAAAAAATGAACAGGTCTTATTCAACACCCTCCTCTCTAGGACCGGCATTGTTCTAGCTCCGAAATTACAGCCTTCTTCCTTGGATATTTGATAGAGGCTCTTGGTTGAAACGGTCTAATCTCCACCTGCAAAAGAGATTGTAACGGTCTTATATCCACCCGTAAGAAAGATTGTCAATGGTTGAATCTCCACTTGAAAGAAGGTTGGTGTATCGATTTCTTCTCCACTCGTAAGGAGAAAGGTTAGTAGATTTGAATCCTCAAGCAAAGTTCTTGAGGCGAGGATATAGGCGGGAAGTCGAACCTCGTTATCGGGTTCAATCTGTCCATTTCTTTCTCTTTTCTTCTTTATTTAATTGTGCATTTACTTGTTTCAATTCAAATCTTGTTTTTCTACTTTGTGTAATTCCATTAATTGAAAAGGTTTACAAGATTGAATTCAATCCCCCCCACCACCCACCATCTCGGCAACACTAATTTTTTCAATTTGGTGCAAGAAAATGTTTTCAGTAATCATTTGAAAATGAATTTTTTTCTAGTGTTTAGTGGGTATAGTATAGGTTATAATTTGACCATATCTAATTCTAGAGGATGATGGTAATGATGTTGATGTTCATAATAATCATAATAATTAAAATAATATCAATAATAACAAATATATATATATATATATATATATATATATTACAATTATTGAATGTCTATTTTACTTTAAATAGTAGTATTATATAATAAGGAGTACATTTGGTTTAAATCTTAGCCTAACCTACCTCAATCTAATCCTAAAATTTAGAAGCTAGGATGATGTTGGATTCGCTTGGGTCATGAGTTCGACAGTAAGTAGTCATGGGATATGGGTTGATTTTGGTCATGGGTCCAGTAATCGATCATAGATACTATATTTAGTTAGATTGAACCGTGGGCCATGTGCGTAACAACCCGACTCAAATTCGTGGATCATAGCCCGATTATAACTTTGGTTGGGTGGAATTAATCGAGTAATCGGTATTTTGTTTAAATTGTCTGATTATTGCATGAAATTATTTGAAAACTTATCAAATGATAGAATTTTGAACTTTAGACCCCCAGATTGCACACACCTTCATCTTAAATGAATGTTCAATGCAAAAACAAGATTTTGAGTCCATGTTCCAAAAAATGGTAGGTTGATCTAAATTTGGAGACTTTCCAAATTTAGGATACCCATGGGACCACATGTTAAATTAAATTGTTTTGAAATACGTTTCAAATTCTAAACTTATAAACCCAAATTGTTGTTTTATGAATTAAAATTGTGATTTAAAAATTTTAATTTCTATTTGGAAAATAAATTAATTAGAACCAAAATATCCCATTTTCGTGTGGGCCACTTGGGACCCACACCTTGGTCAAATGGAGCAAGGGATAACCCTTACGAAATTCGCATATTGCAAATGGCAGCCAAGTTGCAAATGGCCACCTACTATTAGGAGACAAAAGACCATAGTACCCTTTCATTGAGAGAATTTTTAGAAAGGAGGCCAGGGTGTTTTTTTACCCTGAGAAATCCCCAAAATCTATCAATAATCTCTATCAGAGAAAGGCCTTGTTTAATTTCACTGTCTCTCTCTGGCAGTGGGCGAATTTCAGAGCAACTCCTTATTCTCTTAGGGTTTTCTCTCCTCTTCTATAGGCGAGTTTGAATTTCTCTTGTTCTTTTTCTTATTTTCTTTTCTTCTTCTTCTTCCATAAATTGTTAAATTCGAGTGGGGTAGAGAGGAAAAAGAAAATATCTGGTTAGGTTTGATTAAATTGGGTTTTTTATCAGCTGCTTTTGGACATGAAAAGATTGATCATGGTTCATGGAAATAAATTGCAAAATTTGATTAGTGTGAATTTAACCTTGGAATTTCGATTTTGACGAATGGAAATCTATTTTTTGGAATTCTAATCCATCCGACCTTACCATGGACAAATTCTACATCTCTATATTTTGTATTTTGAAATAATATTTTTAAAGGTGGAATGCTGGAAAATTCAAACTCAATAAATTCGAAATTTATTGTTGTGCAAAAAAAAGTTTTACATTTATTTTACTCGCAAGTGTATGAACCATTAAGTAACATAGCAATTGAGTGCGAGTTCGATCCCACAAGGAACATTCAAAATATATGAATGAAACAAATATATGAAATTGAAATTTGTTAATGCCAGCGGCTTGGCCGAGTCCCTGTTTGCCAATTCCGTAAGTCGGAAAGAAACACTTGCTAAGAAGCTTGAAGACTCAAGATGATCAAGAGTGAATATCATTCTCCACCAAGTTCAAGCTCATCGATATGGCAATCACAAAAACAGGTAATCGGCCATAGATGGCCTTAGGTGGTACGGTACCCACACCTGAGAGAGGACTATTCATAGACTTAGTTGCATATGTTGGTATTAAACATAATAAAGCCTAGAGAGGATGTTGGACAGTGAACTTGGAAATATGAATTATGTTCACTGTCAACTCAACCAATTGATCTCACCGACCCTCGGGGGAGACGGGATTGACCCATCGTGGTCAAAGACTAGTCGGCCAGATTGACAAAAGTTCTGGATCAAAGAGTTGTCATGTTGGGTATGCCTCTGATCGAGAGTCTCGTATGCATCGACCCCTCGGTGATGAACTTAAACGACCCCTCGTGGTCGACGACTCCTCCGTAAATGACTTATGAGTTCTGGACTGTGAACTCAAATGGGCTCTTGAAGAAACAGACATATCGGTACATCAAGACCGATCGAGAGTAACAAGACCGACCCATCGGTAAAGTGCGACATGTCATTTTGGGTAATAGGTTTCTAAACTAGAAACTACTGTTAGCATGCCTTTGGCCCAGACCGAGCCTCTCGTATGGACCGACCATCGGTGCCATAACTGTCGACCCATCTGCGACATCGACATGTCGACCGAGAAGTAATGATGCCGTTGGGAGTGCATTTAATGCGCAACGGTCGGGTGGTTGAACGGTAACAAATATGAACACCGACCCATCGGTGCCACCGACATGTCAGTCCTTGACAATAAAAAAGACCGTTAAGATTCCTCTATAAATATGAATGTTGGGTGATCGTTTTACTATCTTCTTGAATTGAAAAGAGTTAATACACTCTAAGGAATAATCAACACTCTTGTAAGAAGGAGAGGAGGAAAGAAAAGAATTTATCAACCAATCTATTGATTAAGTTTGTCAGTGAGGAAAAGAGAAAGACAAGAACTAATCTTGGAAAGCTTTGGTTCAGCCAAGTTTCCTTGTCACCCTGAGTTTTTGACTGTTATACGATGGCTACAAGGAGGAACGTCGGCACTCAGTGGGTAGAATCTTCAAGAAGCACACATCAACGAGAAAGAGCTTCAAGGCAAGTGCCTCTTGGTTTTATTTTATTTTAAAATCTTTTACCCAAAAGTGGATTAAGGGGGATTTGCTCCGGAACCACTATAAAAACTCTAGAGCATAGTATCTAGCATAGTGATGGGTAGAATTCCCAATCGAGCGAGTGAGGTGGAATTCCTATTCTAATTGTGAAGGTGTAAGTCCCCACATAGTGAATTTGGGGATAGCTCAAGATTGAGCGAGTCCTAACAGTGGATGTAGGTTGGCAAACCGAACCACTTTATATCTTGTGTCCTTTGTTTGTGGTGTTAGAGCTATTTTCTTGTGTAGATTGTTTAATCACATTTGCTAACACACACTCACTTGATTGGTATATCCGCTGCACTTAATTAATCAATCAAGATAATTTTAAAAAGGACCAACGATATTAGATTGACCTATTCACCCCCCCTCTAAGTCAATCGTGTTGTTGTAGCTCCCAATGGAACTTTCAAAATTGTATAGTTTAAGGAAAAAAAAATCTTAGATATAATCTAAACATGAAAATCAAAATTCTAATCATTAGAAATATAGCATTAGTTTAGAAACTTTCTAAATTTTATAAGACCTTTCTAAAAATGGATTCATTATCTAAAATTAAAATTTAACCATTATGAGTTTAAAATTTCATGAAAAACACCTCATCCAGAAATTATAAACAACCCGCTTTCAATTAAAAAGAACAAAATTAAGATGCAAACAAAATAATTCTAGCATAGTTTCAATGAATTTGAAAGAATTGAATAAATACAAAAATAAAATACATATGTACAATTGTTTTGGACAACAGAGACAAATATTCAATCTGGCATCATATCCCATATATTATGAGAAATAAAAACAAAGCCTAGACCATGGATTTTTTAATTAACAAAATTACATTCATAAATCTCATTTATAAAAATTCCCAATATGAGTATTATATTTTCATTAGAGCAAGAATTTCATTTCAAATTTCACCAACCTCAAATCCTCTGCAAAATTCGAATTCCAACTTCGTCTTCTTGATCTCTAATCCTCCTTATTTCAATGCAATATTTAGCTTTTGCTCTCGTAGAATTTTACTGTGTATGGACCCTTGTATTTATAGCTTGGAGAGGTGGAGAAATAAAATGGGAAAGCAATGTGGGACTTTCCCCCATTGGCAAAAATTAGAAAATTCCTCTCCATGTAATTCGAATTTTACTCATTGTGATCTCCTGCTAACTCACTGCTGACTCATCTTTCCTTCTGATGTTTCTTGATACAAAATTCTCCATCTCTCTTTCCTTGTTCAATAATTCTCCCATGCTATTTTGACATGTGTCCTTTGGAGATACTTTTTCCTCAAGTGTCTCTGATTCTCCATTAGTTTCTGAGATACAAAATTTTATCTTAAATCTTCCACCTAAGCAGGATCGAATTTCACAACCCAGTTTGCTCCATACGAATTTACAAGATTGAGTTGGACACTTGACACTCACATGATCCATGCGAATTTTACTAGGCTTGGACTCTTGGCCTCTTGAGCTTATTGGACTTTGACTTGTGACATGTAGTCTGGACCACTTATACAATGCACATGGATCACTGAGCCTGGCCTAGAGTGTGGCGTGGACCTTTGTATAGTGGACCTCTGGCTCATGGACTTCTGACTGCAGGCTTCAGGCTTGACTAGTGGGTCCACTAATGTGTTGTAAATTTACCACCTTTACAATTAAAAATCTAGAAAAGATATTACCATAATTCAAATTCTCATAGTGGACTTGAATTACAATAATTTACTTCGAATCCAAAATAAAATTATGTGATAAAATTACAGACTTTCCAAAAATAACAATTATGGCCCACAACTCTGCATTTCCTTCCAATTTTAACTCAATTCCTTGGAGTTCCATATTTTTCCTACAGAGCTTAAAATAGCATTAAACATATCTAATATACACAAAATAAAGACTAACTAATCTAAATATCAGGGGAAAAGTACTCATTTTTCAGTGCTCAACATTTATATTTTTAGAAACTAGACAACGATTAAAATTTGAGATTTATTGAATAAGTATTGATACCCCAAATCCGATTTGCAAGACAGACCGATTCTTAGATCTGAAATTTGATGACAGTTTTGCAGTAGTCCATGAAAATAGTTATAACTTGACTTGTAGGTGTCAAAACAGTGCAAAATTTGTGGCCATTATCAATGGAACAAGAGAGATATCTCCAGTAAAAAATTGAGAAGATTGAAGTTGATTTGATGGGTCAAATAATTTATTTAAACCGAACTTTCGTTATTGACTGCAATATGTTTGGCAATGTAACTGTTGGATTAAAATATCCATAACTCGGGCTAGAAAACTCCGTTTGAGACAAACCAGATATTTCTGAAATCCTCGACAGACCACTATTTACTGTAAAAATATGAGAATTTATGGACTGTTACTAGAAAATTCTGCAATAAGAATGAATTTCTGCACTATTCAGCACTTAATTAATCTTAGACTGTTTAATGAAATCTTTTGGTCTTTTGGACTGCCATAGATAGGGCAATACTCTATCAGCCCTAATCGATGGATTCGTCTGATTCCTATTGTAACACTCACAGCTGCTGGCATGTGGGAAGAGTCCCACATCGCCTGGCAGCAATAGGTGGAAAGTGGATTTAAGAGGGCGCAACCCTTCTCCCATTGTGAGGCCTTTTGGGCTTTGCAAGGTAGGCTAAAGCCCAAAGCAAAACCGTGAGGAGAGAGTGAGCCTAAAGCGGACAATATCACACTGGGAAGTTGGGATAGGGCCGTCACACCTATGAGATGGATAGAGTAAATCCTAATTACCTTAACCTTTAAATCAATTTCAAAAAATTCGATTTGAAGGTTGATCGTAAAGCTGGAACTGGTTGATCGTAAAGCTTGAATTTTTGTGTTGTTGTGCACCTTGAAAATTTAGGTGAGGGAAACAATACACTTGCATATTTTGTTTATACATGTGATGAGAACAATTTCTATACATGTTGGTTTTGTTAAATAATCCTTATGAGGAAATAAATTTCGATACATGTTGACAATTGGTTTTGTGAATGATTTAATTGGGATTAATTAAAGATTGAGATTTTGTTAGTTTAACGGATAAATTTTCGGTGCAAGATCACGTAGTGTAAGGGAAATTTATTTTGGCTAAATTTTTTAAGCCTGTGAGCACCTCAGTCCATTTGAGAATTTGGTTGTTACTCATTTACCTTATTGAAAGACCCAATTTTAGTATTCTAAATTGTAAATTCAAAAGGTGGAATTTTTTTATTGTTGGAATGTTATTCATGCTTGGAATCAAATAAAATTATTATAGTTCATGTTGCTAGATTGATTTGCATGAATATTGATGTGATTGATGCCTTATTCAATAATGTTGTTGATTTGAACATCCCATATTAATTTATGCAAGATTTGTCATATTGTGATTTGTCATATTGTGAGCATGTTATTGATGCTATTAGTATACATGTCATAGCATTCATGCATGAGAAAAATTGTTGAGGATTCATGCATGAGCATCCACGTTTGGGTGGGTAGTGAGATTCAGACTTGGCTATGGACCGTTGGATCATGCTTAGCCTTTATTGATTTGGATCACTAGCCCTTCACTCCCTTGAGAATATTTGTTGTGAAAATTCGTTTGGACTTCTGGTCACAATTGATTTCTTTTTTGGAAGGTCTATGACCTTGGGAACACATCCATTAGGGTTTTCGGGCCAGGTGATTGTGATTCGCCCTTTAGAACACGTCCTTTAGGGTCTTCGGACTGGCGGCTTGTGATTCTTTATTGATAGGTCATGTGCTATTCATTTTGTTCATTGAGATGTATGGGATGGGAGCATGCATCATATTGTTGCACTATTGCATAACATGCATGCCATACTGCATAATTTGATTTGATATGGGATGAACTTTATAATGCCTAGTTATTTGAAAAATTGCATATAACATTGTATGGTTTTGTTTTCTTCAATGGGCATGGAGCTTGTTCCCTTACATTACAGGAAATCTTGTGGACTTAGGACTTGTGAGGCTCAGAAGCATAATTAGAATTTGGTGGAGCTACTAGAATGAAGACTAGCCGTATTTATTCCATTAGAGACAATTAGACCTTTGCTTTTGGGTTTTATTGTTTAAGACACAATAAGTATCATTTTGAGGCTTGATTAATTGGATTTTAAGTTTGTTTTTATGGTTGGCTAGTTTGAAGCCTTCAAAGTTATTTGGAGTTTTACGATTTGTTAAGGCTTCATAGTTATGGGAATGTGATTGGTGAGATTAATTCTTATCCCCTTAGTTATTATTGTGGTTTGTTAGCTTGATAAATTCATACAACGTTGAATGATGAATTTGATGCAAGAATACACAAATATTCGAAAATGGCAAAATTATTGAATTATTTCCGCAACTCTGAATTATTGTTGTAAACCACGTGAATTGTTATTTGTTGGAAAAAAATGCCATGAACTTTGATGTTCCTATAATTGGATCGATTTGACTTGTGTAATGCTCCGTTTCTTCATTGGAACGAGTGGGGTGTTACAGTGTGTTAAATTGTGGACTGGTTCATAGGTTGAGTTAGGTTGATCATGGGACATAGGTTGAATTCATTGGATCATAGATTGGGTAATTGATTTGGTCAATGCGATCATGGTTCAGGTTGCGCCATATTAAGTCCATGACTTGGGTCATATGCCTTGAATTCCATAAGTTGTAAAACTTGCTTTTCAACCCCTCCCAAGAATTCATTTTCTACATTGTTTGTGGAAAATGACCAAGTAGTGGTAATCATTTTCCACGGAAAAGGTTCACTCAAAACAATGGAAAACAATTTCAATTTGAAAATCATTTTCCATTTCTGTAGAAAATGTTGTACAGAAACATGCCCATAGTATTTAAAGAGATTCAAAGAATTTATATGATATGATTAATAGATCTAAAAATATGTTGTATATCAATTTGTTTAAAAATTACATTTGCAACACTTAAATAGGCATTGAATTGAACCATGGATTGTATAGTTTTTTTTAATACAGACACCATGATGGAACATTTACATAGGCACCAGTATGAAAAAAAATTAAATTATTAAAATTTAGTTTTTTTTGAGTAAATTTTTCTGATTTTCAATAATAGTCATATTTTTTGTCTCATACAGAGTCCAATTGACATGAAACTTGATTCATGAAATGACTTTTTCAATAATCCATCCAATGAGCCCAAGTTTATGCAATTTTAACATATAGTAAAAGAAGTTATGATCTATTTTCTATTTGGGTGTTATAAAGTGATGAGTTTGAGTTTGTAATTGGTTTCACAACGGTTATTTTTTTATATTTGTTATGTAGAGGTACCCTACAAATACTAGTGGAAACCTCAAGGCTATAATAGGGTTGAGTTTTATTATATTATTTGTGGAATTTTGAAAGGTTTTTTTTTTTCTAAATCCATATAAAAAAGTAATTATAAGGAGTGTCAATTAAAGGTATCTTAAAAATATAGTAGAAATTCGAAGATTAAAAAAGACTATTGGCATTCAGTTTTATGACGGGGATAGAGCTGAAACAACCCTCAAAGTGGGTTGAGAAAATGGATAAATCCTCTTCATCTTCATCACGTGGACCCAAAAGAAGTTTCTCTTCATCTTTGTTAGTGGGAAGAAGTAGATTCCTCAAAATTCATTACAAACGAAAGAGATGGTCGGGAAAGAGATCTGGGGATGACAATGGTTGTAAATCAAGATTCTCAATTGAAACGTATGGGGCTTTGGACAACATGAGAAAACGGGGCGCTATAAGACACCATAAAGAAACAAAAAGTTGATATTTGTATTCACTCATGATCAAAGAAAAAGGAACTCTCGTCCATCTTAATTAGAGAAATCTGGGGTAGGAACGATGCAGGTTTCTTTTTTAATTCTAAAGGGTTTGGGGAGGGAGTAAGAGTTTATTATTGGCTATAGGTTTTTCTCGGGTTTGAATTCACGAGGTTGTGCGAGAGTGGGTTGAATATACAGCTGGTAAAAATCCACGACACGGCATGTCATGAAGTTAGCTAACTATTCAGAGCTCTGAATCTCATACTCAGAAGTCTAAACTGGCGGTGGATGAGTTTTGTTGGCTTCTTGTTCAGAGCTCCAAATTGGTATATTCAGAACTCCGAATCGACGTGAGTTGTGACTAGCGCAAAGAGGAAAGAATTAGAAGACCAGCAAGAGGAGTAATAAAAGAGGAAATCAGCCAGCGTGTACTGTGTGGTACAAACGACATTTAGGAGAGAAAGTATCTCTTTTGTGTACACAACAAATAGATGATGAGGCTTTGGAATCAAGAGTCTGAGGGGGGCAAGAAGCTTGGTGTCAGCCTCTTGGATGAGTGCCTTTTGGGCTGCCTCTTTCTCAAAGTGGAGTAGCGAAGAAGAAAGTGGATATCTCTAGGTTGAGAGATGGAGACACAAACGACACTGTGTGTCTGGAGGACCTTTCGGCCGTAGGCCTTCTTGGTCGTATGTGCATGATGTGCGCATGGAAGAGGGTCTCCTCTGGCCGCATGCAACATGGTGATGGACGGCAGATGCATGTAGACAACCATATGTATGGAGGTGGCTGAAGGTGTTGTGGAGGGGACACAACAGGAAGCACACTAGGGAGCGGATTAGACGAAAGGTTTCTTCTAGATTGACAAATAGAGAAGGGCAACTGAGATTCAGTTGTGGTTGCTGATAGCAATGATGTTTTGTAAAAGGGTTTCAGGACTTGGGTTTCAGATGATCTCAAAAGTGGTTTATCTTGTATCTTGTACTGATGTTCTCTCTTATCTCTCATAGTGAAAGATTTGTAGACGTAGGCAAGTGTTTGTCGAACCACATAAATCTCAGTGCCCAGATTCATGGTGTGCTTGTTTGATTCAATTTTATTATCATGTTGTGATCCATGATCAATTTTATTCCTTGCATATTATATTCCTAAGAAGGAGGATTGTACAATATTTCATTGATTTTTTTAATTTTATTTTAATAAAATTTCATAACCAAAAAAAAAAAAGAAAAACCTATACCATCAATCACTTTACAATCTAACATGTCATTTTTTATCTCTTCCCTCCATAGTTTTTAAAGGTCTCCTTTTCCTACTGATGCCTTTGATGCGTAGCCTCTCAGCTTTATGCACTGGAATTGTCATCTCACTATGACCAAATCATCTCAAACGACTTTATTTCAATTTGTCATCTAGCGAAGCTATCTTAAGATTATCTCTAATGCGTTCATTTTTAACTCTATCATTTAGGGTTAAATCACTCGTCCAACGTAGCATGCGCATCTACGTTGTCCCAACTTTGTTTTTTTTTTAATAGCCCAACACTCTTCTCCATATAGCATTGTAGGATTAATCATCGTTTTAGGCGAAATGAGACTCTTTTATCACACAAGAGCCCACTAGTTTGTCTATATATTGCCTACTCCACTTTTTGTTGTGAATAGAAGCGCACAAAACAATGAACGGAAAAAGCAAACAACAGATCAAACACACACAAAGACACAAATATTTTACATAGTTCATTTTCGGTATGTCCATAGGGTTCAAACCAGATCAACTATGCTCAAAGACAAAACAACAAGGAAAAGAAAATAGACTCTTGTTACAATTTTCGCTATTTCACCTCTCTCAAATGGAAACAGACATTATATACTGCTCTAATTAGGGCTACAAAATATTTAATGCAAAAATTACAAAATTTGTCCTCTATTAAAAAATTCGGCTTTAGGGCTCCGCTCCTGTGGCCCTGAACAAAGGAGCGCTACTGTCAAGCCCCGACCCGAAAAGTGGGCCCGGAACGTCACTAGGTTTTTTTTTTTTTAACTAAATTTAAGAATTCTAACTGGGCCGGATCAACGATTAAGCTCAAAGGTTATACATGATCTCAACAGGTGGACTCAAACACATACCATAAATCTACCCAAAAGAAACACAAACACATAATTCCATGAACGAATTATTATTACAATATAATCAGAGTAGCTACGGAACACATAGTAGTTTAATACATGATATCAATGCAAACTAAGTACCACACACCGTACTTTACATAAACAAATGGTTTAAGGAATCAAAATACAAAGATAGCAGAATTCCCCTCAGTGGGAATCCCAAGGCAACGCAGTAGCTTATCCATCCTAAGCTTCATACAGAGGGTTCTCCTCCTCGGGCACATCTCCTGAAATGTGAGTGGTGTGAGCTAAATAGCCCTACTGAAGGAAATATAACAATGCAATCTAATGAAACATCAGGTTAGTTAAATAATCAACATTTGCAATATGATATCTCATGCTTGTCAAAATAATCTCAACATCAATCTATTATTGTTGTCATCCATCGTAACACCTACATACTACGTTGAGACCATTGTATTAAGTCCTGACACAGTCAAAATACATCATTAGCAAGTACATCTCCGGCCCTCACATGGCCGATACTGACATTCCTCAAGTCAGCAACTGTCGACACCCCTGGATCCAGTAGACATAAACCATCTCACACACATGGCCGATGTTGGTTCAATAGTCAAAGGCACGTGGAAGCAGTATTACATATCTCATATGATCAACATCATAAACATTTACAATTATCATAAGCACTTCTTATAATAGTGCATCATGTCCGAGCACATGGGTGGGTTCATCAAACTTGAAACCACTCATTGTTCAAGATTCACCTCATTAAACCTGATTGCACCTGCTGCAAAGTTAAGTCCCCTCACTGAAATTGTATGGTATCAGTCGTCTCTGTCAACATGCAAACAAGTGTGCAATTAATACTCGGTCAACACACATAGCATTCAAATAAATACATACAAGTAGTATTTCAAAGTCATACTGTTTTCCCAAAAATCTCCTAAGGTACATGGAACTGAGTCTCCTACTTGGTTTCTAACCATTTTAAATTACAATAATTCACAATATATAATAATAAGTTGCTTAGACCAAATCTCATATTGTCTCATGGGCATGACCAGATTGACGTATTGAGTTAGGTCTAGATACTCAGGTCACTTCTCGTATTGTCTTCTGGATACGACCAGATTGACATGTTGAGTAAGGCCTCGAGGTCACTCAGTGCCCGACAGATATAGCGTCGGCCTGGAAGTGAAGTCACTTAGTGCCCGACAAATAGAGTCGGCTTTGAAGTGAATACAATAGTAATACACTATAGTAATAAGAGAAGAAAGATTAGTACAAATTTTAAATTATCAAATGGGTATAAACATTACATTTAAAACTTAGGATCTAAACATGCATCATCAATCAATCAAGATTTTACATTAAAAAACTGAGTTCCTCAGAACATGCCTCGGAACCACGTACTGTGGCTTCGGATCATCCGAACCACAGCCTAAAACTAGTCCACAAACTTTGGAACTTGGGTCTGTCTTCGGACCGTCCGAAGGTTAGGCCTCGGATCGTCCGAAGGTCCTTTCCGAACCGAAAAACAGAAAAAAGATCTTCGGTGGGTCTCGGTGTGTCTCGGATCATGCTGAGGGAAGCTCGGATCGTCCGAGAGGGGTTCAGTTCTTTCGAACAGGCTCGGAATGTTCGGAGTAGAGCCGGGAAACGATTAGCCTCTGGCCACTTCGGAACTTCGAGCCGAAGCTCAGGAACGTCCGAAGGGTCACTCTCGGACCATTCGAGGGGGGTCACCCTTGGATCGTCCGAAGTACAACTCTCGGACCAGTCCGAGAGTCGTCTTCCTCCTCTGTCTGCAACAACAGACAGTGACGCCGAACAGAGAGCGAAATACTAATCTAGAAACAGTGGATTTCCTGAATTCAGTTTTCACATCCAACCGGTCAGATGGACTCCTCAGTGAGTCCTCTTTCCATAGGGAGTAGTTTGAAGTTTTAACGCTGATTAAGCCGTCGGATTTTAACACCAAAAACAAACTGACACAAGAAAAACCATGTTTTTCCTTAAACTAGAAATCGGTTTTACACACTCAAAACTCAGTCAAATTTACTCTTTCTTGATTCTAAATCAGTTAAAATTTGAAAAGGAACACGGTGGTTACCTTCACTTCAGTTCCTGGGTTGAAAATCCAAGTTTTTGAAAAAACTTCCTCTTAAACTTACAGTTAACCAAAGTTTGAAAAACAGAGAGACTGAGGGAGAGAGATCGGTCTGGTTGTTCTCAAGTGGATTGAGATGAATATTGAGGGTGAAAACATCTGAGCTGAGAGGGTAAATTTATAGAGGAAATGGGACAATCGGTGAAGGCCACGACAGGTGCTGCATGCAGCGGTGCCAACGTCCGACACAGCAACGGGCAGAAGTTACTGTTTGGTTGCAAATAAGTCCCTCTCTGGAATTTCAGGCTTTTGCAAAAAGGATCCTGATTTTGATAAAAATAAGTTTTTAACTAAAAAAAATACTTTTAAAGCTTAATAAATTCAATCCCTCTTAACAAAAATGTTGGGTTTTAAAAACTCTACTCACCATAAAAATTGGAGATTTAAAATTCACTAAAACCCATAGATTTAAATAAAATCCATAATTTAACATTATTTGCTTATTTTAACTTGTGTTAAATAAAATAAATTAAAATCCTCATTTTTGGGATTTGAAGAAATAAACTAGAACTGTACTAATATGGTCTAACATAAAATGCTTGTTTCAAAAAAAAATTATTTCCAAAACCAATTAAAAATATTTATTTCTCCCTTTCGGGGTCTTTTCGGGCGATTTTAAATACCATTTTCTGAAAATAAAATAATTTTGAAATCAGAAATAGAAATCTTTGATTAAGGAAAATAATATCATCCAATAATAATCACATAATGACATAAATAATAAAATAATAACAATAAGTGGTAAATTACCATTTTGCCCCTTCCAGCTGGACAAGCTAGATCACTGAGCTTTCAAACTTAGATTGGGCCACACCTGGGCTTTTCACAAATCCCTAACCGTAGTCTTCGAGATTTACCAGTCTAGGAAGGATTTATTAAACTAATTACGCTTAATTCGGGTCAGAGTATTACAGCTTCCCTTTGACCCCCGGGAGCTCCGCGTGTAGCTTAACCCACGACCGGACCTGTGAGGATGGGATTACTAGTGAATATTTAACAATCAGGCTACACAAAACCTAACAATCTCCCACTTGGAGACTGATCAAACAAATCCTCTTCATCAGTAGAAGTCATGCCTTTACGAAAGGATCTTGGTACGAACCAACTCCTAGTCTTCAAGCAATAAAATCGATAGAAACTGAACATGACTTAAGTTTCTCTCCAGTCACTACCTTGATCAACATATCTGCAGCATTTTGACTTGTATGGATCTTCTCAAGTGTCAATGCTCCATCATTAAAAAATGATCGTATAAAATGGTATCTCAACTGAATGTGTTTTATCCTGGAATGAAATGTTGCATTCTTTGTGAGAAGAATAACACTCTGGTTATCACTATACAAAACATTGTTCTCTTGTTTCTTCCCCAACACCTCCAAGAAACTCTGCAACCAAATCATCTCCTTGCTAGCTTCAGTAACTGCTACATATTCAACTTCTGTAGTGGAGAGTGACACAATTTTCTACAACTGAGAGACCCAACTCACTGTCGTACCACCTAAAGTATACACATATCCAGTAGTACTCTTCATGTTATTCACATCACCTACTAAGTCTGAAGCAACATAACCATGTAAATTGATTTCTAAATCTCCATAGCACAACCCACCATTAGTAGTACCTTTAAGGTGTCTAAAGATCCATTTGACAACTTCCCAATGCTTTTTGCTTGGATTGTTCATAAACCTGCTAACAACTCCCATTGCATGAGCAATGTCTAGGTCTTGTATTAACCATGGCCTACATCAAGCTGCCAATGGCTGAGGCATATGGCACCTTACCCATGTCATCACGTTCTTCCTGTGTTGCTGCTCTTTGTTCCTTCGAAAGTCTGAAGTGACTTGCCAAAGGTGTGCTAACTGACTTAGCACCTTCCATGTTGAAGCGCTTAGAGTAGTTTAGCCATGTACTCTGTCTGTGATAGATTTAGCTTTCTGCTTCCGCTATTTCTGATGATTCGCATTCCTAGAATTTGTTTTGCAGCACCCAAATCCTTCATTGTGAATTCCTTATCCAACTATGGGGATGGGATCACAAGTAAATATTTGACAATCAGGCTCCACAAAACCTAACACTTTGATCCTATTTATTATATCTTAATTTGAAGTCCCTTTAAGATTCTACTATAGAACACAAATATTTAAACTTATCACAATGTGCAATTAAGTCGTTTCAATTTTTTATCGCATTACCCTCACTATTTAAAACGATTGTTTTAGTTCTACTAATTTTCAAACCATTTGAATCCAACATTTTCCTCTATAAATCAAGTCTCATATTGAGTTGTTGTCTTGTCTCACTAATTAATATTATATCAATTGCCACTTTGTTCCATTGCTCAAATTGGCGATACGTTTGCAAGCAAATTACCAACAAACCTTCTTGTTCTTGTTTAACTCCCCATTAAGTCAACAATCTATCAGTGGACAACGATAACGATAAATATATGCGAAAAAGAAAAGTTAGTGAGGATTTAAGAACAAAATATCGGTATTAACCATAACTTAAAAACTCACAAAAATCCAAATGATTTAATCTGAGTTGACTTGACTTGATGAGATTTTAGGTCAAACAAGTGAACAAATTTTTTCACATTTTTTTTTTTCAATTGGAGAGTCTAAAAACTCATCTAAGTTACTTGTCGAGTCTAGGTTTTGAGTTTGTGACAAAAGAAAAAACATCATATCATCTGATATGTATTGGAGTTTTATATATCAATATGTATCAGCCATACAACTGGTGTGTCAACTGATATGGGTCGTTAAATGACAGTATCGTATCAGCCCATATCGACTGATCTAGTATAAAATTGACGTAATTTTTTGAGAAAAAAATTACCATTTCAATTGTTTTCCTATTTGAGTCTTGCATTTGTTAGAATTTTAAAAGGGCTTAGAAGCTAGTTTTCAAGTGTGAAAGGTATTTAGCCACTCCAACTTTATTCATTTGGACTTTGTCTAGTTTGAGTTATTGTCATCATTTTTTTGAAGTTTTTTTGTAAAAATAATGCAATAAAATGATATTTGGTGCTTATGAAATTGAATAGAGATGCCTTAATGTAATTGATATAAATTTTAAAGTGTTTGTATGCTTTTTCATGTTTTCTTTTGAAAAATTCATAAAATCTTAGTTTTCTATGATCATTCTTATTTTAGGATTTTCTGTGAAAAATTTAAAGAGATGTTATAAAATTTTTATAAGAACTCTTGATGTGATTGATAAACTCTTTAAGGTGTTTGTGATGTTTCTAATATTTCAATATTTTCATGGAATTCATATTTTAAATAAAAATAATGAATAGTAATAAAAGATGTTAGGTGTTTCCTCATATTGAGTTTCTATTTTATAAATTTTTTAATATTTTTCAATTATTTAAAACATATTTTATTTGTATTGAAATTTTAGCTTTTCAAGTTCTAATACTCTATGAAAAGGAAATTTCTTTTATCAAAATATGCTTACACTAAGTTTTTCACTTTTCCCTATTTTCTATAATATTAGAAAAAAAAATGGAGAAAATGGCCTCTTATCGTCTGTTAAGTGGCAAATACGCACTATACTGCCTACTAGGGGTGTTTATCGGTTGGGTTTATCGGTTGGGTTTGGGCTGGACTTCACTAAAAAAATCCCGAGCTTGATTTTTTTTTACCAAAGCCCGCCTGATCGAAGACTGCGCCCATATACTAAAGCCTTATTATTTTGAAAGTCAATTGTTTTTATTTTTTTTTTAAATCAATCATTTTCACCCAGACAATTAAGAAAAAAGGGTTTGCCGCCTTCTAGACACATGGGTTCAGTATGCCATGCTACGTTAGTCTAGTTTTCTTGGCTGACGTTAGGTGTTATTCGTCACAATGTAGGCAAATCCCTTCGGCTGGATTGAATCCTTTACTCACTGACTTAGAAGCATAGTAGCCGTTCTAAGCACTCAAATGCTTCTCAAGTTCAGTCTTAAGTGAAATTCTGGGGAATGAATTTGTTGTTCCTTTTCTCCTTTTGGTGAGGTAGTGCTTCTCCTTTCCGCTGTCGAATGTTTCATTCAGTGACTTCTTCACAGTCATTTCCTTAGTAAAACTGAAGGCAACCCTCATATTCGTCTCAGGAATCGCGGAGACCAACATTTTGTTAGGATTATTAACAAATAATCAATTGAATAAAACAACACAACACAATAAGTTACGTGGTTCGGCCCACCTGGTCTATGTCCACGGAGCGACAAAAATCTTCACTATGAGAGAAAGAATACAAATATAAAATAGTGACTCCCTTGAGTCAAGAGTCCAACTCGAAGTCACGAACGCTTTATACACCCCTCTTCTTATCACTCTCATGCTTAGAAGAACTCATCTTCTGTTCCACTCCCCTCTATGCTTCCTGCGCTTGCTCCCCGAGCACATCCCGACGTGCTCTCCGAACGCGAGGTTGCGTCTCCTTCATGATGTGTTCCCGCACAAACTGATGTATTGCTGCAATCACCCCGGCCTCTCTATGCATATGGCGAAGGTACCATCTCCAAGCATACCGCCAAAGGTCGAAAGACTCTTCACCATGCTGGCAACCCTCTCGGCTACATCTTGCCGTCATGTATTGCTCTCTTTGGCTGATTTTTAGATTCGTGCGTCTTCCTCTATATAGATGCTGCCCCATGTTTGTTTTAGCAACTTACCCAAGTTGCATATAGCAGTTTCCTAAAGAGATTAGGAGTCCCACGTCAGTGCCCCAATGTCTCTCTCAGAAAATCACGGGTTTTCCTCTTGGTGGAGTTGAGCCACATTCCAACACATTTTTCGAGGGTCAATCCATATGCCCTTTTCGAGAGACCAACATAGAACAAGGATTGATTGGATGACTCTTTCTTTTCAATTGCATGGATTGACCTACAAGTTTTCGGTTTGGGAGATGGAGTTTTAAGATAAATGAAATGGAAAACGGAACAAATGGAGTTACTAGATCTTTTGAGAAGGGAAGACAGGAGTTTGAAAAGGAGGAACTTATTTCGAAAGCTTTTAGATGTCATGTCCTATCTTTCGGAAACGAAAGTCGTCTACGACAGGCGACCTCCGCAACCTCTCCAGCTCTCCCTCTTCCTATCTTCCATCTTGACTCGTCGTTCGTCCCTTCCTTACTTCATTTTCTAGGTACTCTCTCTCTCTCTTTTCTCTTTGTTTCTTCTTCTCTCTCCATATTTTCTTCTTTAGTCGGAATGTTGGAGTGATTCCTATTATCTTCTGGACTTCTTCCTCCCAAATTGAACAGAAAGAGAATAAAGAGTGGAAGAGGAATCGTCTGTCAGTGAGCATGAAAGAGTCTTGAGTTCAAATCTTATTCCACTCCAAAAGGTTACCCACTGTGTGTTGGTAGAAAGGTTTGCAAATGCACCGATGATTAATCAAGTACTCTAAGACGCCTAGACACCTTGCTCAACACAAAAAAAAAAAAAAAGGAGCAACTGGTTGGTGAGCATGAAAGACAGAATGAGGAAGTAAGAGTAAGAGTGGAGAAGTGGATTAGAAAAGTGAGAATGGCAGGAGAAGAGCGAATGGAGAGAAGAGAATCCACTCCCTAACCCTAATTCCGAATTTCTCATTTTCTAGATTTTTTCCCAACGTTTCCGTTCGTCTTCCATTTCTGCATGGGAATTGGGAAAAGTCGATTCATCTTATATATATACACCAAGGGTCGAAAATCGGCTGAGCCGAGATTTCAGCCGAGTTTTCATATCTACTAAGATCTCGGGTGAGATCTTTCTCTCTTCAATTTTTTTTTTTTTTTTGAAATCTTCATGGCTTTTCTTTTTGAAAAAAATCATTTAAAAAAATCGAAAAAAGGTTTTTTTTTAAAAAATTAAAAATATAAATATCGGCCGATAATCGTCTTATATCAATCGATATTTGCTTTCATTTTTTTTTTAAAAAAAAAGGGAAGAAATCAGCCATTTTTTCCCTTTTGCCGATACGATAGCCGAGACTTAAACTCATAATATACACTACATGGAAACAAACGGGCTTAAGTTAAGTCCAATGGATACCGATGGACTTCAAATTAAAGCTCAAGCCTGGCCCTATCCGACAAAATTCTTTGCCTAAACTTGTTTGTTAATGTCAGGCTAAGGTCTTGTTCAAACAAATGAACCTCTATATTGCCTACACATTCGTATCGACTAAAAACAAAACTGACCATTTTTTTAACTCTGGTTTGCAAACTATCATATCATTAAAGAAATTGGTCATTGTGCCTCACAAGCAATGTGGGCATTCCGGGGGACACGAACCGCAGTGGTAATTTGTCATTGAAATCTACTTTACTTGAGATGCTCACCCGTGCATCAGATTGCACAGTATTATCATGTGCATTTAAACATAAGATCTACCAAATAGGGTGATAATGGGCCCATCGGAATAGTCTATATTGTTCACCAAAAATCAATATGATCGAATTGATTCAAAGTCATATTTTTACATAAAATAAAATTTCGAGATTTAAAAATAATTTAAACAATGAAATTTTGAAAATTTTAAAAATATGACTTGACCAATTTAATTAAGGTGATTTTTTGTCTACAACATATTGAATGAAAGATTAACCCAACGGGCCCATCACCACACCATTTGGTGGTGAAAGTCCGAGCTTAGATCAATGCACGGGGCATAGAGGAGGGTGAATAGGACCAATTCCAATTTATATTAACCGTTTAAATTATGAATAATCAATTTTAAGTGCAGCGGAATAATCTTTTGTGTGTGCAATTAATGATAAACAATCTAACAAATAAAACCAAGCAAACACAACGATTTATAGTGGTTCAGTTCACCTGAACCTACATCCACTCTTAAACTCACCCATTTTTGGGCTATCCAAAACTCTTTATGAAAGGGTAAAAATACCCTATCAATACACACCTAGTTTTTGAAAGGTTCGATTACCGAGGTCTACTCCTTGATACTTAGTTTTTATGGTGGTTCGACCCACATAGATCTAATCCACCTCACAATATTAAATGAACAAAAAATGAAGAGAAAAACACTTGCCTTTGGGCCTTGTGCAAATCTTCTAGATGTATTCTTCAATGCTGTGTGATGCATACTCCAGTGGTTGAGGCTTCAGATCCTCAAGTGTATGCACCCTTTGGGTATGATGCTATAGTCACCCATTAAACCCCCTTTTTGTTTCATGTTTTACTGTTTGTAAAACATAGGGTCGATTCTTGAAACACAGGGAAGAATGATTCCCAAATTTAGGGTTTTCCTAGGTTAAGGCTCTCTCAAAAAGGTTTTTCTTTAATCTCACTCTTTTCCTCATTTTCTTTTTATTATGATTAGTCCGTATTTATAAGCAAAATCAAAACGGCTAATTACGAATGGAAATCACACTCTTCAACAAGTCGATGAGCTGAAAGAGACGTTTCGACAAGTCGAAACCACATATAACAACGGATAAAAAATGATGGCCTTGACATGTCGAAGAATTTCGATGGGCGAAGAAGAAGGATTGAGATGCGTTGTTCGACCAGTCGAATAAAGTTGACTGGTCGAACCCGAGAGCACCCAAAACGATTTAACTCAAGGGCAAGGCTTTTGACATGTCAACAATGTTCGACATGTCAATCCACAACAAGTATCGATCATTCGACTGGTCGAACCCATTGAGGTCTAACATTATGTAAAAGAGTAATGATTTTGGGCCTTTTACAGCAGGGCTTGGGATTTAGGACTTGGATTAATTTTAATACACAGATTATAAACCCATCATAAGTCTGATTTACCTGATTGGTTTCCACAACATCGGAGAGATCTTCAGCTATCAACATATCTTCAGGATCTTCAGGCATTCTCCCAAACGATCATCCAAAGGCAAGGTCATGACACTTGTTATGAAATTGACAACAAAGAGACACGGATAAATCGGGAGCTCTAACTAATCTCCCCCTTTGTCAATTTAGTGACAAAACCTAGGTTCTAATACAAATACAACTCTTTCAACACAGAATTATAACATGTCAAAAAAGAAAAAAATACAACGTTTATGACTCAACACTAGACACAATACAGACATTACATCTTCAGTCTTCAATTTTCTCCACCTGAAAATATGCATGCAAAACAAGCATTGTAACACCCCAAAATTTCGATTTGGTAAATCAATATAATCTCCCTAAATGATGAGGAATGAATAGAGTTGATATTATGTATTAGGTAAATAATTAAGTAAGAATATGAGATTAAAGGAATGATTTAGTAATTAAACGAGATTTAAGAAAGACTAAATTAAGGAATAATTTAGTTAAAATAATTTTGAAAGTAGAGTGGAATATAATTAATTGATGGAAATTTTGGTGATTAGTTAATTAAGAGAGATTAAGGGGGATTGAATTAAGTTACTAATTTAATTTGATAATACATGATGAGGTGGCATGCCACATGGCAAGATAAGGATGAAAGCAACATCACCACTTTACCTTTAATTTGGACCAATAAGTGCTCTCCACCTCACCACCACTAGCTTTTGCTTTTTGACTAAGAGTAAAATGAGGATAAGGTAGAGGAAAAAACAAAAAGAAGAATAGGGCTCCATCTCTACCTCTTTTTCTTCATTCTCTTCTTCTATCCTCCTCCTCCAACTTCTTCCTCTCTAAAAATCTGAAGCAAGAAAGAGAGAGAGAGCTAGGAAATTTCTCTTCCTCTTCCTCTTCTCTCTTGGAGCAAATCTCTCTTGAAAGCTTGAATGTTGAAAAAAAAAAGAAAAAAGGAAACTTAGAAAGCTCATCTAAAGGTAAAATCTTCTTCTCTAAACTTATTATTTATGTTTAATGTGAAATTTAGCAATGATTTGAAACCAACTTTAGACAAATTTTGGTTAAGATGATGGAATCTGGAGAAATTTGGAAATTTAAGAGTTTTCCCCAAATTCATGGAATTTAATATAAATCTATGAATTAACTCATCAAATTGGAAATGCTAACCTCCTAATATGTGACCAATTACATAGGAGAAGTAATACAAATGATTAGACTTGGAAATTAAACCCAAGTTAAGGATATGGAATTTGGAGATTTAAGGATTTTCCTCAAATTCATGGAATTTGATGTAAATCTATGAAGTAACTCATCAAATTGGAAATGCTAGCCTCCTAATATGTGACCAATTACATGGAGAAGTAATACAAATTATTAGGCTTGAAAATTAAGCTTAAGTTAAGGATATAGAATTTGGAGATTTAGGGGTTTTCACCAAATTCATGGAATTTGATGTAAATCTATGAATAAACTCATCACATTTGGAAATGTTAGCCTCCTAATATGTGACCAATTATATGGAAAAGTAATACAAATGATTAGACTTAGAAATTAAACCCAAGTTCATTCACAACAAAAACCTCCAATTCTAAGGTATGTGAAATTTACCATTGTTGTTCTAAAATAATCCAATTGCATGCTTAGGAATAGAGTGGAAAATGATTATGAGTGGAAGGAATAGGAAGAACATGTAGAAAATCTAAGAAGGTATGAGAAATCTAATTTATCTAAGGTTAAGAAAATGTATATTAGAATTTAGATTTTATCCAGAGTTAAAATTTGAAGTGGAAATTGGGGATTCTTAACCCTAAACTTAAATAAGATGTAATTTGAAAGAAAAGCACAAGAAAAGGCTTATGGTCTTTATTTTTAGAATTAGTTGGAAAGGAACTAAAATAGATTTGGGTTCAAGAAGCAAAGTAAAGTAATGAATTTTATTAAAGAATCTTATTAAGTTATTTATTAGAAGGTTATGATTTTTATATAAAATTATGCTTATGATGTATGGGTTGAATGAAGAGATTGGAGGTGATCCCATTATTGGATAAGGAAGTTCAAGACTCAACATCAACACCTAGAAACTTGGAATCAAGTAAGTTTTCCTACTCTTATTGATGTACCATGGTGAATATGTATTTTTAGTTTGGATTTCAATGTTTGAGATTTGTTGTATGTGTGTTTTAAACATGGAGTTTGATGTATATGTATTATCTTATTATGAAATGCAAATGGATTTAATATTAGCGATGGAGTTCTCATGCATATGAATCATGCATTAATGAGGGAGGGAATGCATGAGCATCACGGATATTTATCCTTATGAAAGGAATTGTACAAAATAAACTTTTGGCCCCGTCCATGTGACAAGATATGGCATCAATATGGGCTGAATACTCCTAGGTGTGAGACCCGAAACCAGCGCAAGATTGTATGGGTGATAGTACTCCCCCGGTAGTCTCGGTAGAAATGCTAAGTTTTGGGAAGTAGCTCCCAACCGGATGCCACGAGAAAGCTACGAACATAAGAAGCCAATGATAAAACTGTTGAATTGGAAAAGACAAAATTTCCAATGCATGGGGCATGAAAGGGATTGCATAGACCTCATGGCACCTATGGCATGTCATTCATGATTAATTTATATACTAAGTTGGAAAGTATGATTTGATATTTAGTTATGAGATGTATTATGATTTCGAGATGTTTATTACTTGGTATTTACACATGACTTTGATTTTAATTTGAAATTTCAAATGGGGATGGGAGATGTTTTTATGAAATGTGAATTACAATGTAAGCACCTATCTTATATTATAATTTTTGTATATGTCATATATTGGTACCCACACCGATGGAAATTCCTACTAGGCGTTGACTAAGTCTACAAATTTTCCCCGTTTTAGAATCTAATGCAATAAGCGATAAGGGCAATGAGGTTAGGCCGAATGCTAGTCAAGCATGATTGGAGATGAAAGCAAAGGACAAAATTTTGGAGAATCCCACATTTTGATATTTTGGAGATAGAAGACATTATCATTCTTTTTTGCTATATTTTGAGAACGTGTAACTTTTGTAGGAGTTATATGATTTGAAGTTTAAGTGATGATGTATAGACTCCTAGATGATGATGTTAGACTTCTTTGTTATTTGACATTTAACTTATATGGGATTAATATGCTTTGCTTTAGATTGAGAATAGCTATCATTTAAATGTATCAAATACTATGTATATGCTTCTGCATGTTTTATGTTAGTGTGTTGCAAAAGTTAAAATGGACTATGTCCGTGCACACACACTAGTTGGGCCAGTTGAGGGTCGGATCTTCTGACTCAGACTTGACTCGCGTCGTGGCGCTCCGTCTCTCTCTCTTTCTCATTAAATACCACTCTGATCCTAGTGGGAGAGGGAGGGGCGCTTCAGTTGGTATCAATGAAATGAAAAAGCAAAGTAAGGATTGTCCCTAAGTTAAATTCGAATAACTGGTATAAGGTTGTAAGTAAAACGTGTTAGTCATGTTATGACATATACACGAATAGAAAGTTAGAAATGAAAACTTAGAATCTGTCCTCAGATGTAGAATGTGAAGTGAATGCATGACTTAATTCCCTTTATATAATGTGATGATATTGGTTGAAATGAATATATATTCATGCGTCTATGAGATGAGGAATCCTCTGACCGTCGTTGTTTGACATAGGACAATGCCACCTCGAAGAGGAAGCCGTGTACGACGACCTACAGCACGTGTACTCTGAGACTAGCTGACAATGTTCCTCCTGTGACACCAGAAGTTCAAAACTTCCTTCAGAACCTGTTGCAGACAATAATACAATCAACTCAGGCTGCGACTATCACGGCCCAAGCCCCTGACACTGGGAACCAAGCCACTCTTAGAAATTTTCAGCAGCAACACCCTCCCAAGTTTCATGGTACGGAAGGGCCAATAAACGCTGAGAATTGGATAGATACCCTCACTCAGATCTTCAATCTAGTTAAGGTCACAGATAAGGAGGATCGAATCCTCCTGGCCAGCTCCCAACTTGTCAATGACGCTACAAAATGGTGGAAGATGGTTGAGGAACAAGAGATACTGACAGATCCGACATGGATGGGTTTCAAAGAATTGTTCCTAGGCTGCTATTTCCCTGAGGAAAAAAGAGAAGCAAAGACACAAGAATTCATATTCCTAGTACAGAGGAACATGTTGGTCGCAGATTATCAGGTAGAGTTCACCCGATTATCCACATATGCTCCTTACATGGTGGATACCGAATCGAAGAAGACTCGCAAGTTTGAAAGGGGTCTTCGACCTGCAATCAAGTCAAGAGTGATATCTCCTGCAACAAAGACTTATGCAAGATAGTGAGTAGGGCCATCACAGTAGAGAAAGATCTGGCAGAATCGGCAAGCTTTATGGAACGCAGAAGGAAGCAAGGCAGTGCAAGTTCGTCCCAGTCACATAAGAGATTCCGATCTAGTGCACCGTGTCCTTCGACTTCTGCATCTGTACTACAGTCTACTGGTGGTGTCTTCACATGCTTTCACTGCAGGCAAGCAAGCCACACGAAGAGAAATTGTCCCCAGCTTAGCAGAACACAGGCTACACAGTCTTCTGGTGATATGTTCTCATGTTATCAGTGCGGACAGTCAGATCATATCAAAAGGAACTGTCCTAAGCTTCAGCCTAGGACCTCCAGCACGGGCATCCTACCGTCCACCGGGCAGGCCATCTCAGTCACAGACTCATCCCAAACAGACCCCAGTGCCAGCAACTTCGGGACTGAGTATACTCTCTTGTCCATGCACCAGAGACAGTTGATCACTCTGTGATCCGAGGTATGGCTATTACTGGTAATTCGTGTACTGTTGCGTTATTTGACTTTGGGGCTATGCATTCTTTTTTATCTGCATCCATTGTTTCTGCCACGGGCATACTAGTACAACATTTGTCATCTGCCCTTACTATCACATCACCCGTTGGCGACACATCTCTTGGTTTATTTTGTACTTCGGTAGATACTGAATTGACTGACTTCAAATTTAAGTTCAATTATCTGGTAATGGACATGGCAGAATATGATGTGATTTTCGGCATAGATTGGTGGAATACCTATCAAGCATGCATTGATTGTTACCGTAGGAGGGTAACATTTTGGTCACCTGAGGGGCAAAGATTTATTGAACTTTTCATGTAAGTTGTTTAAACCTTATCTTGTTCAATTTTCGGGACGAAAATTCCAAAAAGGTGTTAGTATTGTAACACTCCAAAAATTTCAATCTGGTAAATCAATATAATTCCCCTAAATGATGTGAATGAATAGGGTTGATAGTATGTATTAGGTAAATAATTAAGTAAGAATATGAGATTAGAGGAATGATTGAGTAATTAAACGACATTTAAGAAACACTAAATTAAGGGATGATTTAGTTAAAATAATTTTGAAAGTAGAGTGAAATATAATTAATTGATAGAAATTTTGGTGATTAGTTAATTAAGAGAGATTAAGGGGGTTTTTTTAAGTTACTAATTTAATTTGATAATACATGATGAGGTGGCATCCACATGGCAAGATAAGGATGAAAGCAACATCACCACTCCACCTTTAATTTGGATCAATAAGTGCTCTCCACCTCACCATCTTTAGCTTTTGCTTTTTGACTAAGAGTAAAATGAGGATCAGGTAGAGAAAAGAGTAAAATGAGGATCAGGTAGAGAAAAAAGTAAAAAGAAGAGTAGGGCTCCATCTCTACCTCTTTTTCTTCATTCTCTTCTTCTATCCTCCTCCTCCATCTTCTTCCTCTCTAAAAATCTGAAGAAAGAATGAGAGAGAGAGAGAGCTGGAAATTTCTCTTCCTCTTCCTCTTCCTCTTCCTCTTCCTCTTCCTCTATCTCTCTTTGGTGCAAATCTCTCTTGAAAGCATGGATGTTGAAAAAAAAAAAAAAAAGGAAACTTACTCATCTAAAGGTAAAATCTTTTTCCCTAAGCTTATTATTTATGTTTAATGTGAAAGTTTAGAATGATTTGGAACCAACCTTAGACAAATTTTGGTCAAGATGATGGAATTTGGGGAAATTTGGGAACTTAGGGGTTTTCCTCAAATTCATGGAATTTGATGTAAATCTATAAATTAACTCATCAAATTGGAAATGCTAGCCTCCTAATATGTAACCAATTACATGGAGAAGTAATACAAATGATTAGGCTCGGAAATTAAGCCCAAGTTAAGGATATGGAATTTGGGGATTTAGGGGTTTTCCCCAAATTCATGGAATTTGATGTAAATCTATGAATTAACTTATCACATTTGGGAATATTAGCCTCCTAATATGTGACCAAGTACATGGAATAGTAATACAAATGATTAGGCTTAAAAATTAAGTCTAAGTTCATTCACAACAAAAACCCCAAATCCTAAGGTATGTGAAATTTACCATTGTTGTGCTAAAATAATCCAATTGTATACTTAGGAATAGAGTGGAAAATGATTATGAGTGGAAGGAATAGGAAGAACATGTAGAAAATCTAAGAAGGTATAAGAAATCTAATTTATCTAAGGTTAAGAAAATGTATATTAGAATTTAGATTTTATCTAGAACTAAGATTTGAAGTGGAAATTGGGGATTCTTAACCCTAAGCTTAAATAAGGTGTAATTTAAAAGGAAAGCACGAGAAAAGGCTTATGGTCTTTATTTCTAGAATTAGTTGAAATTGAACTAAACTAGATTTGGGTTCAAGAAGCAAAGTAGAAGTAATGAATTTTATTAAAGAATCTTATTAAGTTATTTATTAGAAGGTTATGATTTTTATATAAAACTATGCTTATGATGCACGGGTTGAATGAAGAGATTGGAGGTGACCCCATTATTGGGTAAGGAAGTTCAAGACTGAACATCAACACTAGAAACTTGGAATCAAGTAGGTTTTCCTACTCTTATTGATGTACCATGGTGAATATGTATTTCTTGTTTGAATTTCAATATTTGAGATTTGTTGTATGTATGTTTTAATCATGGAGTTTGATGTATATGTATTATCTTATTAGGAAATGCAAATGGATTTAATATTAGCGATGGAGTTCTCATGCATTCATGAGGGATGGGAATGTATGAGCATTACGAATATTTATCCTTATGAAAGAAATTGTACAAAATAGACCTTTGGCCCCGTCCATGTGACAAGATATGGCATTAAGATGTGCTGAATGCTCCTGGGTGTGAGACCCGAAACCTGCGTAGGATTGTATGGGTGATAGGACTCCCCTAGTATTGGGAAGTAGCTCCCAGCCGGATGCCACGGGAAATCTACGGACATAAGAGACTAGTAATAAAACTGTTGAATTGGGGAAGACAAACTTTCCAGTGCATGGGGCATGAAAGGGATTGCATGGACCTCATGGCACCCATGGGATGTCATTCATGATTATTGTATATACTAAATTGGAAAGTATGATTTGATATTTGGTTATGAGATGTATTATGATTTCGAAATGTTTATTATTTGATATTTACACATGACTTTGATTTTGATTTGAAATTTCAAATGGGGATGGGTGATGTTTTTATGAAATGTGAATTACAATGTAAGCACCTATCTTATATTATAATTTTTGTATATGTCACATATTGGTACCTACACTGATGGGAATTCCTACTAGGCGTTGACTAAGCCTACAAATTATCCCCTGTTTAGAATCTAATGCAGGAAGCGATAAGGAAATGAGGTTTGGCCGCATGCTAGTCAAGCATGATTGGAGATGAAAGCAAAGGACAAAATTTTGGAGAATCCTACATTTTGATATTTTGGAGATATAAGACATTATCATTCTTTTTTGCTATATTTTGAGAACATGATTTTAAGTTTAATTGATGATGTATAAACTCCTAGATGATGATATTAGACTTATTTGTTTTTTGACATTTAAATTATATGGGATTAATATGCTTTGCTTTGGATTAAGAATAACTATCATTCAAATGTATCAAATACTATATATATGCTTCTACAGGTTTTATGTTAGTGTGTTGCAAAAGTTAAAATGGACTATGTCCATGCGCACACACTAGTTGGGCCAGTCGAGGGTCATGTCTTCTGACTCGGACTTGGCTCGCGTCGTGGTACTCTGTCTCTCTCTCTCTCTTTCTCATTAAATACCACTCTGATCCTAGTGGGAGAGGGAGGGGCGCTACAAATATTTTCCTACACAAAACATGGCAAATCTGGTGGGATTTTTCAGTCTCCCCCTCAAAAAAAATACAACGTTTATGACTCAACACCAAACACAATACAGACATGACATCTTCAGTCTTCAATTTTCTCCATCTGAAAATATGTCTGCAAAACAAATATTTTCCTACACAAAACATGGCAAATCTGGTGGAATTTTTCAGTCTCCCTACAATGTATTCTCCCCCTTTTTGTCATAAATTGACAAGGGATGCTATAAGAAAACCCATTTTTCTTGAAATCAACATTTTTTTCATAACATTCGAACATTTTTCTCATATTTTTTTTTAAAATAAATGATAAAATTTATTTTCCAATAATTTTAATAGATCCGAAAACGAAATGCAACAATAAAAACAAAGGAACTGAAAGCAATTTAAGGCCAAAGTACAAGGTCTAAACCAATCCTCTATCTTTAAGTACCCATTTTGTAGTGTAGGATGGCATGTGGGTAGGCCTGGTTCGTTTAGAATCAATTCTTCTTTTGTGACCTTGATTGGACAATTCATCCAACAACAATTGAAACTTTTGAGTTAATGAATGATGGTTGATTCCACTTTTATGCGTCACATGATTATTTTCACGGTGATTCACATTAAGTTGTGTTTTATAAAAACATTTTTTATGTTGTTTCTTCCTAAGGCTGCACTCAAACCTAAGATGACCCATTTTGTCATAATAAAAACATTTCACATTTGGAGTCTTTGAGGGGAAAGAAACACCTTTAACAAACACATTTTTAGTTGTTAGGTCTTCGCATATTTTTATTATTAAAACGAAAATCCGTTTTATCCTCAAACTGTTTTCCAATATTCAACAATTTTTCCAACTTTTCTTTCCCTTTTGTAAGTTTTTCTTCAAAATTCATTTTATGACTCTTTAAATCATTTAGCTCAATCTAGAGTTTTTTTTTTTTTCAAATTTCACTTTCGATTCAACTTCTTTAAGATTTTCAATTTCTTTTTGAACCAACCTTAAACTTTCTTGCAATTCAGCTTCAACCTTTATAAGTCTAGAGACCTCTTCTTGTGCCATTTTCAAATCCATTTCAAAATTTTCTTTTTCAGTGACCAATTTAATATTCTCATTCTTAGACTTATTTAGCTTTTTAGCCAAGTTATTGCTCTCCAAAAACAGGGCATCGTAGCCCACTTGAAGATATCCTCATTATCCGACCCTTCACTATCAGTTTCAACATTTTGAGAGTTTTAGGATCAGGAGTAATAGTGACTAAGAGACCTTTCAAATTACCAGTTTTTTCTTTAGATAAGTCATCTGACTCACTTTCAGATTGAGATGTGTCTTCATAAACAGTAGTCATGGCTTTCTTATTTGATCTCCTTTTAGATGAACACTCATTGGCAAAGTGCCCACATCCATGACAGTTAAAACATTAGAATTTTTTTGATCTGTCTTTTGATTTTTCTTTTGAATTTTCTCTTGATTTATCTTTGGATGAATTTGAATTTCCTTTAGATCTTTCTTTGAATCATCTCTTTTAAAGTTTCTAAACTTCTTCTTTTTGTAAAAATTTTTCAGGAATTTCTTGTCTATCACATTCACATCTTCATTTGAGTCACTATCGGACTCAAATTTTTTAATTTCCTTAGTTTCAATTTTCACAGATGAATTTAGGGTAATGGATTTACTTTTAGATTTAACAAAATGTAGTTCAAAAGCTTGTAGAGATCCCATAAGATCATCTACTACCATTTTCGCCACATCTCTAAATTCTTCAATTGCTACAACTTTGGGACTAAACCTTTCGGGTAGAAATCTTAAGATTTTAGTACATATGATTTTATCAGGTATCCTTTCTCCGAGAACACACATAGTGTTTACAATGTCATTTAGTTTAGATCACTTTCTTGCATTCGGATAGTTTCAAATTCCGTGCTCAAAATTTGAAGTTTGGATCTTTTGACCAAAGTTGTTCCCTCGTGGATTCTCTCCAGAATGTCACACGCTTCTTTAGTTGTTTCACATGTCATGATTCTTTTAAATTCGTCTGGTGAAACAGCGCAGTTTATAGCATTTAATGCTTTTCCATTTGCATTATGTAACGATTTTTCAGTGTTAGTCCAGGAAAAAATATCTTTAAGTCTGGTCAATTTAACACTAGTTGAAGATTCAGTTTTTCCTTTGGTATAAGTTATTTCTTCAACTGGATGAACCTAACCTCTTAGAACAGATTCCCAGCCGGTTCCATTGATGGATTCCAAAAAAAAATTCATGCGAGCCTTCTAGTAGGCATAGATCGTACCATAGAAATGTGGAGGTTTGGTGACCGCCTTACTATCTCCTTTGTGCATTGTACTAGCATAGGAATCACATCTAGACAATTAAGTCTTAATAGAGGAACCTAGCTCTTGATGCCACTTGAAAGTCCGGGCTAGATCAATGCAAGGATCGTAGAGAAGGGTGAATAAGACCAATTCCAATTTATATTAACCTTTTAAATTATGAATAATCAATTTTAAGTGCAGCGGAATAATCTTTTGTGTGTGTCATTAATGATAAACAATTCAACAAATTAAACCAAGCAAACACAACGATTTATAGTGGTTTGGTTCACCTGAACTTACATCCACTCTTGGACTCACCGAACTTTGGGCTATCCGAAACTCACTATGAAAGGGTAAAAATACCCTATCAATTTACACCTAGTTTTTGAAAGGTTCGACCACCGAGGTCTACTCTTTGACACCTATTTTTTATGGTGGTTCAACCCACATAAATCTAATCCACCTCACAATATTAAATGAAATAAAATTAAGAAAAGAACACTTGCCTTTGGGTCATGTGCAAATCTTCTGAATATGTTCTTCAATGCTGTGTGTTGCATACTCCAGTGGTTGAGGCTTCAGATCTTCAGGTGTGTGCAATCTTTGGGTATGATGCTACAGCCACCCATTAAACTCCCTTGTTGTTTCATGTTTTACTATTTGAAAAACATAGGGTCGATTCTTGAAACACATGGAAGAATGATTCCCAGATTTAGGGTTTTCTGGGTTAAGGCTCTCTCAAAAAGGTTTTTCCTTAATCTCACTCTTTTCCTCATTTTTTTTATATTAGATTAGTCTGTATTTATAAGAAATCACACTCTTCGACAAGTCGAGGAGTTGAAAGAGAAGTTTCGACAAGTTGAAACCACATATAACAACGGATAAAAACGATGGCCTTGACATGTCGAAGAATTTCTATGGGCGAAGAAGAAGGATTGAAACGCGTTGTTCGACCAGTCGAATAAAGTCGATTGGTCGAACCCGAGAGTACCCAAAACGATTAAACTCAAGACATGTCGACAATGTTCGACATGTCCACAACAAGTATCGGTCCTTCGACTTGTCGACTACGGTCGACTGGTCGAACCCATTGAGGTCTAATATTATGTAAAAGAGCACCGATTTTGGGCCTTTTACAACAGGGCTTGGGATTTAGGACTTGGATTAATTTTAATACACAGATTATAAACCCATCCTAAGTCTGATTTACCTGATTGGTTTCCACAACATTGGAGAGATCCTCAGCGATCAACATATCTTCAGGGTTTTTAGGCGTTCTCCCAAACGATCATCCAAAGGCAAGGTCTTGACACTTGTTACAAAATTGACAACAAAGAAACACGGATAAACAAGGGATCTAACAGGTGGACCCTACACTAAGGTATGTATGTTAATACCATTTGACCCAGTGAGCTAGTGAACATTTCATATTTATTAAATAGTGGCAAACAGTGAACCTAATTCCACTGAAAAAACAAACGCAGAATCTGCAAGATGAAGAGCGAAGGGAACTGATAAACCAATTTACTACTAGTTTTTCAGCTTCGTCTGTTTTATTATTTTACAAGTGAAAATTCATAATTGCACAAGCTCCCTCTGGCCAAGAGACAAACTAAACAGGTGGTCAACCTCTGCAGTAAAGGGGAAGATAGATCACCTGCAGGGTGTCATTCATTGGGCTGGCCCTCGAAGTCTTCCGGGTGAGACCACATCCATGGTGGGATAATTATGTATCCTAACGTGTCTGGATTAGAAGGAATGAAGAAAATCTTCATCATTTACCTGCTTTCACCCATTTCTAAAACTCATTTGGGTGGAGAATTGGGAACCAAAGAAATGTTCATTTTAAGGAGAAAAGTGAGTCACCTCTAATGGCAGAAGTCACTCATCCCCTATTCTATACAATCCACTTTCAGCAGAACCTTCTGAACGTACGAGAATCCCCTTGAAACTTTACACCAATCCAGATTTGACCCTGTTATTAACCAATGGTTGAATGGTGGGGATCCATCCCATCACCTGAGGAAGGGCTTCATGGGTTTCTACGGGGATTCTGCAACCCACCAGTCTCAGCACACTTTCCCATTCTATTTTAACGATTCTGCAACCCACCAGTCTCAGCACACTTTCCCATTCTATTTTAAAGTTGAAAATTACTAATGCCATCTCATCGTCTCCATTATAGAAGGTTGATTGGAGTTGATCTGGACTATTTAACAGGTGGGGTTCTGATTGGTGGATCTTTTTGCACATCCAAAAAGTGGCTTACATAAGTGGGCCATAGACATCTAAATGAGTCCTCATCATCATCTAAGCTATTTTTCCTATCAATTTAGATTTGGCAAAGTGTTTTTATCAATTGACTGTCTATCTGATGCCTATGAGACTTGAACCGATACCATCCTTATCAATTGTGCTAGAGATTCTTGATAAAATGAGAAGTGGGGCATAAACATCCAAATGAGTATGACATGGATTTCAATAGTGATAGAGACAATGCTCCCCAAATGCAATGATGCATTCCTTTTAAACAGATCATACCCGTCGCAGTATAGGTTCCTTCAAGCAAAGAGAGATAAACAAGTCAAAAGCTAATGAATACCAAAATTCAATCCTCCTCCAGATTGATAGAGTCCTTGAACTTCGCATACAAGATCTTCTTCAGTTCAGCCATCTGTGCAAGAACAGAGTCCTTTTCCTCTTCCAGCTTTTCCAGAGTTTTACAGGGTCTCTTCCTTCATCTTCTCTAGTCTGGTCTCAACTTCTTCCCTAGGCATGTGAGTGAAAACTTCCCCTATTTGGAATCTCACCACATCCTCATCAGAGAGAATTAATTCATCGCTTGCATCCTCCAAATTGTCATTTGTCTCCTGTAGAAAAGCTATTTCCATTAAAGCTACATCTTTTTTGCCAAAATGTTGATAACTATGTCTTCGAGCAGATCACTATCAAGTTATATGTCATGGAAACATAGACATATGATGCATGGGTTACAGATAAGACATCTGATTCAACCAATTTCAAAGAATAGGATACATGAATTCACCATAACATTGAATAAATTTGAACAATATTTATTATTAAATGAAAATAATCCATAAAATAACACCACTAAAAAATAATGTATAAATTTTATCCAAGGAATCAGGTTACAAACATGTCAATGTCATATTAAGCCTCAAAAGAATAAATGTGATAGCATTTTGTCATCATGGAAAACAATGTTGAAATATGACACAGAGGTGTGTTCTAACATATGTTACTCATCCAAAAAAAATTGTGCCATGCAGCTTCTAATAGGTATGCCAGTCCAAGCAAGACAGAATCTATCACCATAATGGGACAACACTTTATTTTATTTCAGTTTAGTTTTTTGGCTGGTTATCAACAAGACACATATCGTGAACTACTGGACCTCTCTGTAAGAAATAAAATTTTCAAAAAGAAAATTAGAAGATATTGGAGATTCCTACAGCCAAACAAGATAGAAATACAACAAACAATAAAATCTTGGTAGCAAAACAAATATCGAAACTGAGCTTGGATGGATGCCAACTGTCCAAACACAAATGAGACCCCACTTTTCTTGCAACTGCAGTATCGTCCCCAAAACATGCAATGCACGTATCCCAATGAGCCACCAGCATGCAGAATTCAGCATATCAAGTGCGTGAATTCAAGTCTCTAACAACACAAGATTTAATAAGATCTAACAAGCGTACGGAAATTCATTTCTCAAAATCATCTCAGTTTACTTTGCAAACATGTTCAAACAATTCCTATAGAACTTGTTTCGCATATTTAGGTGAGACTGGTGTTCTCTTCCAATATCAACTCTGACAAGAATGACACTCAAATAATGTACATGCTAATAATCTTGACGGTTACTGGTGGGTAGCAACATGAATACAAACAGGTAGATGGATTTTAACACTAACCTGATTGACTTTCATCCCATGACCAAGGAACCTCATTTTGTTGCCACAAAGCTTCACAACATGCTAAGATTAGCGTCGCACGAACATAAAACAAGTTGCATGGGTACAAGTATGAGTGTTGGAATCCAACATGGGTACTAGCTGTCAGCTCGGCAAACCAAAAAATAGGACATGGGACACGTGGCACAACATTTAATAAATTTAAATCTAAATTTATTTTAAATGAAAAATGTGAAAAAATAACATTGAAGAAAATAATTTACTAGCTTTAAAAATTAACGAACATACTTGTATTTTAATTAGGTTTCAAGAGGAGAAAGGTGTTATAATATTTTAGTCATCTTTGAAAACAACGTTAAAAAGTACTAAAAGAGTCCATGAAGATCAAGTATGAGTGTCCGACACAAGAGCGAGTATCCAACATGAGTATATGTGCCCAAGTGCATCACACATTTTGAAGAGTATGTGCAACATAAAACATAAGGTTTCAAACTAAAACATTGTTTCTAATAAAACTAAAACCATTCATCAAGCCATCCATGATACTCATCAAGCTGGTTTCCTTTAGGCATTGAAAAACCTACCAGTGGTTCAACTGATAGAAGTCGCGAGCTTGTTGCCAATTGCCCACTTGAATCCCCTCATGAAGATCTAGGGCATCCAACACTGACAAAGCATCTTCCTCAATGGCAATAACTTTATAGCTGTATTCCACTTAACTAAAGGCCATGGGCAAAGGCTTGGAACTTCTGCTTGAAGGGGTAAGAGACCATCCTTCATGCAGATGCAAATATAATTCTGCCCAGACAGTGCCTCTCATACCTCCACTGAGCCCATCCAAGCTTCTGTTGACCTTGAAAATTATCCTATCAAGGTGCAACCTTGTTAATGGGGACCTTGCTTTCCAAGTCTCCGAAGTAAACAACATCCATTTCTCCATTAAAAATCTAGCTTGGTTGACCACTTCATTTGGACTTGATGATTATGTTGGATAAAAGGAGAAAGACTAGAAATTACAACTATATTATTCCATCAAGTAAGACCCATACTAATCTTACATATCTCCGACGACTCGAACTACGATCATAAGCAGAAGTAGATAGATGCAAGGTAAAAATCGAAATTGAGCAAACAAAGGCAGATAGAAGAGTTGATCTGTTAGTGCCCCGGCTAGCCGAGTCCCTGTTTGTCAAATTACATGACACAAGAGAAGCCTTGCCTCAGAAGACTGAAGCATGAAATAAGACTCAATCCATAAATGACTTTAGGTGGAATCCAACACCATAGGATGCCCATGCCTAGGCTTAGAAAACATCTTAGAAATCATAAGTAAGCCTAGTGAATGTTTGACACCAAATCAGAACATGGATTTAAAGTTTCAAACCATTGATTATACTGTCAGGACGACACATCATGTCAGCGATCAATCGCCATTGACAGCAGACGACCAATCGTGGTATTACGATCAATCACCTGGAAAAACGAAGGTTTTGGTTTGGAATGGCCTATCAAACTCTAGTGGTCTCAGGACGATACGTTCGTGCTCACGACGTATTGTTGGAACAGGGCCGATCCAATCGTGCATACGATCAATCGCCCTGGGCTTAGAAAAAATATGGATTGTCATTCACAATCATGTCTCGGACAACCGATCATGCAGACGACCCTTCATCTGGGTATTCAACGACCAATCGCCCTCACGATCAATCGTCTGGAGCCTGGGTTGGATACCCACTGAAAAATACAGTCAAGCTCATGCCGATCCATTCGTCCAGTGATGACCCATCGTGTGGTAAAGAACATGATACATCGGGCGGACGATCAATCACCGAAACAGGACCTTCCCTAGGCTTAGAACCCATATTGGTAAGATTAGAAGAAGCCTAGAGAAAATGGACCAAAACCTTGAAACTCCTAAACATATCTTGGAAAAATATGGGCTGTCAAAATGTCATGACTTGTGAGATTCTTTCACTCTATCAAATGAAGTAATCAACTAGTAAAACCACAATGGTCGGATAGAGCATTGAAAGAGCTTTCATAGAGCCCAAGAACAATCAAATCGGAGTTCGGGAGCCCAAGATATGGCCATTTTAGTGGAGAGTTGTTTTGCTGAAAAACTATCAGCACAACCGATCGTGAATGACGACCGATCGTGAGCACGATCAATCGTGAGGGATGATCAATCGTCAGTGACCGTTTTCTATCCGTTGGAAAACACTTAATGTGCAACGGTCACATTACAACGACTATATTTGACTCACGATAAATCGATGGTGCACGATCAGTCGCCCGTTGTAAGTCCGGATTTCTCTTGTTTTTCTATTTAAACTCCAAAACCTGTTGGGTTTTGGTTGAACACTCTTGTGAGGAAAATCCTAAGGCATTTCTAGAGATCTCACTTAGGTGAATCATTTGAAATCCAATCATCTTAATTGAGATTAAGAGAGAGAGAGAGAGAGAGAAACCAAATCTAGGATAGAACTTGCAAATCCAAATCCTAGAACCTCCTCCTAAGGATTGTGAATTGCACATACACAAGACATATCTTTGTCATCATCGACATCACATTGGGAAAGAGAATCAAGAAGCACATCATCTACAAGTAAGCTTACACAAGGCAAGTGCTTCTTAGTGTTGTTTTAATTTTTAAACATCTTGTGAAGTGGATTAAAGCAAGAGCTTGAATCACTATAAAAAAATAGAGGGAAAAGGACGTAGACCAGGGTTTGGTCGAACCTTTCCAAATCCTTGGCGATTGGGTGAAATTCTCAATCAATTGGATAGGTGGAAGTCCTATTCTATTCGTGAGAGCGTAATACCCCACATAGTGTATTTGGGATAGCCCAAGGTTGGGTGAGTCCAACAGTGAATGTAGGTTTGTTTAAACCGAACCACTATACATCTTGTGTTATAGGTGATTGATATTATTTGTGTGTTTGTTCAATAATTAGTACACTATTGTTCACACAAACACTTTGCATCTTGATTATCTTGTTAATCCGCTACTTAAAATTTTAATTAATCAAGAATTTTGCAAAGACCATTAAAATTGGTGATTGCCCGCCTCCCCCCCCCCCCCCCCCTCCTTTTCCTTCTTCTCTCTCTCTTTCTCTCTCGGGACAAGCTTGGACCGTGTTCTAGCACAACGGGGAATTTTCAATTGATATCAAAGCCTCGTGTTCTTCATAAGGATTTAACCATCTGAGTTGATCCGTGCTATAACATCATTATGGATGCCCGAAAATTTATCCATTATTCTTTATTGTTTATTTACTCTATCTTGGTGTATGTTATAACAAAAATAGAGAACATATTGGCATCCTATAATGAAAAAGATTGGACCTCTATCCAAGATGATTTTATTGAAAATGTGTGTAAATATTTGGAAAGCTCAATGGAAGGTTCCACCTCTCATAATCAAATGGAGAATCATGAGAGGTGAAATTTCAAATGTTTCATAGCCTCCATTGGTGATGACCAAGATGATCACTCTAGTGAAGAAGTTAGTGAAGAGGATCTTGAAGAGGAAGATGACCTCCAAGAATCCTTTAATGCCTTGTACTTAGAGAATATGAGATTAGCTAAGGACCTCGATAAGGCAAAAATTGAGAATGTCAAACTCTCTAGCCAACTTCAACATACTAATATGGAAAATGATTCTCTCTACAAACGTGAAAAATGCAAATGACGAAATATTGAAATTGAGAGAAAATCAAAAGTTGATTCAAGAAAAGTTGAAAGTTTTTGAAAATGAAAACTTGAAGCTAAATGAAGTTGGAAGATGTCTTAGAGATGAAAAAAAAAAAAAATTGGAACACAAATTCACAAGATTTCTCAAGAAAACTCACACAAAGGATTAAAAACAAAATTCATACAAAACTGGATATTCCATAGGCATCCTAGGGTCTCTTTTATAGTTTTCTAGGAGCCAAGATGCATTGGATGTGGAAACCTAGTCATAAGAGCCAAAGCCCTACAATATCTCACATGGGTTAGCACAATGCCATGTCATTGATCCTAATCACCCTTTTATGTTCCAATCCTATCATGACATATCATCATTTAATAGAATATTTTACCACTAAATGCTTTTTTAATTGGAGAATTCTTGGATGCATCAAATTGATCACAATAAGCTAGGATTATGTTCAAGGCATGGTCTTCAATCTCTTGAAGATGTCCTACATCAACAAGGCACAATTTATTTAAGTCTATATGTACAAAGCAAATCACATCTTCTATGATTGATAAAATTGAATCCAAAAATGTTGTGCAATTTGTTACAATGGGTCAAACTATATAACAACATGAATATACCAGAAAGCAAGTTTTCAAACATTTTCAAAACAAGATCTGCTACACATCATATTGTTTTAGTGTTGGAGGACATTGACAAAAATGCACCATGTGAAGCCCTATATGGAGGATAGTGCTAGGAAAATTGTGAATTTTTGGGATCAATATCAACATGTAACAAATTTGTTGAGGGTACATACAAAAGAAAAAAAATTGCCATGGCCCGCTGCTACAAGGTTTGCAATTCAATTTATTTATCTACTTCCATTTTTGGTGAAAAAGATGCCTTGAGATTAATGGTTGCTTCAGTTGGATGGAGAAACATGCCACAGTGTAAAAACTAAAAAGAGTGAGGGAAAAGAAATGGTTAAACTTTGCAAAGTGATAAATTTTGCGATGGTGGAAAAAAAGTAAGTTAGATTGTTGAACCTTTTGTCAAAATCTTGATAGTAATAGTAGGTCTACAATTGGGTCATTTATATGATGAACTTAATCGTGCGCAAGCATCCATTTTAAGTCCTAATCCAAATCCTGGTAATGAAGATAGATGCATACACAATTTTGAGGATAGTTGATAAGCATTGGGAAGAGAATTTGCTAAGTCCTGTGCATGGCATATTTGAATCCTATGCTATTGTATGAGAATATTATAAGACCAAATGCAAAAATCATTGCACAACTTGATAAAATTTTCATGAAAATGGAACCACAAGGAAAACTTAAGAGATACAGCTTAAAAGTTGATGCTTTATCATGCTAGGGATCCTAACATTTTTGTAGTAGTAACGATACTGGAATTGCTACAAAAATTTCATCCTAGTAAGCTTTTACTCATTTGTTTTCTTAACTTAATTTTGGTGAAGTATTTTATATTAATTATATAATGTAAGTATGGAAGTGTATCTAACTTTTTTTATTGCTCATGACTTTGGTGGGAGTTCTATAGAAATTCAATTCCAAATTTACAATCCATCGCAAAAAGATTTAAGTCAACCCTATAATGCATTAGCATGTGAGAGCACATGGAGAAGTTTTGAAGTAACTTATTCTAGAAAAGAAATAGACTCACCATAGAAAAGTTTCTGCCAAAAAGAATTTCCATATGCGGAAGATAGCATGTGTGAAATTATTTAAGGACTCCAACCCCATTTCACTTGATTATCTCATTCATTGAAGTGAAGAAAATGAAGAAAATCAACTTGACAATGATGATATTGACAAAGATGATGCACCACTTTCCTTTGAAGAGCTTGAGAGTTTATAAAGTTTTGATATCTTAGACAATTGATTATTTTCATTTGAAACTTTCAATTAGGTTTTGTTGGTGAATAATTCTGATTTTTTATGTTATTTTGATATTTGATGACCCGATAATAATATTTTCTAATGAACTCATATCAACTTTGGCATTGGGTGGTATTTTATGATTCAAGAAATGTTAAATGATGAACCAGAGGTCCTAGGTTCGAGTCCCGTAGTAACCCTATGCCCATGGCTTAGCGGGGGGCTACATGCATCCGAAGTTTTATCTAACGCCCCGTACTTGGAGAGAGGTGGCAGTCTTGGGGTTCTTCGTCGTAAAAAAATGTTAAATGATGAATTATATTTTGTTTTGTTAGACAAAGTATATTTGCAATTTAATGACAAATTTATTAAGGTTATTTCAGTTTCAAGTCTCATTTTCATTTATTCATTCTTCACTATATATTTGGTATCTTTAAATATTATATTTTTCGCAAGACTTTCCTGATAATCTCACAAAAAAACTCAAAAATTGAGAAATATCCCAATATTATCATTAGCCAATAATATCCCAAGAATAGTATTTGTGAAATTGATCATCAAGATCATCATCATCATCATCAATAGCCATTATCTCATCTATCTATTGTTGGTTTTTCAAATTTTACTTCTCCATTTGGCCCTATCGTAAACCAAAATGTTCATCACATCACACTCTATCATACCTTTCTTTATCCCTTCCCTCCATGTTATCGATGGCCTACCTTCTTCTTTATACCTTCGACTTGTAAGCTCTCAAATTGAAATACTACGGCCACATTTGGGCATATCTAGTCTTCAACCAAAACAAACAAACCACCTTAAATAAGTTTCCCTCATTTTATAATCTATTGACATTATTTTAAAAGACCTCCTAATATAGTCATCTCTAACTCTATACTTCGAAATTAATATGCTCATCCACCAAAAAATCTGCATCTCTATTGCCCTTTGTTTATTTGCCGTTTCCTCACAGCCCAACACTCTACCTTGTAAAGCATTGTAGGTCTCATGACTGTTTTATAAATTACCCCTTTAGACGATGAGGACTCTTTGTCACATAATACTTGACTAGCCAGCGTGCATTTTGACCATTCAACCCCCATACATTGGTTACATTTAAATCGAGCTCTCCCTTACATTCTACCATTGAGCTCAGGTATTTAAATTTATCGTAGTACAACACTATATCATCTACAATTTTGACCAGGTTACTCTCCCTATCTTCTATTCCACCAAAATTACACTCTATCTTTGATCTACTAGAAAGTAGAAATGTAAAGTAAAATTAAGGGGGTTTTTGATATTCAGACCAAATTATAAGATCATCATATAGGAAGGAAATTGCAAAATATGAAGAGAACTAATACTCTGTATATAGGAAGGAAATACTTTTCTAGGAGAAAAACCATTTTTAGAGAGAGAGAGAGAGATGGGTTTAACCAATTTTGGTTAGAACAATGTTTGTTTTCTAGGAAAGCACAGATGCATGCATCAGGCTCTACCTAGATGAATGGAAAGATAATTACTTTCCTTCCTAGAAAATAACCGGTTTTAACCAAAATGGAGGAATTTGGTTATTTTCCAAGGAAGTACTTTTCATTTGGAAAATAACAAAAAATGGTTAACGCCCATTTCGGGTTTAGTAAAAAATGGTTTACTTTCCATGAAATTACTTCTGTTTGCAATCATTCAAATGGAGAATCGAAATATTTTTTTTACGGGCACCTTGGCGATTTTAATCTCGTCCTCAAGCTCGTGGAATCTGTTGTTCAATCTTCCGAACTTGTTTATGTTCTGCTGATCCGCCCAGGTCACCTCCGTTTCCGATCCACCCCCCTTCAAACCAAAGCCCATAAACAAAAGAAAATAAATAATTAAATAAAAATAAATCGATCATAGATACCCAAATTAAATTTCATAATTTCTACAATTTTTTTATATGAAGGAAGAGAATGGATCAAACTAGAAGTAAAACACAGAAATTTGTTTCTTCTTTTTTCTTGTTTCATTTGATAGGTTGTATAATGGAGCATTGAGGATTCCTGACCTGCTGCATTTCTTTTGATTTTTCGGTCTTTTTGCAGGAGTCCCGCTAGCCTGATCCGACCAAGATTTTCACTAGAAGAACCGGCAAAAACCCTAAAAGAGTTCAGTAAAATTTCGTTCTCTGCTCTCACTGCTCTACTGGCGACTTCGTAGAGAGGATGGATTCGGTGCTGACCATCAGCCCGTACTGCCCGTCTTTTTAAGTGTTTTAATTTTTTTTATAAACTATAATTAATATATTAATTTAACCATAAATTTATTTTTAAAATATTTTATTTATCTGTATTAAGTAAAAAAGAATAGCTAAATTTGAATAAAGATTTTAAAAACTATTTAATTTTAGAAACTTTATTCCCAAATTTAATTATTAATTTTTATATTTAAGTAATTTAATAAATGACTCAAAAGATTTAGTTATGAAACTCTTATTAATATATTAGGAAAAGATGTTCTTCCAATATCTAGGTACCTGCAGTGAAAATCATAAATATTTTTTTTTTTAAATTGCATAGTGGTAAATCATGGGACACTTAACATAAAACTATCACGAGTGAGCTCACTATTTCTACGCACACTAAAGGCGTCAAAGGGACTCAGACCTGCGAATTTTCGCTTCCTAAAATAAAAGACAATTACATGAGCTATATGAGTAAAATAACAAATATTTTTATTGAAAATTAGACAATAAACTTATATCTTATGATAAAAAAAATAAATGAGTGGATAAGTTTTATATAAACTATCAAATCATGAAAAATTGAACGATTTTATCCTTTAATTTTTAAATTAAAAATAATTATTAAATAAATTTTATCTATTAAGATTGAATCTGAATTTAAAAAATATAATATTTTAATAATTTAAATTTGTCAACGAATGAATCTCACATGGCCTGGACAGCCGAGTAAACTACATGCTCGGCAGCTCGGGCTTATGTTAGTTTTGCTCATTAATATACAGCAATTGTGACTTTTGATTCATGCTCGTTTATGTTCATTAAATTTATCATTAGGTAAATAAAAGTAAAAGTAATTGCACGATTTTATCTAAATATGTTAAAATTTGGTGTCAATTTCATCATTAATTTTAACATATTTAAACTGAATGGCCAAATTTGACTTTTGATTCTAAATTTTAATTTATAAAAATTGTACAAATTGAAATAAATTAATTTGGTAGGATCCATGGATTTACCACATGTTACGCAATACTAGAAACATCTTATGTTGTTTTATGAAAATAATATATTATTAGAATAGGCATTCTCCTTTCACACACACCTTTTAAAGTGTTACTAAATTCTTAAATATCTTGTATATATTAGTCTTTATTTTCCTAATAGAGTAATAGTTATTAAATTATATTCTACTCAAGATATTCAATCGCTTTAAATTATTATTATTTACAATGGTAATTTCATTCAAAAATAAAACTTTTGGAATAAGATTTTTGTAATGCCCCGTCCCGTTACGGGCGCGTTATCTCCGAAAAACCTCAGAAGTTACAAAAGACAGATATCGGTACAAGAATAGCAGCAAATTTTTAAAAACGGGGTAACTACTTCCCGTCCAACAACCCACAAGTTCAAAACTAAAATAAACATAAAAAACCACAAATGTAAATTAATCAACAAGTTATACAGTCATCCAAACACACATGTGGTTGAATCTATGTGACTAAGGTTCTCAAACATCAAACATAGCATAAGCATAAACTTCTATTCTCTACTTCTCCTCTCTTGGTATTTGCTCAAGGGGCCCGTCTGGCCCCTCCGCGGTCGGAGTACCTGAAAGGTAAGGGGTGAGCAAAACAGCCCAGCGAGAGAACATATCACATATTAACAAGATAGTTATCGATTACATAAGAAAGGGGCAGTAAATATCACAAGTGAATAAAATATCCCAGCTTACGATACTCAACTACTCTGTTAACCGATATTCCATTAACCAAAACCAAGAAATTATCTCCAAAGTCCACATCAGGTCCTCCAACGAACCCCGGTCTCCCAACCAGTATCATCGGGAGACTAAAGAATATACAACTGCCTCACCCACAAGAGTCGTGTCGGAAACTACCTCGACCACGCCTGAAAGGAAACAAACTCTAGGGTAGGCACCTCGACCGCCGGAACACAACGGGGAGACCCACATCCCCTATGGGGTCTCGACCGTCGGAGTGTAATGGGGAAGTCCTCTCAACCACCAAACTCATCTCATTATCATGAATGTATACACATAAACAAAACCTCTCATGTATGCACATGGTATCATGATCACGTGTGACAACACAAGATGTTCTAACATGACATCAATATTAACAACATGCCTCATCATGCGGTCAACGACACATAACAGCGCTTAGACTCGTACTTCTATATCCAACATGCGATTACATACGCATATTATGAGTAAACACGGAAATCATCACAACATCTTCCAACTATTGTACCCAACATCCTTCTACACTTGTCTCGTTCATCATAATGTCATATATGTGTTATTATTAGAGCACAACATATTTTCAACAACCTTCAAATATCAATAACCATTCATTCATTCAAAATTTTATATTAATTGCATATAATTGACTTGGGTGAACCCGAACGGGTCCCTTGCCACATATTCATTTCAATGGTTCCCTTACCGAGTGGCTTAATAAACGAAAGGGTCCCATTCAGGTCACTCGATATCCAAGATTACAGGTTAAGAATGCGAATGCATGCTAAAACAGTGATAAGTTCCCTCACCTGTGTGTGTCCATGACATCCAATGCGAGAAAACGAGTCCGGGGGTTGAAGGGGCTCAATCTGCTGAAACAAGAATAAGAGGGTAAGAAACTGGGATGAAACAGGTCAAACCAGGCCTGGAAAGCAAATGGGCCCAAGAACGGGTCGGGTCCGAATCGGGCCTGACTGGGCCGGGCTGAAACCAGATGAGCTGGGCCGGATCTGGCGAGCCGGGCTGAATCTGGCGAACTGGGCCGGATCTGGCGAGCCGGGCCGAATCTGGCGAGCAGGGCCAGATCTGGCTGGCTGGGCCGAGTTACCGGGGTCCAAAATCGGAACTCGACTGAGTCAACTCACGGCCGAGTGACTCAGCCAAAGGGGAAGGGGAAGAAGAGGGAAAGAGGGAAGAAGAAGAAGGAGAAGAAAGAAAGGAAATCGGAAAGAGGGAAGGAGAGAAGGGAAAACAATTACCTCGGATCGACGGCAGGAGAGCTGGGGGATCGGCGGTTGGGGGTCCGAACCTCCGATTTGGTGAAAACAACAGACGGCGGCAGATGGGGAAGAAGGAGAAGGGAATAACGAAGAGGGAAGATGAGAAACAAGCCTCCGGGAGAGAGATCCGAAGAGGAGGGGTTGGTGCGGCTGCGGTGGCGAAGAGGGTGGAGGGTTTTCCTAGGGTTTTGACGGAGAAGAAGGAGAGCCGCCGAAAGAAAGGAAGGGGGAAGACGAACGGGCACTGTAGCAATGCGGCTACAGTGCGGCGATTTTGAGGGTTAGGGTTTGGAAGGAAAAAAAAACGTTTTTAGTCTTCCTTTTTTTTTTTTTAAATAATTTTCTTTTCAAAAGAAAGATAAAAAAATACAAAGAATTCGAGAACCCGAAAAAAAAATCTCGAATAGCAAACGTCGATCGGGAAAAAGTGTGATTTTTCAACGAATTTTTCATGACAATATACATAAAAATTATGAAATTACTAAAATGCCCTTTGGATTTTCAATCTCGAAAATCAATAACTGAGTCCACCACGGCGTCTACACTCTCTTCACCGCTACCAAGGTCCCAAAGACAACTCGGAGATTCGAAAACCTCTCAAAAAAAATCGATAAACTCGGAACGGGTCATTACAACACTACCCCCTTTAGAGAATTTCGTCCTCGAAATTCAAACTGAACTCATACCTCCAGTCTCAACAAGGCTGAAAACTGATTCCGCGTCGTTGCCTCATCCATCCGGATAGAAGCTTCCCTGCCATTGCTCTGTCAAACCACTAAAACCAAACAGATAGTCTTGCCATGAAGCCTTTGCTCCCCTAAATTTTTTATCCACACTGTTCCTTCTTCATAGGTAAAATCCTCGCTGAGCCCCACATCCTCCTAGTTAATTATATGTGACGGATCCTGATGATACCTCCGAAGTATTGAGGCATGGAAGACATTGAGTACTCGGGCGAGACACGGAGGAAGTGCAAGTCTATAAGCCACTTCCCTGGTTCTCTCTCTAGCAGCTCAAAAAAACCAATATCTCAAGGTAACAGCTTCCCTCGACGCCCAAACCTCTGAATCCCATGACAGGGTGAGACCCGAAGGAAAACACGGTCTCCAATAGCAACTCGAGTACCCTCCTCTGACGGTCAACATAACACTTCTGTCGTCTCTGGGCAACCAACAATTTCTTGTCTGGTCAAACTCATCTGCTCAGTAGTCTCACTGACCATGTCTAGTCCTAACGTCACTGTATCACTGATCTCGGTCCACAAAAGGGTGATTTGCACGGTCTAACCTAAAAGGCCCATACGGAGCCATCTTGATACTAGCCTGGTATCTGTCGTTGTAGACGAACTCAACCAAGCGCAACCAACCCTCCAAACTACTGTCACGATCAAAGACACAAACTCGAAGTATATCCTCTAAGATCTGAATGGTCTACTCAGACTGATCTTCTGACTGCGGATGAAAAGTCGTACTGAGACATAATTGTGCGCCCAACTCCCTCTACACGTCCTGCCAGAACCGAGAGACGAACCTCCGGCCCGGATAGGAGACAATTGACTAAGGCACACCATGTTGACCGACTGCCTCTGCCAAGTACAGTTGACTCAAGTCTTAAGGGAATTTGTCGTCTTCATGCCAATGAAACGGGCCAACTTAGTCAATCGATCCACTATGACCCACACCGCATCAAGTCTCCTAGACTGCTTCAGTAAACCAGCCACGAAATCCATTGGAAGTTGATCCCACTTCCACTCAGTGATCAGAAGAGGCCGCAGTTCACCATCGGGTTTTCAAGCGTTCTAACTTGACCCGCTGACAAGTCGAATAGTGGGTCACAAACTCAGCGACGGCTCTCTTCATACTTCTCCACTAGAGTCGTTGATGCAAGTCATGGTACATCTTTGCATGTCTTAGATTCACGATGAACTTGAAGTTATGAAAGTGTCGTAGTGCCTCCTCGCGACACTGCCCGGATATGCGCATAACAGGTTGTCGTGAAAGGTCAAACCACTATTTCGTCTCACAGTCCATCCAAAGGTTCACTGCCATTGGCTACCGCATTCCTAAATGCGATACACCCCTCACCTCTCTACTGGGCTCTCAAAACTCTATTGTAAATCTCTGGCTGAACAACCATGCTACAAGGTCTGGATGCTCTACATCCTCCGATCAGATTCGATAAGGCTGCCCTCGTCCTTCGACTCAAGGCGTTTGCAATTACGTTCATGAGTCTTAAGTTGTCTCGAACCAAAAGCGACCGTTTTCCCTTCATGCATCTGTGCACAACTCCACATCACCGCAAGCATCGCAGTACGCCGCATAGCCATGACCTCTCTCTGGTACTAACAACATCGGAGCGGAAGTAAAACTCTTCTTCAGCCTCCGCCTCACAAGTCTTGTCCCAAACGAACTGCACATTCTCGTGAGTCAACCTTGTCATGGGCATGGCGATCTTGGAAAAACCTTTGACTGAACTGCCGATAGCAACTCGCAAGACACAAAAGTTGAGGATCTCTATCATACTCCGCGATTGGTCCCCTCTCATAACGGTCTCAACCTTGGATGAATCTACGGGCACATATTCAGCTGACACTTTGTATCCAGAAACTGAACCTCTAGCATCTAAAACTCATACTTGTTGTACTTCGCACAAAGCTTGTGATCCCTCAAGACATGAAGTATGGTTCTCAGATGTTGTTCATGATCCTCCTCTGATGCTGAACATATCAAGATATCGTCAATGAATGCCACTACAACCGGTCCAGGCACGGTCTGAATATCCTTTTTTTTTTTTTGTCCATGAATGTCGTCGGGGCATTAATTACCCCAAACGGCATCACCTCAAACTCAAAGACTCCAAAACGAGTACGGAAGGTAGTCTTCTCAATATCACACCCCTGCATCCTCATTGATGGTAACCCGAACAAAGGTCTATCTTGGGGAAGCAATTAGATTCTCTCAATTGGTCAAACCGACCATCAATCCTTGGCAATGGATGCTTATTCTTCATTGAACTTTGCTCAACTGCCAATAGTCAAAGCACAGCCTCATGGAGCCATCTTTCGTCTTAGCAAACAACGCCGGTGCACCCCGAGAAGAAGTGCTAGGCCGAATGAAGCTAAGGATTTCTAACTCCCTGAGCTGTTTCTCCAACTCCAAAACCCCTGCCGGTGATCCAAGTACAAACTCATAAAGCCATCCTCTTCATGGTCAACAAGGCTGTTGCGCTCCAAAGAGGGCGCTGGGTCAATTGTAACCAAGAGGCTTCAACACCCTGAACTAACTATTTAGCTCCTATACTCCTACTGGCACCACCTAATAATGAGTAACCGAAACAAGTGCCGCACCAAGAGAACAGATCTATAACAAAACCCACCCCATGATGTGATGACAATCCAAGGAGCTTCTCCAGAAGGATATCCGGGAACCCTCGGACCACGCGGGGTATCTCAACATCCGCTAACTCCGAGCTCTCCTCCAACCCAAACTAGTCACCAAACTACACAACTCCTCCGCGTCCGAACTATGAGCTATAAACTGCTTGACAAAGGCATCCCCACGAGGAACTGGCTTGCCACTCACTTACGGTAACAATCCTAGGCAACCTGATGGGAGGACAACCATTCCGTCCTAAGATGAAGTCGAACTCTGACATCTCCAAAACTCGTAAACCGACCTCCAACGCTAACTCCAAAGGTCAAAATGCACAATCCACGGATCCGGTCCACAACCAGTGAAACTCAAGACAGAAACAGAGGGGGAACACTGGAAACGGGCAATACACCAATCAAGAGCTAAGAAACACTCACGTGCCCCACTCAAAGCGCTAAGCTCCCAACTTACTCATACATCAAGGCCGGCCCATACACTGGGCCCACTAGAGTTTCAACGGCCAACCCCACTGATCTGACCTAAACAAGCCCTTGGTAATGCCACAAGTACCTCCAGCCATAACACTAGATCCGCAAGAATTCTAGAGCCAGACATACAACCACCGGCTCAGACCCCCCGGCACTCCTCGCAGTCTAAAGCACCAAACGGCCTATCTAATAACTCAAATGTACCAAGTCTATCTTCCCTCATGGAATTCAATCAATCATCTATAGAGTTAGCCGGCCGAACTCACTCAGGTAAATGCCCATTAATTTCCAATGAGTCGATCTTCATACTAACTAGTCACAAGCGAGGCCCACCTACAATGGCCTCGCGCTTTAAACACGAGCCTCCTATGAACCTAGGTGGTAGACCCACAATACAGTCTTCTCCCATCAACACTGGACCCTCGAACGATCTCACTTCAATCACAGTCTGAAGGCCCCTTGACTTCACCACAATACTCGAGCCACTTTGAAAGGAAAAGGAACAAAAGTATCACCAACGTACCTCAAAGATGAGGACTCCTGCTAGTAATTACTCTATGGAGTAAAACCAACCTGACTCCAAACTTAGAGCTCTATATCCCACAGCTCCGGTGACCATGTCACGATGCCCCACATACTCCAATGAACGATCTATCTCACCGATGACTTACTTACGAATCAAAAGTTAGATAGTCTCAACCGAGCAAGAATCAGCTATAGAACACTTCTCAAGTACACTAACTGAAGGGAAGCGTATCAAACATATTGTAAAGCTTAAGGTGTTACACACTACTCCACAACCCGGTCCCATCTATCCTATCACGCAGGGGATGAACCTAGTCTCTACTCATAATCACCTCAATCTCTGTCCCATGCACAGTCCTAGAGTTGAACCGTGCTCTGATACCAACTGTAATGCCCCGTCCCGTTACGGGTGCGTTATCTCCGAAAAACCTCAGAAGTTACAGAAGACAGATATCGGTACAAGAATAGCAGCAAATTTTTAAAAACGGGGTAACTACTTCCCGTCCAACAGCCCACAAGTTCAAAACTAAAATAAACATAACGAACCACAAATGTAAATTAATCAACAAGTTATACAGTCATCCAAACATACATGTGGTTGAATCTATGTGACTAAGGTTCTCAAACATCAAACATAGCATAAGCATAAACTTCTATTCCCTACTTCTCCTCTCTTGGTATTTGCTCAAGGGGCCCGTCTGGCCCCTCCGCAGTCGGAGTACCTGAAAGGTAAGGGGTGAGCAAAACAGCCCAGCGAGAGAACATATCACATATTAACAAGATAGTTATCGATTACATAAGAAAGGGGCAGTAAATATCACAAGTGAATAAAACATCCAAGCTTACGATACTCAACTACTCTGTTAACCGATATTCCATTAACCAAAACCAAGAAATTATCTCCAAAGTCCACATCAGGTCCTCCAACGAACCCCGGTCTCCCAACTAGTATCATCGGGAGACTAAAGAATATACAACTGCCTCACCCACAAGAGTCGTGTCGGAAACTACCTCGACCACGCCCGAAGGGAAACAAACTCTAGGGTAGGCACCATGACCGCCGGAACACAACGGGGAGACCCACATCCCCTATGGGGTCTCGACCGTCGGAGTGTAACGGGGAAGTCCTCCCAACCACCAAACTCATCTCATCATCATGAATGTATACACATAAACAAAACCTCTCATGCATGCACATGGTATCATGATCACGTGTGACAACACAAGATGTTCTAACATGACATCAACATTAACAACATGCCTCATCATGCGGTCAACGACACATAACAGCGCTTAGACTCGTACTTCTATATCCAACATGCAATTACATACGCATATTATGAGTAAACACGGAAATCATCACAACATCTTCCAACTATTGTACCCAACATCCTTCTACACTTGTCTCGTTCATCATAATGTCATATATGTGTTATTATTAGAGCACAACATATTTTCAACAACCTTCAAATATCAATAACCATTCATTCATTCAAAATTTTATATTAATTGCATATAATTGACTTGGGTGAATCCGAACGGGTCCCTTGCCACATATTCATTTCAATGGTTCCCTTACCGAGTGGCTTAATAAACGAAAGGGTCCCATTCAGGTCACTCGATGTCCAAGATTACAGGTTAAGAATGCGAATGGATGCTAAAACAGTGATAAGTTCCCTCACCTGTGTGTGTCCATGACATCCAATGCGAGAAAACGAGTCCGGGGGTTGAAGGGGCTCAATCTGCTGAAACAAGAATAAGAGGGTAAGAAACTGGGATGAAACAGGTCAAACCAGGCCTGGAAAGCAAATGGGCCCAAGAACGGGTCGGGTCCGAATCGAGCCTGACTGGGCCGGGCTGAAACCAGATGAGCTGGGCCGGATCTGGCGAAGCCGGGCCGAATCTGGCGAACTGGGCCGGATCTGGCGAACCGGGCCGAATCTGGCGAGCAGGGCCAGATCTGGCTGGCTGGGCCGAGTTACCGGGGTCCAAAATCGGAACTCGGCTGAGTCAACTCACGGCCGAGTGACTCAGCCAAAGGGGAAGGGGAAGAAGAGGGAAAGAGGGGAAGAAGAAGAAGGAGAAGAAAGAAAGGAAATCGGAAAGAGGGGAAGGAGAGAAGGGAAAACAATTACCTCGGATCGACAGCGGGAGAGCTGGGGGATCGGCGGCTGGGGGTCCGAACCTCCGATTTGGTGAAAACAACAGACGACGGCAGATGGGGAAGAAGGAGAAGGGAATAATGAAGAGGGAAGAGGAGAAACAAGCCTCTGGGAGAGAGATCCGAAGAGGATGGGTTGGTGCGGCTGCGGTGGCGAAGAGGGTGGAGGGTTTTCCTAGGGTTTTGACGGAGAAGAAGGAGAGCCGCCGAACGAAAGGAAGGGGGAAGACGAACGGGCACTGTAGCAATGTGGCTACAGTGCGGCGATTTTGAGGGTTAGGGTTTGGAAGGAAAAAAAAACGTTTTTAGTCTCCCTTTTTTTTTTTTTTTTAAATAATTTTCTTTTCAAAAGAAAGATAAAAAAAATACAAAGAATTCGAGAACCCGAAAAAAAAATCTCGAATAGCAAACGTCGATCGGGAAAAAGTGTGATTTTTCAACGAATTTTTCATGACAATATACATAAAAATTATGAAATTACTAAAATGCCCTTTGGATTTTCAATCTCAAAAATCAATAACTGAGTCCACCACGGCGTCTACACTCTCTTCACCGCTACCAAGGTCCCAAAGACAACTTGGAGATTCGAAAACCTCTAAAAAAAAATTGATAAACTCGGAACAGGGTCATTACAATTCTTCTGATTAAATTAATTTCAAGAAAATTCTTTATTTATATTAATAATTTCGTTATCAATTTGACTAATTTTTTAAAATATCATAATTTTTCTAAGGAACCAATGCTCATGTGAAAACGTCTAACGTGTGTCTTATGGCTTTTTGTGTTTCTCTGTTTTGCTGTCAATGTTCTATTCTTGACTTGGGTTGTGGGTTTTTGCCTGATTGTATTTTTTTAGGTTTCTTTCTTTTTTTTTAAATGAAATTTTAACCTTTTATTAAAAAAATATCAGCCGTCCGATATTTTTTTTTTATCTTAGCCTCTACGAAAAGTGAGAGAATCGATAAATGTTGAACTTTGCCAAAATTCGAACAAAACTAGAATGGGCGAAAATAACAGCCAATATTTTTAAAATTTCAGTTTTTGGATTTTTTTGGAAAATGAAATGTTTGGGCCAAAATAGGCTGAATTGTCAATATCTTAACCCAAAAATGAAATAGTTATGCATTTTCTCTCCTTTTCTTTTGAGAATGCTTTAGAAAAAATACAGAAAAACATGAGACAAATAAGAAAAAATGAAAAGTCTGTTGTATATATTATTTGAAAGTTGATTATTTTTATGGGGTATTAGACTTATGAGAGTCGAAATTTTGATATGAATAAAGTATATCTTAAAAATTTGAAAAAATGTCCTAAAAATTTAAAAAAAATAAGAAACCAATACGAGGAAACATCTATTATAATTTATAATTGTTTCATAAAAATCTAAAAAGTTTTATGCTTGTTTAGGTTCGTAAACTTATTCAAAGTTGTAAATTTGGAAGCGTGGCCTGACGGTCAAGAAATTTGTAGGAGGTTTTGAGTTCGATTCATTCTCAACTCTTTAGAGTCACTCCCTATAGGGACAAAACCATTATATGTGGATTAGAAGGTCTACACATACTCATGGGATTAATCTCACTTCCAATATGAAATACAGATACTCATGTTATTAAAAAAAAAATTACTTTTAGTATTTTAGAAATAGTATCTCAACAATAGAAAATAATGATATCTTATTCAAAATTATAAAGTTAAAATGATAATGAAATTTAAAATTTATCCATCATTACCTTTTTCATTTTCTACCTATCCTACTCAAATAATGTGACCCACTGCAAGTTTTTATGAGTTATTTTTTCTGAATAAGAAAACTTGATGCAACTCATCTTATTGATACATGGTTTGTTTTATTTATAGAATATAACAATAAAAAATATAATATAAAACAAACAAGAACTTCTGTTTTAAGTTCATTTAATAATTTTTTTACCATACTAAATTTCATCCCTCGAAGGAATGGTCACAATAACTAACTACTCTCACAATATCCAACGGAACGGTAGCAACGGCCGGCAGCAACTGCCGTTGTACACACAGTGCACAGAATGAACGAAAGTAAGGGGAGTGAAGAGAGAAATAAAAGGGAGATGAGGGTTAAGAAAGCCTGAGAATTTCTAGGAGAGAGAACAATGAAGAAAAATATGGCGAATGGTAGGGTTCGCTTAGGTGACATACAGGGCGTTTCGTAAAGATTTTTAAAAATCTCATCAAGCAATTTTTTTGTGTAAAATTTCGGGTCTAATTGTTCAAATCTAAGTTAGAATTAAAAATAAAAGATTTTGCACCTAATTTTCAAAAAATATTTAAATAAATTAAAAATTCTAGAAATTCAATGAATCGTCTGATTCCTAGTGTCGGACCGTCTGATCATGCACATGCCAAAATCCTGAAAAATGGGTGCTCTCGGGAAAATTGCCCAACAGTCAATTCGATGATTGGATCATCCGATGGTGTTTTCGGGTTTTTGGATCATCCGATCACTGCACTTCTCTACAAAAATGGTCATATTTTGAGCTCCCGAGGTCGAATTTGGCCAAACTTTGGCTCGTTGGTAAACTTACGAGGACATGTACGCAACCAAACAACCTTTAACCCGAAATTGGGAGTTCATAAACTCGTCAAAATGCGTGATTATGAGTCATGTCATTACAACATTGACGAGAGAAACGCCTTAAATGATGCCTTAAATGATGATGAAGATGATGAATGGTAAAAGATGAACACTAGCTTTTTTTTAATAAAGAACGTATAAAATTTTGTTCTCATCTAATCAGCCTAACCTTTTGATTTTAGACTATAAAACGAAAATAGTAGCGTAAATTAGTAGCGTATAAAACGGTATAACATGCAAATCTTTTTCATTGAATTGCCTTGTTCCGTGCGTCCAACAATTTGAATAGGTTGTGGCATTTTTTGCCCCCATCTTCTGATTTTGGTGATTGCTTCTTTGGAACAAAAGATGGACTCCTTATTATGTGGCATTTACTACTTTAAAACACTAAAATGTGTTTTTAATTTAAAGTTTCTATTTAGAGAGGCTATTATTTAAATATTAAAGTGGATTAAAGTGCATTTAGTCCTGACATTAGTATCAAATAATTAATCATAAAGATTACTGTTTCTCATACTCGATTCTGAATATATCTTCTCGTCTGTCACTGTATAGAGGGTTCGAGGCTTGAAACTTTTATTATTATTATTACCACCTAATCAGTAGTCTGCAAATTGAGAGCACCAATATGGACCCATAGTTAATGGGAGATAACAAAGTGAGAGCTCAACAATGCATTCCATTTCCTTCCTTCCATTCCCCGATATATAGAATGAAAATAGAATCATTGATGATAAATAATTTTATCAAAGAGCGTTTGGCGGAAAGAATAGTCTTGAAAAAGATATCTAAGAATGCCTTGGATTTTTGCTCTTCTTAATTTCATTGAAAAGGAGGTATTGTTTTCATTTTGAATACGCACCATTCTCATTCTATTTTGAAGGACTTCCCAAATAGACCCTTAATTTTAATGGAGCAAAAGAATTAATAAACAATAATTATTTTATTACAATAATAATAATAACAACAAACAACAATAAAATAGGCCAGCATAATAAGCTAGTAGGATGCACACTCATGAAAGCATATGAGAGGAGGCGCCAAATAGATGGATTAACACTAATGGTAATGTAGAATCGACAGGTTATTGTGGGAAAAATGCCAACGTCATGAGGTAGGAAGCTTGCGAGAATATGTGAGAACCATCACGAAATCCTTCGCTGAGATACCCACAGATGCTGCAACCCTTTGTGATGTTGAAGGTGACCACATATCCACCAAGTTGTGCAATGCCAAGGTGGGACGAACTGGCTCACCCCTACAAGTGATCTCTACCTACAAAATAAATCATCCTCTAAATCAATCTACATTTACGATAACCATAAATAATATGCAAACATCCATGAATCACATGCAATGCCTACAAATGCACATTTTTTTTATTCATGTGTAATTTGGTATTTATGTATCAACAAATTACACGAGCTAACCTAATGAAAAGCCACAGCAATGTACCAATGAAGGGCCACTCTCTGTGGGATATGTACAGAGTAAGGTTCCACCTGCTTTAACCCGGGATATGTGTCCCGAAGGACTAATCGGACGAGACACCTTCGGTCATAAAAAAAGAAATTGCTGTGTGTGTGTCTTTCAGAACCTTTTTATCTCTTGCTCAAAGACAAAATTCCTTGCTCATAGCAAACTAGAAGCTACTTACAGTAATGTTATTTCTAATCTATTCTAGAAGCTCTAGCCAACCAAGATACCCAAGCAGGTTATTTGGAAGCAAAGTTTCTAAAGCCTCGAGCTGCCCAACTCCTTTAGACCCAATATTGCAATTTAAGCTATTGACATGACAATATCTTCAAATGCCAAAGAATCATCCTGTACCTGCCAATAGAATCCCCTAAACTACTACAATTGCACTATATTTGAATAATCACTAAGGAAAATACTTCCCCATGACCAGTCACACCCAAAGAAGGATAGCATTGGCTTCGTACCCACACTAATATCAGGTTTCATAACCTAAGAGAATCTTTACTCCAACTTCTTTCTTTTCTTTAATGACGAAGAACTCCAAGACCCTCACCTCTCCCCGAGTACGAGGGCATTATGTAAAGCATTCCTTGATATCCAATTTTCATTAATTAAAAAAATATCAATCAAAATATGGCTCATCTGCTCATGAACGGGTGGTTTGCTGAGCTTTCCCTTGCATAACTTGTGAAAACATAAAGTGCATTGTTAGAGAGAACATTTTGATGTCACCTTTATTGTCTCAAAGCACTACTTCACATTTCGAATGGGGCTAAAGATTGCAAAGAGAACTTCTGACCAAATAATGCCTTCCATGAATCTTTAAGTGATGGAAGCCTTCCATGACCCCATATACTCTTGGTCATAGCTTTTCAAACATGGATTCAATTGTTGCCTTCTAGTTCCTAAGATAAGTCACAAAAATTACTTGGGATTATGCACTCAAGATACTAAACTTTACATTTGCTAACTAAAGAATGACACCATCATATGTATATAAACTCCCAATTTGGTTCAAAGCAACATCAGGCAGAAAAATATAGATTAAAAACAACAAATTCATCAAGGTACATTTCTTGAATGTCTCCGAAGAGACAGTCTAAGATGCACAGCTCAGTTTTTTTGTTGGTTCTTACATCATGAGATGTATTTCGATGTACTCCACTTACGGAACTAGTTTATTTTCATACATTTAATGTCAAGCTTCATTTAATGGGATTGGAGTGATGGCCAAGAACCCACCTCTGCAAGTGGGAGGTCTTGAGTTCAATTCCCACTCCCCCAAAGGGCCACTCTCCGTAGTTTTACCAGGTGTGTGTGGATAAGGAGGTTTGCACATGCCCCAAGGATTAGTCAGGTGCTCTAAGAGGCCTGGACACTTTGGTCTTAAAAAAAGCTTCATTTAATAATGTACATTTGTGTATATATACTACAATTTTCAGGCATATGAATCAAGTGCTAAGATAGGCATTAAAGGCCCAAATAGAACTTCCAGTCAACTCGTAGATTCCATAACATAATAAAAATCTGCATTACAGTGTTATAGGAAATTCAATGCTGGATTCTATATCTCCATAGCTTTAATATGCCATAAAACCAGTCAGAAATGTTATGAAAATTTATACAGCCAGTCAGTCCTAAAGTGATAATAAACTCGTAATCCATGATCCAGGTATAGGGTTCATTGAATAAGAATGATTTCAATTCTTTTCACTTATAATGCAAACAATACATGTTTTCCAACAGAAACGAGAAAGGAAGCGAAAAATGGAGTCAAAGTCATTTAGGATTGGCCACACAGACCACTTTGCACCAAAAAGCTCCAACTTTTTGGGAATGGTTCTTGTTGGTTCTTGTTTATAGCTGTTCTGTCATATAGGAAACCAAATGGGTCCTTAACAATGATGAACCTTCATGAGAGTATGTTTACACAAAGAACTTGCTTACAAGGACAAGACCCACATACAATGAAGGCAACCCTATCTTAACTTGTGTTTACTCCCATCATTAATTCATTATTGAGATTGACCGAATTTCTTGGAGGAACCCAGAGATTGAGCTAGTGGGAAGGAGCAGGATATACTCCTCAAAGTCCAACCATGGGTGAGACAGACAAGTATAGAGACAACAGGGGAAGAGACCTCTTAACCTCTCTCATCACTATGCAACATGGTCCTTGCAATTGATGAAAATTGCTTTAGGTTTGAGCACCTCAAATTATGTCTCCGCTTTTGGTGCCATATGATATCCAAATGCCACAAAGTTGATGTTGTCAGATATATTCTCTCCACTGAGCCTAATATACAAGAAAAAAAATGAACCAACTATGGAGCAATGATGAAAATTTAATTGTTGAACTTTCTTAATCAAGTTGTTGCCCAATGTATTTCTAAACTTTCCGTTAGAGTTCAATGAGGACTTAGGCTCTTACTTAGCTTTTTAACTTGAATGGAAAGTCTGGGAGGGAGGGACATGACAGTAACATTAAACAATATTCTGATAATTTCTTTTAAATCATTGATCTTCAAATACAAATGGACTAGCTCGTTAAACTTCAGAGATGGAGGTTGGGAACTCACCTCAGCTTCACTTGTAAGGTCAAGTTTCTTGACAAGGTACTTTTGGATGAAAGAAACAGGTAGATTTCCATCTCTACAGCAAGAAAATGGGAAAAGGAAAAGGAAACTTAATAAAAAGTAAATTTAAACAACAAAAAAGTCTATCCAACACATGCTAATCTAAATAAACAACAAAATAGATCTCCACAAACAAACTTTTGAACAACTGTATTATTTCATGATAGCCATCTTCACACGGTCAACTATTATTGTCAATTTTCTAGCAAGATCTGGAAATTAGACACAGAAACAAGACAAAGAGGAGCAAAGATGAACAACAATATCAAAATGGAATTTAGTAAAATGAATTAAATTTGTGGAAGCAGCTTATGTTATTAAAATATGTAGGTCAAAGAAATCGATGAGCAGGTTGAAGAAGCTGGCATTACAGCTTCAGCTATTTCGAAGTGGATTAGCCAGGTTAATGGACAGTTCCATTTTGGGTAACACCGTGGGAACTTTTAGTGGAGCCCATATTCATGTAATCTATTGAGCTCCATATGTTACAACACATGTGGGATCATGGGGATGGGTGGGTTTAAAAGGTTTATACTTGAATATGAGGCCTACCAAGAATCACCTCAATTAGATTAGTGGATTACTTACCCATGCCACATTTTTCATGGAAATTTAGCTTAGGTTAGCTTAGGAAGGAGGGAAGAGGCGTGTGTGTGTGCTGAGAGAGAGAGAAGAGGGGGGGGGGGGGGGGGGGGGGGGGGGGGGGGGGGGTGGAGGTTGGAGAGGGGGAGAGATTATCTGGTCAACTAAAAATGTGATCAAATTAGGAAGTGCTTCGATTCACCAAGGGTAAATGGTTTTTAGGAGAAGGTGGGACTACGTATTGGAATTCACACTTGTGCTTGAAGGATCATTCATAGTTTCATACCTATGTATACATGCATGAAGCTATGTATGCACATACATATGCATGTTCAGTATGTCTGTATGATGGTGTTCACCTAAGAAATTCCACACAGAAGCCATACATACACAAAAATCAGTGGGCTAGATGGGCCTCAGTACATGAGGATGGTCTGTTTGAAATGTCTACTCTTGGATGTAGGGTCAACCAAAATCCCCTTGATTGACATCTTCTAGTGATAGTTTTCAATGCCCCAAATATCAACAATGGATAAAGGGTCAAAATCATGGTTTCCCTCCCTTTTGGGGTTTGAACTGTATTTTTGGGTGGTTTCCCCATTCTTTGAATGAATAAAATCGCTTTTATTCAAAAAAAAAATATCATGGTTTCAATCCAGCATCTTTGGATGAATTTTTTTAAAGCCTAATGTTGCACTTTTAACCAATGCCCTGGGAAAAAACTATGAACTGTGACCCTTAAAAACTGTTTCAAAAATTATAAAATATATATTTTTAATTTTTCAGAAAAAAAAAATTCGCCTAAAAATTTATTTCAACTCATCAATTAAACCTTAGTTAATAATTTCATATTATTTAAAATATAATATTCATAGCACGGGTCTGACCGAGTTTGACCACAGTTGAACCTTATTTAACTCAACCTTCTATGAGACGGTTCGGTTCACGGACTGGTTTTTAAATCATTGCTTTTAACTATGTGCCCCTCATAAACAAGAAGGGTTTGATTCTATTTATGCATCTATTTTATTATAAGCCTCAGTTTGGAAAAATGCACATTGAGTGATGTATCCAGGTGAACATGTACATGTATGTTTGTAAATATATATATTGAGCACTTACTTCCAGTTACTTGCAAATGGACTCCACGTGAGGCAACCCAACCCTGAAGCTAACACTAGATATTTGGTCTGAAACCAAGGCTTTTTAACCACTCCCCAACCCAACCAAAGATAATTACCCATTTTGAGGAGCATTGAAAACCATGAACCATACCTAAAGGAGGTTGTTTCTTTATGGACCACCCAAAGATAAAACCTTCAAATCCACCCATCCTCGTGCATTGGGTTGCACTCAGGTGGAGCAAGTTGCAACTTGTGGCTAGGTTCCCAAGTGACAACACAAGCACAAATGTAGAACTGAACATGCCAACCCCATATAGATGAGAAAATTGGCTATAATGATGATGATATATAGGGGAAACTGCGGGAGCCCACCTGAGCTAGTGCTAATTCGAAGGGGCGATTGCATGTTTAAGAGGCAAAATGGATAGAGGACTAGTAAATTTTTAACTTGAGGCAACCATCCTGAGTCCCCCGTCTCAGCTGTTGAGACTTTACAAGTTATCTATGGTTGAGATTTTAATTGACACAACCCAAAACCCTAAGATAGTTAAAGTTCACCCACCCATGATCCATGTGGTCCCCTATACATCTTGCCAAACCCTTGCATTATGCATCACTTAGGTGGGCCACAAAGTTACACTTTTCCATTGTTCCATTTTCTAGGTCAAAATCCCATATATAATACCAGGCAAGAGCAGTTACTGAGATATCACTCAAAAAGCGCAGTTGTTGAGACAAAAGAAACTCACTTTATCCTCAAGAAACATGAAGAAATTTGTGGCAGTGATGCATCGCCTTCCCTGAAAAAAATGACATCAAATATAAAAGAAAGTTCATTAAAGAGAGGGCAAGTATTCAAGGATATGTAGAATATCGTTAGTCCTTGAGTTCCACATTAGGTCCCATGTATTGTTGGTTGTGGTATTCTCTAGCACGTTCCATCATCCATAGACCAAGAACATTTTTTTTTTAAAACAAAAAATAAATGAAACATAAACAAATGGGAAGTTCCTTTTCATCCAATAATTGGCCTTAGCTACAATAGATGTTGACAATTTCCATATTTCTTTCCATACTATCTACTTTAACAAAACATTATTCAAATCACTATGCTTGTTCCATCAGGTTGGTCCTTGGATTGTGATTAACCAAAGTAAAAAATCAACAAATAAAAATTTCCATTGCATTCTCAGAGGAACGGGGATACTAAGTTACATAAGGCTCGTAGGTGATTACATGTATCCATGGGATTAGTCTCACCTCCAGTGTGGGGTGGGTACCCATGATATTAAAAAAAATGGGGAAGGGGGAGGGGGGTTCTAACTTAATCCTTGGTAGGAAATTATATAATTCATCGAAAAAACAAAAGAATGACGTTTTATGTGAGTTATTATATGAAACAAGCATCATATGACATTCATTTTAAACTGAATGTAGGGCCCAGCTTTCCAAAATCCAACTTACTCAAAGGCATACCCCTTATTCATGCACACATACCCAACTTCGGGTCTTCGTTCCAGTTAGGAGTGACAAATCATTAATCTTCTACCTCAGTAAATTGGTTTACACCCCAACCACAACCTTGATAAATACTAGATCGATCCACACCCTGGACATGAAATATCATATGGTTGTATGTACACTTCGATGGGTAAATATAACTCATAAGGCTGATAATTTGGCCGATAGGCCCATCATCTTGGAGAGTAGTTAGACCCAATAGTCAAGTTTGTCAATCAGTTCCCAATAAGAAACAAATTTCCTATTGTAGAGCAATGGCACATTTTGGGTGCTCCATATTTTAGGGGATCACTTGTCTAATTGTTCCTCCAAAAGACCATCATTCTGTTGAGAGAGAGAGAGAGAGAGAGAGAGAGAGAGAGGATCTTTATGAGTCAGTTGATCCCACAAATATGGTTGTATGTAGGAGCACCCAAAAATGTGCCATTTAAAAAAAAAAAGAAATTGCAAATATGAAACAACTATGTAATACATACAGGTTTTTAGATGCGACCAATGAAAACCAAATCGGATTAATTCTTCTTTCACGTCTATCTCCTTGAGCATCAAGAAGTGCTTGAGCTGAGGTGCTCAGTTGCCTGGAAGCAGCTCCCCTTTTTCGTCGAACTCCATGAAGTCTTTTAGTTTTTGTAGATTCTGAAGACACATGAATAATCCCATTCTTCTCATCTTGGACTCTTGTTCTCTTAACTTGCTCATGATGCTTGGTTTTATGAACATTCACTTCACTATCAAGGTCATGAATTTGCTCCGTTTTAGCAATTGAGCCCCCTTGTATTGTGAACTTAAAGGCCTTTGTTCTATTTGCAGCTTCAACCAGGCAATTCAAGGGCTTCCATAGGTCATCCTTCCCTGGCGGTGCTTGCTCTGACCCATTATTTGTATCTTTACTAGAGATGTTTGATGGCCCACTAGATGGATTCTGCACTAATAAAAATAGTTAATCAAGCAAAGAATAATGTTAAAGCAAATGTAAGGTAATTAAGCTAACACAAATGAGTGGAAATGGTCAGCCCCAGAGGTGACTGGATCCAAGCCAAACTAGAGTCTGGACCTGGTGCCAAGGACTTGAATATTATGACAATGCCAAGACTTAGAACCAAGTATACCAATATAGTTTATAATAGTAATAGGTTATTCAGACTATTACATGGACCACACCCAGATAATCAGTTTAGGACAAGGTATGGATTTTCATATCAGGAACAGACTGTAATAGGTTCTAAAGGCCCAAAAAAGATATCCCATCCTACAACGACCCTAATTTTCAACTACAATAATTTCAATCGCATGTAATTTAATAAAAAAACGAGTAGCCTTTACCTGCTTCTTATTTTGGGAAATCTTATTTAGGGTCTCATGTGAGCTTGAGCTCTCTAGGTGATTGTCAGTAGTATCCTCTTCCCTCTTAATGGGTTCTTCAATAGCAAAACTTGGCCCTCGTAAAGCCTTCCTTGCAACAGCTTTTGTTCTCCTTCCTGTCAAGATTGTTCGGCTCAACACTTGAGGTGTGTTGACCACTAGTGAAGAGAGAGACCTTTCTTTTCTTTTAACAGGCACTGAAATAGAAGGCATAACCTCAGGTGCATTAACCTTTCTCCTTTTGAGAGGAAAGATCTTTGCTCTAACTTCCTGTAAACTGTGATCCGGCCTGCAGTTATGTACATCAGATAATGTGTTACAGTAAAAAGATGTCGCAACCAAATTTTCATTTAAAAAAGAAGATAGTAAATAGAAGCCTTTTTTGGCTCAATATCAAAATGGTGTCTAAGTGGGTATCTTAATGACACAATTGGTCTGCTGGGCCATGACATGATCAATGATATAATATGGTAGTTACAACCAGCATTTGAAATTTTAGCTTGTTAGCTAGAATTCACTTTAGTCAGCTTGACAGTCACAAACGGAGTGGCTAGTCATGAAAACAAAATCTAATAATACATAAAAAGTTTCCTCATCCAGATTCATTTAGTCCTGATCCGCCACATTAAAAAAAGGAAAAAGAAAAAAAGAACCATGATCATTGTCAAACCCAATTATCCCATCCAGTCTGGAGTCACAATGACTGATTGGGACCTGTTCCAGATCTTGGCTTCCAAACTATGATTACAACCTATGACACCGAAATACTTGAAAGTAGGCAATATCACTAAATGTTTCACGTTAAGTTGATTATGTCTAAAGTCTGTCCTAACCATATGCATGACACTAAGTTTCATGGGTATGGGTGAAGGGTGTCAGACTCAACAAAACAATAATAATAATAATAAGAAAAGAAAATAAATGGAGGCATGTCACCGTAATGAAATAAATTTAAAGATAAAACTGATTTTATATGAAAATAATGTGCGAAAATAATACTAATAGAAAATAATGTACTAGTTTTTACTCTAATTAAGTGAAAACTGATTCTATATAAAACTCTCTGCTACTTGACTCTATTGAAGAGTCCTAGGGCCCTCCTCCTTTCCGGTTTGAATTATGTTGGCTTAAGGAAAATGGTTTCAAGGAGGTTGTGGCTGGTTGGTGGGCTGATTGCAATCCATCGGGTAGAAAAAGATTTATCGTCTCACAAAAATTGAAGTTCTTGAAGGGTAAGCTGAAAAGTTGGCGAAACTCTTGTTTCGGTTCTCTTTTTAAAGCTCTGGCCTCCCTATTTATGGCATCAACCAGATTGACCTAAGCAAGCAGGCTCCATTTCTGAGGACAATTTCCTTCTTTGGCAAGAACTATAGGAGAAATTCCGAATCAAGAGTATTAAGAGGAGATTAAGTGGAGACAGAAGTCCAAGACAGGTGGATTAGGGATGGTGATAAAATTCAAAATTCTTTCACGCCAGTTGCTTCTGCTCAAAGGTGTGTCAATAGTATCAAATCCATCACCATTGACAACTCTACCATAACAGAGAAGGATATTGTCATCTCTTCCATCTTGGACTATTTCCATAAGTTATACTTTGCAAATCCTTTGAAAGATTGCCTATTCAGGTCTTCCTTTTAGCTCCATTTCTGCTCTGGAAGCTTCACACCTCGAGAGACCCGTTTTTGAAGACAAAATTAAGGCCACCATTTAGGACTTTAGCGATGATAAGCCCCTAGTCCGGATGGTTATCCCATTTTTTCCTCAAGGCCTTTTGGGATATCGTCAAACAGGATGTTATTGCTTTAATAGAGAATTCCACCAAAGAGGGTGCCTCTCTAAGGCGCTTGCCGCAACCTTCCTTGTCCTTGTTCCCAAGAAGGATGGTGCATCTTGCAATACCCCTAAGTTGTGTGGGCATTGATGGGCTCCTTGAAAGTCGCCAGTGAAGGCGTGAAAGGTCTATATCGCCAGTTGAGGAGAATTGGACGTGGGATATATGTGAGTGTTTCTCCTCCTTCTAGCACAAAGCCTTTTGGGAGTAACCTTGGGTTGGCTCGCCAATGCAAAGCCGTCCCCTATGGGCCCAACGCGAACAATATTGTGCTGGATGTACAGGTCATTACAAACACAAATCATGGATGCAATCATCACAACCCGAGAGTATATTGATTCTCAACACAAGTCTTGTCAGAGAGGCATTAGTTGTAAGCTTGACCCAGAAAAAGTTTTTAACATGGTCGATTGGAGTTTCCTACATTTTGTTCTCCCCAGTATGGATTTTAACAAGAAATGGTGTCTCTAGGTTGCAGATTGTGTTATCTTCTACCCACTTCTCCATGCTCATTAATGGATCGTCTAAAGGTTTCTTCAGGAGTACCTGTGGGATCTAACAAGGGAAGACTTTATCTTCGACTCTTTTCATTATGGTAGCTGAAGCTTTCAGTCTTCCATTTGTCAGAGACAACTGATTTTTCTCTGATTCGAGGTTCAGAATTGGCAAGTCTTGTGTTTCATCACCTCTAGTTTGTAGATGATACCATTATTTTTTGTGAGGCAAATGAGGAAACAATTAGGAATCTACGATCCTCACTAAGATGGTTTCAGTTGTCCTTCCTTCATATTAATTGTCAGAAAAGTGAAATCTTCGACATTAACCTGGAAGGTGATGAGTTGTCTTTCCTAGAAGGGTTTCTAGGATGTGCAACATCTTCTCTCCCCTCCACTTACCTAGGCCTTCCTCTGTGCATTGAGTCTCCTAGTTACTCTTAGTGGGAGCCCATTATTCACAAATTCAGTAAGCGTCTCTCTTCGTGGAGGGGAAAGTAATTTTCCTTTGGTTGAAGAATAACCCTGTAGAACTTCATTTTTTATTCGCTGCCTGTTTACTTCCTCCCAACTTTTAAGTGTCCCAATAAGGTTATATGTTCTGTAGAAAAAATTATGAGGGACCTCCTTTAGGGAGACCAGGAGGACAAAAGAAAAGACCACCTTGTTAGTTGGTAGGCAAGTTTGTCTACCTACAGGTGTGGGCAGGTCTTGGAGTGCGTCCTATTAAAGAAGTCAATATTGCCATTTTGTCTAAATGGTTATGGAGGATCGGTTCTGATGAAGATTCACCTGGAAGCTATTACTTATCTATAAGTATGGTTTGTGTAATTTTGGTTGGGACATCAATCCTGCATCCCACAAAGCATTTGGAATGTGGAGAGCCATTAGTGCTTGTGTTCATCCTTAAGCAAGAATTAGGTTCAAAGTTCGGCGTGATGACAAAATCAGGTTTTGGATAGATCTTTGGTGCGGCTCCACCCTACTAGTTACCCGTTTCCCTTCCCTCTACCGCATTTCTCTATCTCCTTCTGGTATCATCTTGGATTTCTTCTCTGTCATTGAAGATCAGGATGAGTAGGACATTTTTTTCCATTGGAATTTGACTGATGATGAAATGAATGACTACTTGAATCTCCTCTAGACTCTAAGCTCCATCCGAATTAGAGAATTGGAGGAGGATTCCCTATTTTGGTGGCCAGACCCATTTGGCAGTTTTTCGGTTAAGTCCTTTCATGTCTGGGATAATCATAGTGATTGTATCCTTTGGTCAACCTTGTTATATGGTATTCCAAAGTTCCGCCTCGAGCCATTAGCTTTTTTTGCACGGTGGGTTCAGGGAAAATTCTCACCCAAGATAACTTGCGGAAAAGAGGAAGAATATTGGTCAGTGTGCCCCTTTTCTCTTCAAGCTTTAGAGGATGTGGATCATCTCCTCTTACATTGTCCTTTCTCCTCGACAGTTTGGAACTTTATTTTAGATCATTTTGGATTCCAGTGGACCATGCCTTCTTCGGTTGTCCAACTTTCCTTTGCTTGGGAGGTGGTTAATGTTTCCCTAAGTTCTCTTCTTGTGGTGTCTTGCCCTTTTCACCATGTGTTGGAGTCTCTGGTGGGAATGTAACAACAAGGCTTTAGGGATATTGCAGAAAGGCCCCAATCCATCAGCAATTGGATCTTCGCTAAATGTGCGTCTTGGGCTACTTCCCTTGATGACTTCCAGAATGTTCCCATGTCCGAAATACTGCGAGCCTGGAAAAAGTGCATAGGATTGTCAGAATTTTCAGTGTTATTGATGTAGGACAAGGAAGATGCAGCACACAGATTTCACTTCTATTTATTTTTATTTAGTTCTTTATTTATTTATTTCTTAATTAGCAAGTAGGATCTGTTATTTTCATTTGGAATCTTAGCAGTCCAACTTTAGTTAGTTTCCTATTTGGTTTAGGAGTCTTAGTTTAACAAGGAAGCCAGGTCGGTGGCTTTCCTAGTTGAGTAGCAGTCCAACTTTAGTTAGTTTCCTATTTAGTTTAGGAGTCCTAGTTTAACAAGGAAGCCAGGTCGGTGGCTTTCCTAGTTGAGTCCTTTTCTATTTTCGTTTGGATTATTTTCTTATAAATATAGATGGATGTAATAGAGAAAGGACACAATGGATTATTAATAAAATTATTCAAAGGCATCGCCTTTTTCTTATTTTCTTTGTTTCTTCTTATCCCTGCCTAGTTGCAGGCTGTTCTACATTAATTGGTTCAGAGCCAAGTTTCTCTGTATCTCTGTTATACAAAGACGTTCCTGTTCCGAGACAGGTTCCTGCGTTATCAGGGACGATCGTGGTCTCGATCCCCGCCATCTTCGCCAAATCTGGGCATTATCCCAGGTACGATCTACCATCCAAATCCCCATCCTCCTCCCCTTTTCCCATAGACAACAAAAAAACAACTAAAAAAAAACAACCAAATATATCAACCTCTTCGAGCCAGCCTTGTTTCCTCCCAACCAAATATACCAAATATACCAAATATACCAAGTTTGACTATTTGACAAGCTATGTGTCCACTTTGACCGATCCCATGTCTCATTGTTCGGTCCCACCTCACCCATCCATTAAACATTTTCCCCACTCCAACCGTCATGTCTGGGATTATGTGACACCCCGATTTGATTCCCAGCATCATGTAGCCCCGTTAGCATCCAACAAAAATGGTGCTCAATTTCTCCGCCAATTTGAGTTCAATGACTTTAAATCCGAGTTTATCTCTGAGTTGCGATCTAACTTTCACGACTTTCTCCAAGAATTTAGAGAACTTTTGCTCGGCCGAAAATATAGAGCCCCGATGAAGGTGAACAAAACTTCGAAATACGTGCCCGCTTCCTCGAGATGTGTGCCGACCACTCCAAAGACATCATCAGCATTCGTGCATGCTGCCCCGGAGTCAGACTCAGAATTCATGCATCCTCCTCATGCAGTCGTGACCCCACAACCAATCCGCGTTGGAGACAGAGCGAGTTGTGTTGCCGGCACCACCGTCGATACAAACGACGAGTGTCGATCAACCGCCACCACCTCTACCTACACCTCCACCACTACCGCAAATTTCTCACCCATCTCCATTACCCAAACCTGATCCAATTACGGATACCAGGACTTCATCTATGATTATTCTTCCCTTATCATGTCAGCCTCCTGTCCTCCATCCAACCATCAGGACCGTTTGATCACTCTAGTGCCATATGACGACCACTTCGCCATCAGCTTGGTTCGTCCATGCTTGCGCCTATTTGCGCTCCTTCAATTTTTCGCCCCACAGAAAGAAAGTTCTCGTCGTCTGTGCCTTGAAGATTGTGCAGTTCAAAGCTTCATCATTCGCATCTTCGGACTTGGTCTTCATTTTTGTTTGGTGCCGTGTGCTTTTGCTGATTTCCACTCCAGGACGAGTTCTTTTCAAGATCGGGCAACTGATGTAGGACACGGAAGATGCAACATACAGATTTCACTTTTATTTATTTTTATTTATTTCTTTATTTATTTATTTCTTAATTAGCAAGTAGGATTTGTTATTTTCGTTTGGGATCTTAGCAGTCCAACTTTAGTTAGTTTCCTATTTGGTTTAGGAGTCTTAGTTTAACAAGGAAGCCAGGTCAGTGGCTTTCCTAGTTGAGTAGCAGTCCAACTTTAGTTAGTTTCCTATTTGGTTTAGGAGTCCTAGTTTAACAAGGAAGCCAGGTTGGTGGCTTTCCTAGTTGAATCCTTTTCTATTTTCGTTTGGATTATTTTCTTATAAATATAGATGGATGTAAGAGAGAAAGGACACAATGGATTATTAATAAAATTATTCAAAGGCATCGCCTTTTTCTTATCTTCTTTGTTTCTTCTTATCCCTGCCTAGTTGTAGGCTATTCTACATTAGTTATTATGTATCCCTTAGTTTCTCCTGTCACGGTTTTCTTTGTGTGCTTTGGAGTGTAAGGTTGTGTTTTTTTTTTTTTTGCTTTTTTGAGCAGATGTAAGGTTGTTTCTTTCCTCCTCCTTTGTTCTTTGTATTTGTACCCCTCGTACTTTTTTCTTTTAATATAGTAACCATTTAAAAAAAAAATAAGTGAAAAATTGATATTTTAAGGTTTTAAGAGAAGAAAGGTGTTGTAATATTTTATTCATCTAATGCTAAAAAGCACTATAAGAGCCCATGAAGAATGAGTGTGAGTATATGCACGTGTCTGATAGAGTGTATCACCCATCTTAAAGTGTTCATGCAACTTAGGCATGGAATGTCTGTCATATCTAAGCAATGTCTAGGCACCATAGATACAACCAGCATTCTGCTTGTAGGAACAGCCTAATCTTACATTATGCCTTGCAATGGAAGATCCTTAGGCATTACTCTATTCACTATGGGACCTAATATATATTTATCATCAAAAGGTGACCCATGCATGCATATTTTGTCGGGTTAAGCAAATCTCAACTACTTATATTGTATATTTATCCTGTATGCATGTCAGAAATATCAAAAAATTGAATAGTACATGCAAGGATTGTGACGCATAATATAGTTTCATCTAAGAATTCAGAAGCAAGATTATTAATTTGGATGCAGACATGGGATTGCCAGAACAGTTACTGATGCTAGCGGTATGCAACACTAGCAGCATAAATAAGTAAGACATCCTCTTCCTTGAACAGAAGTTATATATATAAACCTCATTTAACAGATAATTATCTGATCTTCTTAAACTATTAAAATGTATGGATTCAAATCATCCTCTTCTTGGAATGAAATAAATAAATGTAAACCTTTCACTGAGAAGCAATCAGCTGATCTTCTTAAATATTAAATACATGGATCTTTTCTATACACTGAAGTTGAGAGGTCAAGCATCTGATGTCTTCCAATGGGTACAACACTTAAAACCCAGGTTCATGTGACAGGGAATAGAAACATATTATCTTCACAGGAAAAAAATAAGTTTTTTTGAGTGTCTTAAAATAGGTTTTTATCTGCTTGAGTAACTGCCTCAATTTTTTTATTTTTAAACTTCATATTGTGCTTAAAAATACAGTGCAAAGTCTGGAACAGAGTAAAAGAATCCACTAGTAGTCAGAAGTACGTTAACAAACAGAAGAAAGAGGTGACACTAGACAAATGAGACAAAGCAATAACCACCTAAACAGAATATCATATATCCATATCACATGAACCATCTGAAGCCCAAAGAAAAGGAAACAATGACAATTAAGATGGTATGAGTTTAGACAGAATTTTAAACATCACATGGATGCAAGATCAAATATCAAGTGCTCCTTCCTGTTCAACTAGGCATGCAACCCGGTTGGTCTATGCCCCACCCCTGCTTGACCAACCTGGTAGTGCCATTGGTCAAGTGTGTGAATTTTGGTCATGGGATGGATCATGGATCAGATTCATCCACACTAAAACCCACCTATGTTATGGTGAAGTCGGGTTCAAGGGAAAAGGATGAAGCCAACTCAATCAAAAAATTATCATCGTCATCATCATGAAAGCCATTTATCCCATGCATTTAGCATTGACACTCATAACTAGAGTTGACAAATTCTTTTGTATATGCCAATTGCATAGTTGGTAAGTGGTCACTGTTGCCATATTTAAATATGAGTGCCACATCATATTTAATTATGATGATGGTTGTGAACCACATATATAATATAAGGAAACAGATCCAGTATTATTTTTTTTATCAAAAAACAAACAAGAAAATTGAAAATGGAAGATAAAAATGAGTGGTATCACGGAAAAAAGACCCAAGAGGGACCACAAAGCTGACATGGACCTGTTAAAGTATCTAGATAACATTGTGGTGATGGCCTATCAAGTTAATGTACCCAGCTGATTAACTCAGGGCTCATGGCAAGAAGACAAGGACATTTCTTCAGTCATGTACACAGTCAGCTAATCTAGTGGCTGATTTTTTTGGCAAACAGGGTGGACAGACATTCTGGTTTTTTTTAGTTTGTGGTAATTATTGTTTGGGGTTCTTGAATTTTTTGATGTTCAATAATTGGTATATATTTTTAATACTATAATTTTCTGAATTAGTATAAATTTTGGTTAAGTTTTCTAAAAATGGCTTATTATGACGAATCTTATTTTTGATCCATAACTAGAATCACGAAATTGTCATCATCAAATGCATCGATCCCTCATCACTATGGTTTTACAAGACTATAATTGATCAAACTGATGTGCATGGTCTCCTTATCCAACAGTCAAGATTATCAAGATTATGAATCTCAAATCCAAAAATTATGATAACTTTGGCACTTGAGCTCTCAACTTCTGAACTAGTTGATTGACTATGAGATTGATGGATTGGATTACCAGTGGAATCTATGCATGCAGAATCATGGAAGTTCATCACGCCTAAACAAACATGTGTTAGACCTCATGGTAAGGGCTCAAAACATCATCATTTCTCTCTTGTCAAAGGAAACAAACATATATGGGTAAGTAGTTAATGTTTTCTCCAGTATCTTAGAGAACTATGATCCAAATTCCCATAAAACTATTTTCCTTGACAGCTAAAGAAGTGGACATCACAGAAAAAGAGCCAATGGGAGGCGACCTTCAGTCCATAATAGCCCAAGAAGATAACTGCAAGGCCATCTGGCCTACAATGGACATGAGATAAGTTCATCAAAATGAACTCTAGCGAGAAATATGTAATTCATATTTCTGAGATTTGATTAATGTTTGAGGCTTCTATTCATAGATTCAAGGGTTCTAAATTTTGGTCCACCAAATCTACATGTAAAGGGTTGAAAAAGAGATTCGCCCTAATTGCAATCAAACAGTCCCAAAAGTTGATCAAAACCCTACATAGTTATGCCAAGGATTATGTTTAGAAGCACCAAGTATTTCCTAACAGAACTTACGGCACTATCCTGAGACACCATGTCCATATGAATGAGGCACATGGGTAACTGCTTCAGCCCTCTATTTAAAAACCAAAACTCAATTCGACTCAACAGGTTACTAATCAAATCAAAATAGAAGAATCAAATTGTCCCTGGTCATGTAAGCAAAAACCCTAGTAAACATTACAAGTTGAAGGCAGTAGGAGAAGGGGGATGCCTTGTAAAGATTTGGATCAATCAGCACTAAGGAAAATATGATTTTTCACAAGGTAGAATGAAAATGCAGTACTTAAAAGTCAAACCTAAATAGATAGGAAAATGGCTAAAGATGATGATGAGGGAGAAATTGAAAACCCTTCGCAAGAATATATTAAATAAGAGACAGATAGGAATGCATTATAATAAACCTTCACTGAGTCAGTTGTTATCAAATCTTGACCGAGTCCAGGCTAAGTCAACTGATTACTAGAGCCATTGAATATTTGAGTGTTCATAGCCCGAAAAACTGGGCAAGTCAAACCTCTGCCAAATCAGTCAAATCATTTAAGTTTGCATCAAGACCCACATGAGGGCCACCATGAATGATATCACAAAAAGTTTCCAGATTTGAAGATTTTAATAATCTATCCCTGCTTTTCAATGCATTGTTGTTATATTTACTAACCATCCATTTGCAGACACTAAACAAATGATTGGGTTTCCATTATGGAAAATTTTGGAGCATCATCCTTGCATAATGGGAGCCTAACCCATCAGATCAAAAGTCTGGGTGGGCTGAACACTGATCCCATTTTGTTCAACTGGCACATTAAGGACCTCCAAGCATAAAAACAACGAGAAAGGAACTTATATCTAAACCGTAACAAATCAAAGACAATTAGTCGGTCCATGGAAATAATTTGTTAAATCCAAATAAAAGGTCAACCCAAGATTGATGGGAAAAATGACTTAGATGATGACATGACAAATCAAGGACGACTCTACATGAAATGGATTAGTCACAACCCGAAAAACCATAACAAATAATATAAGTTAGCAAAAAAGAAGACACTAAAAAAATGCAAAAGAAGAAAACTCTAGCATATTTTTAATTCAAAGGATAACAAAAGTTGACCTGAGCTTCTCCATTGGAGCACAACCAAGACAAGAATTGCAAATGGGACAGCAATCTATTTCCTCATTGTTGATTTTCTCATATATATAAGTTAGTAAAAAAGAAAAACATCAAAGGAATGCAAAAGAACAGTACTCTAGCATATTTTTAATTCAAAAGGATAACAAAAGTTGACCTGAGCTTCTCCATTGGAACACAACCAAGACCAGTATTGCATATGGGACAGCGATCTATTTCCTCATCGTTGATTTTCTCATATATGCACTTCCTGCAAACTAGTTTAGTTTCAGAGAAAAACCTGTAAGTCATTGCTTATTGTGCATAAGAATCAAGAAATTTCTTGTAGAATCTGAAACCTGAACATTCTGTTAAGTCAAATATGCACAACATTTAAGATTCCCACTTAAAGCAACTAGTCAGTTTAAAAATAAAGAGAAACATGTGAGCTTTTCAACTAAGCTAACATTGAAGAAAAAGAAGGAAAAAATAAAGGTTGAAAACCACAAAGATATAATACAAATGGTAAAAAATAATATAACCCGATGCCCATGGCTTGTAGGGAGCTGTGTGCATTTGGAGTTTTACCTAACGCCCTCGTACTCGGGGAGAGGTGGGGGTCTTGGGGTTCTTAATCGTCAAAAAAATTTGTAAAAGGATAATATAATTATTTTTGCTATAAACAACCTCTGACATCTGTAGATGTACATTGCTCTGAAATGGATGTCTCTAGAAAAGTACACACCCCATACATAATAACAGGTGATGATGAATGGGGAAAAAATGTCATCAACAGGTGCAATTCAGTAATGGACATGGGCCACTTAACTAACAAACCACCCCTCTTGCTTATGACATGGGTCTTCTTGGATCTGTCATGTGTAAGATTACGTTGACTGGAAGTTCTCAAGTAAAGCATTTCTATTATCCAATTTAGGACAATCAACATTCAGAGAAACAGTACAAGATCAAATAATTATAAACAGCTAATCACTGATAAAGGCAACCTATAAGATGGTCAACCAATTGGTTAGTGCAGGTTTATAAACAGGACATCTAAATCATATTAGTAATGGGGTAAATACCATAATGAAATTTGGTGCAAAAGGGACCCTTCCTTTCCAAACCGCAACCAAAATATATGTACTCGAGGTGATGCAACTCATTTTACGACTATAAAAATGGGGATTGATTTTAATTTTTTATTTTTTATTTTTATTTTTATTTTTATTTTTATTTTTTATTTTTTATTTTTTATTCTGTTTTAGATCATACCAAAATTTGTCATAAAAAACAGAGATAAAATGGCATTAACAGTGCAAAGCCTGCATAGCCATTGAAGCAAAGGAAGACCAATTGATTCAATTATTGAGAGCTTCCAAATTTCAGTAATCAGCCAAGATCCGTCTTATTGATTCCCTAAGATCACAGATTAAGCTTACAGTACAGAAGCTATCAAATAAAAGAAAATCGTGAAAGTTCATCACAAATGGTGTATATCCTCCACAATTATATCATACCATTTGTTCCATCCAACTGCATCAATAATTCCATCCTTAATAAGTGACTGTTAGTTGTTATTAAGACAAACTCTCAAGGAACATCGATATACAGGCAAATGTAAAATGGTTTTGCTCCTACAACTCTATCCTGCTTCATTCTCAAGCTTCTCTAATTGAGAGGAATTCATTTGCAGAAATATGTTTTACAATTACTCCAAGCCATTGTGTTGAGGCTGAGCAAAGGAGAGAAGCGTATACATTTTACTGTGAAGAGGAGTACTTATGAGCCACTTACTGCAACAAGCAGTATTTTGAGATTACCATTTTTGATAACAGAAGAAACACTCCTCTATGACTAGTCTCAAAATTAAGGAGTACAATATCATCAGCTTGAGGCTTATGATATGAAAAATGATGTTGTTCAATAAGGACATGAAAAAAAAAAAAAGACAGACGGACAAACAAACACACACACAGAGAAAAAGAGAGTATTTTATATGGAATTAAACAGAAAATTTCAATAGTTCTCAGAACCATCCTCTAACTGGTATATAGATTAATTGCAACAGTTTCTAGGACTGAGTTTTACATAATAGAGTATGCTTATGTTCAATTTTGAGCAATTCCACATCAATAAAAGAACAGTCAACAAAGGTGTAAATGATAAACTCCCCTTATTCTGAAGGTCAAGTGACACAATTCATGGATGAAAATAGGTGCAACAAAGTGACAGTTCAGCCTAACATCTCTAAACCACTCAAAGATAGATTCCAAAACTATAAACGTTTCTATACTGTCTTAAAACATACATAGACGCATTTGTAACCTCTTCCTAGACATCCTAATTATCTTGACCTGATGGAATTGTACTATACATAAACCAGTTCAAAAGCCATATGTTACCATTAGTTCCATTTCCCGGAACCATAAATTACACCCACTTTCTTATGGGAGGTAGAACATACAAACGGAATCTACTAAACCTGATAAAAGACATAAAGATGAAAGACCAAGTCAAATGGCTTTATAGCCTGCCATCTAAGCTTCAATCAGTAAAAACGGAAAGACCCAGATTACACAAAGACAGAATAAAAATAAGCAATTTTTATTACTAACTAAGCCTCAAATTAGCACAACATGAAAGACCCAGATTGCAGAATTTCAAAATAAATCGGAAACAGCAATTTTGTATCATCTTCTATACTAACGAAACATCAAATCAGCAGAGTACAAAAGACCAAGATTTAAGAGCACAAATGGAAGTAAAACAGCTATACTTATCCACCTTCGCACTAATCAAGCATCAAATCAGAAGAAAACGAAAGAGCCAGCTCACAAAAACACAGAATAAAACCAAAAGAAGCAATTATCTCATCATCTTCTTACTGGCAAAAAATATGAAAGACCCGACCCAGATCACGAAGAACGAAATGCAACAAAACAACAATATTCCTCACTGACAGAGCACAGAATAAGCAGAGAGCACGAAAGACCCACATCACAATATTGAGAAAGAAACCGAACTCACAGCATAAAATAGAGAAATAAGATAGAAGAAATGGTCAAAAGAGGCAGGGACTGACATGAATGAAGGCATTCAGAAATGGTGGTAGCTTCCTTCAAGAGCTTGTTGCAGAGAGGGCATGTCATGCATGAGACCAGAGCCTCCCTCCGCACTCTCACCACCTGCCTCGCAGTCGTTGACGTCGAAGACATCTTCCCCCTCAGCTCAAGTCAGCACGCCGGCATGTGCGGAGCCACTCATTTATACAGGCGCCCGCAAGAAGAGCCAATCTCACCAGCTTTGCTCGGCAAGCAGCAGCTCCTGCAATGCAGAGATTCAACGTGGGTTTGTTTGAGAATGCATCTAGCTATATCCATCACACACGAAACGTAAGAATAGAGAAAGGAAAAACAGAGAGATTGATTCATGGTACCTTGATATTGTGATTGATGAAGAGATGGATTGATATTGGGGGTTGGATTGATGGGAAGATGCGACGTGGGTTTTGTACGAATTGAACTAGCTAGTCTTTGGATCGATCTGCTCGAGGCTTGAACGTGAGATTCGACGAACGACCACCCACAAAATCACCAAACAGACAAACTCAACAAGTAACTCTCCTCTCTCCCTCTCTCTTTTTCTCTTTGTTAGCGACGAAGCACAGAGAGAAAAAAAATACACGACGAGGAAGAACAAAGAAGTAAAGAACGTGCAGGCTGAGGTTAACAAGTCTAAGGTGTCCCGCGGGTGCACACAAGTAGTTTTGGTTTGCATTGTTGTAAGGACTGACTGAGGAGGAAGCAAAAGCCGACTAGTTTTATTTTATTAGGGCAATCTTGTTGTTTTTAGCAAGGACAGTCCTGTTTTAGCAATACTAAGATTTAGAACCTCAGAGTGCCTCACTCCAACTCCTTTTTCAAATTTAACTGTCTAAACTCTAGAGACCACTTTGGTAAAAAAAAAAAATTATCTAAAACATTTGTGACCAAATTCAAAATTCTAATGGAATTCAATGCTTGTATTTTGTTTTTTTCTCTAGTGAGATGCTTATGGCACTCATGCTTTTTGCATGGGATATTCTTTTATAGATATTTGTTTTGGAAGGTCTAAAAACTAAACTTCTTCCCTATTTCATCAACTAACATTAAAAAAATATTGAATTTTGCACAATAAAAATTGTGATAGTTGATAATTTGAATTAGGAGATTTAGAGAAAATCTAATTATGTTAGAACCTTTCTATTTTGTAATTGTTAGAGATATAGATGATGAATAGTGGTTGTTGTTAGAGTGAAAAATATATGTGAAGGTTAGAGAGAGTTTTAGTTAAATATTCTGAATCAGAATATGAAAGTCTACTTATGTAGTGTGGCCTCATAGATCATAATCTCCTATTTTTCTTTATATTTTCTTTTAATATATTGTTTGTTAAGTATTTATATTAAAATCTCCAATATTCTAAACCTTGAAAATTAAATGTTGCCAAGTAAACATTGAAGTTAGAGATACCTTTTCCAGTGCTTGGTCAATCTTAACAATCAACTTTTGAGATTAAAAAACTTTAAATATTTCATAAACATTGTTCTATATCTGATATAATCATAGGTTGAGTTGGTCATTCAATTTCTAAAAATTACATTATGTTATCGCTTCAAGTACTTAAAAAAATAATGGTTTTTCTCAAATTTGAGTTGAAGTTCAAATTAGGAAATTGATTTGTGCACTAATACTTTTACTAAAAGAGAGCATCTATTTTATCTCTTATTTTTCAATAACAAATTAAAAAAATGAGTAGATAAAAATCTAAAGATCAATTTCTAGCAATAAAATGAAGATCAAAATAGTCTGATTGTTCTATTTTAATAAAGTAAAATAAATTCATTTTAATTTTTTAATAAATATATTCAGCACTTACTGTTTCTATACATTTTTTATGACTAAGATGTCGGCCTCTCAGAGCACCAACTAATTATCAGAGTATGTGTAAGCCTCTCTACCCAACTTATAACTTCTACTCCTGACTTCTACTCCTGAATTAGGTTCTTCACCATCACTCGAATCCCTTTGAATTACTTTGTTTTTTTTTACATTTGAAACATATTTTTATATAAAAAAAAAAATCCTATTTGAACGTTTGAAACATAAAAATAAAAACTGCTAAAATGTGTTACTCTTGTCGGTTTTTAAAGGGACTCCACTTGAATAATCTCCAACCCCTTCTGATTCATATTTGTCCATTTCAATGGTTGTACCTGAGTGCTAGGCAACCATCTAATGTGGCATACGTTCCAAACAAAAGTGTCTCAGCATTTTGTTGACCTATCCATTAAAACTGAAGGTGGCTAATCTTATTTTAACTTTGTTTGCCTAAGTTGAAAAGGTTGACTGAATATTTTTGCCTATTCAACCTGTTTTATTAAAGACTTCCTTAGAAAAAGAAAACATATGTTTCAAATTTATTAGAAAATAAATCCTATATTCTAATAAAAAAAATCTTGAGCTTTGATAGAAAATCAAGAAAGGCACTTTGATTATTGTAATTTATACTCAATTACTATTTATATTAAAAATATTATGGGTGTAGCTCAACTGATTGCCTTGTACTTCAGGAAGCAAGAGGCTACTGGTTCGAACCCCATGGCCTAACCTTGGTGTGCATTAGGAGTAGTGGGGTCATCTATGTGGATTTTAGTAGGACTGTGTCTGAACTTTCCACATATTAATCCAAAAAAAATTATTAAATAAAAATCATAGAGCTTGTTGAGAGGTCATTACCAATAAGAGAAGGGGTAAAAAGTACTTATGATTCGTTTTGATAAATTTAAAGTCATTAGAAATTGTAGAAAGAGAATTAATTTGGACACGGGTACTTTTCTAAAGGGATCTCTAATAAGAATGTGAATTTGGCCTAAAAGCCCAAAAGATTGAAGAACCCGATTTGGAAAAAGGTGGGCTTGAGCAAAGATTTTTAGCCTGATTTACAATAGGGCGAGGCTTGGACCAAAAATGAATCCTAATTATTATTCAGGGGGTTCAAATCTCGAGTTATACATCTTATATCGGTCAAGATCTCGGCTGTACATTCGAGATCTTGGTCGATACATCTCGGTCTCGACGAGATTTTGCCCAAAGAAGAGAGAGAGTGATACCGGCCGAGATATCGGTCGATATTGTGGAACCGAGATATCGGCCGAGATGTCGAGATCTTAGCCCCACCGAATTTGGACCCCTGTTATTATTAAAGCTGAGCTCGAGCCAGGGGCCGAAAAATCGGCCCTGCCGAGATATCAGGTGAGATATTTTCTCTCTCCTCAATTTTTTCTTTTGAAAATCTCAGTGGCTTTTTTTTTTGAAAAAATTCATTTAAAAATAAAAATGGCTGTTTCTTTTTTTTTAAATAAAAATATATAAATATCGGCCGATATTCTCTCGTTCAGACAAATAGCGGTCGAGATATCTATCGGGCCCGCAACCAATATTTGTTTTTAAAAAAAGAAAAAATTGATTTTTTATCTCTAGCCAATACTATGCGTATTGGCCGAGATATCTCGGCCGATACGCACAGTATCAGTCGAGATTTCGACTCCTAGCTCGAGCTTAGGTATATGTAAGCCCAAAAGCCCGCACCCAACCCAATTATGTAGACATGTTAAAAACTATATATGATGCACATTATACTTGGTCCATATTTTTTATTATTTTTTTAGAGTTATGAAAATTCAACTAGTTAAATTGAAAACACAGTTAATTAAATGAAAGCCACTTGATTGTAATGTCAAAATCAACTGGCATCATTTTTCTTATATATGCTGGAGATATTTTACTACTAAATTCACGTGGTTCAATTTTAGTTTTGGGATGAAATTCGTTATACATGTAAGATATTCAGTAATCTTCAATCTATCCAATTGAGTTTTTACTATTCTATAAAAAAATAGAAATAGAAAAAAATCATACATAATTTGAACTTATTAACAAATATATACTTTTTAATGATTGTTTTATAATTTAATAATTGAAAATTAAATAATAATTAAAACTCGTACATCATAGAAAAAAAAATTTTAATTAGTATTTTTAGCTAAATATTTCATGCAACATTACTTACGTTCAGTTTTATATATTTGTTTTTGATGACCAATGTGTCATTGTATTTGGACATAGGACATTTTTATCCGACTAATCCTTAGGGCATGTGCAAGCCTCTCAATCTACACACACCGAATAATCAACTATGGGAAGTGACTCAGAGAGGTATTGAGCGTGAATCGAACTCAAGAGCTCCCATCATGAGGGGAGTTTCTTGACCGTCACGCCAACCCCCTTTTGGGGTTTTTTAGGTCTATATTTAGTGGGCATTAATCATATTGATCGGGTTTATTGGGCTAGACCTGGGCTCGATCATTTCACTTGGTAATTGGGATCAGCTAGGGCTTAAGCTTTTCACATGAAAACAAAGGTGGATAAATTGGCTGAACTGAGATTTCGGATGAGATTTTTCTCTCTCTTCAATTTTTTTTTTTTTGAAATCTCAGTGGCCTTTTTTTTTGAAAAATTATTTTTTAAAAAAATTGAAAAATGTTTTTTTTTTTTAAATGAGAATTATAAATATCGGCCGATTTCTAGGCCAATATTCGTCCGATATGGGCATCTATCGGCCGAGATATCGGTCCAGGCCCACAATCGATATTTTTTTTTAAAAAGTAAATCACCTATATTTGAACAGGGGACATTTTAACCCGACTAATCCTTAGGGCATGTGCAAGCCTCCTAATCTACACACACCGAGTAATAAACTATGGGAAGTGATTCAGAGGGGTGTTGAGTGTGAATCGAACTCAAGAACTCCCTTCATGAGGGGAGATTCTTGACCGTCAAGCCAACCCCCTTTTGGGGTTTTTCAGGCCTATATTCGGGCTTGAGCATTAATCATGTTGATCGGGTTTATTGGGCTAGATCTGGGCTCGGTTATTTAACTTGGTAATTGGGCTCGTCTAGGGCTTAAGCTTTTCACTTGATAACAAGGGTAGAAAAATCAGCTGAACCGAGACTTCAGATGAGATTTTTCTCTCTTCAATTTTTTTTTTTTGAAATCTCGGTGGCTTTTTTTGTGAAAAAATATATTTATAAAAGATCGAAAAATGCTGTTTAAAAAAAAATTGAGAAATATAAATATCAGCCGATATTCATCCGATATGGGCAAATATCAGCCGAGATATCGGTCCTAGCCCATAACCGATATTTATTTTTTATTTATTTAAAAAAAAAATCACTTGTATTTGAACAGGGGACATTTCAACCCAACTAATCCTTGGGGCATGTGCAATCCTCCCAATCTACACACACCAAGTAATCAACTATGGGAAGTGACTCAAAGGGGTGTTGAGTGTGAATCGAACTCAAGAGCTCCCTTCATGAGGGGAGCTTCCTGACCGTCAGGCCAACCTCCTTTTGTGGTTTTTCAGGCCTACATTCGGGCTCAGGCATTAATCATGTTGATCGGGTTTATTGGGCTAGACCTGGGCTTGGTCATTTCACTTGGTAATTGAGCTCGGCTAGGACTTCAGCTTTTCACTTGATAACAAGGGTAGAAAAATCGATTGAAAAGAGATTTCGGATGAGATTTTTCTCTCTTCAATTTTTTTTGGTTGAAATCTCAGTGGCTTGTTTTTTTGAAAAATTATTTAAAATAAATCGAAAAATTGCTATTTTTTTTAAAAAAATTGAGAAATATAAATACCGGCCGATATCTAGGCCGATATTCATCCGATATAGGATAATATCGGCTGAGATATCGGTCCGAACCCACAACCAATATTTATTTTTTATTGTTATTTTTTAAAAGAAAATCACTTGTATTTGAACAAGAGACATTTTAACCCGACTAATCCTTAGGGCATGTGCAAGCCTTCCAATCTACACACACCGACTAATCAACTATGGGAAGTGACTCAGAGAGGTGTTGAGCGTGAATCGAACTCAAGAGCTCCCTTCATGAAGGGAGCTTCTTGACCGTTAGGCCAACCCCTTTTGGGGTTTTTTAGGTCTATATTCAGCCTTGGGCATTAATCATGTTGATCGGGCTTATTGGGCTAGACCTAGACTCGGTCATTTCACTTGGTAATTGGGATCGGCTAGGGCTTAAGCTTTTCACATGATAACAAGGGTGGATAAATCAGCTGAACCAAGATTTTGGATGAGATTTTTCTCTCTCTTCAATTATTTTTTTTTGAAATCTCGGTGGCCTTTTTTTTGAAAAGTTATTTTTAAAAAAAATTGAAAATGCTGATTTTTTTAAAAAAATTGAGAAATATAAATATTGGCCGATTTCTAAGCCAACATTCGTCCGATATGGGCAACTATCTGCCGAGATATCGGTTCGGCCCCACAATCGATATATATATTTTTTTTAAAGTAAATCACCTGTATTTGAACAGGGGACATTTGAACCCGACTAATCCTTGGAGCATATGCAAGCCTCCCAATCTACACACACCGAGCAATCAATTATGGGAAATGACTTAGAGGGGTATTGAGTGTGAATCGAAATCAAGAGCTCCCTTCGTGAGGGGAGCTTCTTGATGGTGAGGCCAACTCCCTTTTGGGGTTTTTAAAGTCTATATTCAGGCTAGGCATTAATCATGTTGATCGGGTTATTGGGCTAGACCTGGTCTCAGTCATTTCACTTGGTAATTGGGCTCGTCCAGGGCTTAAACTTTTCACTTGATAATAAGGATAGAAAAATCGGCTAAACTGAGATTTCGAATGAGATTTTTCTCTCTCTTCAAATTTTTTTTTTTTGAAATCTCGGTGGCCTTTTTTTGTTTGAAAAATTATTTAAAAAAGAAAAAGAAAAATGTTGTTTAAAAAAAATTGAGAAATATAAATTTCGGCCGATATCTAGGCCGATATTCATCCGATATAGGATAATATCGGCAGAGATATCGGTCTGAGCCCACAACTGATATTTATTTTTTATTTTTTTTTAAAAAGAAGAAGAAAATCACCTGTATTTGAACAGGGGACATTTTAACCCAACTAATCCTTGGTGCATGTGCAAGCCTCCCAATCTACACACACTGAGTAATCAACTATGGGAAGTGACTCAGAGGAGTGTTGAGCGTGAATCGAAATCAAGAGCTGCCTTCATGAGGGGAGATTCTTGACCGTCAGGCAAACCCCCTTTTGGGGTTTTTAAGTCTTATATTTGGGCTCGAGCATTAATCATATTGATTGGGTTATTGGGCTAGACCTGAGCTTGGTCATTTCACTTGGTAATTGGGCTCGTCTAGGGCTTAAGCTTTTCACTTGATAACAAAGATAGAAAAATCGGCTTAACCGAGATTTCGAATGAGATTTTTCTCTCTCTTCAAATTATTTTTTTTTGAAATCTTTGTGGCTTTTTTTTTTTGAAAAATTATTTTTTAAAAAAATCAAAAAATGCTGTTTTTTTTTAAAAAAATTAGAAATATAAATATCGGCCAATATCTAGGCCGATATTCGTCCGATTTGGGCAAATATCGGCCAAGATATCGGTTCGGGCCCACAACCGATATTTATTTTATTCTTATTTTTTTTAAAAGAAAATTAGCTGAGATTTTGACTATATCAGCCTATTTCTTTTTCCTTTGAACAATATCTATCGTATCGACCGAGATTGAAAGCTATGGTTGATAATTGAATTTGGACTTGACATAACTTAAGCCTCACCTGTTCTCATCCCTAATCTTTGGGTTACGGAAAAGATGGGATTTCTCCATTTTACCCGTTCACCTTTGAATTCATTAACAAAATAAGAAATTACCTGGATTTTACATCATTTACGGCTTCCTATTAGTAAAAGTACTATTGTGGAAAGGGTACAATCCCTTTATTCAATGCTCTTTTCGAAATTTACATGCGTAACTAAGAAAAGAAAAAAAGAAAAAAAATAAGTTATTGCATTACTCAAGATTTGTGGAAATTTCTCCTATAAAAAATATATCTTTTATTTTGAGTACATATGTCACTCTTTCTTTAATTTTGTGAATACATTATTTTTACTTTTCTATGTACAAATAAACTGTCAATTGACATAATATATATTTTATATTAATATTAAAATTCTAATTAATCAATATATAATCAAACTTTTAAATAGACATTTGTTAATTAATTTAATCATAAAATAAATTAATAAATAATTCTATAATATATGTGTACAGATATCATAACCCTTATAGCAAGTGTCCAATTCACCCTAATTTAACCTGAAAAGCAAAATCATGACGAGTGATTTTCCAGTTTTGTCCACAATAATGACATTTGGCGATTTTTGTCTACTTCAAGTTCCAATCTAATCTACTGAATCATTGCTAAATTAGAGGCATGGTAGGTGGTGATTTGTAGGAAACTGGCAATATTTGTGGTGGAATTGTTTAAAACTGAAATGATTTAGAGTAAATTAGTCTTATTTAACTTAATTTAAATAAATATGATTTTAAGTTAAATGAATTTATGGGTTTTTTTTTTAATTTCTTTTATTTATTCTAAAAACTCGACCGAAATCGAGTTTTGAGATTTTGAACACTGGGTGATGATGCCAAGTGTGGGTAGGGATAACAAAGATGATAAAGACTCTTACTAGTAATCTATTTTTCTCATTATTATCACTAAAATCTGATATCATTATAATAATATTATTTTTTCAAAAAATTTAAATGATAACCAATAATTTAATTTTAAGTTTTTGATAATGAATGACATTTTATAACTCAGAATTTGTTAGATGATCAATTATATTCTGCTGTGCTAGATTTTTACTAAAGCAATTTATTTTTTATAGTATATTTGTAGATTATAAATTTATTAATGGCTATTTTAATTTCGATTTTATTTTTATTTATATATTTCTTATTATATATGATTTTATCAATTTAATATTATATTTCTATAGAATTTTTCCAATAGTTTTTAGTAAAAAAATTAAAATTTTAAAGTATTTTATATTATTAATAGTCAATAACATTGAAATATGATATCTGTGAGACTGATAAAAGAGGAATGTTTCGACTTTCAAAGAAAAAGAAAGAAGAGAAAAGTATCTGAGCTGAGACGCAATGGCCTTTTAATAAATGTGGTCCTTGTCCTGCATTCCGGACAACCGCGGAAATTATTTTATCAAAGTGATGGTAACGTGTGAAGTTGAGTTGACTCGGTCCATTGACTCGAGATTTAAAAAAAAAAATGAAATTTTTTATTTCTCAATTACTAAAATAGTTAAAACATAAATGGCTATGTTCTCAAAGAAAAATAAATTTTATAAGAAATAACTTAAATATAACAATTTGTATCCAAGTACATTAAAACCTCTTTAATATATTACTATCTAAAGTAATAACTTGTCTAAAGTATATCGGCAAGTACATTAAAACCTCTTTAATATATTACTCTCTAAAGTAATAACTTGTCTAAAGTATATCGGCAGTCACTCTAAACCTCAGACTTATACAAAATGTAATAAACTTCTCTAACTCAATAATCAATACATTCAGAATACAAAATGTACTATGACTCCAGTTCCAAACATTTTATAAAGTAATATTCCATATATTCAGAATAAAAAGTTATTGTAAAAGTGATTGAGTACCTCACAAACTGTGTCGTTTAAACTCTGAAAAAATAATTTGAGATAGATTTCTGAATAAACTTTCTCGTTCTGTTAATGCCGATCTTGTCTTTCATCTGTTAAAGTGAGGAAAAGAAATCAATTTTTGTATCAGGCTGCTGGAGCTAGAAGTTTTTCCATGATTTTACCAATCGTAGTGCTTTAGCTAGGATCAGAGAAGGATTTTTTATTTTTCTTGTGTTTTAATTTCAGTCGAAAGGACACCTTTCTAAAAGGGTAAGAGTCGGTTAACATAAGGAGTTATTGTTAGAAAAGAATGTTATATTAATTTGTTAGACTCCTCTAATGTAATATCTGCACTTTGGTATCAATCGTATTATATTAGAGAGGTTTTACTGTCAAAAAATTTTAATTATAATAAAGATTTGTGGATTATTCAATTTACCAACTTATAATGATACATGGTACAATTGGTATTTTTCACTTTGATCCACTTGGACCATTGTGGGTTTTTAAATATCTAGTTCATTTATGTTGGCATTTTAAGAATAGATTAACTTTTAAAGTTGTAATTTAGTCATTCCATTTTTATACAAAAGGATATAAGCTTTCCACCACCTCAATTAAATGATAATATGTGCAAAATGAAAGAGCAAGAGAGCCTTAATTTTATGAGTCATTGTGAAGGAGACTATTAAGATTTATTGTTTATTCCACACATAAGTTAAAAGGATGAAAAGAGTGCCCCTTTTTGTAAAGCTAGAACTTACTTATTAAAAACTTAATTAATTTTACTAGTCTTAATTTAGCTTACCACTCTATGACTAATCTTAAATAGGTTCGCCCAAGTCAATTCATTAAATAGATTTGTTCAACCTAAGGGAGTGTTTGGCAACTTCCAAATTTTGAGCCTGAAAGAAGATTTAGTTAAATTAAAATATCGTTGATTTGTAAAACCTCACAAATTAAAAGTATAAAATGTTATGCTTTTGATGTAAATAAAAAAATTTATAGCAAGTAGAAAATTAAAATAAAATTCAAGGACGCAAAAGTTTGAGGGTTAAAAAGCTAACAGTGATCAAACAAGCTTAAAAAATATGACATGACTGATCTTGTTGATATTATTTTCAATGGCTCTAACATTAAAGCATGAACTTTCTATCCAAGCTACTTTGTAGGTATAACATGTTTGTAAAATGCGGAAAAGTTTAAGAATTAAGTAAAAAATTAAAATATTAAAATTTGAAAACTTTAAAAAATATGCTTTGATTCGTCCATTCAGAGTGATATTCGATAAAACCCATATCAAGCATAGCCCTGTCAATCAAGATGATATTTTTTTTAGGCACCATATTTGGACCAATCTTGGTCTCCACATAATCTGCCCATTTAACCATTCATTTACATCTAAACATATCTAAATATCGAATGAAATGTAATCCCAAATGATATTGTAACGACTCGACCCGAACACAAAGCTTAGGGTCCAACTCAACAAGAAATTGTTCGCTCTGGGGGCTCGTACACACACGAGCCCGCACAGTTTTTCTTTTGGGCCTGGCCCAAAATGCGTCTTACGAGTTTATGTGGGCTGGCCTCTTATACACCTCATTCCACTCTCCTCTTTAACCAATGTGGGACTCCCCAAATATGTTGGGTAGGGCATCACAATCACCCCCCCTAAGGCCACGAGTCGCCCCCGGCTCGACTCGGCCTAGTTCCACAACACCAGGGAAGGAGGAAGGCCCACACAGTCCGAGTGTAGAACTGAGGTTCTGATACCATTTGTAACGACTCGATCTGAACACAAAGCTTAGGGTCCAACTCAGCAAGAAATTGTCCGCTCTGGGCCTTGCACACACACAAGCCCGCACGATTTTTATTTTGGGCTCGGGCCCATGTGGCCCGGCCCAAAATGAGTCTTACCCGGCCCAAAATGAGTCTTACGAGTTTATGGTGGGCTAGCCTCTTATACACCCCATTCCACTCTCCTCCTTAACCGATGTGGAACTCCCCTCATCGGTTGGGCAGGGTATCACAGATATAATATAGCCCACAAAGTCTAAAGATTCCATAATCTCAAAGCATCAACAATTACATGGTTTAAGGCACATAGCTCATAAATACATACCCATGTTAGAAAAAATATCAAAATAACAAGTATCTAATATGTAGATGCGTGGAAATCTCCACTGTGCAGACTAAGCTCGTCCAAGTGGTCGTTCGGACTCAGGCCGGTGTAATATTACCTGAAATTGTAAGGATGGGCACATGCAAACCCAGTGAGGAAGTAAATGCATGCTACACACTCACGCACCCACATGGATATGTATGAAATGACATATAATAATGCTATGCAAAAAGCTATGCCGTTAAGCCGTGCTAACCCGTGTCCAAACCCGTGCACCCAACCAATACGTAACGTGGCAATCCAATTATCATTAGGCCTGGCAAGCTCAAGCTTAGGACCTCCGACTTACTAGGCGAATGAGACACGCTTGGAATGCACAAAAGTATCTCGCCTTGCACATCCCTCGCCATCAAGAGATAATAGTATTGCCCATAGGCTGTCAGACTACGACTTACCCGACGAGTACAACACCCTTCGGTGCATAAGAGTACATCGCCATGCGTGTCTTGCATGTCTGGCATGCATAAATGTAAACTTGTGAGTGACATCGCCCTCGTGTCATGACACATGAGGGATATGCTTCTCTACTGTAGCTACTACTGAGTAACTGTAATTCTTTGCCATCGTTCCCGTATGGTCCTAACAAGGTCCCTATGGCCTTATTGTCACTCCAACCTCCTATATGGAGTTAAACATCGACACTAGTGGGTTCAAGTGGGGGAGGTATTTCTCTTATCTCTACTCCTCATACATATACCCAACCTTAGTGTCTCTACATCACCATGTCAAGCATGTACATCCACCTAGCCCACCAAATGTTGATCTGCCCTAAGCCCAACGTGAGTGAATAATACGTGTAGAGTGCTAACCTGAATGTAAGAGGCATGCAGTTAGACAAATATCACAATATCTAGAAGATGACCTGCATAGCAATTCCATATAATTTCATACATTCATATCAAGTTCCAATTTGGGTTGGCATCGGAGAGTGGGCCTCATTATTGCCTCAAGGAAATCAAATATAGCTTGCCTTTGCATCTACAATGCATTCCTTGTAATTCTAATTCATGCAAGCCCATCCTATGGAGGCTAATTACACTTGGCCCCACTACTCCCATCACTTATTATCCAAACCCAATAATCTATATTTCATTTGCCTTTTCTTAACCATCTAAAGGTATAGTTTATCAATCATCACATGGATGTCCACAATGCATCATACATCAGAAGTATAAGAATTCAATGAATTACATAATCTCTCATTATAAGCACGGCATGTAACAAAAATCCATCATGTTCTAATGCTTATTATCAATTCAAGAATTCCAACAGTACATGTTATCATCAAAACATCCAATCAAGGTGTGCAGCGTTCCTCACCTTGGATTCTATGTTGTTTCGGGTTGGTCATCGGGTCATCTGGCTCCAGAATCGGGGATACTAGTCTGTAATCACATGCAAGAACATATAAAACAAATATATTCTTTGATTAGACTAAATACAAGCTCAATTACAAAAGCCCCAAATTTCTACCTAAGGTTTGAGCCCAATCTAAGTCAACCAAGCTCAACCTAAGAGAAATCCCTCAAGTTAACCACACTCCCAGCTCTAAATTAAAAAATACACCATTTCCCCCCAATTATCCACCTTTTATTAGGGTCTCAAATCCAAATCCAACTCAAACCTACCCTCATGCAAGGCCCCTTTTTCGAAATCCCTACTTCTCCCTATGAAATCTTTCCCATTCTAGGGCCAAATGGCCATCCCAGCTTCATACCATAGAAATCCCACCTAAAACTAATCAATAAAAAAGAAATGGGATGTGTTTGGATGAAGGGATTACCTTGGGGAGGAGAAAATCTGTGTAGAATGGTGCTTGAAGTCATATCTTCTTGAATCTCTTACATGCAATGGGAGTTTTGAAGGGAAAAAGGGGAGGAAAAAAAAGCTAGGGTTCAGCTGGAAAGGTCTCTCATGGAGCTGGGGAGGAGAAAGAAGAAAGAAATGTATTTTGGGCGTTAAACGGGATTTAAATACCCAAAGTTTAAGCTGCGTGTCGGTCGCATCGATGCCACTGTTGGTAGCACCGATAGCGTGCAGAACCCTCTATACAATGCTCTCTGTTGGTCTCACCGACAAAGACCAAGTTCTCTAGTATGCCAAATGCTCACAATTCTGCTCTCAGGTTGGTCGTACCGACGCTCAATGTCGGTCAGACCAACAAAGGCCTCAATTTCTGGTTTACCCCCTGCTCAAAGCCCAGTCCAAGGTCCGTTCACTGACGGTCTGACCGATAGTGCTGGTAAGTCGTACCGACAGTTACACCACTTATTCCATTTTTCTTATTTTCTACTAGGATTTATTCACTTTGGTCTTTTGGGGACACGTGTGCCCAGGTGAGACTCCCGAGGGACCTTCAAACTCCTTGCACACGTGTAAACTAAATCAATTTTATTAAACTTAAAGAAATTTAAGTGTCGGACCGCTACGAAAATAACCTAAAGGAATGAAAAGTATGGCTTGATCAATTCATTCAATGTAAATTTTGAAATAAAATAACTTAAAAGGACAAAATTTGGAAGCTTTAAAAAATATGGCTAGATTGATCAATTCGATATGATTTTTGGTGGGATCCCTATCAATCATAGCCCTTGCTATCAAGGTCTTTTTGTTTTTTTGGCACCCCAAATTATAGTCTATGTCACATGCCCAAACCCTAGGACACGTGACTACTTTTTTTTTTTCAGTTCCTTTCACACATGCTCTACAACAGTTCCCATTTCAACCAAACCCATTATTTTCTACTTAAGACTTATCTAATTGTATACATTCAAGGTCCAATATACAATCCTTAGTTACGATCTATACATAAACCGATTATAAACCCAAGAGGATAGTATTTATATAGATTTAACCCAAAACTCCAAATACATACAAGAAGTTTATATACATTCAATTTTAAAACTCAAACACATATGGTCTAGTGCAGTACATCTTTATGTTAAATAAAAAGTGTATAAACCAACATCTTCAAATCTTCTTTTAGTCTCGTCGATGGGGTCCAATCCCTTTACGCAATGTTTCCTGCATCTGTGATGAGTAAGTACACCAATAATAAAACTAATAGGAACAAACACCGGTGTACAATAGCATAAATACGTTATTAGTGTTTGCATCGCTACTTCAAACTTAATTCTCCATTCATTCCTATGGGTATAAACTCTAATTCTCCAATCATCACTTCATCTGCCCAACGATCTTTCACATCTCACTCTATGCGTGGCACGCCCCATGTATGCACTTCTACACATAGTCAAGCCCCTACTCACGGGCTAACAAGTCGCATGTCACGATGACCACTCGTGTCCTTCTCCGTTTCTCCCCAGTTGGGATGACATGTCACGGTGTCAGGGCGTGCCCTTCTATGCAACTTACATATCCAAGCGAGATACGTGTCATGATGACTACTAGTGTCCTTCTATGCTTCTCCCCCAATTGGGATGGTGTGCCACAATGTCAGAGTGTGCCCTTCTACATATCCGCGATCACAATTCACCACAATTATATGTCCCTTTTATATCCACATCCACATCACACCTTGTAACACCTCGTCCTGCTACGAGAATGTTACTACTGATGCCGAACCAAAATATGCTACAACTGAAATAACGGATATTTTTTTTGAAACTAACAACAATAATAATAAAGGGAGCAATTAATGTATCTCAACAGTAACCAACAAAGCAATGTAATTTAACAATTATGCATAACATCAAATCATAATTGAATCAAACACATGATGGTCTCATAAAAAGATAGAATGACAGATAAAACTAAACTATCTACAATCGCCATTGCTTGGGCCTGACCTTGGAACCCACTGGATCCCACTTCCACCTAAGCACCTGAAAGGCAAGGGGGGGTGAGTTCTACAAGCCTAATGAGGGTAATACCTGCATCGTGTATTATCAAGCATACACTGCATATAATCATATAGACACATCAATTTCTAGCAAACCTATATGCACGACCATGCAAGCATATACTCTACCCCTAAGACATGGGCCAACACCTACAGGGCCTCTAGCACATCTTCTAACCAACCCAATGCAACTTTGGGCAACTCCCTCATGTGTCCCATGCACCACGGTCTACCCATCGATGGGCATACAGATGAATCCCCAACCAAATCAGGATCCCTGGTGTTGTGCAAATTTTAAATCTATTACTCGCAAGCACACGAACTATTTAAAAGTATAGCGTTATGAGTGCGTCAATCCCATAAGAAGCAAGTTATATGAAAGAAACATAATACATGAAATTGAAATTATTATAATTTTATAAAAATATAGATCTGAAAAATAATCTAATGATGATAATCAAATTCTATTCTTAAACATATAATTTTAAGTTAGTGACAATCTACTTTAATAAATAAATCCAAAAGATGTAACCATCATTTAAAATCAAAACTTAGCTAATTCCATTATTCCAATTAAAGTTCAAATTAAAGGCAATGGCTTAGATCTAAAAATTTATAAACAACCTCTAACCAATTTAAGAAAAACAAAATCTAAATACAATTGAATAGATCTCAAACTAGTTAAACCTTATGATAGAGAGTTGGAAAATACAACAACGAATTAAAGAATCAAATAAACAATTAAATCAAATAATTCAAACTAAACAAATAAATCAAATAAAGCAAGTAAAGCAAATAATAAAATAAATCAAGTAGAATACATATAGTACATTGGAATTGAATCTTAAGTTTCAAGTTGGCATTAATTTCCAAAATGTAATCCTAAGATTACAGCCTAGAATCCAGAGCTCGCGTAAATTAATCATGGAGTGGATCTCTGGCCCATTAATCTTGGATTTCAGCCTTTTGCCTCTTGAATTGCAAGTTTTCTCTTCTAGAATTAAATAAATAACTTCACTACTTTAAAATTAAAATATTGATTTAATCTAGACTCTTATAACTGGATCTAGACTAACCAATTTATATAAAAACCCTAAAAGTGGAGTGAAAGTGATTATAAAAATTCCATGTCTTCCGAATTAAGCACCAAATTTGCAATTATCCACTGTTTTAAGATAGTTTTCATGAACTTTCCATTTTTATCTATAAAACTAGAAAATGACATTAAACGCATATGATATATATAAAATCAAGGCTAACTAGTCCAATAATAAGCAGTAAAAATGTAATAGTTCAGTGCTCAACAACAATTAAAGTGAAAAACCTCCAATTTCATTAAGTCTCAACCCCTCTTCAAGGTCAATCAAGTTCATTTCACTACCAAACCCCCAAGGACTAGAGAGGGTTGGACCTCTAATCCTTCCATGGGATGGGGAAAGACCCACATTTTCCTCAATCCCTTAGACAATTTCAGCTCTTTCCCCAATTTCTTCATGCTCTGTACTAAGCTCAAAGTCCACTTTGGGTTACCTTACTCCACACAAGGTCCCAAATTATCATTTCCCCTCAATCAATCAATGAAATTGTAGTAACCCCAACCCAAAGTGAAGGAAATCCTAGACTGTGTGAGGGTCCCTTCGTTGAACACATGTCTTGAAGTCCAAAATAGAGTAGCCAAGTGGAAAATGTGGGAAAAAGGAGAAAATATAATAAAATCTAGAGGGTGTCAGTGGGACCAATTATAATCATCGGTTAGACCGTTAGAGAGTAGACGGGGAGTAGTAGTGTTTCAAACCCAACCAGAGAGTTTCGTCGGTCCTGACCGACAAAGGACAAAAAATTGAGTGAGTTTCTGGGTGCCTGTCGGTCACATCGGCAATACACGTCAGTGCGACCGTCAGGGGGCAGTAGAGAGAGAGCTTTGTGCGCTATCAGTCCGACCGACGCGTGGAACTTAAGTTGGGTTTTAAACCCAACTTGAGCCGAAATTAATTTCTAACTCATTTCTCCTTTCCTCCCCTTCGTGGTAATCCCCCTAGTAGCTGAAACCATGCCTCCTCATCCCTTCCAAACCCCAAATCTTCTTGTGCATGTGTGTGGATCAGATCGAGCATCCCTCCTAGATCCCTCTTATGGTGTTTTCTCTCCCAAGAGGTAAGAAAGGTTACTCATTCACTTCCCTTCCCTTTTGTTTATGTGTGTTGAGGTGGTAAAGCGAGATAAAGATGGGAAAATGGTAGTAAATCTTGAAGGAGAGAGAGAAAATGGGGGAATGTTGGGGGATTGAGGGTGGAGCACTGAAACTCTCTGCTTGGGCTGGATTCCCTATTAGGGAAGAAAATTTAGGAGAAATGACCAAGGACGATGGGCGAGCAACTAGAGGGAGTAATTCAAGAGTAGAACCGAGTAATTTAAGGGAGGATTCCATCTTCACTTAGACCTTTCATTTGAGCTTGCGCATGTAATTTGGCTTCATTATATCTATGTATGAATTGTGATTGTAAGATATTGTGTTGACCAACTACCGGATCATCTAAATCGGCATTCATCAACGAGTTGGGATGCTAATCCACCGGCACATCATATGGTGAGGGTTCCCAACCACATGTTTGTAAATTACATGTTTGTGATAAATGTTTGATTGGTGATGAAGTCGTGTTCTATGCCATGGATTGAATGCACAACTTTCGGTGTTTGGGTAATGAGAGGGGATGGGCTTATTTATGCTTGTATTGAGGATTGATGTGAATTATCTATGTGCATGTATAATTGTTGAGAAATTATGTGGGGATGTTGGAAATGCTTTATTTATACTAAAATGCTAATCAATGGGTACTTCATGTTTGAGTACTTTGGGAGAAAGGACCACCCTTAATTCCTTCAAGGGTACCTCTGTGTGGTTTAAAGAGGATGGGTATCTCTGTGTGGTTTAAAGGGACTGGGTGACTCTAGGTGGTTTAAAAAGGGCACCTCTGTGTGGTTGTAGAAATTAATGGAGCACCTCTGTGTGGACGACATCTTGGGTGCCCTCTGTCTGGGTCGATCTTTTTCTAAATGAGCATGTAGTAGAGACTAGAGGTTAATAAGAGCTATTTTCATATGCATTGAGGCAAACTTACATCATATTTAAACTCTTATTGTTTGTTGAGTACTAATCCCTCACAGATGCAGGAAACAAGATGGAGGTGGGGCCTAGCGGACCCCATCAACCAGAAAGAAGACTCCAATAGAAGATCTCTTTCATTTTGTATTTTGTATTTTGTAAAGGTCGTATGATTGGAATTGTAATATGTGAACTTATTGTCTTTGTCATGTAGACTCTCTAAACTCAGTAAAGATGTGTGGGAATGTGCTTGTTATTCAAAAAAAAAAAAAAAAAATCCTTTAGTCACGTGTCCCAGGTTCAGGTTGTGACAGAAATCCTCCATACTACTCTTGCCTCACCCCTAATCAAGCTTCCATGGTAACTTAACCAAAGACATTTAAGTAGAAAGATGAGGATTATCTCGTAGGATTCCACATGAAAATGAGGTGGATCCGGCAAGGAATTCCAAGGAGAGAAGGTTTGATGGAGATAAAAACACGATCCACCCACACACAAAGGAGGAAAGAGGAAGGGAAATGGAGGAGAAATGCTCTCTTTCGAGAAAGAGAGAAAAATGGGGGCTTCTCCCTCTCAAAACGTGAAAAGGGTTTAAATACCAACCCCTCCGCAAAGCCAGTCAACTGACTTCCAAAGTCAATTAAGTGGCCTTTATACATGCATCCAAAAGCCGGTCTCAGATGGAAATCAATCGACTGACCTTCCAAGGTCAGTCTACTGACTTTGGCTCTGATATAGATCAGTCTACTAACCTTCCAAGGTTAGTCTACTGACTTTGATTCTAATATAGAATTACACCAAACTTCTCGTTTAAGGGTGGAAAAGAAACCTACTACAACACTTGATCTCTTTCAATGGTAGAGATCGAACCGATAAACTTTTGATCTTCTTCAAAGGTGAAGATCAAACCTTTGATACACAAGAGAACACCTCTCTTGAAACACAAAGGAGAAGACACACTTCTCACTTAGCAAGGGTTACACCAACCCTTTTACAACTAACAAAATGATAGAAATAATTTGTTTGTAGAAAATTATCGAGAACACTTGCCTCTTGATGCACGAAGTGGCTTGGGTGTGTTCTCGAAGATCTTTTTCTTCTTGCCTCATTGGTGATGTGTAGATGCTCTAATGAAGACCAACCAAGGGATATGAGAAGAGGTCTAGGGATGGTAGAAAGTTTTCATATGAGGACAATATATCCCTAGAAATTCTCTCAAATGCACATTCAAAACTGAGCCTATGATGCTCAAGATTTGCCTATGAGTGTTTTGAATATGAGAGAGAAAATGAATTTCAAAAGTTTAGAATGATCTTCCTAAGGTTGTAGAATGCTCTTGAGGTTGTTAGGATACTTGGATTTTGGTATGGAAAAGTTTAAGCCTTATTTTTTAATCATTTCTCTTCAAGAGAGCCCTCAATTTATAGGAAAACAAGTCCCAATGGCTAGTTTGACTTTCAATGATTAGTTTGACTTTTGACTTTTCCAACAGGCTAATTTGACTTTCCAATAGCTAATTTGACTTTCCAACGACTTGTTTGAAAGATCTATCTACTCATAGAATTTCAACAATTTGAGAGTTTATTTGATAAAATATGCTCTCAAAATGAAGGTAAAATTCATCCTATTTGGAAATCTCCCTGTTTTGTACTCTTTTACTTAAACTGTTCATAACATGAGTATACAAGTCGGATTAGGGTGAATAAATACATTTCAGAAATCTCTTAGAGTGTTCAAACTAATAATAAAATTTTTACTCATATTTGAGGATATTTGATTAATGCAAAGAGCTTCTCCAAATACAGGGCAAATTCCAACTAACTTAGAAATCTAATTAAGTTCTGCCAAATTTTAAACTATGGATTCTATGGTCTTTCTAGGTCCACCCTTGAGGTCCATTTACCTGAATTTGGTTGGCATACATGGAGTTTGATTTCTTTGGAGCAATACTTTCTGAAAGTTCCCATTTTCAATGTGCTAGAACATCGTGATTGACCCAAGAGAGGGAGGGAGGGGGTGAATAGGTCTATCCCATTTTCCATGATGTTTATAAATTTCTTAATTAGTTGAAGTGCAGAGGAATGTTTATCAAGAGATTTGTTTAGTGTGATAATTTCATTAAGTGATCACAATAAGATTATGACCCTTTACATAAACTTTGATTATCGATACTTGTGCGCTATGTATATAATGAGATAATCAATATGCAAAGTGATGTGTGTTAAGAAGAGTACTTAAATAATAAATACAAACACACATAGATCAAATACCACAAGACCAATTTAAAGTGGTTCGGTTAGCCAACCTACATCCACTGTTAGGACTAGCTCAAAATTGAGCTATCCCCAAAATCCACTAAGTGGATACTTACACCCTCACAACTAGAGTAAGAATTCCACCACCTCACTCAATCAGGTTGGGAATTTCACCCACCACTGTCGAATAGGAATTCCACCTATCCATTTGGTTGAGAGTTCCACCCACCTCTGTGCCGGAGACACCGCTCCAGAATTTTTTATAGTGGTTACGGGGTACCTCCCCTTAATCCACTTCAGAACAAAGGTTTTAAAAGAAAATTAAAACCAAGAAGCGCTTGCCTTTGAAGCTCTCTCTTCTGATGTGTGCTTCTTCGAGATCCCATCCATGTATGCCGACGGTCTGCCCCTTAGCCATCGTTTAGCAATCACACTCCAGGGTGACAAAGAAACTGATTCTACCAAAAGTTTCCTAGTTTATAGTTCTCTCCTCCTCATCTTCAAACTCAATCCTCAGATTGTTTGTTTATAAGTTTTCATCTTTACTCTCTCTCACAACTCAATCCATTTGATTGGTTGTATTTGATTCCCCTAGTGTAAACACAAGAGAGAGAGTAATCCTTCTGTTGGCCCTTATTAAGTTCACTGATAAAGATGAGGCTCCAACTGATCCGTTCGAAGGATACCAACTGGTTGCATAAAGATTGGTTTATATAGTGAATGCAACCAGTTGAAGTAATAGTAATGTACCGACAGGTCGGTCAGCACCAAGGGTCGGTGACTAGAAATGTTGCCGTTACAACTCCGACCGTTGTGCATTAAGTGCACTCCGAAAGGTATTATTCTTTCTCGGTCGACATGTTGTTTGTCACCAATGGGTCGACACTTATGGTACCGAGGGGTCAGTCCACACGAGATGCTTGTTTTGGTGCAAAACATGCTGACAGTAGTTTCAAGTCTTGAAACCTGTTACCCATAACGACTTGTCTCCCTTTATCGAGGGGTCGGTCCTAATACTCTCGATCGGTCTTTGATTGCCGATATCCCCATTTTCTTCGAGAGTCCATATGAGTTCAAGTTTTCAGAACTCAGGATCTTGATCGACGAAGTCGTTGACCACGAGTGATCGTTTTAACCTTTCACCGAGGGGTTGGTACATACCAGACTCTCGATAAGAGGCATATCCAGAATGATAGTTCAATGGTCCTAGAACTTATGTCATTCGGGCCGACCAGTCTTTGACCACGATGGGTCGATCCTGACTACACTGAGGGGTCGGTGAGATAGACTGGTCGTGCTGACAGTGAAACCAAATGCATATTTCCAAGTTGGGTTCCAATTTACTGTCAAACATCATCTCTAGGCTTTTTATGATTTATTCATTTTTCTTCTAAGCCTAGGGACAGTCCTCTCTAAGGTGTGGATACCACTTAAAGTCATCTATAGCCATTTTACTTGTTTTGTGATTGCCATAACAATGAGCTTCAATCCGGTGGAGCATGAACTTTTCTCTTAATCATCTTGGGTCTTCAAGGTTCCAGCAAGTGCTTCTTTCCGAGTCATGAAATTGATAAACATAGGGATTTGGCCAAACCGAGGCATTAACACTTTCCAATCTTCATTGCTTATAGACTTCAAGTTTGATTTTACTTTGTCGGTTTTCTAAAGGCGAGGTTTAGGACATATGGACACAATCATGATTTAATAACAAAATTGACAACTCAGGATTAAGTCGGACTCAGTCACAGAATTTGCAACTTAATCTACTCAGAGGATGCATATTTAACTTTTAGAGTAACACCTTGAAACGATGACTCATGGTGATTTTGGCTGTTAAAATTGATTGGTTAGAAATTGATTTTTAAAATGAAATTTTACCAAATGACCAATATTTAAGTCTTCTTTCAATATGTATAATTACATTTCAATTTATAAATGGGTCTGAAAGCCCGAGCCCAGTTTGTTGGATAAAATCTTGTTCAGTCCTGTTTCTTTAGGTCAGATTTGGCCTAAGTTAGAACAAATGAACACTTGTTCAAACCTACCATCTTAAACACGTTGCCCCAGTCCATCACTACACTATACCCACTTGATCATAAACTAAATGAGTTAAAAATGACTTGAATTCTATCTATTTGTAAATAATTTTATATGAAGGTAAGAGTGATAATGAAATATAGATTTTTTTTTTATTAAAAATGATATCCTACATAATCTAATTCCAAGTACAATTTTCTCATGAAAATATATATATATATATATATATATATATATTTTTTTTTTTTTTTAAATATATATTATGGTTTAACAAGTTCCACAAAATTGAACTAAATTTAAAAATATATCAAAATTTGAAAAAAGAAAAGAAAATTGTCAAATACTATGGACTCTAAACTAGATGCTAGGGAAGTGATATATTCAATTCAAATGGAAACCCATTCTCATTTCATTTGCCTTTCATCAAATGAGCAGAAAATCTCAAGTGAATTTAAATTCTAAAAATCTCTATTAAAGCCCTTTTATTTTGAAAACTTGGCGCAACCATAATCCTTTTTTTCCTCCTGTGTTAGTGGACCCATTCATAAAAACATGTTATTACAAATTAGAAAAAAAAAAAAAAATTCACAATTGACCAAGGTCTTGCTTGAGTAGTTTTATTTATCGATTTTGAATTGTGACAACATTACAAAATGTTGGAGAGGGTATTCCCTCCTCACATGACTTGAGCAATTGTGAAAGTTTATCTTTCAATGCTTCGAGTCGATAGTCATCTTTTGTATATCTCAGATCGAAAAAAATAAACTCACACGAAATTTGGATCAGATCAGGTTGAGAAATTTAAAAGCAACTTGACCCAACTCAAACCGAGTGCACTAAGTTATAACACAACACTCGGTTTGAGTCAAGTTGAGTAACTTAGGTTGGGTCGAGTCAGGTTCAATAATTTTTTATATGAGTTCAGCCCTACCTCTCCCTTATTTGTTCATGAAGTAATCCAATAAAGAAACATTCAAGCGCATATAAGATCAAAGTCTTCATAACAATGAGGGTTGGGTTAAGCAATGATGGGTGGGTTCATCTCATGTGCAGGTGGTGGTCTATATTAGAAACTAAAAAACTGTGTTCATTAAAGTCTATTACACCTCTATATATAGCCTCTAGCCAACCCTATAGCTATTTTAGTCAAACTCTGAACCTAAACTAAATTCATCTCCTAATAAGAGATTAATCCAAACTTAGAGAGCTAATTACATATAAACTAATATATTCTAACATTCCCCCTTAAAATCAAGTGGTTCACCACTTTGAGTTTACAATTACTAAACAAAACAAAAAACTAATAACTAGATAATTCAATTGTCGGATGACACCATCTGGAAAAGCATTAACATATCAACACTGAAGAGGTATCGACGAAGCCAAATACTAGACCAATGTGCCACATGTGCTTCAGGTTGCCATAGAAGAGAGGTGTAGATGATTTCCAAGATCCATCAATTCATGCCAATGAATACCAATGCCAATGCCAATGCCACCAATGTCAATTCCAAAGAACATGAAAATTGGTGTCAAAGTGAAGATGAGTGGTGCAAGTGTTGGGATCGGTGGCTCGAAACCAATTTGGATTTGGGCATGCCAACAATTAGAAGTTGCTAAATTAGGCACCGAATTTAGCTGGCTATGTTCAAATTTGGAGACTGTCCAAATTAGGGGTAGCTGGTTCAAGGCAACTGCCATAAATAAATAAGGTAGATCGACTGGAAATATGGAAGGCTTGGCCGATTGGGGGAAACTGCTAAAGGAGGCACCACCGTCTGCAAGAGTGTATAAATTACACGTGTTGGCTGGCCACAAAGGTGACACATGTCAATTTCAAAGAGTGAATTACAACAAGAGAGCAGTGAGGGATTTGTTCTAATACTAGTCTAGAGAGAAGCTAGCATAGAGAGCATCATCTCCTATCAAAGAGAGGCACGATCAGCAAGGGGTTTCTTGGACATTAAACAGAGAGCGATAGCAGCAGGTGAGCAGCGCCCTTTCTCAAAGGAGCAGGAGATTTGTCCGTTCCCAATTGCATACGACAGATCACAGAGTGCTGATCTAATAGTGTTGGGTGCATTGCTAACTTCGACAAAACGTCGAGTATTTGCTCTTCGGGAACAATAGCAGTGTACAAAGGACATACTGATTGGGTTCTTTATTCCGGGTAATTTTGTTCTCAAAAGGGGATCATCTCTCTTGTAATAGTGTTCTCTTCTCTTAATATAATTATTATCCACTTACTAGACGTAGGCTGGGTGGGGTCGAACCACGTAAATTGTTGGTGCTGCGCTGTGCTTATTTTTTCCGTTCGTAATTTTTCTTGTTTCTGAGCGTAACGCTAACAAGTGGTATCAGAGCTTTGGTTGGAGATTAGGGACTCGTGGGTGGACAGATCACAGCACAGAGGGAGGCTTTGGGTTGTCGGAGGTGATGGAAATCAACACTGTCCGAATGATTAACCTCAATGGAGCAAATTACTTATTGTGGAAGGACAAAGATGGAAAATCTTCTATATTGTAGAGATCTCTATAAACCGATAGCAGGGACACCGAAGATGCCAGCGGCTGAGTCTTCCGATGAAAAGGGGAAGACAAAACTGAAGGTCGAGATGTTTGATGATGATTGGAACGATCTTGATCGGAAGTGCTTCAGTTTTATTCAACAGTGGATGGATGACAGTGTGATTCATCTGGTGTCCACTGAGACGACTGACGCAATCACTCTGGAATTAATTAGAGGGATTATATGCGAGAAAGACTGCGGGTAACAAGGCATTCCTAATTAGAAAGTTGGTGAATCTGAAGTACAATGAAAGTACTTCAATTGCAGAGCATCTGAATGAGATGCAGAGTATAGTCAATCAACTCTCATCCATAAATATGGTACTTGATGGTGAGTTGCAGGCTCTACTACTTCTCAGTTCCCTACCTGACAGTTGGGAGACCTTGCTGGTGTCACTCAGCAATTCAGCGCCAGAGGGTATTGTCACTTTGACGTCTGTGACAAGCAGTTTGTTGAATGAGGAGACTAAAAAAAAGTCTCCGGTGGGTTCTTCTCAATACAGTCTCAGACACAGGCTCTCTTTACAGAGAACAGAGAGAGAAACTACAGCAGAAAACCTCAAGACCACTGACAAGCTTAGAGGGTCAAGGTCAAAATCTAGAGGGAGAGGTGGAGGAAATCTTAGATATTTCTACTGTGAGAAAGAGGGGCATAAGATGATGGATTGCAACTAAAAGAAGAGTGATCTGGAGGCCAGATCATAAAGTTCATATCAATCAAATGCCATACAAAGTGACACAAACAATGATGTAGGTGTTGTCATGTGCACAATTACGACATGTATGAATAATCCAACTGATCAGTGGATTCTAGATTCTGGGTGTTCTTACCACATGTGTCCACGCACATAGTGTTTTGACACGTATAGACCCTATGATGAGGGACCTGTCTGTGTGGCCAATGTGTGAGCTTGCAAAACCATTAGCGTTGGGATAGTCAAAATTAGGATGTTCGATGGCATGGTGAGAACGTTGGAGAACGTCGGCATGTTCCAAAGTTAATGAAAAATTTGATTTCTTTCGGGACACTGGACACTGATGGATTTACCTTCAAGGCGAATGATGGAGATCTGAAAGTTACTAAAGGAGCCATGATCGTCATGAAGGGGAAAAAGAAAAATAATCTGTACACACTGGTGAGAAGTACAGTAATCGATCGGCAGAGGGATTCTACTAATCGGACCGCAAGAAGAAAGAGAAGAAACAAAAAGTCAGGTGACAGGTATGACTTTAAAAATAAAGTTTCTTTTGCAGGTTGTGATGGTCCATTAGAGTTTTATGGTGCTAGCGGAGATGGAAAAGCAAAGGGGACAAAAAATCACAGAAAGAAAAAGGCGGCAGGTCCGACATAGTCGATGGCGGGTCCAAAAAAGTCGGTGACAGGCGTCAAATTCAAGCGAGGCTTGGGCTTGAGCAATTCTTCTAATTAAAGAAGACAGGTGGAGCATCCCTGAGCGTGGGGATGTACGTATCTCACACAGAGATGCAGATGGATACAGTTGCAGGTGGAGCTCAGCCGGGAGTGGCCAGGGTGGAGCTCACCCCCAATCCACGTTAATTAGTCTTTAATTTATAGACTGTTGGCAACCGACTATATATTGGAATATACAGTTGGTCCCTTGTCTTGCTTTAGTAGTTGCTGTGTGAAACATGGTAACTGTTATTCCTCTAGTTACCGTGTGAAACAGTCACAGTTTCTCTCCTTAAAACACCTTCTATTTTATTCAACCTTCTAATTAGAAGCCATTAGTTTTAGGAGAAAATATTTGTAGGATTTAAGCCACTGATGAGTACAGGAAAATGACTATTTTACCCTTTTATTTGGACTACTTAACCCTTATTTTGTGTGTTTTAGAATATTTTTAATGGGATTTTGGAAGTTTTGCAGGATTTATAGGGAAATATAAGATATGGAAATTCTAATGGTGAATTTTGCAATTTATAGACATAAATTGATATTTTTGGAAAGTTGAAATTTTAATAGTTATTTTTCTACAATTTTAGGGGTTTTATTTGTAAACTAATTAATTCAAATCCATTTATGAGAGTTTGGATTAATTTAGTCATTTTTAGAATTGAATGTAAGTGGCAAAATTATTTATTAGATTTTCCATACTTTGAAAAACCCAATTATTAAGCTCATTAAGAAAAGCCCATGAAGAAATCCACATGTTTGAAGACTATTTTCATTATCTCAAGCTACATATGAGGAAATTCGAAATTTATAAGCTCAATATAAGAGGATTTTCGAATTTGGAAAGTGGATTAAGGAAAAAGAAACAAAATAAGAAGGGGAAGAAAATAAGGAAGGTTTGACACATATTCAGTATTTTATTCATAACATTCCGGTCAGATGTCCAATTGCTTTTAATTCTTTTTGCGTTGGAAAGAAGACTTCAAGGTCTATAACTTTGTAGTTTACTGACATTTCCTGATTCGGACATTAACTAGGTCAAAATTGAGCTTAAAGGTAGTATATGTGTAAAAAATGGGATTTTGCACCACTTTATTTACACGAATTTTACTATTTTTTTTCCACCTCTTTGCCTCCTTTGAAGCCATTCCATTTTTAATACAAACCTTATAAGTCCCTCCATGTGTCCCTTACTTTCTTTAAATTTTTAAATCCAAGACATTCATTCCACCTCCTTTCATCTATAAATACTAGCCCTCTCCAATTGAGAAAATTGAACTTGGGCAGAGAATTTCAAGGGTTGTGCTGTGGAAAGGAAGAAAGGAAGAAAAGAAGAAAGGAAAATTTGGGATTTTCAACAATCATAGTGGATTTCAGGTTGGTCGTTTTAAATTTCTTCATTGATTCTTGTATTCTTTTTATTCCAAAAATTCCAATTGTGTTATAATTTTTATTTATGTTTTAATTAATAAGAGAATGTGAGAATTAGAATTATGGTTTTCCAATTGTTCTTTCATGTGAAATGAAAATTTCAATTTTATTTCCATTATTTTAATGATTTTATGTTATTTATTTTTCTAAGAAATTCAAAGAAAGTGAGATTATTTTAGGATTGGTAAAACTTGAATTTTCCCTTCTAAGACTCTTTTTAAGAGTGAGATTATTTTAGATTTTGAATTACAAGTAAAATTTTACCTATGCCTAACGCTGGAATTGAATTTTCTTAGTTAAATGGATTTCATATTTACAATTTTAATGAATGAGAGATTTGAATGTGTGTTAAATAATTTACGTGAGCTCTATGTTCTAGGCCATTATTTTATTGTTAAAAGATGGATAACAATGCCTCCTTGAGTCTCTGATCCAATTTCACTGTAAATATGTACATATGTTGTTTTCAATTTTTATTTTTGTTTATAAAATTCATACTCTTAAAATTGGTAAATTAGGTTGGTTAATTAATTAATTGCATCTTAATTTTGTGTTCTAAGTTAAGTTAAGATTATTTATAATTTTTAGATCAAATTCCACTATCTTAATTAAAATTAGATCTCTTTAATTGTTAAATTCTATTTTTAGAAGTGATTTCTAATTTTAGACCATGTTTTCTATCTTTAGAATACTTCTAAATTAAATTTAAAATACATAGATTATAGAAATAATTCCATGTTCATGATTTATCTCCATATTTTCTAAATTTTTAAAATTACATAATTTAATGGTATATTTTCACGGATATATTTTCCTAAGTTTCGATGGGTTCGACCTCACACTTAATCGCTATACTATCTAATGGTTCGTGCGCTTGCGAGTTATAAAGTTCAAATTTGCACAACAACCACCGTCCCAATAGCAAGAAGGGGCTGCAAAATACGAGACGAGGTACAAAAACAAATCCTCTAAATTATGACTGCAAACGAAGGAGATGAGGTGCAAACGGCTACAATCAAACTAAATGCTGGTTTCAATTACTTCAGCTTTGACTAACAACTTTAGATCAGAAAACTCAACCTACTCCTTCACTGACGAACAAACGGACGGCAACAAATCTGAAATCCAAACTCTTATTTGTAGGATTTTTTTTTCTACAAATCTGAATTTGTGCAAACGATTGCGATAATGAGCAAATTCAAAGAAAGGAACCATATTTCACCAGCTAGATGCACTACAAAAGATTGACAAATAATATCATCATCTACAAGTTCTGATTCAGAAACAACAAGTCTTTATATTGGTAACTTTGAAGAGTCAATTCAACCCAAAAAAAAAAAAATTGTTAGGAGAGTGGGTGAAAAGAGTGTGACCATTCTCCATGAGACATCATATTCATTTTGTTGCAACCATTCATTGTACATAAGAGAATGATATAAATGACAACAACAAGATGATCTAGCAGAGTCATGTGAAAGACATGAGCATGAGTAAATTCATGAAGAGTCATGTGAAAGAGATGAGCATGAGTAAATTCAATGCTGACCGTAATAATTATGAGGGAGAGTAACCTCGTGATGATAAATCATCAGCATTATACTGTGTCTGGGCCTTTTAACATGGTACATAAGTTTAAGGTTTGTGATGTTGACTGACTATGGCTAGCTATGGAGAGGCTCAAGCTAAACTCATAGGAAAGAGAGAAGAAAGTTATCCAAGATGAGATGGTTGTCTAAGCGTGACAATGACACCTATGAGTGGGTGCAAAGGCTAGGTAAGACGACTTTAAATATTGGCCAATAATGTTATAAATATCGGTTATGTGTTTATTGATAAAATATTATTATCGTGCCAATAATGTATTTATTGCTGTTGTCATCTTTAACGATAAATTTTTGATAAAATTATATTAAAAATACTAAATAATAATATAGCGATACTAACCCTGTATAGTTTGAATAATATCATCTTCTTAATGGAATTTTTATTTCCTAATTGGTTGTTGGTTGTTCATAAATGATATTAAGATTTTTTATTTTACTAATATTTTTAATAATTATATTTTTATTATTTTTAAATATTTATATTTTCCATTTGAATTTCTTGTTAATTTTCAGTAAAAATTTGAGAATTTGAAAAAGTCCAATATTACCGATAGTTGTTAATATTCTGCAAACGATATTTGTGATAATGGTGCATAGCATATAAAAATGACATCTATGAGACATTTTAAGTTGAATTCTAGTCAAAGCCTTTAATTAAAAGTGATTGATTTTAAAAAATGGCACCTTCAATCTGCATGATTGATTTTTTAAGTGGATCACATACGAATATGATAAATGGACACCAATATAGTCTCAAGTAAAATATCTTATGTCTTTAAACAATAAAACTGGACACGAGACGTTTGGGCTCTATATTCGGCTTTAGGCCTCAGCATTGATATGTTTGAGGCCCACCTAATTTTAAACAGGTTTTTTCTGAGCTACAATTTGAACTTCATTAATAATTGGGATATAAATTGGTGGGCTATATAGCCACTTGACTTTTTTGCCTCTATACACTCGATTTTTATATTATTTTATTCTTCCAATTTTTATTATCCAAACGAACTGTCAGTTCATTTTAGGTTCAACCCCACTCTTTCGTATTTAAATCTTAAGTAGAGAACAGTGGTGCATCTATACGGTGAACCGAGTGGTGCACCGATCATTTTGAAATTAACTATAACTTTGACGTGCAGAACTCATCTATAGTGGTGCACCTATGCAGTGAATCGAGAGGTGCACCTATAATTATAAGCGGAGTACCTATAATTATGATCGGTGCACCTATAATTTCATTTTTTACAGAGATTAGGAAGGAGAAAGATAAAGTGGACTTTTCATATAAATTTTTTAAAATCTGTATCTCCTAACAAAAAAATCCTGTGTTAAGATGGGCGGTCTTTCCCTTGTCATATGTTATACATAAAAAAGGAAATTTCATAAACCAAATAGTACGATTTTTAGTGGGCTTTTTTTAATTTAAAATGTTAAGTATTTCTTTTTTACATTAATGGATATCCTTAATTACTATATTAATATATTTATTAAATATAATATTATTGAATGAATAAAAATAATACGAAATAGTAATAATCAACATATAAATTTCAAAACTAATATTAAGTAAATATTAATAAAATAATAATTGATTGTTGTTAAACGGTGGAGAAGATTCGACAGGAAAAAGATAAGACTGTATTCTCCGCGTGGGGTTCGAGAATTGATTCTTCAATCTTCCCCTCAGAGGTGAACTTCGTTCTCCATCGAGCTCTACTTTGTCACATGTTTGTTGAATACAATAAAAATCTTTCTGATCTCTAAGAGAAATTATTTTTTTTCCTCGTCCAAATATAACCTATTGCTTTCTTATATAAAAAAGACAATCATTTTTATGATGTGAAGAAACTACAATTAAATATATTAGGGTTATATCTAGATATACAATACTAAAATTATATATACATCTATGATGCATAAATTCATACGTTAAAATAAAAAATATCACAATTTGCCTAACACAAACTCACGAGAACCATCACTTTCAATCTCACGTACAAAATATATCTCAAAATCTATGAAGAGAATTCTCACAAAATTCCTTCAAAACACTTTAAAAAGTGATAAAAAAGGAAGACCCCAAGTTTATGTTTATTTGAATTGAGGATCGATCTCTGTATCTCTCATATGGGAATTGATAGAGACACTGATATCTTTTATAATAAGAGACAACGAGTGTCTTTTTCTTCATTTATAATCATATGAGTGGTGAAAGGGGACATTGATGTCCTTTATTATAAAAACACTAGTGTTCTTTTACCACAAACTTAAGTCCCCTATAGCAGTAGTGAGAAATCAAGACTTAAACCCATAAAATGATATTATTTAATTGAAGAGAGAAGGAAATGGAGACGCCCTCAATTAGATAAATGAAAACTTGTCATGTAAAACAAGATGGGGTCAACTACGAAACACATAAATTTGGGTCTTCCTTTATGTCTTCTTTGAGAGCGTTTTAAAGAGATTCAGTGAGAGTTCTTTTTTGTGGGGTTTGAGACATCTCTTGTTTGCAATATTGAGTATTGAGTCTTTTGGATTTAAACTTTGCTAATAGTACATTGCAAATAAATAGATCAAGATGCAATAAATGCATAATCGATGACACTTAAACACGTGAGATTTATGTAGTTTATGAGTGTGCCTACATCAATATTTAGATACTAATGATTGCACTATCTTTGAGAATAGGGCTGTAATGTCTCACCCCTCTCTAAATACAAATGAACAACTATGTCCTTAAAAATTTCTCAGAGATATAATATATAGATAAAATGATGTATGAAATACAAAAATACTACTCCTTTTTTGTCTCAAAATAGTTGTCTCATATGCATTTTGAAAAAGTTATATGATATTGGAGAAAAATTCATTAGCCTTTTGAGAGCCCTTCCTTAAAAAATTCAAAATTTTAAAATAGAACAATTAAAATAGGACAGAGGGCATATTATGCTTTACAAAATTATAAAAGACCCCAATTAGGTTGTGTGTCTAGTATGGCTTGGTTCACCATAAAATATAAGACATTAATACAACAGCCTCATCCTTAGCTTCAATTCTACCAAACCACCTTAAACATACCTTGTTAGCATTTTCATTATCCATACCTTTTGCAAGGTATGCATCTACACCCTCTAGTTTTGAGGTACACACCACAATTTCAAGTTTCAACATAATGTAACATTGATCATGTCCAAACAATATTTGAAGTTCTTTATAGAAATGACTTTATAAACTATAAATTCCACTTTTATTCTATGTATTATTGTCAAGTGTATCTCATCATCTTTAATTCATTTCCAAATTTTATGATGCTTTATGCTTGGTCTCAGCATGATTTACATGGTTCTTGACCAAGTGAATTACACTATGACTGTTATATTCAAATTCATTGACCAGTTGCTTTGATCATATAGCTTCTTTTCCTCTTTCAATCATCATGGTCAATTTCAAGCTCAATGACCAATCCTTTCAACCACATGGTTTCTTTTCCTATATCAAAGATTGTTATCTATTCAGCCTTAGTTGTAGAAAAGGCTATTGTTGGTCGAAACATTGATCCCCAACTTACCAATCTGCCTTATAGTGTGAACATATAGCTTGTCATAAACCTTCCACTTGTCTAAATCTTCTGCAAAATCTGCATTAACATAACCCATAACCTTGAGTATAGTCTTGCCCTGCTCAAATATAATCTCATATATGGTTATTCTTTTTAAGTACCTTTATTTATTCTTTTCAAGTGTCTCATGATCCATTTCAACACATTCTAATGCTTCATTCATGGATTCCTCATATGAAATAATTATGCCCATTTCACATTTTTCCTATTCATGTACTAGGACATAACTTTGTGGGTAACTTATAGGAGTACTTACTGGTTTAGCTTCATCATTTTAAGTCTTTCCAAGGCTTTCTCCACAGATTTACTTTTAGATATCCATTTGTATGGTTTCTTGTTTCTATGAATTTTCATGTCAAGGATCTCTTCTACAACACCTAAATCTCAAACTATTTGTTCAACTTAGATGTTAATTTATTTGTCTCTGTTATACTCTTTGCAGCAATCAATATATTATCGACCTACATCCTCAAAAGAATATAGGTCATTATCAACAGCTCTAAAAATTAAGTAACTGGGACACTCTATGAGTAATCAATCATCTTCTACCATATAGCAATCAAAGTGTTTTTACTGTTGACAAGGAGACTGCATCAACCCACACAACTACTTTAATTTTCAGACACATTTCTCTTTCCCTTTTATCTTTGAAAAGTTTTATTTATTGTATTTTAATCTTTTTGTCCAGCTCATTACGAAGAAATGTTGTCTCCAAATTAGGTTGTTCAAACTCAAAATGTTAACATCACAACCACACTCAACAACACCCGAATCAAAGGATGTTTAATCGTCACTGAGAAGACTTTATTGCAATTTACTCCATCCTTTTGTATGCACCCCTTTTTCTAACATGGGTATTTCCACTCCACAGTGAGACTAATCCCACAAGCATGTGTAAACCTGCCAATCCACACACTAGGTAAATTTCTGGAGAGTAACCCCATGGAGAGTGGCCTGGAGGGGTTGAATGAGAATCGGACTCAAGACCTTGCTTAATGAGATGAGCGTGTTGACCCTCAAGCCAACCCTTCCCGCCGAGCCTTAAATCATTTTTTGTTATCCATTTTTCGTTATCACTGTAACTAATGGCATTATTGAAGCATGAAGGATCAACACTTCCAGTTCTTAGTGTAGAACATTATAGACTCAAATCATTCACCATAAAACACAAGGATTTATATGGAAAACCCTTTAGGTTAAAAACCACAGAAAAAAAAGAGAGATTTTATTATTGTGTTGTAAATTACATCTGTAACACAAAGATTTACATGGAAAACCATTTAGGTTAAAAATCACAGAAAAAAAAGAAAGATTTTATTATTGTGTTGTAAATTACATCTGTTGCGTATTTATAAAGAAAACAAGGTAAGAGTCCTAAATGTATAAGGACTCTCAACCCTACTCCAACTCTCTCTCCTCAATCAACACTTAGAATTAAAGACATCGTGTCTTCAAACCGTACCTCATAGGAAATTTGTGAATCTTCCTTTCTTTTCCTTGTGCCAAGCAATCAAGTTAATGCTGCCTTTCTTTCTACTGAAGAATGTTTCTATATGTAAATTCTTAAGTTTATGTATTTGATGTTACAAAGTCATCTAGTGCCACCTCCACTCTATGTATCATCTCTCCATCTACCTGCAACTCATTCATTTTGTTTATTATCACCATATGAAACTTATCAAAGACAAAGCCTTTCCTAATTATGACGTTCGGTGATGTAGGATCACATAGTTTGAATTCCTATACTACTTCTCATTCCTGAAAAATGCACTTACTATATACATAAATAAAATTTAGGCATCTGAAAATTGTCAAAATGGAGTAATCAACACTTAACTCTACAATCTTGCAATATATTGTTTTTGCGTAGAAACCTTTCTTCAACCCTACATTCAATCTTATACTTACAAACTCTTTTTAGAAGAGTTTTGTTCATCCTATCAGGAATATTGTTTTGTTGTGAACTTTCTATCATGGTGAAATATCAAGTAATGATGTTCATTCTTGCAAAACTCTAAAAAGTTCTTAGATTTGTATTCTCTTACATTTTTTGTTTAGATTAACGTGTGGAAAACTCAAACACAGTCCTATTAAAACCCCTACAATTGAGTACAATACCCTTAAGATACACCAAGGTTAGGCCTATGGAAGCTCGAACCTGCAACCTCCCACTTCCTGAAGCGGAAGGTAACCAATTGAGCTAAACCTATATAGGTTAACTCAAGTATTTAATTTTCATCTCTTTTAGCTTTTATCCTTGCCTTCCACTGTTTAAACTTGCTAAATGGCTCACGTTCATGAAATAAATCCGGACTTTCCTTTGAGAAATTATTTATGAAGGTTATGACATATGCCACAAATTAGTATCATATGTGATAAACTCCACATGTACTGGTATTCATTACCAACTTGTAGAGAGTTTCATCATTTTCCTTTTCATATTAGTATCATATGTGATAAACTCCACATGTAGTAGTATTCATTACTAACTTGTAGAGAGTTTCACCATTTTCCTTTTCATGACTACCATAGCCTATACAATTTGGTTTGAGGAAAAAGGGCTTGAACATCAATTTATAGCCCACTAGGGTATGGGTTAGAAATAAGCCTATTTGAAAATCGGGTTGGACTTAGAATATATTAATGCTTAGGCTTGAAGCCTGATACTCAACCTGAATGTTTCATGTATATTCAATTTTATGCCTTAAATATAATAATGATATTTTAACCGAGACCAGATAAGGTACGACCTTTTTTTTTTTTCATTAGATTTTCATGAAATCCATTAAAGATGAATCTTATGATTGAATGTAGATTGGGATGATCTACAGAGGACCAAATTTTAACTAAAAATTCAATTCACAATCACTTGATCTTAGTATTGAATTCACCAAGTGTTCTTGAGTTCTTTTTTGAAGATGTTTGGTGACTTTTTCTATAAAGATCAAGTGGTTATAAATTGAATTCTTGATTAAAATTTATTCTAATTGTATTTTATTAAATTTGCCTTTAATCTGTATTATGAAATTTAAAAATAAAATAAAAATGGATTAAGTATTGTGATATATACATTTCTCTTACTAAGTAGGTTTTGTCTTACTTGGGCTTTTCATTGGGTTCAAGCTCGAGTTTAAACTTCCACTATTTAAATTGGACTTAGGCTTAGTGTAGCATTAGGCACATATTATTGCCATCCAAAACCAAAGCTTTTTTAATATCTACGAGTGCTCCACTTGTTGCCATGTACTTGCAACAATCTATCTTCAAAGCACTCAAATGCATATGGGTTACATCAGTTAAGGTTCAAAATACCCGATTATTCACAGGTTCGAGCCCCCATGGCCTAACCTTGGTGTGCCTTAAGGATAGGGGTTCACCCGTGAGGGTTTTACGCTGGGTATCCTGCTGTTTCCCACACGTAAATTAAAAAAAAAAATACCCGATTAACTTAGCTTTCATTGTTCCCATTCCAATGGTTTTATAAAGTATTCTTCTCTATTAAGACAAAACCACCAAAATAAGATTTAAAAGTATAACATGTATTAAGTGTTTGGGATTTAATGCCCAATCTGAATAGCGGAAGCAACACTCAATGACAAACAATCTATAAAGACAAACAATTTACGTGGTTTGGTCAAGCCTACATTTACATATAAGTATTGAAAAAGTTCTATTAAATCAAAGGTACAAATACAAATCCCATCCAAATCTCTCTTTCTCCCTATAAAACACACTCTCTCTCTCTTGTTGGTGTCTAATATTGTCACTAATATCGACGGTATTTTCAAATTTACCACGTTTTTATAGGCAAAATACCATTACCGCGTTAAAAAATGCGTTTTTATCTCCACGGCGATAAATTGTCGGTAAATTCCCGATAAAATCGCCTTAAAAATGCGATAAATGGTAATATAGCGATAATATCCCGGTAAATTCTCACTAAATTCCCGATAAATTCCCGGTAAATTCCTTATTACCATTTTTATTTTATTAATGCTTTTATTTATTCTATTTTTATTATTTTTAAATATTATAATTTCTGCGAGATTTTCTCTTAAAATTCCAGGTAAAAATCCGAGAATTTAAAAATATCCCGATATTACCAATTGCCGTTAATATCCCGAAAACGGTATTTGTCACAATGGTGTCTAAGAGGGCCACCCACGAGGGCATTTCTTATATACAAAAGAGTCTCAATTTAAATGGAAAGAAACAAAAAAAGAGGGAGAGAAAAAAAAGAGGAATTTCTAAAAACATAAATTTCTAAATATGGGTTGCTCAAATCGAACCACACCCAACAATAAATATCACATAATTTTTTTAAAAAAAATCATGAATCTATAAATTAATTCATACACCATGGGAATATAAGGATATAATTTATATCCATCCTCTCCATCTAAGCTTTCTGCAGTGCTTTGTTCGCTAGATGATACTCGTTTACCCTTTTTCGCCAAATTCTTCTTGTGCTCTTCTTCTTGCTATTATAAAAAGAAAAGTAATTAGTGCACTAACACTTTTATTCTAGATGCACAAAAAATAAGTAAAATATTCATTTTTTTCAAATTTTTTTCAATCCCTCTTCTTTTCCTCTTCTAATTTGTTTGAACAAAATAGATATTACACTTAATTTTAATGCACTAAGGATAAAAGTGTTGGTGCACCAATTAATTCCCTTATAAAAATTATACTTATTTTTTCCTTTTAATTTCGATGTCCCTCACTACCTTGAGCCTTTCTGATTATATTTGCCTAGCTTTTTTACTCAAATTAAACTTTTCCAAGAGACCTCCTTGTGAATGGCCACCATAAATTCTTTTCATTGTCTTGTTGGATAAGAGTGCCATGGTTACTTCGTCTCTCAAAAGAGTCTACTATCCACACGATAGGAGTGTGACTAAGATTGTCGTAAGATGGAGGCAATTAAGCCAAAAGAAGTAATGCTTTATTTTCAAAAATCATTGAAGCTGAGTTGTTTTAAATTTTTAAAATTTTGATCTTATAAAGTTGAATTATTAAGTAGGTGAGCGATCTTCTCACGGGCACTTTGTATATACGGACACGGGTTTTACCATGATGTCCGTTTTGCCCTTCACCTACCGTATTGAAAATGTAAAACAATAGGAATGTCAGAAATTGGCTTGCCAAGAGTAAAATCGCCTCACCTGATCATTCATGAACAGTAAAATCGGCTTTCTGAATCACCTGTGAACAGTAAAATCAGCTCTCCGAATCACAAGCGAACAGTAAAATCGGCTCTCCGAATCACCTGTGAATAATAAATTCGGCTTGCCAAAAACTAGTAAAGGATCCGATTGGTGAGCCGATTTCTGACATTCCAAACTTTTTAGGTACAGCAGGTGAAGGGAAAAATGTGCATCATGGTAAAACCCATATATGTATACAAAGTACCCGTGGAAGGATCCGTGGCCTATTAAAAAACTATTGAATTTTGATGATGTGATAATTTTACTATTAATAAAAATACTATACCATTAGTTGTTTCACTTTATTTCTTCTCTCATTCCTTGAATGCCACAACTCATTCTAAAATTAAATTAAAAATTTCAATTTAATTTTGAGTTAAGATTTAAGTTTGCCATAAGCATTATTTGAAATTATTATTATTACTTATTTTAGTTAAATTAATAAAATTATCTAATAAATTACAAAATCTAAATGTTATAACTATTGTTACAAACTTAACCACTAAAATTTTGTTAAAAACCATATTTTTATTAACACAATGTATTTATGAGTTCACGGACTCTACCATATAAAATTTAAAATATAAGCTTTTTAGACAAAAAGGTTGAATCAATCATTGAAGCTGAGTTGTTTTAAATTTTGATCTTACAAATTGAATTGTTATGAACACATTAAATTTTGACAACATGATAAATTTTATTATTAATAAAAATACTTTATCATTAGTTGTTTCACTTTATTTCTTCTCTCATTCCTTGATTGTCACCACTCATGTTAAAATTAAATTTGAGTTAAGATATAAGTTTGTCATAAGCATTATTTGAAATTATTCTATTATTTATTTTAATTAAAATATTAAAATTTTCTAATTATTTTTATCTAATCATGTATTTTACAGTTAATGTTATAAACTAATTCTTAATATGACTGCCTTCTAAAACATTGCCAAATGGCTTACTCATTCCTTTTATATCGGGAGTTGGAGATTTCACAATTGGGTGTAGCTTCATGTCTACATATGCCACGTGTCACCTTTAGAGACTGTACACTGTAGAATTGTAGAGTGAGCACTTGTCCTTCTTTGGAGCTTCAACACATTCTGCTACGGACACGCTACTGGCTACGTGTCAGTAAACAGGACACGCGTCGAGCTCTGCATCGCCAAATGTCCAGAACCCAGATCAAAACCGGTTCCTATGCTTACCACATTCCTCCCACGTTCTCTGTCCATTTCCTCTCTGAAAGAAAGAAAAACGGAGTCAGACAGATCCACTGAGAATGATGAACATTTTGGCGGTTGGCCTCCTCCTCTCGTCGCTTGCAGCGGCGGGGCTGTGGTCTCCTCATCCTCACCATTCAGATGGGAAGGAAGAGAGTTCAACTTCCAGACAACCCTTCATCAAACAAGGCCACCGTATTATAGTAGTAGAGTACGAAACAGAGTCCATTCCCAACACCCAACAAACACCTTCTCCAGCTTCTAACATTCTTGAAGAGGCCAAAGACAAGATCAAGGACGCCGCTTCTCTTCTTCCCAATGTCGGCCAAGGCATTGCCTCTCCTGACGACCCAACTCCTTCTGCTAGAGACTGGATTTGCGACCCCTACGGCACGTGCAAAGAAAAAGTCTCGGGGATTCTCGGCCAGACGAAAGAGAAAGTTTCTGACACAGTCTCAGAGGCACAAGAGGCAGCAAAAGACGCCGCTGAGGGTGCAGCCCGCAGCGGCGAGGCTTTTGCTGAGAAGGTAAAAGAGGCTTTTGGGAGCGCCGTTGATGGCGGGGAGAGAGTTGTGGAGAAGGCAAAAGAGGCCATCGAAAGCGCAGTGGAAGTTGAAGAGGTAGATGAAGATGGGTCAGTTGGAAACCCAGCAATTCGTCGTCTTGTGGAGATCATTCGGCGAGGCTGCCACCTCGCTTACGCCGTTGCTGTGAAAGCAGTCTCATTGTCGTCGGAAATGGTAAGAGCTTTAGCATTCATGGAAACCTGTCATCTTCCCTCCCATTTGTTTTATGTGTTTTTTTTTTTTTTCATTTCTTTTGGCAAAAGGTTTTTATGAAGTGAAGGGTGGTTTTAAGTTTCACTTATTTTTTATATTTTTGAGTGAATTTTCAATAAATTGTGTGAGCAGTAGATTATTATCTAAAGAAATATTTAAAAGAAAACTACTTTTGTAATAAAGAGAGAGGTTTTCTTTCCTTAGTGGAACACAAACATGCCTGTTAAAATTCATGAGTCTATTGCAATGATGAAGTGGTTGGTTTAGGCTCTCTATAGTATGTATATTAAAAAAATTATTTTCAATTACTAGATAAAGTCATCTAATTGGATCTTATATATTTAAATCTTTTGATTTTTTTTATATATTTTAAAATTTAGTTATAAAATCATTCTGATGTAAAAAATTAATGTAATTATTTTTTTGATGGAATAAGAAAATTAATTCATTCAAAGCAATTCTTTTAAATTCTATAAGCTACAATGGAGAAATGTGGGAAGCACATTGGAGGGCTCTGAGAGGGGGGATCTTAACCGGGTGTTCATGGTTGGGTTAGGGGGGTTTACTGCATGGCAGCTCGAGTTTCTTTATATATACAGAAACTAGACTCACCTAAAGCTCTTTGAACCTTGCAGAGTTGAAGCTTGAGCATTGAACTCGAGCCATTCTATTTATTTATGTAGAGAAGTTACAAATAGATCAAATTTGAGTTCAAATTTTAATTTACTTCTTGGTCATCAAAGTCGCCAAACGCCTTTCAAGTCAATAAGTATTTTTTATTATTAAAAATACATATAATTTTGTCACGATCAATTAAATGGTTATGTGGGTCAAAATTTTGATGTGCTTTTTGCTTTTTTAGAGCTTGACTATTTATATAAACTAGCTCAGGAATTTAGCTTGAACTCGGCTCCCGTTTAGTGAGTTTGAAACTGGGTTCAGACTGTTTTTATTTACGAATATCTTGCATTCTTCTATTCAAAGAACAAAATTATAAATTTTAGTGCTAGTGCATCTTTCTAATCCAAGGCAACTTCAACTATGATTTTATTGAAAAAATATTTCTTATAAACTCTTTTTTGTAAGGAAGAAACTGAAATATCAATGATTATGATGAAAACTCTTGGATGAAGTACTCCAATGTGGAGGTGAGACTAATTCTTCAGGCATCGGTAAACTTTTCAATCCTCATACATTGGTTAAGTCTATGCAAAGTGCCCTGTTTGGAGTTAGAATTTGAATCGAACTCAAGACTCAATTTCATGAAGTGAGCTTCTTGTTTTGTCTGGATGATTGAATAGTGATTTGGTTCCCTTAATTGTAGGTAGGACCTTTGATGAGTGGCCTGCATATGTTGGCAATAGCATCTTGTTATGGGACAGGCATGTGGGTAACGTTTGGGTCGAGCCAAGTGTTGGCCAAGGCACTGCCGAGGCAGCAATTTGGGCTGGTTCAGAGCAAGATTTACCCGGTTTATTTCCGGTCCATGACCGTTGGGATCGGACTCACTTTCCTCTTCCACGTCTTGAATCGGCGTCACAGCTTGTGGGACGGTAGAAAAGCCGACATAATTCAAGGCTACAATCTGTTGGGCTCATTGGGACTAGTCCTTGCCAACATGTTCTACTTGGATCCTCTTGCAACCAAGGTCATGTTTCAGAGATTCAAGTTGGAGAAAGAAGAAGGAAAGGGGAGAGACATCACAAACATGGGTATCGACTCTGTCCGAGTGGCGACTGTGACGGCGACCACAACAGCTGCTACCGCAGCTCCCACTGCGAAAATGGCCACAGCAGAAGAAGAGGCTTTCAAGAAGAAGCTGGGAAGTCTGAGTAGGAGGCTCAAGAAAATCAACACCTACTCTTCCTTTCTCAATGTCTTGACTCTAATGGGTCTTACATGGCACCTTGTCTATCTAGGCCAGATTCAGAAAATGACTTGTTGATCCATTTATTACACTTCCAAGTGTCATGTAATGTAAAAAGCTGTGTTCTTTGTATCCACTTTACTGTTACTGTTACACACTTACATGGTTATGTAGAGTTTGTTATTGTTTCTAGCAACTCGATGTATAGTCGCAGTTTTCATTATATTTTATTTTGTAATTCATTTGTTGCTTTATTATTTTTCTTTATTTTTTTTAACGAGGGTATTTTGCCCACGTCAAGAATCACTTGGGCATAGCGTGGGCTTGGGTCCAACCTTGTTGACTGAGGGTAATAAACTAATTGGGTTTTATCATGGGTTTGGCCATCATCATTCTGTGTTTAATTTGGGTATCATGTCCCTATTCGGGTGCTATGATATTATAGCACTAGATAAATATATAGTGTACTTCCCATTAGTTCTCAGGAGTAGGAGGTGCTAGGTTCGAACCTTTAAAGGGTAGAGATATAGTTCTCAGGAATAGGAGGTGCTAGGTTCGAACCTTTAAAGGGTAGAGAGATCACGCGTGGAAAAAATATATAGCGTCCATTTGACTGTTGCTCAGCCCAATAAGTGGGTTTTCGTGGCCCGTTTGTAAACTGGCCTCGGACTGAAATACAGGCCCAAACTGCAGCAGAGAACGGACTGGGTTCTGGCCTAGTTCTACAAGTTAAGGCACTGTCTTAGCAGGCCCAAAAACTGCAACGTTTTGGGTACTGCAGGCCCTTCATATTCAGAACAGTTATGGGCTGTAACAGGTCCGTATGCAGGCCTTGTTCTACTGAGTTTAGGCCCAGATTCAAGCTGAGTTTGGACTACAATCAGGGAACAAAATAAGGTCTGATTCAGTTAAAACCGGGTCTTAAGACAGACCTCAAATTAGGCTGAACTTCAACCAATTCAATGCAGTTAAGGCAGCAAGTTCCTTGCCTAAAACCAAATTAATTAACACATAAAACTGATTCAATTAATCACAAATTAAAGGAGAATGGGCTTATCCGGTTTAAAGAGAAGACTCAATCAACTCTTCACTCAACCCTTGACTCGGTGGGAATTTTTTATGCAACACCTTTCTTGTTTCGGTCTCAACACTTGAGAATTAAATTTGAATAAAACTCAATTTTATTGTTCAATTCGGGTCTCAGTTCTCCATATCGGTGATTATAATCTATTTATTAAAAAAAAAAAAAAAAAAAACAAAGAGTCAATCAAAATAAAATTCCAAATACAATTAAATTAATTCTAAAACAGCTATTGAGTTGTCCTAAACGGTGGTGATAATGGCCTAATAACACTAGGATTCCCTCTTTGCCTGGGACTAATTCAAATCTAATTTGGATCGGTCATGGTTGCTAGTTGCTACCCACTTGCACACGTTCCTCATCTCACGTGTAGCATGGAGTGCTAACACGTGTGGACCTTGGGCTGTTGAGTGTTGACTGTTGAGGCAGCCATGTTGGGCTTTGTCTTTGGACCCAATATGAAATGACTCAGCTCGGGTTGCATGTCCAAAGTGGGTTGACCTGATGTGAATTGGGCTTTGGCTCATATATAGGTCCAATGTAACGACTCAAAGTCCATATCTGACAACACGCACTTGTCTAGATCAAAAATAAAATTTTGTTCACCTTCACAAGTAGCCGCATCGACTTGGGCTTTTATTTTTATGTTTTGCCTTTTCACTTGCTTATATCCTCGCATTCATTTCTTGTATTTTTTCTATTGCCACCTCAAGATGTGTCTTTTGTATTCACTTCTGAACAAACTTACCCTTTTTCTCATAATAGAGGCTTGTTTCCCTCTGCTTTTTTATCTTCGTCAGTTGTTTCTACCATCCTTTTATGTTTACTTCACACGTGCACTGAATTGTATTCTTGAAATCCCCAAATTGTCTGGCAATATTCTGAGGGTTGTATTTGTATTCCCTTTACTATAGAAACTTGTTGGTGAACTCTAAAATGATCCCTGCCTCAATGGGACAGATGAAGCCCACCATCCATAACCTAGCTCCCTTTTTAGTATAATTGTTTTGCTTATTTTTAGCAATGTGTCAAGGAGTCGTCCAACCTTTAGGGCCTTCAGTGTATGGTCCCCATACAACATATGCAATTATTAATTGTTCTATTCTTAGCCTGACATCTTCTTCTGATAACCCAGCATCGAATACATAGTGACATCCCCTTTTCCTCCTTCAGTATAATTTAATTTAAATAGTGGCTTTGGAGTCCATCCTTGCACCCTCTCCCCGACTCATATTTGCAGTAGGTTCAATAGAGATCTTTTCTTCCAATTTTTTTAGGTTCAATTCCATTTCAGTATACTTCAAAGTAAGGTAGCCACAGTCCTTTTATATGCTTGCAAGAGCTGCCCCAACTAGACCTTGTTAAAGAAAAAAAAAACTTATGAAGAAGATACAGAAATTTAGAGAAATCTCTTATCAATTGAAGAACAAACTTGGCTATTATATAGCCTTGCATAACAAACTGAAACAAAAAGATAAACAACTCACGTCTAACAAATCCTATTAACAGTGATGAGACTAAATCAAACAAACATGCAAATGTGCACCCCTTAACAATAGGGACATATTAACTGAGTGGTAACAAACCACCAAAACAAACCTTACGTCTAGAATAACAAAACTTAACAATTCCTCCCTTAAACTGAATGCTACAAGCACTCAGTTTATATCAATCTCAGAGCAAGCTCCCAATAGCCCTTGCCGCTTCAAGAAAACATCCTGCTTCACTGGTTTAGTCATCAGATCAGCCAATTGTTCCTGTGTGCCACAATGCACCAACTCCACAGTACCAGCCTTTGTGAGCTCTCGAAGGAAATGGAAACACACATCTATGTGCTTACTACGATCATGCATTACTGGGTTCTTCGAAAGTTTGATTGCAGAGCTACTATCACAACGAATACTAGTTGACTTACCTTGATTCTGACCCAACTTTCCCAACACCCTTTTCAACCATACTGCCTGACATGCACACAAAGCTGCAGCAATAAACTCTGCCTCTGTGGTAGATAGACTTACTACTGGTTGCTTTCTTGATGACCAAGATACTGCTCCTGAACTCAATAAAAACAAATAACAAGTGCTCTTTCTGTCGTCCAAATCTCCAGCATAATCACTGTCGGTGTAAGCAACAAGTACATCATCTCCTCCCTTCCTATAGAAAATTCAAAACCTAGTTGTTCCCTTCAAATATCTCAGTACTCTTTTTGCCGTCTGTAAATGAAGCTCAGTAGGATTCTCCAGATACCTACTAATAAGACTTACCACAAACATCATGTCCGGTTTAGTAGCTGTGAGATACATGAGACTACCCACAACCTGTTTATAGTAAGTCTTGTCCACCTTAACTCCACCTACATCCTTCACAAGTTTAAAGCCAGGGACAATAGGATTATGAACATAATTACTTTTATCCATTCCAAATCGTTTCAGCACCTCCAATGCATACTTCTTCTGACTGATAAAAATACCATCAGATCTTTGAAAGACTTCAAGACCAAGGAAATACCTCATCTTACCAAGATCCGTCATCTCAAACTCATGCTTCATGGAATTTTTAAATCCTGTAAACATCAATTCATCATTTCCATCAACGTACAGACTTACGATTAATACTTTGCCCTTTTCTTGTCTTGATGAACAAGGTATGCTCGTAGTCACATTTCTTAAAACCTTCTTTCATGAAATAGGCTTCTATACGGCTGTACCAAGTGCTTGCTTAAGCCCATAAAGTGCCTTCTTTAACTTATAAACCTTCTTTTCATTTCTCTTTTGTACATAACCACAAGGCTGCTCCAGAAAAACCTCTTCATTTAACTCACCATGTAAAAACGGAGACTTCACGTCTAGCTGGTAGATAGTCCAACCTATTTGAGATGCAAGTGCTACCACCAAACGAATCGTCTCCATGCGGGACACAAGTGCAAATACTTCTGTATAGTCTACCCTATGCTGCTGAGTATACCCCTTGGCTACAAGTCTAGCCTTGTATTTGTCCACTTCTCCATTTTCATTAAATTTAGTCTTATAAACCCACTTCGCTCCAACCTTCTTTCATCCCTCACGTAACTCAGTCAATTCCCACGTGCCATTTTTGTTTATTGCTTCCATTTCCACATCCATTGCTCTCCTCCAATTCTCACTTTTCACGGCATCTTCAAAGTGAATAGGATCAGCAGCTGCAAACATGGCCAAATGAGCTTCATAATCATCTTCAAAAAGTCCTCCTTCTTCATAGTCTCTCATCCAGACTGGTGGTCTCCTATTCCTCCCTTCATTTTAGCTAGAAGAGCTTTCTTTGATCAAAGAATCAGAGGAAAAAATCTCCTCTTCTTCTTCTATATCAGCCTCAAGATTAGATTTACTCCCCTCTTCATTCTCATCAAACACAACTGCTTCCTCCTCACGATCACCCCATTCCAAATTGCACACAATGGCTTCTTCATACTTCTTATCCCAATCCCAATTCTTGTCTTCTTTGAATACAACATAGTTGCTTATTATGATCCTTTGTGAAGTTGGATCATAAAGTCTGTAAGCCTTTGACTCCTCACTAACTCCCAGCATAACAAAACTCAAGCTCTTATCATCCAGCTTAGTTCTTTTACTGTCAGTCACATGAACATGAGAGATACATCCAAAAACTCTAAAATACTCAACCGAAGGCTTGATTCCACTCTAAGCTTCTCCTGGAGTCTTATTTTTTACTGCCAATGTCGGACTTCGATTCAAGACATGCACCGTCTAGTTGACTGCTTCAGGCCAGAAGGCTTTTGGAATTTTCTTTTCTGAAATCATATTACGAACCATATTCATAATGGTTCTATTCTTTCGTTCTACAACTCCATTCTGTTGCGGTGTGTATGCAGCTGTCAATTGTCTTTGTATACCATTTGTGATACCTTGCCCCTTTGTGTGTGAACACACCAAACTGATGTGGGAAGTCCCACATCGGTTTAGGAGGAAGAAATTGGTGGGTTTATTTGAGGCCACCCAACTCTACTATTATGTGAAGCATTTCAGCCCAACCCAAAGAGGGCAATATCGCATTGTGTACTTTGATACCAGTGAGGTCTTTTGGGCCTGGCCATGTGGGCCAGGGCCCAGGAACAAAAACCATGTGGGCTCGCTTGTGTGCGAGGCCCAGAGCGGACAATATCACACTGAGTTGGACCTTAAGCCATGTTTTCGGGTCGGGTCGTTACAATTAGTATTAGAGCCAAGTTCAACACTCGGACTGTGTAACGCCCTGCCCTTTTTCACTAGCTGAAAATCATAGTCTATTTTTTTTTTTTTTTAAATAAAGAGTGAGAGAGAGCGGGACGCCACGACGCGAGCTAAGTCCGAGCTTCCAAAGCCCGGCCCTTAACTGGTCAACCATACGTGTGTGTGGATCGAGTCCACTAAAACAGTTCACACGCTTAAGGTTATACTTACGGAATAAACACAATGCAGAATTAATATGTGATTAGAATTACTAACCCTATCCATTAATTAGCAAGGAGGCCAGTCACAAATAAATTAACTGAACCTAATATCCAAATTAATGTCAAACCATAGCAAAATAATATCTAAGTTATTACAGTCCCAGAATGCGATTAACTCAAATTACATTGTCCAAAATAAAATTTAAATAAAACAAGCATAAACTATCCATGCTCCTAGGTTTGGCTCCTTTCGCGTCCATCGTCCGTTCCGTTCCCTATACCATCATCTAAGGTAGAAGTAGGGCGTTAGTCAACGCGCCTAGTAGGTCTTCCGAGTAGGGTCATACACGGGGATTAGTATAAAATCAGAAAAGATACATAATATCAAAATCATGCTAAATCAATGTCATGTCATGGGTGTCATATGCCATGATTTCTCACCCATCAACCATATCTCAAACATATAGATAATCCTTTGATGAACAAGCCACATCAAGGTATTCATTGTCATGACTCCCCACGTATGCCTTATCGGTCCCACCGAACGGAGCGTGGACTCCTCTTTCATTTCAAACATCATATACCATTTCCCGTATGTCAATCGGAATTAGTGCGGATCCCTCCTCACATTTGTTTATCAGATACCCTAAATGGAGCGTGGACTCCTCTCATATGTTCCCTCCTATATCATGCATGAGATGTGAGTACAATCATGCTATTTCATATTAAATTCATAATAGCATTGAAATTCCATCCTTAAAACATAAGCATTTTGATACCCAAAATAGATCATCAAATATGGAAATAAAATCATTACATGTACATAATCCAAAGTGTTTCAACAAGGTATAAATTCCCACGTCCAAGTATTGTATCCTTGCGTTTTCGTCAAAACCGATCACACCCCCGCTTGCGGAATCTTTTTACCTTAAATAACTTTCATCATATAAAATAATCAAATTAATTATTTAATTGATTTAAAACATTCCTTACATCCTTCCATTTAAACTTAACCATTTGGAAAAGGAAAATCATACAAAAACTTCACTTTTAAAATCAGTTGGTTACCAGTCTGCTACCCATCTTGAGGACGACAGAAACCCGTCCGCTGATGGTAGAAACCCGTCCCGCGAACAGCAGAAATCCGTCCTGGAGACAGTGAACTCATCCGCAGACAACACCATACTGAAGTCTGTTACCCGTACGCAGACAGCGCACAACCGTGGTCTGATACCCGTTGTCCATTACCCACTGTCCGCAGTCGTTACCCATCCTGCGGACGGTCTACACCCTTCTGCAGACGATAAAAATCCGTCCCGCGGATAGTAGACACCCATCCCACAGAGAGTGTCATCCGCAGACAGTACCATATTATATTTGTTACCCATCTGTGGACGGTCGAAACCCGTCCCGCGGACGGCAGAAACCCGTCCTACATACATATCATCTGTCCGCAGATAACCCATGTCCAGGTTATTATCTGTCCGCGGACGGTCGAAACCCATCCCTCGGGACGATAAAAACCCGTCGGCGGACGGTGATACCCGTCTGCCGACAGTGCCATCCGAAATCAGTCCTCATTTTATTTGATGTTTGGCTTGACCTTTCCTTATGAAATTCATTTCTTATATTTAACATATATAATGTCATCCATATATTTTTAAAATCAGTGAGTATGCCCTACTCACTAACCCCACTAGGGTCTTGTCCATTATTCCAAATGTTTAACCATTTCCTTGGATAGATTTTTCAGTCCATGCCTTAGTATAATTTATTTGCCAACCATTCAATCAAATATGGAACCCCATGGTTTCGGCGATTCCTTAGCCGAAACTTTCCCTTATCTTCTTTTAATCATTAAACCCTCGTTAAACATTACATACATTTTCCGCGTCTTCTCCGTTTCTTTAGGTCTGATCTTACTCCTCCGTCCTTCTCCTTCCTTAATCCTTGTTCTTCCTCCAAGTCTAGAGGCGAAATGGGAGGGAGAGAGATTGAAAGCCTCCTTGTTCTTCAATGGAGCATTCGGCCAAGGTGTTGATTGAGAGAGGGAGAAAGATGAAAGTCTCTATAGAAGGATCGACCAAGGTGTGTAGGTGGAGAGGGGAAGAGAGAGAATGAGATGAAAATCTCTATCTTTTTTTTTTTTTCCTAAGGAGAGAATCGGCCCTAGGGTTTGGTGTCAACCCTTTGTATCTAGCCCTAGCCTCCCAACCACCCACATTACTCCTTGGTCTTTCCCATGTGTCCTTAGTTAATCAAGGAGACACATGGCTTACACTTGGGGCGTCCCCCCCCCCCCCCCCCCCCCCCTCCCCTCTTCCCAACGATGGTGTCTAGGGTTTCCATGAGATGGATACCATCCATCTCCCCCTTTCACTCACGTAGGCCTCTTCTAATTCCATGTGACTCACTTGCTTATTTGAACTCACTTCCCATTCAACTCTATCCCAACTCACTTTATTGTTCTCGAACTCATTTCCATATAACTCAAATGATTTTTAATTTCCAACCCAATGTAATTCAACTCACCACATTTGAACTCATCCATGGTTGACCAAGTCAACCATGGTAGCCGACCATGTATGTTACCTTAGACCACTCGCCACCTCTCTTGATGAGGTGGATTTGGGTCCCACTTGGCCATGCCACTTACATACACTTGCCACCTCAATTGATGAGGTGGATCCCATGCCTTGGGTCTCGAGTGGGCACATGACCCAATTAAATTAAACCTTTACCCATTTACTTTCCGAAATCCATTCATTTTGACCCTATTGGATCGCAATTGGGTAATTGACCCAATTAATTACAATCAAACTCTATCCCATTTGATCATAATTGGGCCATTGACCCAATTCTTACTCATTTAAAATCAATTTCATCCATAAATCTTAAATTCATCAAATTAAACAATTAAAATCGACAAAATCCAATATATTATTATATTGAAAATCCGGGATGTAACAGACTGTGTGGGCTTTTCCTGCTTCCCTGGTGTTGTTGAGCTGGGCCGAGTCGAGCAGAGGGCGGCTCAAGGCCTTAAGGGGGGGTGATTGTGATACCCTACCCCTTTGTGTGTGAACACACCAAACTGATGTAGGAAGTCCCACATCTGTTTGGGAAGAAGAAATTGGTGGTTTATTTGAAGCCACCCACCTCTACTCTTGTGTGAGGCCCTCCAGCCCAGTGGATGGGTAGTGAACAAAATCTTGATGGGTGAACCCAAAGAGGACAATATCGCGCTGCGTACTTTGATACCAGGTGAGGCCTTTTGGGCCTGGCCATGTGGGCTAGGGCCCTAAGAACAAAAACCGTACGGGCTCGCTTGTGTGAGAGGTCTAAAGCGGACAATATCACACTGAGTTGGACCCTAAGCCCTGTTTTCGAGTCGAGTCGTTACACCATTTACATCACAAAAGCTTGTGAACTCTTGTGATGTAAACTCTCCTCCTCAATCAGTATGTAAGCCTCTAATAAACAAGTTTGTTTCCTTCTCAACATGAATCTTAAAACTTTTGAAAACAGCAAAGGCTTCTGATTTCTCTATCAAGAAATAAACCCATGTTTTTCTACTAAACTCATCAGTGAAAGTAATTGAATACCTTTTCTTGCTGTTAGAGATGGGCTTGATCGGTCCACAAATATCAGGATGCACTAATTGAAGAATTTTTGAAGCTCTCCAGGTGCTCTTCTTTGGAAACAAGTCCCTTTGTTGCTTCCCTACCAAGCAATCCTTGCATAGCCTCGAGGGAGACTTAAACTGTGGTAAACCATTCACTATCGTCTTCTGCTGAAGAGTCTTTAAGCCCTTAAAGCTCAAGTGTCCATATCTACAGTGCCAAAGTTGCACCATATCTTCTGTAATTGTGTTGAAACAAGTAGATGTTATAGGCTGAGATATAGCATGCAGTATGAACATTCGATTCGAAGACATCTTCGTTTCCATAATTAAGCCTCTCTCATGATGAAACACCTTACACTTTCTACGTTGAAACAGAATGGCAAGCCCCTTTTCTTGCAATTGCCCAATACTCAGCAAATTGTTCTTCAGCTCCGGCACATAAAATACTCCTGTGATGATCTGTGCTATGCCATTCACCTGCAGCCTTACGTTATCCTTTCCTATTACGACCATGCTTGAGTTGTTGCCCAGCTTCACAGAATTGTCTAAAACTTTCATCAAAATCCGAGAAGTATTCCTTCTTCCCACACATATGATTGCTACATCCCAAGTCAAGGAACCACATATGTTCTTTATTGGTCATATTCATATCCACGTACGCCATCAACAACATTTCTTCTTGAGTCTGTGCATAGTTGGCCTCCTTCTCCTTGCTTGTGACAATTATAGCAGTCCACCGTAGCCTTGTCGAAGCTTTATCTGCCTCTTCCCCTTCCTCTTCCTCTAAAACTTCCACGTCCTCGACCCCTTTTTCCAGATTGATCTCCATGAGTAATCTTCAAAGCGTGTTCTTCTTCAACATGAGACCCATGCGTTGTTCATGCACAAGCAGGCTACTTTGCAACTCATCAATGGTTAAGGTATCTATATCCTTAGACTCCTCAATGGAACACACAACATAATCAAACTTGGGAGTCATGGATCGCAAAATCTTTTCAACGACAGCAGCATCTCCCTTGTCCTCACCATTTGCTTTCATTTTGTTGGCTATGGTAAGGGTTCGAGCAAAATACTCATTCACAGATTCTTCTACCTTCATGTGGAGAATTTCAAACTCCTTTCAGAGAGCTTGCAAGTGTGCACGCTTGACTCGTGTTGTACCTTGATATTTCTGCTTCAAGGAATCCCATATGTGCTTCGTTGTATCCTTCTTGAGGATCGTCTCCAGGATCGAATGATCTAATGCTTGAAATAGATAATTCTTTGCTTTCAAATCTTTCAACTTCTGATCTTCAATGCTCGTCCTCTGTGCATCTGTGAGAACAACACCTTCTGCTGCTACAGGAATCCCATTCTCCACTAAGCCTCAGTACTCTTTGAACGCAAGAAGTTTTCCATGAGCATCGCCCAATGATCATAGTGCCCATCAAATTTTGAAACTGCTGGCTGCACAAATGAATTCTCTATCGTCATACTTCGATTACTACACACGTAGAAGACTGCTGCTTCTAATTTTAATCAGGCCCCGTAACTAAGCTCTGATGGCAAATGTTAAGAACCAGAAAAACTTATGAAGAAGCTACAAAAATTTGGAGAAATCTCTTATCAATTGAAGAACAAACTTGGCTATTATATGGCCTTACATAACAAACTAAAACAAAAAGATAAACAGCTCACGTCTAACAAATCCTAGTAACGTGATAAGACTAAATCAAACAAACATGCAAACGTGCAACCCTTAACAATAGGGACTTATTGACTGAGTGGTAACAAACCACCAAAACAAACCTTAAGTCTAGAATAACAAAACCTAACAGACCTAACCTAATCCCTTTAGTCATTTGTGCAGCGATCTTGGAAGTTAGTGAGTAAATTGAGGATTCTGAGGCATAGAAGATGTTCCTCAATAGCCAGTTTATAAAATTGCAGCAAGAAAGGATTTGATGTTTTGCTCGACGTAGTGGAAGCGGTGCAGTTTAAATGAGATAAACTCGGGTCAAACAATCAAAATGTTCTAATGGACAGGTCCCACATTTTAAGTCAAAGGTGGAATGGAATAGAATGGGTCAATCACTTGGAAAAGATAGGTAGTTATGGAAATGTGAGAGAAAGGAGTAGATGGGTAAAATATAATATTAAAAGAAGGTATTTAAGAAAGATGAAAATGATGTTTTTGATGGCATTAAATGGGATGGAAACCGATGGGACTTGGTTGGTGTAAGGAGTCTCGTTTTTTAAGGAATTGGGTAATCTTTGTAATGAAAAAATGAAGTGGAAGGAGATGTGCTTGGGACGATGGAGAGAGTGAAGTTGCAGGCAAAGGAAGAAAAAACAGGGGAAGGCGATGAAAGACTGGCTGAATTTGGTTCAACAGGCTGACTGGAAGGTGCTGGCGATTGCAGTTGGCTAACGGGGATTACAAAGCAGCGGTGAGGGTGTGGCCGGGGGCGATATTGTGTAGTACCTGAAGATGGGGTGTTAACATCACATTTATGTTGTTTCAATTACACCTCTCTAATTGAGAGTTTCATCTTCTGATTGAGAGTTACATTCTCTAATTTGTACAAATACAGATTTTTCATTCATTGTTGGAAAACAGACGACTGAAAAATCTGGGCTCCGAGCAATGGTATGGGCAGCAACAACAGAAGAGATAACTTACCTGGGATAAAGCCTAGATATCGTTGAGCAGAAGAGAACTTAACCAACGAAAGAGAAGTCTGCAACTTGGCAGAAGTGGAAGATAAAAACTAAGATAACAATTAATCCAGTTTCTGAAATATTCGAAATTATGTAGGTGTTTCTCACCCATTACATCGAGTATTTATAACTAAAATAAAACACAGCCTAACTAAACAAAGTATATCCACCGACTGATACGGCCATATCCAACTAGGTCTTTTGACTTAAGGACTCTGACCGAAGTGTCCCAAATAGATTAGGACACCGATTCAAAAAATAAAACTAATTTAACAACTTTAATAAATATTAAAATAAAATAAAAATAAATAAGTGGAGTCCACTTGAATATTGGAGCCACATCCTACATCAATGCAACCATACCCCATATGGAGGGGTGGTCTTTGTGTGATGTACTTTTTACACCTTCGTTTAGATATGCTAATAGATTATTGAGTCTTTGGTCTCTTTGACATAGTTATTTACAGCATTCATGCTCATTCCTGCAAGTGGAAATCAGGCAACCTCTAGTATCTTGTAGGATGAGGAATTACTCTTCACCGTCGATGTGGAAAGCTCTGCTTTTATTATTCCAATCAGGATTTAAATGCCTCCATAGGCCGATATATCGGCCGATAATCAAATATCGGTAAATACCGATATAATATTTTTCTTTCTTCTTCGGATATCAGCGATATTTTTTTATCTTCTTCGAATTTTTTATATTTTATTTTTTTTCAAAAGAATTCAGAAAAATGAAGAAAATTATACACTTCATGGATATGTAATTTTTTATTTAAATTTCGATCATTTACATGTTAATTTTTTTTAAAAAAAAATTACGAACTCGATAATTTCAATTTTTTTAAAAACAAAATATGAAATTTGTAAAAATGAGAAGAGAACTCTACACACTCTATTGTCCCAACCATACCAACAAATTTGTCACTCAAATAACTATCATCACACATGCATGAAAAAAATCAAAAGAGAAAATATTAGAACCTTCAGAGAAAATAAAAAGACATAAAAGCTCTAAATTTCTGTTGAAGTAGGACTTCTCAATTCCATCAGCTAATTTATAAGTGTGTAAAAAGGAGTGACCGAAAATCACCTATTTACTCTTAAATAACGTTGACAATATAAGGAGTAGAATCCGGTGAAATAACATTGAAAAATGTGGCACTGCATGTGCATGTAGTATGCATACCATTGGAAAAAGAAATCCGCATGCACGCATGTATGCAGTTAAAATTTGAAAAAGGGAGTTGCATGCATGCATGCCATTGGAAAAGAGAGCATGCATGCAATTGAATGTCAATTGTTCCCATTTCTCAAGTTACCGTTTGTGTTTCCTTCTCATTCATTTGTTAGTCTCAGTGATAATTTCATCAGAGTTTGGCTTTTCAGTGACTCTTGAGTTTTAACAAAGGTATATATGGACTTCGCACCAATATCTCTAAATATGAGAGACTACTTTACTATTTTTCAAGTCTCAATCCAAATCAACTGAGCAAGAACTGCTTCACTATTTTTCAAGTCATATTATCTCTATGGATTGGTGTAGAAGACCCTTGTCATGCATGCTTTTGAATGTCAAAGAGATATTTGCAGAAATAGGTAACAATAATTATTTGAATATTTTAATGATGTTAGTTGTAAATTTCATTTTCAATATTTTTTAATAATGCTACTCTTTAACATTTGAATAATTATTTGAATAGCAATATCAGGCTGATGTCGACATTTTTTTACAAAAAAAATATGGAATTTAAAAAAAAATCATGCTGATGTCGGCCGTTTCTTGAAAATAAAAATAAATCAAAAATTACAAAACAGAAAATCATTATTTAAAAATCAGTTTTTCACTGATATTGGCCCTTATTTTATTTTTTTAAAATCATTTTCACCAATATTATATAATATCGACAATATGTATCGGCCGATATTTTGAGATTTGATTTTAATAGACAGGATAACAATTACTGAAGAGGTCATCTTATTAAGAATACTCATTTTGGTGTTGACAATGCTACCAACTCCTGCACTTCCAAATGCCCTTTTTCAAGTCATCATACTATTGCATTTCCATCCATAGGTCTGTTAGGAATAATTATGAAGAACAGCATCGGAAATAATCCACAACACAATAAACATAAATAACAAGCACACTATCAATAATCTGGACAACTAGATTTACGTGGTTCGGCAAAATCTTGTATATGTCCACGGAGTGTAAATATTACTATGAGAGAAAAGAGTTTAAATCCCAAACCGAAGACCCAAGTCCCTTATACACCCCTTTCTTCTTATCACTCTCAATCCCAGAAGAAACAACACATCTTCTGTCTCGTTCTCTAGCATGCTTTGTCACGACCAAACCCAAATCAACAAGATATTGTCCTCTTTGGGCCACACACCTTCAAGATTTTGCTTTGGGCCCGGCCCAAAAGGCTTCTTATTGAGGTGTGGTTGCATGCCTCTTATTGTCTGCATAGACCCCATGTCAGTGTGACGTGATAGAGCCGAGGACAACTTTGGTCTTAAGGGGGGTGGGTGTGAGTATTACAATCCACCCCCTTAAGATCCAGAGTTATCCCTGGCTCTGTCACGTTACACTGACATGGGGTATACACAGACAATACAACACAGAAGAGTAGAGAGCTCACACAGGCCGAGAGTGGAACCGTGCTCTGATACCAATTGTCACCAACTCAACAAGGTATTGTCCTTTTTGGGCTACACACCCTCAAGATTTTGCTTTGGGCTCGGCCCAAAAGGCCTCTTATTAAGGTGTGGCTGCCCCCTTCTCTTTAACCCCTCCATCCCCCAACTGCCTGGGTGATGTGAGACTTTTTCCCACATGCCTAGCAACAACTGGGTGGGTGTGGGTGTTACATGTTTCTTGTGCTCCCCTACATCACCTAAATGTCATATGTAGAATACCCGAGCACAACACCGTGTATGACACATAAACATTCAACCATTTTTGCATGCAGCCATTCCTCTATGTGCCTAAGCCTCTGTTTTAAAGCATTCGCGTAAACATAAGTGCGGTCACCACCATGCATACGGCCATCTCCATGCATATTGTTGTCACCATGTTGTGTATGACCTCATGGCCGTGAGGCATCAATTCATATGGCAATCCTCTCTTGAATATCGCGTGAGAGATATATCTATATGGGCCAATAGTTCTAGTTTTTCTCTCTCTTGTCGTGTCCACTAGAGAGATACACGTTAGTGACCCTTTATTATTCTCTCCCCAATTTCCAACCCATTAAACCATGTGCATACTTGATGTAGAGAGAGAATTTTTCTCCTAGAATCCAGCCTCTTGATGTACAGTTGTACCATGCACACGCTAGCCACTGGATTTTGTGTGTAATTCAAGGCAACACGTCAACAATCTCCACCTTGGCGAGAATTCCACCAACCCCTGGAGATGATTTGAAACCATCTTATGCACTGCATCTGTAGCTCCGCATCTTGTGTAAGATTCTCATCCCCACGCCCTAGGATGATCCACCAGTCTCCAGTGAGAAAGACTAATCAATCTTTGCTCAAAGGGCTCCACCTTGAACATGACTACTGAGATTTCTTTTCCTTCCATCGTGTTGTAGTCCAATAACCCACTCCTCCATGATCGAAATCAAAGCTCTAATACAACTTGTTATAAATAATTATACGGAAAAACAATGGAAACAATCCACAACACAATAAAAATAAATAACTAACACACCACCAATAATTTGTTGACCGGGATTTAAGTGGTTCGACAAAAGTCTACCTACGTCCACAGATGTGAATATCATTATTAAAAAAAAAAAAAGGATAATACCCATACAATATGAATGACTCCATGAGTTTAAATCCCAAACCCAAGACCTGAGTCCTTTGTACACCCCTATTTTCTCATCACTCTCAATCTCAGAAGAAAAAACACATCTTATATCCCACTCTCTAGCGTGCTTCATGTGCTCCCCTACATCACCTGAGTGTCGTGTGTAGAATATTCGAGCACAACATCGTGTATAGCATATACACATCCAACTACACTTGCGTGCAACCATTCCTCTATGCGCCTAAACCTTTTGGTCTCGAAGCCTGCGCTTAAACACACGTCCGGTCACCATCATGCATATGGCCGTCATTATGCATACGCCATGCACACGCTGTCTCTATGTATACACCATGCATACGGCCATCTCCATGCATACGCCATGCATACGGCCATCTCCATGCATATCACTAAGCATATGGCCATCTCTATGCATATCACCATGCATACAAGGCCATCTCTATGCATATTGTTGTCATCGTGCTGTGTACGGCCTCATGGTCGTGAGGCCTCAATTCATGAGGCCATCATCTCTTGAATACCGTGTGAGAGATATATTCCATACGCGCCAAGTGAGAGATACATGTTGGAGACCCCTTGTTTTACTCTCCAAAATATCCAAGAGATAATACCGTGTATATATTTGATTTAGAAAGAGAAGTTTTCTCCTACAATCCAACCTCTTCATGTACAACTGTACCATGCAGATGCCAACCACTCGGTTCAACAGCCACTCAGTTTTCTGTGTGTAATTCAAGCCAACACATCGACAAGGTCATTATCAAACAATGGGGCTATGTGTTTCAAGCCTAATGATTTGTTCTCTTTCAATTTACTAGTAGAGTGGAAATCTTCATCTCAAATAGATATTGAAGAGAGTTTAGCACTATTGTTCTCTCTGCTCTGTATTCTCCATTAAATGTTGCCCTAAATATTTCTTGTCTTCTCATTCCTTAAATTACATGCCACTTTTCATCTTTGATGTCTTCTCTAGTTGAAGAGCTACTTGTTGAAGACAATTTCCATATTGGATTCAAATTTCTAAGAAATCAAAATAGATTGCACAAAAATGGGTTATTGCGGTGAAATTTAGGGTTTTCTAGTCTTAATGTTCAAATGGAATAAGAAAAAGAAAAACGAACAACGCCTTTTTCTGGGGGCTTTTTATAAACATCTCTATTTGTAGTAGTACACATGCGATAGTGGGGCAATAGTGAGAAATATGGCACTTCTCATTTCCGTGACATTAGGGTCGTCTTAACCATAAGACGACTTAGGTGGTCGCCTTAGGCCCCCTTAAAAAAAATGCCCACACGTTTTACTGCTACCACAAAACTCTAATGTTAGAAAGTCACTCATGTTACCGACTTACCTGCAAAATCCTAAAAAAAATATCACCGCAAGCCCCCACCCTTTTTAAGTACTCGCATACTTTATGTTTTCTGCCTCTCCTTTCTCTCTCGACAAAGATTGACTATCGCTCTCCTCTCTCTCGACGAAGATTTTGAAAGCCTCTCCAGAATCCCATCTACTTCTCGTGGGTTCTCCGACATGTTTTTGGATCATTTGGGTGGTGCCGATGTCTCCATCCCAACTGGCCTCAGCCTTGTAGAGCTTCTGGTCTTCTGGACTCTCATGTCCTCTCCTCTTCTAATGTAAGTAGTCATTTCATCCTCAAGTTACAAATATCGGCCGAAATATGAAATTTCCACTTTTATTTGTTTGGATATCCAAGGATCTGTAATGAGTTTTTTCTAGTATATTAAAAAGTACTTTAGAAATACTGATAAATTGGGTTGGGCCGAAGTTTCAACTTAAATTTCAAAATTTGGGTGAAATTTGATTGAGACTCTGATCTGAAAAAAAACGTTTTAAAAAGGGGCCTCAAAAGCCAAAAGATTAGTTAATTTTCATGATTTCATCAGCCTAATCCAAGCTTTAAATACTAAATTTCATCGATATCATAAATTATTTCATTCTTTCCGCTTTCAGCCTAATTCATTTAAGTGGCTTTTTCATCTCTTCCACTTTTAAATAATGTCCAAAGTCCCAAACTTATCTCCTTCATAACTCGTATTTTTTAGATAAGTTAAAAAAAAAAAATTTGATGAACAAAGTCTTATTTTTTTAGATTTTGATAAGTATAATTTGAAATAAGATTTGATTAGTAAAGATTCAAATTACGGTTCTGTTGGTCCTCTGCCTCTTATTTGGAGTAGCCTGTTTCCAACTAGGGTTCGAGGTTGTTCAATTGGTGTTGCACTAAAATAAAGATCTTGACTAGAGTGAAACTTAGGAGAAGGCTCTTTTGGGCTTGGATGATGTGACTTTGTGCCTTCTTTATAACTCTGCAGATGAGTCCATTGATCACCTCCTAGGCACGTGTCCAATCTCGTGGAGGCTTTGGAGTTTTTTATGAATCTTATGGGGGTCTTAAGAGAGTTTGTTGAAGTCGTAGTCTATTTCTCAGGTTAGGAGTGTAATACCCCGCTCCATAGGAGATCTATAATGTGTAGCGTGCCTATAGAGAAAAAAGTCTCACATTGCTATTTGCATTGGAAAGTCCCTAGTATATAAGTGGTAGTCTTACTCCTTCTAACATGAGGTCTTTTGGGAGCAACAGTGGGTTAGCTCGTCAATTGAAAGTTGTGCGGGCCGTGTGTGAGGCCCAAAGTAGACAATATTATGCTAGCGGGACGGGTCGTTACAAATGGTATTAGAGAATGGTTCAACTCTCTGCTTAAAGGTAAGGTCTTAGTTGTTGTGTGTGCAGAGCCGAGTACAACTCTGGCTTTAAAAGGGGTAGATTACAATACCCCGCCCTAGAGGGGGTCTATAGTGTGGCGTGCATACAGAGAAAAAGTCCCACATTGTTAGTTGCGTTGGAAATTCCCTAGTATATAAGTGGTAGCCTTCCTTTTTCTAGCATGAGGCCTTTTGAGAGCAACAGTGGGTTGACTCTCCAACTGAAAGTTGTACGGATCGTGTGTGAAGTCCAGAGCAGACAATATCATGCTAGCAAGACGGGTCATTAGAAGGAGGAAACGGAGGCTTTCTCAGAATCGGTGGGGATCTTGGATTCTAATGAGGCGAAACTTCTTATTGTTAGGAGAATCTTGACCTTAGGTGGTAGCTTGGGGGGAGTAAAATTAGTAATCGAAAGTGATTCGTCCAACACTATCAAATGGGCTAAGGGTTTGAGGAGACCTCCTTAGAGGCTAATCACAATTGTTAGGGAGATTAAGGGGCTTACCACAGGCATGGAGGTTTCGTTCAACCATATTAGTCGATCGGCAAACGGTGTTGCGGACTTCTTTGTCAAAAATGGTGTTGATGGGCCGAATTTAGGCATTTTTCTTTTATCACAAATTTGATTATGTTATTGTGGTTCGGTTATAGTAGTTGCTTTTTTTTTTTCTTTTCTTTTTTTCTTGGGCCTAGCCCTCTTAGGCTCTTTTCATTTGTTCTTTCTTTGTTTCTGTTTCTTCTTTTAATGAAATTTCTTTTTTATCGTTCAAAAAAAAAAGTAAAGATTCAATTCAAAAGTGGTAAATAAGTATTTGAAAACAGAAGTATAATTATATATAAAGCGCATACAAATCTTAAAAAAATACAAGCATGACCATAGCCATAAATGATCAGTCATATCCAATTTCCCATGATTCAGTAACATATCCAATTTCCTTCTATTTTCATATGTTATTTTTTATTTTCTTGTTATTAAATTGTTTTAACACTAAATTCCTATTTTTTGTTGCATCTCAATTCAATTCTAACAATTTATTTTGTCTCTGCAGATCAAGCTGTGACTTTTAATTTAAAGAACTTTGGTGAATTAGTAGAATAATAGAGGACATTACAACCATTCATCAATTCTCTTATTTTCACAATGTCAGGTTCTATTATTCTTTAACCTTTCAATTTTAGTTCATTTTAGTTATTTATAATCTTAAAGGTTTTTGTCTTATTTATAATTATGTTTTATTCATAAATATGTCTAATAGAAGATATGAATCTCGATTTCAAAAACTTCAAAAAGGAGAAGAATAAAAAAAAAAAAAAACTAGCTCAATCTCAAAGAGGGGCTCTTGATAAATTTATAACTAGCAATAAAATAATTAACAAGTAATTTGAATGAAAATTTAACAAATGAACAACAAACTCATTTAACAGAATCAAAATATAATGAACCAACAGTACAAAAGAATGACAATAAACAGATTCATAATAATACTCAAAAAAATTTAGAAGAAAATGAAACAAGAAAAGAAAATGAAATATCTGATTCTATTTCTACAATTAGTTATAATCCAGGACAATAGGAAAACTATATATACAAAAATAAGAGATTTATTAGTAGAAAGAGGTCCAATTTGAGATAAAACTATAAAATTTCTAATGGATAAAAACTCTAGGCATGTCTCTACTAACTATTATACTAGAGTATTTTCAAATGGAGAAAAAATATGATAAAAAATGGCTAGTATATTCAAAAGAGATGGATTTCGTATTTTGTTTTTGTTGCAAGTTGTTTAACTCAAAACCGAATGCAAGTATATTAGTTACAAACGAAATTAGAGATTAGAAAAATCTTAATTATAAGCTTAAACATCACGAACTAACAAATGAGCACATTATGAATATAAATAGTTGGATTGAATTAGAATCAAGATTGTTAAAAAATAAGACAATCGATAAAAATATTCAAGAAGAAATTAACAAAAAGAAAGAACATTGGAAAAAATTACTCTTAAGAATTATTGTTGCTGTGAGAGCTCTTGCTAAAAACAACATACCATTTCATGGAAATAGTGACAAGATATATGAAGAAAATAATGAAAATTTTCTATGTTTAATTGAAATGATTGCAAAATTTGATCCAATAATACAAGAACATCTTCGTCGTATTAAAAATGATGAAATACTTAATCATTTTCTTGGACATAATATACAAAATGAATTAATACATATTTTAGCATTTGAAATTAAAAATACAATTATTAAAAAATTAAAGACACAAAATATTATTCAATTATACTTGGTTGTACTGCAGATGCAAGTCACCAAGAACAAATAACTCTAATATTGCGTTGAGTGAATGTTTCAATAGATCTAATAAACTTGAAGAATATTTTTTAGAATTTTTAAGAGTAGACGATACATCTTGAAAGGGCTTTTTAATGAACTTTTAAATGTACTAAAAATTTAGGACTTGATATTAATGATGTAAGAGGACAAGGGTATGATAATGGATCAAATATGAAAGGAAAACAAAAAGGTATACAAAAAATGCTATTAGATACAAATCTTAGAGCTTTCTACACACCATGTGGTTCTCATAATTTAAATTTAGTATTTTATGATTTGGCAAACTCCTATCCTAAAGTTATATTTTTTTTTTTTGGAGTAGTACAACGTATATATACATTATTTTCTTCTTCTACGAAGCGGTGGAAAATTTTATAAGATAATGTATCTATTTTAACTTTAAAGTCATTGTCACAAACACATTGGGAAAGTAATTTGAAAGTGTTAAATCGGTAAAATTTCAAGTTCCAGAAATTAAAGATGCTCTACTTCAACTGTGTTAAAGTGGTTAATGTAAAAATTATTTCAAAATTTAAAAAAGACCTACAATCATGCCATATTCCTATTTGAAAATTGCTATATAGAAAACTTGAAAACTTTCAGAATATAAAAAATAAAACTTCTGTAGTATCAAACAAAATGTTAAAGCAACTTTTATCATTTCTTTTTCAAATAGAAAATGCCCCTCAAGGGTATTTTGCTTCGAGTTTTTTTTTTTAATTTACGTGTGAAAAACCTCGGAAAATCCAGCGTAAAACTCTCACAGGTGATACCCCTACCCTTAAGACACACCAGATGAAATCATGACGGCTCAAACTTGGTACTTCCACTTCCTAAGACAGAAGATTACCGATTAAGCTACACTTACAAAACTTGCAATCACCATCTATCATGGGAAGATTTGTTGATATTTAAAATAAAAGTTTCAAGTCATTAGGTAAAAGTATATACCACTTTTTGCATTTTATTCAGAACTCAACTTACAAATCAATGCCAGGAGTCGAAGTATCGGCCCTAAACCAATATATGACAATATCAACCTCAAAAATATGTACAATTAGTCAAAAATTCTGAAAAATACAAAATAGAAATTATGAAAATCTATTTTGCTATAATTCTGGTTTAATATCTCAAGCATTTTATACTATTAGAGTCAATAATGTGAATATGAGAGACAAATGCCAAAAAAACAGTAATAATGTCTAGAATTATATAAATCAATAACTCATCCTCATTAAAGTCCCTAAACATCTAATATGCTTTGATCCGAACTTTATAACAATTACACACAAAATACAGACTATCTTAAAAGTAAAAATTCCAAAAAAAATGGAGAAAAATAGCAAAAAACCAACAACTTCACAAACCTTAAATGGCTAGATTTAAGTGCATACAGATCTATTCTTTTGTTACGATTTATCAACAAATTATCATTACAAAATCTCAATTTCCTAAAAGTCCTGAAAATATTGGTAAAATCAACAAACATCATCTAAATTTTCTAAATCATAATATCAAATTTCCTTTAAATTCCCAAACTCTCTAGTGTGCATCCACTCAAATTTTCCACAAACGAAAATGAATATTAGCGTAAAGCAAAATTCTAAAGTATGAAATATGGGTTTAAATACCTTTTGGGATTCTCGAAGAGAACTAGATGCTATAAGTGACAGAAACAGGGAAAGTAATTTCAAGAAAAAAATCCCATAAAAATGGTTTGAACTCAAAATTGACCCGCTGATACATGGTTGAGAAAGTATCAACAATGTGAGGCCATATCATATATTAGCAAATACTTGTCAACTAGACTTAAAACTGATGTAAATGGCCAATATATATTGTACCAGCCGATCTTCGAACCCCTACTAGCTAGCTACTCATTGTTACAAGAGCCAATATGTATCAACACTAAATAAGATAAATCTGTTTGATAGTGATGTTGAATTCTATAAGAGCTCCACTCATGAAGAACATGCTTTGTCACTAGATTTATTAAACTAATTATATTCTAATTTATTTATTTTTATTAAAATTTTTGAAAAGAAAAAATAGAAATCCACCAGCCAGCAAAAAACTAGAATTGAATTTGACATATCCATCACCACCAACTAGACAAATATCCAAGTAGCCGAGACCCAAAGGTAGGGCTGAAAACCCGACCCGAGTTGATATATATGGAACCCGACCCGACCCAACCCAAATTCTCAACCCGAACTCCAGAACCCGACCGGATCCGAATTCTAATCCAAATTCTGACCTGACCCGCATTCTGAACCCATTTTAGCCTAATTTTAGATCGATCGGGTTGGATCGGATCGGTTTACTTATAAAATCCTCAACCCGGCCCGACCCGAATTTCATGTGGGTTTTTATCAACCCGACCCGACCCACTGGCCCGAAATTCTTGACCCCCACATGATTTCTCAGGTCGGGTCATGCGGGTTGGGCCAAAACCCAACCCGAGTTGCAGCCCCGTCAAAGGGAAACAATAAATATATGGGAAAATCACTAACTGGAAAACTCCAGATTAGGATTTAACAGACATACCAGTCACCACCAAACAAATAAAAAAATACCCAAGAAAAAGAAACACTTTAATAAGGTTGAATTTAATCAAGAATAAAAGATATAAATACCTTGACAATTTTCTAATCTGTTCTTGCAATGCATGACCAAACGACTACTTACAATTCAATTCCACGGGAACCAATGCAGAATAAAAAAATTGGTGCCTTTAGTTACTCTGGTATGGATCATGAAATCAACCCAAGGACAGGAAGAATCATGAATCGACAATGAAAAAACACAGAATGAACTAATACAGTGATAGGATCACTTATTTGATGATTTATTGTCAGTAACAGGCACCCAGAGTTGGCTGAGTGCCCACATTTTGAGGAAAACACTGTATTTAATCTCCAATCTGAAAATTCCAACCCAAAAGGAGAAGAGTTGTTAACATGCAAGAAACTTCAAGCAGCAAGCAAACCATCTGAAAAACAAAGATGGGGCTTGGTCCAGTTTCATGTTTCAGAGGTAGCTCGACCTTTCCACATTATCTGTTTGGCTGGTCATATGTTATCAACCCAACCCAGCCCATAACTTCTGCCTAAAATGGCACTAAAAGATTCTTTGCCAACCCTTTCCATTTGATTCCCAATTTTTTTTCTACTCAGTTGGAACTCATTCCGCTTCCCCTTTGAATGTGCAATCGAAAAGGAAACACAATCCAGGGGAGCTAAACAATTTGTCTAACGTCAATGTAGAACATCAGCATAGCCTTATTTTGTTTCATGTAGTAACTGGAAAGTGTATCCATATTTGCTTCCATTAAACTGTTGAGGAATCATTCTAATCAAGATCCAACAAGCCCCTTGTGGCGGGCATAAGAAATTATCAATAAAAATAAGGATGCGCAAGCAATTCCTGTGAGGACCACCACCTGTTCAACAACACAACCAAAGGGAAGCACATTGTTTAAACATGAGAACAGCATACACTTACTCAAAAGTCCTATTGATAAAATAAGATGATCCTTGTGCAGTGGCTCACATGGATCCCATGCATGCAAGAGAGAGCCATTAGATCTAAATCAATGATTGGATTTTCAGAAGCAGATTCTGGCCTCAAAACCATGAAAATAAAGCAAATACCACTTTAGAAAACCACATGGCATGTGCACACAGTGATTTACACAAGCCACCAACAAATCTCTCTCTCTCTAACATTGCTTTCTAACAAACCTAATAGACAAGCTTGGACCCGAAAATCAACAGAAAATAGGAGCGCAATTTTATCAAATTCAATCCCATGGCTAGTCATTCAAACTGATTTTTTATAAGTATATATCCAAACATAGATCTTCAAAATCCACCAAACTCCATGATCATAGGTGGACTCCACATGGAGCTCTCGCCATGGGATATGTCGCTGATCATTTCCACACATTGATTCCATAAGTTATTTCCTCCACTTTTTAATCAAATTTCATATGTTCTCTGGAAATCCCAATTTGGTCAATCATTCCACATCCAAGGCAATCGAAGATCCAAAATTGAACATTCACTTCCTAATTCTCATTGAAAGCACACACACAACAAATCTGAGACCATGGGCTGCAGAACAAGGGAAAAATCTCTCCATATTTCTTGTTCTCTCTCTCTCTCTTTCAATCCAATAAACCCAGGTTAGTAGAATAAATCTACACCCATTTTTTGGACCAATGGTAGGTATCCATGTCATTATAGTCTTTTTTGTGTGATGTAGAATAGGGTGCTGACTACACCAGTTTGACTAGGGTTTTTCTTCCCTAAGAATAGTTCTCATGAGACTTTAATACAAACTTTTGATTGTGGCACCCACATTAGACTAATTAATGCAATTCCCCCACCCCCCAAAAAATGGCCGTAAATTGTTCCCCTACCCAATTTCACACAAATTTGAATTTTAAAGGCCATTGATCTAACCTCATGAATTTTCACTGTTAGTAGATAAATGTTAAATTTTGAGAGGCATAAAAACAATGACTTCTCTTATCCAAGGCCTTTCAAACCCACCATCTGTCTCTCTGTCTCTGTCTGTGTGTGTGTGTGTGGGGGGGGAGAGAGAGAGAGAGAGAGAGAGAGAGAGAGAGAGAGAGAGATTTTGTTGCTAGGTCATGTGTTTTGTCATATGCAAAAGCCACTAAAATAGGATGCAGTTTTCTCCCATTTGTGCATAATGATACCTAAGACCCATTGTGCCGAGGATAATCTTGTATTGATAAAGTAACCAAATAAATAAACAAATATGTCCTTACCCATTTAAATATATATCCATGGTTGTCATTCCATGTATATGGGATGTTCATGCCAAATATTGCAGCGACCAATGAATAAATAGAAAGGCACACGGTTCCAGAACTCAAGAAGAGTTCTAGCTGTGAAGAAATGGGAGAAAAGATTAGCAAATCCTAAGAAAACTGCAATCTAAACAATTACCATTAACTGAATAGAGACAAAAGTGTAGCAGTGTATCAGATAGCCTGTTATGGAGAATCTCACCTGAATCAGCTGATTCCGGTGATTGTCTAGCTGCAATAAAACAAAATAAGAGTGGAAAAATACACTTGAGATGGCTTAAAATGGTTACATGCAATCATAATAGTTATTTCTAGATACCAAATTTAAAATTTGATAAATAAAGCGCATTGGACAAATTGTCACCTGGATATTAATGTAATCCTCTGTGTCATCAATGTACTCACGCAACTGAAAGAATATTAACTAGTGAGAAAGTATTCCAAAGTATCTAGGTCATAAGACAAAAAGAGGGGAAAAACACTTGGATCATTCTTAGTTCTAAGAAATATGGTGTCAGAACCATATGCTCATGATTTTCCTTATATTTTTTGAACAGTAACAGAAAAAATTGATTAATTGAAAAAACGAAGTACAAAGAGAGTCGAAACATCAAACAATATTGGCCTAAGAGGTTTAGGCCAAGAAGAGAGAAACAAAACAGCAACAAAAATAGAAAGCGTCTTCGCCTTTTATAAAAACACCACCCCTGATAATAGATTGTTTACTCCATGTTTAGCAAAGAAATCTGCAACCTCATTTGCTGTGCAACCCACCTTTCACATTATTTAGTTCCTGAACTGCAGTAAGTATAAAGGAATCACTTAATCATTCACCAATGCAGAAGGCAATGGACTGACATTTTTCTGGATGATTGGTGCCTACTTCACACACCTATTGGCTTAACCTGTACGTGTCTCTTCCATCAAGGGAAAAAGTGAGAATTCCATGCTATGGTTCAAAAAAAGTATGCCAGAGCTCTAGAGTAACACTGAGATCTAGGCAGTTGATAAAAGGCTAAATTTGTGTACTCGCCATGTATCTTGTGTGTGTGTGTGTGCATGTAAGCATGCGTGAGGGAGAGGGGTAGAGAGAGAGGAGTTAAGAGAGCAATATTTGACATAAATACATAATTGCAAGCATAAATTTCAATTTTTATCATCTACCAATATGACAGCATACAAAATTGTTACATGCAATAACTATAGAGTTCAAATTTTGTTACTTCAAATCTTTGAAAGGCCTATTGGCTGTGCCATTTGATGTGACCAATAAACCTGTGAAGATGATGCCACCATTTTATAATAATAACAATAATAATAGTAATAATAGAAAAAATCAGAGAAAATGAAATGTAGGTCATTGTAATTTCTAGTACAAAATCTGACATAATGATCACTATGAATTACCAATACATACCGTGGTCAATTTGTTTAATGTACCATCAATTTGCATGAAATATGCCTGTACAATACAGAAGATCCACCTTAGCTTTTGCATTTGATCAAATATATATTATAACAAGGTGCAAACGATTACCTCAAGTAACATTTCAAGCTCCTCAACATCGTTTTCGTTGCCATGAATTGTTGCTGCACTTACCCTGCTTGCCCTAGATATCTTTGAACCTATAGTTGGTGAGGCAGGGAACCAATTGGGTACACAAGAGCCACTGACAGGTGAAGATGCACCAGCCAATTTTCTTGACAAGTATAGGTCTGCCATATCATCATCATCATCCAAAAGTTGTTCGAGTTCATCCCTTACCTGAAAAGGCATAGAATTTGCTTAGTAGACAGGGCCTTGCTGCTGTAATCAGGATTACTTAATATTCAAGAATTAGCAGCATGAGGTAAGAAACTAGAACTTACATAGTCAATCTTGATATTAGTGTCATAGAATTATACTTCTTCCAGAGTCCCTCAGTGTACCATAATGTAACATGTATTTCATTCTTGTAGTGCTGCAGAGCAGCATTAGGAGTTGACTTCTATCTTTATATATAAAAGATGATGATAACCCATACCCCTCTTTAAGCAGCACTTTTCATGAGCTCACCTATGTGCAACCCATCTATGATAATGGTGATGAGTCCATTGGGAAGGTCTATCTTGAACTTGTGGCAAAGATCATCTTGATTAGATTGATCAAGCCATGATTTTCAAAGCCATAAAAATTTTGCAAGTTAAGTAATAATTTTTTTGAGGGCTCAGAAAACATGCCTTAATCAATCTAATCAAGATAATTTTTGGTAAACTATAAGTCCAAGCTTAGGCCATTCCAATGGACTAATCACCATTATTACAGGTGGTCACTACATGAAACTCGGTAACAGCCTTGTGGGGCTCACCTCGCCCACAATCACTCCTCCCCCCTCATACCCATCTATCCCCTGTGAATTAGATCCTCAACCAATTTGACCCTATTCTAAGTTAAATGGACCATTGATCTAACCCCATAAAGTTTATATCGTTGGATTAAAAAACTGAATTGTTGGGACCTGATGCTACAGTAACTTGTGGAATGCTCATATTGTGACCATAGTGAGACCCATCTTCATGCATCTAGACTTGCAATGAAAAGATACCTCTGGATTTGTCTATTATTTTCTAAGATTACTAATACTTTGGATTTTTTTGCCCCTCCAGATTTAGAATTCAGTTTTTTCATTTTACAAATTTAAGAGATTTCAGCAACTCAGAACTTTCTTGCCCTTAGATCTGATGACCCACTAGATCTTTTACTTCGGAACCAAACAATCAATCAACTCAGAATGGGTTCAAATTAGGTTTTTATCCAATTCACAAGGTACGGTAGGGTGGGGCATAGGTGAGCCTCATTTGGCTTTTGTCACCCATGGATGATGTCACCCTTGGGAACTTGAGTATTTTCCTCCAAGACCAGTTCTCATGAGTGACGAGACCTTCATGCAAACATTAGTTTGTGAAGCCCACTGGCGATCAGATGGATGCTTGCACAAGGTACTCATTCTTTTCCGTTAGATGATGCACAGTAGCATTGTAAACATGTCTAGCCGAATTTTCAAAATCTTAAGTGGGCCCCACATGCAGAACACATGCATTATACTAGTACAGTATCATTTCTTATCTCTTTTTCCTATCCATTGGATCAGCCACACTTCATTCTATGCTCCCACTACGGGATGGGGTTTGGGTCCCTTTGCAAAGAAAGGCCATTGCTTGGTTTATACAGTTATAGTGCAATGGAATAATTTTTTAGAACGAAGCACATTTTTGTAGGATAAATTCATATTTCATCCAACTGGATATGTTTTCTGAATCGTATAGTGTATCCTTGGGAAACTTTATTGTGAGACCAATGTATTTAATTATTTATCATTTTATGATTGGAATAAAATTTTAGTTATCAATATAGAGAGAGACAAAGGGCAGGTGAATTCACCTTAATCAAACCTAGCAAAGTAGTCAAAGTGCAAGGCGCAGTCAAAGTGCCAAAAGGTCCTAGAGCCTAAGGTGCAAGGGACACCCCCAGGTGCGGGCTTAATTTTTCAAATGTACTTATTTGTATAGTTCAACAATGATACCACACTGCCTATAGTGCAAGGCACTCTTCTTTTTTTTTTTTGGCGCACTAATTTACACGACGACACTCATTAATCCTATAAATACCAACCTACAAATCATTTCTCTCGACTCCTTGTTCTACTAAAAGATCTGCAATGGAATTAGATAATCTATTCACATGATTGAAAGTAAAGTTACTTAGATCAATACAAGAAGTGATCATTTCAATCCAGATCTCAGGTTGGAAAAAGTAATTTGCCTTGTACATGTAAACAATAGCCTTCTCAAGATCGAGAGAAATATATAGAGAGAGAGAGAGAGTAGAGAGAGTAATTGCCTTCTCCAAAAGGGAGAAAGGATACTGAAGCTATAACTAGAGGAGTGAGTAAAACAGAAAGAGGAAAAACTCAATGCACCCAATACAGGATATCATGATTATAAATAGCCCACTCGATAACAAGGAGAGAGAGTGGATATAAAAAAAGAAATTACTAACTCCAACAATCATTGCCAACCACCTAATCTAAAATGGTTGTTGCAATCCATTAACATATTTGAGGTCGAGTATCTATTTATTGCCTCGGATTGAAAGACGAAGAATGATTTATGGGGCTAAATTTATCTTTGGAAATATCAAAAAATTACCTTAATATGGTGGGTCTAGCAAACTCCATCATTCCATCACCTTTTATTCAAATTGTAATGCTATCCATTGTTTAAAGAAAATGAAAAATAATATCGGCCAATGGATAAAGGTTTTTTCCTCCATAAATAACACAATGATCCATTTGAAAGACATTTCTAGTCAAGGGAATGCTATTAGGAAGCTTATTTTGCAATTGTAGGTATTGACAGAAGTTTTTTTTGCAAAATAACTTCAAAAATACATGATTCGGATCTTTGTAAGTCACATCAAACTAAACTTGACCTCATACAGATAACCAAAAATTCCTTACAATCATGGTTTAGGCACCACTTTGGAGATCCTTCAATTACTTCCTAAACACAACTTACAAATTGTGAATCAGTTACATGGATTAAAAGATATAATGTGCGTCCCACCGAGATCACATGATCATCACTCAAATATCATCTCAAAGATCCTTAAGCTCGCTTGCAAATACAACCTATGGCTCTCAAATCCAAGACCAATGAGAAAGTTACACTTTAATTACCCAAACTACAAATTTAGGTGCACTTTACGATCTTGTGGGGCTGATTAAAAGATTTGAGAATGCTTCAAATCCTATGCTAGTAGAAAGATCATGGAATCCACTTTCCAACGCAATTTACATCCCAAATTGGACTTCAGGCAATGAAAATACAAGAAAAAAAGGGAAAAACTACGTAGAAGGAACCCCCAACATGCAGTTCATAAACTGCAATGTGTGGTTCTAGGAACCACAACATGGGAATTTTCTCCTCTTTTTAATGGATTTCTTCGCCTATAAATAGGCTTCCTTGGAGACACTCTGGGCATCTTGTTGACCTTGAAGAAGAGTAGAGTCTAAAAGCTTTTCAAGCACCTAAGAGTCTGATTAAACCTTTTTTGGTTGTGTTTCTATGTCTATAAAATGGGTGTAATTCCTACAGCTGAATATACATACAAAATGCAACATTCTCCTTCTCTCTCAATTTCTCCTCTTCTCCTTCATTTCCTCCTTGTTATTCTACAACATGGTATCTAAGAGCCAATTTTTTCTGGTTTTGGACTGTGTAAAGATGTTCACTACGATTCATCAGCAGGGCCCATTTTATAGCTTTTAGACGAACTAGAGGATGCCCAGTCTGGCATTTTTTGCTTTCGTACCTTAGGTCTAGCCTAATATCCTACTTCAGACCTTGGGAGTCCTTCCATCATAGCCGCACCTAGTCCGTTATTGCATTTCACTGGTTGTTTCAAGGATTTTGATCAAGTGGGGCCAACTGTTGACCCTTTTTCTCAAAAATCTGCTGTATTTGAGCACTCTAGTCTTTTTTGTGATTTTTCTGGCATAGAACAGTGCTTTTGTGTGCTGTAATATTTGGATTTATTATCTATCCATCTACCCACACATATTTGCACTATGTTCGATTCTACATTATCTTTTGGAAGTTCTAGCACTTTGGGGACTGATTATATTCTTGGGCAATCACCTTCAGATCCTACATATACTGGCAAAATCACCACTCTCCTTAATGAGACAAATTATCTCCAATGGTGTTATTCTGCCAAGATGTTTATTGGAGCTCGACAAAAATTGGACTATATTGATGGGACAACAACTAAGCCTAAAGAATCTGATCCCCATTATAAAGAGTGGAAAACCAATAATTAAATGGTTCAATCTTGGTTACTTCATTCGATGGAATAACACATTTGACAGTGTCTGTATGCTTCCCATGGTGAAAAAGATCTGGAATACTGTAAACAATCTTTTTTCTGATCATAATAATTCTACCAAAATTTATCAGATAGCACCTTTCAAAAGAAAAATTATCAGATAGACCAGGAAACTGCTCAATTGCATCAGGGGGAATCTAATATTATCCAGTACTATACTCAAATGAAGAGTTATTGGTTAGCGTTAGACCATCTAGAGAATTTCAACTTTAAGTGCCGTGATGATGTCGGTTACACAAGCAATTTATTGAGAAAAGGCAAACCTTTAAGCTACTTGCTGGGCTTAACCTAAATTTGAACCAGTTCATCCTCAAATTCTTAGTACTACCCACTGCTTTCCTCAATATGGTATACGCTGCCCTATTTCGAGATGAGTGGCGATAGTAAGTTATGACAACTCCGCACGTATAATTTGAACACTCCTCTCTCAATCGAGTAAAGCCCTTATTGCTTATGCCTCACAAAGAAAATCCAGTACTTTTGCTGATTGACGTGATCCTGCTTCAAAAGGATCCAAATCGTCAAAGAAAGGGAGTCGTTCTTGCACACATTGCAAGAAGACCAACCACTTTGTAGATATATGATATAAATTGCATTAAGAGGTTGTTTCATCATCTTCTTTGCCTCCTATTGACATTGTTTAGGTTCCATGCCATGACTACGGTTCTCTCATGCACGATAAGATGCATATGAGAAGTATTCAATCCTCTGAAACTCCTCAAACTTCTCTTTCCCAGGCAGGTAGTCGTGCTCTTTGTGGATCATTGGAAGAAACTGTCGATCACCTCTTCATTAGATGCCCTTTTGCCCAGTACTTATGGACCAATTTTGTTAACCCTATGACGTACCATGGGACTTTGAAAACTCTTGTGATGGATTATTGAGATCTTGGTCCCTCTCTGGTCTTGACACTAGAAGGAAGTTGGCCTAGAATACGATTCCAGCCATCGTCTTTTGAACCTTTTTTTCTTGATGATAGAAGGTGTCCAGGCGTCTCACCCAACAAGTCATTCGGGGCATGTGAAAACCTCTCAATACGCACACACCGGGTAAGTCTACGGGAAATGGCCTTTCATTGGGGTTGTGCGTGAATCGAACCTAATACCTCGCTTCATGAGGCAAGCGCCTTGATCGTCAGGAGGCGAGCACCTTGAGTGTCTTTTGAACTATTTGGAAGGAGAGAAATTCCAAAATCTTTGAAGGGAAGTCCACCGAGGTCAGCGAGCTCTTTCAAAAAGTCAAATGGAGGCTTTGTGTTTGGCTACTTTCTAACAAAGAATTCAAGGGCCTTAAAGCCAACAATTGCTTTCTTTTCGTCGTGGGAATGTTGCATGAGCAGACACCCTCAGAAACCAAAGATCTCGGTCAATTGGTCACCTCCTCCAAGAGGTGTCCTGAAATTCAATGTGGATGGGGCTTCTAGGGAAAAATCGGAACCAACAGGGATAGGTGGTGTTCTTAGGGATCATAATGGCCAAACATCTTTGGTTTTCACAGAGTCAATGGAGATTAGGGATTCAAATAAGGTGGAACTACTCAGTATTAGGAGAGCTTTGAGTCAACCATGAATTGTGCGATTTTAGCAACCTTGGCCTTGACCATTGAGCAAATTCCGGGGATAGAAAACTAATGATTGAAGGGGATTCGACGATATCTATCAAACGGGCAAAGGGTTTGAAGCGACCTCCCTGAAAATTGATTACCACGGTAAAGGAGTTAGGGCTCTTGTTTCAAAACTTGACGTATCCTTCACAGAAGTCAGTCACACAGTTAATGGTGTGACAAATTTCTTTGCTAAGAATGGAGTCGACAATACTGTCTCTGGCGTCTTTCAACTTTGAGAAAGAAAGACCATGCTTGAAGCTCATCTGTTTGCACTTCTTTGTTTTGTTTTGTTTCTCTTAGATGTATTTCCTCATATGTATTCTCTAGGTCTACTTCTTTTAGACCCTTTTCAATTTGATAGTTTTATACTCAAATTTTCTTTATTAATATAATTCACCTTTGTTACCGCTCAAATATGCATATTGAAATTACCAAGGCAAGAATATCCCATCTGCATTTCAAGTTACTTCCAGCAGTCGTTGGATAATTGACTTTGGGGCACTTGACCACATGGTTGGTATGTCTCATCTTTTTTTATCTTTGCATTAGTCTCCAAATGAAATGTTAGACTTGTTGATGGTACCTCTACCCATAGCAAAGGCACCACTCCATTTTCTTCTATGCAATAATTGCATTGTTTGTACCAAATTTATCCACTAATTTGATACCTATTAGCTCTCTTACAAAAAACCTAAATTGGTCAGTGACTCTTCCCCACTCATTGTGTCATGTAGGATCTATACACAAAGTAAACGATTGGTAGTGATCATGAAAACAGGAGTCTTTATGTCTTCGATACTTCCTTTGGTTCTTCCACGGCTTGTGCGCCTGCCTATGACAACGTTTGGTTGTGGCATCATCGCTTCAATCATCCTTCTGATGTTGTTCTCAAATCTTTAATTTTGTCTTTACAATTTAATAAATTTGTTTGTAACAGTTGTCAATTTGGGAAACATCATAGACCCACTTTTGTTTCATCTACAAATAACAATATCTCTAGTTTTATGTCTTTAATTCATTCTTATGTATGGATGGCTCCTATTACTTCTCAAGATTGATTTTTTTTTTTACTTAGTCACATTTAGTGATGATTCTTCTCGTACGATGTGGTTATATTTGATGAAACATAAACATGAAGTCTTTCATCACTTCTGCACATTTCATAAGTGGGTTACCACACTATTTAATTGTCCTATCAAAGGATTGCATAGTGATAATGGTGGACAATCTATATCTACTCCATTCTTGAAATCTTTGCAGGACCATGGAATTGAATCCAAGACATCATGTCCTCATACCAACAACAAAATGGTGTTGGTGAATGGAACAATCACCATCTCCTAGAGGTAGCACAAGCTTTACTTTTTGACATGCATATTCCTGAATCATATTGGCCTAATTCTGTTTTGAATGCCTGCTACTTTACTAATCGCATGTCTTCACAAGTTTTACACAATAAAGCTCCTAGTGACATTATTCCAATTCATCATCATGTTTCTGTTATACCTCCCCGTGTCTATGGATGTGTGTGCTTGGTTCATAATTTTGCCGTAGATAAGCTTTCCCCAAAATCTATCAAGTGCATGTTTCTTGGTATTCATCATCTTAGAAAGGATACAAAGACTTTAATCCAGTGAGTGGGAGAAGTTTTGTCTCCATGGATGTCATTGTTTTTAATCTTCCTTATTTTTCTAAGACTAGTAGCAGTTCTTTAGGTGCTCTTGTTGTTCCATTGTCTTCTAATGATTCTAAATCACCTGGTCCCTCTAAACCTCTTACTGTCAATCTACAGCAGCAAAGAACCCCTACTTCATTGACTTCCAACAAAACATCCAATGAAGGTCCAAACCAGACATCTTCTAGTCTTGATTTGCCCCGTTGCCTTGCACAAAGGTAAATGTTCCTATACCATCCCATTGAGCATTTTATTAGCTATCACATTGTTTCTCCATCCCACTGGACATTTCTTAGTTCTTTGGATATAGTAACCATCCCTTGGAGGGTTCATTTTACTCTATGAAATCCATCCTAGAGGGCTGCTATGCAAGAAGAACTAGTTTCCCTTGAAAAGGATCATACATGAAACATAGTGGATCTTACACTTGGGAAGAAGCTAAAAGGGTTTAAATAGGTTTTTACCCTCAAGTATAATCCTGATGGATCCATTGCTCAATATAAGTCAGGTTGGTGGTAAAGGGATTTACACAAACATATGGCATCGACTATCACGACACCTTCTCCCCAATTGCTACACTAAAATCGATACGAGTATTAGTTTCTCTCGCAGAAACCTATCAATGGCCCTTATATCAGCTAGATGGTAAGAACGTCTTTCTACATGATCTCAAAGAAGAGGTATATATGATACCTCCACCCAATTTTACTAGATCGAGAGCAAGGAAAAGACTGCAGTTTAAACAAAAAAAAAAAACCATTTATGGTCTCAAGCAGTCTCTGAGGACCTAGTTTGACAAATATAGTAGTGCTTTGCATGCTTATGGCTTCACAAGGATGTCAATCTGATCATTTTGTATTATTGTATCGTTGTGGCTCTGATATAATGCTTCTTATGGTTTATGTGGATGATATAGTGTTGGCTATAATACTGAACCTATTATTCAAGCTCTCAAAAGTCATCTGCATCAAGTCTTTAATATCAAAGGCTTAGGCCCTCTCTGGTATTTTCTTCACATAAAAGTTGCCCATTCAACTAAGGGTATTTTCCTATCTCAACAAAAATATGCTCTAAACCTACTTCAAGAAGCTGGATATTCTGGCTGTAAGCCTGCATTTTGAAGTGAACTCCAAACTGAGTGGATAGTGAGCCTTCCTTATCCTAGTTTCTATCAAAAGCTAGTTGGCACGCTTATTTGTTTGACAATTAACTGACCAGATTTGTCTCATGATGTTGTGGTCATCAATCATTTTATGCATGCTTTACAAGATGCTCATGTTTAGGATGTATTTCGCATTCTGCGGTACCTCAAGGCTATCTTCTTTTTTCTTTGAAAGATAATCTCAAGGCTCATCTTGGCCACAATCTTTTCTACACAACAAAAATGAGATCTCTATTAATCCACTGCTAATAGGGTTAGCTACAAGGACAATCACTAATCAATTTCTAGTTACTATATTTTTCTTGGTTCTCATCTTGTTTCCTGAAAAAATAAGAAAATTGTTGTGGCTCAAGCTGAAGACAGGACCATGGCTAACACTGTGAGCGAGTTCCTTTTTTTCAAAGAATTTTTTTCTTGAACTCGGTTTCCTATATCTAAGCCTATGACTATGTTATGTGACAATCAAGTTGCTATTCATATTGCCACAAACCATGTGTTTCGTGAGCACAGGAAGCATATCAAAATCCATTGCAATTCCATCTGCACCATGTTTCATCTAGACAAATTGTCACGTCATATCTACAATCTAAAGATCAATTATCTGACATGCTCACTAGAGTTGTATCTAGTTCTTGCCATGATGCCATATTAGAGAAATTGGGCTTGATTGATATCAACGTACCAAAGCTTGAGGGGGAGTGTTGTAAGATATTGTATTTTAGTAACCATGTATCTTATTTTACAGGTCTCCAGATCACCATATTGGTTGAATTCCTTTTATGGTTTTTCCCTTTTTTTGTTGAATTTCAATGTCTACAAAATGGGTGCAATTCCTACATCATCAACCTCTGAATATACATGCAAAAAGCAACATTCTCCTTCTCTCCCCCATTTCTCCTCTTTTTCTCCTTCATTTCCTCCTTTTTTTATTCTACAACACTTACAATGGACACCCCACCCATAAATCACAGCAAAGAGATACCCAATACCCTCTCCCGACAGAAAAAGCATTAGACACACACCCCATAAAGTGGTCTCACAGTGATGGAGCTCACTATGATCATGGACTTGGATTGGATTGGTTTGAAAGAAATATGTTTGTATATAGTGCGTATAAAAAATCAACTGAATTGAACAACTTTAGCCATGGTTTTGAAGGACCCGAAAATCTATGGTAGATAGGGGTGCAATTTTATCAAGTTTAATCCTATGACTAGTCATTTAGTCAAGTTGGTTTTTCATAAGCATTATGTGCTTATCTTTCAATCCCATCCAATCCCATGATCATAGATGCGCTCCACATGGAGCTCCCATCATAGGAGCACTTTATAGGGTGTACAGCTGATCATTTTCATATAATATATATATAACCTCTCTCCAACTGGACTAGACACATCACACATTATAACAATGGACCTCAACACACAAGACCCATCCTCACCACTACTCTATCCATAACTAAATCCCTCTCCCAAACCATATTTATGATAGAACACTTCACAACTTAAGAGGTCGTTTGTCCATTTCCTCAAGGGAAACAATTCCATGATAAAACTATACTGCGTCTATTCATACTATCCAACAAGTGCTATGAAACCTCTCTCCAACCATATTAGACACATTACACATTACAACAATGGACCTCAACACATTAGACCCATCCTCACCACTTCTATCCATAACTAAATCCCTCTCCCAAACCATATTTATGGCAGAACACTTCCTAACTTAAGAGGTTGTTTGTCCATTTCCTCAAGGAAAACAATTCCATGGATAAAACTATATTGGGTTCTATTCATATTATCCAGCAAGTGCTATGAAATCCAGCCTCAACTCGGGTTATGAAAACATAATATTTTGGTTGTTTACGTCAAAATCTTTATTTTCATTGAAAATGAACAAAGCATTGACTTGGCAAGAAAGGAAAACCTCTTTATTTTCCTCGATAAATTTTCCTATCCCCCCCACGGGAAATGGATTCTTTTGAAGAAAAGGTAAATGTCACGTTTCTTGTGGTCTTGACAAAGAGCCCTCATTCCATGAAAGAAGAAAGGACCTCATTTTCCATGCTCCTTATTTTTCAAAGCTGGAAAATGACAAACCCCTAAGACATTGACCACTTTCCCATATCTCCCCATTTATGTTCATAATTTTAGATAATCCCTAATGTCCATCCTTTTTAGCTTTCATCACATCATCCCATTCAACAAGTTAGACCTCTTTTTATCACCCTGATATTTTCAACAATGTTGTCAAACTCGAATTGCATCGTGAATCGGTCGAGAGGTATGAATCGTGAATCGTAAGTCATAGAATCGTAAGATTTGTAATGTTTTTTTCTAAAATTATTCTATAAACTATAAATATACGTAACATTCATTGTTAAATTATTCTATAAATTATAAAAAATCGGTCAAGCAATTGTCCTCTCCAATTTGACACTTATTATCCATCGTAAATAACCATAAAAAAACACAAAAATATATTTATATAAGATTTAAATATAAATATTAAGTATTGAGAAATTTAAAAAATCAATAAATAAATCAAAGGCATTTAAATAAATCTAAATAGCATTCATCAAATAAAAGATTTCTAAAAAATAAAAAATTGTTTTTTAGAGATTTTTTTTTTTAAATAGATACAAAAGATTGAAAAAAATAAAAAAGATGGCAAAAAATAAAAATAAGAAAAATAAACATGTGAAAAACAAGAGAAATAAATATTTGATTAAAAAGAGAAGTACTAGAGAACATCACTCGAAAAAAAAAAGAAAAAAAAAAAGAAATAATACAGGTTAGAACGAAACTTACAAAGAAGAATATGAGTCAGGAAAGCCCTTGAAATACCGAGACTTGCGGCACTTGCCGAACGTGATAATTGAAACAGAAGAAAAACAAAGAAAAGCCACGCAAACCCTAACAATAAAGCGACGGAAACCCTACGAATAGAGCTTGCGGCAGCACCTAAAAGTCTGAAACAAGAAGAAAAAAGGAGAAAGCAGAAACGAAAGGAAGAAGAGAAAAAAAAAAGAGGCCTACGACGAAAGGTATTTTCTACTTCCCTTCTTCCTCCTCTCTCTAACCTCAAATTGCACGAATCTCCAATTTGTCAACCCCAGAATCGCACGATTTTAGCCTTTTTGCGTTTTTCCTGCCGATTCAAATCAAGACATGCACCGATTCGAACCGTGAATCGTGCTCTTTTAACACTGATTTTCAATGACTTATAATAGACCTAAGGGGCATAAACTGGCTAGATTTGAGCCAAAACAATGTAGTACTAAGCCCAATGGAAAGCACAAGTGATGCATCATGACACAAGCAACTTTCATGTGTTTTCGGTTTTTGACCTATGCTTTTAACTATGGGGTCTTTTTTTTTCATTGATAATGGTTTTCTATGATTGGGAATTTAACTACAAGTAGGAGGACCTAGTATTGGTATGTGATATGGGAGCAACAAAGCAACACCTTTTTTTTATATGTTATAGTTTTATGCAAATGATGTGTTTGCACTTTCAGGCCTAAATATACACCCCAAGCTTGATTAGCATTCAGGCTAAAAATTGATGCTCAGCCCTCTTTCTCAAGTTGTCCATATCAGTCTTTCGAACTTTTAGGTGCCATTTGCATCCCTAAAGAAATACTTGTCAGTGTTGATTTAATGACATTTAGTTCTGCTTCCACACGCCTAATTTCTTTTTGAATATCTCACAATTGTCCTACAAAGACCATAATGTTTCCTCTACCAACAAAATTACCAAATAAAAGGAAACTATATGTTTCAACTCCCTTGTCCTACATTTTCCCAATCCAAATGATCTAATAGTATAATACATCTCTAATATATCATGTATCACTAACCTTAAGTGACGTGGCATATAATAAGAATCATGTATGGGGTAAAAAAGTGGATACAACATACATATTTTTAATAATTAAAAAACTCACTCAAATAAGATACAAAGTTACCAAGCATTTCCCCCTTCATGGGAAAATCCCAAAGAAGAAAATTTAACCAGCAGCAACCTATGCCGACAATAGAAATCATTGAAAATTCAAACATAAAATAGAACAATACACTCCATATATTCAAGACGAAAGCTATATTAAATTTATGGTGTTAACTGGAAATGGGCCACACCGCAAAACCAAAAAAAGTACCTTTTGAACACGAGCAGTCAACCTAGTCATGGCACTTTTCAACTTACGCACCCGATCCAAGTTGCGACTGCTGATCTACATATATTAGGGTAGTCATTAACAAACAAGTCTAGAAGAAAAATAAAGTAGGGCACACAATCAAACAAATAACTAGGACCACAATTTCAATAACAAATACAAAATTATTCTAGAAAAACAAATGTCTTCCAATGACTCACCAGTACTAGTAGCATCTTAAGTTCCTATGACAGCTTTTTGAAGTTGTCATTTTGAAACATCTTAGTTGTAAATGAACACATTACAACAAATCATAAATGGAGTTGTGGAAACATATCTCGACTTCATTTAAAATAAAACCTCAGATTTAGGGTAGACTTGAGTTTAGTGACACTAAGATAACTTGCCTAATTTAGTTACATCGGTCAAGTTGGTCAAAAACCCACAATTCCCTATAATTAAGCTCTAAAGGTCTGAAAGCATAAAAATAAAAATAGAATAACTTTTCTGAATGCTACAAAGCAGAATAATTATCAAGTGGTATTTTTTAATGTATTATCTGTTTTTTTAATGAGCACTATTATTTCCTGTAGACCTGCAAGCAGTACCAATTCATCTACTTCTGCAAGTATGGTGATCCTGTGTTCTCTCTCTTCTTCTTTTTTGGAAAAGAAAGGGCAAGAAGAACTGCACCAAGAAAAGTACAACAGAGAGAAACAAAGAGAACAATCAAAGGGAACGCCGAGCAGAAGGGAGCTAATTGGCAAAGGACAGAGAATGTCATTTGACCTTTGGAAAATCAATTTCATGTGTTCTCATTGTTGTAATTGCTAAATATAACTAGTTGTGTAGTTAGGATTAGCTAGCATAGATTTGGCTAACTACACAGCTAATCATATGTAACAAATATGATATTGAGAACACAAGACCACCATGCCTACAGTTGTATTCTATATCGATTTTTTTTTTTTAATTTTAATGATAAGACATACTACTAATTAACTTGATAGGGTTGAGCACGATAGTAGAGCTCAAAAAGTTCAACTCAAATAGATAGGACAAAAAACTTGATCATGATGTTGATGCTAAACTAATTAAAATTTGTAACAACTTCTCTACAATAATTAGCAATAGCGTTGTTTAAAATGTTCAAATTCCACTCCGCAAACTAAAAGAAACCAACAATATAGAACTCTTGAAAACTAACTTAAGTAAATCATATTGTGTGACTTGGCCAAACAAATAGGATCACCAAGTTGGGTGAATTGGGCCAAGGTCTACATGTTCTTGAGCATCTTTAATAACTAAGGCTGTGTCTTAGCGGAACTGGATGAGTCAATCCAGTTCCACTGATGTTTGTTACCTAGTAGGAGGAGGTCAAACAATCAATTTACTAAGGAAGATGACCACCATAAACCTACAAAACTAAATTAGGGAACTAACATGATAGCCATGATATATGGTATTTCAACAATTTCAACCCTTTTTCTCCACATTGAGACAACTTAAACAGATGTTTGGAGAGGAGAATTTTAAAAATATGGTTTTTATCGATTTAGAAAATGCCTATGAGAGGGTGTTGAGGAAATTAATTTCGCAAACATAGAAAAGGAGATGCATCCCTGATTGATGAGGACATCATGGAAGAGGATAAAGATGAAATCGTCCAATTAGATCTATAATTCCATGATAATTTTTATAAAGGTTAAAGGTGGGCCAAAATCTTCCAATTGGGCCATTGAATGCAAGAAATAAAATCCCATAGACCTAGTATATGGACCTACGGAACCATTTTTCGTGTTTAGAGCCCCAAATACTCTATTATGAGGCCCATATGCTTAGGAGAGAGGAGTTGTGGGAAAACCCTAGCACAAGAAGATTCATTCCACCTCCTTTCTATTTTCTCTTGACGACTCCTTTTAGCAATGAGGACCACAAGGATACAAGCTAAAATTTGCTCAAGCTTATTCTGGAGACAAGATCGAGCAAATCAAGCAATGCTCTCTCCAAAATTCGCCCAACACAGAAATGATTATGATGTCACTTTCTTTATTTTTTTCATTTTTCTAATGATGAAATAAAACCACATGGCATTTAGTGAATGGATGTAATCAAGTTAGCAAGCACTAGGAATAGCATACCCTAATTCGCCCAACCACTTCGCAAGGAATTTTTCTTTTTTTTTTTGGTAAGCCATGGAACACTATTTTATACATGGCATGGGCGTCCAAAGTATTCAGCACAAGTTGATTTGAGTTGATTGAAGCTTAAGTGAAGAAGTCTCTTTTGCCTTTGTGCAAGTATGTTGGTTCTTTTGAATTCTAGTTTGAATTTTGTTTGAATTTAATTTATTTTATGCAAGCATAGCATACGAATTTTGCATTCAATTTCAATTTTGAATTGTCGCTTTTCTTTGCATATTGTGAATTCAATTCAAGCAAATTCATTTATAGTTTCAATAGAATTTAATTTCAATGAGAATTTCATAAGGTTTTGCCAAGTGAGATTTGATCCTTTTTCCTTTTTTTTCTCAGAGAGAAATCAGGTTAGGGTTGTAAATTTCTGTTTGCCTAATTTTGAGGTGAATCATCAAGTAGCATTGGAAAGAAATTTCTGGAGTTTCCAGGTTTATTATGAGTTTGTGCTCTCTCCAATTCTTTCATAATTCGGCCAAATTCTAGATCTCCGATTTTTATGTTGAAGACCTAAGTAGGCCTTAAAACTGATCTCAGCCTTTATCACTAATTGATATATTGAGATTACAATTAATTATCGAAAAAAGTATGAAAACAATATGTGGAGAGATGATGGACTCTTGGTCAGAGCTAGACTTCACCACAGGTTTGCTTTGTGCCCTTATTTGTATTAGTTAAGGATAGCTTAACATTAAAGGTTCAAGATGAGGTTCCATTGTGTATGTTGTTTGCAAAAAATTTAGAGTACATCTAGCAGGAAAGCCTTTTAGAAGAAAAGTTAAAGAATAGAAACAAAATAAACTGAGTATGCTTTAATGAGTTACAAAGGAGAGAATGAACTAACAAAAATTGATAATGACAATGTTTAAATACTTGGGTGCAACCGTAAAACCATGTGGGGGATTGGATTAGGAAATATCTAAGAAAACGGGAACAGAGGATAGGCTAAATGTACGCATGTTAGAGGAGCTTTGTGTGATAGGAAAGGTACATGTCCAATAAAAAGGCCAACATATAAGACAACAATTAGGTCAACAATGTTTTAAGAAAATAAACGTTGTGCAATAAAAAAAAAAAAAAGACAAATAGATAAGAAATAGTAATAAAATTATCTTAAGATGGATGTATGGAGTAATTTAAAAAGATTAAGCAAGAAATGGTTGCATCAAAGGAACATTAAAACAGTAAAAGATAAAACTAGAAATGGTTGCATCAAAGGAACCTCAAAGGTATAGCGACAATAGATGAAAAGATGGGGAAATGTTGTTTAAGACGGATTTATCAAAGGCACAGACGACCAAAAACAACAACAACATGAAGAATTGGAAGGTTACAAGAAGGCATTGGGAGAACTGGGAAGGCCTTTAAACACGTGGATTGAATAAAGGACATAGTAAACATGGGAGTGCCAATGAATATTATATTAGATGGGGCAAAATGGAATCAAAATTCAACCCCAGACAGATAGGAACATGGTGGTTGTTGATAATGATGGTGACAGTAATATGACTCAAACCTGTAACCTGTGTGTTTGCAACAATGAATAACTCCTATCTTCGACAAGGAGAGATCATCTCCTAACGATATACATTAAGACACCCTTGTAGGATAGCAAACATGATCACCCAAATGCTCACATGTTCAATCAGAATTGAAAAAAACATAAATTGATAAGGGAATTTTCTTTTACCTTGGAGGTCAGCTCATCCAAAGCTGGGTAAGCAGCAGTCTCTAGTTCAGTGGTGCGTGCATCTAGAAAACTACAAATGGCCTCCAAAGCAACCTCCAAAGCCCGAAATTCAAATGGAGACTCTGTGTTGAATGAATAAGCACTGTGAGGGCATTGAACAACAAGACATCTTAATAAAAACATTACAATCCAACAAAAAATATCTAAAATAATAATAGAATATAAAAGAGAGTATTATCAGTCATAATTTCAAAAACACTCTCTGTCCGATAAAGTGAAATGATCACATGCATACCAGTGTGCACGGTATTAGGCAACATAATTTCAAAAGCACTTTGTCCGATAAAGTGAAATGATCACATGCATACCGGTGTGCACGGTATTAGGCGACATAATTTCAAAAACACACACTCTATCCGATAAAGTGAAATGATCACATGCATACCGGTGTGCACGGTATTAGGCGACACACCTAGGCATGGGGCCCACCAAACTAGGTAATGATTGTGTACTACAAAGGTCTTTCCTTGAATATGATGCCCATCCAAAAAAAATTATTAAATCAATCAAGCCACGTTTTTAAGCTCTCCAAAACTTGATCAATTTAAGTTCTTTTTTAATTTTTAAAATTTGCAGCTTTCAAAAACATGGCCTTAATTGAGCCTATGAAGGTGATCATTGATGGGCCCATACTCAAACAAAGACATTTTCAATGGACCCACCACCACCCCATTTGGTGATCCCATGCCTAGGGCCTCGTGCCTAGATGTGCGGGGTAATACTGCACTCACCCATATGCAGGTGATCATCCTTTTCTGATAATCATTCACTTTGGGAATTAAAAAAAAATGACATACCATCTTCTTCACTAGCTTCAACATCATTTTGCCCACTCGAATTTTCCTTTCCATCTCTTTGTGACTGACGGAAAGTGTTTGCAGGAGGCAAACGTCTACGAAGTTCCTCAACAATGGGAATGACATTATCATCCATCGGATCTCGAAGCAATACCTATTTCATAGAAATACAAATTAATTAAAATTTTATGATGTAGGTACTTTAGCTTTTACTCTTTTCTGTTATGTTGATCCACCAATAGTTGATAAATCATGACCATAGAAATATATGTGAGTACTTTTTATAGAAGAGTTTCTTGTAGATAAAGGAGATGTTCTAGAAAATGACCATTAGACCAGTAATGCTTTACTGAGTGTTGACCAATTTAAAAAGAAAAAAAAAAAAAGTAGAAAAGGTAATGGCAAAAGAGATTTGTATGCCAAGATGGATGAATTGATTAACATTCAAAGAAAGAAAGGAACAAACACATGAGAAAAACCTTAAAAGTAGCCCCAATAGATGATAAAACGAAGGAAAGATGTTTATCTTTCAAGGTGCTTTGGTCACAAAATTAGGAGGCTAGAAATGGACCCTCAGTGTAAACTTAAAAGGACGCAATAGAAGGAACAAGAAATAATAAGGAACAAACACATGAGAAAAACCTTAAACTTAGCCCCAATAGATGATAAAACGAAGGGAAGATGTTTATGGAGCTTTGGGCACAAAATTAGGAGGCTAGAAATGGACCCTTTGTGTAAAAAGAACGCAATAGAAGGAACAAGAAAGAGAGGTATACCTTTAAAGACATGCATTGAAGGGTTCAGACATGGTGGAAAAGAAGAGCTCAGAAAGTTGACCCTAAATTAATGAGATTAGTAGTTTGCAGCAATGTCACAAATATCAACAGTATTTTCAAATTTATCACATTTTTAATGGCAAAATAACATTATCGTGTTAATAACGCATATTTATCGGCACAACAGTAAATTCCCATAAATTATAGAAAAAATCGCATTAGGAATGCGATAAATTGTAATATCACGATAATATCCCGATAAATTACCAATAAATTCCTTATTAAGATTTTTATTTTATTAATATTTTCATTTATTCTATTTTTATTATTTTTAAATATTATATTATTCAAGAGATTTTCCCATTAATTTTCCGATAAAAACCCGAGAATTTGAAATATCCCGATATTACCAAACGTTGTTAATATCCCGTGAATGGTGTTTGTGACAATGGTTTGCATGGTTATAGACGATATAGTTTTTATAGAATACAATGGAAAAGAAGAGCTCAGAAAGTTGGCCCTAGATTAATGAGATTAGTGGCTAGGACAATGAAGGTGGTGGTAACTGCATATCGGTGGCGTATCCGTATTTGAAAAATATTTTAATTAATTGGGTGCATATCCAACACGTATCCGAGCCGTACCGTCCGTATCTGTGTCGGATATGCACCCGACACCGATACTCGAAGGGTTTAGCCGTATCCGTGCTTCATAGGCTAGAATTTTATTTGACACTGGAGCATATCATTCATTCATTTCTAGCATGTTTGCAAGCAAGTTAGAACTGTGTATAAAAGCCGTTGATGAGCCGTAATCTATTTAGACCCCTCATGACGTACGATTTAAGTTACTCGTGTTTGTCGGCCCTGTGTTATAGTTATTGATTGGGTTGAGATGGAATATGATTTATTCGTTTTGGGTATCTATTCTGGTTATGGACTAGTTATCGGCTTTCTAGGTGACTTTGAAGAGGCGAGTGTCTGGTTGTTCACCCGCCGAAATTCTTTTCAATGAGAAATTGAGCAATTCACTCGGACCATGTATGGCTAAGACTAAATTGTTCGGCCAGGTAGCTAGTATGGATTGGGATAATGCAGAGTCATCAGAGTTGTTGATGCCTCAATGGTATGTGAGTATCCAGATGTATTTCTAGAGAAGATGTCTGGATTACCCCCGTGCAGAGATCTAGATCTAGCTAGATAAATTGACAAAGGCTAGGTTTATTCGACCAAGTGCATCTCCTTGGGGCGCTCCTGCCCTCTTTATTAAAAAAGAAAGATGGTTCACCAATGAGACTGCATTTATTGTCGACAACTGAATAAGGTGACAATCAAGATTAAGTATCCCCTTCTGTGGATTGATGATTTATTTGATCAGATGAGAGGATCCAGATACTTTTCGAAGATGGACCTTCAGTCGAGATATCACCAGGTGAGGGTCAAGGACAGTGTCATTGAGAAAACAGCCTTCTGCACCAGATTTGGTCACTATGAATTCGTAATTATGCCCTTTGGGGTAACCAATGCCCCTACAACTTTTATGGATCTGATGAACAAAATATTTAGATCTAATTTGGATCAATTCAGGAAGTTTTCATCGACGATATTTCGATTTATTCAGCTACCGAAAGAGAACATGAGAAGCACTCGAGAGTGGTGTTGCAATTGTTGAGGGTTAACAAATTGTATGCCAAGCTTAGCAAATGTGAATTCTAGCTAACAGAGGTTCAGTTTCTCATGCATGTAGTTTCAGCTGAGAGAGTGGCAGTAGATCCTACTAAAGTAGAAGTTGTACTGAAATGGGAAAGGTGAAGCGGCGCATCTCATCATGCGCAACTACTATTTTATTTCCTTGTTTTGTTTTCCTTTTTAGTAAGGGTAGTTTGGTATTTTGTCATTTTTTTTTATTTTAGTAAGTGAAACTCTTATAAAGCCTTGTAGCCTTTCGAGGCATTCCAACGATTGATGAAATAAAAATTGAGATTTTCACATCTTGCTCTACGGTGCTTTGGTTTGGCGAGAAGCCGTGACTCTTGGCGTGAAGCCCTCCTCCTTCAATCTCCAGGTACTCGATGCTCCCTCTTCCTCTCTTCTCTTCTTCTTCCCCATCTTCTTTGTTTTCTTTTGAATTTCCCAAACCCGAAATCTGTCCCCTACTCTACAGCCCACAAAACCCAACCCTTCTACTGTTCGATCCTGTTTTTCCCTTCTCTTTTACTTCCGCCCCCACTTTCTGAGCTAGAACTGCTTGCCGATCCCCTTCCCAGCCCTCTTGTGTGCGGACAGTCCTTCCCATGACCCTTTCCCATCGTTGTCAAGCCTTCCTACCTATTTTCTCAGCCTTCGTCCACCTCTAAATCCATCCTATCACTGTCGTCCAGCCCCAAAACCCATCCTACAACTTCCATCTCTTCCCAAACTCCCTTCCTATTACATCTGACCTTTCCAAACCAAATCCCAGCCCTTCCTGAAGCCCTTCCCCTTGCTGCCCATGTTGTTACGACCCTCTACCACCCATCTTTAACCCAAACTGCTGCTGTCTCTGTTTTTCCTTAGCCTTTCTTAACCTTCCCTTACATCTGTCCTGTGTTTCTAGCCTCTATAAACCCTTCCTCTTGGCTGCAGATTCACTTAAATTCCTTTTCCCCTTGCTGTCCAGCCATACTACCATCTGTCCAGGCCTCTACAAACCCCATACAGCCTTGGCAGGCCCATCTAAATTCTTTACAGCCACTTTAGACCTTTCCCAATCCCTCCTAACCCTTGTCTTTTGCCAGATACCTCTACAAACAGCCTCCTAACTGCCATCACATCCACCGTCGCGTTTCTTTGTTGTCATTCCCTCTTTATATTCCTTCCATTGGCACCCAAGGACCTTCTATTTTGAGAGATCTCCATTTTGAGCATCAATTGGGCTTGGTAAGTTACATAATTATTTACCTATCCTAAGATTTATTTTGATTATTTGTGGCTTATATGATTTAATTGTGATTATTAATTTAATTCTTGACTTTCAGTCTCATATTAGTCTTAGGGTTCATTATTTTTCATCCCTTTTAATCTTTAGGGAACCACATTTAGGCATTTAGGGTTATCCTATTCCTTGTCCTGCGCAGCGAATAAGAGATTCGCAGTTTCTTGGGCTTAGCAAGGTATTACAGGCAATTAACCAGAAACTTCTCCAAGATTGCTAGCCCTATGACTAAGCTCACAAGAAAGGGAGCAAGTTTCGCATGGAGTGAGCCTTGTGAACAAGCCTTTCTTGGAACTAAAAGAGAAATTGACTACTTCACCTGTATTGATTATTCAAGAGAGAGGTCTTGAGTATGTGGTGTGTTGTGATGCATCTCGAGACGGACTTGGTTGTGTGTTTATGCAGAACGGCCATGTCGTTGCATATGGGTCCAGATAGTTGAAAGTGCATGAGCAGAATTATCCCACGCATGACCTGGAGCTAGCGGCAGTTGTGTTTGCACTGAAGATCTGAAGGCACTATCTCTACAGTTTACACTTCGAAGTATTCTCTAACCATCAAAGCCTCAAGTACCTGTTCACACAGAGAGAGTTGAATATCAGGCAACGCAAATGGCTGGAGTACTAAGGAGACTTCAACTTCAAGATATCTTATTACCCAGGCAAGACTAATGCAGTGGTTGATGCCTCGAGCCGCAAATCTCGAGGTACAATCGCTAACATAATTGGAGATCGTGATCTAGAGCAATTGGGCAGTGCAGTGTCCCATCCGCCTATAGTGGATCGAGTGTTAGTAGTATAGAAGACCGATGAAGTGGGGGTGAAACATAATACTTTAGTTAGCAATGGTAATGGTCCAACAAGTTGGGCAGTGAGAGCAGATGGTGGTTTGACTTTTCAAGGTAGACTTTATTTGCCACGATCGGAGTAGTGCAGGCAGGAAGTACTTCGACACTTCCTTCATTTTCTTTGTGCAATATATCCTGGTGGTACAAAGATGTATCAAGACTTGCGTCAGCAATTTTGATGGAGAAACATGAAGAAAGAAGTTGCTAAGTTCATAGCCCATTGTTTGACGCGCCAACAGTTAAAGATTGAACATCAGAAGCCTGCAAGTAAGTTAAACCCACTACCAATACCCGAGTGGAAATGAGAATATATCACTATGGACTTTGTGACCAGTTTACCAAGGTCACAGAAGGGCCATGATGCGGTTTGGGTTATCGTTGACAGGCTGACAAAATCAGCTCATTTTTTTGCCATGAAGATGACCGATTCTATGGAAACCTCGAGCCGACTTTATCTTAACAAGGTGGTCAAACTGCATGGAGTGCCAGTTTCAATTGTTTCCGACAGAGATTCACGGTTTGTGTCTTAGTTTGGCAAATTTTTTAGAGGGAGTTGGGCAATCAACTTTGCTTCAGTACTGCGTTTCATCTGCATACAGACGGACAGTCCAAGCGGACAATACAGATATTGGAGGACATGTTTCGTGCCTGTCCTGGATTTCAAGGGTGGCTAGGAAGACCATTTAGCCTATGGGAGAATTTGTGTATAACAATAGCTACCTATCCAGTATAAAGGTGGCACCTTATGAGGCACTGTACGGTAGACCGTGTAGATCACCCTTGTGTTGGACAAAGGTTAGTGACAGAGTAATTTTGGGGCCAAAGATCATCAGGGAGATGTAAAGAAAAGGTCAAATTGGTTTGCCAGAGATTGTTTACCTCAAAGAGTCATCAAAAGAGTTATGCGGATCAGAAGCGACAGCCATTGGAGTTCGCAGCAAAAGATCAAGGGTTCTTTTGGATTTCACCTCAGCATGGCATTCAGAGGTTCAAAAGAAAGGGAAAGGTTTCAACTCAGTTCAACAAACCATTTGAGATTTTGGATCGAGTTGGAGAGGTGGCATACAGGCTTTTACTTCCTCCTCAGCTAGCTCGAGTCCATAATGTCTTTCATGTATCGATGCTCCGAAAGTACCAGCCAGACCCTTCCCATGTGTTAAACTGGGAAGATGTGGACGTGACCGAAGATACAACTTATGGAGGACATGTTCGGATTCTGGACACTCGAGATCAAGTGCTTCGCAAGAAGACAATCCCTTCAGTACAAGTCCTTTGGCGACATCATGGAATGGAGAACTCAACGTGCGAGCGGAAGGCGACGATACAGCAATGGTATCCAGAGTTATTCGACAATCAAGGTGCGTATGTAGAATAAATTTTGAGGGCGAAATTTCTTTAAGAGGGTAGGTTGTAATGACCCGACCCGTGATTTCGGATATTTTTCCAAGTCAAAAAGGGTATTTTGGTCATTTTACAATTATTGCATTATTCTATGAAAAGCTTTATTTGAAAACACAAAACAAATTTAAAATTTTAACTTTAGACCCCGAGTGCATACACCCTCCTCAATTAGTGATTCATCGGAAATAAATATTTGGGAATAAAATAATTCATGAGTTGATCAAGAAAGTGTAATTAAATTAAAAACACCCAAGTTAATAAATCTCCAAAGGATTAAACCTTATCTATATTATTTAATTAATTTCAAATTTGTGAAACCATTTAGTTATCCATACCATGCGGATTTTACAATCACCATGCTTCGATCTAACTCTAATCTCTCCCTCTTTTATGTCTCCCTTGTTGGGAGTTGCAAATTTTTGTGAGAGATTTCGAAACTTTGGCAACTCTCATAGATCACACGATTTTCCCTATTACCTCCCCTTAACTCACGAAAACAATAAAGAGAAATTTGCCTCTTTTGTAACTTCCCATGGTCCCACGCGCTTGAGAGTAAGAATCTCTCACTATTCCTCTTTTCTCTTTTCTCTATTTGTCGTTGACAGCTACCCAAAAATCCCATCCCCATTACACGTTTTGGAATTAAGAGGAATTAGACCGTGTAATGACACCACAAGACTCATTTCTTAAAACCTCTCAGTGAGATTGAAACCACCCTCTTCTCTTCTATTGCAAACAAAGGTCTTCTCACTCTCTCTCTCCTAGGCTCCGAAGGAAACACACCTCAACCAAAGCTTGGCCGAGGCCTGAAGAATATTCTGGGACTCTTTCCTTCTTCACCATCTCCGGATACAGTTTTCTTCTTCCTCTTCTCCCTTCATATATGTCGGCCTATTTCTATTTTTTTTAATCTATTTCTCGTTTCCATGATCGGTATTATCTTCTCTCCTTCTACCTTGTCTCTCTCCCAACGCCCAAGCACCTTCTCTCTCTCTGTGTCCCAACGTCACAGCCATGGAAGGACCACCCAAAGCCACCATGATAATCCCATGCCGTTGATATTCATAAAGACTTCCTATGCTGAGACCCTTCATTCATGATCCAACTCCACCTGGAACAGCCCCATGTTGGTTTGGCCAACTCTATGTTGCCATTCCCATACCTGACTGTCTATGGAGACTCATTCATCCTTGTCGTCCCATGTTGGTGAAGAAACCCAACCTTGAAACAAGCCTACGCCATTACCTTCATGTATTGCCGACAAGACCATGAAAATCCCTCCATACCGCAGCCAACAAGATGAAAACCGTTCATGCATGATGTTGTCCCATGTTCATAAAGAAACCCAAGGAAAAACTTGTAAATTCGGCCATATGCATAGGATACCCTCAATCGTTTATCTTATAGAAATCAGCCATATAGAACCCATGTAGGCCTTTGTCTCTTGTAGAACCCTACACCACGCAAACTACACATCATTCCTACCTTATACACGACCCTCATGCATAACTCCTACAATTTTCGGCCATGCATTTGATCATATGTATCCTAACTCTTGCAACCTTGTTTCTTATTCAAACCAGCCTTTCCCTAGCAGCCAAACAGTGTTCTCCATCCCCCTTTGAAAATCGGTGCTCAAATCCACATGCAATTGAATTGTTCAATTTGTGCTGGTATTACATTCCATCAACAATCTTTGATACATTATGCCACATACTTTAGTAGAATCAATTTTAGAATTTTCAGTTCTGGAAAAAAAAAATTAGAGAGAGTGCTCATGGATATCTTTCATCTTTACAAGTATTCAGAACCAACGTTTAGTGTAGCCCCAAACATATTCCCATGTTCCCCATCCACCAGAGAGGGAGCGTGACAAATGGTATCAAAGCTAGGTTTCGATCTTGGGACCTGTGGGTTGAACCTGACTTTGATACCATTTGTAACGACACATCCCTCCAACACAACATTGTCCACTTTAAGCCCACTTGCGGTGCCCGCACGGCTTTGCATTTGTTAGCCAACCCAAGATTTCTCCCGAAAGGCCTTGTTTTAGAAGGAGAGTGTCCCAAGCTTATATACCACTGCACATTCCATTTTCCAGGCAATATGGGACCTTGAGATCACACCATTCTGGCGACTTTTTCTCTCCCATTCTCACCTCTCGCAAACAAGGGTATCCCAATCCACCCCCTTAAGACCAGAGCCGTCTCCAGCTCTGTCCACACTACAGTCCAAGAGTTGAACCTGTCTCTGATACCATTTATCACGTTGTGATGTGGCCAAAGCCAAGGATGTCAAATTTGACCTTCCCACCATTTCTAGCTTTGAATTTTTAAAGGCGTCAAATCTTATTTTCTTTGCGAATTTGAGTCACTAGACTTACCTCCATACTTCACATTTGGAATCTTTCGTTGAACCCATTTATTGTGACCAGACCATCTTTGGTCTTTCTTTGAGCTAGGCTACATCATGTTAACTAAAACATTTTTTAGTATTACAAAAGGAGCCTTAAAATCTAGGCTTTTTTCAAAAAAAAGTCTCTTAAAAACAAGGCATAAGTAAGGTGAACCTGCCTTAGAGTGAGGTGGGGTGCAAAATGGGTTTTGAGCAACTAAGGTGCGCCCAATGTTGTTAAACTCGGCCCGACCCACAGTCAAACCGTTGGTTCGACCATGACCGACTACATGAAGGGTCGGGTCGCTGTAAAACTCGTCTGGGTTAAAACCCCTAAAAACCCATTGTCACCCGTGGTTTAACCCAGTTTATGTAATAACCCCGTGTCTCATTGGAAGTAAAACCCGTTTCTAAAATATATATAAAAATAATAATTTACCAGCTGGGAATGGGATGGCATTGCCGACTTGGGACTAGGAAAGTGAAGAGAGAAGCAAGAAGAATACGAAAATCAGGGAAGAAAAAAAAAGGAAATTTTAAAAAACAAAAATAAAATCTCACTCACTAATACTTCTCCATTGAAGGATCTTCCCATCTCCATCCACGCGGCGAATGATCGGAGACTCAAAGGCCGTTCCTTACTTTCTCTTTCGCAGTTTCGCTGATGGGTTCCTCTTCTCCCTTCTTCTGGATTTTCTTTCTCTTTTCACAAGATGGCAGCGGCGGCGGCGTTAGTGTTAGATGATGTAGAAAACGAAATTAGGGTTTCTTGAAGAAACTCAACTTTTGCACGATTTTAGGGCTTCTTAATGTAACACACGTGGGCACTTAGCCTTTCAACTCATATGAGGACGTGGTTTCTTAAAGAAACCTAAGCAGTAAGCACCCTTTTTAGGTTTTTAAAGACTTAAAATTTGTTTCTTTATAATTTGATTCATCTATTATAAAGATAAATAAATAAATAGAAATGTGGGAGGCAGAAAATCCAACCCAATAAAATGTGGTTATTTAGATTAGTTAAATAGAAAAATTAAATTCATTTTTAAGGTTATTCATTTGATTTAAATTTATAAAATGGGTAATTCAAATAAAAAATATTTATATTTCAATTTGTTGTCCAGTTATAATTTTATAATAATATTATGAGATTTAATAAATTTTATAGTGTAGAATTTTGATATTTGAGTGGGTTTATTTTTCAATTCAAAATAACTTGAGACTCGTCGAACTCGTCATAAATGAATGAAGCAACTGAGGCTAAATTTTAAAGCATGATATTTTTACAAAAAGCCACAAATGCCAATTGACTTTCAGTCTATTTAGCCATTATATTTATGACTACCTCTGGTGTATTTTATTTCTTTTTTATTTTAAGAAGATTCATTAAAAAATAATGTTGGATTAAAATTATATATGATAAGTCACGAGTACATCAAAATTTGAACCTAAAATTCAATTTTTAGTCACTTGATTTTACTAGTAAAAGTTATTTTAATTTTTCAAAAAAATATTTTTTTTGTTTAAAATTTTATTTTACCTCATCAATTAAACATTAATTATTAATTTAATATTATTTATAATATAATATTCATGAGACGGGTTTGACCATGGTTGAAACCGGTTGAACCTTATTTAACCAAACCTTCTACCAAGACGGTTCGTGTCACGGGTCAGTTTTTAAAACATTGGTGCCTATGACTACTATGACCTATTATAGCAAAATCTTATTATTATTATAGTAAGATCTTCTTGTAATCTTCCTTGATATGTATCTCTTATGAGAGAGAGAGATAGGAAAACCAATATGAGTTCAAACATGACAAACCTGAGCTAAATGATTAATTGAAGCATATTCAACAAATGTAACCAACAAGTGTTGGGGCATCCAACATGGAAATGTTGGCATCAAGTGCAACACATTGAGGACATACAAGTGTCCTCATATTAGCTTGCAATGCTTCAAATATCACACGAGGATTTTTTTTTCTTTTCACATGCATGCCCAAACATCTCAAACAATATTACCAGAATTTCACTTCTATTCGACATTACATCATCTCATGTAGGCATAAAAAAAAATTTACCCTATCCATCTTTGGATATGTAGATAAACCACATGAAAATCACACAACCTCCAATGAAGATTTCTCTCTACTATCTAGTTTCCTTTCCCATTTTACTCACTTGGGTAATAAAATTACCTATTATCCAAAATAGTTTCCCCATTTCCCTATAAAAATCTGTTGTCAAAAAAGAGGAGTAATAACCAGAAATTGCATGCTACCTCCTCCTTTACTTTTTGAGAGGTAACTGCATGTTCTTATCAAAACATACCAATTCATGTGATTCCACAGAATTGTGAAGCAAAAGAAATTAAAAAAATAAATAAATAAGAGTGAAGTTACTCCTCTTCATTAACAGGTGGAACTGGCACTTCTGCTTTTGCTGCTCAATCCCATTATCATCAAGTATTTAGTTGGGAGAAATATCAAATTAACATAATATCTGGTACTAACTTAGCAGTACAATCACATCGTAGATTTATTTTTTCTTTGACAAGTGCACAGTGGAATGGATATCATGAATCATAAATTTTGAAAAAATAATCAAACAGATGAAACATGGGATACATCCATACACGACACAAATTGGTATTGAAAAAAAAAAGGATACAAAACAAGGGGGAAAACCCAAGAAAGAAAAAAGAAATTGTACAAGAATACAAAAAATAGCTCAGAGATTTTAGAGCTTGCGTACCTCCTCGGCAGTGATTATCGCCCTAATATGCTGATCACAAAGTGAAACCACAACCACAATCCAAAGCAAATCAAAACCAAATCAAACAGCTAATTTTATAGAACGAAAGAAGGAAAAGATGGAGAAAATTGTAGACCTCGAGATTGAGAACGATGGCCCGTTCTCGGCCTAAGATTGTAGAAGGGTAAGAAAGGAGGGGGTCGAGGATTCGAAGATCGCGAGCATGGATCTCAACTCGGTGCATGATGGCATACTTGTCTACATCCAAGATAGTTCCCTCCCCAGTGCAATCGAGAAGAATCCAACTCCTCGATACAGCCGTCTTCTTCTTCAGAGCTGCTGCTTGTGGATCTGCAGCCACTAAGAATCCCTCTCGAGCCATCTTGGCAGTCCAATTCAAACATCAAAATGAAGTGGCTTTGGGGAAATTAGGGCTTGAGATTGGGATGGGAATGGACAATTACATGGCCAATAATTATGGCGGGTGGAGAGAAGAAATCACCAACAGCAAACTGGCGTACACAAATTCTCTCCTTCTTCCTCTCCTCCATTAACGTTTATTTTATGCTCTTTCGCTCCTCCATTGAATTTTATTTTATGCTCTTCTAATGCCTTCCTTCGTACAAACACAAGAGTTAAAAGCGGCACCGCAACTGCATGAAAAATAGAACCCAAACAAAGTATCTTACTAAACCTTTTCCTTATGTTTAATTTAAAATATATTTTTTAGAATTTTATTAGATTTTTATATTTTAACCATGGTTTAAATTAAATCACACTTTAAATTTGTCAAAATTTATGAAATTAAAATGTTTAAAATATGAAAATCTTAAATAAAAATGACTACAATAGAAATGAAAATTGGATTGCAAGAATGGTACGGTGAGCCACTTGCTATCACCTAGATAGAAGAGCACAATTATTATCTCCAATTTGTCATTTGTTTAAACATCTGGTTTAGATAAGTATTTATTTAATTAGAAAAATAAAAGACTAGATTTTATATAAATACAAACGAATATATTCCAATCGTTAAATTAGAGAAATTAGATGAACTCATAGTTTTTTTTCTAAATTTTCATTGGTATTTTCGCTGAACATTAGAGATAAGACTAATCCTATAGATAGATAGAACCACCCACAAACCTCCTGTTTCAAATAACTCTGAAGAAGGTCAAATTAAAACCTCTAGGTTGAGTTTGAATGAGGGATAAATTTTATCGAAATTACTTTTAATCGGAGGTTACCTTTGAATAGGAGTTATTCTTATACATGTATTTCTTTAATCTTGTTTAGTAATTATAATGGAAAAGTTAGAACTTAAAAAAAAATTGTTTGGTAATTTTAAAGAGGGAAACTTGATGTATTAATAATTTTATGAGAATTAATGATTTTTAATAAATCTATATAACATAAAATCAAATTAAAATTTTATGTAACATAATAATTAAATATTACCCATCAAGTAAAAACTAACAATGTAGCTTATAATAATATTATACAATTTTTTTATGAATTTCTTCTCATAATTATAATTTAAAATAAACACTTATGTTCCAACTGTAATAAGTGAGAAGAATAGAAAACAATTTTTACAAATAATATTTTAAAATCCTAATAAAAGAATAAAAAATGTGAACAATTTTCTTTATAAAAATTCATAATTTGTTCCTTGGTGATGTGAAATATGTAATATAATAAGCTATTGTAATAGTTTATAAAAAAATCCAAGTTAATAAATCATAACTAAGATAAAATTAATATTAAGAACACAATATTTCAAGTTAATAAATCTAAGTAATCATTTTTTTAGTGTGAAAATAATATCATGTCTTTCTCACATTAAGTAAAAAACATCATTGTTTTTTTAAATAAATTTTTAAATGATAATATTAGCGATTTTTTTATTTTTAATTGTTTTGGTTTTGAAAGTATTATTGAAAGATAGTGCCATTTAAATTTAAACAAATAGTTTATTTTATAAATTTAGCATTATTAAATAAATAAAAGATGAAACCATAACAAATACGAAAACTTTGAAAATAATGATAATTTTATACGTTTAATAAATAAATAAATTCACCTTTTTTTTATATTCTTTACCTTGTAATTATTTATGTAACAAATTGTAATGTCCCAACCCTGGAGTAGTGGGTCAGTAGCGGTGAGTAAAATAAATTTAGAAAAATTACTATAGTTAAATTGATTTGTTAATTTAATTTGATAAATTTATTTGGGGAAAACACAATTGAAGTTAGGGATTGAATAATAGACCCGATTGCACACACTTTCTTCTCAAAGAGAATTTACAAATTTATCCCCTTCGAATTAAAATTTAGTAAAGGGAAAATTAATTGTCAACTTAGACTTTAACTCCCCTAAGTTAGAATTTCAATTGGAAGTATTCTATTAAGAATTTAAAATCAATAAATAGGTTCCAACTTTAATTAACTAAATTTAATCAATGAATGGCAGATTAATCTATGGAAAACCCGACCCTAAAACCCGAGATTCATTCTAAGTCGTGTGGATCCTTTGGAATCCACACCTCTTCGATTCTCCCCTCTTTCCTCATTTAAACACGAAAACGAATCCTATTCTCCATTGTATACTTTCCGTTTTTAACTCCTCAAATCCGAATCCTTCTCGGAAAAAACCAGCCGACCTTACTTGTTTTAAATCCATGCATTGGCAGCCGATTTCCTCTCTGTGTTTTCGATCTCCAAGTAGCGGCAGCAACCTTGTATCCCTCTCCTCTGTACGGAAGCATCTCTTGTTGTAACCAACCACCCCTCTCGAGTTCTCATTCCTCCTTACCTCTTTGAAGACCAAATTTTCGTTCGAAAGTAGCAGAGCAGCACCACCTTGGGACGAGCCTTTCCGTCCGTGTCTCCATGCAACAGCAACAAATAGGTATGCATCTATTTCTTAATTCCTTTCTTCTTCTGTTTGCCCCTCTTTTCCCCGTCGCTGCAACTCGAACCCTGTAGATCTATTGTCAATCAAATCTTAAGGATTCCTTGACCACCTTGCATCAGCCCTGAAATTGTTCCCAAGTTGGGACAGATCTCAGTTAAAACGTGTCGATAGGGCCTTCAACCTAAACCCTTGTTGTATCATAACAGTAAATAATTCCAGGTGTTTGCTTTCCAATCAAACCCAAACCGAACATGTCTGTGAGTTTATTTATACTACTTTTAATTTCAAACTGTGCAGATTAGCTGTATCCTTAACTTTTGTATTTGCCTAAAATAATTGTAGTTTTGCCCTTTCTCTAAAAGACTAACAGGACCTAGTTGGTCCTAAATTCTATACCCATAAATTATAACTGACTGATTTTAAGACTGATTTTAGTGTTAGTTTGTTGAGTACATAGACTCTAGAGAACCCCATCAATCTGATTAAATTGGGACTTTAAAACATAGCATAGTGGTTATTTTTTTTAATTGTTATCTGATCTTCTTAAAGGTTTTGCTTCAGTCAAGATAATAAATAATATGTACCCTATACCATTGTGTTTTTCTTTATCATATGCAACATGATATTATTTTTATCCAAAGTTACATGAATAAGGCCAAGTTTTAATTACGAATTTGTTTTAAAGTACCTATTTTATTATGAACTATAGTTTAAATCCTACTTATTTATTTATTTCAAGAATATGTGATTTGAAACCACAAGTTTTTCCTAATACAAAAGTGTAGAAGCCTTTATTTCAAGAATTTTGGTTCTCTGATTAGATTACATATCAAACTGAATTTGAAGAAATTTCAACCTTCCTACTTTAACCAAAACTTAATTACTTATTATGAGTTAAACCATTTTCTTACAGATCCAAGGCCAAACCTTGACAGTGGATTTAATTCCTCCCTTCCTCATTTTATTTAAATACTATGAATGTTTTTACCGGATTTCCAAGTCAAGTTTTGTTGGACTTTTGGGAACTTACAACAGTTTTTCATACACATAATTATGTTTATATATAGTCAAAAGGAACCAGCCCATATCATAAATTGACTAGTTGATAATAGAGAGATTTTCACCCTTCAAAATGTTAATGTTGGGAAACAGTTTGGGGCCCAATGTTTACCCAAATCTGATCGGTAGAATCTGTCTCCATTTTACCCAAACTAGAGCCTTAGGCCAATCTGTTGTTGTCCAACTTGAGTCTGTAATGTAAAACCCATCCCTTGTCTAGCCCCTAACCTTGGATCCTCCCACGTTCATAGTTGGAACAACATCAATCACATATATTTAATAATTTTCGCGCAATAATTATTTCAAGATGGAAGTAACATTAATGATACTTGGAACTTCACCCATATTCTACAGCACATCCAGGATCTTCTACTTGCTTAAGTTCAAGTTGGGAAGCGTTGAATTCATCACTTACATTTCACAAACTTCTAGGTGAGGGAAATAATTCACTACATACTTTTGAATATGATTCCTTATATTATGTGTTTACGCAATGAAAATATTATATTTTGTTGCGTGATTGGAATATAATTGTTGGATCTATAATAGACTGAGTGCATATTAATAATGGTTGTGATCCGGTATTCACTCACAGTAGTGCAAGGGAGATTTTGGCTAAACATTCTATTGGCCGTGAGGAGACTCAGTCTGTCCGGATCAGGAATCTAACCATTAATGTTGTTGAAAGATCCAATGATTTATATTCGTAGATTGATGATTATTGGTATGGTATCGTTGAATTATTAATCTTGATTGGGCATGTTTGAATGTTGATTTTTATAATTAAAATAATTATGATGCTTGGACTATTGCTATGTTTATTTCAATGTATATGCATGCTATGGCAAATGAGACATTGATTATAATGTAATAATATGCTTAGAATGGAAGTCATAATTCTATAAGCATGTTATGATTAATTACGCATGTTGATTGGCATTGACCATAGCATTCTCATATTCATAGCATTGGGTATGAGGGTGCAATCCATGAGTGTTACTTTAAGTGGGAAGACCATTACGGTGGAAGAGATGTGATATCCGTGACAAGTCATGAGGGTTGTTATTTGGTGGTAGGTTGTGTTATCCTCACTTTAAGTGGGAAGACCACTAAGGCAATATTGTGTTATCCTCGATTCGTCGAGAAGGCCACCAAATCTCGTAGATATAAATGATGGGTTGGAATATGACATTTTGCATTGAGCATTGCATTTTTGCAAAGGCATGAGTATGAAATAAATTGTTATTTATGTTTACTTGAAATATCATGTGAGAAAGTAGGGATATCATATGTTATGTTTGTGTTGTTGTTTTCTTCACTGGGCATGGACCTCATCCCTTACATTGCAGGCAATCCCTTGGACTTGGGTCTGGACGATAATCAAAACTGAGCTTAGAAGGTGAGGAGTCGATGAAGAATACTTGGAAACGCATAGTTTATTGAAGGATTTAACATTTAGATTATAAATTGGAATTTTATTTGATTTGAGACTTTGAGGAATTTGTTTATTTGTTTATTTTAGTTTGTGGAAACTTGGATAATAAATTCAAGTATTGAGTAAATTTGAGAACATTATGTTTTGTCAGCATGGGAATGTAAGTAAGTTCGTGCGTTTAGAAATCCTTATGTGATTGATATTTTATCTATTTAAGTTATATAGAAGGATGAATGAAATGTCATGTCTTTAAGCAGGTTGTAGACGTGAGGAGTTTGGTGACTTGTGAATGTAGTTATGTTTGTTTGAAAGAAAAAAAAAAAAGTATAGCTATGGATTTATGATGTAAGACCCGTTTAGGGCAGCCGATGATCTAAAATTGTGTGGTCAGATCACGTCCATTTAGGTATTGGAAGGCGGGGAGTGACACAAATAGAATTTATAAAGATTCTTTTATTTTAATTAAAATGACTAAAAATTCCAGGGAAATTTTGATTTTAAAAAGTAGAGCTTTAACACAAGCCTGTGTTGAAATACCTTACTGTTTTCGCAGGTGGTGTCAATATCTAACCTTATTTTATTATTATAAATGATGATTAAATATATTATTATGAATATTGTATTATTCTAATGTAAAAAAATATTTAATTATTATTCTTTTAACTTTCAATTTTCCAAATAAATGTTATGTATTTGAATAAATATTTTTTATTTATCTGAATTAATCTAACAGTCAAAATGTATCAAGTAACATTAATCAAAATTAGATAAATTGTATGAAAATGTTAAGATCTAGTTCATCATGCCAACGTGTACAAAATAACGACCGAGTCAAGTCCTTGAGGGATAAATTATATGAACATGGAGCGGAGCTACCAGAAATGAACACCAATGTCAGTAGAGAGTTGGTCACGTTTCATACAGACATGTATCAAAGTGCTTCAGAATTTGAGCACCCACCTAAGCTGTCTTCCAATTGATCTAAGACCTCCCGAACAACATTTCGTGGATCTTCAAAGAAAGATGATGCTGATAGATTATTTTACTAATGACCTAAACATAGTGAGAGAAGGCTAGAAGAATACGTCACAAAGATTATTAATCTTTCGGTATTAAAATAAAATTGAAGATTTGTACTAATTAAATTAATTCCAATAAAGAAATAAACTAAAATTCAACAATACTTATTAGGATATTTTCTACACATGGAAATGTTTCAAACTTGAATTGGCATTCACCAAAATTCAATGTGGTACAAAGCAACCCACAACCTCAATTTGTAGTGTTTTTGAGGTGGTGAATGGAGACAAAAACATGATCTAATGGCATGTGCAAGGAAAACTGTCATGCCCCGCTCTGTTGTGCAGGCTCGGAACACGACTAATTTTTTTTAATATAAAAGGAGGGCCTATGGGCTCTATAGTCACCCATACCATCGTGTATTTTTTAAAAAACCAATTGTGATATGCCACATGTGTGTTCTACATGATAACTCAAACATTTACCATAAGCGTTTCCCTGTACAAATACACGACACCAGAATAACAGAGAATACGTAATGGTTTTATTACATATTTAGAGACACCTCATAGGACGCAATGTTATTACAACAATAATGATAATTTGGTCCGATAAGAGATAACATATAATCTCCCGTCTAACGGGGAGGAGCAAGGTTTCCATATGCCTACTACTGCAACAGGTATTCGTCGATCCCTTCCTCAAACATATTTCCTGAAAACGTAAAGGAGTGATCTCACTAGCTCAGTGAAGAAAAACAATAAACATACATAGCATAATATCACAAAAAGCATATTATCAATCAATTTATGGTTTTAACCTAAGCAGGTTTTTACATTTGATGTCATGTAGTCTTTCTACATTGGGTCATCACCCTAGCATGGTTATTCTACCATGTTTAATGCATGCAACATATCCCTTGAAACACTGTTTTTTGTCTATCAACATGCGGTCTACACTAGGTTGACCATGAACTAGTGCTTCACTATGCCCGCAATACACTTTATTAAGCAACTGGTAAAGGCTCGATGCTTCACACAGTGCGTACCACACTTTTACACTACAGCTATTCACAGCTTAATGCTTCATACAATGTGTAAAAGATATTTACATGCATATTAATTGTAATGTCCCGACCCTATGGTGGGCCCAGAACGCTACTATATATATATATACATATGTATATATATATATATATATATATATATATACATATGTATATATATATATATATATATATATATACATATGTATATATATATATATATATAATAATCTCCCATCACCTAACATCATAGTTGCGCTAGATCTTCAAATTTGCCAAAAAGCCCATCATAAAAAATGTCACACATGCTCTTCTCAAGCGCACTTAAACATGTACTATACAATCATTAATCAAACGTAATACACAGATATATACAATACAACATATATTTATAGTATTTCAAATCTTTCTATCCTATTTTCCAGAAAAAACTCCAAGGGAAGTGGATATGAGTCTCTTTATTGGGTTACTATTCATTTTCAGTTACAATAATCCATTAGTATAATAAAAGTGCACAGGCCACTACACATATTATCTTCTGGAAATGACTATGGAGACATATTGAGTTAGGTCTAGAGATAAAAGATTATCAGGCCACTACTCGTATATTGAGTTAGGCCTAGAGATCACTCAGTGTCCGAACCCTTCTTTTCTACCGAGCGGCGAATTTAATCGCTCAGTTACTGATAGCTACCGAGCTGCGTTTCTGCTGCCACATAGATAGAGAGTATTGGTCTGGAAGTGAATACATAATATATGTATATATAATAATACAAACAAAAGTTTAGTATCACTTTTAATCTAGACAATCACCAACACAAGTAGTTAGAGTCAATTATATTTTAAACTTACAATCAGGCTTCTGAAAACAAATCATCACAATTAAAACATAAATCTTAATTTATCAAAATAAGTAACGTTTTACTTCCCAAACAGTACTTTGTATATGTTTTTAAGTGGTTCTTAAATATTTCTAAGAACGTTATCAAGATAAGGTTTAACATAAACTATTTAACCCACAACAAGATCAACAAGATACTTTTATATTATAACTAACTTAGATGTATAAATAAATACTAATTCAAACTCAACTAGGCTAGGTTTAATTAAAACACACTTAAGATAGATATTTGCATAATTTCATAATAAATAATAGTTTTACATAAAATCTCAAGTGACAGAATGACCTTTAATATTTACAGTAATAGAAAACCTAAGGTATTAAATGGAAATCAAAGACTGAATTTAAATCAGAACTATAACAACTTTGAATACCAAATATAGAATAATAATTAAACAACACAATGAAACTAAGATATGATTCCAATTTAAACCCAAAATAAAACATCTCACCTTACTGTTATTTCATTTTAAAATTTTATTCACAACCTAAGTTTAATATAGACAATTTAATTAATTAAGATACAATAAAAGACCTTAAAACTTTGTAGTAAATAAAATCATACTCAAACTTATTTCAAGTTTTAATTAAACAAATCAAAATAATCAAATCATAATAATACTTCACATTATTTCATAAAATAAAATAAGAGAACTCATTTTAAGTTAAAAAAAATTCAAAAATATAACATTTCATTTTATTCCTTTACTTTAAAATCATAAGAAAATTAAATACAAATAGAAGAATAGATAAAATATTAAAATTACTTATGATAAAAATTAAATTGGATGGCCATGGAACGACTGGGCATTTGCAAGTGGCTTCATTTTTTTTATTTTATATGAAACCATACTCACATGGTGAGGTATTTAAGGATTCATGTTGGAGGCATGCAAAGGAGGAAATGCATGCACGTTGGCTACAGCTCATGTTTGTAGCTGAGTGATAAGCTTGAATTAAATGCTTGTATAAAATATATTAAAATTTATGTTTATCTACTTACAAATGATTATTTTATCATCATTTTCTTATTTGATTTATTTTATTTTATCTTAAACATATATCGTAATTAGTTGGGTAATTTCAAAGATTCACTAAATTAATCTATCTAGCTTAACATTATAAATGTCATAAAAATTTGAAGATGTAGATTTATTTAAGACCCAAATGATTTAATTTAAAAATCATAAAATGCTAAATTTCATAATTTTAAACAACACTTTGTGAAAATGCTGAACTTATAGTCGGGTCACAAAATTTGGCTGATAAAAACACTTTAAAATTTCGAGACACTCGGACACTTTGAAATATTTAAAAATTAATATTTTAATAAAAAATACAGACAGCCTTGATAATCAAAATGTCACTCAATAAAATTCTTTAGACTTAGAATTTTAAAACTAAATAATTTTGTGCAATTTGACAAACTAAATATTACACATTATTTCAAAGGTTTCAACAGGAGAAAGTTTAGATAATTTTAATTTTGCCACTACACTTAAACGAATCAGATCCCAAGGCTTCCAGACTCGGATCGAGTCAAACTTTGACTCAAAACAAAGCCCACCTATTAATTTTTTAGATCAACGGATCACTAATCACAATTAACAGTTAAATTCACATAATTAGACACTAATTTGGATCAGGGTATTACACTAACATACAACACATGATATGGATTAAAAGTCCCATTAATCCATCATGATATCCCTAGTCATCAACATGTATCTCTCACTCAGTCTAATATGCATTCCTAGCATATGGGGCATGGAATCTCATAGCACGTAATTCAACATATACATCTCCATAAAGATAAGCAGTATTAAACCAATTACTAAATTTAATAATATACGCGTAGTTAATTCCCCACATCCCGGGGTTATCAAATCTTTACGTAATTTAAATCTGCATAAGGTAAATGACATAAGCGAATGTAAAACGATAACTATGTTTACCTTTCCAACATCCAATCAATCTTTTAGTGTGTCCTTATTTCAAGATTACACATAGGAAAGCCGAATTCAAGTTCGGACATAGCAACTATTGCATGTGTTTGAGTAGTCGGTTTCAAGATCAATATTTTTGCATTTTTGTACAAGCCCTACACGAAGATAAACATGCAAACACAAAATACACAATACCTCATTCATATGTGGATTTGAGTTGGAGACTGACGTCCACGTGCACTCATCCAACAATTTAACTGATTAATCCTTAGACACATAACTGGGTCCCATTATGTGTTTATAGACAGTTGGGCCTCAGCTCCCAGACATTATAATGTGCTTATGTTCTATCAGTAGAATTTTGAACAATTACATCCCTTATGTATGAGCAGTGTCAGGTATCGCATTCTGGTCCCGTTCATGTCTTTCCATCATTTTGTATCCATGGGTCCGATTATTTTCGTAGAGTTAATTGTTTTCCAATCTTAGAGTTTAATGCAGTATGAGATGCATTTCAAAATAACAGTGTCGTTGAATCTCCTATATGTAAATTCAAAAAAAAAGTGTGGTTGAATCTCGTTAACGTAGTCCGGTGAATTTTGAAAGAAGACTGAAAAGAAATAGTACATAGTAAATAAAATGCTTAGACTTACGGTGCGTATAAAAGCACAAGTATAAAAGAAAACTATGGAAAACAAGTCGTATAGAAATTACACATGTAAATTAATGCATAAAGTAAATAAAATACAACAATCATAAATACGCATAATGAAAATAACACCGAATGCAAGATATTTTAAAGTCGAAAGCAAATAAAGTACTCAGTGCGTCGTTTCAGATTTCTTTAGGCCGAGCCACTAGTTGATGTGAGAGTTCAGCCAAGAAGTGTACAAAAAGCAGGAACAGTCTTTAAACCAGTTTGAAGAGGAGTTTGTTAGGTTAGTCATGGACCAAGACAACGACGGAAAGTAAAAGAAAATAGGAGGTTGAAATTAAAGTAAAAAGCCTAGTACCAGTTCGAACAAAAAGTCAGATGTGTAAGCCCTAACCGGACTGATATGGCCTAGAAAAAGCATAAAAATTAAAGCACCAAACACAAACAATGCAAACAAACTGAGCACAACGCTCTTGGGTCGGACTTCCGACACTAAGCATCGGACTTCCGACTACAAGGAATATCGGACTTCCGGCAAAATAACAGAGAGCATGAAAATACAGTTTTTCCATTTTAAGGGGTCAAAACTCTATTCAGAATCCATCGGAGTTCCGATTCACAAAGTGTCAGACTTCTAACAGAAAACGAAAATTAACAGAGAGTGAAAATAATGTTTTTGCCTGGTATCGGAACTCAAACCATGACCATCAGACTTCTGATGAACAAAATGTCCGATTACGATAGTAAAATAACAGAAAACTAAAAATTCTATTTTTCTACTTAGGTCGGACTTCCCGACTTCAAAATATCAGACTTTCGATGTGAACCCAGTTTTTACAGTGACGAGCAAAAAAACATATTTTTGAATCCCAAATTGGAGTGGCCTCTAAACCCAATTCCAAAAGTTGACCAGTTAGATGAGTTCTAATTTGGTTTTACTACATTTTTGAAAATCAATAATATAATTTGTTTGAGAAGGAGTGTTGATCTTACGGGTACCAAAAGTAAGTGAATTAAAGTCATTTTCATGTTTTCCTCAAAAATTCTATTTTCTCTTCCAATTTTACCACAATTTGATCCTAACTCATTTTAAGTATCGAAATTGGGATAGAGGGTAAGTTTAGGCACCTTGTATTGTGTCCCCGGTGTTCCATGGTGTTTGGAAAGCTCCAAGGCTTCTATCCGTCAATTGCAGGAAAGGGAAGAAGAGGAGATGCAAGAACAGAAGAAGCTAGTGGAGTTGAGGGAGTGTGCTTGAGAGAGGAAGAGAGCTGTCGGAAGTGAGGACCCACGGTGAGGGGCCACTGAGAGAGAGAGAGAGAGGGAGAGAGACACTGCCGTTGGAGGAATAAGAAGTAAAGGGACAAAGGTCCTTTCCTTTTATAGAAAAATTCAAGTGCACTTTGGGTATTTCGCCTGGTTGGCTGAGTTTTCTCAAAAATGCACAGTACTGGGGGTCTTTCTAGGCGAAATCTGACCTCGCCACTTCGTTTGGAACAATGAAGGTAATTCAGTGATTAAACTCTCCTCGAAAATGGAAGTCAAAAGCCACTTGATCTTGAAGAAAAAGTCAATTTCTAAAAATTATTTTAATTCGATGGTCGAAAGCAAATGCTTAATTCTGAAACTTCGGAAAGTTGGAACAACGATTTAAATATAGGTGAATGAAAACATAGATCATCCGTTAAAATAAGTTTCATAAATTCTTTGTTTTTAAAGGTATTTTAAAATGGAGGTTTTGTAAAAGTGGACACTTTTTGGCGTTAAATATTTGAAAATTGGATAAATATTAAATTTAACTGTGAACACCCCAACGATCGATTTTTTAATGCCTTCCATGTGTCCAAATTTGAAAGTTCAATCATTTCAAAAGAGTGATTTTCATACTCAAAGAGTTTTGAGGGGACTATGCAATATTTTTCAAATAAAATAATGAAGTATTATCCATACATGGTCAAATGACCAAAAAACCCCTCTGACTTCAATTATGAGTATCTCGGGTTGTGTTTGGATGAGGGGTAAATTTTGTAGCAGTGGGTAATCAGAGGTAGGTAACGAGGGATGGGTAATCAATTATGAATACCCTTTGCAAGAGTTATTCTTATCTTGTTTGGTAATTGCAGTAGAAAAGTTAACTTACTCTAGGTAAAAAAAAAATTGCAACGGTAAACAAGGGAAACCTGATATATTAACAATTTTATAAGAATAATATTTTTTAATAAATTCATATAATATAAAAATAAAAATAAAATAAATTTTCTCTCTAACATTGGAAATTTTTTCCATAGAAATTACCATAAACATTAACAATATATCTTATAATAATATTATATAATTTTTAGAGATTCTTTCTTATATTTATAATTTGAAATAAACACTTGCGTTCTAACCGTAGAGAGTGAGATGAAGAAAAACATTTTTTACATATAACTTTTTTAATCCTAATAAATAAATAAAAATGGCAAGACATATCTTAATAGAATTCATAATTTGTTCTTTGGTGATGTGAAACACAAAATATAATACACTATTATAGTATTTTATAAAAAAATCTAAATTAATAAATAATAACTAAGATAAAGTTATGAGATGGACTCCCCATTCAACTTGCTGGGATTTTCAACAAATGAGACTAAAATATTTTTAAAAATTATTTTTTTGTAAAAATATTAAAAAATTGTGAAATTGAGTAAGAGTGCTTCAAAATTAATTTATAAGTGAAAATATTTCATACATCCATGTTGGACTATAAACCGAATCTATTTTTAAAATTCTAACTCATTTTCAATTCAAGTCAACTAATTTAGGTCGCTTTAAATTGGGTCACAATCTAACCTTTGTAAATAAGTGCATAATTGGATCTATAAATATTATATTAATATGGTTTAAGCAAAAAGACATTTATAAAAGTAAATCTCCACTTTTAAAATATATTTATTATAAAGAATTAATTTAAAAAATCATCACATAGTGATATAAGAATAAGGAAAGTGTTTTATAAAGCGTTATCTTATTTTAACTCAAATTTTAAAAAAAATTGTGGACCAACCCATATTTTAAATTGATCGGATTAACCAAAATATTTGACAGTGGAGTGAGTCGAACTTGAATTCACCTACTCAAGTTGCACGCAAAATATTTTTTTTTTTTTCTAAAAAGGACAGGCTATGCTAATATAAGTGAGTCACTAAGGTCTTATATCTGAAATTGAATTGAATGATATTTGATAATGATATGATAATTATTAATTTTATAAATTTAAAAAATTTATTAGTACCAAGATTTATATAACGTTAGTCTCGTAAAGCACATAAAACCTTAAAATTTAAACAAATGAAAATAAATAATTGAAAAGAAGATTTTTATTCTCTATCAAATTTAATTACTTAAATCAAATAGATAAAATTTAAATAAATTTTTTATTTTATAATTATAATGTTGAAAATATTTCATTTATTTTAGTAAAATTATTTTTCTAATAAATTAACAAATTAAAAAAAAAAGGATGTTAGATTGAAATTTTATTTGCATTGAGTTCCATTCACAGCTATAAAGGATATTGAGAGGAATACGAAGGGAAGGAAATACAAGAGTTTTATGAATACCACACCAAAGGGTTTTCAGATTTACTAAAAGGGAGGTAAAATCCAGATTTTTTTAGGCTCTACCTATAAGACTAAATGAAGTGTCACACTACCCTCTCACTACTAAACAAAGGAATCCGAGGGTTACCCATGTTCCATTTCCTTTCACCTCAAATAAACATAGCCTCAAACTTTGAAACTCAGATTGGGACTAAAATTGGGCTTTTTAGAAAGCCCACAGTAGAGATCTACACATCTTACCAATCATAAAGCATACTCAGTGACACTAAGTATGACCGTTTTGCCTAATTAAGGGTAAATGTATTACATAAACCTAACCCCATCTACACTTTCATCAAACTAGCCAATCAAAATAGAGGAAGAAAAATTACATCCAATCATACGTAGACACCTAGGTCCTAGTGAAATGTTCTAACCAATCAAAACATGCGTCAACACCTTCAATTGGATGAGTTGCATTTGGTTTTGGAGTTGAATGACGGTCCATGAAGCTCATCTAATGATAGATTGCCAACTTGGAGTGATGATGCGGTTCAACCAATGACCAATCACAAAGCTACACATCCATGCGTTAATGGGAGATTCCATATAGATTGAGTCTCCAAAAAAACATGTTTAATGGGAGAGTCCAAACGCCGAAGGGAAGGAAATTTAGAGTTTCACTTGACGAAGGAGAAAAAACTTGGCTAAATTGGAGAAAAGGTAGGGGATTTATGCCTCATGCATATGCAATCGTTTTGACCTAGTAACCCTTCATGTGGGATCCATCATGCTCCCAAGTGGGCCCCGAGTCTATGGGTGGGGTCCATATGCATTAAACACTCAATTTTGAAACCAAAATTAGATGATTTAGCCCCACCTTTGTTTTGGTAAAAGTGCTCATAGAAATCCACAGCAATGGTAAGATCTCATCTTCATCATTCTCAACCATGATGTCTCCATCAACATTTATTGCATGCAAGCAGGGGTGAAAAATTCAGTCGATACTGTACATATCGACCGAATTGTATCGGGTTTTCGAATGTCGATACAGTTCGGCCGATACGTATAGTATCGACCAGAGAGAGAAAAGTTCGGCCGATACGGTCGATTTTTATTTTTTATTTAAAAAAAAACAAATATCGGTGTCGGTCCAGTAGTTATCTCAGCCGATATTCCGATACGGTCAAATATTGGTCGATATTTGAAATGCCGGCCTAGATATCGGCCGATATTTTAAATACTGGCCGATATTTTTTTTTTTTTTAAATAGCCTTTTTTAATTTTTTTAAATGATTTTTTTCAAAAAATAAAAAAACCACAGAGATTTTCAAAAAAAAAAAGAGGAGAGAGAAAAAATCTCAGGCCGAGATCAAAATTTCGAGCTGAATTTTCGACCTCTGCATGCAAGGAAGGAGGTGGGCGCATGGAGGGATTTTTGGACCACAAAGACCCAACTTAGAAATTCAAATTAGCAACACTCCTTGCTTTGGCGTGTGAATATTCTTTGGAGAGGATTTAGGTGCTTCAAATCTAGCAATAATGAAGATCTTATGATGTAATAATTATTTTTTATTTTCCTTTATGATGTAATAATTCCACATGAATTTTTTACATTAGTAGAGGCCTAGGATAGCAATAAGCCTAATTGGAAGTTCCTTGGGCGGGCATGGGCTCGTTTCTAATTCAACTAAGTCATTATAGCCACTCCTTTCTAATCCAACAAAATCATCACTCTTTCTAATTCAACTCAAAATCAAGGATATCGTAATAACAGTTCTCATAAGACTTTTATAAAAACTTTAATTTATGAAGTCCACAATAGACCCAATAGATCTAATTCGCCTCATACCCACCTACTGTATCAATATCTAATTTAACACCAATTTGATTTTTAAAAGCTACTGATCTAACCTGATTAATTTCTACTATTAAATAAATTTAAAATTTGAGAGCCTTTAAAATGTGGCTTCTCTTATCTACTTGAAATAAAATTTTATAGGCACTATTTATAAATCAAAGTCTTTCAAACTCACTCATACATGTAAACGTAAGTGACATCCATTGGCCATTCTCACGAAAGCCTCAAAAGAACTACTCTTAGAGAATCTTTGTTCTCGACTAAAATGCCCCTCTTTATATCTATTTCCCCCCTCCTTCTCCTCTTTATTGCTTATTGAAGGGTCTGCTAAATTGGAATAATCATTCAGTGGTTATTGATACTCAATTTTATTTAGATAAATTAATTATAAATTTAAGTCCAATAATCCTATAAAATCAATTAAGTCATTGCTAGCGAGAGAATTTAAACAAATAAGTATCATTTAACATGCATAGCCACCAAATTTAAATTAATACAAAAGATGAAAGAAGAGGAGCGATCTAAATCAAATAGATAAAAGAGTTAAATGAAACATATTTACTATAATTAGCATATCAAAATCTGTATTGTAGTTTGGTAACACTAGTTTGTCCCATAACAATGTTATATATATTATTAAGATTAAAATTGAATCATGACATCAAATTAAAGTTGAAATAGAAAATGATATAACACTTTATCATAATATCAGTGTTTATTGATTCAAAAGATTTCATAGAATCAATCATCATTAAACTTTAATGTTCGACAAACCCGAACGACATAACCACAAGCTCTGGATAGATTAATGCTTGAAACACGGATCAATCTTAATGTGAAATTATAAACATCATAATAATAAGATATCAGTGCCCCGGCTTGCCGAGTCACTTATTTGTCAATTCCATTTCTTAGGTGAAGCATTGCCTTGAAAAGAGAAGCCCAAGAATAAAGACTCAAGTGTTGGTTGAAGTTAAGGATTCAACGGATCAACATATGTATGTCAATCACAAAGGTAAATTGGCCATAAATGACTTTAGGTGGAACCCACACCCTAGTGGACCTTTCCTAGACTTAGGGATCATATTGGTAAAAATTAATTTAAGTCTAAGTGGTGCATGGACAATCACAAAATCAGATGGGATAAACATTGGAAATCTGGTAATCTGTCAGGTTGACCCATCGAGTCCACCGACCCATAGGTGAAGACAAGACAAACCCATCGAGGTCATCGACACGTCGACCGGATTGACAGGGGCTTCTGGATTGGAAGGACTATCAGTAAGGGTTAATCTTAGTTCGAGCATATCGTGTCCACCGAACCCTCGGTGACACATGACCGACCCATTGTGGTCATCAATATGTTGATTGGATTTGGGCAGTCTCTGGAAATAACAGACTATAAATTCGGTCTGTTCCCTGATAATCAGATTCGACCTGTCGGGGCACACGACAAGTCAACCTGGGTCTAGTTGAGTTCTGGACGTAGAACTCTGTGGTACTCACAGACAGACACATTGAGATCATCGACCTATCGAGAGTACCAGGACCGACCCATCAAGGGACATGCATGTCGATCAATATCTTCAAGGTTTTGGTTGAAAATGCTCTGTACTTTTATGCTTCTCTTTGATAATCTGGACCTACCCATCGACAAAATTGACATGTCGAACATAAGTCATGTCGACCCACCGGTAGTTACCATTTTATATCCGTTGGAAGCTTAATGGTCAAATTGCAACTGCACTATGCTAGTACCAACCAGTCGACCGGGTAGAACCATCGACAACCCAGAGTCGGGATTTTTGTGTTTGACTATATATTCTCAAAACTTTGATGGGTTTGGTTGAACACCTGGAAAGAGCTTTGAATAGAAAAATCCTAGGCATTCCCAGACATCCCAACTCCTCTCCATGCACTTCACATAGGTGAATCATTTGATAATCCAATCTTTCATAGGTTGAGATTGAGAGAGAGGAAGGCAAACCACTCTAGGAAAAATATTGGTCACCCAATTTCTTAGAGACCTCCCAAGGATTGTGATTACACATACTCAGCTCGTCTTCGTCATTGAGCGACATCATATTGGGAGATTCTTCAGAAGCACGCATCTACATCAAGAGAGCTCAACATGGCAAGTGCTTCTAGTTTGTTTTAGTTTGAAAAATCAAACTTGAGAAGTGGATTAAAGAGTGTTTACTCTCAAACCACTATAAAAAATAGAAGGATAATGATGTAGACCGGGGTTGGTCGAACCTTTCAAAATCTTAGGGGTTGGGTGAAATTCCCAATCAATCGAGATAGGTGGAATTCCTACTCTATTTGTGAGCGTGTAATTCTCCATATAGTGAATTAGGATAGCTCAAGGTTGAGGGAGTCCATCAGTGGATGTAGGAGAGTTTACTACGAACCACTATAAATATGGTGTTATAGGTGTTTGGTCTTTGCTTGTGTGATTGGTATATAATTGGCGCACTTTTATTATCACACAACACATCTTGACAAGTTTGATTTATCCACTGCAGATCGTTAAATTAATCAAGTAATTTTAAAAGGACCAACAAAGATGAAGATTGTCCTATTCACCCCGTCTAGGGTCAATCTTGAACTGTGTTCTAGCACATCGGGAACTTACAATTGGTATCAGAGCTTGAGTGCTCTTTATAAAGGATCAAACCATCCGAATTGATCCGTGCTAGAACAATGGAATTTGGTAAAGATATCAATAGACCTCCTTGCTTTGATGGCTCAAATTTTATTCATTGGAAAATGAGGATGAAAGGATTTCTATGTTTGGGAAGCCATTGTAAAAGGTTGGTCACATCCCGTTGAAGAGACAACCATTGGTTCTAACAAAATGTTAAGACTAAAATTTGAGAGAAGTAAACATCATGGGAATTTATTAGCTCTCAATGCAATTAGGCGTGATGTCTCACCAAAGGATTTAAAGCCCATCATGAACATTGAAAAAGCCAAATATGCTTTGAAGTATTTTGAAAATGTTTAGGAATTGCATAAAGGCCTCACTCCCTCTATCTCTTTGGATAATTCTAACCCCACTATTATAGATGCATACATTTCTTCCGTAACCCCTGTTGTAGGTGCATCTACTTTCAAAGAGGTGTGTGTCACTCGGATATCATGTGGAGAAGATAAGGAGCCCACATATGAGGACACATCACAATCCGGAAGTGATTCGGATGAAGAAGGTGAAGTGAAAGGAAATGGTGCCACCTTTGAATCGGAGAGTGATTCAGACATGGAGCATCAAAATGGTAAGACCCTACATTGTTTTGTTGCCTCCATTTCTCCTAATGATCTTTCAACTTGCCATTATTGTAAAAAAAATTGACATTTTAAGAATGAATGCAAGTTGAGGATATTGCACTTGAAAAATAAAAATGTTAATCACATAAATGCAATGAAGTGGAAGAAGAAGGCTTATGGAGTCTCACACCTTGCAAAGAAGAAGGTAGACCAATTGAGAAGTGAGAGTATTCCTAAGGCAAAGCACCAGCATCCTTTCATTGGTAAATCTAAAAGGGATAGGGTAGGACATCCTCATACCTTGGATATGAGTATGATTATGAGGGTTCTGTCTCATTTCAATGGACATGGGCCAAATGTTAATAATGGAAGAGTCAAAATGCCTAATGTTCAAAGATTTGAGAGGAAAGGTCCAGATAAAAAATTCATATGGATCCCTAAGGGAGAGGACCTTACTCATGCCCTACATTGGTCTAAGATTTGAGCCTAATTTGTGTATCTCTAGACCAAGTTCAGTTGAACTCAAATATTCATTCAAGTGAGTTCAAACAACCATGGGTTGTGTCATGGCACATTTGACTCTTTCAAGCACTTGATTGTACTTGTCCTGGCCATAGTATTAATTTTGCTTGAAGTGTCATAGATATGTGGACTTGGATTCCAAATCCTAAAGTTGGTATCTCAGATGTGTTAAGGCTTTCCAAAGTGGTTAACACATTTGACATTTGGTTGGAATCTCTATTGGTATCTTGCCTTCATTCCATGTTACTCATAGGTATATGTTTTATGGATTGAATATGTGCCAGATGTGTTCATGGCGTTGCATTTCTTATTGGTAAAAACATTTTATGCCATGTTTTGCTTATGTATGTGCATGTTCTATACAATGTAGTATATGTTTCCATCTCTATACTACATTGGTAGAATCTTGATTTCGAGATGACATTGTGCACTTACATTGTCTTGTTTCATTCCATGTTCCAAAAATTTTGTGATCTCTTGTGGAATGAACCTTGCTCCAGCTTGTGAATGGTATTTGTTGGTCAAAGTGTGATCAAATGCTTAAATTTGGTAATCCGTTCATGTACCATTCAACTCAAAGTATTGAACTTAATTGGAGTATTCATTTTTGAATGGTAAATGTGTTTAGAAACATGGGAGCTAAAATGGTGATTGACAAACACTTATATGCTTTACTTGTAGATCATTTCTCATGCACTATTTCTTGATTTAAATTGGTATATCTTGGTGCATTTGAGACTTTTTTGCAAGTGTTTGTTGGTTTTGGCATTTCATGAGGTTTTATCATGTTGAATATGTTCAAATGGCATACTTGTTTCATACTTCATTTCCATGGGCTTATTATTGACATGTAATATGTGAAATGAATGTATGTTTTGTGTGTTTGTGCCATCGTTCCTATTATCATCATTGGTATATGTCTTGAGGAATGATTGTGGTTCATAAGCATCATGTTTTTCTAAACCTAGGAATCCTATCAAATAATATCACACATGGGAAATTATCTTTCAAATGGTAAATTATAAATGCCCAAGGTTATTAAATTGGATTGGATCAAAATTTTTAGTTGGATTCAAATTGTTATATTGATCCAAGATCCAAGTTTTTGTGCTGATTTTAGTGAAATGGTTTGAATCTTCAAATGGCACAAAATTGTGTGAATGTATTGGCTTACATTGGCATTCAAAGATTGGGTTGCAAAACTTGTTGTCTTTTGAACTTGCATGCATCACAAGCACACATTCTTCATCCCTCAATTTGCAAATCTTATAGGGATGTATTATGTCTTTCCATTATCTAGAATTGCACAAACTTGGAAAATCAAGTAGACATTGGAATTGTGTTTCGAGAAGTGTTCAAATAAGGAAAATCATCCTTCTCCAAAACCTTTTGCACCTATATTGTGGCTTTCAAGAACTATTAAAGGTAAATATTAATACCAAAAGGTTTTTGGTAGTGAAAGCCAACATGGTCATGTGGTCCAAATGTTAATGGACTTGGTGCATTGTGCTCTCAAAGTGTTGAGCAATGGAGAACACACCTTGGGAAGTTTAAGGGAAGAAACAAGCTTCCATGTAAATAGATTTCCAAGGATAGGTGTTTGTTCATTCACAAACTCATTATTGGTGTATATCTGTATGAATGAACATGTTGATTTTGGTTCATGCATATGTGCTCATATAGGTATATGATTTAGCATCATCCTTGTTTTTCATGAACTTTGTACTCAATTTGGTGAAAATTTTGTTTCGTTCATGATTTTGTCTCTCATATGTTTTTGTCATGGAATATTTTTTGTATGAGTGTTTTTCCCTCCCCTTTGCATGCATGAGTTGGTTTTATATTGGCATTTTTGAAAATGAAATGCATGAGCCCCTCCTTCTTCATCTCATCTTAGTCCAACAATTGGGACTTGTTGAAGCACACTAAATTTGGTATACTTGTACTTATATGCCCTTTGTCAATTTATGACAAAAGGGGGGAGAAATATTAGAAGCTTGAAAGAAAGCTTAAGTTAAGGGGGAGAAAATTGAAGCATTGAATAAGCTTAGAAGGATGATAGTCTTTGATTAAGGGGGAGTTTAATCAAGACTAAAAAAGGTTTTTAGTCCATTAGTTATGGGGGAGCACTATGTGCTTATGGACTAACATTTGAGGGGGAGACCTATGCTTCCACCTAGTTTGCATTGTTTGTGTGTACAGGTACATTGCACATGATCACAATGGAACTTGCAATCTAAAGCATTGAAGGAAGCTCTTGAAGCATAGAGTCTAGATTTTCTTATTTGAATGTGTACTTATAATTATTGTATCAATTTGTATTCAAATGATGTATATGGGTTGGCAAAGTTATTGAGTCTGTATTCATTAGCTTCTAGGTGTTTTGTCGTCGAAATTGACAAAGGGGGAGATTGTTAGTATCCCGATTTGCCGAGTCACCTATTTGCCAATTCCATTACTTAGGTGAAATATTGCCTTGTAGAGACGAGCTCAAGAATAAAGACTTAAGGGTTGGTTGAAGTTCAAGAGTCAACGGATCAACATGTGTATGGCAATCACAAAGGTAAATTGGCCATAGATGACTTTAGGTGAAACCCACACCATTAGTAGACCTTGCCTAGACGTAGGGATCATATTGGTAAAAATTAATCTAAATCTACGTGGTACCTGGACAGTCACAAAACCAGATGGGATAAACATTGGACATCTTGTAATATGTCAAGTCGACCCATTGAGTCCACCGATCCATAGGTGAAGACAAGACAGACCCATCGAGGTCATCGACACATTGACCGAATTGACAGGGGTTCTGGACTGGAAGGACTGTCAGTCAATGCTAATCTTAGTTCGAGCGTATCGTGTCCACCGACCCCTCGGTGACACAGGACTAACTCATCATGGTCATCAATATGTCGACTGGATTTGGGAAATCTCTGGAAAGAACAGACTGTAAATTCGGTCTGCTCTCTGATAATCAGATTTGACATGTTGGGGCACACGACATGTCAACCTGGGTCGAGTTGAGTTCTGGACTTAGAACTCTATGGTACTCTCAGACAGACACATCAAGGTCATCGACCCATCGAGAGTACCAGGACCGACCCATCGATGGACATGCATGTCGATCACTATTTTCAAGGTTATGGATGAATATGCTCTGTATTTTTATGCTGCTATCTGATAATCTGGACTGACTCATTGACAAGATCGACATGTTGAACATAAGTCATGTTGACCCATCGGTAGTTACTGTTTTATATATGTTGGAAGCTTAATGGTCAAATAGCAATGGCACTATGCTAGTACCAACTCGTCGACCAGGTCGACCCATCGACAACCCAGAGTTAGGATTTTTGTGTTTGACTGTATATTCTCCAAACATTGATGGGTTTTGGTTGGACACCTATAGAGAGATTTGAATATAAAAATCCTTATGCATTCCCAGACATCCCAACTCCTCTCCATGCACTTCACATAGGTGAGTCATTTGATAATCCAATCTTTCATATATTAAGATTGAGAGAGAGGAAGGCAAACCACTCTAGGATAGATATTGGTCACCCAATTTCCTAGAGACCTCCAAGGATTATGATTGCACATACTCGACTCATCTTCGTCATTGAATGACATCACGTTGGGAGATTCTTCAGAAGCACGCATCTACATTAAGAGAGCTCAACAGGGCAAATGCTTCTAGTTTGTTTTAATTTTAAAAATCAAACTTGTGAAGTGGATTAAAGAGGGTTTATTCTTGAACCACTAGAAATAATAGAGGGATAAAGACGTAAACAAGGGTTGGTCGAACCTTTCAAAATCTTAGAGATTGGGTGAAATTCCTAATCAATCAAGATAGGTGGAATTCCTACTCTATTTGTGAGGGTGTAATTCCTCACATAGTGAATTGGGATAGCCCAAGATTGGGTGAGTCCATCAATGGATGTATGAGAGTTTACTCCGAACCACTATAAATATGGTGTTATGGGTGTTTGGTCTTTACTTGTGTGATTGATCTATAATTGGTGCACTCTTATTATCACACAATACATCTTGATTAATTTGATTCATCCATCTTAGATAGTTTAATTTGTAACGCCCCGCCCTTTTTCACTCGCTTCTTTCTGTAAAATCAGAGTCTATTTTTTTTATAAACGGAGAGTGATAGAGAGCGGGACGTAACGACGCAAGCTAAGTCCGAACTTCTAAAGTCCGACCCTTAACTGGCCAACCCTATGTGTGTATGGACTCAGTCCATGAAAACGGTTCACACATAGCAATATAAACATGCGGAATAAAAATCATAATATGCGGAAACATAATAGAACACAGTTCTATTCCATTCAGATAGCAAAGTATGTCAAGTCTTTAATCATTATTATCATAATGCAATTATCCAATAAAACATCCAACCATAGCAAATTCATCTAAGTTATTACAATCCGAATTCTAGATATCCAAAATACAAGCCCGTGAGTATCTTAAACAAAATATAAACTATAATCCTCCAAGCTCCTATACCTGGCCCGTTTTGCGTTCATCGTTCTCCTTGTTTCCTGTATCATCAACTAGGGTAGAAGTAGGGCGTTAGTATAACGCGCCCAGTAGGTATTCCAATTAGGGTTAACACATAGGTTAGTACCAAAAATCCAGATATAATAAATATATCAAATCCAGTATAATAAATCATACCATACTTATAAAACATTGTATCCAAAACAGTGTATGATAATAGAGATCCAATCATTCCGATAAAAACCAGAAACCTTGCATGATAATAGAGGTCATAATCATGCCGATTCAATGTCATGCCATGCTATCATATGCAATGAATCCCAGCCATCACAAACTCATAGTATCCTCTTGATGGGATTCTCATCATCAAGGTATCCTTCCACGAGTGTTTTACGGACGCCCCGACGGAGTGTGGATCTCCGGATATATAGTATCCTCTTGATGGAATGCTCATCATCAAGGTCTTCATACATAGTATCCTCTTGATGGGATTCTCATCATCAAGGTATTCATACATAGTATCCTCTTGATGGAATTCTCATCATCAAGGTACCCCCCATGAGTGTTTTACGGATGCCCCGACGGAGTGTGGGTTCCCGGTTACCTGTCATCCCTCCCATGCCATGCATGAGATGTAAATACCACATACTATGCAATTACACAAAATCATAGCATTTGAAAGCTCATATTTAAAACACATGCTATTTTATCAAATAAACATAGCATATAAAATCACCGTTTTAAACATATCCTTTGCAATATAAATTCATTAAATCAAGATAAAAACAATATACATAAACCCATGGTTTCAAAGAGGTGGAATCCTACCAAAGACCGCTACGTGTCCTTGCGTCTTTCGTCTGGTAACCGCTCAAGATCGTAAATACCTTATGAAGTTCCGTTACCTTATAACATATTAATCAATCAAAACCAAGTCCCACTTGATTTACAATATTTTAAGTCCATAAACCAATCCTCATGGGGTTCGGCCACACACCATGGCCAAACCCATGGTCCCTTATTTTTTACCATAATTACAACAATGCCATCCATGGCTAACATAACCCATTACCTATCATTTTCACATTTATTTACCAAATTGCTATTGGTCTAACCTTTAGTTAATATTTCATTTTAATTACAATATTGCCATTATACTTATCCATAGCCATTTACCTTCCTTATTTTTCATATATTTACAAGATTGTCATCCATGGCTAATATAACCCATTTTAGCAAGTATTTACAACCTTGCCATTATACCTAATAACATAACCAATAACATGACTTATGAACATAGGTCTATATGTAATTAAATCCCTCATTACCTTAAACATGCATAACCACTCTAAGTGTCCCTTAAAACATTCCAACACATGGTCCATCAAATAATTCATGGGGTTCGGCCATACAGCATGTCTGAACCCTATGTCCATTATTTTGACCTATTTACAATTTTGCCATCACCTTCATCACCTTAGGTTTGGTTCTAAACATAGGTCCATTCACTTATACATTATATACATGAATCCTCCAATAATCCACAACCATAGAACCATAAATAAGACCATATTAGGTCCATCAAAGACCCATAAAATTTGGTTCATGGGGTTCGGCCATACCCCATGGCTGAACCCATGATATCATGGTTCCATCCTCCTTCTAAATTCATTTAATAATAATAAATCCATAATTGGACCAAAGACTTGATTCATGGGGTTCGGCCAAACACCATGGCCGAACCCTATGATGTAAATTTTCCAATTATATTAATTTCCACACATGGATCCATAAAACCCATATGATCCCTTAGTTGGTCTATGGGGTTTGGCCATACACCTTGGCCGAACCCTAAGATACATAACTTTCCAATTATAGAAACTTTCTAAATTTATCAACCTCCTTCCATAAATAAATAGTTCTCAAAATTAGCATTCATGCTTCCATAATTAGACATTTTCCAAGTTTAGCATCCATGCTTCCATAATTAATCTAAGGTCCATAATTAGATAGCTTCTAATTTAATCTCCACTTTCCTTAATTAGAAACTTTCCAATTTAGCAACCAACTTTCATAATTAGAAGCTTTCCCATTTAATAACTATCTTCCATATTAGAGACTTTCTAATTTAATCTCTACCTTTCAAAATTAGAGACTTTCCAATTTAAACTCCTCTTTCCAAAATTAATTATCATACATTAAAAATACCATTACAACTCCAATACAACTCCATGGGGTTCGGCCATACACTATGGCCGAACCCTATGGTTCATAATGTTCTCCTTTCTAAAATTAATAAACATTCATCTTCCTTTTAATTAATCACCATATTAAATCCATCTATATCTTCTTCCATGGGGTTCGGCCATACACCTTGGCCGAACCCTATGGTTCCTTATTTCATTAAAACAAAATATCTAAACCACTTACTGGTTCCGCGATTCCTTTGTTTTCCGTCGGTTGATCTTGTTCTTCTAATCCTTCTCTTCCTTAGCCTCTCCTCTTCTTTGATCTTTCACAAACTGAGAACACCTTCTTGCCAAGAGCTCCCAACGTCAAGACCTTGCTAGTTTGCCGTGTGCCTCTCCTTCTCTCCCTTTATTACTTCCAATTTGTCCCAATTTAGAAGGTACCAAAACCCCCTTAAACTTAGCCCTTGCCTATTGCCATGCGCCCTTATGTCTTTCTTATATAGACACCCCCAATTGGTTTCTTCTTTAGACAATGCCGTGAGCCACTTTGTTTTGCTGCCCCTCTCCTATAAAAATTCCACACGATCCTATCTTATTAAGATGCCATGCGCCCCATGTTTAGTAATTGTCTAATGCCGTGTGTACTACCTTGTGTTGCCTCTTTATAAACTTCCATTCGGTTCTTACTTGCTGAAATAGCAAGTGATGATTTCATGCTTAGCAATTGCCATGAGTCCCCAAGGAAAGGACTCTCTTTTGGCTCATAACTCCCAATTTAGAAGGTGCCATCCCTTCAATTTGGCCATTGCCTTAATGCCATTTTTAATCAAGAAAGACCCTCTTTAAAAATATGCTAGCACATGCGCATATCTTAAACATGCAATGTCACACACGGCCATAAGTGATCTCTATTTAATCTTAGGTATCTTCTTAATATATTTTAGCATATCACATGGATTGCATATCTCATACACGACCATAATTCCTTGATTTCTTGAGAGAAAATCTTAGCTTCTATGCGTGTGTGTCAACCTCATCCAAACCGTCCCTTATTTATATTGCATTACTAATTTAATTCAGCCTCATTAATTTAGGCTTGAACCCACTTGGTGGTCATCCAAGTTAATCATGACCCATTGGGTCCCAATTGAGCATTTGGCCCAAATAAACAACCTTGACCCAATTAAACACATCTTACCCATTTATTTTAAATTGAACCTTATATCATATTTGTTGGATCTTAATTGGGCAATGACCCAACATTTTACCCATCTAAGGTCCATATCTAAAATTCATAAATTAAATGGGTAATTTCCGTAAATATTTATAACTTGAAAATCCGGGGTGTTACATAATTAATCAAGTAATTTTAAAAGAACCAACAAAGAAGGAGATTGCCCTATTCACCCCTCTAGGGTCAATCTTGAACCGTGTTCTAGCACACTGGGAACTTACATAAGACAAACCCGGATCCATTGATGATGAGAGTGAGATCTAATTTTCCCTTTGATGTCTTGAGGCTTCCTGAGGTCCAAAAACAAGGGAAAACACATGCCCTGTAGTTTCTACCTCTTTCCTCGTTAATGTCCTCTGCGAAATTCATGAATAGTGTTTTCGGAACTTAAGTTGATGGATAATTAATGGAGAGAGACAATTTTATAGGCAGATGGAGGATCCTTAAGGTAATTAAAACTTTCTTTTCCTACTTCCTATCAAAATAGGAAACTAACCCCTTTAGAACTCTTTTAAAATAGACATTCCTTATATAAATATAGTTTCTCTAATTTAAGATCCTCTATGTGGAGTCCCAAATCTTTAATGTGTGTCATGTTTAGTTTTACAAAGGAATCATCATGTAAAGAAGTCACAATACCATTTCGTTTTGAAGGAAGCTACACTTATGGGAAGCAATATAGTCATATTATCACTAGTTATAGAGGTGATTATAAGGTTAGAAACAGATTTAGATCAAAGTTTAAAACTTTGAAATTTGGACTTTACTCGACATCATATCTAATCTAATAATTCAAATGAGTTTCTTTACTCGACTTGAAAGAGACATAATATAATTTATTGGCTTAATTGACTCAAAATTTTATTCCGTTCTATCAACTTGTACTAACTCCTCCAAGCTTTTCTATGGATTTTTAATATATAGTTTAGTGTAATATCCCAACCATAAATTAGGTTTAATTGTGTAATTTAAGCCGCTAAGTGTGATTTGTGATCCATTAATCATGAAGATATGGAGTGGGCTTTCCGAAAAGTCCAAGTTTGGCCCGATCCAATCTCGATAGCTCATTGATCCGACTCGCTTGAACTTTGCTTGTTTATGATCCTAAAACTATTTTTATTTGGAAAATCACTTATTTAGAGTATTTGAACTTCACTCACATACAATAGCTTTAGATTCTGAGTTTAACAGATGTTGATGTGCAAATTTTACATTTATAATCTTGCAAGCTCACGAACAATTTAATAGTATTGCGATTGAATGCGAGGTCGAAACCAAAGGAAATCCACAAAATATATGCTTAAAATTAAATCGATACCTTTAAAAAGATGTAATCTTAAAAAATATAATAAATGGAGTTACAATTTTAATTTAGAAAATGAAAGTAACACCCTCATTATCTAACTTATGAATTTAACAAGTCGAGAATTAAATCCATCTTCTTTTTATTAAAATGGTGAAACAAAAATATGCAGTCTCATCTTAATTTAAATTCACATTTTTTAAGATTAAAATATCATATCTCCAACCTTAGTTATTTGAATCTTGAGAGGGAGAGAATTTGAATACAAAGAATTAAAGAATAAATACATAAACATACAAGAATAAAAACATAAAAATAAATTGAACATTAAAAATACAACATACAAACAAATGAACTAACATAATAAAAGGCTGAAATTGAGATTGCAAGCAAAGTAAATGATGGAATTTGAAAGTGCAGAATTTAAAGAGTGACTATGGAATAGATCGCTCATCGCCCAAAATGTGTAAACAAATACAAAACATAGATCTAAAATTCGCATAAAGATCTGAAATACAATTCATACTCACTAATAAGGACAACATTCACAACTTTTAATTTAATTAATTAAACCTTAGTAATTAAGATTCAACATTTACAATCAAGATCCTAACTATTGCATTTGCTCATGTTTAATTAAAGAAACAAAAGTTGCAAACTTGAAATTAAAATCAAAATAATCACAAAAGAATTCTAGAACTTATATGTTTCAGGATTCTAAATGGATGCTTTATATTTATTTTATGGAAGAATTCGGTATAAACACTTATAAATTAAATACAAGAAAGACAAAATAAAAATAAAAATCTACAACTCTCACTTATAAATTCTAATGGTGCTCCTGTCTTCTTGTCTTTTCTCCCCAGCCTTGGTCCCCTCAAGGTCTAGGTCAAATTCGAATTCTATGGTGTGCCTCAGTGCTCTATTTATAGGCTCAGGGTTGGAATGGATGGTTGGGATAAATCTGGGTTAAGTTGTGAATTGATTGCTTGGATTGGATCTCATTTAGAAGTGGATGGAGGAGATTTTAAGTTGAAAAGGCTAGGGTTACAAGTAATACACGAATTTTGGGGTGTCTTGTCTTGGTGGCTAAGCAGAGAATGAGAGAGGATAGGAATTTGGAGAAAAAATTTGGATTTAGTGCAAATCCCGTATTTCTACACATGTACCATCTTACAGCTCCATTTTTGACCTAGTAAACGTCTGAATCTTAAAATGTTGTAAACAATAAAGTTGTAGCCTTTGAAGTCTTCTTTCCAACGCAATAAGAATGAATGCGATCGAATATTAGAGTCGAAAGTTATGGTCAAAATACCAAAGCTTTGTCAAAATTTATCTTCCAAATCCCATTTTTTCTCCATTTCTTCATCCACATGGCTTCAGACGAAATTGACAAGGTGATGTGGCATGAACCTAGATGAAAAATTTGGCTTTATTCTTAATCCTAGGATTTTTATGAATGAATTACTTAGATTACTTTGGGTTAAGCTCTAATGGCTCTAAGGTTAATTAGATGAAATAAAATATAGGAATAATGTGGTACCTAATGGAGGGTTATGATTCAAAGGTTGAGATGGATAGATGATATGATGAATGGACTAGATTAAATTCAAAGTATGTTATGAGATGGATTAGCATGGAGGCTCTAGGGTTTTGCCTAATATGTATGTATGAGATAGATGGTTGTGATGAAATGTCCTAAAATCTAATGGCTTAACTAATGGATGAATGATCTAATTGGATGGATTATGAGATAATGCATGAATGATCATGATCCTAGGGTTAATCTACATGATGAATGGTTTGGATGACCTAGATCTAATCATGATTCATGAATGGTTCATGTTGACCTAAAAGTTAAATATGTCTCGCTGAGTTAGACTGTATTGTCAATTCCGTGATAGTGTCCGACTAAGTACTGAGTTGTCAATTCCTTGGCTGAGTCGTGACCGTCTAAATGTCCAAGACCGCGCTTCTAGAAGACTTACATAGTCAAATCAAGTTTGAAGCTCTAGAAGACATGTCATTTGGAAGGCATCGCACCGAAACAATAAGAACCTCATGAATGCCAACCGACACAGGTATTTGGACCTTAGGATTGACATAGAATACCTAGACTTACCTTTGGGATAAACCTTAGAATCCATAACTTTGAATTTAATAAACTAAATTGGATTTTTCATGTTAGCTTGTTTTGTCCTGTTTTGGAGAAGCTTTTGCTCCTACGAAATATGCTCAAGTATTAGTAAAATCTTTATGATTTGATATAGAACTCAAACAAATTTTCAAAAAAGTCTAAGAACATCCAATTTGGAAATGTATAGCTCAAGTTATGAGCATTACAATGAAATTGTGTAAAATAGTGGAAAACAATTTTGTCATATGCCTTCACTTTGAGAGATTATTTTAGGTAACAAATGGACCTCAAATTAGACCAAATTTGGTAAGTAGATAGATCTCTCAATGAGCTTTCTGACGAGCCCAAGAACTTCTTAAACCGAATTCGGAAACCCAAGTTATGGTCGTTTTAGTGGAGGTGTACAAAACTGCCGAGATTCAGTCGGCTGAACTTTATGTTTCAATCGACTGAAAGTGCTACATATTGGTCTTTTCAGCTTCAGATGAGATTCAGTCGACTGAATCTTTGATTTTCGTCGACTGAATTGTGTCCAAATGTTTCAATGGTCATTTCTGGACATTTAAGTCGACTGAATCTTCAAGTTCAGTCAACTGAAAACGTAACGAATAGTTTTTAATGGCTATATTCTTGTAATTTCGACTTCCAACGGCCATATCTTCAAGAGGGTTCTAAATGTATGACCTTAGGCATTCCAAAGGTTGATTCTTGACGAGCAAAACCCTCTCTAACATTCTCTAAGATTCCCAATCATTCCAAGAGCACTAAAACTTCATAGTTAGATTACCAAAGTTCTTGAACTCATTCTCTCACACACTCAAAGCTCTCATAGGCAAATATTGAGCATCTTAGGCTCATTCTTGAGTGTGTATTTGATAGAACCTTTAGGGATACATTGTTCTCATAAGAAAACCATTTATCTTTCCTAAACCTCTTCTCCTAATCTTTGGTTTGACATTCAACGGAGCATCTACTCATCACCAAGGAGCATAGCAAGGAGAAGGACATTCAAGAGCACGCCGAAGTTACTTCAAGTAACTCGATGTTAGTGTTCTTGGTATTTCTTAAAAACTATTTTTTTTCATTATTTATTGATAAAATTGTAAAGGGTTGGTGTAACCCTTGTGAAATCTCAAGAGAGGTGTTCTCTTGTGTGTCATCGGTCAAATCTTCACCCATGAAGAAGATCAATTGTTGTAAAGATTCGATCTCCACCTGTGAAGGAGATCAAGGGTTGTAATAGGTTTCTTCTCCACACGTGAAGGAAAAGGTTAGTGGAATCCTCAAGTGGTGTATTTGAGGCGTGGATGTAGGCAAGGTTGCCGAACGACGTAAAAAATCTTCGTGTCATGATATTTCATCTTGTCTCATCTCCTCTCATTATTGTGTTTGTGTTTTATCTTATATCTTAATCACACAATTTGGGGATAAATTGGGTTAATTTATTAAGGCCAATAAATTAATTGACTCACATTTTAAAGAAATTTAAAATTCGTCCATAGTCCTATTTACCCCCCTCTATGACTATTCTAGACATCGGGCTAGTTCGACTAACAAGTGGTATCAGAGCGAGGTCTCTTGCATACGACTTAACCGTCTAAGAGTCGATCTTGAAGCTAGAAATGTCTAAGGGTGATTGTATGGCCGTGTTGTGTTCTCCAATTCTTGATGGCTCAAAATATGTTATTTGGAAAGCCAAAATGAAAATGTATTTAATGACATTGGATGAAGCTCAATGGAGAATAACCTTATACGGTTGGACTAAACCATCTAAGAACTCTTGGAGCAATGAAGAAAGGACCATGCACTTGGCAAATGCAAATGCTCTATATGCCATACTTTGTGCCGTTTCACCAAATCTTTTAGAAAATATCCTATCTTGTGAAACCATAGAGGAGGCATGGGATATGTTAGAGAAAATCCATGAAAAGCCCAGGAAAGTTGAAGACATAGATAATGTCTATTGCCTAGGACCCATTCAAACACTTGAACCCCAAGATGAAGATCTTAATGAAGAAGAAGATGAAAACATTTATGAGGTCTTAGAAGAAATGTATAAAAAGCTTAAGAAAATGGGTAAAGAAAAATTTAAAACTTTCGAATGAATTAAAGCATGAAAAGATTACAAATGAAAATATTTTAAAAGAATTGGAATTAGCTAAAGAAGAAGTGTTGAGATTTAGAGAAGCCAAAAATCAAGAAAATTCAAAGACCATTGATAAAGAATGTCTAAAACTTGAAGAATGCTTAAAATTTGAAATCAATGAAAAAGTGAACATGAAGATGAAGTTAAAAATTAAAAATGGAACTTAACTCATTAAAAGAAGATAATGAAGATTTGAAAAATGTATTGGCTCTTGAAAGAAAACAAAATGAAAAGATTAGAAAAGAACTTAATGAAGTAAAAACCTCTACTCCTAAAATACAATCTAATCTAGAAATTGAAAATCAAAAGGTAAATCAAGAAGTTAATGAGTTAAAGCGGTATAAGGAAAAATTTGAAATGAAGTTCACCAAAGGAGAGGAGAAACTTGAAAAACTCTTTAAATTAAGTAAACCATTTAGAGACAAAACGGGTCTTAGTTATGACAAGAAGAATGTCAAAGAACCCGTCAAACCAACAATTTTCGTAAAGAGTAAGTCTTCTCGATTCCTCCAATTAAATTTATAAAATGTTTTCATTGTGGACAATTCGGGCACCTTATGTTTGAATGCAAATCAAGAAGAGATAATCAATGTCAAAACGCAAATCAAATAAAAAAGATATATCAAAGGCAAAAGACTCACAATGAAAAGTCAAGAGATGATAACCCAAACTTGAAAAGAATAAAGAACTTTGTAAATCAAAACGACAAGAACAATCCACCAAAAGCTCGTAATCAAAGGCAAATGCATAACAACTTAAATAGAAATCTAAATTATGCCTTAACTCATAAATTGATTGAAGCCTTAAATGAATTTACAAAATTCTGTTAAACAAACAAGAACACTAAAAAGAGAAAGTCAAATGTTCTTGTGTTTGATATCACTGGACTTCGTAGACCTTCCTCTATCACCCAATGGGTTTCCAAGGTTAGGGGTGTGGGTTAGATCTTGACACTCTTGAATTTGAACCTCTGTCAGATTTCACGTTCTTAAACATATACATTTACATTAGAATCTGTCATGTTTGGATTTCTTCTTGCCTTAATCATCCATTGCCTTATTACTTATTTGACAAATCTATATATGCTATGTTTCTTTTATGAGAATCATACTTGAGGAATGAATATATATATGGCTTGCTATTACTGACTGACATAATGGGTATCTACTACTGGAATTTTTGGTCTTATGTCTGGTATTATTGATGAATGACTAACAGAAACATCAATACCATTACACAATGCAAAATGTTTGTGATATGGATAAATACTAGGTTATTTCCACTTTCTCATTTATACGCATCTGCCACTTTCACTAAATGATAAATTGAGGAATCTTGATATATCTAGAACGACTGAAATGATTAATTAAAAGTAGGTCTCACATTTGATAAACTTGAGATATGATCTGGATAACTTTCATTTGTAAGCATGTCCAAAGGATTGTATAAGCATGATTGAGTATACCTTAAAGTAAAATTCAAATCACTATAACAACTGAATGAATGATTGTCATCTAAGGATTATTATGGATCTTCTCCCTCGTGAACATAATTTAATCCACTGGACCTTTTTTATTCAAATTCAGCCATACCAAAATATGCTGAAATTTCAGTTACTGCAAACTGCAGCAACTCTGGTTCTGTGCTAAAAATCCTCATATTGGCTTGACTTGATGATTATACCTTGAGCATCCTTGAAAATATTTTCATGTCTGAATTATATGTTGTGGTTATCTCTTGGATGAACATCTTTGGTCATTACATACATTATGAAAACATCCATTTGGCCAATACATCTTCATGAGATGCCTCATTCATTCCCATGATTTTCACTAAAATCCTTAGTTGATGGTTTAATACTGATTTGGAGTTAAAAGGCATTTAACTGTAAAACTGAAGACCACAGTGTCCCTCATCCTGAATAATGCTTATTGAAAATTAGCCATTCACCTTGATCTTCCATATCTTGACCATGATAAAATCTTATCTTATACATGGAAGTCAAAGTAGCTTAGTAAAAATGAAATGTAATCTGAGTTAAAACATCATATTGGCTTGCATTCTAGTAACCTAAATTTCATACCTTGAAACTCATGCTATATCCACAAGTCAATCATTTGGGTTATAAGGGATATAGAAACACTCATGCTAAAGATATCTCTTTTATTTGATAAATATGCTTGAAATGCAACTCCTATTATCTTATGGGCTTGCCATCTGTAATCTGTATACTTATATTATGACTTGATTTCCATGATAACATTTGAGTTTAAAGAAAAATGAAACAGTCACAAATTAAAATGCTTCACAAAATCATTCATCTTTTTTGAATTGTTTTCATACCTTGCTATAATCTGTCATTCAAGTGAACATTAAGGATGAGATGTCACTCTCTTCAAGAGTATATTGCAGAAATTTTTATAATTACTCTATGAAGACACTCTCATGATTGGCATTGTTTTGGAACATACAACTTATCATAATTATCTTTGGTATCAGATGTGAATGACAAATAACTGTATACAACACCTTGTCCTTTGTACTAACATGCATTCTTGGCTATAAAAGACAAATGAAGCCCTGTTGTTATGATTCTATTGAGTGAAAACAACTTTACACTAGGCTAAATGGATGATTATATGAGTCATGTGAGGAAATGTACAATTGGAGAAAAACAAGTTGACAATAACTTGGAAAGAGTACTCTATAAGTAGTTTACTCTCATACTTTTCAAAATTCCCCCTCCATAACTGTTCATGGGATACTGGTCAATCACTTTTGGATGAATCACTCAATACTCTTTTCATGCAACAACCTCATGAACATCCACATAGAGCTTATCTGAGCATTAATCTTCCACTCCTATCTTACGATCATAGTGTGTCATGACTACTTATGCTTCATAAATGTATTCCACATTGAATACTATGTTCTAAATCATGAGCATTCTTTTCTGCGCTCCACTCATATGACTTCACACTTGGGCTTCATTTTAATGACTTCTATTAATGATGATTTCATAACCTCACCACAATACATAACTTGGGTTGGATGGACTTCTCAGACAATGAACTTAATTGTTTTATATCAATGACCTCAAACCTAGTTGCACTCTTTATAGGTCCCTAGTACTTCCAACTCCATCTACCTTATTTCAAAACTCTAGTTCTTTAATAGTGGCTTTTTTTATGAGTGTTAAGATGCTTATGAATAATGTTTTAATAGTACATGATCAAATATTCATAAGTAGTTCGCATTTTTTATGAATACATATGGTGTTTATGATAGTCAAATCTATTGATTATTCATGAAAAATGAAAAGTTGGGTGGATCTTTCATGTGCTTTCAAATGGAAAGATTAGTGCATTGCTTCTTGGATACATGGATGATATTCTTCATTTGTGAGCATATATTCTTGATGGGGTGTGATATTTGAAAACAAATAGGGTAGGTGGTCTTCCCAAATACTTATGTTTTTATGTGGCTAATCAATTTAATGTATTTGTGCAAAATGGAGTGTCTTGCAAGTGCTTTCATGATGATATGCATGATTGGTATATGTTCGTTATTTCCATGGAAATATGAATGCTTGAATATCCCTGTGTACATGTATGTCTTGTCAAAATGTCTCATCACTTACCCATGTACACTTGTGATGCATTTGTCGAAATGTTGTACATAATCATATTATTTTTGAAAATTCTATGACATTTTCATTTTGGCAAATATATATCATTGTATTTCATTTGGTATCAAATTCATTTGGCCTCAGATTTAAACCATTGAATACATTAAAAATCTGTGTAAGTCCACAAATGACAAATTTGGCCTCAGTTCATAACCATGGAACATTAAGAGAATTGTGTAAGACCATTGGCTTTCTCTCTTTTCTGCCTCCCCTTCCTCATGCTTATAGTCATATCACATACCTTTTGGAGAATATGGCATTATTTTAGCATCACTCAACCTACATATGCTTATAGTTATATATGTTATATGATGCACCTCTAAACCTTTGTCACCCTCCAACATTAAGTGGGAGTAAATGTGAATATTTATTTGACAAGGTTTATGATAACCTGGGGAGGTTATAATTGTTCAAATGACCCTTCCCAACTTGTGCTCCATGCAAAATACTTAAATTGACCCTTTGTCAATTTTTGACAAAAAGGGGGAGAAATATTAAAATACTGGAGGCACAAATGTTTTCATGAAAAAAAACTTTTGAAGGGGCCAATACATGAGGATTGGGGGAGAGAAACAAAAATTCAATATCGGTATCAAAGACAGGGGGAGCAAATGTGATTTTAAGATATGCTTTAAAATTGAACAAATATTGCTTATTATCACTAATCATTGGGGAGATCATTCTCAACAAGAATATGCAGTTTATTTTGTGCTTACAGGAATATCACAGGCATATTCTAAGGGGGAGCCGCCATGAGCCTTCAAGCATTCAGATTTAATGTAGTCATGTCCATGTTTATTGAGATTATTGTAATAATTTTTGTACATGGCATGTATTGAACTTATTAAAGTCTGTAATTTATATTTGGGTATGTATAAAGTATTCTCTAGGTTTTGTCACAAAATTGACAAATGGAGAAATTGTTGGTCTAAAGGTTAAATCTGTCTCCCTGAATCAGACTGTGTTGTCAATTCCGTGACTGTGTCCGACTGAGTACTGAGTTGTCAATTCCTTTGACTGAGTCGTGACCGTGTAAGTATCCACGATCGCGCCTCTAGAAGACTTACATAGTCAAATCAAGTTTGAAGCTCCAGAAGACGCGTCATTTGAAAGGGATCGCACTGAAACAGGAAGAACTTCATGAATTCCAACCGACATAGGTATTTGGACCTTAGGATTGACTTAGAATACCTAGACTTACCTTTGGGATAAACCTTAGAATCCATAACTTTAAATTTAATAGAACTAACTTGGATTTTTCAGGATAGTTTTGTTTTGTCCTGTTTTGGAGAAGCTTTTGCTCCTACCAAATATGCTCAAGTATTAATAAAATCTTTATGATTTGATATAGCACTCAAAGATCTTTCCAAAAAAATCCAAGAACACCCAATTAGGAAATGTATAGCTCAAGTTATGAGCATTACAATGAAAGGGTATAAAATAGAACAAAATAGTTTTGTCATATACCCTCACTTTGAGAGATTATTTGAGGCATCAAATGGACCTCAAATTGGACCAAATTAGGTGAGTAGATAGATCTCTCAATGAGATTTCCAACGAACCCAAGAACTCCTAAAACCGATTCGGGAACCTAAGTTATGGTCGTTTTAGTGGAGCTGTACGAAACGGCCGAGATTCAATCGGTTGAACTTTATGTTTCAGTCGACTGAAAGTGCTGCACACTGGTCTTTTGAGTCTCAAATGAGATTAAGTCGACAGAATTATGCCCAAATGTTTCAATGGTCATTTCTGGACATTTAAGTCGACTGAATCTTCAAGTTCAGTCGACTGAAAATGTAACAGGCAGTTTTTAACGGCTCTATTCTTGTGATTTCGACTTCCAACGGCCATATCTTCATGAGGGCTCTAAATGTATGACCTTAGGGCATTCCAAAGGTTGATTCTTGATGAGAAAAACTCTCTCTAACATTCTCCAAGACTCCCAATAATTTCAAGAGCACTAAAACTTCATAGTTAGATTACCAAAGTTCTTGAACTCATTCTCTCACACACTCAAAGCTCTCATAGGCAAATATTGAGCATCTTAGGCTCATTCGTGAGTGTGTATTTGATAGAATCTTTAGGGATACATTGTTCTCATAAGAAAACCATTTATCTTTCCTAAACCTCTTCTCCTAATCTTTGGTTTGATATTCAACGGAGCATCTACTCATCACCAAGGAGCATAGCAAGGAGAAGGACATTCAAGAGCACGCCGAAGTTACTTCAAGTAACTCGATGCTAGTGTTCTTGGTATTTCTCAAAAACTATTCTTTCCATTATTTATTGAGAAAATTGTAAAGGGTTGGTGTAACCTTTGTGAAATCTCAAGAGAGGTGTTCTCTTGTGTGTCATCGGTCAAATCTTCACCAGTGAAGAAGATCAAGTGTTGTAAAGGTTCGATCTCCACCCATGAAGGAGATCAAGGATTGTAATAGGTTTCTTCTCCACCCGTGAAGGAAAATGTTAGTGGAATCCTCAAGTGGTGTACTTGAGGCATGGATGTAGGCAAGGTTGTCGAACGACGTAAAAATCTTCGTGTCAAGATATTTCATCTCTTCTCATCTCCTCTCATTATTGTGTTTATGTTTTATCTTGTATCTTAATCACACAATTTGGAGATAAATTTGATTAATTTATTAAGACCAATAAATTAATTACTCACATTTTAAAGAAATTTAAAATTCGTCCATAGTCCTATTTACCCCCCTCTAGGACTATTCTAGACATTGGGCTAGTTCAACTAACAGTTTGGATTTGATAGGTGGATCTAGGGTTTCCTAAGTTTAATGATATGAAATGAATGGTATGCATGAGATGTATGGAATGAATGGTTACGATTGCATGATTTGGCTAATGGATGGTTGAGATTGCATAGAGAGTGGATTGGATGGTGTGGATTGATAAGGACATGGACAAAGCTTAGGCGTGTGAATAGTTTATGGACTTGGGTTTTGGACCTATAAATGAGCACATGGACCTCCAGTGGATCTTTGACTTGAGGTTGAAGACTTGGGCCTTTGTTGAACTTTGGAGTGCACATTGGCCTGGCCCATCTTGTAATATGCGCATGGACTGCCTGTGGCCTGGCCCAATGTTGGCCTATGGAGCTTAGCTTAGCCCAATTGAAGTGGATCTCTCGGCCCATTAATCTTAAATTTCAGCATTTATCTCTTGAATTGCTGGTTTTCTCTTCCATAATTTAATAATTAAGTTCACCACTTTAAAATCTAGAATATTGATTTAATGTAGACTCTCATAACCGGATCTAGATTAACCGATTTACATGAAAACCCTAAAAGTGTGAAATTAATCATAAAAATTCTAGGTCTTCCGAATTAAGCACCAAACTTGCAATTATCCACTGTTTTAGCTTGATTTCCTGAATTCTCAATTTTTAATCTAGAAAACTAAGAAATTATATTAAATGCACTAATATACACAGAATTAAAAGCTAACTGGTCCAATAATTAAAGGTAAAAATATAAGATTTCAGTGCTTAACAACAGACCTTTTTGTTTGTCTTTTTTATTTCTAGAAATATAACCACCTTAACCTTTCGAAAGATCCTTATTTATAAAATCATAATTTTAAAGTATTTATGAAAGTTAAAAAAATACAGAAAAATACGCACCGTTCAATATGTGTTTTAACCAAGCTTTTCATATTTTCAGATTCTCAAAGTGAAATGTAGGACGCTCAACCTACATCGTTGAATGTGGACCGTTGTTTAGCGTAAACACTTCAACACACATTTTCGATCAGATCGAGTGGCTTTTGATTTCGAAACTTCTTCGAGCTTTAGAACTTTTTTCATGAGACATATTTGTGGAGTCAAATTTCTTCTACGATATTCAATTTTTCTAAGGGGACAAATTATTATTCAAAACTATAGAAGTTATAAGGTTTAAATAATAAATCTTTTAAATATTAATTCACCGGCTTACGATTGTAGACGTAGGCAACATGGAAGACTCTGTTTGTAGCAGGCCTATGACAATGGTTTTAAATTACAGAGGAAAGAAGGTAAGGAAGAAACTTACCTTCTTCTCATCTTATATTCTTCCTCTTCTTCTATACCTTTCCTCTTCTTCTTCCTTCGTTCTCTTCTTCCTTCTGCAATTGCTTGTTTTCGTGGGATTTTTCATGGAAAGGCCAAAACTCCACCAAAACTCAGAGAGATAGAAACTTTCTGTTTCTCTTATATATAAGCTTTAGGGAAGATTAGTAAGTAAAAAGGGGTGAAAAAGGGGATAAAAATGGAGTTTTTGGAAACCTAGGGAAAAAATGGCCTCTTTTACATGCTCAAAATCCACTTTATTTCTTGTTAAAATCATATTTTTTTGTCTTTTGAAATAAAAACGGAATGATACTAACCCTGTAATGGCCCGAACAAATATCTCGGGATTTTAAGGAGATCTACGGATCTCCGAGTTGATTTCGAGGGTTTGGTGGCAGTGGGTAATGTGTGGGCTTATTGGTGAGCCTAGGTTTACCTAGTTTCGAGCTCAAAGGCTCAAAGGACATATTAGTAATTTTGTAAATCATATATTTATTTCATGAAAAATGTTTAAAAACATAGAAAGAACTTAGACATTAGACACTTAGATTCCCAAAGTGTCACAATTTTCCTCAATTAGATACACTTGAAGAACTAGAAACCCGCACAAACTCCCTTTTGATGTTCGAATTCTAATTTTTGGAGTTTTGAGTGAATTTGAAACTAAATAATAATAATAATAATATTTTTTCCAAGATTTGTTTTTGACGAGATTGGAATTTCTTTTTTAAAACATCCTTTAAAAAAAAAATTATTGCTTTTGTGCTTGACTAATAAGTTTTTCTTTTAGTTTCATAAAGATATATGCATGTATTTTAGCTAATTTTTTTCTCTTAAATCTAATGGGCCCACACCTCCAATCCCATTCACATCAAAACCCCTCCCAACCCAATGATTTCTTTCCTATTAACCTTACACCTCTCTCCTTCCTCTTGTCCGTCGCTTAATTTGTAACACCTTGCTGCCCATTTCATACCTCAATCAAGCAAGCCTTTCGCCATTGGCAAGCCCCCCTTTCGCATCTCTTAGATTCTCAGATCTCATCTCTTTCCACATTTCTTGTTTCTATATTTTTGTCATTTTAAATTTTGTTGGGCGTGATTTCTTGTGCTTTGGCAGATTGATGCCCCTAAATTATGCATATATTCCCTTCTCTCGTCAGCCCCTCCTGTGACATTGTTAACCGGCCCTTCTTGTTACTTGCTACATTACCTTTCTCAACTAGGTCTCTTATTCTAATTAGTGGATTTATCAAGATGTTTGGGAACTCAATTATTTTATGCTTTCCAAAGTATTCATTTCTTATTTACCTTAATTTGTTTGATTATTAAAATATTTAAGAACTCAAAACTGGTGGTTATTCTCCACTTATTCTAGTATAAAAAAGGGGCATTTCTACCTTTCTATTATCATATTTGTTTATATTGTAGAAAATGGTTTAAACGAATTGATTTATTTATTTTATTCGTTGAGGTATTTAATGATGTGGGTTTTCAAAATGATTTTTTTTTCTTATTCTATGTTACCCATTTTACTCAAATTATTTCAATCATTTAAAGAATTAAAACGAATTTCTCAGGAACCTTGGTTTTTCTTAAGTATTATTTTGCAGCAAGCGGGAGTCCCTTCAATCCATTTAAGCTTCGATTCTTCAATACACGGATTTCACCAATATATTTAGGTGAGGAGACTTATCACTGCTTAATATGCATTCATATCTATTTAACCTTTAACCTTGAACATGGAGTGACTCGAATGGGGCCATTTGTTTATTAAGCAAATCGGTAAGGGAACTGTTGAATGAATTTGTGGCAAGGGATTCGTTTGGGTGCACTCAAGTCAACAATATGCGATTAAATGGAAAGATTCTGATTGGACGAATGTATATTGAACATGATGCTTGAAATTTATTGATAACATGTGGTGTATTTGGCTATAACATGTAAATGAATTTATGATGAGAATAAGGTATGTGTGTTAGATGTCGAACATGATGCTTGTAACTTAATGATAAGATGTTATGTGTTTATTTGTAACATATGAATGAATTTATGCTGAGAGTAAGATATGCGTCTAAATATTGGATATGATGCTTAAAACTTGTTGATAACATGTTGTGTGACTACTTATAATGTGTAAATGAGATCATGATGAGTATGGAGATTTGTGTTTTGAGATCTAGTTATATGCTTATGTTGTTATACATGACCATGATATCATGTGCATGCATGGAAGGTAACCCGCAACGGACAGCGTACCGTTGGTTGTTGAGATAGAGGAACTATTTATATGTGTATATGTTTATGATGATGTGATGATGTTGGTTGTTGGGAGGACTTTCCCATTACGCTCCTGCGGTCGAGACCCCCATAGGAGATGCGGGTTTCCCTGTTGCATTCCGGCGGTTGAGATGTCTGGCCCTAGAGCAGAGAGGTTATCTATATGTGTATATGCTTATGATGAGATGATGATTTGGTTGTTGGGAGAACTTCCCTGTTACGCTTAGGAGGTCGAGACCCCGATAGGGGATGCGAGTTTCCCGGTTGTGTTCCAGCAGTTGAGGTGTCATGCCCCAGAGTTTGGCTTCCCCGGGCGTGGTCGAGGTGGGATTTTTGGACACGGCTCATGTGGTTGAGACAATTGTGTATTGTGTAGTCTCCCAATGGCACTGGTAGGGAGACCGGAGTTTGTTGGAGGACCCGATATGGGCTATCGAGATGATGTCTCGGATTTGGTCAATGGATCATTAGTTGATGGTGTGGTTGGATTTTCATGCATATGAATACCCTTGTTATCATGATGTTCTCACATTCATGTATGTGATATATATGTTGTTGACATGTGATATGCATTATCTCTTCACTGGACTGGTCAACTCACCCCTTACCTTTCAAGTACCCCGTTTGCGGAGGGGTTAGGTGGGCCTCTTAAGGAGGCACCCAGGGAGGGGTAGTAGTAGTTAAATATTTCATAATTATGTTTATGCTTTAGTTGTGAGACCCTTGTTTTTATAGACTTGTTATTGTATGTTATTTGTTTGGATGACTGTATAGCTATATTTGAATAGTCAATGGTTGTTTGTTATGTTTATAAATATGATGAACTTTGTTTTTACTAATCTTTGGGCGGGAGGTAGTTACCCCATTTTTTAAAAAAAGTAGACCCGATATCTGTATTTTAGGAATTTCTTGGGATATTTCGGAGATAACGCACTCGTAACAGGGACAGGACGTTACAAACCTCATCTAATTAAATGTGTGTTTACTTTCAGTAATGTGTATTTACTTTTCTGCACCGTACCCCCTGGGCTTAATTCTCAATACTCCCTGTAGCTTTTGCTCAGAGAAATACGAGATGAGGCACTTAGTAATTTTATTTACATTCCAGTATTGTGCCCTCTAGGCTGAATTCTCAATACTCCATGTGGCGCTCAGAGAAATAAGAGACCAAGCAGTATTTTGGATGGGTAACCCTTCTGACATAATTCAATTTGGATTCAAAGAGCTTTAGTGGACTCACAACTATCTTCCCATTTTCCTTGGGAAAAAAAACACTGGGGTTTGGAATATCTCATGTGTATTTTGTTTTAAACAAAGATTCACATGTTTTTCTATTTTTACAGATATATTGTGAAAACTCGTCGAAGAACGGTGAGGAGACTCAACTCTATTCATATTTCAAATTTACTTTGAAAACTGTTAACTCTTGACTAAAATGGGACCCATGGATATATAAAGATAGAAAAGACTAAGTGGGACCAGAAAATGAAACCTAACATCGCTTACATGTAAATGACGTATATTGTTTTAACTAATAGAACATAAGCATGAAAAGGTATCAGGGAGCTGAGGCCTAGTAGTCAACAAACGCAATATGGGACCCATGTAAGGATCTGGAAGTTAACAAGTTTAATGAATTGGACGAAGTATGAGGCATTAGTAGTCAACTCAAAACTGGATATATATGTGGTATATTGTGTTAATAAGTTTTGTGTAGGGATTGAAATTTAAACGTTCTAGGTCTTGAGACCGAAGCTGCAAACCAAGTGACGGTAAGTTTTCTCCAGTGTGAAACCCTATGGAAAAGAGGCATATGGTGAAATTCTGTTACTAGAGTAATGCACAGCCTAGAGGGGGTGAATAGATCGGTTTTAAATTTTAATTCCCTTTTAAAATTTTCACAACCGATTTATACTTTAAGTGAATAAAATATTCAATGAGTTATTTTCACCTTCAAATTAACTGCTGTTCATAAAACTGACCGATCAATCTATGTGTGTGATATGTGAACAAGTATTCAATCCAAGCATTCAATCACATATACACACAGATATTTTATAGTGGTTCGGTTTCAATAAACCTACATCTACTGTCAGACTTCCCAACTCTAGGGATTGTCCCAAATATACTATGTAAGGGTCTAACACCCAAATAGTACAACCTAGTTTTTTATAGAAGTTCAACCCAATCGGTCTAATCCTCTACACCTATTTTTTTTAGTGGTTCGAACACAGTGTTCTAATTCACTTTACAATGTTTAAAATAAAAGGAAGAAGAAATACTTGCCTTGGGCGTTATCCATTTTCCTTTAAGCTCTTTCTTCTTTACTGAAACTGTGTGCTCCTTTCCATCAAATCAGCATCATCAAAGTATTCATCGGCACAGCAACATAGGACTTGGGTATGACTAGTTTTAAAGTCCTATGTGAATATCTTACTCTTCATCTGGACTGGGGTATTGATTACCCAAACATTTATTAAGGAAGATGATGAAGAAGGTGTAAAGATGGAAGGCTGAATGATCTGGACACACTGTTATAATTTTCCAAAATGTTGTCTGTGTCAATCGGTGCCTCTTACATACAGCTTACAGTTTATTTATAAGACTGTTTACAACTTTGAATCAAGTCACGACCATGAGGCCTCGAGGATTCCAATGAGGCCTCAAGACAGTAAACATGGAAAGACAGATCTGATATTCATAACTTATTTCTGTCTTTCAAAACAGTAAGTATCTAGCCACCTCATAAGCCATCGTGCATGATTGACAATAAATTTATCTTAGACATCAATCAAGGATTAGATGGAAAATTGTAAATGATTTTACAACTCATGGAGGAGCCTTTCTATTCTTGTCATACATGGCCAGCTCCCCAGTGGTATTAAATTCAAAATATGTGAGGTGACAATTTTGAGTCTCACCATGTGGATATATTTTTTTACCATGATTAACTCCCAATAAAAAAGATACAGATTTAACTTCCTAAATCTGTAGGAGACTGAATCAGCAATACACAAGGTAAGTTGAGTTACAGTTGTCCAAAAGACAACTCAGCACAAGGCTGGCTACGAGGCCTCGGTAGATTGGATGAGGCCTCGAGGCTGAAAGTCACTTATTATCTTATTTTCCAGTTTATAACCAAATGACTTCTAAGGTATTTGACTTAATCTAAAGTCTCCTACGGTTCACTTACCTGTATGCCAACAATGTATTCGGTATAGATTCTTCAAACAAAGATTCATAGTAGATCTTCTTATACATCAAAGGCAAATCCAACTGAGTCACGTAATTGACATTAATGGTGACTTGGACGAACCGGGGCACTTACACATGGGGTTGTGTAAAAACAACATGGATGGTGAAATGTCCCTGAAGTCATGGTTGGAAATATAGAATGTGAAACTTAAGGTAACTGCCTTCATGGACTTGACCATTGGAACATGGTTGACTGTTGGGTCAAATTGGACTAGTTGGTCGTAAAGCTCCTGCAAGATGCAACGCTTTGTCCATGTCGGGACCTAATGCATTCGAGGATTGAGTGGGATACCTCGGTGTGAAACGAGGCTAGTGGAAACCTCAAATTGAAATTGCTTGAATGGCAGCCAGTATTAAATGGAAAGAAAGGAACAAATGGTGGAAATGGGCCATTGTTAACCTAATGCTCTTTTAATAAAACTGTATTATATATTCGTTATTATAATTATTATGAAAAATTGTGATTTATTGAGCTCTCTTCACTAAGTTGTTAGCTCACGTCCCTTATAATGTAGGATATATGCCTGAGGAGGGAATTAAGGAACCCTCAATGCTACCATAGGAGATGGAATCTCTGGTTTCCAATATATCTGACAGTGAACGGAAAACCTCTTGTTTTCCTTGTTTTCATGATTTTGTAATAAACATGTCTCTTGTGACATGAAGAACCTAAACATGTATAAACCACTATGTTTTTGTACGCTATTTTGATGTGCTATATTATGTGATAGTGTGTTACATGGTATCCTTGTGTAGAAATGGAAAATTTCGGATTGAAAATAGAATGTTGAAAAAAAAAAACATTTGTTGTCATTTTCGAGGGCTTTCTGCTAAGAGCAACTTAAAATGACAATTGGGCCTCAGGTCGAGGGCCTCGAACCCCTGTTGAGGGGCTTGACCTTGGAGAGAGGGAAAAATACATAATTAATCTCAGCTTTAGGGGCTCTGTAAGGACCCAGAATTTTAAATCCTCATTTTATTTAATTTGTTTATTATATAAATGAAATATATCCTTTTGGTCCAAATAATATAAATGTTTATTAAAAGAAATAAAGGGAAACTAAAGTTTCCTCAGATGATACACCTGACTTGGTCGATGTGTCGGCAAAGCTCAACGTTCCCAGACGATGCATCGACTGGATCGATGTTTCGGGGAGAACTTAGATACAAAATCGAGGTATAAGTTGTCCAAAGGATACATCGACGTGGTCGATGTATCGGTGGAAAAGATGATCAAATAGATCAATACATCATCAGTACATCGACATAGTCGATGTGTAGAGTAGATAGAACGTCTTCAGCAGGTGCTCTGTCTACCACCGTCCAAACCATTCGTTTGTCTATGCATGGGCATTCACAATGCCTCTTCAGTTTTCAAGGACTCAATTAAGAGTCTAGGGATAGCAAAAGATGAAGATAAAAAGAAGAGAAAACGAAGGGAAACAAAAGAAAAGAAAGAAAGAAAAGTAGAGGAAAACAGAGAAAAAGAAATAGAGAAACAGAGTACCTGACCACCCATTTTACTCATCCGAGTACTGCCTTATCACTCACATCCTTGCCCTCAACTCGACCAAGAATCTCTTCACCTCCTCATGGGTTTCCTTTGTTTTGGGAAAGGAAGTGAGAGACCAGGCAAGGGGAAGGAGAAATCGAGCTAACAAGGAGGGTGGAGAGCAAGGAGGCAAGGGACATCGGATTAAATCCATTCGAGCACAGCTACGAATCACTCGACGTAGGTGAATTTCTGATAGTTTTGAGTAAATAAATGACACTAGGTTGTTTAAAAAATATGTCTGTCTGAGTTTGGAAGTAAATGACTCAAGATCAATAAACACACGAGTGAAGGGAAGCCATGGATGATAGGTCCATGACTTCTGGCTCAACCCAGTCGACATATCGACTTTGTCGATGTATTGTCTGGGATGAGTATCCAGCAAAGGGACAGAATGAAAGTGAAACGTACAAATGACGAACTGATCTCGGGACAACCTATCAACAATGTCGATATGTCGGCCTGAGGTACAACAGATGTAATATGGAACAAATGGATGATGAACTGGTCTCAGAACGACCCATCGACGGAGTCGATGTGTCGGTCTGAGTATGGTAGAACCGTAGATAAAATAAGAAGATGATGAACTTACGCCGGATGATGTATCGACCAGATCGATGCATTGGCCTGGGTATGATAAAATAGGAATGAAATTAATTCCAGTATGATGTATCGATCAGATCGATATATCGGTCTGGAAGTAACCAGAAAGGAATGAAAAGATGAGAAAGGAAGAATGAGTCTGTGGACATATCGAATGTGTCGATATGCCCATGGATCATTAACCGATGTATCGACCAAGGCCAACATATCGGCCTGAGTATACTGGAAATGAAATTAAAGGCAATGAAATGACTCAAGGTCTATGCATCGACTATGCCGATGTATCAACAGAAACATTTATAGATGTATCGAGTGGATCGATACATGTAGTCGAGAAACAAAGGATGACTTAAGAAATTGACAAATCAAATCATGAGGATATGTCGTCAGACTCGACACATCGACTGTATATATTATTAGATGTATCGACTGTGTTGATATATGGGACTCGAAGAGGAACTGGAAAATATGAACTGAAGCAGACAGAGTCCAGTCGAGATGATCGATGTGTCGACTGTGTCGATATGTCGGCCTAAAATAGAGACAGTTTATCAAAGTCAATATAGTTGCTATTGAAAATCAAATATAAAATGTATTCTTTCATATTTGGAAAGTAGTACAATTGATCTTTATGTTTGGAGTAAACCTACACAAATTAGACAAGAATTTTATTTAATAATAACCTATAAATTATGATTTGAACATGTACATGGACAAAAGGAGTCAAGGGTGATTCCGACGTCGTTCAACCAAATTCGTGAATATCTTTGGTTGATCACTTTCGAACAGGTAGGGGTTCCATGGAAAGGTTTATGGTACTGAGCCAAGAAGGAAATGTCCGGACCTTACTTGGACTCAAGTAAACTGATTATAAAGAAAATTAGACTTTGGCCCAGTCCCTTGATATGAATTGTACGACATAGTTGGGCCAAAGAGATCCTGGGTAGGTCCCGAAACCCTATGCAGAGGGAGGAAGCCACACTCCACCGATAGTATCTGTTAATTTGTAGATGAGTAACAACACCCTGGGGGTTGCCGCCTCAATTACTATGGACATAAGTGATTTAAAGTTCCATTGGAGCTAGAGCAACACTATTGACCCTAGAGGGAGAGGGTGAATAGGTCAATCTAAAATCGTTTGTCCTTTTTTAAATTTACTCGATTGATTAATTTAAGCACAGCGGATATATCAATCAAGTGAGTGTGTGTTAGCAAATGTTATTAAACAATCAACATAAGAAAATAATTCTAACGTGACAAACTGAAGGACATAAGATATACAGTGGTTCAGTTCCCCAACCTACATCCACTGTTAGGACTCGCTCAACCTTGAGCTATCCCCAAATTCACTATATGGGGACTTATACCATCAAAATTAGAGTAGGAATTCTACCTCACTCAATCGACTGAGAATTTCACCCACCACTGTGCCAGAGTCAACGCTTTCGAGTTTTTTATATTGGTTCCAGAGCAACTCCCCTTTAATCCACTTTCGGATAAAAGGTTTTAAAAATAAAATTAAAACCAAGAAGCACTTGCCTTAAAGCTCTCTCTCGCTGATGTGTGCTTCTTGAAGATCCCACCAGTTGAGTGCCGATGCTCATTCTTGTATCCGTCGTAGAGCAGTCACAATCTCAGTGTGACAAGGAAATTGGTTTCAGATTTCCTAGTTTATGTCTTTTCTTTCTCTTTTTCTTACTGTAAACTCAATCAATAGATTGGTTGTTTATGACTTTTCCTCCTCTCTTACTCACTTTCAAATACAATCAATAGATTGATTGTTTATAATTTTCCCACAAGAGTGTTCGTCGTTCTTTAGAGTATATAACTCTTTTCAACTTAATGAAGATAGTAAAACGATCACCCAATACTCGTATTTATAAAGAAGTCTTAACGATCTTTCTGACTGTCCAGGACCGACAGGTCAGTGGTACCGATGTGTCGACGTTCATATTTATTACAGTTCAACCACCCGACCGTTGCGCATTAAATGCACTCCCAACGACATAATTACTTCCCGGTCGACAGGTCGGTGTCGCCGATGGGTCGACAGTCATGGCACCTATAGGTCAGTTCATACAAGAGGCTCGGTTTGAGGCACAAAGATGCTGACAGTAGTTTCTAGTCTAGTAACCTGTTACCCATAATGACCTGTCGCCCTTTACTGAGGAGTCGGTCCTATTACTCTCAATCGGTCTTGAAATACCGAGATGTCTATTTTATCCAGAGCACTCATGAGTTCACTGTCCAGAACTCACAAGTTTTATACCGATGAGTCATCAACCACGAGGGGTCATTGAAGTTCATCTCCGAGGGGTCGGTGCATACGAGACTCTCGGTCAGAGGCTTACTTAGAATGACAGTTCTTTGATCCATGACCTCTGTTAATCTGGCGAGAAGTCCTTGACCACGATTGGTCGATCATGTCTCCACCGAGGGGTCGGTGAGAACGACTAGTCGAGTTGGCAGTAAACATAATTCATATTTCCAAGTTCACTGTCCAGCTTCCTCTTTTAGGCTTTTTATGGATTTGACATTTGTTTATCTAAGCCTAGAGATAATCATCTCTAAGGTATCCATTGGATACTACCTAAGGTCATCTATGGCCAATTAATTGTTTTTGTTATTGCCATACCGATGAGCTTTGGACTTGGTGGAGCATGATCTTCATTCTTAATCATCTTGGGTCTTCAAGCTTCTTAGCAAGTGTTTTTTCCTGAGTTATGGAATTGACAAAGAAGGACTCAGCAAGGCCGGGGTACTAACAATGTCACGCCCCGACCCGAAGGGTGGGCGCGGAACGGGACTGATTTTTTTTTTTTTTGAAAGCTAAGACAACACTCAAGAATTCTAATTGGGTCGGATCAACGGTTGGGCCCAAAGGTCACACATGATCTCGTCATGTGGACTCAAATATATACCATAAGTCCCCTCACATAACACAATCAATAACATATTACACAAACACATAAATCCAACACTGAATTAACATTTCAACCACATCAGAGTAACTACAGAAGCGTAGTAGTCTTAGTACATCACATTAAACAAACTAAATACCACACACGGTACTTTACAAAAATGAATGGTTCCAAAAACCAAAAAGCAAAGACAAGGGTATTCCCCTAAGTGGGAATCCCAAAGCAACGCCGCAGCTTATCCACTCTAAGCTTCAAATAGAGGGTTATCCTCCTTGGGTTCATCTCCTGAAAGGTGAGTGGGGTAAGATAACTAGCCCAGTAAATGAAATATAACAGTGCAGTTTAAGTAAACAACATGTTAGTAAATAAACAACAGTTACAATAATATCTCATGCTTGATAACAAAATTCACAATATCAAGTAAAGTCTCATCATCATTTCCATCATCTCATCATCTTTCCATTACTGCTGTCATCCAACGTAAACCCCCCCCCCCCCCCCCCCCCCCACCAGATACTATACTGACACTAATAGTATTAAGTCCCAAAAAGGTCAAAATACATCATTTCAAGTACATCTCCGGTATACACCTCAAAACCGGTACTGACACACCTTTTCAGTTACTGCCGACCCACCTGCTCCAGTAGATGTAACCGACACCCTCGGCGATGGTTCAATAGTAAAATGTACGGGAAGCAGTATTACACAATTTATATGATTAACATCATAGCATTCACCATTACCATAAGTAGTTCTTACAACAGTGCATCATGTCCAGGCACATGAGTGGGTTCATCAAATCTGAAACCACTCATTGCTTAAGGTCCATCTCAAATAAAACATGTTTACACCTACTGCAAAGTTAAGTTCCTTCACCGAAAATGTGTAGTATCGCGGTCTCTGTTCAAACAAGCAAACAAGTGCACAAACAATTATAAGTCAATATACATAGCATCAATTACATACACACAAATAGTATTTTCAAAATCATACTTGTTTTCCCAAAAATATCAAAGGCAAATGGAGTTGAGTCCCCTACTTGGTTTCTAACCATTTTAAGTTAAAATAATCCACAATATATAAATAATAAGGTGCTCAGTCCAAAACTCATATTGTCTTCTGGGCATGACCAGATTGACTTATTGAGTTAGGTCTAGATTCTCAGGTCACTTCTCGGTTGTCTTCTGGATAGGACCAGATCTGACATTTTGAGTAAGGCCTCGAAGTCACTCAGTGCCCGACAAATATAACGTCGGCCTGAAAGTGAAATCACTCAGTGCCCGACCAATGGAGTTGGCCTGGAAGTGAATACAATAGTACGTACACTATAATAATAAGAGAAGAGGGTTAGTACTTAAATTAACAATGGGGTACGAACATCACATGCAATCAATAATAATCAAGATTTGATACTTAAAAACTGGTTCCCTCGGAACATGCCTCGGAACAAAGTACTGTGGCTTCGGATCATCCGAACCACTACCTACACTAGTCACTGACTTCGGACTGTGGGTCTGACTTCGAATCGTCCGAAGATCGAGTCTCGGATCATCCGAAGTCTTTCTGAGCCGATAAAATCTAAAAAACTAGTCTCGGTGGGTCTGGTGTCTCGGAACATGCCGAGTGAGGTTCGGATCGTCCGAGTGGGGTTCGGTCCTTCCAAACTCGGCTCGAACATCCGGGGGAGTCTAGCTAGCCTCGGGCGCTTTTGGGCTTCGGGTGAAGCTCGAAACGTCCGAGGGATGCTCTCGGACCGTCCGAAGCTCGACTCTCAGACCGTCCGAGAGTCGCCTTCCTCCACTGTCTGCACCAGCAGACAGTGACGGCAGACACTGTATGAAATATGAATCCGGGAACAGTAGGTTTCCCAGATTCGGTTTCTACATCTAGCCGGTCCGATGGACTCCTCCGGGAGTCCTCTTTCCATAGGGAATGGTTTAAGGTTTTAAAACTCAGTAGGCCATCCGATTTTAATACTGAAAGCACACTGGTACACTAAAAATCGGGTTTTCCCTTAAACTTTGAAAATGGTTTTACACACTCAAATCATGGCTAAAACTGGTTTTCTTGATTCTAAACCGACTGGAATCGAAAGAGGAACACAGTGGTTACCTTCACTGGAGTTTCAGGGCTGAAAAACTGATTTTTGAAAAGCTTCCCTTCTAAGCTACGGGTGACAAAAACTGGGAAGAACAGAGGCAAGAATCGACTGATTTTGGTTTTCAAACAGTAGTTGAGAGAGGGAAGAGATGAAGGTGTGGGAGGAGATCAACTGAGGAAGGCCATACTTATAGAAATTTGGCCGTAGGAACGGGGCCGTTGGCCACTGCATGCTGCTGCATGTAGCCGAAGCCGACGTCTTGAACAGTGTAACCACTGTTCGGGCGTTGGTTGCAATTCAGTCCTCCCATACTTCCAATTTTGCAAATAAGTCCCTGTTTTAATAAAAATCTGATTTTTAACTAAAACATGATTTTAAAGGCTCAAGAATTTTAATCCAACCTTACAGATAAGTTGGGTTTTAAAAACTTTAATCACTATAAAACTTTGGGGATTTAAAACTCACAAAAAATCATTGATTTAAATAAAAATCACAATTTAACACTATTTACTTAATTAAACAAATGTTAAATAAAACAATTTAGAATCCTCATGTTGGGGTTTTATAGAATAACTAGGTCATACTTAAAATGGTCTAACATACTACACTTGTTTCAAAATTTATTTTATTTCCAAAATCATTTAAAATAATTATTTCTCCCTTTCGAGGTTTTGACGAGCGGTTTTAAATACCGTTTTCTGAAAATAAAATAATTTTAAAATCAGAAATAAAAATTTTTGATTAAAGAGAATAATATCATCCAATAGTAATCACATAATAACACAAATTATATATAATAATAATAAGCGGTAAATTACCGTTTTGCCCCTCCAGCTGGACGAGCTGGATCACTGAGCTTTTGAGCTCAGATCGGGCCACACCTGGGCTTCTCACAAAGCCCTAATCGAAATATTTGAGATTAACCGGTTAAAACAAGGTTTATTAAGCTAAACCATGCCTAAACTGGGTCAGGGTATTACAAACAATCTCCCCCTTTGTCAATTTCATGACAAAACCTATATGTTAACCCATTTACAAGCCCACTCTTATTACAACACATTTGAGTATAAAAATATTACATCACATGTATATATTCAAATGGAAAAATAAGATTATGATCTTCACATATTCTTGTTCTTCTTTCTTCAAATCATGATTTTCTATTTTAAGCACATAAGCAAGAAACACTAAAGAAATCATTAGAGCAATTAGTCCAAAACAAAATCAAATGACTAAACGAGATTTCCTAGCCAACAACACTACCTAGTGTTGAGAAGATTTTCTCCCCCAATCTTCTTGAGTTTGATTTTCCAAACTCCAAGCAAGTATAGACATTTTCTCCATGTCCATGGATGCTTTATTATATTCCTCCCCTTTATGGATCTCTCTTTCTAGAGGCCCAAGCACTTGGGCTTTACCATGCACTCTCCCATGCTTACAGTTTCTACTAATTTTCTCCCCCATTTTATCATACAATTGACAAAGGTTTAGTAGATATCAACAACACTTCCATTATGTTTTTTGCACTTAGTGATTAACTAAGTTCTGCTGCAACTCATGGTTCTCCCCCACGGCTTAATGTACTTCCTTGTGCAACATGGCTTCTTTACTCAAGCTAAAATCCAGTTTAGCTGATTTCTTCTATGGAACAAGTTGATTTACTTAGCTTCCCTAGAGTCTTTTCTCCTATTCTCCAAGCTATCTTTTGTACCTTCTTTGACTCATTTCCCCCATAAACTTAGCTGGCCCTAAATTTATTTTTCAATGAAGCTTTCATTCAGGCTTATATCCTCATTCCTACACTGTTATGACCATTGACAGTAGCTAATCAACACAAATTTTGTGTTCCCCCATTCTCCAAGGATATGTGTATCATCACAGTCCGAACCCTACCTCCCTAACATACTAATACAAAACAAACTCATTCAAACATGTATGTTAGTCTATTTAACAAAAACCATGTTAACCATAGACAATGGATATAAGGCATTCAAATACAGCAATACAAACATCATACTAAACCAAACCATATCATTTCATTAAAACAAAATGTGCATTCAGTACATATGATTTTTTATAAGGGGACATCATAGATGCTTGATCGACATATCAATAGTATAGTTTTTCCAAAAACAGAGAACATGAAATGTTATCCCTTAGTAGAGCCATCTTGAGGAGGTGCTGAAGGAGGAGGAGATGGGGTGTCTGGTACTCTGTCTGAGAGGGAGACAACAGAGACTAAATCTCGGACAGTCAGCACAGGGCTATCTAAACTTCTTTCTAGGTAGTCTATTCTCTTTTCTAGTCTGAAGACTCTCCTGCCCAGAGTGACATCTTCATCGGCATTGATTTTCCTAGAGGGGATCCTCAACTAGTAGTTCAAAAGTGGATGAGATGAAGACTGAGCCTAACCTCATTTAGAAGAATCACAGAAACAATGATTTTCTGGCTTCTGAGGACTGGAGGAACGAAAACCCTATGGTTTCTTGCACAGAAATAGCTCCAAGAGATCCTATTGACTGGTCTAGGGCATGGGAGGAGAATGAAGGACCATAAGTCCTTCGAGGGAGAGGGGACGACAGTTTCAAATGAATTGTCGCTTTCGCAGAAATGGTCCCCTTTTAATTCAAACTTTCTGTCTTACCGACATGTCGGTTCCATTGACAAGTCGACATTTTCCCTTTTTTCAACAGTGCTTGATTTAGCACAGTATCGACATATATGTCATATCGATAGCTCTATTTACCGACATGTCTTTTATACCGAGAGGTTCCAGATTGCAGTGCAATCATCCTTGATATGTGCAACTTGATGCAATCATATTCTAAGCATGGCATTCATAGATTCATTTCAATGTATAAATATGCCAAGCATAATTCATCAAATCATCAAATATGCACAAAATCAAAATTCACATTCCAAGGCACATACAATTCAAGAATACTTTGAATGGAATGTATGGCTTTCAAAGTAGAATATTTACTATAGCCAGGAAAAGTAAATTCTAGACTTCTATTTAGCCAATTTCTCTCCTCATGTCACATCACTTTTCGGCTATGTGAACTCACATGGTCTTTTGGGAGTCCATTTGTAGTGGTCTAAGATATGGAAATGAATCTTAAACGACAACAAAACATGATTAATGGTCTATCTCTTAGGTACGAAGATTGTGGCATTTGGTGTTGCATACACACCCCTACGATTGTATATTTGATGACCAACCTTGGGATTTATCAACTCTTTTAAGACATGATCCATCTGTTTTAATAAAGAGTATTGCCTTGTATCTACCTTCCTTAGGTTTCTTTTAAGGTTAGGTGTTGATGGATGTCTTTTAAGCATAGGCTTTACTTGATTATGCCTTTGTGTTTTCCTTTCCAAGTATGTCTTCAGATGATAGCAATTTCTTTTAAAATGTTCATCATTGTGACAAAAATTGCATTTATCCTTTGAAGGGTGAGAGATACATGTTTTACTAAACAACTCGTGATGTATAGGTTCTTTGGTGGATGATGCACAAAGACCAAACCTATCACCATATTGTTTGCCTGCCCTTAGGAGTCTTTTGAGTCTTTCATCTCCTTAGGTAAATTTGTCTTAGAATTTTTCTGTATGAAATGTGAATTTCCTAACTTCCAAAGACCATTTTTTAACATCCTATTCAAGAAGTTTATTGTGATGCCATAGATTATCGATATCCTTGCAATGTATACTCATTTCTTCTTAAAGACTTTTGTTACTCTCTTTTAGTTTAGAATTTTCATTTTCAAAGAGTTCCAACTTAGAGGTTTGAAGAGAATTGTCATCTTTCAATTATTCTACTTGATGGGAGAGGTTAAGGTTTTCATTTTTAACCTTGTTGAGTTTTTTAGCTAACCTCACACTCTCAAGGAACAATGCACTGTATGAGGCTTGAAGATTTTCATTTTTTTCACTCTCATCCTCCATTACAATTGTGGGATTTTCTTGATCACATATGATCGAGGCTATGAGACCTTTTGATATATCAATTTTTTGTTAAGTCTCATCATCTGAATCGCTTTCTAATTCTGAAGTTTCCACATATGTCACACCCACGTTCATAGCCTTCTTTATTTTACATGAGGGACATTCATTCATGAATTGTCCTCTCCCCCCACAATTAAAACAAGTTTGTTCCTTGAAATCTTCTGTCTCTCCCTTTCCCTCTAATCTCCTCTTGCCTTATTGGGTAATTTTTACTTGTTTCACCCTTACCCATTCTTCTCAAGTTATTTTTTTTCACAAAATTTTTATAAAACTTTTTGGCAAACATTGCCATTACATCACTTGAGTGTTCATCTTCTGAATTTTTTTCTTTTTCTTTAGTCTTCTTTTGTTTTAAGGAAGATTTTAAGGCAATGGATTTATCTCTTAGTTGTTCAAAGTGAAGTTCATAGGTTTAAAGTGAACCAACTAAATCATCAATATTCATTAAGAACACATCTCTGTTATCCTCCATAGCCACAACCTTGGGCTTGAATCTTTCAGTAAGATTCTCAGACAATTTTGGTACATACCTTGTCCTCGAGTATCCCTTCCCCTAAAGCGTACATTTGATTTACAATGTCACTTATCCTGGAATAGAAATCCATGAAGACTTCATACTCCCTCATCTTAAGCATATTAAACTGATTAAGGAAGATATGAAGTTTGGACATCTTAACTATTGAGGTGCATTCATGAGTTCTTTCAAGAACTTCCTATGCTTCCTTTGCAGTTTTACATGTCATAATTCGCCTGTATTTATTGTCAGATACTGCACAGTTGAGTGCATTCATTGCTTTGCCATTAGCTGTCTGATTAGCTTTCTCAATAGAGGTCCAAGAGCAAAAATGTTTGGGTGTCAACAACACGGTTGTGGCGGATGCCACAATTTTCTCTTTCATGGGTTCATGCCACCCAGTCTTTACAATATCCCATACCGATGAAACTATGGAAATAAAGAAACTTCTCATTTTAGCCTTCCATGAGGCATAGTTTGATTCATCGAAGTACGAAGGTTTGGATATTGCATGACTGTCTCCCATGGTATTCTAGCTTAGATCTACTCAGATGGTTAAATCCTTATAACAAGCACTAGGTTCTGAAACCAATTGAAGTTCCCTTGGAAGTTAAAACAACACTATTCACCCTAGAGGGAGAGAGAAAGAGAGAGGGGGGGAATAGGTCAATTTAAAATCGTTGGTCCTTTTTAAATTTACTCAATTGATTAATTTAAGCACAACAGATATGTCAATAAAGTGAGTGTGTGTTAGCAAATGTTATTAAACAATCAACACAAGAAAATAGCTCCAACACCACAAACTAAAGGACACAAGATATAAATTGGTTCGGTTCGCCAACTTAAATCCACTGCTAAGACTCACTCAACCTTGAGCTAACCCCAAATTCACTATGTGGGGACTTACACCCTCACAATTAGACTAGGAATTCAACATCACTCAATCGGCTGGGAAGTTCACCCACCACAGTGTCAAAGACAACGCTCTAGAGTTTTTTATAGTGGATCTAGAGCAACTCCCCCTTAATCCACTTTCGGGTAAAAGGTTTTAAAAACAAAATTAAAACCAAGAAGCACTTGCCTTAAAGCTCTCTCTCGCTGATGTATGCTTTTTGAAGGTCTCACTCACTGAGTACCTATGCTCTTTCTTGTATCCGTCGTAGAGCAATCACAATCTCAGGTTGACAAGGAAACTGATTTCAGGTTTCCTAGTTTATGTCTTTTCTTTCTCTTTTCCTCACTACAAACTCAATCAATAGATTTGTTATTTATGATTTTTCCTCCTTTCTTACTCACTTTCAAATACAATCAATAGATTGATTGTTTATGATTATTCCCATAAGAGTGTTGCTCGTTCCTTAGAGTATATCAATATTCTCAACTTAAGGAAGATAGTAAAACGATCATTCAACACTCATATTTATAAAGGAGTCTTAAAAGTATTTCTGACTGTCCAAGACCGACAGGTTAGTGTTCATATTTATTACCGTTCAATCACCCGACCGTTGTGCTTTAAATGCATTCCCAACGGCATAATTACTTCCCAGTCGACAGTCATGGCACCGATAGGTCAATTCAAACGAGAGGCTCGGTCTGGGGCACAAACATGCTGACAGTAGTTTCTAGTCTAGAAATATGTTACCTAGAACGACCTATCGCCCTTTACCGAGGGGTCGGTCCTGTTACTCTCGATCTGTCTTAAAATACTGAGATATCTGTTTTATCGAGAGCCCTCATGAGTTAACTATCAAGAACTCACAAGTTTTATACCGATGAGTCGTCGACCACGAGGGGTCGTTGAAGTTCATCACCGAGGGGTCGGTGCATATGAGACTCTCGGTCAGAGGCTTATCTAGAATGACAGTTCTTTGATCTAGAACCTTTGTTAATCTGGCCGACCAGCCCTTGACCACGATGGTTCGGTCTTGTTTCCACCAAGGGTTCGTTGAAAACGATTAGTCGAGCTGACAATGAACATAATTCATATTTCCAAGTTCACTATCCAGCTTTCTCTCTTAGGATTTTTATGGATTTACCATTTGTTCAACTAAGCCTAGAGATAGTTCTTTCTAAGGTGTTGATACCACTTAAGGTCATCTATGGCCAATTACCTGTTTTTGTGATTGCTATACCGATGAGCTTTGGACTTGATGGAGCATGATCTTCATGCTTGTTCATCTTGGGTCTTCAAACTTCTTAGCAAGTGCTTCTTCCTTAGTCAAGAAATTGACAAACAGGGACTCGGCAAGGCCGGGGCACTAACAGTGGCCAATATTGAGAACTATTATTCGAAGTGATTTGTTATGATCTGATGCATGGGAATGGGTCGGCATATCATTGATGCATTGCACCCATAGCATATTATTTTACGATTTCTGAGTTATCAGACTTTGATACATCTTCTATGTTGGATTTGAGAAACATGCGTTAGTCATATTTTGAGATTTTCCTCATTATTATTCTTATTATATGATATTATGAGATTTCACACTTTGTGCATTTTGTTATCAGAATTTCCTACTGGGCAAGTTGATTAAGCCTGTACATTTTTTTCCCTAGATGTTAACAGCAATCAGGCTAAAGGAGAAAAACCTGGACCTAGATGCTTGACGAAGAAATGGATCCGGAGATGCTTGAAGATCTCATAGTTCTTATTTGATATTTTGATAGAACTATGCAATTTCATAGGATCATTGATGTAATAACTTAGATGACTTCTATTTTGGATATGGTTTGACATTTTGATTTATTTGATTAAGTAATTTTTAACTTTGTTATCAAATGTTTAATATTATAATTCCGCAAAATGTTATTTCAGCATATGTTACTTTCGCAGTGTTGTGCTGGCACATACGCAAATGTTTGGTGAGTTGACTCACGTATGTACTAGAATTGGACCAGTCGAGGATTGGGTCTTCGGACTTGAACTCGGCTCGCGTCGTGACGTATCCGTCCCTTTTTCTGTATATATATATATATATACTCTGATTTAATCAATGGAAAAAAGGTGGTCGTTACAAGCTCGAGCTCCGTCGAGGGGCTCGACCTGAGAGTGAGACTGAAATACAGAGTTGGTTACAGGTCGAGGGGCTTGACTTTAACAGTTGGGAAAATTCTGTTTTTCTTTGAAAATTTTGTAATCTTGGGAAAAACTTATGGTACATGTTTGAATCCCCAGTCACATGGCATGTGTGACATGTTCTATGGACTTTAGTTGAGACCAGTTAGAGGCTCATTAAGTGTTGTTAAGTAAGTTTGTGTTTTTTCCTTTTTTAAAAAATTAGTCACATTCTAAACCCACATCAGGCCAGAGCGTGATATTTAGATCCTCTACTTTTTTACTCTGGATTGTAGAATCATCTATTTTATTTAATTTAAATATGCTAACTATATATGTTTTTTAAGAATAATAAATTTTTTAACTTCTTATATCATTAACCATTTATTTCATTTTATAAGTTAGACCTAAGTTATTATTAACTTCATATATTTAACAGTGAGTCATAAGAATCACTTGACCCAATTGTTTCAAGAACTGACAAAAACAAATGTGGAATAAAGCAAAGGACAATATTAGATAAAGGAGGGAATTGGAGAGGATTTACTTTAACTTTATCATCTTATTATTTAGAGAAAATTGGTGCAAAACATGACTAAAAATGAAAAAAAAAAAATATTTTAATTAATTTGGTGAGTTGAAAAAAATTTGACACACATTTTTTATATTAGTATAAAAAAAGTATACAATATTTTGTGAAATGAATAAAAAATTTATTACTATCAATTTTTTTACTAATATCATTGGCTCAAAAGCATTTCCTTCTCACCAATTCGATAAATGAAGTAGACCTTGTCTTTAGATAGATGAGCAAATTGAGCATTCAACTAAATGAGTTAGTCTAAGTCAATAAGAGAGTAAATGATTTTTCTCAAGTTTTTTATATATATTTTTAAATTTAATCAAAATTTTCATTGAGATTTTAATTGAATTCTAATTTTGAGGCTTGAAACAATCATGACAATGATCCCACATCGAATAAGCGCTGCTATTTCCCGTCTTTCATATTATTCTCGATCCTTCAATATTATAGAGTAGTGAGGAGCGTTGCGCACGTGTGAGACCCCTCTCACGTAACCGACGGTCAGATTGATGACAAGTGCGATTCTGAGCTCAAATTTTAAATAAATTTAATTTTTATGCCCTTCTTATCTTAGTATTCTTTTGTTGTTTTTGCCTCTTGCAGATATCTCCACTTGTCCACCCAATTGAGTTTTACATTTCTGTCGATTACAAAATATCTTTTAAAATATATTAAAATTTTAAAATCTATATATTGACATAAAAATTATAAATATCTAAATAATATAAACTCAAGTCAAATTGAGTAAAGTATAAGCTGTAATTTGGGTAAAGAATAGGGTTTACTTTAAAATCTTAAGGATTTACAAATATAAGGTCTTGACTTGATTTGCAAATCTAAATTTAAACTTAAGTTCGATTTGAACTTGTATACATGTCCATGTTCAGTATATATTTTATATTACATTTATTTTATAATTTATTATAGTATCTTAATTAAAAATCTCTCAAATCTTTAATTTATATGATTTAAAATACGAATCATCCAACTAAAGTATTTTTTTTTTAATAAAGTTAACACATATGTTTACATGTAGATAAGTTTTAAGAGGAGGACCTAGGATAGGCCGCTGAAAAAGTGGAGATGGGATAAAAAAAAAATTGACAGATATTAGAGTGACTGATTCTACGAGTGTATGATAGAACTAAATGGAAATGTAGAATTTAAAAATTCGATTTAGACAATTGAAAATTAATTAATAAGAAGTTTGAATAAAATAACTAGAACTCACGAAGAATAAATTGGAGATCCAAAAACCAAGCCATGACTATGGGCATCCTGTTCGAAGCAATACTAAAAAGATAAAAAATAAAATAGAAAAATGCTCTAAATGGGGTTAGAAGCATAAACTTTTTGATACAAGGTTTTTATAGAAAAAAAAAACCTTAAACAAGTGCCCATCCAACATGTAGTTACAAGATATCATCCTTGTATTATTATTATATCATTAATTAAAAAAATTCAAAAAAAGGGAAAGATGTGGTGCCAAGGCTTATGAGATCCTTCTTCTAATTATAAAACTTCTTTGTTACGAAAATGTGCGAAAGGAATCAAATGAAAGTGACTGAGGAGATTGATTGCAACTTTTAACATTTTGAGCAGACAAACTTCTTAAAAGCTTATCTTCAACCTTCCAATTCTTCTTATGAGATGTCCTCATCATAAATAATAATTTAGAGAAAAATCGATTTAATGAATTCAGATAGATAGTTTAGTTGACTTAAACTTTTGAGATTAGATCACAGGTCTCATGTCCTAACCATTCTTAAGTTTACATTGATCCATGAGATTTGTAAGTGACTATAAGATTTTTGAGGATTAATATCACCTCTAATATAAAATAAAAATATCCCATAATAATAAGATAAAAAACAATTTAATTACACCAATGTTTATCACTACATGGACATCATAGAGGTCTGACATGACAGGGATAATATCTTTTAGATCTCTTGAGGTTCATTTAACCACCTTGTGTCCGAATTACTAATTCATCTTCATACATGCATGTATGTATTAATCAAACCGGTTTTTATTTACATAATCAAAAATTAAATGGTTGATCTTAAAATGTTATAAAATTGCAAACTTTATAAGAAGAGTTTTATCTTCATCTATTTCCTATGATTATATTTTCATAAATGACTAAAATTTCATTTACAAGAATATTTTTTTTTTAAATGTTATTCATCATATATAAATATATAATTTCAAAAAATACCAAAAGAAGAAGAGGTATAGCATGTGGAAATGGAAAATGGCCAATCACCGTACTCGTCACCTACCTTGAGAAATCTCGTTTTCACCTTCTAACGATAATTCCAATTCCAATCAATACCATCTGGATTTGTCTTTCATTCGATTCGACTGAGAAAGAAAGAAAGAGAGGAAGAAAGTGACGAACAAACCCCTTTTCATACTTCACCTTCTCATTTGCTCTCTCTCTCTCAATCTTCTTAGATACGCTTCCTTCCTTCCTTCCTTCCTTGTATCGCATCTTTCCATATAATTTTTTCCTTCCATAATTCATGGTTTTGATGTAGATAGATAGATGTAGATCTTCTCAACTGTAGAGAGAGAAAGATAAACCGGTTATTGATGAAGAGAGGTGTCAAATTCCAGAGGATTCTCATCCTCTCCTTGCTCTCTCTCACTGTCGTCGTGCCCATCCACTTTTTCTCCCACAAGATTAACATCAATCATTTCTCCTCTTCTTCCGGTAATTTTTTCTTTTCCTTTACGCTATCTTTCCTCGTTGCTTTGTGGTTTTTTCTTTTCCTGGTTTTGATCGGTTGATTCTGTAATGGCTGCAGATAAGGAGTTTCTTGATGATGTCAACGGCATTGTAAGATTTGTTTTCTCTTTTGTCTAATATTTTACTGTGTGATTCGCTCATTTTGTTTTGTTTTTCTTTTTTCCTTTTGGTTCCTACTTTAAGGGAAGATTGACGATGTGGGTTTTGTTTTTGAATGCAGAAATTCCCGGCAGATGGCCTGAAACTCAATGCGGTCACACAGGTTCTTGTTTTTACTTTTCAAATCGTGCCATTTATTGATTGAAAATTCCATTTTTTTAATGTATCTCGATATGTTTGGTTGGGGGGGGTGGGTTTGGGATTTTAATGGCTGGTCTGTTTGGAAGGGAGGCCTCTTGAATTTGAGTGGCTGCTCAAATGGTTGACATTTTGAAATTTCAATCCATGCTGAATGAAAGTTAACTTTTTATTTTGAATGGGCGTGACGAATCAATGGCTTACAATGGTTAAGATTTGAAGGCCAAAATCACAAAGTTGAAACGTGGAAAATGATCAAATCTCATTTAATATGTGTGATAGATGCATCTTAATTAAGAGAAGTTATGATTTCAAATAAAGCTAGAGCTGTTCAGATGCATTGCACATAGGTGAAATCTGTGTCCCTTTTCATATTTGCTTATTTCATATTTATCATTCCTGAAGAAACAAGTATACTGAACTAACTTATCCTTAAACAAAATGATGTATTTCAGTCTTCCCCATTGATAAGTGATAGGTCTCTGCATATTACTCTGATTGAAGTGATGCTTACCATTGGATTGAATCACGCCATGAGTTCTGACTGACTGTTTCCTTTGCTGACTCCCAATTGCAATTTAATCTTCATGATGTGATTGAATTCAGTAATTCTCAGTCCTTAACCTGTCAATGTGTTTTACAATGAATTTTAGATCTAATGGCCTGTCTTCATAAATGATGCTCCACTCTGTATTTTTAACCCAACAGAAGAAGAAAAAAAAGGATGAATTGTGTATCTGGATATACAAGTGTAGCTCCCTAGATTAATGAATTTATAAATATGAAGTATTAGATAACAAAAAATGCTATTCTTTCTATCATGTTGCTCACTGAATATGAAATGATGTAATGATGATGCAGTGCTATAAAATCTCTTCATTTTTCTATAAAAAAGCATTGATTGATATTGAGAATGCGTGTTTAAGATTTTTGTTTGCTGTTTTCTGGATATGAGTGATATGAATTTGCATATGTTTGATTTGTGTCTATTTTTGCCATTTAGGATATACGGGACATTTTGAAAGAGCCAGCCGGAATTGTTTATAAAGATGGGGAATATGCTTCTATAGTGAGTGGGAAATCTTTAGGTAATAACTCTGTGGAGAAGGATGCCAGAAAGAGCAATAGATCCATGGAAAGAAATGGTGTGTCTTTGTGGTTTGAAATTTTGTCTTTCTGTATTATCTATGATATATTTGACAAGTTGTGCTAAACCATGTTGTTTCTTTTGTTTGGAAGTTCAGAAACTGTTAGTGTCAATAGTGGAGAAAGTCAGTCAAAATGTGTATCAGTTCCATCTGAAAGAAAGGTATGATATTGGAAAAGTTTTTAACAATTCTTTTGTTTTGGAATCTTCATAGCGAGAGGTTTAATCTATCTTACTAAATTGGTTCTAGTAACTCTCGAAAGAAAATGATTCTGGAAACTTGTGAAAGATAAATTATAAAGTAATCAGAGCAACATTCAGTAGGTGCTTTTCTTTGTTTGTGCATTTGTATAAATATATTCAAGGTTGTAGATAGAAGTTATGCAGTGCAACTCATGATGTTTTCCCCGAGTAATGTAGCAATTACTTCCAATGAAGATTCAGAGTAAGGTTGTGACAACAATTTGTATGGATTGAACCAAAGTATTATAATGTCCTCAGTGGTAGCTACCATCACCCAGCACAATGAAAAGTAGAACTGTTATTAAGATTTGTTAAACCAAACTGATTGATTGGTCACCATCTACATTTAGAATAGCTTTAAAATGTTTCAACTGTTCCATTGATATTCATCGAAAACCTACATGCTTCTGTCTTACTTTGAGTATCTCCCAATCTAAGATTAGATTCCTTGCTTGGTCAATTTGAGGGCTTTATATATATCCCTGAGGAATGGTTGGAAGATGCATGTATTTCACTTTGTTGGTGATGCAGAACAACTAATAGGGTGACATCTATATGTGGGTTATAGGACATTCCTCTTGAAATGAATTGCTGAGACCGTGTAATTGGTCCATGTTCCCTGCTAAATAACCAAGTTAGTTATACTAGAAGACTTCTTGCAGCATCCAGCCATTTAAGTTTAGTGCATAAGGAGATGAAATCCTTCACTGCAGCGAGAGTGTGACTAAAGTGCTCCACTTTGTGTTGTCTGCCTTGTACTGACACTGGGGCAATACCAAAACCATGTTATTGTTTGCATGTGTATGTATGTGATTTAACTATTTCCGCCTATCGTTCTTTTGCCACTTCTGACAACTATCAGTGGATAAGTTTTGGTGCTTTTGAAAAGCAGAAGCTTGCCTTTCATTGTTGTTGCAGGCTCTGCAATTGTCTGAAGGATGCAGACCATACTGTTGTTCTTAGGACAGTATGGAGTCTGTAAGAGATCTTTTGTTTTTTTCAATTGCACTAGCTTCCACTTGGTTGCCATTTCTATCCCAGAGGTCATGTTAGAGAAATCATGATTGCCTTCCTTAGCTACTGGAGAACCTGTAGCAATATAGTACAGGTTTTCTTTCCATTTCAAAAAAAAAAGAGAGAAGAAAATGCAGTCTTTCTTTTCATCATTGTCATGAATATCATGATCCTGGAGGTTACCCACCTTACAGGATTTATTTCTAACCTGTAGCATTCAGTTATTCACTGGTTTCCACCATTGAGCTCATATCCCCAAGAACATATACACAGAGACACACCCACACAAAAACCCCCAATATATAAGTTCTGCTTTCATTCTATTGTACCCAATTAGGCCTGTAAACGGACCCTGATCCGGCCCGGCCTGGACGGTAATTGGACCGTCCACGGCCCGATAAGAGCCCGCTTGTCTGTACAGGCTGAAGTTTTGGATGAGACGTTTTAAATGATGAATATTTTTTTAAATAGTTTTTAAATTAGATGATTTGATAGAAAATGGTATTCTATGAAGCATCAGTAAATAGATTGATTGTAATAAATTTTATATTTATTCAAATATATTATAATAAAAAGACTATTTTTCATAGTAACATTCTTTTGTATATAATTGGTTTTGAAATATTTAATCAACTTATAGTGGCATCAACACCGTCTTCATCATCGAGAACACTATCAAAACTAGATGTAGTTAACAAACTACTACTCTTTTTGGAAGATTTTGATGATTTCTTCTTCCTCTCTGTTTTTTCGACGACCAAAGCAATAAAAAATATACATGTAATAGGAATAATTCAGAACCCCATCATCTTTCTTGTGCTTTTCTTTGCTTTTCATGCACTTTTCTCTCTCTCTCTCTCTCTCTCTCTCTCTCTCTCTCTCAAACACAGTAAGCTTTGAAACAAGCTTACTTCAAAAGATCAAAGTTTAAATACAAACATCAGAACTAAAAAAAATTTAGATGACCCACAAAAGATCATTTCAAAATTCTATATCTTTTTCACCGTACATTAGTAACTCCCCCGCTTAGAATCTTTAGGAAACATCCCAGTAACTCCCCCACTCGAAATCTTTACAAAACATCTCTTTCCCTATACAAAAAAAAAAAGTCAGAATCCAATCCAACCAAGAGCTTAAAAAATCCAAAGACCCAACCCAACTAAAAATTCAATTAAATAACTAGCGCAAGAAGAAATCTACCAAGAAGAAACCTTTTCAAGCAAAAGACCTTTTCAACCAACCCATCCAAGCATGTCAAAATCCTGCATCCCATAAAATAAGCAAACAATCATGTTAGGGAGGAGTTCAAACATTGGATAATAATTGTTAATATAATAGAGTTAAACAAAATTGGAATCAAACATCACAAATATTATTGTTGAGGTGCAAAAGTTGAGGCATCCATGTCGTCCACAACACTACATTAGCAAAAAAGATCGTGTAAGTCAAAATTAAAAAAAAACCATAAAATCAAATGACATTGATCGGTAAAATTTATTTAAAACATAAAGTATTACCACTCATCAGTCCACATAGAACCCAAGTTCATATTATTTAGTCCAGCTTCAAGCCCCAAACTCTTTCCACCTAACATAAAATGAGAAATATAGATGCAGTTACACACTTCAATCAAATAAATGGAAAGTAAGGCAACAAATTTAAATAAGCACTAAAAATACCTTGCATTTGATTCCGCAACCAATCTTGGCCACACACCAACGCTTCAACAGTTTCTGGATCCATAGAGCTGCGATAATGGTCAAGAAATCTACCTCCAACACTAAAAGCAGATTCTGACGCAACAGTCAACACTGGAATGGCTAGAATATCACGGGCCATTATTGCAAGAATAGGGTACTTGGGAGCATTGCTTTTCCACCACTAGAGCACATCAAATTCCTCGGACTCCGAAAAGACGGGTTCTTCCAAATATAAATCGAGATCTTATTTGCGAACAGAACTTGAACTTTCAGTAAAAAACTTCGAAAATCTTTTCACCCGTTTTGTTCTATGTGACGTCGATGAAGCAATTCCACAAATGGGCGATTGACTTCTTGCACTATGCATTGGCAATTTAGCCTCATACTCTTTATGAAAAGCTTTAATATCACATAGAATCTTAGCCATTTGATCCTTAGCAACATCAGGCCCAAAAAATTTTGGATAAAAGAACTCCATCAACTTCATCTTATATTGAGGATCCAAGAATTGTGCAATCGCCAGAGGTAGGCTACAAATGTCCCAATACTTCTCAAACTTGCCAAACATCTTATCCACTATACGGGCAAGTATATCGTCTGCAATGATTGAATGTTCATATAAATGTAACAGAATATCACAAACTTCAGAAAAAAATAAATTTGAGGTGGGATATTTAGAACTAGAAAAAACATTTGTAGCAATATAAAACGGTTCTAAAAGCTTAAATTTTTTTTCAGCATTCTCCCACTCACTCCACGATGGCGCTCTCGCTTTCTTTTTATAGCTGGTATCCAAATGTTCCAAACGTTGGATTGCATCTCTGTACTTCAAAGCCACATCTAACATTTTATATGTGGAATTCCACCTTGTAGGGACATCCATGATCAACTTCTTGTTGGAATTTATTCTAGCTTGCCTACACATGTCATTGAAGGTTTTCAACCTTGATTGTGACCCGTTGACGTATTTGACACTTTCGCGAATCTTGTCAACATCCTTATTTATTACCTTCATGCCTTCTTGGACTATTAAATTTAAAACATGTGCACAACAACGCACATGAAATAGCCTACCACCAAATGTTAAGCTCCCCCCCAACTTCCCAACAAGCTTTGAAACCAAAGAATCATTTACTCTATGGTTATCGACTGTTATTGCGAATACCTCCGATCGATATTCCAATCTATCATGCTCTTGAAAACGGAATTGAACAAGTTTTCTCCATCATGAGGAATAGGTTCTACTTTAAAACGGAGTAATCTCTTTTGCAAATTCCATTCGGTGTCTATGTAGTGTGCCGTTAAACAACTGTAGCCTAAAGTTTGTATTGATGTCCACATATCAGTGGTAAGGCTAATATGACTAGTGAGGGAATCTAAATCCCTATATAACTCACCTTTCATCTTCTCATACAAGCCCATACAAATGCCCTTGATTGTATTCCTTGAGACAAGCTGAAATTGAGGTTGAAGATTCCTCGAATAATGTATAAACCCTTGATGTTCAACGATTGAAAAAGGATACCTATACAACATTATCATACTCGCAAGATCCTCTATACTACGTTGTTGATCAAATTCTAAATAAGAATCGGCGCACTCTGTTTCACTATTGCCACCTGATTGTGTTGGATCATATTTCTTACAAGAAAGCAAGTGGCGCCGCAAGTGAGAAGTTCCACTACTACTCGAACCTGTAAATAATCCTGAACAATGATTACATATTGCAGTCCCAACTCCATTCATCTCTACGTAATGGAAATCATTCCAAACAGTCGACGTTCTTTTCCTGTGTACATTTTGTTAGGATCTAGAAGAGTTAGATGTCGTATCTATCTCATTCTCCGCAATAATGTCGTTCCTCTCATTAGGATTAGACATTGTACTGCAAAAACAGTTATGTTCAAATAAGCAAAGTGTTTAAAATGGAGAATTCATCATGTTTACAAAGAATTTTCACACATGGTGTTCAAGGTGCACAACTATACATGAAGTAAGCTTGAAGAGAAGACATTACTGTCATATGAACTGCATTACTTCTTTGTGCACATAATCAAGCGCAATTCGTGGGTTTGAAAAATTGGAGTCTGTACCAAGCTGACTTAGCTGAGTTGATTGGGACTAAGTCCCTGCCAAGCCCTTGAGACCAATTCTGATATTTAAACATGTTTCATCATCATTGCAGCTACTACTCCATTATGTAATCAAATACAAAGCATGGAGAATATTGAACATGAAGGGACCAAGAAACAACTGCAGTTAAAAGAACTCTACGTCCACAGTGCTAAAATCGTAATATATTAGAAAACCAAGGATGACCTTTATATAGAGTGGAGATACCCATCAAAAAAGTTTCTTAGTTACAACCATTAAGTGATGCGTTGTGACCTATAAAAATAAAATGGCTGCCAGAAAGACTTGAGGAGAAATCCAGTTTTTGCCTTTCTGGTTACGGTGTGGAATCAATTCAACACTCGACAATTGTCCATTTTCAAAATGGAATGGCCTTGTGATTACATTTATAAATCTCAAGCTAAGACACATCTACAAGTTGAATGAAATTAGAAGGATTTTTTTTCCAAAAAACTCAGTCAAACTTGGTGAATAGCAACTTAAAATCCTATAAACTTGGACAATTCTATCGAGTCTAGACACATGCTCATTACCACAAGGCTACTTCAGTTCTTGGAGATCATTACCAATGACAATTACTTGATGGCAAGACCACCAACTGAATAACACAAAAACATCCGATTGCAATTTATTTTCACACAACAGTGGGACCTGTGTATCCATCAAGCAACACTACTTAAATGGTACCTCCATTCCTCAGTCTACAAAAGACACTTCGGCACTAAGAGAGATGAACTGGGAAGGCACAGAAAAACTAGCTAATTTACTGTGAGAGCTGGAAACTGAGTTTTTTTGCCAACCTACCAATGCAACAATCCAAAATGAGACAATTGTTCATATAGAATTGCTACCTGGCATCTGTGCCCAACTTCAGATGAAAAGATTATACCCAAGGCATTTGCCACAAAGGCAGATCAAAGCACCTACCATGCAGTGGTCATATGGAATGGAATGTAAAGGAGTCCTATTACATACAACAATAGAAGAGAAACTAAAGAATCATAATGAAGTGGGTTCTGCTATGATAGAAGGGGCAACCAGAATGGAAACTAATTTTAGGATGGATTACCATATAGTACACTTGTAGCAAATGTCTTCTAACCCTAAACATCAAGTGCATAATATAAGAATGAAAGAAACCCTCTTAGACCAAGTTAAAACCTGAGAAATCTCTCAACCCAATCATGTGCATGAAGACCCTCTTAGAACCCATGGATAAACCCATGATTTCCAGTTTCACTCATCCAAAACGGATCCTTTTTCAACAAATTAAAAAAAAAACCTTGGTTATCTTCTCTAATCACTTACAGATTTGCAAATCGACCAAAACGATTTGAAGTCTCGATCTGAGTGAAGAGGCTGCAAGCGATGGCAGTCATGATTGGATTTCTAGAGAGGTGCGAGAGAGAGGAGAACGGAAAGAGGGAGAAAAGAGAGATCTCAGATTGAAAGAGCGGCGAGAGTGAGAGATGGCCTGTGAGATAAGAGAGATCTCAGAGCAATTGCAAGAGGAAAGAGGAAAACAACGGAAGCGAGTGTCAAGGAAACCCTATTTTCATTTTTAACTCACGGGACTAGCGGGCTCGCGGACAGTCCGCGGCCCGCCCGAGTCCTTATCGGACTCTTCGGATCAGTCTGTTTGTTTTTATCGGACTCTAGAGTCCGGTTCGTTGCTGGACTCTAAGATTCGGGTCGGGCAGTCCGCGGGCTGGGTCAGGTCCGATTACAGGCCTATATTCAATGGTTCTTATGATACATGGAGCACCCACTAGACCCAGCTGTTCCAAATGGTGGGGATGCAAGGCAATAATGATAGGTTCAAATATGCAATTATGTATCCTAGAAGCATAACAAGCATTCACTGATTATCCACTATTGAGATTTGTATATAAGGCTCATACATACACAAGGACATCCATCCATACACAAAACCCCCCAATATATTCTGCATCCATCTCATTACAACGAATGGTTCTTATGATACATGAACAAATTAGATCCAGCTGTTTCAAATGATGGGGATGGAAGGTGATAACGATAAGCCCAAATATGCAACTATGCACCCTAGAAGCACCACAACCATATGCCAGTATACTATTCAATCCCATCTCAAGAAGATATTCCCTTGAGTTTTTTAACTCCGCAGTCTGTCAGAGAAAGACCAAAACCTGCAAGCTTAATTATCGCTAGTATGGACCTTATGGATACTTGTGTGCACAGCTTCCTGTCATGCTCCAAATGACATAAACTTCCACTTGGTTATATTTGCAGGCTCCTCAAGGCATGCTCCTGCCATAAGATTGGGAGTTTCTGCAGAGGGGTTTATCTGAAGTAGATAGATAGATAGCTAGTTATGTAGTTAGGTAGGTAGGTAGGCAGAGAGAAGCCTGGAGTAAAACTGTTAGGTGCTCTTACTGTTGCAACAATGTTACCACTTTCTCAAAAAGATTAAGAAAATTGGTAAGGCTCTACACAAGTTGGAAAATTCTTTGTTTCATGTGTTTCAAAATGGTGAGGCCGTACCTAGGCTGGGCTAAGTCAATTCCCATTAGTCATCCTGTTTGCCCAATCCTAGTTTGTTGGTCTTAAATACTCCAAAATGTCAAGCTCGGTTCTCTGTCTATGCGCTTGTTCAAAACTTAGGTTCAGATCCTGCCCTTTTAGCAATAAAGCCAGAAAATGGGCCCAAACATAAAATCCCATAACAAGGTATAATATATAAGTATAAATTGTATATTAAAAAACCCATATTAAGTTTGATGAGGACTAAGCTGATGTAGAAAACGGGCGCTCCTTATCTCATGTGGACCCCACTTCCCTTCCTAATTTTCGGCTTAGCATTTTCACTCAGACTTTAATTTTATTTTATTCTTTTTTTCTCTTTCTTTCATACTGTAATTCGGTCTCCTTCCTGATTTGTTTTATTTATTTTTTATTGTAGCATATAAGCTTTTGTTAGAGGCAATCGTATGTAATTAATTCAAAAGTTTATTTCCATGAAATAAGAAACAGAGAAAGACAAAAAGTCTGTTTTCCCCTTTTCTTCATTACTTTTTTCTTCTTCATTCGTATCGGCCTAGATGAGGTTTTCTTTTTCTCAGGTCTCACGGTCGAACTGCGGAGTCAGGGACCGGACCTCTTAGTCATCTCCTTGTTCGGCGCGCCTAAGGACGAGCATTCCATCGACTTCTCTGTTGCTCCTCTGCAGCTAGGGACGTGATCCCTAGACCGTCTCCTCCTCCCTCCATTCCACCATCTTCTCGCCACCACTCCGACGCACTGCAGGGAAGCCTTTCTCGTCTTTGTCCTAGACGAGATAGTCAGGCTTCTCGGTCCACTTGCGAGACCGTCCGGTTTCCCGTCCTGCTTGTGCACAGGGACGTGGACTCCAGGCCGTTCTCCACTGCTTTGCCGCATCAAGCCGATGTGTTTGGGCAAGATCGCTTGACTTTCCCTCCACTGCTTAGCCGTCCCGAAGGACGAGATCTACTCGTCTTTTCCTCAAAATGCTTTTGCCATGTCAAGTAGTATCAGAGCAGGACAATGTTCCTTGGACTCGATGGCACCCAACATAGAAATATTTTGTTGGATGGCTTAATGGCGATTGTCGTCAGCATGTTACTTCTCAGTGCAGGGTTCCTTTTTTTGTTGGGAGATATTAGGACACTATTCTCTGTGATATACTCAGTATGACTGCCAGCCATATGTTTCTTGGTCGCCCTTGACAGTTTGATGTTGATGCCATTCATCCAACACTTATGCTTTTGTAAAAGATGGTTTGAAGAATATTCTTGCCCCTCCTACTAGTAAACGGCAGTCACCTTCACCTATTTCCAAGCTCCTGCCACCGAATTGGTTGATTATGTTGCTCACCTTCATGACTTGGTCAACTCGTCTCTGGAGGCCTCTAATGCCAAATACAAAGTGGATGTCGACATGCATAAACGCATGCAACTCGAGGATGAGTTCTTCGCAAGACTGTGGGACTGATGTGGAACAAGGGTGCTCCTGATCTTGCGTGAACTGCATTTCCCTTCCTGATTTTCGGCTTAGCCATTTCACTTAGACTTTTATTTTATTTTATTCTTTTTTCTCTCTTTCTTTCCTCAGTAATTTGGTCTCCTTTCTTGATTTTTTTTTTTTAAATTTATTTACTTAGCATATAAGCCTTGTTAGAGGCAATCGTATGTAATTAATTTAGAAGTTTATTTTCGTGAAATAAGAAATTGAGACTGAGAGATAGAAAGTCCATTTTCCCCTTTTCTTCCTTTCTTTCTTCTTCTTCCTTCGTCTCGGCGCAGATGAGGTTTTTTTTTTTTTTTTTTTTTCAGGTCTCACGGTCGGCCTGGGGAGTCAGGGACCGGACCTCTTAGTCATCTCCACATTCGGCGCACCGAAGGACGGGCATTCCATCAACTTCTTAGTCATCTTCCCGCCACTGCTTTGGCGCACTACAGGGAAACCTTCCTCGTCTTTCTCCCAGATGAGACATTCAGGCTTCTCAGTCCACCTGCTAACATCCAGTTTCTTGCCCTGCCTGTGCAACAGGGACGTGGACTCCAGGTCGTTCTCCACTGCGGCGTCACCGCGTCAAGCCGACGCATTTGGGCGAGATCGCCTGACCTTTCCTCTGCTGCTTCGCCGTCCCGAAGGACAAGATCTACTCGTCTTTTAGTCAAGCCCCTTCCGCCGCGTCATAAGTTCTTTGCTTGCTGGTCTGGGTGATATAACAAATGGCATCATAATTGAAGCTTGGCCTGTATATTATTTCAATAGAATATACATTATGAATGAGGTGTCTGATGATTTTCAAGAAGCTGGATACATTGTCACACCTCTAATGATATAGAAGTATTAATAATTGTGGATTTGCAGTAAAGTGAAATTATTTATTTAAAAGATTTTCTAAAACACAAGTAAATTTGAGGTATATGCAAATTAGTAAATGATGCTAAAAATATCGTTACAATTGTTGAAGCCTTATCAATCTAGTCTTGGTTTTGTGAGTACTACACTAGAAGTACAACTTATTTTAATGGTGGCAGATCATTATAGAAAACCGTATGTCTAACACAACCCTCCTTTTTTCATGCTTGCAAGCAAAATAAATACTACTGAACGTTAAAAACAAAAAAGAAATTCATTCAGACATGACAATTACTTAAATGATTTTTTCTCTTTTCCTGGAAGTGTGAAGGTGTGCCAACGTGTCCAATATGGATGACTAGTATCAGATACAGTATTTTTGTTAAAAAAAATAATTTGCTGGTATTCTTCATGCATGGATGAAATGTTAGTGAAGGCAATAGGTTGAAGGAATGAAACTTCTACAAGCTATCACTGCTATAATTAGAGAACTTTCTGTGCATCTTGGTTTATGTGTAACTGATCTATTTTGGCATTGGAAGTAGGGCCAATCCAATCATGTCACTGGAGCACAACCAAATGGACTTTCTGCAACTCAGCAAGCAACTGACAGGAAAATACGGGAGATGAAAGATCAACTGATCACAGCCAAGGCATTTTTGAATTTTGCACCCCCTAACAGTAACTCCCGCTTGGTAAAGGAGTTGAGACTGCAAATAAAAGAGTTAGAACGGGCAATTGGTGGAGCAAGAAAGGATTCAGATTTGTCTAAGAGGTGAACTAATTTGTTTGGTTATCTATTCATTTTTTGGCTTTCATTCTCTGCTGAACCATTCAGAGGATTAGAGAGAGAGAACCTTTTTCTTTATTTTATTAATATAACTGGACACAGCTTTGCAGATCCTATCAAAATGCAACAAATACTGATTCTAGCATGAAACATTTTCAGAGCTTTGCAGAGGATGAAATCTATGGATGTTGTGTTATCCAAAGCTGCACGAGTTTATTCTGACTGCTCTGAGATGGCAACAAAGCTTCGCGCCATGACTTTAAACACTGAAGAGCAGGTTCTGGCTAAGCGGAATGAGATCAGATATCTTACCCGGCTTGCTGCAAGGACATTACCCAAAGGTCTTCACTGCTTGTCCATGCAGCTTACTACTGACTACTACTCACTGCAGCCAGAGGAGCGAAAACTTCCCAATAAACATAGGTTGCAGCAGAAAAATTTGTACCATTATGTTATCTTCTCTGACAATGTTCTTGCTTGTGCAGTAGTGGTAAACTCTACCATTTCCACATCTCTGGTAAGAGCTACTACCACCATTTTCTTTTGTGGTGATATTTGCAATTTAATTGGAAGAGTGCCCTGTGGCATTGCATGCCTGTTCTATTTTGTCCTTATGTTTTATCATTGCATCTGCATAGATGCTTGATGTAACTGTTAAGCGAAAAACTTCAACAATGGCAGTTATTTTGCAGGAACCAGAGAAGATAGTCTTTCATGTGGTTACTGATGCTCTAAGCTTCCCAGCCATAACAATGTGGTTCTTGGCAAATCCACCGGGACAAGCCACAATCCAAGTTCAGGGTGTGGATGATTTTAAGTTTTTGCCTTCTAGTTACAAATCAATGTTGAAGCAGCCAAACTCCAGGGACCCAAGATTTTCTTCAGTTTTTAACCACCTTCGCTTCCATCTGCCTGATATCTTTCCCATGCTGGATAAGATTGTATTTCTTGACCATGATGTGGTAGTGCAGAGGGATCTGCAGGGATTGTGGAGTGTTGATATGAAAGGAAAAGTAAATGGAGTGGTTGAAACCTGCGGGGATAGTGAGGCATCTCGTCACATGGACTCATTCATTAACTTCTCAGATCCGGCCATAGCAAAGAGGTTTGATGTAAATGCTTGTAAATGGGCCTTTGGGATGAATGTGTTTGACCTGCGGGAGTGGAGGCGGCGAGATTTGACATCTGTCTACCATAAATGGTTACAATTGGTAAGACAATTCATTCGTATTTAATTTTGTTAATTATTTATTATTTATTTCCCTCTTTTTATGTGTTTCTATTTTTACCATTCTCCCTTAAAAAATGTCTGTCATGGAACATGAAAATTGCACATCCACTGTTGGGTTACCAATTATTTGGGCAGTTTTTCTAATTTGGAGATAATTAGGTGGGGGTGGCTGGGTTGGTGGAATTGGGGGAAAGCAAGAAAATTGATAAAAATTGTTGATGTTTTTAAATGCATTTAGATACAAGCTTTTTTATTTACTCATTATTTATTAAATGAAACATTGGTGCAGGGAATGACGAAGCAATTATGGAAGGCGGGAAGCCTGCCATTGGGTCTGATCACCTTCTATAACCTTACTTTGCCTCTTCGTCAGCAATGGCATGTTGTTGGACTGGGATACAACCCAGATCTGGGACAGAAACAAATTGAGAGGGCGGCCGTGATCCACTACGATGGTAACATGAAGCCATGGCTAGAAATTGGATTCTCAAGGTACAGAGGATACTGGAACAAGTTTGTAAAATATGATCTTCCTTACTTGCAACAGTGCAACATCCATGAGTAGCGGCAATGGTAGTACTTCTTGCCTCGCAGATTTTCTGATTTTCTCTAAACCTACACTTACAACTTCAGTCAATTCTTTTCTTTATTCCTTTTTCACTCACCATATCCTTCCATTTCTTGTGTATATTTCCTTTTTCTTCCCATCCTCTTCACCCTGATTCTAGCCATAACATTCTACGGATAAGCCAATTTCTTGATCAGAAATTTAGAGAGAATAAGGGTCCTTACAGTGTTTTTTTCCACTTCTCTTCAATTGGAACCATCTGTATAAAATCTTTGATGTACTCATGTAGTATGAGATGCCTGCTCATCTGTTTTAAATTGAGCAGAGGTTACTTATTTTGCATTGTTGCATTTTGTTTTTGTTTAAATGCTTGCCCTGAATCCGATTTAAATCATGGTTGTACTTGCAAAATGGTGTGCTACTTGAACTGGGCGGGTTGGGTTAATTGAACTAAAATCAGATCGGGGATTTTTTTTTTTTTTAAGATGAGCAGCATAAAAGAGGTTGCAACAAGAGGACTTCCCCGGAAGTCACTCATCCTAGTACTATTCTTGCCCAAGCACGTCTAACTTCAGAGTTTTGATGTGATCCGATGCATTAGTGCTGGCATAATTGCACCCATCAGATCGGAGATTTTGGACTCAAGCCTGATGCCACTTTCCAACTCTTAAGGTAAATTGGAATTGGGAGGCATTAGGGTAAGCAGCGGATGGTAGGACATTATATAATATAAAAATTTATACACATGCACTATAAAAATGATGTAACTGAATAATATATTATATACATACTGCAAAATTGCCCTAAATATTAGATTTCTATTTCATGAAAACTCAACTACATATAGGAGGTGATGGATCCATTGAGATTTATGTTTGTATTTGCAGCTAACTAAAATTCATCTTGATATGATAAAAAAAATTATGATTTGAAAATTCATAAAAGATTAGGTTTTATAAAAAAATATTTATTTTGATTAAAATTTTGAGAATTTAAAAACACGACTTAATTGATTCAATCATTGTGATTTTTATTCATATGATTAAACGTCTGGCCATCAGCACGTGTATCCCCTGCAAGGGTTGAAAATTTGGCTGGATTGATATTTAGGCCGAATTTGCATATCGGTTGAGATCTCGGGCGAGATCTTTCTCTCTCTTCAATTTTTTCTTTTTGAAAATTTCGGTGGCTTTTTTTTCTTCAAAAAAATAAAAAATGCTGTTTTTTTAAAAAAAATATTAATATCGGCATATATATAGGCTGATATTCGTCCGATATAGGCAAATATCGTGCTGAGATATCGGTCCGAATCCACAACCGATACTTGTTTTTTTTTTCTGAAGAAGAAATAGGCCGATTTTTTTTTCTCTAGATTTAAACTTCTGATCCCCGTCTCTATGTGCATTGGTAAATTTGGAGTAGGAGGTATTGAGAGGGTTGCATGGGGGGTATCTCTCATTTATTATATCACATGTTTGTTTTGTGCTTGGATTTATCAAAAGAAAGGCTGTACCTTAGATGATTTCTTTTCCATGATTTTTATGTTGCTTTGATTTTCATTTTTCAAGGTGTGATTCGAATGAAATAAGAAAATCATCTTTAATTTATTCACTTAATGTAATTAGGTCCAAATACTCAGGTGACCTTCAGGTCTTCAGCTAAGACTTGAGAAAAAAAAATTCTATAAACTGGTCATGGGTTTTTTTTTTTTTTCAACACAATCTCTTTAATTTCTTGATTTTTACCAGAACAAGATATGTGGATGAGGGGTACCCAAATTCCCCATGAAACTTTATTGTTGCAAAAATTAAAGAAAAAAAATGAAAATCTCGTCAAACAGATGCCCACTTTTCCACCAAACCATTTTAAAAATAGTTGGCTCGTTGTTTTAATAATCATTAACATTGAACTCACATAGAATTGTATAATATTTTTTTATTCAAAAAATGTTAGATGAGAATTATTAATTTTATTTTTTTTTTAAATATTTATATTTTATGTGAGATTTTCTCCTTAAATTTTTGATAAAAATCTGAGAATTTAAAAATATCTCATTATAAATAATTGCCGTTAATACGTTGAGAACGGTATTTCGTTAATATCTGCATAACGGTATTTCTCACAAGTAGCAAGCGGAGGGAAAGAAGTCAGTGAGAAAGAGCCGCGTCTGACTTCGTCGTCGTCAATTTATGTTGCTAATTTTTGCACGTGACTGTCGTCAATTTAGGTTTGGACGAAGGAAGAGTGAACCATAAATCTAGCTGAATTAGATCCAACGGTTACAAGGTTAAGAGCAGCATTCTAATGCGGTGGCTTTAGTTATAATTTCATGCAAACTTTGTTCAATGGAGACTGATGTAAATTTAATGGATCTTATTTCTCCCTCACTGTAACATATCTCTTCTGAATTGTACATGTATTCAATTTGACTTTTAAAGCTCATCAATCTAATTTAATAAAAAATTTATCATTAGATGAATGTCAAAATTTGAAAGCTTAAAAAAATATAGCTTTTTTTATCTAATAAAAAAAAGTTTAACTTGTTTTACCCAATCAAAATGAAATTTTATAAACAATGTAGACAAGTTTAATATTTTAAAGTTTTAATTCACCCATCTATATGGGCTCAAGTGGAGTTACCATAAACTTTGGACCAAACTTGGTGCATATTAGTTTGCATAGGATTGTGTAATATATAATATTGTCGGCTACGTCCAGACTCCATTCAGATTTTTTAGGTTTGTATAATTTGAAGGCAATATATTGGGTGGATGATCATTTCACACACGCATAAAAGGGTTATATGTTTGCACTAAAGTTTGGTGCAAATGACACAATGGTCCCACTTGAATTCATGTGGATGGGTGGGTGTGAAAAGCCTTAACTTTTATATGTTCTTATAAAATTTATCTTTATTGGAGAAGAAAATTCGTATTTTTTAATACCTACAAAATTTACATTTTTTTAAAACTGAAAATTCATTGGTTAGATCAATGGGATTCAAATGTCAAATTGGGTATGCAACGCTAGTACAAACCAGGGGTGCAAAATTCGACTTGGACAAGATATCAGCCCATAAGTTTTTCTCTCCTCTTTTGCTTTCTTTTTTAAATATCAATATTTTTTATTATTTTATTTTATCTGAATTAAAAAATAAATAAATAATCCAAAAGGAAGCTGGATTTTTTTTAAAAAAATTGAAAATGTAAATTTCGGCTAATATCTGGGCCGATATCGGCAAAGATATCCACCCGGGCTCACCACCGTTTTGATTTTTTTTTTTAAAAGATCGATATTAATCATATCGCCGATATTGGACCGATATATATCACTGATATATCGGCTGAGAAATAGTGTGTACGGCCTATACAATACATATCGGCCGATATAATATGACGCTTAAAAACTGATTTATATCAGCCGATATCTTTACCCCGATACAAATTAGCACAGACATTGCAGCGCTAAGTAAAAAACAACCCTGCAACGCAACACTAGTCAAAACTAGCACATATTTGCAGCAACGCTAGTTCAAAACCAACACATGAACTCGGCGCTAGTCTGAACCAGTGCATGCACACATCGCTAGCCAAAACTAGCCCATAAGTTACCGAAACTGCAAAAAGACCAGAAGTAAATTTTGAATTGAGAGATATTCGCTTCAAAGATTTTCAATTGATGGTTCATCAGAAACTCTAGTGCATAAACCAAAAAGGTAGATTAGCAATCCTGTCCACCATTTTGTCATCTCTTTCTTCCACCTTAGTATTTCTTTTCACCTTCTCACGAGTGTGTGAAATATCTTCGGAAAGTCTCAGAGATTCACGAGAGTTAATTATTTTTTACAATTTTTCTATAACTCAAGGCTAATATATAAGAAAGTTTTATCTTTATAGATCTATCATTTTGATTCGTGCAGTATGATTGCATTTTATATATTTTTTTAATTTTGATGAAAATATTGCGGTTCTATTTAAATATATCTATAAATTTTGTTTTTTTAACTAATAACTTCATTCTTGTTGTATATTTTGCAAGATGATGTTGCATGATAAGATTCATGTAATTTGTTACGATGATGGACAGGTGATGATGGAAGTTGGATATGCACATTATGTCGGTGGTAAAAATAAAGTTGTATACAAGACGTTTGGTATATTACAAAGTGGAATAGAGTGGAACTTGATCTCCGCATTAGATATTTGTACAGTACCTCTCGAAGTTTTATATGTAGTGATATCGAAGATGAAGACGATTTTCGAACAAAGCAGTGTGTGATAAAATGTGATTTCAAGATGGAGTTCTTAGTTAGAGAAATCTCTAAAATAAAGATGTACAGGGAAAGAACATCATTGGTAATCCTGCTCCAATGAGTCTGTTCCATTCAATTTATTGGATGATGAAGACTCGTGGATTAGGACAACAGATTTCACCTCCACTGGGGGCAATAGGGAGATGCAATTCTTATAGGATTTGTGTTTCACCCCGTTTTGGAGGAAGATTATCTACGCATTAGATATTTGAACAATACTTCTCGAAGTTTTATATGTAGTAATATTAAAGATGAAGACGATTTTCGAACAATGCATTGTGTGATAAAATGTGATTTCAAGGTGTAGTTCTTGGATTTTGATGTATTGAGAGATGAGAACTCCTATGTTATGTATATTTTAAAACCCTCAGCAATTATACGAATAATGTTGTCTTCCTCAATCGTAGATCATGCAAATACAATTGAACTTGGATTTTCTTAAAATATAAAATGAAATAAGCGCTAATATTATTTAGCGCACATACAAGAATCCAACGCTTTTTAACCCATATATGTGCCAGTTCCTGCATATATGCGCTATTTACTAAGTAGCACGTCCCATTCTAGAGAGATTTTTGGAAGAAGACTGTCATGCAGATCACTCTCTCTCTGATATTGGATGCGCTACGTTATGAAAACATGCGCTATGATAAAATAAAGCATGTATCCGGTAAGTAGCGCATCCCATTCCAGAGAGATTTTGAAGAATTTTGCCATGTAAAGAGCTCTCTGATATTGTATGCGCTACTTTCTTCAAAGATACTCTCTAATATCTAGAGACTAGCACATCCCATTCCTCGCTAGTCAAAATTAGTGTACCAAAATTGTATAAAAACCAAAAAGTAGATTTTAAACTTACAGATATTGATTTCAAAAGATTTTGAATTGATGGTTCGTCACTTTAACTCCAGTGCATTAATCAAGAAAGTAGATTTGCAATTCCATCAACTCCAGCACATAAACCAAGAAAGTAGATTTGCAATCCCACAAGTATCCCTTCTTCCATTGTCAACACTTGCTTCCATCTTCAAAGAGTCTTAAAGATTCAAGAGATTTTATTATTTTTTACAATTTCCTTGTAAACTCAAGGCTAATGAAATTTTATTTTTTTAGACATATCATTTTGATTAGTGTAGTACCCATGCATTTTATATTTTTAACTAATAATTTCATTCTTGCCATATATTTTGCAACACGATGTCGCATAATAAAATTCCTATATTTTGTTACTTTGAGAGACCAATGACGATGGAAAGTGGATATCCAAATTACGTTGGTGGTAAAAATAAAGTTTTATACATTAGCTGTGAATATACATTCACTGACCTTGTAGAAAAAGTTTGGCATATTACAAAGTGGAGCATGGAAGTAGTTGATGTACACATTAGATATTTGTACAATACATCTCAAAGTCAAATATGTAGTGATATTGAGGATGAAGATGTTTTTCGAATATCAGTATTGAGAGATGAGAACTCTTATGTTATATATATGGACGATATATTAAAACCCTTAGCAAATATAAGAATAAATAGTCCAACAGTGGTCCTCTGAAGCACGGATCACACAAGTCGTCCAAGTCGTCCAAGTTCATCACATTTTATAGTTGAACTTGAACATGTATTTTATACTACAACATGTTAGTTATAGAACAATAGATATAGGAAGCCCATACAGACACCGGATTTTTCTGCCTCTACAACTCCGTTTTTGGATTTTATAGTAAAATTACCATTTTGCTCCTTTGTTTTTTATTCATTCGAATGAATTGCCCATTCATTTCGGAATTCATTCGAATGAATTACTCATTCGAATGAATACCGCAGTGTAAATTCTATTCACTGTTCAGCCTATTCATTTGAATGAATGATAATATAAATGACCTTCATTCCATCTGTTCATTCAAATGAACCGAGCGTTCATTCGAATGAACGTTGATTCAAATGAACCGATCGATTCATTCCAATGAACCATCGGTTCATTCGAATGAAATGAACGAATTTGATACAGCAGCCATACTTATTTAAATAATAATTTTTTTTAAAAATTTTAAACTTATTTTTTAAGCACTGTGTATTTTCAAAATTTCTCAAATTAAATATCCAGACTAATTACAATAACCTAATAAAAATACTTTAAGATTTTAAGGTCTTTTGACACTCCCAAATGCTTAAAACACAGTATTTTATAAATAAGGGTATCCCTCAGCTGTACCGAAAACACATTTGGGAGTGTCAAAAGACCTTGAAGTTTTAAAGTATTTTTATCAGGTTATCGTAATTAATTCGGATATTCAATTTGAGAAATTTTGGAAATACATAGTGCTTAAAAAATAACTTCAAAAGTTTTAAAGGAGATTTTATTATTTAACTAATGCACTGTGTATTTCCAAAATTTCTCAAATTGAATCTACAAACTAATTACAATAACCTGATAAAAATACTTTAAGACTTTAAGGTTTTTGACACTCCCAAATGTATTTTCGGCACAGCTGAGAGATACCCTTATTTGTAAAATACCGTGTTTTAAGGCCGAAAACACATTTGGGAGTGTCAAAAGACCTTAAAGTCTTAAAGTATTTTTATTAGGTTATTGTAATTAGTCTAGATATTTAATTTGAGAAATTTTGAAAATATATTAAAAAATAAGTTTAAATTTTTTTCAAAAAAAAATAAGTACTGCAGCAAGTTCATTCAATTCGAATGAACCCATTGTTCGGATCATTCATTTGAATTGAAATGATATTGAAATGAACTTGCTACAGTATTTATTTAAACAATAAATCTTTTTTTAAATTTTAAATTTATTTTTTAAATATTGTGTATTTTCAAAAATTCTCAAATTAAATATTCAGACTAATTAAAATAATCTGATAAAAATAATTTAAGACTTTAAGGTCCTTTGACACTCTAAAATGTGTTTTCAGCCTTAAAACACAGTATTTTATAAATAAGGGTATCCCTCAGCTATCCAAAAACATATTTGGGAGTGTCAAAAGACCTTTAAGTCTTAAAATATTTTTATCAGGTTATCGTAATTAGTCTGGATATTCAATTTGAGAAATTTTGGAAATACACAGTGCATTAGTTAAATAATAAAATCTCTTTTAAAACTTTACAGTTATTTTTTAAGCACTGTGTATTTCCAAAATTTCTCAAATTGAATATCCGGACTAATTATAATAACCTGAAAAAAATACTTTAAAACTTTAAGTTCTTTTGACACTCCCAAATGTGTTTTCGACACAGTGAGGGATACCCTTATTTATAAAATACTGTATTTTAAGTATTTCGGAGCATCAAAAGACCTTGAAGTCTTAAAATATTTTTATCAGGTTATTGTAATTAGTCTGGATATTCAATTTGAGAAATTTAAAAAATACACAGTGCTTAAAAAATAAGTTTAAAATTTTAAAAGAAATTTTATTATTTAAATAAGTATGGCTGCCGTATCAAATTCGTTCATTTCATTCAAATGAATCGATCGGTTCATTCGAATCAACGTTCATTTAAATGAACAGATGGAATGAAAGTCATTTTTATTACTATTTATTCGAATGAATGGGCTAAACAGTAACACGGAACACTGTTCAGGCCATTCATTCGAATAAATGGAATTTACACTGCGGCATTCATTCGAATGAATGAAAAACGAAGGGGCAAAACGATAATTTTACCATAAAATAAAAAAAATGAGTGTGTAGAGAAAGAAAAATCGGATGTAAGTATACGCTGCCTAGATATAAATGCTAATGATCATATTTATTTCTAATATACATTTCTCATCATTGCAAGACATTTATACAATAGGGACTGTGCCCAGTACGTACATCACGGGTTCTTTTGATGAACCAACTGTACAACCAGACTTGCATACAATAATGAGACAACCAATGCCTATTATCCAATCAGGCTCGGTCAAGACGATGATATAAACATCTCATTCAGCTCATCAGAAATGTTGCAAAGTGGAACACTCGCAACGGTTGAAGATCATCATCGTCCTTTGTATGATGAGCATGAAACATGAGAGGATGAAGTTGAATAGAGCAATGAACCATTTGTCAACAAATTTGTTCTCAATGCATGTTGTCTTGAGGAAATGCATCTTGATCTTGATCCTTGAGATATGTGGAAAGACACAGTGTTTCCGAACAGAGAGGCTATTCGAAAGGCTTTGAGGAAATTTTCGATGTATAAGAATTTCCCACTCAAGCCTGTGAAAACAAGTTCCTATATTGTAACTATTTGATGTGGTGAGTTAGATTATCGATGATGCATACACGCTTCACTAGATGACACTGGATGGAGGTTTTCGGTAAATTTTTTAACTCTACCCACAATTGTTCTAGACTTACAATGGGACATGCTCATCACTCGGCAACATATTAAGTGGTAGCTGATTTCATCAAGGACCTAACATGACTCCAAAACGCATTCAATGTAATACCCCTGTTGAGCACTGAAATATTATATTTTTACTTCTGATTATTGGACTAGTTTACATTGATTTTGTATAATGTCATTTTCTAGTTTTGTAGATAAAAATGAAAAGTTTAGGGAAATCATTTCAATTTAGTAGATAATTGCAAGATTAGATCTTAAAAGTGAAAATTTGGAATTTTAATAATTTAATTCATACCACTTTTAGGATTTTTCTTGTAAATTAGTTAATTTGGATCCAATTATGGGAGTCTAAGATTAATTAATTATTAAATTCTGGAAAAGAGAACATACAATTCAAGTGCCAAAGCCTGAAATTCAAGATCAATTGGACCAAGATTCACTTCAATTGGGCCAAACTAAGCTCCACATGCCAGCACTGGGCCAGGCCACAGGCAATCCATGCACATATCATAAATGGGCCAGGACAATAAGCACTCCAAAGTCCAACAAAGGCCTAAGTTCTAAAGCTCCAGTTCAAGTCAAGTGGGCCTAAGATGAAGTCAATGAATTGAGGTCCAAAATCCAAATTCCAATAGCTCTGTGGTCCAAGTTCGAATTTCACCTTGTAAACCACAAGCCCATGGCCAAAATCCATAACCCTAATCCCTCTCTCTTCCATGCACATTTCATCTCCACCTTCCATTCATCATACATTCAATCTTAACATTTCATCTTCATGCAACTCATCTCCACCCTCCATTCCTCATCTTAAATCTCCACCTTCCATCTCATGCATCAAAATCAAGTCAAACTTAAATCCACCCATCAAATCCAACCCATACATCTTTCATATTAGATCTAGGATCATCTAGATTAACCTTAGGATCATAACCATCCATGCATTATCTCATCATCCATCCATCTAGATCATCCATCACTCATTAAAGCCATTAAATCTTAGGACATTTCATCACATCCTCCACTTCATATAGGTAAAACCCTAGAGCTTCCATGTTAATCCATCTCAAAACATTCCTTGCATTAAATCTAGGCCATTCATCATATCATCTATCCATGTCCACCTTTAAATCACAAACCTTCATTAGGTACCATATCATTCATATAAATTATGTTTATCAAATCACCTAAGAGCCATTAGATTTAACCCCAATCTAATCTTAGCTATCAATTCATTGACAACCCTAAGTTGGAACAACTTGGAGTCCAAGGTAGCCTCCATTCGAATTTACCACTTCCTAATCCATTCCACACTATTTTAGCACTTAAAATTCTCTATGTACTTAGACAAAATCCCATCAAAATACACTCCACACCTCATCATCCACACCTTCCATGCCACACATGATTTTCACAATCTTGCAACCCTTCATGCGCATATTCACTTAGTCAACCCTCCACATCACCACATTGCATCTCATCCATTCATCTATCCTATCTTTAGATCCCAACCATTCATTGCATTGCACCCCATTAACCCTAGATTGCACAGTAAATTCGCCCAAGCCAAGCAACTCCTACATTTTCTCTCTTTTCTTGCACTCCACTCCAAGCCACCCACACAAAATAACATTCGTGTGAGCCTCCTTGTAAACCCTATTTTTCCAACTTTTAATCTCCATCACCCAATTCTATTAAGATCCAATCCCATCCTTTCATCCACCAACTTAAACCCAGATTTAATCTTAATCATTCATCCATTTCTTGAGCCTATAAATACCCCATTTGTAATGCCCAGCCCCGATGGTGGGCATGGAAGTGAATACATAATATATGTATATATATAATAATACAAACAAGGGTTAGTATCATTTTTAATTTAATGGCCTTCAAAATAACAACTCTGAGTATGTCTGTAAAGCATATGCCACCTGTGGCATAAGAACCTATGTCTGTAAGTTATAATGTCGATATATGTTATGTTGATATGCTTATATATGTGACGTGTTGTGTAATGTGTGTTTTGAGTGTGTAAACCTGGAGGAAACCAAGTTAGAAGAAATGACCCAGGCAACACTTTTGTTGTTAGGGCGATACATCGCATGGAGTAACTCACGATGCATCGCGTCCGACGATGGATCGTCGAGAATGGTGACGATGCATCGTGGTTCACGAGTGGCTCTTTCTGAGAGCTTTGGAAATTACAGTATTTTAATTTGCCGATGGATCAGAGCAATCAATCGGTGTTGACGATGGGTAACCACGATCCATCGTGGGTGGCGATGGGCCACCAGCGATGAATCGTGGCCAACGATGGAATCTGTCTGAGACCAGACCGTGATTACAGGCCTGGACTCTAGGCGATGCATCGCCACTGAGATGGGTCGTCCAAAGTTAAAAAAATTTGGGTGACACTTTTTGGGTTTGTGTCCGGTGTGTCTAATCACACATGTTGTTTACGTGTGCATGTGTGACCTTTTTTACGAGATTAGGTGGACTCATCTAGAGGCCTGTGAACGGTTGGTGTTTGGATTAGTTTTAAAAAATAAAATAAAAAATTTAGTCGCGTTCCGGGCCCACAGTAGGGTCGGGGCGTGACAAAAGAAAAGATTTTCTAATAAATTAATTATCAGTCGATTGATTAGACCTATGGCTAATTGAATAAAATAACACTAGTGTGAGTGTCATCTTTTCACATGTCCAAGTCCTTGGTTCACAGGACAAAAGTCCCACGTCGGAAAAGTCTTGGGAGGTCTTGGGGTTTGAAGGGTGGGGTGGCCCTTCCCTCAATGGCTAGTCATTTTGGGAGAAAATCAGCCTCTATAACATTGGTATCAGAGCAAACCGAGGCACTCTTGTGTGGGACCTAGACTCTCCTTAGAGTAAAGAGTGGACCCTACACAAAAGAGGTGTGGGTCCCCCTAGTATTGATGGGTATCCTCTCTGGTTGAAGGCAACTGTAGTCCGACCTCTGAAAGGGCAAGAGGCAAGAATATACCAAAGGTGTACTATAGCCGTCGGAGATCTTACAAAAAGTCTGAGGCTGTGGGTCCCCTAGCGAGGTCACCAGGGATTGGGCCAAGGAGCCTATCACAGGACAAAAGTCCCATATGGGAAAAGCCTTGAGAACTCTTGGGGTTTAAAGGGTGGGGGTGGCTCCTCCCTCAATGGCTAATAATTTTGGAGAAAAATCCATCCTCGTGACATTGCGTCTTATGCTTGGGAGGTTGGACAATAGATATAATATGGTAGCTGCTGAATAATCGGTAGGAATGAATAATCAGTGGCGTAAGGATGGATCTTGGCGTGACTAAGAATTGCAAAATCTAAAACTAGTTAATGGAGAATTAGGAATATCAGATCAACTAAATCTATAGATAAATTATGGCTATAATGTCTGATGATGCAAATTTTTTATTTTTCAGAGTGAAAAAATAATTGATATTTCAATTATAGGCCATTTGAGGCCATTGTCACAAATCTCGTTCTTGGGATATTAACGGAAATTGTTAATTGCGGGATATTTTCAAATTCTCAGATTTTTATTGGGAATTTAATAGGAAAATCTCGCGGAAAATATAATATTTAAAAAATAATAAAAATAAATATAATAAATAAATAATGTGGTTGGAATTTGAAAATATAGATAATATTTCATAAATAAAAAATGTATATTTGTCCCAAGCAATTTTAATGGGAATTTAATGGTAAAATCTCATGATTTTAACGGGAATCTACAGCTTCTCACAATAAATAAGCATTTTTAACGGGAATTTACCTTTAAAAATGGCAGACGCGATAAACTTAGGTTTTTAACACTCAAAAATTATTTTGCCGATATTTTCGTGATAAAAATGAAAATATCAGATATATTTGTTACATTGTTTGAGGCCAACATATAACTTTTTATCAAAAAACCAAAAATATTTTTTAGACTGAAATATTGTTAAGGTTAGTATTTTAATAAATATCAATTTTTCATGTTAGTTGGATCTAAGATAATGAAAAATTTTGACTAGAATTTTAGATTTCATTCGATTTTTTTACTTCTGGATCCCATTTCCTGTGGGAATGTCCTATTACTATTAAGTATTAAATGAACTTAGTAAAACACCTATCTGCGAAATATCTATTTTAATTTTTTTTTATCCAGTGGTCCGATACAGGCCATTACATCGGGTACTATAACCCATGTAGCCCATACTAATATTCTATGGGAATTTACAAGTATTTAACCACTACATTATTGATATATATCTTACACATTAGGTGATATGTATTATACCATAATTTTTTTGAATTTACGTGGGAAATCACGGGATACTCAACGTAAAACCTTCACGAGTGAGCTCACTATCTCTAGAGCATACTAAAATTAGACCATAAATTGATGACAAGTTATTTGACTCTCGTACATGTCCTCATCACACTTAAAAAAAATTCATTCTATCAAATGGAAGTCAAAACTCATAATTATATTTGACAAATTATTTAATAAATTATTAATGTGTTGATAACCTTTATAATTGCAATAATATCCATTTATGAAATATACTATGAGCTCTTAACAGGTTTGTTCGTGTTTTTTCATTAAAAGAAGGATTTTCAATGAAATGAATTTTATGTAAACATTAAGATAATATTTAGAAAAAAGTAAAGTGGGTTTTTAACTCCACTCGTCATTTTCTCGTATTTGTTAGAAGACGAGATTTTCAACGAAAATATGCACCGTACATGTGTAAAAAATAGATTTTTTTTACTTATTACGTCATCTTCGATAAAACTATTTTTCTATAGAAAGAGAGAAAAAATGTTTTCTTTTATGTACTTTTCATGTTTAGAAATACATATACATGCTTTAAATATAATTGAAGTTTAAAGTTAGAAAAATAATAGTGACACCAAAGAGTTTTATAACAAGAGACATTAGACAATACTTTTATTAACTTATTATCTAAGTGGTATATAGATATTTAAATACATGTTTTTTCTCTAATATGGGTATCTTCGTCCCACTTTCAAAATTAAACTAATTCCACGAGTATATGTAAATCTTCCAATCCACACACTAATTAATGGAGAGTGGATTAAAAAAGTTGAATGTGAATCAAAATCAAGACTTCTCAAACGTCTAGATCGTGAAGTGAAATCTCTTATTATAAAAACATGAGCATTAATGTAATTTATGTTCCATTAGAGTAATAAAACTATAATATATTATGACTGTGCAGGCGAACGGTGGAATGAAAAAAATTTGATGCTCAACTGCACACCACTTCTTCTTCCCTCATGGCTTATACGTTGATTTGGACATGAAAATTTGGTTCTCATATTTCCAAGGTTCTCACTTGTTATCTAGAGAAAGGGCAACTGATGGATATTTAGACACGTGGAGGAAGGTGGTTGGAGATGTGAAGATGAGGTTTCAAATGGCCTATCCATTGTTAGTGGTGGATGGCATTGGACTCTACGTATCTGTTTTAAGTCCATCAAATAATAAGCATCAACAAACAGGTCCTATCAAACACAAGCAAAATCACAATACTTTCTTCTCCTTCTCTCCTCTCTTTCCATCTCCTTTACTTTCCATATTTGGATTTGGAGAAGAATGGCCACCATTTCTGCAAGCACTCCATCCATTGCAGGAGCCACCCTTGTACGTAATAAGTCAATTGGGGCCTCTTCGGCACCTGTTCTAGGTAAGATCTCTGTTTTTCAAAAAAAAAAACCTATTTATTCCATTTAATTCATAATTTGATTTTGAGAGTTTTCAATGTGGGGGTATAATCTGCCTATCTTGTGCCTATGAAGCTTGAACTTGCAACTCTGGTTGCTGCAACAATAAACACTCACCCACTATACTCTAGAATCTTGTCAACTGTTGCAATCTAGATTAATAGTTCACACTCTTTCCTAATTTACATAATAGCTATATTAACAGAAATTCTTTACCCGATTGACTTTCCGAAATTGTGTTTTCCATTAGATATTAGCTTCTCTAATCAAGAGACTGTAAATTGATTTTGATTGATTCTTTCCTCCTCTATAAGGCTTGTAATTTCTATTTATACTGATATCAAATTATCAATTATAGAGAAGATGAAACATTTTTCCCACATTTTTACATGTTTGAAACAGGTCTCTGATACCATGAAGAAATAGAGAAAAAAAATTCTCCCCTCTATCATTGATATTAGTATAAATAGAAGTTACAAGCCTCACAAAAGAGGAAATAATCAATCAAAATCAATTTACAACCTCTTGATTAGGAAAGCTAATATCTAATGGAAAACATAATTTTGGAAAGACAATTGAATGAAGAATTTCCGTTAATAGCTATTATGTAATATCAAGTGCTATGCTGTATATTAATTTTCGAATATATTGCTCTTTCATTCAAGAAAATGGTTTAGGCCTTTCGGATGCTTTTGGTAGATGTTTTCTGTAACAATTTTGAGGATAATATAGAGCAAGAAAATGATATGCCATGTACTTTTTGCAGTTCTCTCTGTCATTTTCTAAAGAAACTTTCATCCTTTTTCTTTCTTTCTTTTTCATTTTCTTTTTAAATTTTTACATCAAGTAGAAGGTTTTCATAAGAAAATGAGAGTTCTGTGATCTACTTTTGATTTTCCGACGTTTGTAGAGTTACCCAATTCTATGTGGAAATTGAAGTTAGAGAATATGCTAGAAGTTTCCCTTGAAAAATCTGTCATTTTCATCTCATTCCTCAGTTTCTTCTGAAAACATTTTCCTTTAGAGGGTGGACTAGAGAGATTATAATAAAGAGGATCATGGGTGGGTAAACATTCATGTGATGGAATGCGTAGGTTTGCCTGCAATTGCAAGGAAGGGAAGAGTGAGTTGCTCTTCAGACGAGAAGCCCGAGGCATGCGGCTCTGGGAAGAAGATGAGCATGGGTGCATCGTTGATGGCAGCCGCAAGTGCAGCAACCATGTCGAGCCCGGCATTGGCTCTGGTAGATGAAAGGATGACCACAGAAGGAACAGGGTTGAGCTTGGGCCTGAGCAACAACCTTCTTGGGTGGATCCTTTTAGGTGTTTTTGGTCTCATTTGGGCTCTCTACTTTACTTACACTGCCACCCTTGAAGAGGATGAGGAGTCAGGACTCTCCCTTTAGATTTGCCATTATCACACTTATGTAAAATGGACCCTCTGTATGCTTGATTGAGAACCTTCAAGTTATTTGCATGCTTCTTTCTTTCTTGTTCTTATGGCTCTCCTCTGCTCTCGAAGTAGGATTATTTCCTTTACAAGGAATGCTAGTTCATTTTGCGGGGAACTTGGGATAAAAAAACACAAAATGGTATCTTACATTATTAAAATTCAAATAGTGAACTAGGGTTTACCACCTAGCCTAGCAATGGATTGGGTCAGATCAATTTCGGATCAAATTTTTATTTGGGTTTGAATCAACAATTTTCAACTTATTACTTATTTATTAAAGGAGTTAGTCAACTAGGATCTAATTATGAGTTCGGAACACAAAAATTTAAATCCATGCTCATTTAAAATGCTCGAGTTCAGTTCAAATAATCAGGGTTAGGTCAAATTTTGCCGAGTTTGTTCAAGGCAAACCTAGCAACGGATCAGTCAATTCGGATCAATTTCAGGTTCAAGTCTATAAATCTCAATCTATTACTTACTTGGTTATTAAATGGGTTAGTCGGTCTAAGTCTATTTAGAATTCAGGTCACAGAACTTTAAATCCATACTAATTTAAAATACTCAATCTGGTTTTAATAATCAAGTTGAGTCAAATTTTGCTAGGTCTAATACCACGTCATCTCTGCTCTTATTCTCATATTTAAATGTATAATAATTGTATTCACACTTCCATCACTAGAGTTTGAATTCCGCAATGGGATGAATTTGCTTGGAATTTTAGAACTTTGGCTGCCTTAATATAGGAATTACTTTTAAAAGAACTGGAAACAACATCGACATACGGAGTATTTTATGAGATATGATCTTTGATAAAATAGAATGGAGACAAAGGTATAATTCAAGAAATTGATGGGAAAATAATGATTAATAACGAGATGATTGTTCTAAAAATGATTGAAATTCAAAATGCATGTGCATGCATGCACACGAGGCTATGATCAATTCATTAATAGTAGGGCTTGGAATTCAAGTAGGAGTCCAAAAATATTGAGGCCTGAAAAGAGGGGTGGAGTGGGGGGCCGCGGCCAGGGTTAAGGTCGACCTTGTAAAATGGGCTGGTGGGCTGAATTCCCAAAAAGCTTGATTTACAGAAAAACAGACTTGATGTAGTGGCAACAAGCTGAGCCTATACTATGCCAAGCCAGAGCTCAGTTTTTATCGGTTAGATAAAAAAAAAGTTGGTCGAATATCGGTTGTTTTCTTTTTTCTTTTTCTTTTAAAAAATAAATAAATATGGTTGTGGGTACAGGCCGATATCTCAGCCGATATTTGCCTATATCAGACGAATTTCAGGCAATATTTATATATTTTTAAAAAACACTCTTTTTATTTTTTTAAATGAATTTTTTCAAAAAAAAAAAAAAAGACACCGAGATTTCTAAAAAAAAAAAGAAGAAAAATTTGAAGAAAAAGAGAAAAAGTTCACCTGAGATCTCGGCCGAAATCTCGATCCAACCAAATTTTCGACCCTTGAGCCCAATAGGAAGTCAGAGTCTAATGAGAAGCTCGAATTGGAACCAACCTGTTAGGTATTAGGATTGTGCATCACAGTACTTAGCTTATTTCTATAATTTCTTTTAAATTTTTATTGATTTTATCAAAAGTTCAACTAGATAAATTCAAAAATACACTTAATGAGCTATAAGTGTAAAAGGTTTTATTACAAAATTAATTTATAACTATTTGATCTTAGTGGTTAAAGTCACTTGCCATTTTTTAAAATTCAAAAAAAGGACATTATGTACTTAGACTATTAAGATCAAGTGGCTAAAAATTGTCATTTAAGATAAAATTTGATCACTTATAATTCATCAAGCTTATATTCAATCCCTATGGTTGACTTTATCATATGTATTTAAAATTATAAAAATATACATAAAATATTTAGAGCTTGTATTGGGCTCCAGACTTAACCCATTGATATGTAAAGCCCATTAGTAATTGGGCTATAAATAAATGTTCAAGCCCTATTTTTTCTCAGACCGGGTTTCCACCGGACTTGCTAGTTTTCGATCCATTTCGATATGTCAGTACCAGGGGTTCAAATTTCACTGATACCGAGATATCGATATCTCTGCCGATATCTCGGTATCTCAGATCTCGGCCAATATCTCTCTCTCTCCTATTTTTTTTAAATATCGATTGTTTAAATGTGTATCAGCTGATATCGGTGAGATCTCGACCATATCGGCCGATATCTCGCCAGTACGGCCAATACAATGCATATCGGCTGAGATATTTCGGCGTTCAAAAACCTGAGATTTGTAACCCTAGTCAGTACGAACAGAAAGATCTACATTGGCAATTATTCATTTTATTTTGTAAAAAAATTCGTTGGTTAAATCTCCCAAATCCAAAGTAGACTAAATATAAAGAGGTAAAAAGAAGCAGCATAGATTCTGCATGAGTTATATATAAAGCGATTTTGATATTGTGACATTATATAATCTTTTTACATTTATTAACAAAAATTTATTAAGTAAGATATACAATTATAAAGAAAATTTCATTTAATTTGCTGTCTGAAATGCTAATTAACATTCCATGACTCTTCTTTCCCGTGGCTCTTTACATAAATTTATTTGGAATGATCCTATGCATGACATATGGAATATGTGCGGCCGGTCTTTTATACATATATAAGACAATGATTCCTTGTATCCATCTTTATACTACATTCTTCAAGTGAGCTTACCTATTCAAACCTCACTTGCAGTGATGATGATAAGTCTATTGAAAATGTCTAATATTGAATTTGTGACCCACAAAAAATTATTTTAATTAGATTGATCAAATCATATTTTTTAATCTCTTAAACAAATTTATCACCTTTTTAACCCCTAATTTGTTATGTCTTTGAAAACATTGGCTTCATATATCAAACCGTGATGATTTTTATTGACCATAAATTTAAGGTTAAACTTTTTTAATGGACCAAAATAGGTGGATCCTATGTAGGTGAGTTGACAAAAAGTGTGACATAAAGAGGAGTGATAAGTTCACATGATATCGTGCATGCCCAACATTGCGTGGATGCCCTTTAGGGTCCACATGGGTGACAACCACTAGGTGAGGTGGTGTACATTTGAAAGATATTTTTCTAATTATACTGTTCAGAACAAAATAGTTCCATTGGATTTCAAAAGTCATTATCTTAAAAAGTCCAAAAATAAATGGTGAAAATGGGGACATATTTGAATGGATTTCAATCTAACAATGGGATCAACTCCTAATGGATTCAAATTAAGTAAGGATCTAATTAACGAGGTAAAGGTAAGTTGTGGAGGTATTGGATGTAAGTGGGGGCCAAGTGGGCTCATTTCGTCTTTGTCATTCGTGGGAACTTGAGTTTATATATATATATATATATGTCACAAATACCATTCTCAAGATATTATCTGCCACTAGTAAAGTGGTAATATGTGGATATATTCAAATTTTGGAGTTTTGGTTAAGATATTATTGGGAAAAACTCATAGAAAATATAATATTTAAAAACAATAATAAATAAATAAATATATATATTTAAAATAAATTTTCAAATTAAAATAATAATTGAGAAATTTATTATTAAAGTACAAATATACTATAAGAAATAAATCATTTGGTAATTATCTAAAAAATATAATTCATTAACTTAACATTTTTTTAATTATAAAATATCATCTAATGCCACATAAGTTAATTTTTTTAAACCATCATTGAAGTTATAAGAAAATTAAATCAAATAATCGATGGTTATAACTTAATTTTTTTTTAAAAGTGTTGTTAATATCACGATATTTTCATGAAAATACCATATTTTGGCGATAATAATGGAAGAAATGTTAAAATCCCGATCTTAACGGAAAATTATACTTTCTTGATTATCACGATAAAAATGAAAACACCATCAATATTTGTTATATTTGCAACTAGTGTGCTTGGGCACCATGCCCTTAGAATGTCATATTAGTGCCAAATAGAGTTGCCTACTTATGTCTTGATTATATAAAAAAGGAAATATATATTGTACACTCAAAACATCACATCTTTTAAGGAGTTAGAAAAAGAGCCTAAAAAGCTAGATGTAAGTAAATCATGCGTACGAGAGAGGCCTTCTATAAAAAAAAAATTCAAAAATTAAAATTCAAAAAGTTTAGTTAGCACTCAATAATGTCAAGTTATATGAGTCAATAAATCATATTAAAATCGAGAAATGATCCTATGCTGCCATCCTAATGGTAAGGATGATTTCAAACTATATTATTTAGGATACGTGGGGTATACCTTTTAAAAATTTAAGTTGTTAATTAATTTGTATATGCAAAAATGTATACATATATCTTTTTAGATTTCATGAAACTATTTGACTCAGTGTTGAATGGATCAAATGAAAAGTACTTGATTAGAAAATCTATAAAATTTATCACATTTTTTTTTTTTTATGTATTCAATAGTGAGCCCAATAGCTTCAAAAGAAACATGTATGCATCCTTGAATTTAGAAATAAATAAATGGTTTATATTTTTAAGAGATTGATGATGGCCTTGACGACTTTACATTCTTCTTAGGTGTCCGATAAAATTTTGCTGGAAAATTTCAAATTTGGTCAATTGAGATGAAAAAACCCAAATTTGAAAACTCCTCGAATATCCTTCAATTTCATTTTCCCATTAGTCTTCAAGTCTTCCAATTGGGTCATAAATGTCTGCATCATTTTCTCCTAGTTGAGAAGAAACTGATCCTCGACTTAAGATCAACAACTGCTAGAGAGAAACCAATTGCAAATGGATATTTATGCCAATGTCTTCCTTTTTTGTTTTTGGATTTACATGTGGAAAACTCATACATAGTTTTAATAAAACCCCCACGGATGAGTACACTACACCTAAGGCACATCAAAGTTAGGCTATGACCACTATGTCGGATCTTGCAACTTGTCTACCATATGTTGGAAAATCTTCCCAACTTGTCGGTCACAAGATTAGAAAAATCATTGCTTACAAGAGATTGCATCAAAAAAAATTCCGAAACAGGATCTATATAGGGTTGAACATCGAGGTTTGCATCAATTGTCATTATAAACTGTAGTTTCCCTGTCGATGCCTTGTAAGAAGTCTTAATGGACTCTTAATTCCTCTTGTTGTTGCACTGCTAAAGCTTCAGAAATCATATTTGGTGGGTCAACTTGTATAGGAACCTCATGAAAAAATCCACTTTGTGTGCTGCCCTCGGAAAATCCTCAAATGGTCCTATGACAATGTTCATGCCATCGTTGTGAAAACTGCAACTGATTTGCTTTCCATCATGCTTAGTATTCTTATTATACTGTTATGGTCTTTCTAATAACAAATGACAAGTATCCATATGCAGAATATCATACTATACATCGTCGAAGTATTTATTCCCAATAAAAAAAGAAATCAAACGTTGTTTATCCATAGTTGCCTCGTATCCTTTTCTTAACCATGCAACTTGATACAGCCAAGGATGTTTCTGTGGTTTCAACTTCAATTTGTCAACCACTTCTCGAGCAACAACATACTGTAGTTATTGCCATCAATGATGAGATGACAAACTTTTCTACCAATCGTGCATTTGGAATGAAATAGCTTTGCCCATGGCCAATCCTCTTTTAATTCTTGCTTAGGTGACAGCAATGAATCTTGCATCATTAGGTTGTCGCCCAAGCCACCTTACATGATATCTTCAAATTCGACCAAGTTGACACTCCATGTAGGACATTTAGATTCGAGATATCCCACTCCATCTTTGCGTTCATGTTTATCACTCTATTGATTGTGGTAGAATGGGCTATTTGTTCTGCAATCTCCTTAAGACCTTTCATGAAAGTTTGCTCTCAGAACCTCTGAATTTGTTGGAAGGGGATCTAGATTTTGATTGTGATCTAGACTGTTTTCAAGACATAAGATCTTTCATATGCTTTTGGAGATCCTCGAGCATTGTTTGTTGTGTTCTCATATGATTTCTTGTTGTTGCAACCTCATCTGCTCATTTAGTCTCAAACTGTTCTTCTATTCTAACACTTTGCCTTTCAATCGTTTCTTGGCCATATAGACACCACACTTTTCTGCCAGGAGACACCGCTTTTCATTATCTTGATTGTCCGAACGAATGAGTTGTAGAGAGATTTTCAAAAAAGACTGTTTCTCGACTGATTTTTATAAACAAACTAGCAAAATTCATCTATTCTTAATTTAATGAACTCCATGACTGATTTTAAGTGAAAACGGTATAGTTTTGATCTTCAAAAATCATACCCAAAGAATTAACAAGGAAGATCATTTTCCTTAATTCTTTGAGTACGATTTTTAAATCTAAAACTATAACCTTAATTTCTACTAAATCATTATAAACGGTAGCTTTCCTTATTTTTCCTTAATTTCAGTCCATGGTCATTTAAGTAGAAATTAAGGAATTGGTGAGTAAAACATTCAAATCCAGTCTAAGGTTGCAAATCCAAACAGTCACTTCAATACAAATTAAGAATTTTTTTTTTTTTGAAAATTTATAGAAATTAAGAATTCTAGTGAACGAACATCCAAATTAAGCAACAAGTCATCCACATAGAAATTGAGGAAAAATGGAGAGCAAATATCCAAGTTGATCCCACATTCATCAAACAAAAATTCAGAAAATTAGAAGACAAATATTTTAATTCAGCCCAGAGATATTTAAATAGAAATTAGACAATTGAAAAAGAACAAATTTTACCCATAATTAAGAAAAATACCTTTCCTTAGAATTTTGAAAAATAAGATAATTTAATTAAAAAATCACATACATACTCCAAATGTTGAGAAAATCTAGGGCGGCTCCAGATTTCATGGGTGGAAAATCTTACAAGATCTATGTTTCCCAAAGACAAACTAGCATTTGGACCGAAATCCTACAAATGGATAGCAAAGAAAAAAAAATCCAACAAGCTCTACAAGTGTCTGGAAGTATGTGAAAGATTAGATCCTGGCCCAACTTCCTCCTTCCTTCAACGCAAAAGGCAGTCCTTGGAAAAGTTTGAATCATGGGACAGATTCTTCAATCCGACAAAAAGGGATGTTAGATTCCAAAAGTGAAAACCTCTGCTATAAAAACCATGGAGAAGCCCAACATTTGGAGGATATATGTTCCAGTATAGGAATAGGAAGATGGTGATTGTTTGATAAGCGTTAGTCATCTCAGGTAACTAGATGAAGCTCTCCTTTACTCCTCCCACCAAGAAACAAGACCCAATCCATCTTCCATGATGCTTCCCTGGAAAAAGTAATCCAGGCAAGGTTAGTCAACGAATAATAAAATCCTTGTCAAAGACACAAGGTGAAGAAGGTGACCGTGAACTACAAGAAAAATAAAGCTTCAATTCCTATTCTAAAACTAAATAAAAGTATTTCTGAATGAGAGAGAAAAAATTTATATACAACTGAAACAGTACTAGCAAACTATGGCTGCGTAGCTAAATGATAAGCTGATTGTATTTGCAAGGGGCAAATCTCTAGTGAAGGCCAATGGTGAACACAGAGTTATGTCCAGATCTTTGTAAGCCAAATTTCATCCCAAACCTCACTGTTGTGATATAGGGAGAAGGAAATATACAAGTTTTCTACATAAAAACAATGCTGTGAAAAGGAATGTTTGACAAAGTCAATCATTTTCCATAGAAAATGAAATGGTTCCTTTGAACAAAGGGGTGAAACATGAAAGCTCTGAGGTGAACCTATGAAGATCTACTAAATATCTTTAAATTTGCAAGTTCACAAGTTGATAGATGATTTTGTTGGGAAATGGATATCTGATAGGAACCCAAATCGGAAAATGGAATGAGATAAAATGTGGGAAAAATGGAGAAATGGGAGACAAGGATTTCACTTTGAGGGGAAACTGACGTCCTTCGGTTTTTTACTTCAAGGAGAAACTGGCCTCCTAGCCCAAGGGCTGTTTGGGGGTAAAACTCTTCTCTACTTGAATTTTCTCCTTCCCAAGGTAAGTTCTTCACTCCTCCACACTCCCTTATCTTCAATGTTGGATTTTAGCTAGAGATTTTCGTGGAATGAAGTTAGAATGAAATGTAGGCCAAAAATGGGAAAGAATCAATGGAGAAAAATGGGGATTTGATATTTGGAGCCTTGCATGGGATATCTTTAAGCCCTAAATGGGTTTGGAACCCTAGTAGGGGGATGAAAATTAGGGAAATGAGAGAAGGTCGAAAATTGAGCTTGTGTATGGCCAATTCGAGAGTTTGATCGGGTTGAGGTAGGTTAACCGAAAGAAGGGCTCAACTTAGGATGGAATTTGGGGGAAATGGTAGCTTGAGCTAGAAGGTCAATGGAAATTGGGAGAAATCATGATAAGTTGTCCTCTTTGCTTGGGTGAGAGGGAACCCTATCTGTCTCAAACCCATGGGGTTCGAGTGTATTGGAGATTGAATGCCCACAAAGAGGGAGAAAGACTTGGGTATAATTGGGGGTTTCACCTTAAACTTGTAATTTAAGCTCTAATTAGCCTAATTGAGAGACTTAGGCTTGTACATGGGCTGGTTGTACAATTAGAGCCGAACACCCCGAATTTTGGGGCCGGTCAGCTCGAGAATAGACTATTGTGAAACCTCCCTCCAATTGACGAATTTCTAGGCATGTGGAATTGTACAATAGACCATACTTGAATGTCATATTGAAATGCTACTCACATGAAGTGTGGTATTACATGCTATTGGTTGAGAATTTCCATGCTTACAATGTGTTTGATATTATGACTGAATGAACAGTGATCCGTGATTGTCTAGATACATGGTAATGTGACAGTCCAGGCTAGAACAATGTCAGACATAAAGGGAGGGGAAGAAGGGGGGGTGGGCAAGGAATAGGACCTTTCCAAATTTTATTTGTTTTTTAAAATTCAATTACTCAATCTTAATGTGATGTGAGATCAATTAGTGTGCAAGAGATAAAGAAGTAATAACAAACCACACAACTTTCAACCATGCTTGCACAGAGATTTATAGTGGTTCGGTTTAAACAAACCTACATCCACTTTTGGACTCACCCTATCTTGGGCTATCGATGATACACTATGAAAGGGAGTCACACCCTAGTGATACATCCTAGTGAGATTCGACCACCTTGGTCTACTACTCGACTTCTATTTTTTATGGTGGTTCGAGCACTAAGCACTAATCCACCTTACAATGAAGATAATGTAAATGGAATGAAGAAACACTTGCCTTGAAGCTTGCTGATGTCAAATAATGTGCTTCTTCTCAAGTTCTCCCAGTTTTGGTCTTTAGTAGTTGATATTCACTAGTGTATGTGCAACCACAGCCAAGAAGAGATCTAGGATATAAGGTTTCACTATGGATCCTAGAGGTTTCTCTCTCAATCTCTTGATCAAAAGATAGGCTTGATTGATCAAAGGTTTTTCATGGAGATCCAGTGAAGAGAGAAAGGATGAAATGCTTACGTACAAATCTAGAATGTCAAGTAGCAAAATCTGGACCAAAAACACAAATATATATAGAGGAAAACAAGTCCCAACGACTTGTCCTCGAGGGCTTCGGGAGCGTGCCTCGAGGGCCACGAAGGTAGTCAAGTCAAATACATCAGCTGGGAAGTTTTAAAAACAAGGATTAACAGCTGTACAGTCGAGGACCTCCTGCTGGGAGCAATGTGTTTTTACAGATGATTTTCCAATGAACACAAGTTGAGGGGCTCGAGCATTTTCAAGGGCCTTGACAACACACTGTCATGTTTTCGAGGGGCTCGAAAAGTCTCAAGGGGCTCGTGCTAAGAGTAAACATAATTTACAGAGTTTTCCCCATCATTCTCAGCTCAAGGGGTTGAGATGCGTCGAGGGCCTCGAGCAGGTCTTCTATAGTTCGAGGGCCTCGAACATGCTCGAGGGGCTTGTACTGAGAGTAAACTTATTTTATAGAGTTGTCATACATTTCTCAGAATGAGGGGCCCGAGCCCTGTCTCAAGGGGCTCAACCATGACAGCCCGTGAACACTAAGGCTTGGTCCATTTTTCATTTTCTTGGTTCTTAAGAATTGGTTGGAATGCCTAGGTGTGATTGGTTCATCCTAAGGTCTTCTAAGGCCATTTTACCTGCGTGGTTGCCAAACACGTGGAGTGATGTCTTCGATATGCTTCTAACATAATGTAAGGTCATGAATGATTTCATGTTTGTATGGTGGTAATGTATGATAATTGCATTGAATGAATTCTCATGCTTATAAATGATACATGACTGTTGGGTTGGACTTGATGAGATGGGAGAAATTAGTCCACATCCTTTATGACCCAAGGGGTCAACTCGTGCCACATTGGAGGTGGGTTTACTTGATTGAGATTGCAAGGAATGCATGGTAAATGTCCAAGACAAGCCTTGTTTGAATTTCCCCCGAGGCAAAAGTAGGACCACTCCTCGGTGTCAACTCGAATCTGGAAAGTATATGAACTACAATTGATCTGATCCACTATGTGGTACGTAAGCAGATGAGAGCATTGCGCTCCATTCCGATCAAGTTACATATATTGCAAGAGTTGTCTGGAGAAATAAAATGTGGTAGACCATGTGATGAGTGATGATAACATGGAGTTGAGAATGTGCTAGCAATGCATGAAATTGTTCTGATATGTGATAACCTATGTTTAGATGACAAGGCTCTTTATGTTTGTCCATATAAGAGGGTGTGGCGGGGAAACTAGAGTGGAAGTTTTGGGTACCACTAAAGAGAGTAGTGGTGAGAGATGACCGAGTGTGTGTTGAGAGCCATGAGTGGCGGCACTACGATACCTGAGCGTGTGTGGTGAGTCATGAGTGGAGGAACCGCGATACCTGTCGTAATATGAGATATAATGACGAAGCACTCGAGTGAGCGTGTAGACTATGAAGTGAGAAAAAAGGAAGAGTAGAGATGGGAGAGAGTTGATCGGTGATAGAAAGGAGTCACCTGTCTAGTAGAGTGGAGTATGAATAGAGGGGGGATGGCTAAGAGACTAGCCTTATACCTTAAGTTGTGTCTAGAGATGGGTATGCAGAACATGTGGTTGGTTTCATGCATGGATGGTATAAATACTAGGGTTCGAGATTAGATCTCTTTAGAAAAATTGGAAAGACAGGCGGTAGAATGCAGAGAGAACTACGCGTGATCTAATCTCGAAAGAGTATGTAGGCAGCTAAATAATCAGTTCGATCACACAGAGGGTCCAATAGGTTCTAGGGTTCATGAGAATCCTTTTTACACGTATAAGTCCCATGTATTTGGACTAGGAGATATGCATGCTTTAGAGTTTAAAAAAAAAAAATCCCTTAGTCACGTGCCTGCGGGGTGGGCCGTGACAATTTGGTATCAGAGAAGTGCAACTAAGACTCAAGTTTAGGTCTATTCCCGAGTCGTATGGGGGAGGTAGGACCATGAATTGAGTTGGGGTAGAACCTTCTCGTCCAACTGATTTGGACGACTGTGTGGGTTAAGATAGTGTCTAGGACAGAGTGTCTGAAGCAATGTTTGATAAGGTGCTCTGCAAGAGTTGGAGTTTTGTGGATTTTGAGTTGAAAAATGTTGGAATTGTTGAGAGATGGAGGTGAGATGGGCTGAGAAGTGGTGAAGAAGGGACTGATTTCCCTAGAGTGAGAAACCCACACTTCTTTAGATTGTGAAAGTATACTAGCCACCTATGGATAAGGTTCCTGATTTTGGGATGCCTGATATCGTGTTCGTGAGATTGGATTCTGCGTGATGCGCCGTAGCGCCAGGGCTGGGTATGTGAGTGTGATGGGCCACATGGTGTTGTACACGTGTGATGTGTGTTTGTGGATGGCATCACCTATCAGATCTTTGAGTTTTGACTTGGGGCTTATAAAGAAGGGTTCCACATGTGAGGTTTGATTGTGGGCGTTATCGATTCTATCTGCGGTGTGGGAGGATTGCCACTGAATGCCTCCCATGCTGACCGAGAGGATTTGGAGATGGACCAGTTGGTTGAGGAAAACCGTTGGTTTCTTCTGGAGACGGATTGGTGAATAAGAGTGCTCTCCGAAAGTGAACCAAGCCTGATTCATTGGCTCGTGGGTTGATAGTTGAAGGCACTGATTGAAATTTGGACACAAGGCTCGCCTTCCCAGGATGCTACCTTAAGAGGGCTTGTGAGAGTGAATTCTATGCATTTGAATAAGATGTGTTGATTCTACGTTTTCTCTTCTTGTGTGAAAAAAGAATGAAAATGACATGTCCAATGTTGTGAAAGAAATGCTTAATTATTCATGTGATGAGAAACTACATAATGTGAGGGATTCTCCACTTGTAGTAGGAATGTATTACATTTCCTTCCATGTTTGACTATGTTTGGTGTACAATGCGATGTGTGTGAGTGAAATAAGAGTGTGCGAAGTTATGGGTGTTGAAATGGAGAATTATGACTAAAATATATGTGATTTTCCATGGGTGATTTTCTATGCGTGATGTGTCTGTGTGGTTATGCTGGATATTATGCCTCATATGAACCAATTGTGAAAAGGGTGGATAATGAGAATGGTGCGATGAAGTTATACATGGATAGGTGTATCACATGCATGTGAATTCCATACGTATTAACGAGATATGTGGAATTGATAATTTATTGAAATTGAATGAGTAAAGATAAGCTTGATGATGACATAAGTAGAGATGTTTTGTCTGTCTAATTATGATGCTACGCTAGAATGCTAGAGATATAAAGAAATAGATGAAAATGAGTTGGTAGTGTCTGTGTGATTTGCATGCATAAATGATGTGTGACAAAGAGCACTTATAACGTATCTCGCATGCTTTGTCACATGAAGAACATGATGAATGATGCCGAACAACTTGATGAGACGAAAAACGGGAGTGCCATGAAATTGTGGGTTGAGAGCTATAGGGAGAAATTGTGGGTCTTCTTCTTCTTCTTCTTTGATCAACAATCGAGGCAAACAAATGAGGTGGTTGTGAAAGATCAGGCGGCGAAACTAGTGGAATGGTTGGCAAAGAGGAGATGACGCAATTGGAAGGTGTGAATTGAGGAGAGGGTTGCGTTATGAAAGATTCAGAGATATCTACGATGGAAATGGTAGATTTAGGCGAGGTCAATAGTGACGTGGGTTGAGGGAAAGGAGAGAAGCAATGGCAACAGGGCGACGCCAGCAGTTGGGTGATGGCTTCTGCTTCACAAAGTCTGGCTTTGATCTCCAGCTTTTGATCCTCTTATTTTTTCTCTCTCTCTCCAATGTAGATCTGGTGGGATGTAAGGGTTGAGAGACGGGTGCAAGTGCATGAAGACAGATAAGGCTAGGAAAAGGGGTGTCGGTTCAAAAAGGTTTCTCAAGATTTTTTTTTTTTATTGCGATGGGTTGATGGCCATCGCAGGTGATGAAGGCGACGATTGAACTTATAGTAGTCGACTAAGAACTCTCTTGTTTCTCTTCTCTTCTTTCTTTCTTTTTCTTCTTAACTTAGATCTCTAAGTGGACTCTCAGATCTAAGGAAGAAGACTTCCCAGTTAATAATGTATTTTAGGGATAATTTTAGTATTTATTGCCATATTTTTATTTTTCAAGTATAATTTCCATTTGAGTTGTAACCCTAAGCATATTTATAGGCTGAGTGAATAATGAAAAGTAGCAAAGAGTTTTCCCCCAAGTAGCCCTTGTGCTAGGAGACGGGTTTCTCCTTAAAGTAAAACCAAAGGAGGTCGATTTGCCCTCGAAGTGAAATCCATATCCCCCATTTCCCCATTTTTTATCCCTTTCCAATTTGGGTTCCTATCAATATCCACATCACCCCAGGAAAATAAATTCAAGTATATTGCACATAATTTGATGACCACTAGACAATATTCAACCCTAGACCCTTCACATTGCAATTCTTTGATTATAAGAAATAATTTTCCTTTTTGACATAAATTTCTATTTGTTTTCTCCGATAAAAGCACAAAACTTTTGCTCATTAATTAGCAAAATGTGGAAGGAAAGCGCATTCAAAAAATTGGCAAAGCATGCTAGATATATACATGTTCTCTCCACAATTCAAGAGTTGAGACACCCCTCTAGCAAGGTTCAATTACTTTAATTTTCCCTCACAAATGCAAGGTAACATAGATGCTTTCTAATGAAAGTCAAATCATACTTGCTGCCAATCTCATAACCTGATATCCTCTTTAAAGCCCTAGGGTTTGCCTACTCAAAGAGTCACATGGCATTTGTAAACCACATAAAACTCTTGCCTTGGCTTCATTTTGCTATGGGACATAATTTGTACATTTGTTGACAATAAATCCACAATGTACATTAGGATCCTATGCTCTAGTTTATTAGTACAACAGATGTTAGTCTTTTGATTAAAAGACCATCTTCAGGCATGTTAGTCCTCATGGTTAGACGGGGATGAAGATAATACATAGTACCTTCCATTATTATTTTTAGGGCTGCAACTCGGGTCGGGTTTTGGCCCGACCCGCATGACCCGACCCGAGAAATCATGTGGGTCGGGTTACAATGGTCAAGCTATAGGGTCGGGTCGGGTTGAGAAGAGAAAAACCCGATCGAAATTCGGGTCGGGTTGGGCTGAGGTCTTTAAATTTCAATCCGACCCGATCCGACCCGAATTTCATAACTTAATATAAAAACCCTCACCCCTCAAACCCTAATCAGACTTTCATTTCCAATTTCTCCCTGGCGGCAGCTTCTTCTTCGTCTCTTCTTGGCGTTTTTCCTTCCTCCCTGGCGGCAGCTTCTTCTTCCTCCCTTCTTGGCGTTTTTCCTTCCTCCCTGGCGGCAGCTTCTCAGCACATCTCCTCATGCTTGGCCGGCTTTGTCTAGTCGGAGCTAAGCACTGTAAACCTTGGGCCTGCTGATGCAGTGCATCCTGCTGTGCTGCTATTTTTCTTACTTGCTATTTCCAGTTTTCTCTATTTTTGTGTGTCTAGTTTAAGTAAGGGTAGTATTGTAATTCTTTGTTTTATTTGAGTTAGTTTCATTTTTATGCAAGGGCACTATTGTCATTAGTCTTTGGGTAAGCTTATATAAGCTAACCTTCTCCTTGTAATAAGACACGATGAATTGAAATAAACCTGTCTGGAGATTTCGGAAATCCCTGTTCTCGGCGAGAAGCCCTCCTTCCTTCCCTGGTACGATCTTGTCTTCTCTCTTCCTCTCTTCTCTTCTGTCTCTTTTGTTTTCTTTTAAGCCTCTGGAACCCCAAACCCACTCTACCATCTCCATCCCTCCCTAAAACCTTTCTACTGCTGTTGTGCCACAAAACTCTCTCCCTTGATGTCGTCCAACCCCTAAAACCACCCTTTCACTTTCGCCAGCCCTTCCTTTCCCCTTATACTGTGTCGCCCAGCCCCAAATACTGTATTGCAACCTTTATTCCCTCTTTCTACAGCCTCTACAACTACCGTAACCCCTTTGGAAACCCAGATCTGCCACCAAAAGACTCATACAGTCCCTCCTACCTATCTTTCTCTTATTCTTACTGCTGTCCCACAAAACTGGGCCTTTTCTTAACCTCATTAACCTCTCACACTGCTGTTAAAATCAGATTTAATCTTTATTTGATGTTGGTTTTATGTGTTTGTGTGATTTGATAATCCTTTTGGTTTTGAAAGCCTTCTACTTTGAGCTATAACATGGTTTGGATTGTGATTTTATTACTTACATTGAATCCTCTAAATTTTATTGATTATTTGTGGTAGATTTTATTATTCTAATTGTTATTATTAATTTCAATTTTAATTTCAGCCTCATATTAGTTTCTTGTTACAGTATAATAGCATTTAGGCATTTGGGGTCACCTTTTGTCTTGTCCTGCGTCACCTACCCACCCGGATTTCATATAAGAGACTCTGCTAAAGGCGAGGCAATATCACATTGAGGCTGGAAAAGGGTTTCCTCTATCCTATTTTTTTTTTTAAAAAAAAAAAAAACAAATGAATTATCATCTAAACTAATCTCGGGTCGGGTTCAATGGGCTGCAACTTGGGTCGGGTCGGGTCGGTGTCGGGTTAAGGGTATTACAATCTCGGGTCGGGTCGGGTTCACTGAATCGGTTTTTTTGATTCGGGTCGGGTTCAGTGTGGTATGAGTCGGGTTAGGGTTGGGTTTATTAAAACCCGGCCCTGCCCGACCCGAGTTGCAGCCCTAATTATTTTAAAGAACAATAATAACCACAAAAATGGACGTGATAAAACTCCCTTAGGGTATTAGATTGGCATTGAGTAGATCTTACTTGATGCTTTTTAAAATATGACAAAGGATTCATTGAGGAGTGAAGAAACATCTATTACGAAGTGAACGCCAACAAATACAGAACATACAGTGATCTCCATAGGAGCAAATGGCTTGGCATCTGTTCCTTGCTCAATTGGGATAGGAGGATACTTTATATTGTGCACACGGAAGCGAATCTGCATGTCGAACGAATGCTAACATCAATCAATACCTTCTATGGGCAGAGCAAATTAGACGGAGCTTGATTTAAGGCTAACAAGCATGTGGGAATTGAAACTTCCTCATTTGATGATACAAACCTCCTCATTTAGTTCAAAAAACAATTCAGATCCTTCATAATCCCAAACCCAAATGCCATTTTCTTCCCTGTTTCCTTGCAATAATAATCAAGAATAATATTAGAATGCCATGATATGAAGCCAAGAAGAAGCTTCAAGTAATGATGTTTGAGGACTTAAATGGTTCAATTTGTGGCATAAGAGTGGTTCGAAGAGACAATAGTACATACATTCTATGTGGGGATCGCAGAAGATAGACAGGTACATGAATGTCACTGAAAAACCCAAGAGACACTGCAGTGAAAAGGTCAGCAATGGTGCAAAACATAATAAAGAGTTAGTACTAACAATAAGTAGGATGCAAATCCATGAAAATCTATGTGAAAAAAAAAAAAGCTCTATTTCACTAAGATTAAGTATTTTTAAAAGAAAAAAAGTGATTAATTTGACCTTTCAATTCATTGAATAATATGAATATAAAATATTTTCCCCATACGGAAATGATAATGGGACATGAAACACAGAATGACACGCAATATGAAATTAGCTTAAGGCTGAAATCAGGGGTCAGGTAGACTAACTTACAATGGCCAAAACAGATAGCTCTTAAGAGGGGGAAAATCTAAAATGATGCAGGGGCAAACCATGTTAAGCCTAGAACTGGACTAATCCCATGAACTACGCTCAAAGACATACAGAATCAAGCTCATGCGATGTAACCTCATATCAATGTGTGGCCTACTTGCTAGCTTGTCTTATTTCTAGCAAGACTATTATGCTATTTTTAAAAATATTTTTAGATTTTTAACTGCTTTTTGTGCTGAATTCTAGACAGGAAAGAGTTCTATTTGATGATTTCATTTTAGAGATAAAGCAAATCCTAGTATATTTAGTTTCTCTATTCGATGCAATGAATTATATACAAGGCATTGTAAGAAATATGAGCTAAAAAGGAGAATGAGATTCATTTGGAAACTTGTGGAAAGTTGTGAGAGCAACATATGAACACATCAACTTCATGGTTGTGCAAACGTGTTATCTGGTAGCCACACTTTTATTGTGAGCCATCAGGTCTATATCCAACGTTGATCAATGGATTAAGCCACTAACTTCTTGCCATCAAAGTTTCTCGATGAACTGGCTTTGAGTTTCATCTTTGTTGGGTAACCAAAGAGTTCCTAGTTTGCATTTGTTTAATAGTTAATGTTTGTACAGTTAAAACGTCTGGTAATTCAGCTTACATGATATTATTGACTTTACAATAATGATGTCAGATAGGTGGACTAATATCCTTCTTTTGTGTTTGAGAATCAAGTTTTCATGTACAACAACTACAGCACCATATCCAAATGAAGTCAATACTTGCATGGAAGACTGTTGGTTTTATAGTAGCCATTGATATTTGAAAGGTGACTAATATCCTTCTTTTGTGTTTGAGAATCAGGTTTTCATGTACAACAACAACAGCACCATATCCAAATGAAGTCAATACTTGCATGGAAGACTGTTTGTTTTGCATTAAGAAGCATTCTTGACCGATGGAATCTATTTTGTCACATCTATCAGCCATAGATCTTGTGAAGCTTGCTCTGAATTTTGGGCTCACTAGTAGTGACTCTCATTGTTCATTTTTCTTTGAAGGCTCATTGGATCCTTTGGTTACTTCACAAAATAATTATGGAAATTATAAAAATAGGAAAAATCATGAAGTAATAGAAAAAATACTAATCACACAATAAACATGAGTAAACATTCTATCTAAAGCAAGGTTTCAAATTTTGAAACTTGACTCAATTTCTCATTGAAGTCAACTTGAGGGCTTAGGCAAGTTTTGATTCAGTCAAACAAAAAGTCCAGACTGAGTGAAATCTATTGAAATAATATTTATTTTAACACATTTTACATATAAATATTAATGTTAAAATATTAAGAATAAGAAAAATAAACAAATAACAGAAAAATGAAGAAGCAAAATTAAACTTTTCTTCTCAGAATTGGTAGGGATTAAGGACTCCATTGAAGCGAAATCGTTAGGCATTAGGAAAGCGTTGGGGTTATTTTTTAGTCAGGGTTGGGGAAGGGCTAGTGGTGGAGGGAGATTCAGCCAACATCGTGTCCTGGCCAAAATGTAGGATGAAGCCACCCAAGAGGTTCATATTTGTGGAAATGAACATCAGGAAGTTGATGCAAGAACTATTAGTTTTATTTTTACATTTAAAATAATTTAAGCTTATTTTCGTGATTTTTAATAATGGTCATATTTTGAGTCCAATATATTGTTCAAATTACAAGAAATTGGATCAATTGGATTACCTTTCCAATGAGCCAAAATTAATGCAATTCTAACACTAATTGAAGAAGTTATGACCAATGTTTTGGTACAGCTTATTTTGGATGCGAATTTGTTATTATTTGTGTCTAATTTGGTTTTGTTTATAATTTAGAAGAGTTAGTTTCTCTAAGTTATGCCATTAGAAAGTCAACATGTATAGGGATTATGAGATGTTCATAATTAGTAAGTTTGGCTAGCAAATATTTTAGTTTTTATTTGTAATTGAAGAAATGATTAATAAATGAAAAGGAGAAGAGGGAGGGGGGAATAAGAAATAGGAGACTTTTATTTGTGAGTAAATTCATGTAATCATGTGTACCCTTTGAAGTGGTTGTTTGGAAGCCATAATATCACCATATGGTGGTTCTTGGGCTTAGAAACTAAGTGTTTTTTAATTTATATGCTCAGGGCATGTTAATTTCATGTTGGTGGGTATAAATTTGATGTTTTATCTATTCTTATTATTGCTTTCCCTTTTATTTGGTTTCTTTTGAGAGTAATTTGCATTAGAAACCCTAGATCTTGAAGTTATAGTCTTGGGAGAGACCCTAGACTGCATTAGAAGTTGTGTGCTGGAAGAGAGATAGTATTTATGTGAGGCGCTCAACAAACAAGCTGGCAGATTTTCTACCCAAAGTTCGAGTAGAGAGGCATTAAACTTTTGTTGGGGTTTTTGTAATTTTATTTTGTATTTATTACTTGTCAATAAAGCTCTCATATACTGACTTATTTTGTTCTTTGCTTGTGTTTTGCTTTTTGTTCTTTTTACTTTTATTTTTTAACGAAATTTCAGTCACCAATTCGTGCGCGTGCATGCGTGTGCGTGTGCGTGTGCGTGTGTGTGTTTCTGTGTTTCTGTGTGTATGTGTGCAATAATGACAACTGGATTCCATGGAATCCAACATAAGCCCAAGATAGTTTCCACCAATTGGTTTTCAAAACCACCTTTTGATGAGAAAGAAATTCCTTTAAAACAGTAGTGGTCCCTAGATTCTTTTTAGCTTTTTCCTCTCTTTTTTTCATCTCTTACCTCACGTGAATGACAAAAGAGAGGGGTCGGTTAGGCCCCACACCCATCTCTTCTTTCTCTCCAGTCCTCATCTTCTCGGCTTCATAGTGAAGGAGAACCACCATTGCCATTGCACAGACTGATGACGACCGATGTGTCTAAATCTGCACTTTAGAGGTATTCTTATAGCATTGTATTTTTTTCATTTTACAGTTTAAAGGATTTCGATTTGGCTTTGTATTTTTTAACACCAAAACAAATGGGTGTAGGTTTTTCCTTTTTCTTTTTTGAAGACCAAGGTATCCAGGCGTCGCACCTGACTAATCCTTGGGGCATTTGTAAACCTTCCAATCTCGCACACCAGGTACAGAGCAATGAGGAGTGGCCCTTTTTTGTGTTGAGAGGGACTTGATCCCAAGACTTCCCAAAAACAAGGTGGGTTTTGACCACCAAGCCAACCCCTCAGGGTTCGTAGGTTTTTTCTTTTTCAAATCCTAAAATCACTGAATCGGATTTTTAATTATCCATATGAGAACACATTTTCCTTTTACTTTTAAATTTAATCTGATCTCAGGTTTCAAATTTGTTCTTTCAATTATATTTGGGCTTAACAAAAAATAATTAAAACCTATTTTCTTTTTCTTTCTAACAATATTCTACTTTTGGGTTTTCAACTTTGTTTAAATTAAAAATTACGTTAGATTTGAGTTAACAAATTTTGGGGTTTCTAATATTTTTTTTAATTTCCAATCCCATTTTTTTAAATTTAATCTGATTTTCAATTTTTCACAAATTAAATCAGATTTGGGGTTAACAACTTTTCCTTTTTTTAATCAGAATTGGTGTTAACAAATATCTAAACCCCATTTTCTTTTGCTTTCTAACAATTATCTGATTTTGGGTTTTCAAATTTGTTTCAATTTCAAATTATGTTAGATTTGAGTTTAACAAAAAAAAAATAATAATAATAATCAGATTTGGGTTAACAAATTTTGAGGTTTCTATATTTTTTATATGAAAACCCATTTTATTTTTTAATTTAATCTAATATTCAAAATTCACAAATTAAATCAGATTTGGGGTTAACAATTTTTTTAAAACTCAAAAATAAAATCAGATTTTGGGATTTCTAATTTTTTATATGAAAACCCATTTGCCTTTTTTTTCTTGCAATTAGATCTGATTTTGTGTTTTCCCATTTTAAAATTTAAAATTATGTTGGTGTGTGTTTTGAAATTTAATTAGATATGGGGTTTTGAACTTTGTAGGTCATATGAAAATGCCTTCTTCAAGTGGAAGCTCATTTAAATTGGTTCCCTTGTGTCCATGAGGACAATACATGTTATATAACAAGAACGGAAGAGAATTTGGAGTTGTTTTATTTATAAGGTGTGTATTTGTTATTTTAAACTTTTCAATATAATTAAGTCACCAATGTAATTGGAATTAAATGTGTTGTAGGGTGCTGGTGGATGAGGAAAATGCATTTGGAAGGATGATGTTGCTAATGATGGTATTGAAGAAGCACGAGGGGAGTCGCAACATGTGAAGAAAGTTTGATTTAAAAAAATCTGTTAACCCCAAATCAAATGCAGAAAACAAACTTGTAACCCGCAATCAGATTAAATTTAAATAGAAAAAGAAAATCGATTCACATAAAAATGATTAAAAATCCAATTTGGTGATTTTAGGATTTCGAAAAAGGAAAAACCTACACCAATTTAGTTTGGTATTTAAAAATACGAAGCCAAATCAAAACCCAAAAAAACACAAAAATTATTTCTTATTTAATGTAGAATATTGAAAATCAAAAAGTAAAAACTGAAAAAAAAAACCCTCAAAAGTGCAGATCTGGGCGCCAACCACAGTTCTCACTGTCGTTCATCATCGGTCTACACAATGGTAACGGTGGTTCTCCTTCTCTATGAAGTTGAGAAGATGAGTGGAGAGAGAGAGAGAGAGAGAGAGAGAGAGAGAGAGAGAGAGAGAGAGAGAGAGAGAGAAGAGATGGGCATGGGGACACAACCCACCCCTCTTTTGTAGTTTGCATGAGGTAAGAGAAGAAGAGAGAGAGAATTGAAAAAAAAAAGTTGACAGGAATCTTGGGACTACTAGTGTTTTAAATGAATTTCTCTCTCATCAAAAGGCGGTTCTGAGTACCACTCAGTGGAATATATATATATATATATATACATATATATATATATACATATATATATATATACATATATATATATATATATATATATATATATTGTTCCTTGATCTAGTGCCAAAGTTGAATACTGAGATATGGCAACTACCACTGTTGAGATGATATAGTTGCAATCTCTCCTCTATGTTTGTTTCATTGAAAGTAGGATTTTCAATGAAAATGAGTTTTTGCACAAAAGCCAACGTAGTTTTTGTAAAAAGTAAAGTGGTTTCAAACCCTTTTCTATTTTCTCATGTATGCTAGAAGATGAAAAGTAGATTTTCCTATCTAAAGGGTCAGCTTTAAGGAAACTACTTTCCTATGTCGGGCTATCAAGCCCCCCCCTTCCCACACCCCTGGCCCCCCTTATGTGTGGAAACACATAAACATGACAATAGGAAATGTGTTTCCTATCTACACCATAGTCCTGCCCATTGCAATAATTAAGTTGCAATGTATATTACTTCTAATCTAGTTTCCATGAAAGAACTAAACATATCAAGGACGAATGTCATTATGTTTGAGAAAATAATCACCTCCAAACAACTTACAACTCCTTATTTTTTATCTGGTGATCAATTGACAAAAGCACATACCAAATCTCCAAGCCACTCAATGCTTCAGTAGACACTAAGAGGCAAGATAGAAATGTGCGAAATCTATGCTCCAAATTAGGGGGAGCATAGAGAATGAAAGGAGATGTACTTTTGTTTGCTCTTGCAAAGTATTATACACTAGTAGTGATCGTCAAATTATGTAGTATATACATCATTCAAAAAAAAAATTATATAGAATACACAAATATAGAGTACAATACTCTCTCTCTCACACACACACGTGCGTGCACACAAACATTACCTCTCAAGAATAAAGAAGTCTTCAACCCAGTCAACAATATTATATCCACGATCTTTTCTCCCCCCCTCCCCCCTTCCCCCCTCTCCTTGCATCACATTTCCTCAATGAGTTGAAGAATCTTCAACCCACTCAATATTATACACAATCGTGAAAAAAACATACATTTGCCAAATCATAGGTATGCTTTGGTTCTTGACATTCACCAACCATCCTCTCTAAAGAACAAAGAAATCTTCAACCCACTCAACAATATTATGTATATAACAATAAAAAAGAAAAACCTACAAAGGTAGCTCAGTTGGTCTAAGCTTCTAAGATTAGAGTATAAGTCTTGGACTCGACTCCTCTAGGCTGACTTGAGACACAAGGCTTGCGGCTGGTTTCTTATATCCATGGGATTAGTCTCACCTCCATTGTGGGGTGGAGATACCAATGTTATCTTTAAAAAAAAGGCATATATATATATATATATGCCAAACTATTTTTTTTCTTGAATGACGTATCTGCCAAACCCTATATGCTTTGGTCCTTACCTATGGGTTCATATAGGCCTCACCTTTTGCAGATCTAAACAAAGCAACCATCCACCGATGAATTGGGATATGACCCTCCAATCAATTCTTTCATTTAATCCTTATATTACTAGCAAAAGCCAATCTTCCCAATGATTGCATCAATAGCCTTTTTGATCCACATGTTCCCACCTATAACTAATCGCTAGGGAAAATTTCTTTTGCTATACCAACAAGGCATGTGAGACCAATACTTCTCCCTAATTCTAAAGCTAAGCCTCTTTCATGCATTGGCTTTTAAACATCAAACCAATTGGCAAATGCCAAATTGACCATGTCTCCCTATCCCAAAGAATCCCACTAGACTGTTTTCGTAAAAGCATATGGAGCATGTTTAACATACAGTTATAGAGACTACAAAATACACACCGCTGTTGTATTAGGATTTTATGTATGCGTTGAGCATTGAAAATTACCATTTTACCCTTTAATTTTGGATTAGTTAGCCTTTGATTTGTGAATATTAGATACGTTTAATGGAGTTTTCAAGTTTTGCAGTATATTTGTGATAATACAAGAAAAAGGAATTAAAATGCAGAAAAGCGGACCATAGTCCTATTTTTGAAAAGTTTATAATTTTTACCACCTCATTTGATTTGGAATTATTGTAAATTACTATAATTCAGATCCGGATATGAGAGTTTGAATTATAATAATATTCTTTTAGACTGTGTTAAATTATAAAGGTGGTAGAAATTTATAAACACACAAATGGACCCACTGTTCGAGTCTGAAGCCTATATGCCAAAGTCGACCAATATTCCGGGCCAGATAAAAGTTCAAGTATGGGATCCCAGTCCAAAAGACCAAGTGGGACCAGTGAATTTCGTTTGAAGGATTGTGGAAGCAAGAATAAGAGGAAAAAAATGGGATTTGGATTGACTAGAGTGAATTTTGGAAGGAGGAATATTTTGACACAGTTTCAGTATTTTGGCCATAACTTTTCACTCTGATGTCCGATTGCATTCATTCTTGTTGCATTGGAAAGAAGATTTCAAGGGCTACAACTTTATAGTTTATGAAATTTCGTGATTCGGACCTTAACAAAGTCAAAATTGAGCTGCAAGCTGTTGCATGTGTAGAAAAACGGGATTTGCACCCTACTTTCCAAATTAATCCAAAATCCCTAAAATCATAGTGCCTTATCTGCAAAATTCAACCATGGTTTGAAAAAGACAGTGGATTTGGATAAAAGGCAGTGGATTTGAATAAAAGACAATGGATTTGGATAACAAATAGAGAATTTGGGAGGAATTCTCTCCAAGCCTTGCTTATCCTGTTTCTTTTGAGCACTATAAATAAAGGGGTTCAGTCATCGTAAAATTTGAACCGTGCAAGGCATTGAAGGGGCTGAAGTTGGACAGCTAAGGACAGAAAAATATTTAATTTCTTGTAAGTTATTTATTTTATTTTTATATAGTGAGTTCCAAAGGATTGTATTTCATTATATTCCAATTTTTAAATGAAATTCATGACAGTTTCTTTAGATTTATGGTGTTCTCAATTATTAAATATTTTATAGTGATGGTTTTTAATTTTATTTTAATTCTTTTTATGAACGTTATGAAACAAATTATTTTTAGAATTTTTCAAGGAAAAGTAGAACCCCTGTTAGAATCGGTGGGACTTGACCGTTTTTCTAGTCCAAGGTTCTTTTCAAGAACAGTTTATTTTAGATTTGGGAAATGCAAGTTTAAATCTCGCTCAAGCCTAAGGCTTGAATTGAAAAATTCTAATTTAATGGATGACGTAATTATTCTAATTAGAATTTTAATAAATGATGAACTTGAATTATATTTTATAATTCTAGAATATTTCATAGTATAGGCCATGATTTTATTTTTAAATAGGATAACATGCCGCCTTCGATACTTGTCTCGATTCCATTGTAAACTATGTAAATAATTTATTATTATTGTTTTATTTTATTTATTCATAAAAAAATCCTTGAAATGATTTAACTAGGTTAGAAATATTTTATTTGTTTCTTAAATTTGCATTTTAAATGAGATTGAGGTCATTTAAATTCACTCCACCATTTTAATCAAAATTTATAAATAAATGATAAAAGTAGATCTTATATTTTGTTAACTACCAAAGTTAGATAATTAATTAAATATTGGTTATCTAAATCTAGAATTTTGCTAAATTAAGATTATAACTCCATGTTTTAGAAAATTATTTTCTTAGATCACATTATTTTAATGGTACCATTTTTATTTCATACATATATTTTGTTGATTTCCCTTGGGTACGACCTCGCACTCATTCACTACACTATTAATTGGTTCATACATTTGTGAGTTAAATTAAAATCACATCAGTATGCTCTATAGATCTCACACATTTTAGTGCTTGCATAATTTGACCACACGATAAAGTACTCCTTTTTATCATTTTGACACATTCTGCCACTAGATCTCACCCAATAGTTCGCCCAAATATTACCTTCGAAACTTTTCATATTGACATCCTAAATTAGGATGAGTATTCAATAACTTCATTCCCAAGCAGCCCCAGCTCCATACTTTCCACAATCCGTCTTGAGCTTGTGACTTCTTTAAAATATCTCCACATTAACTTTTACAACACAAACTCGTCAACTGAAGCTTCACCACCTAGAAGGATGTTATTGGTAACCAGCTATTCTGGATTTGTTTAAATCCTTGATCTCCTGACAACTCCAAAACATTCTACAGCAGTGATTTATACTAGAGGAAAGGGGGTCCAATAAACAGAGGAACGCAAGTAAAGACATAAAGCATTGATAAACATTAAGGACAGAAAACTCATAAAGCATACCCATTTTAAAGAAAAAAAAATAAAGCATATAATTTCCTGCAATAATGAGAACAATATAATCCATACCAACCGCATTATATACAGTTGGCCTACTTTGTGAAGCCCATGGGAACCACCAATCATGAGGATGGGTGGGATGGGAAGGTGTCAACATGGATGTTGAACCCTGCTGGATTATACTGGCTATTAAGTTGTGACGAGGACATCCATGATGGCTACCCAGGCTATTAGAGATTCAAAAGCGGCATAACACAACTATCAGGGCAATATGGTTGGGAGATGATCAACAGATCTAATGTTGTGCATAGATCTGTGATTTGATTACTTGGAAGGCTTGATCTGACCGTTCGCTTCAGCAGATTGGGTTTGGGAGTTGTTTGTCCATCGGATCGTGATTGGCATGATCCAAAACCGTTGAATGGATCCAGAGTTGTCATAGTTGTGGATTTAGGAAGCTTACTTTAGTGTTATTTTATTTATCTCATTTTTATTGGAATATCAATGTAATAAGTTAATTTAGAGGGCTTGTATTGTTCACAAATGTGACACGTGTGTGTTTCTATGCTTTCTTAGATTTTTCTTATAAATACTTGTAAACATTCATTCTTAGGAATAGAATACAAGTGAAGAATTTTCTGCATGATCTCTTGAGAATACTCATGGTGTGACTCCAAGGAATCAAGTGATTTCTATCATTTCTCCTCTTCTTCTCCTTTTCTTTCTTCCCCAATTTTCCCACATTTTAAAAATAGCCTAAAAATCCCAAATAAACCCAAATCTAAACCCAACCAGGCCCTGATCTCAACTCAACAGGCCATTCCGACCTGGATCCCAACCGAATGTATGGCCTTACAGACGAACTGTTTTCAGTCTCATTTTGCACTGTTTTGCATTCTGACTTGGTTCCCTACCCTGTAATGAACTTTTCTTAGTCCTATTTTTAGTGTTTTTGGTTTGGATTCAAGTAGGACTTGATTCTTCATTAAGAACTGGTACTTCTTCACTTGTTTGTGGAATCCTAGGCATCTTGAATCTGATCTAAGAATATTTGGAAACTCTTATCTTAATTTGTGATTACTTCTAGAGTTTAATATGCTTGCATGCTATGGATCTCTTTAGATCTTTTGACTTTTCCTGATGTTATTTGCATAGATCTTCTTTTAATCATTGAATATGGAATGATTTCTTAAATCAGCATTTTCATTGCCTATTTTAAGCTTATAGCAGTAGATACCATTCAAATTTTGTATTCCTAGATCTAGGATTTTGAATGTCATAACCCCATTTTAAGGCACACTTCACTTCTGTCCTGTGTCAAGGTGCATGTCAGATTTAATTGTGTAAAGATAGAATGATACAATCCAATAGTTTGCTTCCATGAGATGAAACTTTTGAAGTACATTCTTGAGGATGGGACATTGATATACAAAGTTAGGCCCAAAGAAGGATGGCATGTTATTGGTACCCATACCACTGCTATGATAGAAGTATCACCATATGTTGAAATGAACAACCCAACCTCCTAAAGTGAATGAAGTGACTTCTGAATGTCAGAACAAGATGAAACCCAATTTGACAGGTAGATAATGAAGGTCAGCTCGTTGTAATCATTATATGATCCCTGAATCCAGAGTCATAATTTGATCATCTAATCCAACAACGTGCATGGACATATGGGCCCTTACTACAAACATTTTTCATTAGCAATGGACTCGTTAATAGATCACGCCCAAAATTTTCCAATGAAAGCTTAACCCTCTGTTGACAAGTTGTAAATAGTTGGTCAAGAAAGCAATGACTGATTAAAACATGTTTTCCCAGTTCGTATTCACTGGTTTATCTTTTATCATATCAATGACTTGGACCATGACCATCTGTACATATTTGATACTCAAGAATTATAGATCATATAATTCCTCAAAAGTTAAAGTAAGCACCAAATGTTCTTTTTTTTTTTGACAGGAAAAGTACTTACTAGCTGATGATAAGCAAGAAAATAAGATTCACAAACTTACACTGCAAACCATCTGGACCAGATTTTTCAATCTTTCCAACAAGAATCTCTCCCACAAATGGGCGAAACATAACCAATCTAAATACAACCTGCTCAAAGTCAATGATACATAATTAAAAAGAGAGAACTAAACTAAGAAAATATTCAGATTTCTTTTGTTTGAGAATATTAAGTTTAAAAGAACATCCGAATGTTCTCAAGGAAATCAAAATAAGCTACTCAAAAAGGACTTGAGAAGAAAGTACAATATGTAGTAGCTAAATATTCAGGTACAGCGGAATAACTACAAATTGAAATTTCCAGGTTTCATAATATTCAGGGTATGCAGCCTACCTAATAGAATGTTTCTTTGTATCCACATTTTCCTATATGAATGCAAGAAACATCCACTGGACATCATTAATTTTCAAGGAAGTTAGTGAACGATGCATGAAAATAGTTGATTAAGAAAGGTTATATATATATATTTTTTAGCGGTAACGAAGAAGAAATATAATTAGAGAAAAATAAAGAGTACAAGAGAGGGGTCTAAAATGTAAGTGCCCCGGTTCGTCTGAGTCACCCTTATTGTCAATTACATGACTCAGTTGGACTTGCCTTAGATGAATAAGAAGATCTACTATGAAGTTAAAGCGTCTACACCGAATACGGTATTGGCACACAGGTAAGTGAATCGTACGAGACCCTACGCTAAGTCGAATACCTTAGAAGTCAATTGGAAAATAAAGTGAATAAGTGACTTTCAGCCTCGAGGCCTCATGCAATCTGCCGAGGCCTCGCAGCCAGTTATGCTGAGCTGAGCTGAGTCCAGTTGACCCTGTGTTTTGCTGACTCAGTCTCCTACAGATTTAGAAAATTAAAATCTGTGTCTGTTTAATTGAGAGGTAATTATGGTAAATTAATTGGAAGCTTATTATGGTAAATAAATTTATCCACATGGTGAGATGGGTAATTATGGTAAATTGATTGGAAGCTTATTATGGTAAATAAATTTATCCACATGCTGAGATGTTGCCACCTCACTTAAATTTGAATTTGAATACCCTTGGGGAGCTGTCCATGACAAGTATGGAAAGGCTTCTCCATGAGTTGTAGACCATCTTGCAATCTTCCATCTAATCCATGATTGATGGCTAAGATAAATAAATTGCAAATCATGCACGGTGGATATGAGGTGGCTGGTATCTGGCTGGTATCTGTCTGGATAGATTAAACTGCACATATGTGATGTCCTTGCAGACTTACCACTTGCGAGGCCTCATTGGAAGCTACGAGGCCTCGCGGGCGTGACTTACTGCAGAACTTAAACTGTCTTATAAAATAAACAGTAAGCCTTTTGTTAGGGGACCAAATACACAGAGAAAACCAGGAACAAGATTACAGTGTGTGATCATTCGGCCTCCCTCTAGACACCTTCTTCATCATCCTCCTTAGTGGATGTTTGGGTAATCAAAACCCCAATCCTGATGAAGAGTAAGGTGTTCATATAGGACTAAAAATAGTCATACCCAAGTCCTACTGCTGTGCCGATAAATACGTTGATGATGCTGATTTGATGGAAAGGAGCACACAGGTTCAGTAAAGAAGAAAGAGCTTAAAGGAAAACGGTTAAGGCCCAAGGCAAGTTTTCTTCTTCGTTTTATTTTAAACATTGTAAAGTGTATTAGAACAGTGTGTTCGAACCACTCTAAAAAATAGGTGTACAGGATTAGACCAATTGGGTTGAACCTCTATAAAAAACTAGGTTGTACTATTTGAGTGTGAGACCCTTACATAGTATATTTGGGATAGCCCTAGAGAGGGTGAGTCTAACAGTAGATGTGTGGTTTGTATTAATGGTTTGATTCATTTGTTTATCACTTGCACACACGTTTATTCCGCTGCACATATTGTTAAATTTGATAAATTATTTAAAAATGAACTAAAATTGAAAATCGACCTATTCACCCCCTTCTAAGTCGTGCATACTTCTAGTAACGGAATTTCATAAAAGGTATAGACCAAATAGAAAAACAACAAAACATAAAAACACAAAAACCACAAGAGAAAAAGAACAAAAAATCCCAACTACAATCATGTGACTCCTCTTCAAATGTAGAAAACGCCTTGAATAGAACCCTCAATACCATTTTTTGCGAAATAGTCTGCTACCCCATTTGTTGTGCGCCTGATATGAAAAAAGAACACCACAAGGCCCCTAATCAGTGCCTTGATTTCCCTAACTGTAGTAATCAATCTCCAGGGAGGTCGTTTCAAACATTTGGCATATTTTATGGCATTTGCCGAATCTCCTTCTATCACTAGCTTCCCACCACCTAGATCAACCCAAATGGACAAAACTCTCCTGATACTAAAAAGTTTTGCTTCATTAGTGTCTCTAGTCCCTATTGATTCTAGGAAAACTACCAATGTCTGACCTGTGTGATCTCTAAGAACGCCCCCTTATACCTGCCGGATTTTCCCCTAGAAGCACCATCAACATTAAATTTCATAACCCCAGGTTGAGGGGGTGACCATTCCACTACGGCTTTGGACTTCCTTGTTCTTCCCTTCAAACAACCCTCTCACGATAATAAAAGATCACTGGCTTTGAAGTCTTTGAATTCCTTGTTGGGCAAAAGCCAAGCGCAAAATCTCCATTTGGCTTTTTGAAATAACTCGCAGATCTAAATAGACTTTCCTTCAAAAATTCTAGAGTTTCTTTCTTTCCAATTAGTCCACGAAATAACTGCTAGAATTGTAAACCACGCCATCCTCCACTTCTTACTAGGAAAAGGGAAAAACCAAGAGTTCAAGATTTCAGCTCAGGTACTTGCACCGACCCACGAGACACCCATCAAGCAGTAAAAATGACTCCAAAGGTGCCAAGCCACCGGACAAGTAACAAAAAGATGATCAATTGTTTCTTCCGAAAGACCACAAAGAGGGCAAATACAATCCTCCTCTAATCTCATAAGGCCTCTCCTCCTAAGATCCATTCTTGTAAGAATTTTCCCCTTCACCACGCACCATACAAAAGCCTTCACCCTAAGGGGCGCCTGATTTTTCAAGACATCATACTGGGCAATGACGATGACTTCACTTGTTGTGAAACTGCGTTCACCAAAGACTTGATTGAGATAAACCCAGAGGAATCACCTGTCCAAACCAACTCATCTTCCTCCTTAATGCCACTGGAAATTCACCTAATAATCCTAAAAGCTCGTCCATACTTTCCTTTTCAAAAGACCTTAGCTCTCTCCTGAAATCGATATTCCAAAGGATGTTGGGACCTTCTACTCGGTAGTAGTCCTGAACTAAAGCTTGTTTGTTCCTTGCGACTCTAAACAGTCTTGGGAAACTAACTCTTAGTGTTCTATCCCCCAACCAAAGGTCACTCAAAAACAAAATCCGCTCTCCTTTGTCCACTAGGAATCTAAGCCTTCCTTTAAAAAGGTTACCAACTGAAGACCTACCTTGATTGATTCTCCACCAAGCCCTCACTGTGACTGAACCCATTTTCTCCACCTCTTCTCCTAAGTTCCATCCATTTCTATTGCCAGTTCCAGACTTAGCATTCAAAACCCTAACCCATAGGGCATCCCTTTCCCCCCAAAACGCCAACCCCATTTGCATAACAACCCTTCATTTCTGATTTGCAACGGAATGACTCCAAGGCCTCCTTGCGATTTCGGTTTAGAAACCTCAGCCCAAGCAACGATGTGAACCTTCCTTTTCGTCTCTTGGTCGCCCCAAAGGAACCTTCTGAAGACCATTTCCAATATATTGGTAACCCCTTTCGACATCTCAAATGAGGACATAAAATAGGTCAGAAGGTTGATCAAAACGGATTTGATAAGAGTTAACCTACCACCTAAAGAAAGATATTTCCTATTCCAACCAATTAACCTTCTCTCCACCCTTTCAGCCACCGGTGTCCAAAATTGTTTCCTTCTAGGGTCAAAGGCAATCTCCCAACACTACAACCTTAGCTCTCTCTCTCTCTCTCTCTCTCTCTCTCTCTCTCTCTCTCTCTCTCTCTCTCACTCACTCACTCAAAATGGATTCAAAAGGAAAGATTGCATGAGAATTTTAAGCTCTCTTACACGTTAAAATGGACTAGCAAAATTCATCCTAGTTTAGGAGACTGGAATCTTACTCTTTGGGTGAAGACTAGGACCTTACTCTTTTTGAGCATGCTACATTGCATGAGTGGATTAACTTTAAAAGACAGAAGAAAAAATGACCACATCAAGGATAGTTTAAAAGTATCCCCACTAGATGACAAAATCAGAGAAATTTGTTTGAGATGGGGAATTTTAAGGCATCTAATTTTTTCATGATAATCAAGGGTTATGATTAAAAGTGGTCTTCAAAAATTATTCTCATGGGTCTTTTCTCCACATGCTTGAGCTTGATCTCATGGGCTTTGACCTTATATGAGCATATTTCTTCTGAATTATCATTGGTCCGGTAGCTTAATTTTTCTTTGATTTTGAATGTAATGCTCCTACATCGAGAAAATTGAGAGAAATTTCCCCTAGGGCAACTTGAACGAATGTAGAAGAGATGATTTAGTGAATCGGAACCAAGTTTGTCTTTGGTTGAAGGATGGTGACCTTGGAATTAGGCCTCTTACCATTGTGAATTTTGATATGTTGGCTTAGTGGCTTCAGTAGCTAAACAATCCTAATGCCCCTTGGAAATCCTTTCTTATTCAGAAATACAACATTCTCAACTTTGGACAAGGTCATTCCATGTGCAAGAAAAGCATTAGAATGTGGAAAGCTATTCCACATTAATTGCTTAGCGGCTTCAGTAACTGCTCAAAAAAAAATGTGGAAAGCTATTACTGTCTACATTAAATTCAATTAAAGCATTCGTCTCCAAATCGATGATGGCATTACAATCAAGTTTGGAAAGAATATCCCGTATGGTGACTCTCCCTAAGCTAGCCAGCTTCCCTCCTAGCTAGAATCACCTTCACCCCAAACACATTGGTAATTGATAATTACCAACTTACCGGGGATCATGTTGTGTGGAGCACCCATTTATGTAGAAACCTCTTTAATTTATAAATTGTAGATTTCGTTGGACTTCTCTCCGTCCTTGACCAAGACTCTCTTTCCATGGAGGATTCTAAATCGTGGAATCCTGATCCATTTAAATTGTTCAAAGTGAAGCCCTTTTTTGAGTGGAGCAATCTTCACACTCCCAACCTGACTATAAAACTCAGGCATTTGGAACAGTAAAGCTTCCCCTCAAGTTATGGGTTTTTGTTAGACTACAAGCCTTGAAACGATCCTTACAGCTAACAATATTTGCAAAAGACACCATTTCAAAGTTGAAAGTTGTTTCTTTTATCTTCACGAGGTGAAGAATGTCAATCATTTGGTCTTCTACTACTACTTTTTTTTCCTCAGATTTGGAGTTCTATTCTTTAACCTTTTTGAAGATCACTGGGTGATACCATCATCCATGAGGGACCCAAACAACTCTTGGAAGACTCATGGAAGTAAGGAAGGGTTTAACAAGGTTGATCGTAAAAGCTCAATCGAAGGACAATTCATCAAAAACTGATCCACCTACTCTTTCCTAGGCCAACAAATGTAGCAAATATTTGGGATAGCGAATTCAACAACTTGTGGTGATTAATAGTTAATGTTTTGTTTGAAGTAGTTGTCCAACAAAAGGCTTTGACTCTAAGAGGGGCTTGGGATTTCTATTATGCTTCATGGGAAAGGTTGCATCAATTTTTTGGTTGGATCGAAGAAAACAACAAGACTTGCTCAAAAAGACAACATTATGTCCTTCCACTCATACCTTTCTATCCTCCCCAAACCCCAACAACAATTCATTAATGGTCTCCAACAATTTTTATAATTGTGAGATGTCAAAGTCCACCAAATCCATCCAAAAGCATAGAATCAAAGTATTCTTTATCCTAGTCTTTCAACATAGATTATAACAAGACCATCAATGTTTTGTTTGAAGTGGTTGTCCAACAAAAAGCTTTGACTCTAAGAGGGGCTTAGGATTTCTATTATGCTTCATGGGGAAAAGTTGCATCAATTTTTTGGTTGGATGGAAGAAAACAAAAAGACAACATTATGTTCTTCCACACATACCCCTCTATCCTCCCCAAACCCCAACACCAATTCATTAATGGTCTCCAACAGTTCTTATAATTATGAGGTGTCAAAGTCCACCAAATCCATCCCAAAGCTTAGAATCAAAGTATTCTTTACCCTAGTCTTTCAACATAGATTATAACATGCAATCCCCTACCCATGAATTCTCTCAAACTTGAATCCTTTTACTATCTCCAACAACATCATTTTCCACATAATTTCCTCAACTTATTGTTTGATGTATGCAACTTTGAGATGTGTTTCCATATCCAAGAAACCAAACACCCATCCCCTTCTTTGCTTCTTCCCACCCCCTCTACAACCAATTTCAAATCCTCTTAACCATATAGCAATTTAACCTCCCTCCATAGAGCATATGTTTCCTCTTCAAATCTGCATCAAAATTTTGCTACCAATTCCCAATATCTTTCCTTAACATCTCAATTTCCAACCTCACATTTCAACCAATCACTTTATCATCTTCCAAAGTGAATCATTTTCTTGTCCCCTTTACCATCCCAAAAGAAGACCTTTAGTATCTTTTTGAGCTTTTGGATCAAGTTCTAGTATTTGAATAGTGAAAAGTAGTAGTAGATGGATAGGGCATAGAGCAATAGGCCAGCAAGGGCTTATTTGAAAACAATGGTCCCACCACTAAAAGAGAGATGACTTTTCCTTAAAGCCTACTTTTATCTGAACCATTCAAGAATAGTGTCCCAAGTGCATGGGAACAAGGGTTTGCACCCCAAAAACCCAAATGCATGATGAAATGCATATCATGCTACATATAAAGAAGTTTGCAAAAGATTGAAGGTCAAAAGACTCCCAAGCTACCTCAGCCAATGAGCTATTTGCAATCGTTATTTGTAATTCTCAAATCACCCTATAGCACATTAAATCTTGAAAACATTTTGAACCTTTCCCTAGATGCATCACATAATACACACATCTTGTTAATAGAATGAAGATGTGAGATTTGAAAATCCAACTATCTAATCTTGGATCCCTCAATGAGGCCTCAAAATTGATACCATTCACAACAACTAAGAATTAGGAAAGAGCTAGTAGACCTGGTTGTCCAATGCCACATTAGAAAAAATATAGATATGTCAAATGGTGAACCATCTACTAGAATGGAAAAGTTTGAGGAATAAAAATATATTCCTTGATCTCCTCTCTCCACTTATCACCAAAGCCCATCCTTTCAAGCACATGAGGAAAAAAGACCATTCTAATTTCCAAATAACCATAAGCTTTCTACAAATCAACCTTACAAACAATTCTTGGCTTTATGTTTTGCATTCTTGAATCACTACATTCATTTGCAACAAAAAAAAAAGAGCAAATGAACAAAAGCCATTTCAAACGGTGATATTATCTCACCGATAGCCTCCTCTTACCTTCATTTGCCAATTGCTCCCTCCATTTTGGGAATTAGTGTAGTGACTGTGGAATTAACCCTTCTGCGACTTTCCTCTTGTCTCAAACTCTTTAGACACATTCCTTTTTCTTTTTGAAAGGTTCCTTAAATGCATTCATGAGATCCTCCTTAATACTACTACAACATGTTCTTAGAAAACCATTGATCAACCATATGGATCAGATGCTTTGTCATCTTTCATATCAAATACCACCTGATGAATCTCCTCCATCACAAATTTCCTTTCTTACTATGCCTTCAAATCTAAAACCCACAATGCCAAAGTGCATCTTAGTTATTGATTAGAAAATCATTTGAAGGAATTTCTTTTGAAGATTAGACATTGTAAAGAATCAATGGGAAGTACATTCAAAACTTAAAAGAGATTAAATGTTAGAAATGAGAAAGCATCCTCCTTTGGGCTCTATGAAGCACAAGGTAACTTGAAAGAAATCAGGATTAATGGGGATTGGAGGTGTCCTCCTTTGACAAAAGTTTTCTAGGCCAACCAAGCATCTTGGAACCAAATGAAATAGAGACTTTGGCAATAAAGAGAGGCATTAAGGGTTTTTTGAAGGGCATGTGATGAGGACATCATGTCAGGAGTGAAAAATGAGGAAAGAAATGAGTTCCCCTTTGATCATGGCAAGCACAGGCCAAAAGTGGCCAATTTGAGCTCCAGGAAGGTGGGTTTGATGCATGTGGACCCCATCCATGGGCCCGGGGCCCATTTAGGAGCAATGAGGACCCCAATGAGGAGTCGCTGGGTAAAACCCTAGCCTTAAAGAGAGAAAACGAGTTACCAAGGCATGGAGGCACAAGATGGCTAAAATTTAGCCAAATTGGCTAAATTTTCTCATGGGTGACATGTGCAACTCTATGGAAGCTTGCACGTGGCGTGAGTTCTCTTCAAGGTGGCATGTGCAACTTTATGGAAGCTTGCATGTGGCATGGCTTCTCTTCATGAGTCACTTATCAAGATGATTTTGGACTCTCCATTCCTTGTGGATTCTCACTTGGACGTTTGAGCATGCAAGACTTTCATTGGTTGGAACACCTCACCTAGCTTAGGTGGCAACACATGATTGGTCGTCACTCATTATTGGCAGAAAACATACAGTAACTTTGTAGGCATAATTGAGGCATCAAATGATGCCGAATTTTAACGAAATTAAGTTCTTTGGAACACTTATTCAATAATATTTCCAACAAGCCCAAGTTTGCACAAATCGGATTTACGTAGCCCAAGCATGATTGTTTTCTGAGCAGGTGTCAAGAGTGATGGGAAACCCTAGTGTTCTCTCTCATTTCAACTCAAATTCCTATATTGTAGCATCATGGACATGTGGAACTCCTCATTAACGTGTATTGAAGAGCATGGCACAAGGATTGAAGAATTTGGGATGACTTTGGGCTTTAGTCCAATTTTTCAATGGTTGTAGTTTTATTTTCCTTTTTTTATATTGCTTGATGTAATGAAAGCTAGACTAGGACTAGGTTTAGGTTTCCACACCAACAAGGGTTGCTCTCTTGGGCTTGCATGCCCATTAGCTTATTTTTATCACTTTTTTCTCTTACTCTTGTATTACAAATAGAGGCCTAATGGACCTTGTGTGATCACGAACTTGGATGTGAGAAAAGAAGCAAAGAAAATAAAAGAAAGTTTCAATTTTTGCCAAGTAAGTTCTCCAATTGAATTCTAGTTTTTCTTTTGTTTGAATTAAGTTAATGTATGCATTTTTCATTTTTATTTCAGTATTTTAAGTTTGTGAAATCTGATTGGACAATGGAATTGCATTGGTTTTAATTTAATTCAAGCAAGCCGAAACTAGGTTCATTGGACTAGTTGAGACCTAGACTTGCAAGTGGCAACATCTAGGTGAGGGGCTGATTTGAATCTTCAAGGTGTGAAGTTCAAATTAGTGCATTGAAGACTAAGAAAGGTCCAGAGTACCTATCTTGGCCTTCATAGCACGTTATCATAGAAAGGGACCAACAATGCTAAAGCTGAACCATGGAAGCTCATTCTTGTGACTTTAGAACTTGGAAGGTTGAGAACTTCAATGTTGGTGTCTTTCAGACAGACATGAGGTGTGCAAATTAGATGTGGCTTCATTATCTAAGGAAGAAAGTAGGGTTAAAGATTCTTGGTATGCAGCAAATAGCATTAGCAAATCCTTTATATTGAATGTCATCTTTTGCTTCTTTCCTTTCTTTTGTCACTGTTCAAAAAAAAAACATCTTTTGCTTTCTTTTTTTTCTTGTGAGCATTTAACTATGAATCTTCGCAGAGTGTACATCCCTAAACTATACACTTCGTTGAGATTAATAATATTTATCATAAGATTGCAAAAGAAACACCACAAGAATCTAAAAATACCCACAAATATCAATGCATGCTTTTTTTGTAAACAACTGGATTTGCAAAGAAAAAGGTGCATTCAAACTCTAGAAATAATTTTACAATAATGTTAATGACAATGGTTTTATCCAATGTTGTTAAGCCTGGCCCGGCCCGGCCCGCGGTTGACCCGCCGGCTTCAGCATGGGTCGGTTTATTAAAAACCGTTTATGTTTATAAAACCGTATAAAACCAGTCAAACCCGTGGGTGACCGGTTTTCCATAAATACCCGTAACCCGCCCGAAAACTGTGATAAATGTTTTAAAATAAAAAAAATCTAATTTTTTAAATAAATTCAACTAGGGTAACCTACAAAAGCCTTCCCTTTTAAAATATTATTTTTATTTCTAACTAGCCCACAAGGCTTGAGGAGTGAAAATGCAATACCCATGAGCTTCTTTTTATAGCCTCGTCTTGAGGCAACATTTCACATTCTGGTCAATGTGGGGTTTGGGAGTATTCCTAGTCTCCCACCGTCCCAAGTCCCAAGACAAAAGAAGAAAACTGTATCTCTCTCTCTCTCTTTTAGTCTCTCTCATTCCCTTACCCACTTAGCGTTGATGTGAGTGAATGTGATATTAAATGCCCATGGTAAGTTGGTAACCATATGACTCACAAAATGAGAAACACTCTATTAAAATATAATTCTTAATAATAAATATTATGAAAGATAATATTTATTTATTGACATTAAAAATATGTAAATATTTATGTCATGTAAGAATGAATGTAGATAATCATATTATTAACATATTCATCTTAATAATATTATAATGATATATTATCCCTTACGATAATTACCATAAATTACCCACACCTTCATTTATGTATTATTAGTTAATTAATATTTATTAAGTTAGTAATATTTGGTATCATACTAATTAATATCTCCCATATTATATATGTATCTTAGAATTAATTAAAAATTATTATATGTTGATATTTTGTAATTTGAGTGAATGTGATAATCTTATATTGATTATTATAAATAATAATTTTTTGTTTAAAATTTTATTCCAACTCATTATTAAACCTCAATTTATATTTACATATTATTTATAATATTTATATTAATAGCACCGGTTTAACTGGATTTGACCGGATTTGACCATGCTTGAACTCGATTGAACCTTATTTAACCCAACCTTCTATTTTGACGGGTCGATAAACAGGTCGGTTTTTAAAACATTGGTTTTATCAATTAGATATGGCCAAAAAACCAATTTTGCAAAAATGTCCTGTACAATGACCATAGTGAAAGAAAAGCTCCAACAACGGACCCCAAACAAAATAGAGAAATGAATATTTGTAAGTACCTTATAGGTTGCAGCTCCTTCTCCAGGGACAATGAAGCCATCTTCAATATTTTGGATGTCATAGACAGAGATGCAAAGTCCCAAATTTGGGATTACCTTTGATGAGAAAGAAACATTTGTTAAAATGTGACATATTTATTATTGAGAAAGTAACAAGATAGAGATTTATCAATTAAAAAAAAAAAGACTACAATGAGCATTAGATACTGTATAAGAAGTTTATGTTGTGGTACAAAGCAGCTCAAAAGAAGAGAAAAAGTAAAAAACCAATTACAAGAGCCCACAAAGAGGTTAGACCTTTCCTCCCCCACCTTAGCCAAAAAAACACAACTCTTATATTTTTTTTTTAAATGGCATCCTTTTGGCCCACCAAATTTGTAATAACCCTGATCATAGGGGCTAACTTCTAGGGAAGAGGATTCCTACCACTAGCGCACACCAACACATTCACGAATCCTCTTGTACTAGCTTATGATCCCACTCCTCCCACAAAATCAAAGCATTCTTTATAGCTACTTGCTTCATTAGAGTCTTTCACCTCAACTGGACTTGATAAAAAAACAAATTAATATCTGCTTCCCACTCATGTAGAACCCCACCACAACTAACCAAACCTAGCTTACCCCTCGCTGGACCATCAACATTATATTTCAACCACTCCTTAGAGGGGTTCCCATTTTTTAACCATTCTACAACCCCGTCCTGCATACATAGATCCAATTCCTTAGAAAATCACACCTTTACACTCTCTTAATCACCAACTTAGACTGACCTGAGCCAATTCATATACCTCTTTTTCCAAGATAACATTCCCTTTCAAAAACCAAATCATACACCTCTTCTTCCAAGATAACCTTCCCTTCAAACACCATTGCATTCCTCTCCTTCTAGGCTAACTGTAGCACCAATGTTGGAATTGGCCTCCACACAACTCCCCAATTACCCACTGTGGACCCCATCGCAACTAGAAATAATTTGACCAATAGATTCATTAAAGACCCACCACAACCCATTAATCTATAAAATGATTCCACAAACTAAGTAAAAATAGAAAAACTCAAAACAAGCGATCCACATCTTCAAAACCACACAAAACACAAAATGTCTGTCATTTCTTGAATTACACTTCTTCATCTTAATCCCACCTGAGTTAAAACTTTAATTAAATAGCAAACTATCCAAATGCCTAAACTCTTATAAGGGCTTTACTTTTCCAAATTAGAGTGCAATGACTCTTAGCTCCATCAAACCTCTCTACAACCTTCACACAATCACTGACAGTAAATTTCCCAGAAGAATTTCCAACCGGCACCTTCATATCTTCCTCAATGCTACAAATACGAGCATCATGCAACATACCAAGTAAGCTCTCATAGTCTCTAATCTCAATTTCTTTCAAACCCCTTCTAAAACTAAGGCTCCAAACCACTAAAACCCCAAAGATCTCATATCACTCAGCCAAAGTTGAGTCCCTATCAGCCATTGGCCTAAACAATCTCAAGTATCTCATTTCAAGACAATGATCACCTATAGACAGTCTTTCCAAAAGAACACCCTATCCCCTTTTCTGCACCATAAATTTGAGATCAAATGTCCTCCACTCCTCCCTTTTCCTTCAAGCCCCTTACATACCCTATAAATACTTTTCAAAACTCTCGAACCTTCTTTCTCAACTCTTTCACTCATCTACCAAGTCCCAACCTCCTCCATCCCCACTCCAAATCTAGAAACCAACACCCTTTTCCACCATGGCTCATCCTCATTACTATATCTACATGTTCACTTACAAAAAGAAAGTTTTATTCCTATCTATCAAATTAACCTCCTCCATCCCCACTCCAAATCTAGAAACCAACACCCTTTTCCACCATGACGCATCCACATTACTATATCTACATGTTCACTTACAAAAAGAAAGTTTTATTCCTATCTGTCAAATTAACCAAGCCCAAGCCCCCATTCCTCTCAAGACTTCACTACATCCTCCCACTTGACTAAAAGGATTTTCTTTTTATCTCCATAACCATCCCACAAAAAATTTCTCTGAATCCTTCCAACTTCCTTGCCACTTCCCTTGGCATCTCGAACAAAAACATGTAATAAATGAAGAGGTTCAAACAAAAGGTCCAAATTAAGCAACAATGAAACCCCCCCCCCCCCCCGCCTGCGCCAGAGAGAAAGAGAGTGTGTTTTTCTTCCAAGAACCCAACCTTTTTCAAATTCTGTACCGTCGTATCCAATAGCATCTTAAATATCGGGTTTACCCTCATAAGCAAGCCTAGGTAAACCATGGATAACTTGCCAACAGCACATACCAATTCCCTAGCTAAACTATCAACTATTGTATCATCAGCTCCTATACCTACCACAACACTTCCACCCGGATTAACCCAAACCAGAAACCACCTCAAAACATCTCAAAAATGCTCTAGTCCCCATCATCTCCCTCCACAACATGATTCCATTATAACCTTTTCCTACCATTGTAAAGATAAAACAGCAACAATGGATGTCCCTGTTTATGAAATCGAGAACCCAATCAAAATATAAGGGGAAAAAACTGCACCTTGTCCACGAAAAGCCTGTCAAGCTCTCCTTTAATTGCCTCAACAAGAATAAGGTTAAGGAGATGAGGCGGTAAAGGCAATTTGTGCTCAATCTTGCTAAGGGAAAACATGGATCTGCATCAAAAGAAAAACTCACATTCAGCTAAAGAGATATTACATCAAGATATCTAACTTGTCGAAAACGTAAAGAAAAGCATGCAAAACAACTACAAAAATAAGTTACCGGCATTCACCAAGAAACACCAATTAGTGAAAAATCTAACTAATTAAAGACTGTCTAAGGGAAGTACCTGAGTTCCACTGTTCCAGCGGGAGCAGCAGCAGCCTCGCAGGGAGGGGGTGAGAGATATTCCGTGCCACTCGGAAGCGAGGGAAACAAAGCGCGAACGAGGAAAGAGAATTCGGTGCTCGTGCGGCAGCGTCGAGAAGCTTTGGTTGCGTACAGTTTTTCTTTCACATTTTGGATGAGCCGTAAATTTGCGAGAGTTATATTTTAACTCTTATTTTATCTGGTAATTACTGTAAAAGAATAAAATTTATAAAAAAAATATTTGGTACCTATAATCAGGAAAAACCTAACTAATTTTATGAAAATCAATATTTTTTAGTAAATCTGTAAATATAAAAATATAATTAGATAAATAATATCCTTCAAATAAAAACTAACAACATTTTTTATAATAAAATTACATAATTTTCTAGAAATTTATTCCATTATGACTTAAAATAAAGTTCTTACCCTTACATTTCAACTTTAAAAAGTGAGATAAAGAAAAAATATTTTTTACATATAAATTTTTTTAAATCTTAATAAATGAATTAAAAATGGCAACATATCTCTTTATAAAAATTCATAATTTGTTAATTGGTGATGTGAAATATATAATATAATAAACTATTATAATAGTTTATAAAAAATTCAAGTTAATAAGCCCCAAGTAAGATGAAATTAATTTTAAGAAGTCATAATTATAAGTCAAAATGGACTATATTTAAAAGAATCAACGACATTTCCAAAAAAAACTGATATTTGTGAAATATGGATATTTTCATTTAAGTTTACATAAAAAAACTAAGGTAAAATATAAAAATATTAGCAATATTCACAAAAACTAATTGAGATTTGTGATAAATGAATATTATGGCTTATGTTTAGACACAAAATTTGTCCAAAATTATATCATAAGTATTTAAAAAAATAGTCAATAATAAAAACTTATTTTTTAGTTGGTTAATTTTTTCGATAAAAGGACATATTTTGGTTCGAATTTATAAAGAAATGTTTTTAATGGAAATATTAGCAATATTTTAAAAAATTGGCTAATCTTTTTGAAAAAATAAACATTTTAATTGGCCAATATTTAATCACAAACTCAAATCAAATAAATAAGTAAATAAAATAATCAATTCAAATATGTAAGGCGTCTTAAGCAGCATAATAACTAAGCTCTTCCTCAAGGTCACTGGGACCCATCCGGTGCAATATTACTTAAAATTGAAATGACGTGAGTACAAACAATAATCAGTGAGGAAATATGCTATCAAGTAATGTCTACCCAAGGATACCTCTATGGAACGGGCTGCTAATTATCATGATCCCTTAAGAGACATAAGCCACGACTTACAAGTGGAGATCTCCATACAAAATAGATAATCTACCTCATCATGCGTCTCTTCACCACTCTGTTGATTAAGTAAATTCTAAGGTGATCAATATACGATTTAGCAAGTTAATATCGCTCAAGTAGGGCTCACAAGTATCTAACCGTGCGTAACTACACACCAAGTGTACAAAATAGTCGTGAGAGCGACCTACAGCATGAAGCATGTGAGGAGTTATACTCTTCAACGACAACCACAACAATCGTGAGAGCGACCTACAGCGCGAAGCATGATAGGAGTTATACTCCTCAACGACAACTACAAACAGCCATGAGAGCATCCTATAGCGCGAAGCATGATAGGAGATATACTTCTCGACGGCAACCCTATAAGACTAAGTCTCATAGCCGACGCCACCGTTCCAATAGAGTTCCTTAAACAAAACCATTATCCTATCACACCAACCTCCTGTAGGAAGTGGGGACTCAAACTAGTGGGGCCCAAATAAGAGAAGATACATCACCAACTCCTATAAACTCTTTGGGTCTGATCCCAACACTGGTAATTCTCAATATCATCATGTCTATTAACACAATATCTCATACTCACGTCATAGATAACCTCCTACGCACATATCAGTGAGTAATACAAAATTATCATATTTACAATTACATAGGTAACATATATGTCATAATCATATAATGACCATAATTTCACAATGATAACAGCATAGCACATTCCATTACGTTTCATACATTCAATTTAATTATCACATTGGGTTATTTTAGAGACATGATTTACACACCAACCTTGATATCTACACATCAGGTTTATTTACACACATTATTTGTCCTTTTAATTTACTCAACCCGTCTCATGGTGGTTTAATATCTTAAGTCCAATAGCTCCTTTTTTACATCATAAATCCAATTAAATTCATCAATAAATCATCTCATCCATTCATAACGGTCTTCAATAATTATTACAAATTTTCTATCATCATAACAAGATAATAGACATGCTACAAATCGCACAATAGGGAATTAATAACATCTCATGTATAACATAAAGCACATCAATCCCATTTATCATGCATTAAATATATCAAAAATACAATACATTTTCTAAATCAATTAAATAGCATACATGTATTCATACAATATGTGTGTAGCAATCCTTACCTCAAAATCACGATGTTTTGGGTTGACCTTCGATCGTACCTCAATAGGTTCGTGGTTCAAAGGCTCTAATCAATCAAAAAAAACATAATACATTCCTATTAGTTCATCGATTAAGCCAAAACAAAGCTTAGAAACAAAATCTCTAAGTTTAGATCCAAGATTTACCCCTAATCTGGTTTAATCCCTTCAATCTAAGGGAAATCCCAAAATCTCTCCCTATAAATCATCTCAAAAAATTAGCATATACCCTTTTCTACAATTTATTTCCCTTCCCATGGGTTCGAAACTTAATTTCAATTCAGATTTACACCCAACAAGGTTCCAAAATAAAAATCTCCAATTACTTCCATAGATTCTTCTCCAAATAAGGCCTAAAAGTAATCACATATTCCATTCTCAACACATCTCATTCAGATCTCATCAAATAATAAAAAAGATAAAGAGAATGATCATAAATCTTATCTTTGGAGGAGAAAGAACCGTGAAAAGGGGCGCTATAAGCATAGGAAATCCGAATCTAAAGCCTTTAGTCTATGAAAATCAATAGAGGGAAGATAGATAAAGCAAGAGTTTGGTTTTAGGGAAGAAGGGTTGGCAGTTTGGAAGATGAATGATGTGCAATAAGCCTAATTCCATCCAAACACGGACTTAATATTTTAATATTATATATATATATTAGGGTTGCGTTATTACATCGAACCTAAGAGAAATCCACAAAATATATTCTTAAATTAAATTGGTACCTTTTAAAATATGTAATTGTTGTACAAAATTTTAATTTATACTTGAAAGAGCACAAACCATTTATAATATAACTTAAAAGTGCGAGGTCGAACCCATCGGAACTTAAGAAAATATATCCATAAAATACTACTAAATTATATATTTTAGGAAATCTAAAAAATCATATAAATAAATCTTAAACATAGGATTAATTATCTAATCTAGGGAATTAAAGGTTAGTTTAGAAACATTCTAAAAATAGAAAACAAGTCCAAAATAAGAACAACATCTAAAATTAGAAATTAACCATTCAAAAGATCTAATTGTCATGAAAAACACAAAATTCATCTAATTTCAATTAAGATGGTGGAATTAATTTAAAAATTATAAATAATCTTAACTCAACTTAGAACACAAAACTAAGATGCAAATAATTAATTAACCAACCTAGATCCACAATTTTCAAGAATTTTGAATTTTAAAATAAAAATAAAAATAACACCTAAAATTATCTCTGTACATATTTATAGTGGGACTGACTCAAAGAATCAAGGAGGTATTATTTTCGATATTTTGAAAACAAAATAAAGGTCTAGACTACAGAGTTCACGTAAATTACTAACCATACATTCAAATTTTTCATCAATTACAATTCCAAATATAAAAGCCATTAATTTAATAATCAAGAATTTTCAAATTAAACCTTAAACTAATTAGAATTTAAACTTTTCTCCAAACCTAATTATTTTAGTGCACTCTTGAAAACAAGAGCCTTATATAGAAGAATGAAGTCTAATTAGTATAAATATTTCAGTGCATCTAATTTGAAAAAGCCAAAATTAAATCGAATGGTTTTTTATAAAAAAGAATTAAAATCAAATCAAATCCTCATAACACATGAATTAAGTAATTGGAAAACCATAGACTAATATTTCAGTACACCTGTAATTTATTTAAAACATGAAATTAAAATCACAAGTCAATAAATTTGAAATTAAAAGGAACAAGAAAATACAATGAAAATTTAAATCACCAACCTTAGGAATCCAATGGAAAATTCCCCAAGTCTTGTCTTCTCTTACTCTTGAATTCCTCTCCTTTTCACAGTCTTTCAATTCTCTAGCCAAGTTTAATTTTCTCAATGGGAGAGGGAATATTTATAGATGAAAGAGTTGGATTTAAAGATTTAAATAAAGCAATGGACACTTAGATGGATGATATGGTTTGTGCTAAATATAGAATGACTTAAAAGATATGGAAAAAAATAGTAAAATTTGTACAAGTGGGTGCAAAATCTCATTTTTTACACATGTACCACCATTCAGCTCAGTTTTAACCTAGTTATCGTTCGAATCAGGAAACATTATAAACTACAAAATTATAACCCTTGAAGTCTTCTTTCCAACCCAAAAAGAATCAAAGCAATTGGACATTAGAGTGAAACTTTATAGCCAAAATACTGAAGATATGTCAAACCTTCCTTCTTTTTCTTCCCTTCTTATTTTGTTTCCTTTTCTTAATCCACTTGTCAAATTCGAAAATCCTTTTATAATGACTTGTAAATTTTTAATTTCCTCATATATATCTTTAGATGATGAAAATAGACTTCACACATGTGAATTTCTTCATGGGCTTAATAATTTGACTTTTCAAAGTATGAAAAATCTAATAAATAATTTTACCATTTACATTATTCTAAAAATATACTAAATTAACCCAAACTTTCATAAATGGATTTGAATTAATTAGTTTACAAATAAAACCGTTAAAATTATGGTAAAATAATTATTAAAAGTTCAAACTTTCCAAAAATATCAATTTCTACCCATAAATTGTAAAATTCATCATTTGAATTCTCATAGCTTGTATTACCCTGTAAATCCTGCAAAACTTCCAAAATCCTATTAAACATATTCTAAAATACACAAAATAAAGGGCTAAGTAGTTCAAATATAAGGGTAAAATAGTCATTTTCCTGTACTCATCAGTAATCTTAAGAAATCTAACAAATGAAATTACAATTTTAATTTAGGTTGTAGAAAACCAAAATTAACACCAATATTCTCTAAGTTATGAATTTAACAAGTCGAGAATCAAATCCATCTTCTTTTTATTAAATTGGTGAAACAAGAATAATGCTAGTCTCATTTTAATTTAAAATTACATGTTTTAAGTCCAAAATATCATATCTCCAATCCTAGTTAAAGAACCTTGAGAGAGAAAGAGAGTGTTTGAAAACAAAGAATTACATGAACATACAATAATAAAATACTGAAAATAAATTAAACATTTAGAATACAATAAACAGACAAAGTAAATGACATAACTAAATAAAGTAAATAACAGAAATAAGTTGACAATGAAGTAAATGATAAAATAAAATAAGACATAATTTAAAGGTGGTTATGGAATTCTTCTATTATCGCCCAAAATAAATAAACAAATAAGAAATTTAGATCTAAAATTGAACGCAATAATTCAAAAATCAATTTACTCAATTTAATTAAAATCCATAATCATTAATCTAATTAAAGTCTAGTTCTTAGATTGAATACTTACAACCTAAGTCCTTTATTTAAACAAATAATATAAATTTAAAATTAAATCAAAAGAGAGCATAAAAATAAATCTGAGTAATCAGACTTTTCAGAATTCTAAAAGAACACCTCTTTTTTATTTCATGGAAGAATTAAATACAAGATATGAAAAAATAATTAAAAGACATAAAAATCGAAACTACAAAGATTGCTCACTTGTAAAATTCGCATGAAGCATTGTGTCTTTTGTTCTTCAGGGTGTGTTCTCCAATCTTTGGTTCTATTGAGCTCCAAGTCAATTTCGAATTTTGCATTGGCTTAATGTATAGGCTCAAGTAATGGATGAAGGGTGGAGATTTAATCTAGGTTTAAGTTGATGGATCAAAGGCTTAGATTAGATCTTATTTAACATGAGTGGTTGGGATTTAAAATGGAAAAGACTAGGGTCACAATAGGCTCACACGAATTTGACTTTCTTGGGTCTCAAGGTAGCTTGTGCTCAAAGCAAGGAAATAAGAGAAAAAAGGATTGGATTTGGTATGGGATTTTCGAGTTTGGCTTGTAGGGATTAGGGTTTGTTTTTTGCAATGGTAAATGGATGGTGAAGATTAAAAGATATGATAAATAAATGGATGGATGATAAAGAGATGATGTGGAGAGTTGACTTAATGCAATATGCGCATGGAGGGATTAAGATTGTGCTAGAATGGTATGGAGGCTTTAGGATTAGATCATAAGGTGATAAGATATGGGTGATGTGTCAAATTCGTATGGAGGCTACTTGGGCTCCAAGTTGTTCTAACTTAGGATTTTGATGAATGGATGTCTTCGATTACTTTGGGATTAAATCTAATGGTTCTAAGGTGATTTGATAAAAAATAAATTACATGAGTGACATGGTACCTAATGGAGGGTTATGATTTAAAGGTGGAGATGGGTATATGGTATCATGAAGACCTAGATTTAATGCAAAGTATGTTATGAGATGGATTAGCACGTAGTGGATAGTTGTGATGAAATGTCCTAAGATCTAATGGTTTAAATGATGAATGAATGATATAAATTTATGAATGGTAAAATGATGCATGAGGTTTTAAGATTCTAAGGTTTATCTACTTGATGAATGGATTGGATTGCCTAAGTCTAACATGGTGTGTGTATGAATAGATTGAAGGCTGAGATTGAATGTATGATGAATGAAAAGGTGGAAATGAAATGCGCATGGGAGAGAGAGATTTAGGGTTATGGAATTCGGTCATGGGTAATTGGATATGGGCTTAGGTGAAATTCGAACATGGACCATAGAGCTTTTTGGATTTTGGACTTGGACTTCAACTCATGGACTTCAACTCATGGACTTCAACTTAGGCCAACTTCACTTGGACTTGAGCTTGAGAACTTGGGCCTTTGTTGGTCGTGAGTTACACATTGGCCTGGCTTCACTGTGTAAAATGTGCATGGACTGTCTGTTGGCTTGGCTTGGCCCATATAAAGTAGATCTTGACCCATTTGATATTGATTTTCATTTTGTGGCATTTGAATTACAACTTCTTTCTTTTAGAATTTAATAATTAATTCACCACTCGAATTCAAAAAATAATTAATTAATCTAGATTCTCATAAGTGGATCCCAATTAATCAATTTACATGAAAAACCCTAAAGTGGCATGAATTAAATTATTAAAATTCCAAGTCTTCACTTTTAAGCTTTAATCTTGCAATTATCCATTGAATTAAGAGTATTTCCCTGAACTTTCCATATTTATCTACAAAACTAAGAAATTGCATTAAATGCACCAATATACATAAATATGAGAGCTAACTAGTCCAATAATCATGGGTAAAAATGTAATATTTCAGTGCTCAATAGTTAGAGTAAATTAATCAGGTAATTAGCACTTTTCTTGCTTGTGTGTTATTTTTTGAAAATGATTTCGAAAATACAGTTAAAAGTAGAAATTAATTAGTGGATCCCCATGCTGCACAGACTTCTCTTCAAGTAGAAATTTACAAAATTATTCCCTTCAATTAATTTAATTTGTAGTTAATAGATTAATGAGAGGTAAACATAATTAATTTTTGAAATTCGTGTGGGCCTCTGAGACCGACGAATTTTGTAGCAGCTCTCGCTTGTTCTAAAATACCAAAATACCCCTAGGGTTGGGTGAATTGACCATCTACTCAGTAGGTGAGAAAATACCAAAATACCCCTAGGGTTGGGCAAATTTGGAGAGAGAAATAGAAAGAGGAGTCCTAACCTTAGACTTGTGTTCTTTCTCTATAAAATATCTCTTGAGAGAGAACCCTAGGACCTCATACTCAAATTTCAACCTTCTCTACCAAGCCTTGGTCGAATTCCATAAGTTCTGTCAGGGTTTCTCTCATTCTCTCAGGTATGGTTCTTCTCTTCTCTCCTCTTCTACTTTCTTCTTTTATTTTCAATTTCTTTTTCTTATCCTTCACCCAAGTTTGACCCTTACTGTTGTCCATCACTATAGAGAGAAGCCCATATCCTACCCCAATTGACTTCTCCATGATATCAATGCCCCTATGCCTATGATGTCAGATTCAACCATAACACCTTGTTACCTATGACCTCAGAGACCACCCTTTTTATTCCACAGATACTTGACCATAAGATCTAGACCGCTCCAAACTCACCATATGTGTATTCCATACCTTTGGATAGAATTTTAGAGAAGCTTATCACCTGTGCCTTTTGTGGAATGTTGGGAACTGTAATTTCAGACTTTGTGCACTGTCGCGAGAAAAATCATGACAGCGGCTACCGAACTCGGATCCAAGCGTTCCTTATATTTCCAGAGAGACATCACTACATTTAAAATTTTAGAAATTTCTGTGCAGTATTGTAATACCTTGTGTTTGTGTAGGCGTTGATGGGAGAGAAAAGGTAGCCAAATTGGGTGCTACTTGTCCCACATTGCCTATGAGGAGAGTTGTTCTGTGGGATATAAGTTGGAATCCCTCTTCCCTCTATCATAAGGCTTTTTGGGAGCAACAATGAGTTGCTCGCTAAAGTAAAGCCATGCGGGCCTATATGTGTGGGCCCAAAGCGGAAAATGTTGTGCTAGTGGGACGGGTCGTTAGAAATGGTATCAGGGCACGTTTCAACTCTCAGACTATGGTGTGGACAGAGCCGATGACGTCTTTGGTTCTAAGGGGGGTGGATTGTAATACCCCTTGTTTGTGTAGGCGTTGATGGGAAAGAAAAGGTAGCTAGGTTGGTTGTTACTTGTCCCACATCGCCTATGAAGTATGTATGACAGTTCTGTAACAGTCCATAGATTTGATCCATATCTTAGTTTAAGAACCTCAAAACAATGCAAAATTTAATATGACTGCGAAGTTAACAAAGAGATCTATCCACTGTAAAACTTTGAGAATTTTTTGATCTAGTTTGATGAGTCTAAAATCGTTTGTAATTCGAAGTTAAACTGTAGACTGCAATCTGAATGGTAGTATGTAACTGTCTGATTAAAACAACAATATCTTGGGCAATAAAACTCGTATTGAGGAAAATAAGATATTGTTGGCCTAAAAGTTAAATCTGCCTCCACTGAGTCAGATTGAGTTATTAATTCTGTGATTTTGTCCGACAGTGTCATGAGTTGTCAATTTGTGTGACTGCTCTTGAAGACCTGCATAGTCAAATCAAAGTTGAAGATGTGTTATTTGGAAGACATCACACTGAAATTGAAAGGACTTCATGAATGCCAACCAAAAAATGTTTTTGGACCTTAGCATTAACTTAGAAGACCTAGACTTACCATTTGGACAAACCTTAGAATCCATAACTTAGAATTTGGTAGAACTAAATTAGATTCCCTAGGTTTGTTATGTTTTGCCCTATTTGGAGAAGCTTTTTCTCGTATTAAATATGCTCAAGTATTATTAAAATATTTATTATTTGATAGAGAACTCAAAGAGCTTTCCAAAACGTCCAAGAACACCCAATTCGGAAATGTATAGCTCAAGTTATAAGCATTTTAATGAAATGGTGCAAAACATAACAAAATAATTGTCTTATACCTTCACTTGGAGAGATTATTTGAGTATCAAATAGACTTTAAATTGAACCAAATTTTTTGAGCAGATATATCTCTCAATTAGCTTTCCAATAAGCCTAAGAACTCAAAAAACTGAGTTAGGGAACCCAAGTTGTGGTCGTTTTAGTGGATGTATATAAAACTGCGGAGATTCAGTCGGATGAACTTTATGTTTCAGTCGACTGAAAGTGCTGCAGATTGGTCTTTTCAGCCTCAGATGATATTCAGCTGATTGAATCTTTGATTTCTATCGACTGAATTGTGCCCAGATGTTTCAATGGTCATTTCAGTTGACTGAATCTTCAAGTTCAGTCAACTGAAAATGTAACAGTTAGTTTTTTACAACTCTTTTGATATGAGTTTGACCCCCAACGGTCATATCTTTGAGAGGACTTTAAATGCATGACCTTAGGACATTCTAAAAGTTGATTCTTGATGAACTAAATCCTCCCTAACATTCTTTAAGTGTCCAAACGATTTCAAGAGTACCAAAACTCCATAGTTAAATCCCAAAACTCTTGAATTTATTCTCTAACTCATTCAGAGCACTCAGGAAAATCCTTGAGCATCTTAGGCTCAATCTTGAATGTGTTATTGAGATACACCTTTGGGAAAGATTGATCTATAAGAAAACCAATTATCATCCCTAAGCATCTTTTCCAAAGCTTAAACACTCCATAGTTAAACACTCTACGCTTTGAATCTTAATCTCAAACACATTCAAAGCTCTCATAGGCATATCTTGAGCATCTTATACTCTAAGTTGAATGTGTTAAGTGGAGATTCTCTCTAGGGTCTAAATCCTCATTGGAGCATCTACATCAAGCCAATAAGAGGATGGCATTCAAGAACAAACCAAAGCTACTTCAAACAACTCAAGGCTAAGTTCTTGGTATTTTTCAAAGCACAACTATATTCATTATTTATTAAGAAAATTGTAAAGTGTTGGTGTAACCCTTGTGAAATTTCAAGAGAGGTGTTCTCGTGTGTCAACAGTTAGATCTTCACTCGTAAAGAAGATCAAGTATTGTAAAGGTTTGATCTCCACCCATGAAGGAGATCAAAGGTTTTAATAGGTTTCTTCTCCACCTGTGAATGAGAAGTTTAGTGAAATCCTCAAGTGGTGTACTTGAGGCATGGACGTAAGCAATGTTGCCGAACCACGTAAAAATACTTGTGTCACATTCCTCCATTTCTTCTCATCTCTTTCACCTTACTCAGTGCACTTGTATCATCTCATATCTTATTGCACATATTGTTTGAGAGGACTTAATCTTGCATAAAAATCAAATTGGAAGACTAATTGGACAAATTTGTAGAGACCAATCATTATTTTGCCCAATATTTTAAATAGAAATTAGAATTCCCCATAGTCCTATTCATCCTCCCCCCCCCCCCCCCGCCCCCCCCCCCCCCCTATTTTTGAGTTTGGGCTAGCTCGACTAACAAATATTTTAGAATGCTCATAGAAATACCTATCTACAGCAAAAATCTTAATTTTTTTTAGTATTATTCCTACATACACCAGAAAATTTTGCAACAATGTTAGATTTTGCATAGTTCGACCATGTTGTATGGACTCTAGATCATCACCCTAAACCCATGACTTTAGATCACCTTAGGTGGGACATTATCCCATCATTCATGATCATTTGATTAATTTTGTTTTAAGAGGTCAAATCAATACAATTTTAATTGCTTAGGACCTTAAATAATTTGCAGCAAACTTTGGATTAAAGACTTGTCTTTAAAGTTTGGATTTTAGCTAGCATCATGCACTTCACGCATTCTTATGTGAGGAGAACAATTTCACTACATGTTTTATTTATTTTATGAAATTACTACGATTCATGTTTAATATGTTATGAATGCATATGTTGGGTTTAGAATAAGACTGAGAGTTTGTAAATAAAGAGGTTAGAATTTCGGTGTCAGCTCACATAATGTAAAGGGATAACTTGGCTGCTTACCTTGTTGAGAGACCCAACATGTGTATTCAAATTTAGTGGACTTAGAAATTTTGGAATGCCATTCTTGTGTTATGAATGTTGTTTGTTAATGAACTTGAACTTGTATGATATATGGAATTATGGAATTTGGTGATGTTATTATGGCATTCTCTTATTTATATGTACATGTGCAATTATGAGAACATTCATGTTTTGGGTTGATTTGTTATATGAAACATGCTGATCTATTTTGAGAATATTACTGCATTGTTTAGCTTGTTTCTGAGGTAATTCTCCATATATGATTTAGATATTGACCTCACATTCATGCATGATTTTTATATGTGAAGCATTCATGCATGAGCATCCACAAGTGAATGGTTGATATGAGGATATTTATGGAGATTGATGCTTGGTCTTTACGGCCTTTGTTTTTGATGACCTATGGTCCTCGTGACTATTATTTGGATTTTATGGCCAAGCGTATGGCAGTTTGTTTCATGTGGTTTTTATGACCCGTGATTTTCGTGACTGTTTGTTTGATTTAGTCTTTGTAATCTGTGGTCCTAGTGACTGGTTGATGTGCTCATGTATTGAGAGTTGAGAGCTGGAGAAAAGATGCATGGGTATGGGAATCATGCTTCATGATATCACATATTTGCATAACATGCACTACATGGATTATAACTTGTCTCATATGTTAAATTGAATTATTGGTTTGCCTGTAAATGTAACGCCCCGACTCGGAAGTGGGTTCGGAACACTTTTTTTTTTAAACTAATCTCAAGACTTATAACTGAGCTGGATCAAGAGTTAGGCCCAGCCTCACATGTCCTCAACATGTGATTTCACACATAAACCATAGACCTACCCACATGCATACACATAGCATAAAAACACATAATTCCATAAACGAAAGATTTACATAAACTAATCAGAGTTACTACGGAACACATAATAGTTTTACTAAGCCAACACAAAATAAGTACCACATACCGTACTTTATACAAATTATGGTTTTCCAAGAACCAAAATCAACGACAAGTCCCCGTCAAAGGGAAACCAAGGCCACGCCAAAGCTTATCCTTCCTAAGCTCGATACGGATGTTCCTCCTCCTCGGGTACATCTCCTGAAATGTGAGTAGTGTGAGCTAACTAGCCTAGTGAAAAGAATATAACAATGCAGTTCATTGCATATTAGGTTAGTCAACAATCGATATTATCCACATAACAGTTTCAACTTGTCAAAATCTCATTATCAGTCCACAACTGCCAACATCCATCGTAACCCCTAAATACTACACTGAGACCAATAGTATTAGGTCCCGACACGGTCAAAATACTTCTTGTAAGTACATCTCCGGCACACGCCAAAACCGGTACTGACACACCTGAAGTCAGCAACAATCGACCCATCTGGTCCAGTAGATGTAAACTGACACACACAACTCGGCAATGATTCAATAATAAAGGGTACGTGGAAGCAGTATTAACATCATCACAACTCTTAAGCGTATCACATATGATCAACATCATAAATATTTACAAGCACTTTTCACAATAGCGCATCATGTCTAGGCATATGAGTGGGTTCATCAACACTGATTCTTGAAACCATTCATTACTTAAGATCCAGTATTTTTAACCTGATTTACCCCTATTGCAATGTTAAGTCTCCTCACCGAAAATGTGTGGTATCGAAGTCTCTGTCAATATGCAAATAGATATACAATCAATAATCAGTCAGAATACATAGCATATAAGGCAATTATGTACTTGTAGTATTTTAAATTTATTCTGTTTTTCCCAAAATCTCCAGGGGAAATGGAACTGAGCCTCCTACTTGGTTTTTAACCATTTTAAGTTACAAAAATCAGCAATGTATATAATAAATAGGTACTTAGGCCACTTTTTATATTGTCTTCTGGGCATGACCAGATTGACGTATTGAGTTAGGCCTAGATGTATAGGGTGTAATACCCTGATCCAAATTAGGCGTTATTAGCTAAATAAATCCTTCTTAACCCGATTAATCTCGAAGATTACGGTTAATGCTTCGTGGAAAAGCCCACGTGTGGCCCAATCTGAGCTCGAAAACTCAGATATCCAGCTCTTTCAACTAGAAGGGCAAAATGGTAATTTACCACTTATTGATATTATTTTATTATTTATGTCATCATGTGGTTATTATTGGATGATATTATTTTTTTTAATCAAGGATTTCTATTTCTGATTTCAGATTTTTTTTCAGAAAATAGTTTTTAAAACCGCCTGTGAAGACCCCGAAAGGGAGAAATAAATATTTTTAAATGATTTTGAAAATAAGAAATTTTTTGAGACAAGTATAGTATGTTAGACCATTTTAGTATGGTCTAGTTTATTTCTTCGAACCTTGAAAATAAGGACTTTAAATGATTTAATTTAATACAAGTTAAATTACGCAAATAGTGTCAAATTATGGATTTTATTTAAATCTATAGTTTTTAATGAGTTTTAAATCACCAAATTTTTATGGTGATTAGAGTTTTTAAAACCCAACTTATCTGTCAAGTTGGATTAAAATTATTTAAGCTCTTTAAACCACATTTTAGTTAAAAACCGACTTTTTATCAAAATTGGACCTATGTGCAAAAACCAAAAATACCAGGGACTTATTTGCAACCAACAGTCTGTTACTATACCGGATGTCAGTCATCCGCTGTATGCAGCGCCCGATGGCGATCACCGATTGCTCAGAGTTATAAATTCACTCTCACCTCAGCTGGTTTAATCCCTCATAAATTTTCATCTCAAATTCTCTGTGAAAACCAGTCGATCCCTCTCCCTCTCTGTCTGCTTTTCCAAAAAAAAAATTCTTGACCGTAAGCTTAGAGGACTGATTTTTTCAAAGCTTGGATTTTCAACACAGGAACTCAAGCGCAGGTAACCTATTGTGTTCCTCTTTAAATTTCAGTCGGTTTAGAATTAAGAAAGAGCATTTTTTACTAAGTTTTGAATGAGTAAAATGTAGTTGAAGTTTAAGGAAAAAAAACTTGGAAATTTTGAATCACCTTGGTTTTGAAGCTAAAATCAGATGTTTTAATCAGTGTTAAAATTCAAACTACTCCCTATGGAAAGAGGACTCACTGAGGAGTCCATCTGACCTGTTGGATGTGAAAATCGATTCTAGAAAACCCACTATTTCTGAATTAGTATTTCATGGTGTTGCTGCCCTTTACTGTTTGCTGTTGCAAACAGAGGAGGAAGACGACTCTCGGACGGTCCGAGAGTTGTTCTTCCGACGATCCGAGGGTAACGCCCTTCGAACGGTCCGAGAGTGACCCTTCGGACGTTCCGAGCTTCGGCTCAAAGTTCCGAAGTGGCCAGAGGCTAACTATTGTCGCCTCTACTCCGGATGTTTTAAGCTACCTTCGAAAGGACCGAGAGGTTCGGACGATCTGAGCTTCTCTCGGCATGATCCGAGACACACCCAGACCCATTGAAGCCCCTTTTTTTGTTTTTCGGTTCGGAAGGAGCTTCGGACGATCCGAGACCTAACCTTCGAACGGTCCGAGGACAGATGCATGTTCCGAAGTTGGTGGATTAGTTTAGGTCGTGGTTCGGATAATCCGAAACCACAGTACCTAGTTCTGAGGTATGTTCCGAAGAACCCAGTTTTTGAATGAAAAATCTTGGTTGATTGATGATGCATGTTTAGATTCTAAGTTTTAAATGTGATGTTTATACCCATTTGATAATTTAAAATTTGTACTAACCCTTCTTCTCTTATTAATATAGTGTATTACTATTGTATTCACTTTTAGGCCGACTCTATTTGTCGGGCACTGAATGACTTCACTTCTAGGCCGACGCTATATCTGTCGGGCACTGAGTGACCTCGAGGCCTAACTCAATATGTCAATCTGGTCCTATCCAGAAGACAATATGAGTAGTGACCTGAGCATCTAGACTTAACTCAATACGTCAATCTGGTCATGCTCAGAAGACAATATGAGATTTGGTCTGAGCACCTTATTATTATTATTGTGGATGATTGTAACTTAAAATTGTTAGAACCAAGTAGGAGACTTAGTTCTATTTACCCTGGAGATTCTTGGAAAAACAGTATGATTTTGAAATACTAATTGTATGTATTCCTCTGCGTGCTATGTATGTTGACTAATTATTCTTTGCACACTTGTTTGCATGTTGATAGAGACTGCAATACCACACAATTTTGGTGAGGGGACTTAACTTTTCAGTAGATGTAATCAGGTTTATAAGATGGATCTTGAGCAATGAGTGGTTTCAAGTTTTGATGAACCCACCCATGTGCCCGGACATGATGCACTGTTGTAAGAAGTGCTTATGATGATTGAAAATGTTTATGATGTTGATCATATGTGTTTAAATACTGTTTCCACGTGCCCTTGACTATTGAACCAATATCGGCCATGTGTGTGAGATGATTTATGTCTACTAGACCAGGGGTGTCGACAGTTGCTGACTTGGGGAGTGTCAGTATCGACCATGTGAGGGCCGGAGATGTACTTGCAATGATGTATTTGACCGTTTCGGGACTTAATACAATGGTCTCAGCGTAGTACGTAGGTGTTACGATGAATGACAATAGTTATGGAACAATGTTGAGAATTTATTGTCAAGCATGAGATATTATATTGCAAAATGTTGATTATTTAACTAACTTGATGTTTCATTAGACTGCATTGTTATATTTCCTTCCTTGGGCTAGTTAGCTCACACCACTCACATTTTAAGAGATGTGTCCGAGGAGGAGAACCCTCCGTATGAAGCTTATGATGGATAAGCTGCTGCTTTACCTTGGGATTTCCACTGAGGGAAATTTTGCTATCTTTGTCTTTTGGTTCCTTGAACCATTTGTTTTTATAAAGTACCATGTGTGGTACTTAGTTTGTGTTGATATCATGTATTAAATTGCTATGTATTCCATAGCTACTCTGATTGTGATGTAATAATAATTCATTTATGGAATTATGTGTATATATTTGTGTTTCTTTTGGGTAAACTTATGGTATATGTTTGAGTCCACTTATTGGGCTCATGTGTGGCTTTGTTTTTGGGCCTAACCGTTGATCCGGCCCAGTTAGAATCTTGAGATTAGTTTTTTTTAAAAAAAAAATCAGTGACGTTCCACGCCCACTTTCGGGTCGGGGCGTTACATAGGGTGCTCAGGCCACTACTCTTATAGCGAGTTAGGCCTAGAAGTCACTCATTGCCCGAATCCTTCTTTTCTACCAAGCGGAGAAGTAAATCGCACAGCTACAGATAGCTATCGGGCTAAGTCAGCTACAAATAGAGAGTATCGGCATGGAAGTGAATACAATAAGTAATATACTATAGTATTAAGAGAAAATAGGTTAGTATCATTTTTAATTATCAAAGGGCATAAACATCACATGAAAACCTAGGGTCTAACACATGTATCTTAAATCAAACCAAGATTTATCATTCAAAACAAGGTTCCTCGGAACATGTTTCGGAACTAGGTACTGTGGCTTCGGATCTTCTGAGCCACTACCTAAACTGGTCTGTAGAACCTCGGAACATGGTTCTACCCTTCGGAATGTCCGAGGATCAAGTCTCGGACCATCCGAGAGTGCTTCCAAACTGAAAAACAGAAAACAAACTTTCGGTGGGTCTTTGTGTGTCTCGGAACATGCCAAGAGAAGCTCAGAACTTTTGATTTATTTGGTCCTTCCAGACTCAGAACATCCCAGAGCAGAGGTGAGAGAAATAGTTAGCCTCTAGACATTTCGAAGTCCCGAACCAAAGCTCTAAAAGTTCGAAGGTGTCGTTCCGAAGCCCAACTCTCGGACCGTCCGAGAGTCGTCTTCTTCCTTTGTTTGCAGCAGCAGACAGTAATGGCGCCGGGAGAGTGAAATACGAATCCAGAAACAGTGGGTTTTCTGAGTTTGTTTTTCACATCCAACTGGTCAGATGGACTCCTCAGTAAGTCCTCTTGACATAGGGAATAAATTAAAACTTTAACATTGACTTAAAGCATCAGATTTTAACATGAGGACCAATGAAACACAAGAAATCTAAGTTTTTGCTTAAACTTCAAATTCATTTTATACACTCAAATCTTGATCAAATTTACTTTTGTTTGATCCTAAACTTGTTAAAATTTAAAAACGAACACAATGGTTACCTTCGCTTGAGCTCTAACTTTGAAAATCCAAATCTTGCAAAATCTTCCTCCTTCAAGCTTACGGTAAAATTTTGAAAAGAAATATAGAGGGGCAGCAGCTAGTCTGGTTTTCAAAGAGTTGGTTTTTGATATGGGGAGAAACCAGCTGGGATTACAGGTAAGATTTATAGCAATTTACCATGGCCAGGTGAGAGACACCTCACCGGCAGCCCACGGGCGCTGCATGGTTGGCTACGGCCACGTTGAAGCCATAACAGTAAAAAGTGTTTGAAATTAATTGCAGGTAAGTCCCTCTGCAGGTTTTGCAAATAAGTCCAGTTTTGGTCTTAATTAAAATTTTAACTAAAACATGATTTAAAAATCTTAAATAATTTAATCCAACTTAACAGAAATGTTGAGTTTGATAAACTTTATTTGTCACAAAATTTTGGAGATTTAAAAATCGTTAAAAATCATATATTTAAACAAAATCTATATTTTGACACTATTTACTTAATTTAACTTGCATTAAATAAAAGGGTTTAAAACCTTTATTTTCAGAATTTGGAGAAATAAACTAAACCATCATTTTAAAACCTAACATCACATGATTTTCTAAAATTTTTCTTATTTATGAAATTATCTAAAAACAATTATTTCTCCCTTTTCGGGTTCTTTTCGGGCGGTTTTAAATGACATTTTCTGAAAATAAACTAATTCTGAAATTTTAAATTAAAATCTTTGATTAAGGAAATCAATATCATCAATCAATAATCAATTAATTACATACATAGAAGAAATAATATTGGTAAATGGTAAAATACCATTTTACCCTTCCAATTAAACGAGCTGGATTATCGAGCTTTCAAGCTCTGACTGGGCCACACTTGGGCTTTTCATAAAGCCTTAACCGTAATCTTCAAGATTAACCAATCTAAGTATGATTTATCATACTGATCACGCTTAAATCGGGTCAGGGTACTATAGTAAAATTCTAATATATTGAATGACAAATGGATGGATACATGTTTTTTGATATTTGTACTTCTCACTGAGCATGGTTGAGCTTAGCCTTACATTACAAGACATCCCTGGAGTTAGGTCTCGGTGAGACCTAGGAAGGCCAGAAGCGGAGAGAGAGAAGAGAAGAAAAATCGAGAGAGAAAGGGGAAAAACCGAGAGAGAGGAGAGAGCAGAGGAGCCGAAGGAGGAAGAGAGAATCGAGAGCTTGCACGAGAGAAATCGTGAGAAGAAGAGAGAGAATAAAGAAGAAAGGAGAAAAGAAACCTGAAAAAAAAAACAAAGAGAGCGGAATGAACGGGAGACCATCTCTCTTAATCGTCTCTTTCCGTCCAAATGGCAAACCTTCAGCCGAATGAAGAAAACTCGGTATTCCGAGAGAGAGAGAGTTAGATCCTTCAGATCCCTTTACTAGGTGTGAAACAGAGGCCATCCAGTCACCTCTCCGTCTCTGATTTCTTGCTACTCATTCAATGAATCGAGGACATGTTCGATTTCGACTATTCTCAAAACAATATTATTTTCTCATTGAAATTGTAATACCTCAGACTTTGGGCATAAGCCTGGGAAGAATATTGTACTATTTGATTTAATATAGTGTATTGCTTTGAATTTGCCCTGTGGTTTTTCCCTCTAAACTAGAGGGCTTTCGGCATAAGTCTTGGTGTGATTTGTGTGGCATGTTTCTCGATATTTTTGTTGAATAATTTTACTGTAACGCCTTGCCCCGCCCCGCTACGGGCGCGTTATCTCCAAAATATCTTAATAAAATTTCAAAAGACAAATGTCGGGTCTAATTTTTTTTTTGAAACGGGTAGGGCTGCAACTCGGGTTGGGCGGGCCGGGTTTTCATAAACCCAACCTAACCCAACTTACTCCATATTGAACCCAACCCGACCCGACCCGAATGAAAAAACCTGAAATAGTGAACCCGACCCGACCCGAGATTGTCATACCCTTAACCCAACCCGACCCGTCCCTTGACCCGACCTAACCCGACCCGACCCGGCCCGGCCCGACCCGACCCGGCCCGAATCTTAAATATTGACAAGCACAACTGGTAAAATGCTCACTGTGCGACGTTTTGGGCCAAGCGTGTCCTGAGTCTTGTCTGAACATGATTGAATTTTTCAACTACAACTGCAACTAACAGTCTTAACACCTGCACATAAATCATTTGTTTTCATTGGAACAATCATAAGAAGACAACAGGTTGTTGTTGTTTGTATTCAACTTAAAGTTGGAACAAGACTTCAACTGATAAAAGCAATCACTCTGTCAAGGCATGGTTTAGTCTTAAACTTCATCCCATTTGTACCTGTTTTTATACATTTTTGGCTGTGTCAAATTTAAGTACAAGAGCAACCTGCAGGCATAAGAACACTCATTCAATCCATCGAGCCTGCTCCTAACCTCCTCGAGTTCATTGGACAACAGTGGATTCTTTACAAACAACACAGGGAGTGATGTCGTGGTGGAAACATTCTCAAACAAGTCAGTGCACTGGCTGGAGATTTCTCTGCTCACCTCCCTAGGACGGGAAAATCCATAGCTAAGGTTGACAAGTCCAAATCATCCCATACAAAAACAAAGCATTTGCCCAATTTCATTGCTCAGGTTTTTTCAAGGTAAGTGGTAGAAAATGAAGTGAGACAGTTGAGGCATATCTCATTTCAGGTTTAGACCAAAATTTTCAGCCAATACTTCATATATCAGCTGAAATTTGTAACTGAGGTCTTACCCCATAGAAACAGAGCTATTTCCTGACAAAACCAAAATATCAGGTTGACAAAGTCTCACATACTAGACTGATATTTTACACATATTGGTTAATATTTTGATATATCAACATCTGTACATAATTTATGCCTAGCAAAATATAGTGCAAGGAGCATTCCAGAAGCATATAAGACGATCTAGAGTTTTAAACCAAATGTCTAATGCAAATATAAATAAAAGCAATATTTCATAATAATGTCATATCATATGCTACATGATATTGATACGCATAATATCCACCCATTCATCTTCCTTCTCCTTAGAAGAATCCCCACTCTCGCTATGCACCTCATCATCGTCGTTGTCCACCGAATTTTCAAACAAAGGATCCTTCTCCACCAACTCCCCAGAAGGAGTGCTGATCAACCTATAAATTACATGAAGAGATGATTGAAAATCAGAAATAATTTATTCATAAGGAGAAAAGATTTAATAAAAGTACTATTTATTACCAATTACATCTCGCTTTCTTCAACTTCAGTGACACCTTAAAAAAGATCAAGAGTAATATTAGATTGTAACAATATAATAACAAAATGAAATAAATACTAAATAGATAGAAATAAATGTCATTACCTGATTCAATCCTATCAGTATCGTCTTCATGATCATAAACTTCAGGCTCTCCCTCCACGACATCGTCAGTTATGGCATCTCTTAGCCAATCTTGAGTGCAAACCAATGCCTGTACGACTCCGGGACTCAATGAACTTCGGTACTGGTTGATGACTCTACTTCCAGTACTAAATGCAGACTCTGAAGCAACAGTCGATACTTGAATTGCTAAGATATCTCGAGCCATCGTAGAAAGTATAGGAAATTTGGAACTATTAACTTTCCACCAACTCAAAATGTCTAAATTAGGATCATTTGGACAAATTTTCTCTTCATAATACTGCTCAAGCTCCGTCTTCAAGTCCACATTATTCTTTCCACCACCCTTTCTAAGAAATGATTTTCGGAGTTGTTCTTTCTTGGACTCTGTTGAAGTATCATTCATCATCTCCGTTGAAGTAGAAGTGCCTACTTGCTTTTGCAGTGAAGAAGAGAAAGAAGTGTACTCATTGAAAAGTGCAACCATCTCCTTACGAAGTACTTGAGTATATTCATCAGCATCAGAATATGAATAAAGTTCATGATACATAAATTCAACATATTCCAACTTGTAACGGGGATCTAATACCAAAGCAATAACAAATTTTTGATGCATCTTATTTGCCATTGAAGAAATGCACGAATCATCACTCTTCAACATCTCAAGTAAATGAGCTTGAATCTCATACACTTCATGAAAAACAAGATTTGCAGTGATATATTTTGTCCCCGATAAAACCTTTGTAGCATTATAAAAAACTTTCAAAAGCTTGGAAATGGTCTCAGCCTTTCTCCAATCATCAAATGTTGGAGCAACATCTTTGGCATAAATAGGATCGCGCGTCTTCATACGTACAAATGCACTCTCATATGGTAAGGCAGAGGCTAACATAAGATATGTTGAATTCCACCTTGTGCACACATCTAAGCACAAGCCTTTAGAGGATGAAATATGTTCTTGAAAGACACAACTCTCAAACTCTTACTTACGAGATTGCGACGACCGCACATATTTCACACATGTGCGAATAGCTTCAACTGATGATTTGATCTCACTTAAGCCATTTTGCACAATCAAGTTAACAACATGTGCAGCACATTTTATATGAAAGAATTTGCCCCGTTGTAACAAAATTCCCTTTCGAGAAAGAGTCTCCACGAGGTTATCCACAGCTGACTTGTTGTTTGTCGCATTATCAAGTGTGATTGTGCATATCTTCTTTATATCATATTCCATCAAGCTTCTCTCAATCATATTGGCAATAATTATGCCAGTATGTGGTGCTGGAACCATACAAAAACTAAGGATCTTCTTATGTAACTTCCAATTGTTGTCTACAAAATGCGCTGTGACACTTAAATATCCCAAAGTTTGGTTGGAAGTCCACAAATTAGACGTTAAAGAAATGTGCTTGCATGAAGTACTTAGAAATGATTTCAACTTAGCTTTTTCCAAATGGTAGATTTTCAAAAATTCCCTTCTAACCGTCGTACGAGAGATGAATTGAAATCTAGGATTGATGCATTTCACAAATCTTCGAAATGGTGCACGATCAACAATAGAAAATGGAAGCTCTAATATAACTATCATAATGGCCAATTCTCTTCGTGCATGTTCCATATTAAAACTATAAGGCACAAGGCCTGCTCCCACTCCCTCATCACCATCTTCTTTTTTAACACTATCAAAGGTAAGAACTTTCTGACTCTTATCTTTCACCGAATACGCAGTACATCGTGTTAAATGTCGACTAAGAGTGTTAGTTCCACTTTTAGAAGCAGCTTTATATCTTCCATAGCAATATTTATAAATTGCCATTAAATCATCCCCCTTAGTTTTACGGTCTCTAGTAAAATGTTGCCAAACATGTGATTTTAGTGGGTATCCTCCTTTCTTTGATTTGACACTAGTGGCAATTGAACAATCACCCGTAGTAGAATTGATGGTATTGTCATTAGTGACAGGAGTATTAGATCCTAACACCTAATTAAACATTACACATAATAATTAATCAACTATGATAATAACATAAATAAATCTACGAAAAATGAATTAAATAATAAATAACTATCAATGAAAGAAAAAGAAATCTTACTTCAATGTCAACATCAACATCATCATTATGCGAAGCCATTACACTATTTTCACAAAGGCACTATAAAAGTAAACAACAAAAATCAAGTTCTTCGCCAAATTATAATTAAATATGTTAATATAATATTAGTTACCATATATACTATAATCCTTTTCCTCTCTCCCAAAACAAATGAGTTTTAAATTCAAAATATCTGCCAAAATATTAGCTCATATTTCCCGATTTTCTCTTCTTTTAAATTTTCTTTATCTATATAACAAATTAAATTTGATAAAAAATGACTTTTTTCAGACAAATAATCTCACTCATACTAAAATATGCAGATGGACATCATTATTGCATCGTGCAGTCCAATTAAAAATTCCTAAAAAAATTATAAAAAAAAACTACTTCGGGTAAAACTAAACTGACATTCAACTCACATCTCAATCTTTTGAATTTATAAGCATATATTTCATAACATAATATCTAATAATATATTGCAAAATTAAATTTATAGATCCTTTAAATGTGAGAAAGGAAAGATTTTTATGAATAAGAAATAACAATCTCTGCAAATTAATTTTCATCAAAGTTTTGGTGACAAATGATTCGATGGTTCTAATTAAGTCTATAGAATTACCTTTAAATGGTGAATAAAAAAAAAGTGATTAACTTATGTTCAAAGAAAAGCGAATAGCCGAATACGGTAGTTGAAATCATGCTATCCATGAGAGATTTATTTTAAAAAAAATCAATTACTCAAAATCATATAAAAATATTTATTTTTCCTAAGAAGGAGAGGAAAAATGACAACGACCCGAAGAGGAGGCGACGAAGTTTGAAATAAGATTTTTAAATTTGAGGTGTAGTATATGAGCTAAAACTAATGGATAACAAGTACTTAAATGATTTTTTCAATTTGAGTCAAGTTAAGTCGAGAATCCCTCTCTCAACCCAACTCGAATTTATTTTGAGTTTGTTTACAGACAACGTCAGAAATTACAATGTATCAAATGGTAATAAGATCTGCACGAACCCATCTTGCCATAATATTATTTCTGTTAATCATTTCTTTATCTTTTACATTTTAAAATAAAATATTACATGATCAAAGAAAAAGAAGAAAGAAGGAAATGGAAGAAAGGATATCAGTTAGAGAGACTCACCAAGCTCCGGCCGGGAAGAGATGTCGGTGAAGAAGAGGAAAAATGACAACGACCTGAAGAGGAGGCGACGAGGGAAGAGGGAAAAAAGATCTGCACGAACAATGGAAATTGGAAAACAAAGGGTCGGCTAGGGTTTGCTTCAGATTTGGGGATAACTAGCCTTTTATATTAACTTATAAGAATCGGGTCGGGTCGGGTCGGGTCGTCTCGGGTTGGGTTTTCTCTGGTCGGGTCGGGTCGGGTTGAAATTTAAAAGCCTCAGCCCAACCCGACCCGAATTTCGGTCGGGTTTTTCTTTTCTCAACCCGACCCGACCCTATAGCCAGACTATTGTAACCCGACCCGCATGATTTCTCGGGTCGGGTCATGCGGGTCGGGCCAAAACCCGACCCGAGTTGCAGCCCTAGAAACGGGGTAACTACCTCCCACCCAAAGATCAGTAAAAACAAAGTTCATCTTACTTAAAAATGTAACATACAACCGTTGACTGTTCAAATATAATTATACAACCATCCAAACAAACCACATACAATAATAAGTCTATAGAAGCAAGGGCTTCTCTACTAAAGCATAAACATAATTATGAAATATCTGACTACTAGTACCCCTCCCTAGGTGCCTCCTCAAAGGGCCCGCCTGGCCCTTCCACAATCAGGGTACCTAAAAGATGAGGGGTTAGCTAACCAACCAAGTGAAGAGATAATGCATATTACATGTCAGCAACATATATATCATATGCATGAATGCAAGAACATCATTATAACAAAAGTACTTATATGCATGAAAACCCAATCACACCACCAACTAATGATCCACTGACTAAATCTGAGAAGTCATCTTGGTAGTCCACATCGGGTCCCCCAACAAACTCTTGTCTCCATACCAGTGCCATTGGGAGACCACAATACACAACTACCTCAACAACACGAACAGTGCCGGAAAATCACCTCGACCACGCCTAGGGAATTCAAACTCTAGGGTAGGCACCTCAACCCTCGAAACGCAACGGGGAAACTTGTATCTCCTATAGGGTCTCAACCGTTGGAGCGTAACGGGAAAGTCCTCCCAACAACCAAATCATCATCTCATCATAAACATATTCACATATAACAGCCTCTCTACTTTAGGGCAGACACCTCAACTGCCAGAACGCAACGGGGAAATCCACATTCTCCATGGGGGTCTCGACCGCCAGAGTGTAACGGAGAAATCCCCCCAACAATCAAAACATCATCTCATCATCATAAATATATACACATATAAATTGTTTCTCAATCTCAACATCCAACGACACATTGTCCGTTACGGGTTTCCTCCCATGCATGCACACAATATCATGATCATGTATAACAACATAAGCATATAACAAGATATCAGAACACAAATCCGCATACTCATCATGATCTCATTTACACATTATAAGTAGACACCCAACATGTCATCAACAAATTCCAAGCATAATACTCAACATCCAGTTGCATATTTTACTCTCAACATAAGTTCATTTACATATTATAGATAAACACACAACATGTTGTATCGTTAAGTCCCAAGCATCATATTCGACATCTAATACATATCTTATCCCCATTATAAATTCATTCACATGTTATAGCTAAATACGCCACATGTTATCAATAAGTTTCAGGCTTCATGTTCAATATACATTCGTTCGATCAGATTTTTTTTCCATTTAATCGCATATAGTTGACATGAGTGCACCCGAATGGATCCCTTGCCACAGATTTATTCAACGGTTCCCTTATCGAGTGGCTTAATAAATGAAGGGTCCCATTCAAGTCACTCCATGTCCAAGGTTAAAGGTTAAATAGATGCGAATGTATGCTAAAATAGTGATAAGTCCCCTCACAGTGTGTGTAGTCGAAAACCGAAGCAAGCAAGCAACTTGATGGGTTGAAGAAAGCTCAATCTGTTGAAAGAAGAAAGAGCGGATAAGTAAATAAGGTAAAACGGGCTAAAACAAGGTCGGACTAAAAACGGGCCTAAAACTGGCCAGGCCTGAAAAGGGGTCGGGCCTAAAAGGCTGGGCTTGAAACGGGTTGGGTCTAAAAAATGGGTCGGGCTTAAAAGACTGGGCCTGCCAGAAATGGGCTTGGCCAAGTCTTGTTGGGCTAGGTCAAGGACTGGGCATAAGAATCGGGTCAGAAACTGGGTCTGAGGGTTGGGCCTGCCTGAATTGGGCTAAACTGAGGTGGGCTCGAACTGGGTTAAAGTTGGGCTCGCTCGAATAGAGCCCAACAGTTGGGCCCGAGAAGAAGGGGAAAAGAAAGGGAGATTAGGATTTTCAGAAAAAGGGAAAGGAAAATCTGGTTCAAGCGGTGGTGAAAGGGCTGGAATCCAGTGGCTTTGAAGTTGCTTAGACGAAGGAAAGGACAAAAGAAGGAGAAGAGAAGAGAAGCTCGAAGAGGAGAGAGAGAAAAGGGAGATGAGACGACGGCGCAAGGAGAGGGGAAGAAGAGAGGAAGGGGTCTTAGGGTTTGAAAGAGGGGAGGGGAGGAGAAGAGAGAAAGCCATGGTGGCGGCAGCACAAAGGTTAGAGGGATTGGGGAAAAAAGAGAAGATGGTGGTGGTGGCAGCTCTATAGATTTAGGGTTTGGGTTAGGGTTAAGAAGAAAAGAGGAGGAAGAATAGAAGAGAGGAGAGAAGGGAAGAAAGTAAGGGGGTGGGCGGCTAGTGGGTAGGGTTTGGGAGGGGGAGGGGAAGGGAAAGAGATGTTTTCATATGAGGGGGCTAGGGTTTGAATTTTTTTTTTTTAAATGAGAGAAACCTCTTGAGTCTTTCAAAACCTATTGGAAGAATAATGAAATCTGTGTGTTTTTTAATTATTTTTCATGATAAAATCATTGAATAAAGTAAAATTACCAAAATACCCTCTGAGCTCCTGGGCTCAAAATCAATCAACCAAGGGCCCACCACGGAGTCCACACTCTCCCAACTGCTACCATGGCACCAAAAACAACATGAAGATTCATAATCTCCCTAAAAACCAGAGAAAAACGGGTCGGGTCGTTACATATACTATTGTTGTTTGTGTGATCGATTGGTTTCAAAAACTTCCAAATATAAATTTTGGGATGAGGTTAATTTATTTTGAGCCACAACACTTTCTCATTAGTTTCATTTATTGAACCACTTACATTTGCAAAATTCTTTCCTTCATGAGAGATAAAATAAAATTCAAATTGTCAAGTCAAATATGAGATTAATTGTTCATTGCATCCTTTACTTTTGATTTGTATAAAAAATGCAACCCTAATTAATGTAGTTTGGATATATATTTTTTTTTCTATAACTTTCAACAAGACATAAAACCAACAATATGCCTTGCATTTAAAAAAACCAACAAGAAAAATTCAGCAAAGACATTGATCAGTACGTAAATAAATGTTCCATTAATCAATGCACATGGGCCGTTTTCACCATATAATTGCAAGAGTATAACAATTGTAATAAATCATCATCACCTAAGTCATTTATTTCATTAAATTAAGATTCACTTTTATATTTTAATTTGACAAATTATTTTGATGAACCGACTATCCTATCTAATGTCTAAAATATTATAATAAATCTGGCGATGAAATAATAGAAACACCATTCAAATTCATTAAAGTTTAAGTACAAAACAACTTTGATGGAAATGATTATTAAACACATCATTAGAAACAACCTACCTAGTCATACAAGTCGTGGAAACAAAGTGTCATTACTTATATTCGATGACAAAGCAATCTAACTCCCCTTTTTTTTTTTTCATATTTTATATGTCAAACCATAGTACAAAGTACAAACACATCCAAACGCCACACGCTTAATCAATCTCTTCCTTCGCAGAAGTTGGAACTTCCAAGGTGGAATGAGCAAGCTGCAGAGGTTGACTTTTAGGTTCGATTCTTACGTTTTTCAACTGCCCTTGGAGCTGAAATCAAGTTGCAGATGGATCAATTAGTAGGTTAATTTTGGACATACACTAATTGAAAATATTCGAAATATATGTGATTGGATTTTGTGAAACTGAACGCATTTAATGGAAAGATGATCAAAATTTAAATTCAAATAAAAAGTTAATAGCAGATTGATAGGATAAATGACTTAGATAATAATAATAATGAATAAAAAAAATATCAAAATGAGGCCCATAATTTCATCGGAGTTTTTTTTCTAAATCCATAAATAATATTTACTCGAATTTAAAGTCATTATTATCATAAAATTCTTTTACCATCTATTTCTCTTTGACTTACTCATATTTTAGATTTCTAACTAAAATATTGGACTATAGCCATTTCATCCTTTTTCTTGACTATAAAACTTCAATTGAAAAAGGAGTATCAATGTACTATACATCCAAACACTTCAAAGCGTGCATGATATGTGATGTATTAAAGTTGAGTTCCAATTCTTCATTTAACTTTATGGACAAGAGTGTTGAAAAATTCAATGATAAATATTAATGTAAAGTCTTTGCCGGATTGATTCTTCACTAACAATTTTCTATTTGTACATATTTCTTTAATCATTAGTTTCTCCACTCATGAGATTACAGATTGACGGTATTGATTCTTTGATTGATTACTTTGTACTTTTGGATAAGTTTAAGTTGTTTATAAATTTGGGCATTAGTGACATTTAGACATCAAGTCATTTTTCTAAATTTTTAATAAAAGTTCTATAAAGGCAATTAAAATCATTTGTGGGGTATTTTATTATGTGTTGTTTTATCATGCAAAATGATAAAAATGTTAAGGGTTTTGTTTAGACTACTTTTTAACACTAGTTAAAAATTTAGCTACTGAAGTGTATTGGCCGATACAATTTATTGGCAATATATATCATATCGACCGTAATATAAGCAATACGCACTCTCTATTCCTTTCTTTTCCAAAAGAAATTCTAGGAAAAATTACAGGAAATTTTCAAAAAAGGAAAAAAATTTGAGAACCTAATGTGAGATATTTTGGTTAAGAATAGTTCTTTTCATCAAGTGTTAGACTCTTGGGAACCGAAATTTTAAACAATTAAAAATTGTCTACAAATTTTAAAAAATGAAAAACTAATATGAGGAAACACTTGATATAAAATTCTTGTTCTCTAATGTCCCGTAATGACATATATCTTATATTACAATTCATGAGTTTTTTCTCGTAAAAGTCTTAATTTCATATAAGTATTTGAAAAATTATAAAAAGTACACAAAATTCTTACAAACTATATGGTTCACATTAAGGGATTTTTATTGAACTCCATAAGTCTCCATATATCATTTATTAAATATTTTTCACAAGAAACCCTAAAATGGAGATTATTTTAGAAAATCTAGATTTTATAAAAGTTGTTGAAAAAAAGAGGAAAATCACACACATCCTACAAGCTATATCAATCACTTTAAGCATCTCCATTCAATATCATAAAAACTCAATATTATTTCATTATATTATTTTCACAAAAACCCTAAGATCAGGAGTATCTTAGATTTGTTTTAAAAAAAAAAATTGATAAAATAACTCAAAAGGAAAAATCTAAAGGAAAATGAGGTTGGAATAGACAAAGGCCTTTAACACATGAAGAAGTTTCTTCTAAACTTTCTTAAAATCATATCAAATGCAAGATTTAAACAAAAAACCAGTCGAAATGATAATTGCTTTTAAAACCCATGCAGACTGATATAATACAACAGTTAAATGGTTCATATTGGACATATGAATGCATGTAAACCAATTTCATACGTATTGACCGATATGTATCAATTTGTCCAAACCATTATGTATTTACCGAATTCTTTACCCCTTTTCATCTTCATTGTTTGACTTCGTCTGTCTAAAAGATGAGCTTCACAAGTTAAATACTAACCGAACTCTAACAAGTGGTTGTCTATCTAATGCACTCTTTCCACACCCAGTGTTGGGGAAAGATATAAAATGATTTTTGATAGAATAGAATTCATTAATAGAAATTTTACCAAATGAATATTGATTGATAATAGTTTGAAAGTTTTAAAGGTACTAACCGAGTCCGATGGCCTCTGAACCTTTCATTAAGCGGAGGCGTTTGCATGACTCGACAAACATTCTGCATGAAATGGAAAAATTGTTACTAATTGACTTCATTGAAATCATTAAGGTCCTTACGATAATCCCGAGTAATCTTGGTGTTCTTTTGTTAACTTTGACTTGTAAATGGGTTACACTAACTTATCTCCAAAAACCATCTGAAGTAATGCATTTTCCATTGAGATATTCGTTCGGATAGTTTCAACATCCGAACAAACACATTTTATACTTATGTGTATGTTCGGATGATTTTAAGCGGAATGGCAAAATCGTAATTTCACACTATTCTTTTGAAAATTGGTGTGTAGGAAAAGAAAAGTCGGGTATCTATATGGGTGGCTTTTTTTTAAGACAAAAGTATTTAGGCGTCTCACCTAACTAATTCTCGAGGCACGTGTAAACTTTCCAATCCGTAAATGCCAAGTACAAGACAATAGGGAATGACTCTTTTTGCATTTCAAGACTTCCCATAAATAAAGGCGAGATTTGACCACCAAATCAATCCTCAAAGTTTACACTAAACCATCTTTTGTATGCTTGCTGCTAATGTTTGGATATTCTGTACATCTGCTCTTTAGATTCGATTAATAATTCTTCATAATTTGGAATATTATGATCTTTTACATTTTATTACATTATTTGCATTTTAAGTAAATGGTGAAGAACTTACTCCCATGGAACATCACCAACAAGCATCCAATCGCCATCCTTGTCTTCATATGTCGGTACATACTCCGAACCATTTAAAAGATCCATCAACTTGCTCTCGTTCATGAAATCCCTCCCATTCATACCTTGAGATCCATAATTACCTAAATTCAAGTACCAAATATATTTAATTGAGTGAAGAATAGAATTTAAATACTTTACTATAAATAAGTAAGACAAATGATTTTGAGAATGATAATTCCAATGGCAGACTACCTAAGAAAATGGAATACCATGATAGAAAGCATGATAGTAACATGAATAGATGCATTTGCTAAGTACATGGAACAAAATCAAGATAATACTAAGGGGGAGTTTATTCAAGATAAATAGATAGCCTAGCCTAAAGTTTAGATTCTTCCCAAAAGGTTTTTTTTGAAAAACTAACAAATTATTCAAAATTATTTATGGATTTTTTAAAGGTAATTAGTAATTCAAATCTACAAGTACAAAGTTAGCCACGTCGGGTTTCTTTTTTCTGTTTTTTAGAAATTTATTTTCAAATTACATTAAATAGATGAAATAGGCCTTCACTAATACTTACCCGTTGTGCATGTTGCATAATATATATGTCAATCTAAACCATTCAAATCATGGTGCCCATTGAGGATTGGAAGAAGCAATGAAATCATGGGCACATCATTTACACAAATGTTTAATGATATATTATTTGGATACTCAGTTAACTTAGCTTATTCTCATCAATATTATTGTCATCAGTCATTTCATTTATTAAAGTTCACTTACAGTTATGAACTCTATTACGTCAAATTCAAATTATCTAGAAATTTTGGTTGATATTTTTGAAATATTTGTCAATATTTTCAAATTTTATTTAATTTTTTTTAATTTACATGTGAGAAACCGTGGGATACGCGGCGTAAAACCTCCTGCTTCCTAAGGCCGGAGGCAACCGGTTAAACTACACCCATGTGGATTTTTTATTTTATTTTATTTAAAAATTTCTATCTAAATAAATGCCAAAAAAATTTTCTTATTTGAATTTTGTAGCTGAAGTTAAGAGAAGTGTGATGGGAGGTTAATTGGTTAACCTTTTGCTTTAGAAACTGGGATGTGCTAAGTTCAAGTTGTCATAATCTACCCTGATGTACCCTAAGATCAGTAACTATCGCCTTCCTATGGTTTTCCATTAGTAAATAAAAAAAAAGTTGCAATGGGAGGTTGTTACTGTGCATGATTTTGGTGAAAGTTGAAGCTTCCTAGCTCAGTGAGATGCACACTAGAGATATTCATACTTCTTTATCTAAGAATTATTGTATTGTAATGACACTGCACCAACTCTCCATGATGATGGCCAAGGCAGACTCCACACAATTCAAGGTAGCATCGGATCCAATCAGATCTATGCACGTTCATGAATGCCTCACCCATGTTCATTGATTTCCACTGTTTTTATTAAAGCCAACTTGCCCTTTAATTTAACTCTTTCTCTCTCTTATCTCCTGTTGTATATTTTATTTTTTTAGATGAAATAATTATAATTGATATATGGGTTCAATTCACACTTGATTTTAAATGGTCACTCTTGATAATTTTATCCGGTATATATGAATTGAGTGGTTTTCACATCATTTGAAAGATTATTCAGATGAGATGTATGAACATTTTTTATCAGTAAAAAAATAATAATTGATATATTTTTACCTATGGTAAAGGAAGAGAACATGTTTTGTAAGGCGTGGGAGAGATCTTGATAGCTTTTGTACATCTTCAGATCTATCTTACGTAGATATGGTGCACCATCCATGCTGACCTTCACGAAAGCACCACTGTTACTACCCTTCTCCCCCTCCTCATTCTTGCTCTTTGTGGACTGGACGGTCAGGATGTTCTTCCTGTATGATCGGACGGGTGGCCAACCCACCACCTGTGCCCTGAAAATACAACCCAATTCTCACGAAGTGAATGGCAATATTTAGAATGTAAATAAATATAAAAAAATCAGAAAACATAAGAAAAAGGGTGTCAAAGGATGAGATCTGAACCGTTCATCATGCAAACTGTTCTAAGGAGCTACAAACTGAAATTAGATTAATGATTAAATTTCAATGCTCAGTGGAACTTGCATTTACTTTCAAATCTAAGATTGGGATTTTCCAACAAGTCTGATTCATTTGGATCTTTCATTGTATGTTCCATGATCCAGATTTAAACAACAAACTCCTTGGAATTCTTGGGATGATTATTTAAATCTAAAACTAAAAGAATTTCATTAAAAAGGAAAAAAGAAAAATACATACATGCTTGTTATTTGTTAATTGTTTTCTCTTTATATGTATTTGTCTATTGTTCTTATATTACTTTCACAAGATTATCTTATGCAGTGAACAAAAAGTGGAAGGAGAGAGAGCTTTCATTTACATTGAAATATGGCTTGAAATTATTGCACGAGTTTAGAACCTAAACAAGATCAATAGTGGCACTAATAAAAGAGAAAATTATTTTCTCTATAAAAATGTAATCTTAGAAGTAGCAAAAGTGCAACTAAAATTTTGTTTTCCTTGTTAACATTTTGAAACTTTTAAGTTCTTATTTACACATGATACCATTTCTTGTTGTTGAAGTTACAAATCATACTATTCTTGGTTGATTAACCTTAGCACCAATCACCATATAAGATTTAAAGTAGGAGTCCACTTTTAGGGGTTTTACGTTGGGTATTCCGTGATTTTTCATATGTAAATTAAAAAAAAATTAAGGGAAATAAAGGAAAATACTAGTAAGCTAAAATCCAATTAAAGAAGAAATAGGAAAAAAATAGAGGAAAATACTTGGGAGCTGGTGGCTTCTCGGGGTCACCGGTGGTGCATGAAATAAGGTTCTTCTCATTGGTGAGATTCTTCATCTTGTCGCCATGATCACCACCATGGTCCCTCAATGGGACAGTAGGAAGCTTAAGCTTCAAATCGATGGTCTCCGAAAAGCTTCTCTTGCCCGTGTTCTTCGCCGACTCACCTTCGCCCCCACCGGGCAACCCTAGACGTAGCTCGGTCTCCTCATACTCCGAGCTATACATTTCGCACTCTGCGGCGAGCATGTTGGTCATTTTCCTGCATGTTTCCATGGAAATTCAGGCACTAAAACACCCACTTCAAGCTGCTGCTGCTGCTTCTCTTGTGTTTGTTGTTTTGGATCTGACAAATGAGAATGAGAAATCAACAGGTAGAGGTAGTAGTAACAACTTAGAGCTTTCCTTCAATGGAATGTATATTAATATGTTGATCACTTAGCATTGTCGACCGATATGATTGCGACACGTGGATTGGTGATTAGGGCACGGGAGGGCTAATGATTGTGGACAGGCACAGTTGGAGTTGTGGTGTTTGGGGCCGGCATTGCCATCACCAACCTCATTTTGTGGAGGAGGATTCAACTCCATTGCTTCTAAAAATCGCCACCTGATGTAAGTTGCATATACATGTGGGACCCATTTGAGCTGTATCTTCAAAGCATTTCCATACATGCCATGTTCCTTCCTAGAAGTTAACCAATTTTTTAATATTAAAATGTTCATTTTCAATTAAAAAATTCATTATTTTATTAAAAATTACTCCGCATAAATTTAAATTTAAATGGACATACATACCAATGTCAAAAATATAGGCGGTATTTTCAAATTTACCATATTTTTATTGACAAATACCATTACCGTATTTATTGGTACGGTGGTAAATTCGTAGAAATTTACTATAAAATCGCGTTAATGGTAATATCGCAAATTTTTTTTAGGAAAATTCCTTATTAAGAATTTTATTTTATTAATATTTTTTTATTTTTTAAATATTATATATTCCGTGAGATTTTTCCCACTAGTTTCTTGGTAAAAAACTTGAGTATTTGAAAATATCCCGATATTACCAATTATTGTTAATATCCCGATAACGATATTTGCAACAATGCTACATACTAGATGGAAACAAGTAATAAAGTCTCTTGGAATCCATATTTTTCGAATATTTTTTTAGAAACCGGTAAAATCAGTTTTTTCTTTCCTTTTCCCGTTTGAGGGATGACTCTCAGCTGTGAGTGAAGAAAACACGTGAAAAAATAGAGGGCAAAACAGAGAGTGGAGAGAGTGAAAAATACTATTGTAAATCTCCTCTTCTTTGATTTAGTGGAACTTTTCGATTGCTGCCCGTAGACCTAAATTTCCACCAAACCACATAAAATTCTAATGTCTTCTCTCTGGATACTTGATTTGATTTTATTTTGATTGCTTCCATCGGTTTGAAGTTGATTTTACACAACAAAATTTATATATATATATATATATAGTATGTTAAAAGGATAGATATAAATATGATAGCAGTCTCACAAAGTCAATATTTTGAGAATCCCTAGGGCCCCTAAAACACATGAACCTGTCCAATTCCTGAATTTAAGAGGCCCATTGAGTTAAGAATTTCCTTAGTTTTCTTTAAGGTAAATTTTTTAATTTGGTGGCCATTGCAAATGATTCTCGAATTGCATCCAAACAATGGCAATCTTATAATATGAGCCAACTCTTCATTGCATTGATTCTGGGAGAAAATTATGCATTCAAACAATGTTAATCTTGTTAAAATAAGAGAATCTTTTGACTCCACTGATTCTAGAGAAAAATCATCCATCCAGAACATGCTCCCAAAGAGTTTACCTTTGGGAATTTGTACTATTTGGAGTAGAGTGGGGTTGATCAATTAGTCCACCCAACATGTTTGTCGATCCAATACAGTCTAAAACCCTTAAATAATTTATGCTGTAACATATTTTTATCGCCGTAGTCATCATCATTAAAGTCAAAATATCATTATTTGATGTCAGGTTTTTTAAGTTTTAGTTTTCAATTTGACTCCATTATAAATCATGCTATTATTTATCTTACTATTTATTGTTTCTTCTATTCGGATTTAGTTTTGGTTGGTCTACCTCCACTACCATTACTTACAACTTGTAAACTCTCATCATTTTTTATTAGGGTTTGTCTCTGGTCTTTTTCTTCTCGATATTCGAATCATTTCAACTGGTTTTTTTTCTTTAATTTGTTCTCTGTTGAGAGTATCTTTAAACTATAATACGTCTTTATTAATTCTATTAAAAAAAAAAGCAAAATGCTAATTAAGATATATATTATCTTTAATACATTCACATTGCATTTAATAATCTTAAAATATTTAATGTGGGGAAACAATTATCCTTTACAAGTTGAAACTACCAAATCACAAACAACAAATCAATGCCCCCTAAATCACAACACCCTGGTTAAGGTCACACCAAGCTTTGCTTTTTGAATTTTTTTTTTCCTCTCTTTTACAAATATGAGAAGAGAAGGAAAGAAGAGACAGAGGAAAAAGAAACAGTAGAGAGTCAGAGTTGGTGTTGCCATGGGTAGAAACTAGAAAGTACAGAGAGAGTTTGATGAGGGAAGATGGGCCCCATTTGTATAGAAGAGGGTAGAACAAGTGAAGCAGTGTAGGCATGTGCAGAGATTGATTGGAGGGTAGAGGACCCATACCCATGTGAGGCTGTTTCCATGTCTTTGCTCACTGAAATCCATGCCATGTGCATCCCCCTTTTTAATCACCACAGTATTCCAACCTACAGTCCCTCTAAATCTCCAACCTACCTTCGTATTATTGCTTCATCAGAATTAAAGATATCATTATCTCTAAATACACCCTTGATAAAGATTAGAGTTGAATTAGGTTTGAGAAGGACTGAGTTTTAAACACCGATTTAATCCAGTATTCTACTTAAACAACCTGGTCAAGCTGGGTTTGGTTCAGTTTGACCTGTGGTCGACTTGTAAGTTGATGATGTTCGAGAGACCACAGTTTTTAAATCAAGAATAGGAACATGACTCAGTTAATTATTGGATCGAGTCAACCAGGCAACTTGGTGGGTCAACCAAACAGGTTAGATCAGATTTTGTAAATGTTTTTATCTTTTATGTGGACTCAACAATTACCAGTTTGACTTATGCAAGTGAGTTAGTGAGCCAACTAAGTGTGCCTTTTCTCTCGGTCCAGAATGCTATTGATTTGATCCAGTCCTTTCGTTCGTCCTTATTTGAACCGAGGAGCAATCGATTCAATGTGGATGGGCGACTCATTATCCGCCTGACCAGCTAAATGCTATGGCTCCGTTCTCCAAATATAAATGTTTGGATGCGATCAAATTGGAATAGAAGTTGGCATTGAGAAGGGCAGGGCCGGCCCTAGCTTAAGATCATATCGGCGGCCGTCTAAGGCTCCTCTAATTTGACTAATGGCTTAGGACCTCCACCATGCACTTTCTTTAGGACCTACGGCCTCCACTAGTGTACTAGGTTTCGAGCCCCTGAAATTTCAGGGCCTGTCCTAGAGAAGGGGATTGTGGAAGAATCCTCAACACTGCGTTTAAAGCACCTACTATACCTCTTATCCTTCCTCTTTCATGTGTGAAGGAAGATGTTGTAGCCGCCCTTTGTTTCTCCCTGACCAACCCTAAGGGATATTAGCCACAAGTTGTGACTCTAGTAGCCCCAGCCTTCTCGATCCCGTTGGTGCGGCCAACCTCATCTTGAAGGTTCAACCAAGTGAACCTTATCTGGAAGGTTCACAATTGGTAGGTCTCTGTCCAAAAGTTGCAATTATTTTATTAGGACTCATTTAGATTTATCTTAAAAAATTAAACATTACTCAAAAATCATATTAGTTAATAAATCACCAAAATGAAGCTACTCTTCCTAAATAATTGTGAAAACTTTAACAAGATAACCAGAATAGTTATGTTCATAAGTCATACACTATCTAGAACTGCATAAGCACATTCAGAATTATTAATATTTATTCTTTAATTCTAATAATTAACAATTTATGTATAGTCTAACTTAGTTGACTTGGCCGAACTAATCTACTAGTAACTAGTCTTAGCTTAGAAGTCAAGAACACCTAGTTTGATCCTAAGGTGTAAAAAAAGGCCGATACATATCAACCTCGAGGATGTTGATATGTATCTGTAGACACATACCATATTGGTCGTACATCCATAGTATCAGTTGATAGTTGATACGATCGATAAAGTGACCTATTAGTTATCGCCAATGCTAGCTTTTTTATTTTTTATTTTTTAAAATCGGACAAAACTATTTTTTGAATTTAAAAATATTTAAAAACAAGTTATTCAAGTTTCAAGTTATTTTGAATTCTTTCATTAATTTTTACCATTTTGAGTTATTTTCATTTATTTTTTGACTTTCGACTCTAAGATAATCTCAAATTTCAAGTTTCTTACAAAAATAATTATATAAAATATGGAATTCAATGGAGAAGTGTTAAGTCAATCACGTAGTTTGTTCTTTGTAGGGTGTCTATGTGATTTTCTATGATTTTTCTGAAAATTTTGATAAAAGCCGGGTTTTCTAAAATACTTTCCATTTTCGAGTCTCTTGCGGAAAAAAACCTTTGAGATGATAGACAAATGTTTCTACAATTAAACGAAGAGGCCTTAACGTGATTCATATAGTTTTTAAGGCCTTTGTGTAATTTTTTTAATCTTCCTACATTTTTATGAAACTCAAAAAAATTTACAATAAAAAAAATGAGTTTTAATAGAAGATACATTTCACTAGGGGATGCTTGAGAACATGAAGTTCATATACGTGTTTCATCATGTTGGCTTCATTCTTTATAAGATTTTTAGACATGTTCACTTTTTTACGACATATCTAAATTTCAACTTCAATGGGTCTCAAACTCTATAAAAATGACCGATATTGTATAGAAAAATATGCTTAGCCCTATTATTCTCTTATTTTTCTGTATTTTTTCCAAAATAAAAAATAAAAAAATAGAAGAGAGGGCTGTATCTCTGATACCATAGTATGGGTGACACGTATTGGTGGCCCCTCATTTTAAACCACTAGTTTGATCCTATCTAGTGATTAGGGATATGAGAGGGTTCGGTCAGCTTGGTGAGTCAACAGACAACTCGACCGAATAGTTTGGTCCATCCAGTAGATATACCAAATTGTCATATAAGTAAATGGAGAATCTAATATCTATTTGGCTGATATTTGAATCTAATATCTAACTGGATTCACAGGCTTCTAAATTCTGACTAAATTGTAGATTTAAAAACTATGGATCTGGGCTTTCGTAGCATGTTTTGACCCACTCAAACGGGCCGAGTCCGAGTGCACAGGCTTTTATCATGATGCATGTTTTTAAGGCCATTAACTTACCTATTCATTAGGCTAAATACTATAGTTCAGGGGTGAAAACTTCGGCCTGGCCGATATGTCAGCCAATAAATTTCTCTTTCCTTTTTTGTTTTTTCTTTTTTCAAAAATCGGTATTTTTTTATTATTTTATTTTTCTGAATTAAAAAATATAAAAAAACCAAAAAAAAAAACTCTTTTTTTTTTAAAAAAAAAAATTGAAAAAGTACATATCGGCCGATATCTGGTCCGATATTGGTCCGATATCGGCCGATATTTCGACCCAGGCCCACCATTGTTTTGATTTTTTTTTTTTAATAAAAAAAAAACAGACCGCTATTAATCATCTCGGCCGATATATATCGGCTAAGAAGTAGTTCGCACGGCCGATACAATACATATTGGCTGATATCGATTGGTACTGAAAAACTGATATATATCGGCCAATACGTTTCATATCGGCCGATATCTGTACCCGTGCTATAGTTAGATGGATAATTAGGATCAGAGTGGACCTACTTGCTTTCTAAATCTCTAAGATGGCGTGGTCCAGATTTATTCACAAAAAATAGACTTAAATACCTGCCACTATAGATTTGGACAAGGATTTTAGGTCTATGTTCTTGATCTGGGTCTGAATGTTAATATCAACAAAAAAATGTATGGGCTTGGAAAAGGCATGTACAACGAAGCAGGAATTGAGTGTCAAGTCAGGTGTTCATGGGCCTGGCTAAAGGTTGCCTGGCCTAGCCTGTTAGTAATTGGGCCGCATACAGGGAAGTAAATAAACCTAGGCATATAAATGGACCCAAATCTAGCCTGCCAGACTGAGTCTGGACCGGATCCAGTAAGAAAAGAGTCTGGATCTGAACGGCCCAGTAAAACAAATTCTGTTCCAATTTGGTCCGGCCCGTCCAATAATCTTAATAAACTGTCTGAAAGCCCATTAAGGATCCTACTGTCCATTTCACCCATCTAATAGCCCAAGTTACTGCTGTCAGGCCCAACATGAATTTATTACCCAAATTTTTATGCAACCAGGCCCAATATCCATTTTTTAACCTAAAATTTTATACTACCAGGCCCAACATCTATTTTTAACCAAAGATTTTGTACTACCAGGCCCAATACCCATTTTTAAAATAAATGTTTATTTTATCAGGCCCAATATCCATTTTTAAACGAATTTTTTTTACCCAAGACCTTAATACACTCACTATCCGTTTAGAATTTTATCATTTCAACCTAATACAATATTTCACCTATATCACACTTAGTGAATTTTCAAACTTACAAAACATTTGGTATAAAATTAAGGTAAAAAATCTAAAAAAAAGGCTATATTAGATCTGAAAAGATAAAAGTTTAAATTGGACTTATTACCCTTAATACAAAAAAAAAAAATAACAAATAAGAAAGTGCATTTAAACAAAATATTGGTTGTGATCTTTTCCAATTTGTCTCTCTTCCTCTACTGTGGCCTCTTATTGGTGGATCTCTTTCATGATGAACTTCCAAAATCAGGCTTAATATTTATAAACTAATTTTAGACCTAAGAAAGCATGAGTAAGAAAAAACATTAATGATGCGGTATATGAAAAATAACAAGAGAAGAGACAAGGTACAAGAGACTTGTAAAGACATACACATCAATACCCCGAGAACCATCAATGCCCCGAGTATGACCAGCGTGTACAAACCCAACACCAATGCAACAAAAATAAACCAACACACTCATAAGACATCAATCATGGCTATTAATCTCTCAATGTCTGACTTGGCTAGAAAGTCCGCCATTCCATTAGCAAATCTCTTAACATGCTTGAAGGTCATACACAACTTCGAACACGAACTCTGAATTTCTCTCACCACTGGTATCAGTTTCCTGGGCTTTTCCTCCCAATTGCCCATCTAACTGCATTCATTGAATATCCCTTTATAATCAGCTCACCTAACCTGTGTGACTAACCAATAGGGTTAAGGTTTTCCTAATTTCTAATGGTTTTAAAGTCTAAGCTAAGTTAGAAGATGAACATGCAAATATGCATGCAAATTCATTTGGATTAATAGAACATGCATGTAGATTCAAGTTCATGAATGATGCAAACCAAGGTAGTGTCAAAAACCGTCCTTGACTCGCACAGGAAAATTGCGTTCCAATGATCTTGTGGTCATGGAACACCTGAACCAATTGAGCACTTCAATTGGATTTTTTTGCCGAAAGACAACGTTAACGACATTCTTAGGTGAGTAAATCCCAAAGAACTCAATGTTCTTATGGTTTGAATTAAAATAGAAAATGCAATTCCCAAGTGGAAAAATAGAATTAAAGATAGCATAAGCAAATGGAAAATGAAATTTAGAACCTTAATTCAACATAAGCAAGCATAGCTTCTGTTGGTCTAAAAGTTAAATTTACATCTCCTGAGTTAGGCTGAGTTGTCAATTTTGTGGTTGAATCCAACTGTTAATTTTGTGACTGATTCCAACTGTATCTTGAATGTTGTCTATGAAAGACTGATAAAGTCAAATCAAGCTTGAAGTCCAGGAACAGTGAATATTGGAAGGCAACGCACCAAATTTGGACAAACTCCATGAATGTAAACCAATACAGGTAAATTGGACCTTAGGATTGACCTAAAAATCTTAGAATCTTTGGATAAAATTGGTAGGCTTTTAACTAGATTTCTAAAGGTAGTGTTGTCCAAATGGAGAAGCTCTTAAAGCTTATCAAATGTCTTCATCTTTGTGTTGCTCATGCAATCTTGAAATTGTTCAAATACAGTTAAACCCAAATAATTGTATAGAGCACTCAAAGAGCTTTTCTAAAAGTCCAAGACCATCCAAATCTATCTTGTAAAGCTCAAGTTATGAGCGTTTAAATGAAATGGTGCAAAACAATTTTATCATGAATCTACCCTGTCTTGGAGAGCTCGTTTGAACTATCAAATGAATTCCAAAATTTATGAAATTTTATGAGTAGATATAAATTCAAAGAACTTTCCAGAAAGTCTAAGCTCACACAAATATGGGTTGTGTAGTAAAATGGTGCAAAAAAGGCAAAACGAAGTGATTCTTAAGTAGGATGAAATTTACCCCCACTTGGAGTGTGTATCTGGGGTATTAAATGATCTCCAAATTTGATGAAGTTTCTTTCATTAGATATTTCTCTCAAATACATTTCCAACGAGCATAAAAACACTCAAATTCGAGCTATGTAACTCAAGATATGCTCATTTTGGTGTAAAGGTATGAAACACTCAAACCTAGAGTGGGCCGCCACTCCTGGAGATAGGCTCACTGCTCTTTGAGGAGAGGCTCGCTGGTCTTGCACAGAATTGTCATATTTTTGTACTAATTAGGACAGGCTCATCGCTCCTTGAGGATAAACTTGCTGGTCTTGTGCTGAACTATCATGTTTTAGTTCCAGTTAAGATAGGTTCGCCGCTCCTTAAGGAGAGGTTAGCCAGTATTGCACATAAAGTCAGATTTGAGGTTTTTCATTGGATTTTCAACGACTATTTCTTCTCATAAATGCACCCCAACAGCTATATCTTTAAAATGTTATAATTACATGACAATGGGGCATTCTAAAAGATGATTCTCCTAGAACAAAAATCTCTCCAAACACTCTTAAGAGCCCAAATCTTCTAAGTTAAATCCATTAGCTCTTATCTCACTCTTGTTCACAATCAACGCATTTATAAGGCATATCTTGAGCATTAAATGCTATCTTTTGATTGTGCAAGTTGAGAATATTCTCCTAGAATAGTTTGTTCGTATAGGAAGTCCCTATCTACCCTAGACCTCTTCATTTCATCTAGGTTGAGCATCATTGGAGCAACTATATGAAGCAAAGAAGAAGAGGAACTTCAAGAATGCAAGAAGGTCAAGTCACTCGACAAGAGCCAAGCGTTTTTGGTAATTCTCAAGCACTACTTTACTTTCTATCATTTGTGGGAATTTGTAAAGGGTTAATGTAACCCTAAGTTAAATCCAAGAAAGGTGTTTTCTTGGTGTGTTGGTTCGATCTTCACCCTTAAAAAAAATCAAAAGTTGTACTGATTTGATCTCTACTCTTGAAATAGATCAAATATTGTAATAAGTTTCTTCTCCACCCTTGAAGGAGAAAGTTAGTGGATCTTCAAATGGTGTACTTGAGGCAGTGGACGTATGCTAGGTTCCCAAACTATGTAAAAATCTTTGAGTTAAACTTTCCATCTCTTCTCACCTCCTCACCTTATTTTGTGCACAAGTAATTTGGTGGAATATTTATTGTTGAGCTTTTATTTGGGTTTACACTTATCTTCATGGTGGATTGTAAAACTCACAATTGGACATTAAAATTGGTTAATTGCATTAAGACCAATCATTAATTGACCAATATCTTAAAGAAAATTAAAATTCCACTATAGTCTTATTCAGCCCCCTCTAGAAATATTCTTGACATTGGCCTAATTACTTAACATATTCAAATTAGGGCACTTACGTGATAAAAGTGAGACTTCTCCCAAACTTGAGGACTTTTCCTTTTCAATTCTTTCTAAAATTTACAAGACTTGACCTTCCTATGGGTGTGCCTTGAATAGCCACCAAAGGAATTTATTTATACATGCAGAATTTGACCTAACCAACTAGGAACCATGGATAGTTGACTCAATCATGGCCATGGCGTGTGGACTCAAGCAACAATTCAAATTCAAATTTCAAATTTTAAATTTTAAATTCAAAACTAACCAACAAAAAATTGCAAACTGAATTACATCCAATCAAAATAAATAAATAAGAACACAAAGATAACTTGCGACTCTAGCATCCCACACATCCAAGGTGCTTGCAAGAGTTGGAGTTCGACTTTAGCGGAATTTGAAACTCAAAGTTAAAATTTAAACCTCAAAACTCGAAATTCAAACTTGCTTTCATCTTTCAAATTCATGTGGAGTGTGACTCCTTGGTGATTCGTCCATGGAGAGAATTTTTAGAGTTGGTAGCGATCAAAGGATGCAAGGAGAGTGAAATTAGAGAGAAGCTCGGTTTAGACTCCTTGGACGTGTGGGATGCGGCTCTAGCATCCCACACGTCCAAGGTGCTTGCAAGAGTTGGAGTTCGACTTTAGCGGAATTTGAAACTCAAAATTAAAATTCAAAATTTAAACATCAAAACTCGAAATTCAAACTTGCTTGGTGAGAGTCTTTCGTCTTCCAAATTCATGTGGAGTGTGATTCCTTGGTGATTTGTTCATGGAGAGAATTTTTAGAGGTGGCGGCAATCAAAGGATGCATGGAGAGTGAAATTAGTGAGAAGCTCGGTTTAGACTCCTTTTGACACATGTTGACAAAAAATGTCGTAACTTGGGCTATATGGGTCGGAATCAGCTGAACTTGGGTTCGTTGATATTTGAATAAGATTTCCAATGTAGAAATTTCATCAAAATTCGATGTCGTTTGATAGCTCAAAATTTCTCTTCAAATTATTGCTATGTTTCTACCAGTTAGAAACTTAGCTAGATTTTTGACAAGTGGCGCCTCTTCATGCTTCACACAAATTCTTTCCTTCCATTAGAGTTTTGAATGTGCAAACCTCTCTGACAGGTGTCCATTAAGCTCTCAAGTGGGCCCCATACATAATGGTGGGGCACTCTTACACAAAAGCTATCAACGGATAGCTTTCATTAGCCGATTTCTTCCAATGCTTACCACAATCAAAGATAAAGTTCTATTCTTTCTCATTTCTGGGTGTGATGTCCACATAAGATCCTCCCTACCCCAAAAAAACTCATCCTCGAGTTTAGGAGGTGGTGCAACCTCATCATTGGTGGTCTTTTACAACTTCTCCGCAACACACTATGCTGTAAGTCATGACCATCCCATGAGATTCTCGCACCTGTGGTAACTTCACCACTTGCTTGCAGTGAGGAAATGCTAGGCGTGGTGAATGCATGCCTGCTTGAGTGGCTCTCCCATACAAGATCAATGTAGGTCTGAGTAATGTTGTCTGAGTCTACTAGAAGTCCCTCATCTGTTGCTCCCAACAAAAGAACCTACACTGGCCACTCCCTGTTAAGGTTGCCCTCAATATCTGTTGATTGCCCGTCCTTTTCAAAGGATTCATGATTCTGGCCTGGTTGTTCACACACTAACTCCAAGAGTCCAACTCTCATGGATGTTGTACTTGTTGACTCTTGTGACTCTTCATCTTTAGTTGGGTTCACCCTACATGCTATCTTGTTGGGTAGTGTTGTGCCTGACATGATATCTATGAAATATTGTGTATCTCGCATTTTTGCAAGTCTTGCTGGGAGCTCCTCGAAGAATACATCTGCAAACTATATCATAATAGGCTATAATCAGGGAGGGATGTAATTGTCGATGCTTTCCTCTTATGTTACAAAGGCATACAATTCACCTTTTTCATTCTCTACCTCCCTTTTCAACTCTTAAGGGGTGACTAAGATAGTTTCAACCTTACTTGGTTTCACCTTCTCCAAGTTCTTCAAAGGACCCAAAACATACATGCTACCATCTTTGAAGAAAGAATACAAGTTCTTACGTCCGTGGTGTCCAGCATCCCCATCATATTGCGAAAGCCTTCCCAACAATAAATGACAAGTGTCCATGGGTACAACATAGCACGAAATGTCATTGTAATACTTGCCAACAAAAAATGGAACTAGGCACTTGTTTTTAACAGTTACCTCATTACTCTCTTTGAACCAAGAATCTAGTAGGGTTGAGGGTGCCTTAGTGATCTTAGGTTATGCTTATCAACCACTACTTGGACCACAATGTTACAACTACCCCACTATTAATAACTTTATCGCATACATTGCCACCAATGGTGTAGTTGGAGTGAAAGATGTTCGTCTATAGCCAGTCATCCTTTAGTTGTTCCTTTGGGGCTATGAGGGAGCACTGGATCATGAGGTTGTTGCCCGAATCCCCATAGGTAATACATTCCACAATGAAGGTGTCACTGGAATCTTCTTCGTCGATTGCTGCATCACTGTCTTCGTGCACTAGGTTTACTTGTTGGTTCAGACACTCCAAAGCCATAAGACCTAGGCCGTTGCACCTGAAGCACTTTACCTTGCTCTTACCAGTCTGATCCAAGGTTGAAAGTTGCATAGCCGCTTTCGGTGCATTCCTAAAAGATGAACCCCTTTATGTTGAGGACTTAGGCTCCACAGGTCTACCGTTTTTCAATGGGCTAGTTCAGCCTTTCCTTCTCTCGTTCCTCTCGAACTAGACTGCTATTCTGTAGGTGTTGACCAGATCATGGAAATCGAAAGCTGGCATGGCATCTTAAATAGAATGTCGGAGACGATCGATGTGTAAACATATATTTCCCTTGTATTCATTCACGTATATACACAGTATATATATAGTTTACAAAGAGTATCTACCAATAAGGAATACACACACAGATGGTTGATAAATCGTTGACCATCCCATGATTATCGGTGAGGATAATCACGGGTCCCTTGATTATCTCTAATAGCCCCCCTCAAGCCCAACTCGCCATCAACGAGATTGAGCTTGCTACGAAGGGACAAAAAATGAGGGGATGATAGACCTTTCATGAAGATGTTAGCCAATTGGTCCTTGGTTGAGATAATTTTGACCACAAGTTGTTTACGAGCAACCATATCTCGAACAAAGTGAAAGTCAATCTCAACATGCTTTGTACGAGCGTGAAAAACTGGGTTGGCTGTGAGATAAGTAGCACCAATATTATCACACCAAATAGTAGGAGGACCAGGGAGGCACACATGTAACTCCCCAAGAAGAGAGAGTAACCATGTGAACTCAGTGGAGGCAGAGGCTACGGCCTGATATTCAGCTTCAGTACTAGAATGGGCAACAATTTGTTGTTTCTTAGAATTCCAAAAGATCAGATTGTTGTTGAGAAAGATAGCAAAATCACCAGTCGATCACCGATCATCAGGGTAACCCGCCCAATCAGCATCAGAGAAGACAGACAAACATAATGGAGAAGAGCGATGAAACTGTAACCCATAGGAAAGAGTCTGTTTAAGGTACCGAAGGATGCGTTTGACAAATGCCCAATGCTCGGTAGAGGGTCGATGCATAAACTGACATGCCTTGTTCACAGCAAAAACAATATCAAGACGCGTGAGAGTCAAATACTGTAAGCCTCCAACAATACTCTGATAGAGGGTAGCATCTGGTAATGGATCGCCAGAATGTCGTGATAAAGAAGTGGACGAGGCAACACGAGACTTCACAGGTTTTGAATCATGCATATTAGAATGGGAGAGCAGATCACGAACATAATGTCGTTGGGAGAGTAGAACGCCGGTCTGCGTGTGACATACCTCAATATCCAGAAAATGATGAAGACGACCAAGGTCTTCGAGTGAAAATTCGCGTCCCAGTAGGGAGATAAGATCAGTAATCTTGGAAGAAGAGTTACTCGTAATCAGAATGTCATCCACATACACCAGGAGAAATAAGAGAATATCATTATGACGGTAGATGAATAACGAAGCGTCAGTTTTGGAACTAGTAAAGTCCAAACTGAGTTAAAAATCACTGATTCGCCGAAACCATACTCGAGGAGACTGTTTGAGGCCATAGATGGACTTCAAGAGTTGGCACACATGCGTAGGATGAGTAGAATCCACAAAACCAGGTGGTTGACTCATATAAACATCTTCGTCAAGATGACCATGAAGAAATGCATTATTGACATTAAGCTAATGAAGAGACCAACCATGTGAAACTGCAAAAGCAAGAACCAATTGGATAGTGGTAAACTTAACCACAGGACTAAAGGTGTCATGATAATCAACGCAAGTTGATTGTACCCTTTAGCAATAAGGTGCGCCTTGTGTCGAGCAATCGACCCGTCGGCATGTCGTTTAAGGGTGAAAACCCACTTACAACCAAGAACGTTCATAGAGGGTTGACGTGGAACAAAAAGCCAAGTACCCTGGTGAATGAGAGCATTAAGTTCTGTACTCATAGCAGCACGCCAAACCGAAAAGTTCACAGCAGAAGAGACACAGGAGGGAACCATCTCTGAGTCGTCAGAGGAGGGCAAAGCATATTTAGTAACAGTCAAGGCTTTGCGCTTAATAATACCAGACTTAGCACGCGTCTGCATAGGATGAAGAGAAGTGGAAGACGGAGCAAACAAAGAGTTTCAGAAGAAACACCAGGATGGGAGTCAGTAGGATGAGGTGCAGATCCGATAGATGGCGGAGAGTCCTGGGCAGGCGAAGTAGGAGTGGAGCTAATAAAGGTGCAGACGCAGGTGATACCACAGGAGGAGACGTCAGTGGGGACACCGTCGTGGGCGTAACTGGAGGAGCACGTGAGTGCTCAACCATAGCATCATGTGGTACAGCGGAAGAACTGGGCGGCTGTAAAGTAGCAAAAAGAACTGGTACAGGAAGGGACACAGAAGAATGTGTTGCCTCAGACGAAGAAGGAGAACCTATAAAAGGGAAAATGTTTTCGTAAAAAACCACATGGCGTGTTATAATAACTTTCTGAGTGGCAGGATGATAACACTTGTAGCCATGATGAAGAGTACTGTATCCCAAAAATATGCACATGACAGAGCAATGGTCCATTTTGTGACGATTATAAGGTCGCATATACGGGTAACAAGTACAACCGAAAACCCGAAATAATGAATAGTCAGGTCGTTGACCAAATAAAACCTCTAGTGGAGAACGATACTACAAGACAGGAGTAGGGAGACGGTTGATCAGATAAATAGCCGTCTTAAAGGCATGGTTCCAAAAGGCCTGAGGTACATGGGCATGAGCCATTAAGGTAAGACCGGTCTCCACAATATGACGATGCTTGCGCTCAACAGAACCATTTTGCTCATGTGTATGAGGACATGATACTCTGTGAAGAATCCCACTTTGCGATAGATAAGGTAACCGTTGATATTCACCACCCCAATCAGTCTAAATCACCTTGATAGGACGATTAAAATATTTTTCCACAAATCGGTGAAAGCATACAAATGTATCAAAAACATCAGATTTAGCAACAAGTGGAAATATCCAACAAAATTTCGAATAATCATCAACAAAAACCACATAAAACTTATGTCCATCAACAGATCTAGTAGGAACTGGGCCCCATACATCAGAAAATAGAAGATCTAATGGTGCAGACGATGTAGAAGGAGAGCTGGAAAAAGGTAGCTTGTGACTTTTCCCAAACTGGCACGCAGCGCACACCTCCGGACCGTTATTATGAAGAGTAAAAGGTAACTTTGCTATGGAAATAATCTGTCTAACAATATGGGTAGAGGGATGACCCATGCGAGAATGCCACCGTTCAAGAGATGCACGTACGCCAAGAAACGCTATAGGAGACGAAGCTGAGTGTGGTGAGCAATGTAGCATGAGCTGATATAGTCCCTTCTTACTCGATCCTTGAGTTAGAATTGTCCCTGTTGTGCGATCCTTAATATAGAAACAGTTAGGGAGAAATTCAAAAAAACACATTATTATCACGAGTAAACTGATTGACGGATAATAAGTTGCGCGAAATAGACAGAACATGTAAAATATCACCAAGATGAAAAGATCTATCATTGTTGGAAAGCATAGTAGAAGAACCAGTATGGTGAATAGGCAAACCTGCACCGTTACCCACTATTAGGTGATCTGGACCAGAATAATCTGAATGTAAAGAAAGGTTGCTGAGATTCGCCTTAACATGATGAGAAGCACCGGAGTCAGGAAACCAACTATTATCAAATGGAGGCGAGACAGAAACAGCGTAGGCAGCGGTGGATTCCAGAGGTTGGAAGGCAATGTTGAAACGTTGTAGACAGCTGCAAGGCTGTGTGACCAATTCGGTTGCAAACCTCACAGATGAGACAAGACGAGCGTCCAGGTTAAGTGTCCGAAGAATGATCAGTCGAAGAAGAAGACTGCACATGACGTCCCCGAGAACGACCACCACCAGGCCCCCTAGAGAGAGGGGGATGAGAGGGAGAACCTCGCGGAGATGGGCGGAAATAGTGTGCCAGCTGCCTAGTGGAAGTGTTTGCTTGTGGAGCGGGCATGTCGAGCGGAACAACCTCATGTGCAAGGCAAAGTTCGTGACTGTAAAGAAGCCCTGTAGGTCAAAGAAGGATACAGGCTCAACTCGAGTACTAATGGCAATGACAAAAGTGGAATAGGCCGGACCAAGACCACCCAGAGTACGTAGGACAAGATCATCATCAGTGACATGGTGAGCGGCCGCCACAAGACTATCAGCAAGGGACTTGATAGAAGTAAGATATTGCAGTATAGAAGAAGTGCCCTTTTGAATGTGTAAAAGTTGGAGGTGAAGTTGCATAACACGCGTCGGAGAATGAGACGAAAAAGACCGCTCCAACTGAAGTCAGGCAGCGCGAGCCGTGGGAACACCAACCAATTGAGCTTGAATTGGTTCGTGAGGGTAGAGAGCAGACACCCAAGTAGAAGCTGATCATTCTATTGCTAAGTGAGAAACTCAGGGTTGATCTGTGTAGAGGAGGAAGTTTCGACTTTAGGATCGACAAGCAAAACCTGTGGTGGGGTAGATAGTGTTCCATCAACGTACCCAATGACATTGTAGCCGCAGAGAAAGGGCAATAGTTAAGATTTCCAAATCAGATAATTATCTAGAGTCAATCGCACTGTAATAAAGTGCTGAAGTTGCGAAGATAGATTGGGCAGGGTGGCCATGTCAATGGATGAACTGTAGCAGCCCAGAAGAAAATAAGAAACAAGTGAAGCCCCAGTAACCGCACCAAACCCAACGCCCAACGGCAAGTGGACGGAGCGTGAGGGGCTGGAAATAAAAACAAAAACGACATGCTAGTCGAATCGTCGCTGATCAAAGTAGCAGCAGCAGTCGGCGGAACAGAGATCTCTGAGCCGCGGTAATCAACCCAACGGCCAACGGCAAGGGGAAGATGTGCTAGAGCTGGACAACCAAGGAAGCCGAAGAAGACTCTGTCAGATCGGCACAGATAGAGGCCGACAGTGTTGCAGAAGACAAGAGGAGCGCAGAGCTTGAAGAAGGGCTGCGGTGTTCAAACTGCAGAGACGCCGGATACAGATCTGGTTGGGGAATCCTGCGATGCACAAACAACAATAGAGCCCCTTTCTGTTTGGCTGGTGCTGTCGGAAGCACGGAAGCAGATCGGAACTGCTGAATGCTCAGATTTGCAATGGAGAACAAATCTGAAAAAGGGGAACGAGATCGGTAGAAAGCGGAAGCAGAGGCACAGGGGAGGCGCAGGTCTGGGTATCAGCGTCGTGTTCTTCCTAGACTCAGCAAGGAAGAAGATGGAGATCCACTGGTGGTCGGTTGTGGTGTGGTGCGGCAAAGATACCAGATCTACAGCAAATCTGATGGGGTTTCGAGATCAGGATCGACGAGAAAACCAATCAGGATAAGAAAACCCGTAAACTACTGATACCATGTAAACGTATATTTCCCTTGTATTCATTCACATATATACACAGTATATATAGAGTTTACAAAGAGTATCTACCAATAAGGAATACACACATAGATGGTTGATAAATTGTTGACCATCCCATGATTATCGATGAGGATAATCACGGGTCCCTTGATTATCGCTAATGCGATGAACCCTGAAACACTGAGCTGTTTAGACTCGACCAAGTTGTTGAGAGCAAGGAGCAAGTTGAATTCCTCGACGGACTCTACAACTGTCCTGCTTCCCTATCTGATTCTTTATAGTCTATGGAACAATTCTTGTGTATAGTTAGAAGGAAGGAATGCTTTATACATTAATTTTTTCAATTTGTCCCAAGATTGGATCTTTCCTTTACCCATGGTTTGTCTATCAGTTTTGATTCTTTTGTACCAGGATAAAGCCCTTTCCTTTAGCTTAATAACAACTAACTTTACACGCTTACCTTTGGATACATTTCAACAGTCAAATACATTATCAACAACTTCTACCCAATAAAAAAAGTCATCACCAATCATAATTTCCGAAAACTTGGGAATCTTGAGATTCATGTCTAAGAAATTGTCTTCTCTGATTTATCGTCTTCTTGGTCATGTATCAACGTCCTCGGTCAGAATCGTCCTCTGAAGGCTCATGGAGTGCAGCTTTGGAGGCTCTAGACTTGACAAAAGGTGAGTTGTGTTGTTAACGGATGTCTCTATTGCATATTTGCTTATAATCGAACCAATTGTCTAGGCATGGCTTCAAACATGCCCCTGAGTTCACAAACTCTGTTCTCAAGGACTTATCGCGATCATCACCAAATGACTTTTGTTCATGGTGGCTTTGATCGGAATGAGACCGTCATCATCTCTACCCACTGGTTGCGTCTATCATATCCTCCCACCATTGATGTATGAGGAAAAATTAGGCTCTTTTCCAATTAAATGAGAAGGCTTGCAAAAAGAAAAAAAAACATCGTCTCTCAAACACACAATAAAAGAATGCATAAATAGAGCAAATTGTATGCCAAAACAAAGGGTTTTAGGAAACAAGCTTTAATGACCAACTGATGCAAACTAATGTGTGTAAAAAATCATCCTTGACTCACACATGATAATTGGGTTCCAATGATCTTGCGGTCGTGGAACACCTGAACCAATTGAGCACCTCAATTGGGTTCCTTGCCAAAAGATAACAATAACACAATCTTAGGTAAGCAAGTCCCAATGAATTCTATGTTCTTATGGTTTGAATTAAAATAAAAAATGCAATTCCTAAGTGGAAAATGGAAACCAAGAGAGTAGAAATAAATGGAAAATGCACTTTTACTTTTGATACAACCATAAGAACATAGAGTTCTTTGGGGGACTTATTTGCCTAAGGCTGTTATAAACATTACCTTTGGCAAGGAATCCATTTAAGGTATTTAATTGGTTCGGGTGTTCCACAACTGCAATATTGTTGAGACCCAATTTTCCTGCTCGAGTCAAGGAGGGTTTTTTACACCACCTTAGTTTGCATGATGCATCATGGTACAAATAATACAGTGGTGATTTAAATGAACAAAGTTCTCAAACTTCTACTTGGAATGAAAGAGAAAGTCCATAAAAAAATGTCACAACCAAATTCTATTAGAAACCTAACTTCGTATAAATAGACAAAAAAAGAAGACAGAATCAAGGGAAAAGGGATGGAGAAGCAGAACCAAAAGGGATATTCAAATTCAATAAGAAAGAAGAACAATGTCCATTTATAGTAATCAAGAATGACTTCTTTAGCATTTACAAACATTAAGCAAACATAAAGCCTAAAATCCACTAGTATAAAAATAAAGCATGTATAAAATTAATAAAAAGGAAACAAATGAACGCATCAGAGCATAATAATGCCAAACAAACATCATTGACATCGATATGCTTAACAAGTCACGAAAATCCTTCCTGAAATTAATGTCAATAATAAAAAGCACTACATTCTTAAAACCTTATAAAAAGAAATCAAACTCAAACACCTCAAATTTCAATTTTTTTTCACCTTTTGAAATTGGAGATAACATCAAGACCCAACTTTGGGGAAAAAAGAAATAGAAGTTAAAGGCCAAGTCTAGATGGATGTGAATGTTCTAACTAGATTATACGACTAGTGATGAACATATTCTACTTTGAAATGGAGTATTCTCTTTTGCAAAATTCCATTCGACATCTTCTTTAGGAACTCATATCATTCGAATTACTGGACCAAAATGAGCAAAGTCATTTTCAGTAGGCACATAAGTTCCTGTTAAACTTTGTCTTTTATAAATAGGGTGATTAATTCTAGTATCAAAATTCTTATAAGTTTTTTGTTCCATTTCTTCCTTTTCACCTTGGTCTACTACTTCTTCTAGTTTAAAACTTTTTCCGGAATCAACATAACCAGCAAAACTCTTTCTGGCTTTGTCGAATTTTCTTCTAAAATTTACTTCTATATTACCATTTGGTAATTTGACTATGTTTTGTAAATCATCTGTGATTTCATTAATTCTAGGAGTTACATATTCAATTTCACAATTTCCTGGAAGAGTAACATCTTCCTAATTAATTACTTTTGGAATGAAAATATTATTGTTAAAATTTGTTTCCAAAAGAACAGTTGTTTTCTTTCTTTCAACTTTTTGTTCATAGGCAACCATGGGAAGCAGAGACATCATTGATTTGTAAAACACTCTGTATATTATAGCAAAAGGTTTACTTTTTGGACTCATTTTTAACCCTTTACTTTGAAATCCAAGAGTAGCACAATCTAAGACATCTTCATCATGAACATCAACTGTAATATTTGGAAGGCAGTTGAGGTAGGCAGCACCATGACATAGATTAGATTCAACCATAGCATATAGCGAATCATCAAACTCATCATGTCTTTGATCTCGAACATAAACACAGACAGAGGTATTTAATCCTAATCTGAACAAAGGTTTAATTCTTACCTGTAATTAATCTTATATGCAGGTAATTGTATTTGATTTAATTCGTTGAATAACTCTTTGATCCAAAAGCTTGATGGTTTGTTTTCCTCCAGATAAGGAAACAGTATTTTCAACAGTTTTAATATGACTAGTCATTCTGTTCTTCAAAGGTTCCATTGCTATATACTTCTGTTATAGGCAAGGAAGGCATTTTCCAATTTGATATTGCTTGATCAAAGTTTTCAAAAACAGTTTCTTCTGAATTTTTTATTTTTCAGATTTTTTATCATTTTCTAAATTACTAGACATAAAACCAAACATAGCAATTTGATATGAAGATGAAGAGACATCAGATTTGTTAGAAAGATTTTGAAATGATTTAAACAGACTTTTAAAAAGTTTCTTTTTTCATTTAGTTCTTTCCATATTGTGGGCTGCAGGAAAACTAGAGCTGCCTGTCAACGATTTACTGCCCTAAACGCCTATCCACGACTAAAGCGGGACTTGCTACGTGACCTCTGGTACTCTACCTTTTCCAAGCAGAACACAAAAATGCAAATTGCACAAGGAAATAATAAACTCTAAAGAAAATCTGATAATCACACACATGCTAAATAGCTCAAATTCTTCCCAACATTTCCAATTGATCTTCTAATCTAAATTTACACAATTTTAAAGAAGCATAAGTATGAACTACAGCATTACGACGATATTCAAGGAGTTGATGACAACGACAACGACTAGCACCTCGACGAGCAGAAGGACTTCTTTGCAAGTCACTATTAATTCTTTTGATAATTCTATCTAATTTTTCTAAGTGCTCAACACAAGTACTAAAACGTTTAAGTAAAGTCAACCTTTTAGACATAATAAAACACAAAACATATTATTAAAACACTTACAAACTGTTTACAAGATACTTGAGACTTGAGCTCTGGCACACTTGAGCTTCACTCTCAACTCTCTAAACTTAATAAGAAAACTTGCTCTGAAAACTGAGATTGAAAACTTGATGTAGAACAAAGAAAACTCTTCTCCTTATATAGATAGAGAGGGGACAAAACATCTTCCTTTCCAACCAAAGGAAGAGGTCCTAATGACACATGGCACACTTAGAGGAAAAGCTGGAAAGAAAGACATAAGGTGGAATCTCCTTCTATCCACTAAAGAACTAAAAAACAAATAACTTTACAAAAAGTCACCAAGGAATAGTGAAACTTTTGACAAAAGGTTATCAATAGTAACACTTTTGACAAAGGGTCATGGTAGGTGAAATAGTAACATCATAATGTACACATGTGGTCTTTGATCGTTGAGTGCTTTTGACCTTTTTGTCATGCCTTTGAGACAACTTTTGTCTTGTCAATAATTCTTGAGATGACATTTGTGACATCAACTTTAATGCTTCAAATGACACAATGACACCTGCTTTTCTTGTAAATCTTCTATGATCTTCTATGATTTTCCGCTATCAAAAGTTGAGCATGCGTTCTGGCTCTGATACCAATAATGCAGGATCAACTGTTCAGAAGAATTTTTCTTCAATTTTTTACTTTTCTTCTTTTCATTCATCTGAGAGTTCTTTAGTTTTTAATTTTTCTTCTTTTCATTCATCTGAGACTCTTTTCTTTTTCTATCATCATAGAGCGAAACGTCAGCATTTCATTTTGAGTGGAAGACTTGGAAGCTTGAGGAACGGCGGAAGATGGCTCAACCATTTGAGATGAGTCAAACTTTGGAGATGAATACCAAAACTTTTGACCACCACGGTTATAATCAGTGACAGAACCATCTGGGTTAATCTTTGAAGCTGGATCCCAACAGGGGACTTAACCCAACAATATTTTCTCTAAGAATTTCATCTGAATTATAAGATGCAATTTCGTCTAAATGTTCATCTAGATCATGATTATTATCCCAATCATGATCATGTTTATCTTTCTTCTTGGGAAGATAGTCAACAAGAATCTATTTAATCCTTTCTTCAAAATTTAGGGATTCAACAGAAATATCCATGGGATCAGGAGACTGAGATGTTTTCTCTTTCTTATCTTTTGCCATTTCTTTTGCAATTTTCTTGGCAAGGAGATCTGCCATTAAAATACTATCATCATCTGTCATTTCTTCTACTTGGACTTTTCATTCTTAACTGGCGGAGAGATTTGATTCAAAATCTTCTCATACGTTTCTTCAACAATTTTTTGCCACCATTTTTGAAATATATTTTGGTAAAAGGATGGCCGACTATAAAAGTCTTTCTTAACTTCAAATTTCCACTGTAAAATATAAGGAATGTGGAATTTTGCGAAGAACTTTAAGGCATTCATGGCTTCGCAAGGCATCTTTTCTTCTATTTCACAAAACTTTCCAAAAAGATAACGAAAATTATCTGGAAAGATTTTTTGACTAACACCAAAATAACACCACCAACTATAGAACCAAGATGGGATATTTTGGTAGATAGGAGAAACATCAGGACTTTCTTCTTTGAATCTGATGAACCATGAATGGGCATATTGTCTATTTTACCACATGAGAGCATATTTCCAAGCATCCATATAATCCCAATAATTGAAATAATCAATGGAATTATAGAGTTGGATGGATTTCATCCTATGAAGAGGACCATTCCAATCATCTTCAGTTAAAATCTTCAAAATGGTGAATTTTGAATAAGTAACAACACCATTATGATTCTTGTTATGGAATATGAGAATACTTTTCGTCTGATGAAGGATATTGAGATACCACTCTCGATTCTTCTTTTTATCAGGAGAGTAATAGTGTAATCCTTTTCCAAATAGGAATTGGACATTTTCTTCTAATGACCTTTCCTCCTGAAGTGAGTCAGAAGTAACTTAAATGGTAAATCCAGTATAGATGTATAATTTAGATTGGTGGATATCTTTAGCTGGAATATGAATTTGTTGGCATTCTTCTGTATTGCCTGGGACTTTCTCCTTTCCTTTCGTCATTTTAAATGGAGATGAACTACTCGCCATTTCTTCTTCCCTGTAGGAATTCTCTAGAAAGAAAGTCAGCTAGCGAGTTTGATTTTCCTTCAAAAAATTCTATTTTAAATTCAAATATTGAAAGAATAGTTTGCCACATAGCAAAAATCTGTTTGGAAGCAAGGTTCTTAACATCTTTTTCTAAAATTTCTTTAGCAGATTTAGCATCCACTCTAATTAAGAATTCTTTATTTAGAAGGTCATGTTGAAATTTAGTAACACATGTTTCAATTGCTAGAACTTCTTTCTTAATTGTGGAGTATTTCTTTTGAGCATCATTCCACAGTCTAGAGTTGAATTTTACCAATTCTTCTTTACCATTTTCATCTAATTGTAATAAGATTCCTCCATAGCCTAAATCTGAGGCATCAGTCTGAACAATCTTAAAAGCATCAGGGTTAGATAAACATCTACATGGAAGATTTTTAATTCTTTCTTTAATTTTTTGGACAGCTCTAGTATGATCCTCAGACCATTCTAAGGGTTTTTTCTTCAATCTTTGTTGGAGCAATTTTCTATCTTTCGCTAGATCTTGATAAAAAAAGCAACATAATTTAAACATCCAAGAAATCTTTGTAGCATATTTTTATCTTTTATTTCATCAGGAAATTTATCAGCAAATTGGATTACTCGATTTGTAGGAGTGATCCTTTTATCCTGTATTTCAAAGCCTAAAAATCTAATTTTTTGTTGAAATAGGCTCATTTTCTTCTTAGATAAAACTAAACCATTTTGTTTAATTATCTTCTTAAAAATACCTAAATGCTTCCAATGTTGACTTACTGATTCAGAAAATATCAAAATATCATCAATATAGACAATGGAAAATTGAATATATGATATATGATGAAAATATTTCATTCATAATATTCTTAAATTCAGAGGGAGTGTTTTTAATCCAAAAGGCATGACGTTCCATTCATAGTGACCCATTGGAATAGTAAATGCAGTTTTTTATCGATCCTTCTCTTCAACCTGTATTTGCCAAAACCCAGACTTAAGATCAAATTTTGAGAATATTTTTGCATTGTACAGTCTGTTCAATAGATTTTGAGTATTTGGTAAAGGGTATCTGATCGATTGCAAAACCTTGTTAAGAGGCTTAGAATTTATGAATAATCTTGGGACACCTCTTTCAATTTCTGAAGCTTTTTCAACATAAAAGGTAGTACAACTCCAAGGAGATTTACTTCTTTTAATTAATTTCTTTTTTAGCAAATCTTTTATTTATTTATTACATAGATCAAGATGGTAAGTATCCATCTGCGAAGGTTTAGCTTTTGTAGGGATGTTTCTTTCATCGAAATCTCTATTATAAGGCAGACTAATTATATGTCTTTTTCTATCCCAAAAAATAGAAGGTAAATCAGAACAATATTCTTCTTCAATTTCTTTCTGAAATTTTTCTAATTTTTCTTTAAATTCTTTTTGTTCTAATTCATTTTTTATTCTAACACATTTAATTTCATTTTTTAATTCTTTTATATATTCTTCTCGATTTGCAATAATTTGATTTATCCTTAAAATGTTCGTTTGACTTGGTTCATCAATGAAATCAAGATTTACTTCTAAACCTTTAATTCTTATAGTAATTCCTTTAGTACTGACAGAAAAGGGTTGAATTTGCAATATAAAAGGAGGTCCTAAAATTACTTCATCCACAATATCTTTAGAGATTATAAATGGTGAAGAAATACAAACACCTTGGCAACAAATATGGATGTTTGGGATCTTTCTTTCAATAGCAATACTAGTACCATTAGCAGCAGAAATATGCTGTTGGGATCCTTCTGTAAGATTAAATGGCACAACACCCAAATGTATTACATTTAAGTCAACACCTGAATCTATTAATGCAGTCACAACTTTCTCAAAGGATTTTACTTTAATTTTAACTTGGACTCTCCACTGTTGTAATAAACAACGAGTTGGAACAGAAATATCACCAGTAGAGATTTTATTGATTTCTCCTTTTATTTTATGAATAAATCCTTGTTCTTCTTGATAATTGTTAGCATTTGTTCATCTTCATAATCTTTTATATTTTCACCACTTTCTATCCATGAAATTCTTTCATCTAATTCATTATGTTTCCTGTTAATTCTAACCTTAATTCACGAATTTCTCTTTTCTGATCATTTAATTCTTTTTGCAGATCAGATAAAGTTAAAGCGCGACTTTTTATCTGGATATTTCCAGCTCTATTCATTAATTCCATAATTGAATAACTAGGAGATTGGAAATTAAATTCTTTTTTCTTTTGAAGGAAGGGTCTTTCTTCTTCTTCCTCTTCTTCATAAAAATTTACAATTTTCTTTTGTAATTTTGAGGTTCCTTCATCTGTTCCCTCCCCAAGTTTTGAAATTTGATTCAAAAATTGAACTTTCTTCTTTGGATCAGGAATATTATCAACCATTTCAAGCAATAGTTTTTGTGGGGCAGTAAGAACTCTTATATGGATACGAAGATCATCAGAAGAGTCGATTGACCATTCATCATCTTCAGTATGATTAGAGTGACAATGACAAGCTTGAAATTGTTTTATGAGTTGAATATGAGATTTGTTTCCTAATCTTATTTCTTCATCAGAGGAGTTAGTTTCTTCTAAGGGATTCTCTAACTCATTATCACTTGAATCCTAATTAGTTTCATCTTCTTCAAGGACTTTAGAATCATTACTACGAAGAATTTCATTTACTTTCTTTTTATTTTTATTCTGGCATTTATTGGAATAATGTCATTTTTCTCCACATGTATAACAAGTAGGAGTTTTCTCACGAGATTTCTTTCTACTAGACATTCCCTTAGGCTTTCTCTTAAAAGGGAAACGCTCTCTCAATTTATCTTTGTATTTTCTTTTTTTCTATTTTGCTTTTGAAATTTTTCTTTTTTCTTTTTAGAGGGAATCTAGATCGAGAGGGTTTTCTTTTGGATTCAACAACTTGATCTAAACCAAACTGGTAACAAAAATCTCCTAATTCCTTTTGACCAATGTATTTTCTCAAATTTTCCATTTGTCTACTAATCTTTAGATCAATACACAAAGCTAATCCAACTTTGTTAATCCTTTGGACAATAGCTCCATAAGTTAACAAATTCAGATTAATAGTTCCATTCATTTCTTCTCGAATAGAATTACGAACTTTTTCAGCAAATAAAGGAGGTAAACCTGAGATAAATTTCTCCTTCCATATCTCAGAATTATAATCAGTTAATTGATATACTTTTGCTAAAAAACATCTTTATACCATCTAGAGTTAGACAAAGTCTTACACTAAGACGATGTAATTGTTTTCTATTCTTTTCTCTCATTATATTCAATCCACCAGTAAATTCTTCAAGAATGTTTAATAATAAGACATTCACACAATCTGGTTGGGTTGTATAATTCTCTGGGATTTGTGGTTGACTTGTTCCAGCAAGTCCCATTTTGATGGTTGGATCCACAAAATTTCTAGTGGTTTTAACTTTGTAAATGATTCTTCGTAATTCATCCATTTTAACAACATTCTCAATTTCTAGACGTTGTTCATTGGTAAAACCGTAATGCCACCAACCTCTTAAAATTCCATTAAATGAGGTAGTTGTCATGAGGAAAACATTCTTCGGGTTATTTCCTCTAACTTCACAAGCATTGGCATAAATCAGCATACTATGAATCATTTGAATAAGTTGATATTCAGATAATCCATCTAGGTTCCATTCGTATAAAGTATTTCCTGAATACTGAATATCCATTTGATATGCGGCTTCTTCTATCTGTAGATCCACATGAGTTGGCCTAGGATAATAATTCTTAGTTCTAGGTAACTCAGCTTGAGGATTCCATTTCTTCAATCTATTAATCAAAGTACTTTCAGCTATAGATATCCTTGAAATGCTTAAACCTTTATTTGAAAGTAGCAAATGATCCAATCTACTGGCTAATTCATTTTGCATTTCATCAGTTATTTTGAAAGGACCTTTTTCCAAAATTATTCCTGAAGGTAAAGACCTAGGAACATAAATAGGGTTAACTGGAGGTTCATTCTTGATTTCTTCTTTATATTTTCTTATAGGTTTAGTCACATTAGGAGCAGGACTTAACCTAATTGTTCTTTCAATTCTTTCTGTTTGTTCCCCTAAAGTCAAGAGGCAAAGATTAGTATAATTATTTTGTTCAATTATATTTCCTAATCCCTGACCAATATCCTGAACTTTTATTTCTTCTACATTTTTTAGGACAGAGCAATCTTTAACAGGACTAGCAAAATTTTTTGTTACAAATCCTTCGATTGAAATATCCAAATTTTTCCATGGAGGATGTGATCTTTCAATTTCTTTTTTATCTGCAGTTTTCCAAGTTCTTGCTGTTCTTCCAATAACTCTAATTTGATTATTAGTTTTTTCAGGGCTTTTACCTTTCTTGAAATAATCAGAAAACCAATCAAAGAACTTTATATTTCTTCTTTCATCCTTCATTTGTTGATACCATATGGTTCTCATTTTGTCTTTTTCTTCTTCACTAAAGTTTTTAAAGAACCAGTCTCTTAAAGGATGTTCTCTCATTGTTTTTCTCAAATAGGGTTTGTCTATTTGGAATTCTTCAGTTTCTTTTTTTACAGGAAGCCGACAAATAGTTATAGCCTAGAGTTTGGATTGATGCCCACATATCAGTGGTAAGGCTTATACGACTAGTGAGAGAATCTAACTCACTATATAACTCTCCTTTCATCTTCTCATACAAAGCAATACAAATTCCTTTGATGGTATTCCTTGAGACAAGATGAAATTGGGGCTGAAGATTCCTCACAAATTCAATAAACCCTATGTGTTCAAAGATTGAAAAATGATACTCATGCAAAATTATCATCCTTCCAAGATCTTATAAACTACGTTGTTGATCAAATTCAAAATCAAAATCAGAACATTCTGTTTCATTAGGGCCACAAGATTATCTTGAATCATATCTTTAACAAGAAGACAAGAGACATCTCAACTGGGAGGTTCCATTAGCACTCGTGTGATACCCCACCCCATAGCGCTGCGAGACAAAGAGGGAGAAAGAATGGCCGTGTGGGAGGAAAGAAAATTCCCACATCGCCCAAGGACTTGGAAAAATAGGGAAATATATGAGGGAACTGTTGAAAAAATAAACTAAGTATTGTATTAAATCTCTATGATATTACATGTATTTATATAGCTTCTAACCGACCCTAGGGCTATCACAATCAAACTCAAACTCTAAAGTAATTATAAATCAAATACATCTCTTAAATCAAACTTAGAGTCCTAATCACATGATAATTCTACTCATATTAAAACTCTAAATATATTCCAACAGGAACACTCCTCCACCCAGCGCAACGTGTTTTGGGCCCAAGAGTGAGGTTTGGGCCCAATGCAGAGCCATGTGGGTTTTTTTCGAGCCCAAAGCGAACAATATTGTACTAGAAGGACTGGTCGTTACAAATGGTATCAGAGCATGGTTCAATTCTTTGCCTGTGTGGACCCTCTATCTATGTGATGTAGCTGAGCCGAGGACGGCTCTAGTCTTAAGGGAGATGGATTGTGATATTCTGGTCCCATAGCGCTGGGCGCGAAGAGAGAGCTCCTAGGGACTTGGAAAAATAGGTGAATATACGTGGGAACACTCTTCCACCTAGCACAATGCATTTTGGGCCCAAGAGTGAGGTTTTGGCCCAATGCAAAGTTGTTCGGGTTTTTTTTTTAATCCAAAATGGGTAATATTGTGCTAGAGGGACGGATCGTTACAACTTGGACTTGTAAATGATTTCGAACAATGCTTACATATTGCAACCCCAACTCCATCTATCTCTACATAACTAAAACCATTACAAATTGTCGACGTTCTTTTCCTACGTACAACATTTTTTCTCTTGAAGCATTCGATGCGCATCTATCTCATCCTCTTCAATGAAGTCATTCCTCTCATTATGAATGAACATTGTACAATGGAAATTTCTATAAATTAAATAAAGAGAAGAATAAATTTCGTAACAAAGAGAATAATTAATTTTGATCAAAATCATAAACCCAAACCCAAAATTATAGTCCTTGTTTTTCAAAAACAAAAAATATAAACCCAAATAGAAAACCTATTTTCAATTTCAATGATTTTTCATTTTTCAAAAATAAAACACCCATTCTCATATTTAGTGTTTTTTTTTTTTTTGCAAAACCTCTTTCTCTGTTTCATATTAGCCCATTTTAATATTCTTAATAACCAACATCGAGACTCTAATTAAATTCATTTTAGCTCCTAAAATCAACCCCACATCAAATAAAAAAATCCTCCACTTAGATGTTAAGATCTGGAAAAACATCCCGAGAATTAAAAAAATGAAAGTGAGGAACTATTCAAACAATATTTGGAATAAAAATAAATAAAAAGGTCAAAAGAGAAAAAATACTTGTAGAAAGAGGAGTGGTAAGAGATAGAGAGCAGTGAGAGAGAGGAGCAACGATAAAGACTGCAGAGAGAGGAGCGACGAGAGAAACTACAGAGAAAGGAGCGGCAAAAGCAAGAGCAATGAGAGAAAGAAGCGAAGAGAGAGAGACTTGCAATGAGAAACAAAGTGCAAAGAGAGACTCAAGAGTGGTGAGAGAAGGGAAGAGATGGAGAGAGCGAACAAGAGTGAGGAAAGAGAGTTTCATTGTATGTTTTATTTCTATAAGTGAGACCGGCGGCCTTCGGACTCATCTGCGACCTGGTCTGAATATCATCGGACCATAAGGGTTCGATCCATGAGTAATGAGCAAACTCTAGGATTTGACCCATTTTATTAACAATCAGGCAGGGTTGGACAGTCTATAGGCCAGAACCGGATCCATTTACCGGCCTTCTTTATATTGAATTCTATTCTAACCACACAAGTTTGGCTACTAAGTCTTGTTATTATATGAAATGGAGTCCAATTGGGTTGACATGCTCACCAAACTAACCTTTTAAAACTGACCGTCCAATTTCTGCCATTTTGGAACAAGAATCATAATAGTTTTAGTTCATCTTGAATCTTATGTGAAAAATGACTAGGCCATTCTAATTATTCGTCTTATTAAACCCTTAATTTTTTTTTTAATTGAAATACCTACAAATTTGTTTTTGCATTTTCTTGGTGATTAGTCGGATTAAAGTGGAAAAGGAGGCACAAATCCGTTTGACTCAGTAGTTCTAATTCGCATCTCATATTTGAATTATTTTCCAAATGAACTAAACTTTCAGAATTTTTAGTTACCTTTGGAAAATGTTAGAAAGTCATGACATGATAACATTCTTGAGGTAGAAATTACTCTCAAAAGCTAGCCGTTAAGAGAAGAGTGCTTCAAGTGTTATACGGAGTAATTGGTTTCTCGAATTAACCGATGTGAGAATTTTGTCACTACACATTCGTCCCTCACGTGCAGTTAATCCCTATGGTGTACGTAAAACTTGATACACGTACATTTGGACTTTATAATTGCATGCATAACCTGCTCTGATACCATATTAGAAAACCAAGACATGCTGACATTCTTGAGGTCAAACTTACTCTAAAAAACTAGGCGTTGAGAGAAAGGTGCCTCAAGTATAATATAGAGCAATTAGTTTCTCTAATTAACAGATGTGAAACTTTTGTCATTTCACAGAAAGACCATCATGCCTTTTAGTTTATCTAGAGGCGACCATGTTAGCATTTATTAAGAAAAATAAACACACCCAAAATAATATCGGAATAAATCAAGCACAAGAACACCGATGATTTACGTGGTTCGGCCCACCCTTGGCCTATGTCCACTGGAGCATGAAAATCCTTTATTAAGAAGGAAAAAAATAGAAGAATTACAATCAATATGACCTCTTATTTTGTGTATCCAAACGCTTATTAACCAAAGCAACCAAATGGTTGTACACAAAAAGAGGCCTCTCTCCTTTCTTCGTTTATGTAACAGAACAGCAACAACCCATTGTTGCTGATCTACTATCTTCTCTAATAGATCTAGTACTCTCAGTTCAGCGATTCTTCCCGACGGCTTCCTGCCGATTTACTGTTCACGATGAGCAACAGATTGCTGCCCTACAGATTTGTCCTCCTACTCTTTCAGGCTGACCACGCACCCACCTGTCTCTGTTCGTGTACTGCAACTGTAGGATGTCTGCCTCTGTATGTGCTTCTTTGCACATGCAAGCACCTTGTTGGTAAGGTCTGCTGTTGTCTCTTCTCTAAGATGATTAGCAGTACCTTCTTCCTCTTAGAATGGATGTGACAATGGAACAGAGCCTTACACGTTGTTGGCTCTCTGTTTTCTCCTTGCATGTGTGCTACTCTTCCAATGCAATAATTGCACATATATAGACATAGAGACTTGCATATCCAACACCCTACACAATGTCTCTGTATAGAGAGAGAAAAAACCTGCAATAGTAGTCCCACTTTCCTTTTAGAAATCTATTACCATTACAGTAATTGCCAATCTACAATCAGGAAGAATCTCTCATCTTGCCGTGTAAATCCAGTCCCACAAATAGCAATTTTCCCATTCAGTAGGTACATAATTTTCTTCTATTCTCAGTTTAAGCAACTTAAGTAAGTTGCTTTACACAGTAGTCCCATCTTGTTAGGTGGAATTGAGCCACCGCCTAACAAACTCCACCTTGGCGAAAATTCCGCCAACCCTGTAGACGACCCGTGGTAACTGACCTCCACTACATCTGCAACTATGCACCTCTGTGCACACAAGCTGCTCTCGGCCTTGCTCCACCTGCAGCTGTAATCCTCTGCATCTCAGTGTGAGATGCACGCATTCCCACAATAAGGAATGCTCCACCTGTCTTCTTTAATTAGAAGAATTGGCCAAACCCAAGCCTGCTTGGACTTGACAGCTATCCACCGCTTTGTCAGACCCATCGCATTTTTCTCTGTGTGGCACGTCGATGTTTTTGCCTTCCCACTTGTGCTTCGACCTGCATCATGGAAACTTGGCAAAAAACCACAACCATCTATTGCAAAATTAACCTTACTTTTCAAGTAAGCCCTCACTGGAGTCTTGCGGGTCCTTCTCCTTCTGCCTGTAATGACCCGTCCCGCTAGCACAATATTGTTCGCTTTGGGCCTACACACGGACCCGTACAACTTTGCTTTGGCCAGCCAATCCATTGTTGCTCCCAAAAGGCTTTGTGCTAGAAGAAGAAAGGCTACCACTTATATAATAGAGAATTTTCAATGCAACTAGCAATGTGGGACTTTTTGGGGTCAGGTATTACAATCTACCCCCCTTAAAGTCAGAGTCGTCTCCGGATCTACACACACAACAGCCAAGCCCACACCCTCAGGCAAAGAATTGAACCATGCTCTAATACCATTTATAACGACCCGTCTCGCTAGCACATTATTGTCCGCTTTGGGCCTAGACACGGACCCGCACGTCTTTGCTTTGGCGAGCCAACCCACTTTTGCTCCCAAAATGGCTCATGCTACAAGGAGGAGGCTATCACTTATATACCAGGGAATTTCCAATGCAACTAGCAATGTGGGACTTTTTGGGGCGGGGTATTACACTGCCCGCAGTCCAATTACGAGGTCTCTGCTGTCTGTCAATTACTGTGTTCCCCAACAGCGTATACAGACTACCATGCCTCTTTCCCTTCATAACTATTATAGTTCCCTTAACCACTCTGAGAGCCCCATCCTTAGTTTTAAAGGTGAATCCCTTTGATTCAAGAATACACAAATGAGATTAAATTCATTTTTAAATCCGGGACATAACACACATTCTCAAGCGTCTTACCATACCATCAAACATTTTGATTTTTATAGTCCCGATGCCGATAATTTTGCTAGTTGCCCCATTACCCATTTGGACAACTCCTCCATTGCATGGTTTGTATTATCAAACCATTCCCTCCTCGGACACATAAGATAGGTACACCCTAGAATATAAAATCCAATTACTATTTAGATTTTTTGTACCTTTTGTGACTGTACATACAACCATCTCTGCTATAGCATCACGAGCATCGCTTGACTGAACTGAATTTTGTGATCTAGCCTCCTGATCACGTTTCAGCTAATTGCAGTCCCTTATCATGTGTCCTTCCTTCTCACAATAATAGTAGTTGAATTTACTCGTACTCCTTGATTTTGACCTCGACCACCTTTGGTTTTTGGAGTCTCTCCCGACTCCTCTGCCGCGCTGCTTATCCACCTTAGCCAACACCAGTCCACCTAAATTGGATGTATTTGTTGGCACCTTGATGGTCTCTGTCTGCAGCAATGGCGATATCACCTTGTCCACCGTCACGGTCTCTCTACCAACCAGTAGAGTGGTCAATAATATTACGGCATTGTCGACCTCCTCGAATCTCACATCAACACTCGCCAATTGAGTGATGATTTTGTTGAATGCATGTAGATAATCTAGGAAGTTGGTTCCTTCTTCCATCCGCAACTGGTACAGTTGTTTTCTCAGGACCACCTTGTTTGTGAGTGACTTTTCTATATACAGAGTCTCCAATTTTTCCATAGCTTTGTTAGAGAAGTTTAATAAAAAACAAGATATTTTACATCAAGTGCCAGACACATCTGTATGGTTGCCACCGCTGTCATCTGTAGTTCATTCCACGCATCATCTCACATGACCTCCTTCAGTATGTCCTTCCCTTTCTCATCAGAAGAACTTGGTTTTCCCCTCTCTTTCAGTGTTTTATGTTGCCCTTGATGTACAAGAATATCCTATACTGAACTCAGCCAAAGGCTGAAGTTGTTTTTCCCTTCAAAGGGCTCCACTTCGAACTTTGTACTCGGCACTCCTCTCATTGCCATTGTGTTGTAATCAGATCTCCCACAATTCCCTGGTCTCCAACCAAAGCTACTGATACCACTTGTTAGCATTTATTAAGAAAAATAAACACACCCAAAATAATATCGGAATAAATCAAGCACAAGAACACACACGAACACCGACGATTTACGTGGTTCGGCCCACCCTTGGCCTACATCTACGGAGCGTGAAAATTCTTTATTAAGAAAAAATATAGGAGAAGAATTACAATCAATATGACCTCTTATTTTGTGTATCCAAACGCAGCCCAAAAAAGAACAATTGTTTATTAACCAAAGCAACCAAATGGTTGTACACAAAAAGAGGCTCTCTCCTTTCTTCGTTGATGTTACCAAACAGCAGCAACCCAAAGGTTGCTGATTTGCTATCTTCTCTGCTGGATTTGCTACTCTCAGTTCAGCGATTCTTCCCAATGACTTCCTTCCGATTTACTGTTCACGATGAACAACAAATTGCTGCCCTACAGATCTGTCCTCCTACTCTTTCATGTTGACCACGCACCCACCTGTCTCTGTTCGTGTAGTGCAACAGTATGATGCTTGCCTCTGTATGTGCTTCCTTGCACACGCAAGCACGTTGTTGCTAAGGTATGCTGCTGTCTCTTCTCTAAGATGATTGGAAGCACCTTCTTTCTCTTAAAATTGATGTGTCAATGGAACAGAGCCTTACACGTTGTTGGCTCTCTGTTCTCTCATTGCGTGTGTGCTACTCTTCCGATGCAATAACTGCACAAATATAGACATAGAGACTTGCCTGTCCAGCACCCTACACGTTGTCTCTGTATATAAAGAGAAAGAGCCTACAATAGCAGTTCTACTTTCCTTTTGAAAACCTATTCCCATTACAGTAATTGCCAATCTACAATCAGCAAAAATCTCTCATCTTGCCGTGTAAATCCAGTCCCATAAATAGCAATTGTCCTATTCAATAGGTGCATGATATTCTTCTTTTCTCAATTTAAACAACTTAACTAAGTTGCTTTACACAGTAATCCCATCTTGTTAGGTGGTATTGAACCACCACCTACCAGACCAACTTAAAGTTGCTTTTGTTTTGCCATACTAGCAATAGGAATAGACTTTGCGCTAGTGGTAGACTTGGCTGGCACCACATGGAGCGGTGGGAAGGGCCGCTCACGGGAGTTCTCCTTTTTGATAAATAATGAAGTTGTAGCTTTGTCTTTGATAGACTTACAATAGCAATTCTTATTAACCATCATTGCGACCTCTGTACAGCAACTTCATTGCCTTATAAAGCTACAAGAGATGCTCCATTCATTCCTGTATATTGAGCAAGCAAAAGCATTAAACTGTTCTCCATGTTATGTGGTCATAAACTCATGTAATATCTGTGCTGTGTGATAACAAATGTTTACTGTTTCAAGTAGATGTTTCAATGGGTTGGAGCAAGACCAATTTTGAGTTGAATTTCTCAGTCTCATTTACCTTTTATTTTGAAAATATAATTGTAGCTCTAGAATTATATTCCCTCTGTCCCAAATTACTTATCCTATTTCAATTTTTTTTTTTTATAGATCATTTTTGCGCATAGTGCGCCAGAAGCCTATTAATAGAATCTCTGTCAATACAAACATAATGTGAATAATTTTGAAGTAATAAAATTACGAATAACACTCAATGAACTTAATTTAGTACTCAGTGAACCTTTTTTAACTATGCAGCAATGCATTATTCCAGAATATGAGAGTCAGAGGTGGAAATAATTATAAAATGCTGCATATGGGCAAGTTAAAGCTTGTAAAAGAAGGTCATCTTCACATCATGTTAGAAGGTAGTTTAGAGTCTATCAAAAAGTTTAAAACTTTGATATACGTCGGGTCAGATGCGACCCGACAGAGGACCTGGAAGAGTGCGTCTAGCACTTTTCCTTTTTTTTTTTTTTCCTATTTTCAGTATTTTTTGAATTGTCATCTTCGCCCTCAATTGTCTTCTCTACCTGTATTTTATAGGTCTAAGGATAAAATTCTAATTTGAGAGGAGATAGTGAGAGATAGCCAGTCACTGTTCTCAATCCCTGGTTTGGGAAGGTTTTGTAAATGGCTGTGTAGAAACCCGGACTATCAAACAAATCATGTTAGTGGATAGGTCTTATTAAATGACCAAAAAGTTAAATATAAATATAGATCACTACGAGAACTACAATATATCAAAATGGGAATTATTGAATTATCAGAACCCTTAATTTTTTAAGATATAAAATAAACTATTCAATAAATATTTTTAGTGATGAATTAAATGCTGAAGAAGTATTAAATAGACACAAATTTGAGTTTTAAAGATTAAATGACAATTTCAACAATTTGTGTTTACTATAATAATAAAAAAGACCCTGCTGCTTCCTAGACAATTCAGTTTGATAAGTGGAATTGATGACAATTTTATATAATATCCTTCATTCTAAATTTGTACTCTTTTTATTTTTGAGTTTTTGAATTTACGTGTGGAAAATCGCAGGATACTCAGTGTAAAATTCCCATGTATTAGCCCACTTCTCCTAGGACACACAAAGGTTAAGTTATGGGATCTCGAACCCTCAACTTCTCGTGGAAGATAATGAGTTGAACTACATCCATGTGGGTAAGTCATATTTAGGCCTTAATATAGATCAATTTGACAGGTTCATTGAAAATATTTAAATGTGAATATGAAATAGGAGAATTCTCTATTAAAGTAATATTTTAAACTCTCAAAAATGAAAGAAAAAGGATATAAATGTCTCTCTCCAGTTTCTTACACTCGAGCATAGTCTGCAATTTGGCATACAACAAAATACAAAATAGAAATAGTTCATTTTTTCTTTAAAACTACGATTAGAAATTCATTCATAAAATGGATAAGTCAAAAAGTCGGAAAGTGATACATATGGATAATGACACATTAAAATTAGTAACTATCGTGTCACTGATTCTGATGAATCTTAATCAGATGACTAGAATATACATTGGATCTTACTCTTTTTTTTAAAGATATAATAAACTTTACTTTCCCACGTAAGATTACATGGAAAAAGTAATTTATAAACTCTTACTTTACAAATGTTTAGAATGTTTAGACCAGGGGTGAAAAAAAATGGTCCGGCCGATAATTCGGCCGATATGATTTTCTCTCCTCTTTTTATTTTTTTTTAAATATCGGTACTATTTTATTACTTTCTTTTTTCTGAATTAAAAAATATAAAAAAATCAAAAAAGAACCTATTTTTTAAAAAATAAAATTGAAAATGTAAATATCGGCAGATATCGGCCAATATTCAAAATATCGGCCGATATCTGGGCCGAGGCGATATCAGCCGATATTTTGATTTAGATCCATCACCCTTTTTTTTTTTTTTTTTAAATACAGGTATTAATCATATCGGACCAATATGATTCGACAAGATATCGGCCATATCGGCCGATATGATTGTTGTACGGCCGATACAATACGTATCGGCCGATATCTCGACCCCTGGTTTAGACATCATCACTATATTGAGTTCTTAAAATGACCATTATGTCCTTTAGCAAAGGCTTAACATTTATCATATGTTATAGGTCTCACATGGTTAGGTGAGAATAGATAAAAGGGCATCATAAATGATACTCCCACTCTTCCAAATTAGTTGTCTTATATGAATTTTGGAATTGTTCCAAAATAGTTGTCTCATTTATATTGGAGTAGTATAAAGTGTGTTAAAAATGGATGAGATCACATAGAGTGCTAGTCTATATAGAGAGTTCTTTAAAAAATACAAATATTTCAAATGAGACAACTAAAATAGGACGAAGGGAGTATAATTTAAAGAAAACTCTTCATCTAGTCGTTATAATTTTATCTAATTATATATATTTCTTATTTTATAATCGTATTTTAGTTAAAATTAACTCTAGTATCATCATTACTTTAAATTAAATATTTTAACTTAATGCTTAAATTTAATTGTCAAAATCAATTATTAATTCTAAATTCTAGATGATACATTTATTTTAAAAACTCAATCATTATTTTTTTACTATTATTATAAAGCTTAGCTATAAAAGTCACAATGACAATTAATATATTATAATTTTATTTTTTAAGAAGCCCGTGTTTGAAACGCGTACCAAGGTGTACCATCACTTTAATTACGCTTGGCAATTTTTATTTCTAAATTTTGTTTTTACTTCATGGGACTTTCACGTTCCTTTGCACCTTTGCACGTGAAGAACATTTATTATAATTGATTTGTAAAAATTAATAAGAATATCTGTATGTTTTATAATAAGAGATATCAAAGATTGATGTTTTATTATAAAAACCGTCTCTATCATCTTCTATGATATGCATGTCAATTCTTTAAGCATAGAAAAATCTCTTATTTTTAAAGAAAAACTTAATTTAATCGAACAGAAAAAAAATTAAGTCAAATTGGATGAAAGTCCTAAACTCAATTAAATCTGACCTTATTTTGAAATTCATTTTCGCCCATCTAATGGTTTTATATCAAGTATTTTGAAATTAGGTGCATTGTTTTTACTATTTTTAACACAATCTCCACCAAAAAAAAAAAAAAGCTTAACTCTTTCAATTTTTTACTAAAATTTAATTTTCATTGAAATTTTCATTTTTCATCTATTAATATTTTAAAATATTGATTCAAGACATTGAATAAAATAAAATTCAAGATATGTCGAGTCAAGCTTTAAAAATTCAGAAAATTAGATTAAATGAAAAAAAATATATTATTACACCTACTGTCTCTCTTTAAATGTAAGTTTTTCAAAATTAGAAAGAAGAAAAACTAAACGACAAATATTTCCTTTCCAAAGCACAATACAAAATTCCAAACGACAGTATGCAATTGATAATTTCTATAAAATAATTAATGAGTGTCGGTGGCAGTCACTTTCGCACGAATGGGGAAGTGATGCACACCGGCACCGCACATGGCATGGCCTGGCCAATAAAAACAACAGCAACGACAGCAGAGAAGGACGAAAGGGACGATAACATTGCAGCAATAAGTGAGCAAAGGTCGGCAATGAAGCAGAATGGAGAGGACGAAAGGGACGTCTCTTGTATGCTCCAAACACCCATTCCTCCCTTGTTCCTTGTTCAAGTACACGACACGTGTATGTGAATTCAGTGGTCCCTCCTCCCATCTTCTCATCTTATCACCTATTATTGCTTTTCTGGCATTATATAAGTTGAAGAGCAGACACTTCTTCAACTGTAATTATGTTTGGTAGGTTAGACGGGCACTTTAGTTTTCTGTCACCAAAGACATCATTTCAATTTTAGAAGTGTAATTATCATTTTTTCCTTCTATATTTTTTTACGGAGCGAATAAACATTTCATTTTTTTCTTCATACGATCATTCGATTGAACAAACAATTCATTTTACATTCACCCGGTCTATTTTATAAGTATATGATCGATTGGACGATCACAGGAAATCTTGTGTGTTCGATGACAAGAAAATCAAACAAAAGTGGATATTTTGAAAATTTGACTCAACATAGGAGCATATTATTTTTAGGGTATATTTGTTTAAGAATTATATCCAGTACTCTCAAGGTTATACTGTGTTCCATAACAAGAAAATCAAGTAAAAGTGGATGTTTTGAAAATTTGAGCTCAACATAAGAGCATACTATTCTTAAGGTATATCTGTTTAGGAATTATATCCAGCACTCTCAATGCATCTCGTGTGTTCTATGACAAGAAAATCAAGTAAAAGTGGATGTTATGAAAAACCGGACTCAACATAAGAGCATACTATTCTTAAGTTATATTTGCCTAAGAATTATATCCAGCACTCGCAATGCATTTCATGTGTTCCATGACAAGAAAATCAAGTAAAAGTGGATGTTTTGAAAAATTGAACTCAACATAGGAGCATACTATTCTTAGTGTTAATTTGTCTAAGAATTATATCCAACACTCTCAAGGCCATCTTGTGTATTCCATGACAAGAAAATTAAACAAAAGTGGATGTTTTGAAAAATTGGACTTAGAAAAGGAAAAACAAGTTGTCTAGGTGGATGGTGCACAATGGTGCTGTTGTGAATCTAGGTTTACATGATTCTCAATTATTTACCTTAACATTAACTAAGCATGGAACCACGACTGTAAACAAGAGAAGCATACACTTAGTTACATAAGCTATGTTAATCACCAATTTAATTCAAATAGAACATGTTCACCTTCAAAACACATATAGAACATTTACAATCAATCAATGTGAACGAGCTCTTGCACAGTTGACCCACACGATTTCCTCATTGTTTATTGCAACCACATTTATTCCAGCATTCTTCGACAAACTTTCTCACTGAATGGAAAAAACTCTTATTTAATCAGGTCATATGGTGTATAAGTAAAAAAAACATCATTCAAATATTTACTATTTATATGTGGTTCTTGTCTATCATTATTACAATCATTAACTAGTTCCAAAAAACATTGGCAAACTTCTTTCATCAACCTCATGATGTTTAAGGTGGTTGAACAATTTTATTTGGAGAGGCCTTTGGAACACTTATAAGCTCAAGGTCATTACGAGTCTTGCATGTTGTTTCTCGAATATCATCTTCATTCCGATCATCTATATACTTGATTTTTATAACAAAAAGGGAGATAATAGGTCCCATGTTTAATAACAAATCAAGCAAACGAACGAAATGGAAGAAAATTTTGCTCAGTTCGATTGGATAAAAGTATAAGATTGATCTGACGAACGTAAAATGATTTGTCTATTCAATCAGACGATTATATATACGTATAAGATCGATCGGACGAAGGAAAAATGAATTGTCTATTCGTTCAGTCGAAAAATACAGAAGGGCAAAATTATAATTTCACTTTTAAAACGAAATGCAGTGTCTGCTAGCAGAAAAGTGAGGTTTCTATATGGCTTGCCTTATGTTTAATATTAAACTTATTTTTATTTTATATTTATAATTGACATTTTATTAAGAATAAAGTATTCAAGCATTCCAGCTCACTTGGCCAGACATCCTATTTATCTAATTCTTGGGACATGTGTAAACTTCCCTATTTGCACAAGTCGGGTATAAATTATAGATTGTATCCCTTTTTGTCTGAGAGACTTATTCCAAAATCTCTTATATAAAAGAGAAAATACTCTTATATAAAAGAGAGAAAATATGATCATCAAAAGTAACCCTTCAAAGTTAATTGACACTTATTTATAATTCTTTTTTATAATTTTTTCTATAAATTTTACTGGCTATTTCAAGCCTACAAAGCAGGCTTATAATTGTATAAATCAACCCAATTGAAATTTTGGGTCCTTTGGTCAGATCTAGAAGACTTTTACATTGTCAACCACAGTGAAGACTGTCACATCAATGAATTGGATTGGATAATTGGTCACGATAACGGTGTTCTGTAATTTTTGAAAAAAAAAAACACAAAATAAATCCATGTCACATCATAATGGCACTCACTTTCTATGTAGTTTTTTTTCAAAAAATATTTTCTTACACTTTTATGAAAAAAGGGTACTAATGTGCACATGGTAGATTTTTGAAGCATAAATTTTTACTTTCATAATTTTTTAGGAGGGACGGTGGGAGGGATGTTATTTTAACTGTTTTATCGGTCTAGAGGCTGATTTGAGAAGGTGATATTGACAGTATCACGGTCGATGTTGATTTTTAAAAAAATTTAATTGATTCCGACTGATTTTTGAGCTGTTTTTATCATTTTTTTTAATTTTAAAAAAGTTTGATAGAAAGTTATTGAATTTTAGAGTTATTTTTATCATTTTTTTTATTTTGAGTTATTTTCATTAATTTTTTAGTTTCGGGCCTTTTGGCTCTACGATAATCTCAAATTTGATTTTTTTGTGAAAATAATTTAATGAAATAGTATTAAGTCCATTGAGATGTTTTAATGTCATCCAAATAGTTTGTAGGATATCTTTGTGAATTTCTAAGATTTTTCTAAAGATTTAATAAAAGTCTGATTTCATAGTTCTTATTTTTGAGTTTTTTATTGAAAAAGGTAAATGAAATGATTGATAAATATTTTAACAATTAAATGAAGAGTCTTTAATATGATTGGTAGAGTATTTAAGGTCTTTGTTTAATTTTTTAATATTCTGATATTTTTATAAAACTCAGAAACTTGTATAATAAGAAATTTATAAACTGTAATAGAAAATACATATCACTAGGGGATACTTAAGAACATGGATTTATATTAAGTGTTTCATCATCTTGATTTCTTTATTTATAAAATATTTAGACATTTTCCAAAAAAAAAATTAGGACATTTTATAAAGGCCAGTCATATAGACAATTCTGTTTTCTGTTAGCCGACATAACATTTCAATATTTTACTGGAAATTATCATTTTGTCCTTCCATTTCCGCCGAACGTTTTTCACCATAGTTCGAACGATTTTCCATGTGGAACGTTATGTTTCTTCCATTTTTGGATTATGGAGAGAGATTTTCAAATGAGGCGATTTCTTGATTGATTTCTACAAATAAAGTATTAAAATTCATATATTCTGAATTTTATAAACTCTAGGACTAATTTTAAGTGAAAATGGTATAGTTTTGGACTTCAACAATCGTAATCAAAGAATTAAGAAAAAATGGTCTTTCCTCTTAATTTTTTGGGTACGATTTTTTAAGTTCAAAACTATACCCTTTTCATTTAAGACCAGTCATGTAGTTCATAAAATTAGAGTACATGAATTTTGATACTTTGTTTGTAAAAAATCGGTCGAGAAACTGCCTCCATGTCAACTATAACTTTTGACTGTTTGGCTCGGGTTTTCAAACGAGGCAGTTTTTCAACCGATTTCTACAAACAATGTATCAAAATTCATTTAATCTGAATTTTATGAACTCCGGGACTAATTTTAAGTGAAAAGAGTATAATTTTGGATTTAAAAAATCGTACTCAAAGAATTAAGAGGGAAGACAATTTTTCTTTAATTCTTTGGGTACGATTTTTTAAGTCCAAAATTATATCATTTTCACTTAAAATCAGTCTCGGAGTTTATAAAATTCAGAGTAGATAAATTTTGATATTTTGTTTGGAAAAATCAGTCGAGAAATCATTTCATTTGAAAATCTCTCTCCACAATCCAAAAATGGAAGAAAGAGAACATTCCATATGAAAAATCGTTCAGACTATACCAAAAATCATTCGGACTACACCAAAAAACGTTCGTTCAGTCTATGAGCAAAAAACAATCGTGTGTTCAGAGGGTGCAGAAATGAAAGGGCAAAATAGTAATTTTCAGTAAAATATTGAAATGCAGTGTCTGCTAACAGAAAATAGCGGTGGTTGGCATTTATAAATTTTTAAAATGTTTCGAAATTTCAACTTTCAAATGTCTAAAACTTCATAAAAATTAACATTATTTAAAAAAAAATTGTTCACCTTAAATTTTCCACTTTCTCTTATTTTCTATATTTTTTTAAAAACAAAAAATAAAAAAAATGCAAGAAGAACGTATCGCAGATAAATCTACGATATCATACTTATCATCGATACTATAGGATTGGCAATACATATCATCTCAGCACTTATTTCCGTGATATATTACAGGGAATCGGATTTCTATACGACATGTAGAAAATGATCAAATCACCAACCTAATGATATTGACTCCCTATTGTTTCCATCTTCTTTGTTATTCACTTTACAAATATTTTTTTGGTAAAATCTTAAATCTTCATTTGAGAGAGAGAAGTTGAAGGGCTCACACTTCTTCTAATATAATCATGTTTATTATTAAAGTTATTTAATTTATATATTTATAATTGACATTATAAATGAATTTTGATTTTTTTTATAAATCCTGTTTATCTGCAGCCTACCTAACAAGCTTATAATTCAAACCAATTGAAATTATAGGCTCTGTGATAGTTTTGTTCTCTTGTTATATTGAAGACAGGATGATGGTGGCTTCATAAGCTCTCTCTTTGACTGCCCCGCATCTTACTCTCCCTCAAATTTCTCTTTGAAAGGGTGACACTTACTCTTTCCTTAAAATCCAATTCGTGAATAAATAAAAAGGTTTGAGTTCCATAGTGCTCATTCAAGGTTCAAAGTGTTGTCAAACTCAGTCAAATTTGTAAACATCAATATAATATCATTAACTAATTAATAAATTACTTAATAATAAATAAATTTAAAATATAATAATATGTAAACCATCATCATCAACTTCATCTAAGCCATTTATCCAATTAATTTGGAGTTGGCCTTCATATTTTACATCCACAGTAATATGCAAATAAATACAAAATTTAAAATGACAACTATAAAACATATAAAATATCTAATAGCATGCTTGGTATTGATGAATTGATATGTGCTTAATTGTCATCATTATATTTTATTATGCAATTATACTTGAATTATGATATTACTGTGTTAATGGAATAATATGCATACTGTGGTGATAGAGAATATTAGGGCTGCAACTCGGGTCGACTGGTAGGGTTCCTTAAACCCCAACCCGACCCGAGTTGATATATATAGAACCCGATCAGACCCGACCCGAATTCTCAACCAAATCTTCATAACCCGACCCAACCCGAATTCTAACCCTAATCAATCCCAATTCTGACCCAACCCGCATTCTGAACCTATTTTAGCCTAATTTTAGTCGGGTCGGGTCGGGTTGGGTTAACTTGTACAATCCTCAATCCTACCTGACCTGAATTTCATGCAGGTTTTTATCTTATCAACCCGATCCGACCCGCTAACCTGAAATTTTGGATCCGACCCGCATGATTTCTCGAGTCGGGTCATGTAAGTCGGGCCAAAACTCGACCTAAGTTGCAATCGTAGAGAATATGATTTTTATGTTATAGAACATGCGTAGATATCATGGGCCATGCCTAGAATAACTGTAATTCGTAGAGCATGCTTATTGGAGATTATTGCATGGTATACATCGCATAGTACATGTCATTCTTACATTCATTGGGATTGGGTATGGGAATGAGGTTAGATTGGGCGACGGCCAGTCATCAGTGACTGTTGGGTCCTAGTTCTCTAGAGGCGACATGCCGGTCATGGTGATTGTTGGGTCCTAGTTCGCTGGAGAAACATACTAGCCAAATTGTGGTTGTTAGGTCATGGTTCACTAGAGTGACATGCTAGCCAAATTGTGGTTGTGGGTCCTGGTTTGCTGGAGCAACAGGCTGGCCATTGGTGGTTGCTGGGTCTTGGTTTGTTGTTTGGTCAGATTGGTGACGACGCGCAATAGTATTACTTGATTTTGTCAGAGTGACCACTCAGAAGAAGTTGCGATATTTCAACAAATCATGATGGGTATCACATGTTGATAAAATAGGTGTTAGTGGGTTGAGCTGCAATGAGCATTAAGCATTGTGCATTGGCATTTAGCATTGAGCATAGAGCATTGACATATGCGATTAGAATAAATTACGCCTAATTTATCTTGAAAGTATGTCATATGCTATATTATTTGAATATGTGAAGTATGTTTAGTGAAATATCAAAATATATGTATGTGTTATTATTTTCTTCAGTGTGCATGGAACTCACCCCTTATATTGCACTGAATCCATAGGATTTGGGTCTTGATGAGACTCAAGAGGAAGTCAAGGAGATAAGAGGCTGATTTAAAGAAATAGAATTTATTGCTTAGTAGGAGATTAAGTTCTCATATTACATCTCTTGATGCTTGGTTATGTTGGTTTTAGACCTTTGAGAAATTCATTGTTTATTTTATTGGTTTTGTTGAAACTTGAATAATAAATTAAGTATGTGGATTACCTTATGTTATTCTGGGTTTGGGAATGTGTGCAATGGTGAGATTAGACTATTCATGTATTAGACTCGATTTTTTGTAGGTTGGTAGTATGAGGTTCCCAATTTGTATAGTTTATTTTGATTTAGTGGGCTTGAAGAATTCATTGTCTATGTAATCGTTTATGTTGATTATTTAAGAAAAAATTCTATCCATGAATTTAGGATGTAAGATCAGTTGTAGTTGGGTAGTAGATAGTAGAGAATCACGCTATGTTGGATAGGCTGGAGGGCGGGGTGTGAAATAATTTCCTAATGAAGATGTGTTCGAAATATGCCTTCAATGAAGCAAGTTTTGAAGAAGAATATTCAAAGTTTAACATCAATCCGTTGAGCATTGGTTCAATGTTTCTAAGAATTGAGCTAAGGTGTTAAGTCCTATTTAGAAGTTCTTACAATAGTTGTAATTAGAGAATCAAAATTGTTACGAGCACACTAAATGAAGTACTCGAGCTTATCCTTAACCCGTTAGATCCCAATGATAGCTGAAAACTTGGAAACAAAAGAATGCATCTTCCCATGAAAGTTGTCTAAGATCAAGAGCCGAGGTTAAAAAAGTTGACTTATAAATACTCCCTTCTTTAAAGAAAAGGACTAGATGATCTTTTAAAAGGAGATAGTCCTTTGGAAATCATCTAGAGGAAATTTTTTTAAAGAAGATTTAAAGGATATCTTTGGGCTGCCCATATACACATTCAGTTTTCCTCTCTCTATATACTTGAATATGAATTTTCGTACCAAATTACCATTTTACCCTGCATTTCTAATCGATTTGAATGAATGCCTAGTTCATTTTGGCATTCATTCGAATGAATGTTCAAGTGTAATTTCAATTCATTCGAATGAATGGTCTGAACAGTAACACGGAATACTGCTCAGTCCATTCATGAATGAATGAGGCACGAATGAATCATTCGAATGAATGAGATTTTAAATAATAAAATTTATTTTAAAACTTTAAAGTTATTTTTTGAGTAGTGTGTATTTTCAAAATTTCTCAAATTAAATATCCGGACTAATTACGATAATCTGATAAAAATATTTTAAAACTTTAAGGTCCTTTGACACTCCTAAATATTTAAAACACAGTATTTTACAAATAAGGGTATCCCTAGGCTGTGCCTAAAATACATTTGGAAGTGTCAAAAGACCTTTAAGTGTTAAAGTATTTTTATCAAGTTATCGTAATTAGTCCGGATATTCAATTTGAGAAATTTTAGAAATACACAGTGCTTAAAAAATAACTGTTTATGTTTTAAAAAATATTTTATAGCATCGGCAACATAGACAGTTATTTTTTCAGCACTGTGTATTTCTAAAATTTCTCAAATTTAATATCCGGACTAATTACGATAACCTGATAAAAATACTTTAAGACTTAAAGGTATTTTGACACTCCTAAATATTTAAAATATAGTATTTTACAAATAAGGGTATCCCTAGGCTGTGCCGAAAACACATTGGAAGTGTCAAAAGACCTTAAAGTCTTAAAGCATTTTTATCAAGTTATCGTAATTAGTCCGGATATTTAATTTGAGAAATTTTAGAAATACACAGTACTTAAAAAATAACTGTTTATGTTGTCGATGCTATAAAATATTCTTTAAAACATAGACAGTTATTTTTTAAGCACTATGTATTTCTAAAATTTCTCAAATTGAATATCCGGACTAATTACAATAACCTGATAAAAATACTTTAAGATTTCAAGGTCTTTTAACACTTCCAAATGTGTTTTCGGCACAGCCTAGGGATACTCTTATTTGTAAAATACTGTGTTTTAAATATTTAAGAGTGTCAAAAGACTCTTAAAGCATTTTTATCAGATTATCGTAATTAGTCTGGATATTTAATTTGAAAATTTTTGAAAATACACACTGCTTAAAAAATAACTTTAAAGTTTTAAAATAAATTTTATTATTTAAAATCATTCGAATGAATGAGGCTCATTCATTCGGGCTAAGCAGTATTCCGTGTTACTGTTCAGTCCATTCATTCGAATGAATTGAAATTACACTTGAGCATTCATTCGAATTAATGTCAAAATGAACTGGACATTCATTCGAATAATTAGAAATGCCGAGGTAAAATGGTAATTTACCACGAAAATTCAGATTTGGTTGTGTAGAGGCAGGAAAATTGGATGTGTATATGGGCGGCCTATCTTTAGAGGTTACTTACTTTTAACAATGAGACTTGATTGGATTTCCTAAAGTTTCTTTCTCAATTATAAATCCTGGTTTGAATGATGAATAGAATCAAGTTTGACTCAAATTACATTTAACATTTTTTCTCTTTTTTTTTTTAATTTACGTGTGAAAAATCGTATGATACCCAGTGTAAAATCTCTACGGGTGAGCCTACTACCTCTAAGGCATACCAAAGTTAGACTATGGAAGTTCGAACCTCAACATCTCACTTCCTAAAATAGAAGGCAACTAATTGAATTCAAAAATATAAATCTCGATTTTCTGAAGATCGAGATATCTAGGCCTTACTGTTCTTTAGAGTCTTTGCATTAGTTTTTGTTCATTTTGTTGGGGGCCTACAATGGATGAAACCTCCAAGGTTCTTCTCAGTAATTAAAAGTGGAGAAAGGAATTAAAGAGTTTCAAATCCTCAAGCTAGCACTAGATTCTGAACGTACCAAATTCTCCTAAACAAAATTCAAGTTAGTTTTAGAAATCAATGTCTGATAAAAAAAATTAACCACCAACATAAATGAGTAACCATTTGATTTATAATTAAAAAAAATATATATTAAATTAAACTCTCTTTAATTTAGCACTCTATAAAATTATAACATGTCTAAAATAATATTAGTAGCAGATTTCGATCTCTGGCCCATAAAAAATATAATAAATCTCTCTAATTGATTACTCAATACATTTAGAATAAACAATATACTATTCCAATCATTTTGCAAAGTAATATTTCATACATTAAGAATACAAAATTACTGAAAAAGTGATTAAGGACGATGTGGAAGTCTTGAGAGGATTTGGGATGAAAAGAAAGGAGTAGGGATGTGGATAGGTAGAGATTATTTATTATTTTATAAATATAATATATAAAAAAGACAAATGGGCTAAATACTTTGTTCTCTGCTGAAAAATAAACATATGCAAACTGCTTATTGTCTGGGTTGCACAGTGATCAGGAGATTTGTCCGTCTAAAGAACCTTTGTCCTGGATGGTCTGCCCACTTTTATAAGAGTCTGCCGTAGGATATTTTTTCCAGTAAGAGAAGTTGAAAGGAGCGATTTATTTCCACAAAGAGAAGCCGAAAGAGCTTTTTAATAATAAGTGAGAGTTTTTAGAAGATTTTTAGAAAAGAAATATTGCTAGACTCTCTAATTTAATAACTTCTATAATATAATATATATACTATAGTCCTAACCATATTATATTATAGATGTTTTATGCACATAAATTTCATTGGACTTTTTAGAAACTCCAAGCAAGATAAAAGTTGTAATTCATCTTCCTACAAAGCCATATTCATTACAGGAGTAGAAATACTTATTCCAAAATCTGTTTTCTCAGTGAATTCAAATTGGATCGATAGGTCTAATATGATATTTACCACCCTTATATTAGACACATCTAATATTCAACCCAAATATTGTACGGTGAGTTGTTGAGAAATATAGTGTAGTAATTATTAATACCAACTAACTATTTATATGAGGTACGAAATTATTTAAATTTTAAATTGGTTCTTTCCATTTAATAGAGTTAGCATTTATTTAAGGAAAATTTTTACCCGATTAACTTTCTATAATTGTTGTCAACTTCTCTAATTATGAGATTGCAAATTAATTAGCGCACATGAGTGTATCTTAACTAGTAATCTCTCACCTCAGAAAATGGAAGGTGCTAAGTTTGAGCTCTCTATGGAGTCATCTAGTGTATCCTAAAAGCAGTGGGTATTATCCATAAGAGTTTAATGCTGGATTTCCCACAAGTTAATTCAAAAAAAGATTGTAAATTAATTTATTAATTAATTCTTTTCAACTTTAAAAAAATATGTATTTTTTTTATATAATGATTTCAATAATAGAAGTTTTAGATCAATTTTTTTGGCGGGCCATACATACACCCGACTTTTTTACCTCTATACACCTGATTTCAAAAAATTGGATGAAAATACTATTTTACCCTTTCGACTTTTATCATCCGAACAAACTATCAACTTATTTTACGTTCGTTCGGATGATAAGATCGTTCGAATGAATATTTCAGTGCAAAATGACTTCCTTCCAACGATAGAGGTTATAGCTTTCTATTCGTTCGAAGGATCATTGGAATCCTTCGAACGATCTTCTCTGTGTAGGCAGTGAAGTGGGATTTTCAAACGAGGTCGTTTCTCGATTGATATTTACAAATAAGGTATCAAAATTCATCTACTCTGAATTTTATGAACTTTGGGACTGAATTTAAGTGAAAAGGGTATAGTTTGGGCTTAAAAAATTGTACCCAAATAATTAAGGAAAAATGGCATTCCCTCTTAATTATTTGCGTATGATTTTTTTAACTCAAAACTATACCCTTTTCACTTAAAATTAGTCTCGGAGTTCCTAAAATTAAGCATAGATTGATGCCTTGTTTGTAGAAATTATCAAGAAACTGTCTATTTTGAAAACCCGAGTCAAACGCGTAAATGTGACAGTTGATCCTCTATGGCGTCACTTGGTGTACCCTAAGAACAGTGGATATTATCTATAGGAGTTTAACAGTGGATTTTCCACAGATAAATTAAAAAAAAAATTATAAATTAATTTATTAATTAATTGTTTTCTATTTTAAAAAATATGTAATTTTTTCATATAATGATTTCAATGATAGAAGTTTTACATCAATTTTTTTTTTTTTTAATTCTAAAGCATCAAATGCATCTTTGACAAGTCGATCCTAAATTCCTAGCCATACCATGCATACATATCCTAACAAGGGGTGTCATTAATGAGATTGAAAAGATGTTGAATTCAAATGTGGTAAATATACACTGAACCATCTAATCATGGTCTTCAAAGTCTCTGAACAACCAGAACCAGACATTAAAATGAAGACTCCTAATGTGTCGGTAACGGGCGGATGGTGCACGTGCGATGACTCACGTGTGAGTGGCATCAACCAATCAATGGGGTGGCGATGGCTTAAAGGTCAAACTACAAGCAGAAGGGGGCAGATACCTTCATTGTAAACTGCATTAAATATTATTTTTATTTAAATTTTAACTCAATATTGATGAGTGTTCACTTATTGTATTTTAACTTTTTATTTGAATATTAAAAGTAAAAAATATTTATCTAATAATTATTTTTCAATTTTAAAAAGCCAAAGTTAGAATTATTCAATCAGTCTCATTTTAGATAATTAAATAATATTCATAATGATCTGATTCTATTAATTAATTATAAGATAAACCCACATTTGACATAATAAGCCCTAGCAATCCTAGCATAAGTAGAACTCATAGTGTGGTCCAAAAGCTGAAGCAGATGAGGGCACCGATAGTGATAGCCACTTTTGGGGGTTGTGGGCCTGTCCCTTGAATGGAGAATTAGTTTGCCAAAGAGGGCCCAAAGCTTTTATGATGAAAGCTTGTGACAGTCTAATGTCTATCTCTCTGTCTTCTACTTTAAATTTAAAGTTTGGAGGATTGTCATGTTTGTTTGTGGGGTTGGTGCACGCAAAAACCACACCCTTTTCCCACTTTCCTATTCTTTCTTTGAAGGTCCAAAGCCGGGACTACGTGGCTGCTCCTGGCTCCAATCTCAGCTACAGCACATAAATTCGGATTGAGTGGTCAAATTTTAATAAACTCAATTGAATTGGTGTCAAAATTTATTGAACTTAATTCAATCTGATCAAATTCAAATTGCTTTTCAAAATTATTCAATTTAATTTGACTCGAATTTCTAATTCAAATTAATTCAAGTGCCATTTCATAACTTGGTATATTCGAATCAAATCAAATTACTTCGAATTAAGTTGGGTTGATTTTAATTTTCTCAATCCAATTTTATCCAAATTTTATATAAATTTTTATTTTTCTAACCTGATCTGACCTGAATTATAAAAATACATAATCCAAACCCACCGATTTCTTAAGTCAAATAATGCTAGTTGGGTTAAAATCCCGACTCAAGTTCCCCCTACCCACTGCCCAACAAGTAAATCTAAGAATATAGAAGAAATAACCACTTCCATTTTTTACCAAAATAGAAAAATAAAATGTTAAACATCATCCAATCTCTTCCTGCAAATCACGTTTTCACTTAGATGGCCTTTTAAACTCAATTTAATCTCTAATTTCACCTCTATTTCAAAGCCTTTCTCACCATTTATCTTAAACAATGAAAGAAATATTTGTGTATTAGACAAAAGTCTAATACTGCGACGTACCAATCACCCCATTAGAGAGTACTTGAGTCCTTGTGACACCTCATTGGCTTCCCTTGTAAATTGAGAGTTAGATCGTAAGTCTGTTCAACATATTAGTCTATATAGGTGTATTTCAATCGGTAATCTCCTATCTCAAAAAGTACAAGATGTCAGGTTCAAGGCTCCATAGTCTCACGTGATGTGTTCTAAAAACGATAGATATCATCCGTGACATTTTACGTTGGATTTTTTATGATTTTTCACACGTAAATTAAAAAAGAAAATAGACCATAATATGTAAATAGAAGAAAAAAGACAAATGGTAGATAATTAAAGCCAATATCTATTGAACAAGGATTGAGTAAAAAAATATAAGCAAAGAACAAGGAAGAGAATAGGAAGTTCCTCGAGGTACCCTAAACTAAACTTAAATGCTTAGATCAACCTTAAAATAAAAAATTTCTTAAAATCCATAAAATGAAGCCATTTAATGGCAGTCTGTTATGAGCCAATATCAAAGTCCAAATCAAACTTAATACAATACATTAAATAAGATGTAAGGTTCTGGTACGTATCAATTGATATAAATCCCTCATGCTATTATGATATGATAACAAGAGATAATAATTTGAATGGTTGAGCAAATTCTTAGGAATTTTGTTGTAAATGTATGGAGTCGATGTGTATTTATACTGTCTCTCTAGTGATATACAGGGACTTTGTTATTTATATGGTATCATCCAAAACAGAGTGGTCTTGGCCTCAACATTATGTTTTCAAAGTCCTGGCAAACATCATTTTCGTGAGAGAATGAAACTTTTGTTGAATTTGTCATTTATTTTTATTTTATTTTTGAAATAAAATAAAGGGACATTTAATAGGTTTATTAGTAGGCAGAGTGGCAAGGCGTCAAGTCGAGTTGAAAGATTTTTATTCGATCTTATCTAATTTTATCTAAATTTTTGTAGTCTGACTCAACTTGACCATCTCATATATTAATTTACTCAAATGACCTTGAGCTGATATTTTATAATATAAATAGACAACAATAATTTTTTAATAAAAAATAAAGAGAAGTGAGCTTTCCCTACCCATGGGTTTTTGGTTATAACTTATAAAAAGTAGGAACTAAGGGTCGGTGGACTTAAGCGTGAGATACATGAGATAAAATCATTAGTTTTAAAAAAAAATTATTGACAACTATCAATAATTTTAGATAAAGGGTTTTTCATCAACTTTGAAACTTTTGATATATTAGTCTGATTATTAATAAAAAAGAAATTCACATAGGCACCTTCAATGGACTCATATTTGTTAGAAAAGAATAATTTGTATTTCATTAAGGAATATTATACAAGTATATATAGCATTTATCCAACACTAGGACTATTTCAGTCAAATACAAACTCTAAATCTAAACTAAACATAAATATATTTCTTAATAGAGATTAACTCAAACTTAAATCCTAACTAAATACTAATTCTAATTATATTCAGCAATATGTAGTTGGATTCTAAACTCTTTCATCCAACTCAACCTGCATTTTTTTTAAGGGGATTGAATTAAGTTTGTTTAAAAAGAAACAAATTTGTCTGTGCTTTGAGGAGTTGGTGTAGATCAATTTAGCTTTGTCATTATTGCCTTCGGATTTGTTCAAAGCTTTCATGATCTAGTGTTGTTTGCTGTCTCTGTTACTATTTGTTGATGATATCACTGCGATGATTTTTGTAAGCTTGCTGATTGTGGCTCTACTACCAAGTTTCTTGTCTATCTTACTGATTTTCTTACCTTTTGAAAATGAAAGAAGCAAATTGTTCTCTCACTCTAATACTGAAGCTGAGTACCATCTTTTGCTTATTATACACTTGAAGTGACTCTTGTATAAACCATGATGATCTCACTCCTATTTTTTAATAACAAAAGTGTCATTTAAATTGTTGCGGTAAATGGAACTTGTGTTACTCAACTCTTCAAAATCTAACTCAAATCAATTGACGAATCTGAGTCATCTAATAAATGGGTAGATTTAATCAGAATTCATTTATAAATAGGTAGATTCGACATGAACTTGTATATGACTGATACAACTACAACTATATTTATATGCAACACATTCAATCGTATGAAGTCTACACCTATGGGAGAAGTAGTTCTGGTTGAATCTCTATTAAAAAGTCTCTTTAGTTAAATAAATAGATAACATGACCGAAACTAAACTTGAAATAGACTAATGCCTACTAACACATTTACATAAGACCCTATATAACTTGAACACAAAATTAGACCCAAACCCAATATGACCTGACCTGATCTTTTGCCAAGTCTAATTTTGAAGAACCTTTTGACAACAATAATCATATAAGAAGGATGAGACAGTGTGATATTATTTTATTTTAAGATGTAGTAAAATCAACTTTTTTAAAAAAATCATGTGATAAAATGGACTTTCAAATTAAGAAAGACATTATATAGATTATACAGTAATCAATAATTTAAATATTATTTTGCTATAAGAGAACACTATATTTTTTATTAAAAAAAGTAAAACTGTCATTTATTTTTAATTGAAATGACTTTTTCATTTTCCTTTCAATTTGAAATTTAATATTAAAAAATTTCAACATTTTTCTCATTCAACAAAATGATATTTTTCAACTACAATTATTGCCTACTAATATTAATTTACTTCAAAATTTCTAACTTTTAATTTTAAATTTATCAAAGAACTAATATAGATGCAAAATAGCACAAAATTATTAATTTAAACTGAAAATTATTTAAATCAACCTACCTAAACTTTAGACTTTATTAATACGCGTTTTGCACCGTCTTTCTTTCCTTGACATCAATGCCACAAAAATATATGGTCGACAGAACGAATCTCACCTTTCCCGCAAATATTTCTATTTCTATCATCTCCTTATATTCTCGTGAGATAATATCATTATCTCGTCTACCATTTCTTTAGCATCAAGAGATTAAATTAAAACCAAGACCACACGGCAAGAAGATCTTGACATAAATTTATAGATGACTCAATTAATATATAAATTTAATTTGGGTGGCTATACAGACACTCGGGTTTTTCACTTGCAGACATCCGATTTCAAAAATTTGGAAGAAGTTACAATTTTGTCCATCAACTTTTAAAAAAACTAATACTGATCTCATCGTCTGAACGAACATTTCAGGGTAAAATGTGTTCGTTCGGACGGTGGCCCCTTTCTAAACAAAAAAACTTCCACTCGTTCGTGCATCACTGCCTCTGATAGTTTACTTGAAGGACTAGAGTGCAGACAAGGAAATGTTGTTTATTCCCCTGAGGAAGACGACTATAATATTTCTTTAAGAAAAAGGGTAATTTCTAAGATGTAGTTTGAATGGAGTGAGGTTTGCAGTGAAAAGTTGTGAAGATCTTATGATTTTCTTAAGAAAGGAATTAATTTCCAGCATGTGGTTTGAAACTTTGAATTAAGTGAGGTTTGCAGTGAACGATTATTTGAGTTGAGAAAAGTTAGTATGAAAAGTTGTGAAGATCTTACTAAGTATAAGAAGTTATTGATTGTTCGGACATTCTATTGGGAGCGTCCGAATGATCGTTCGAGTATAAGAAGTTTCGTCCGAACGACAGATCATCCGAACAATGGACTTTTACACTGAAATGTGCATCCGAACGATCCGAAAGTCCGAATGAACGAAAAATGAACTGATTGTTCATTCGGACGTTGTTGTCAAATGGTAGTTTTTTTAAAAAGCTGAGGGGCAAAATGGTAAATAGCCACCCTAAAACCGATATCGAGTGTGGCAGAAAATCCAGGTGTGTCTATATGGCCACCCTTTAATTTAACTATAGTTTAAGTTTTTGAAAAGAAATTCACTGAGTCAATCTTATTGATTTTTAAATCAATTGAGTTATGAGTTGAATTGGGTTTTACCTAATCAATAAGTTTAATTTGTATTGTAAGGTCCACTTGAGCCACTGCTTACATAATAAACAATTGATAATTTTTATTTACAAAAATTAGTTATGACAAAATTCATTTCAATCAATATAACTACTACTTCATCATTGGGCTCAAAATAATACCTAGAACATTTTAGAAGTATTTATTCCGATGAGTGATAGTCATTGAATGGAAAACTAAAATCAGGTACTTAACAAAGAAATAAATATATTAATATTTTTTTATGACCAAAATGTTGAGAGCTTTTTAGAACATTCAATTAGTCCTTAAGGCATGTGCAAGCATCCCTACTTACATACAGGATAAAATTACACGAAATGACTTTTGAGAGTAGAATGAGATTTGAGCTCAGGACTCCCCTTTGGTGTTCCTAGCTAACACACCAATCCTTTGAGGTTTAATAAACATATTAATTGATTGTAACACAATTCATAATTCTGTTAGTTTAATAATTAGTTTAATAAGTTAGTGACTATGGTTGTCTCATTTAATGGAGCCTATAAATGCTATCAACATGTCTATTGGTTTGATACATTTTATCACATGCTTTGGAAAAAGGTTTTAATAGTTTAATAATTATCAAATTAAAGTGATTTTTGCTAATATAATTTAATGAAAAGCTTTTTAATTCAACCATTTTATTTCAACACGAAAAGCACTAGAGAGGTCCAATAGTTAATTGTGCAAGTAGTACAGGGCTATTTTACACTTAAAAGAAAACTAAATGGGTGTTATGGCCTTACAAGTTACAACCAATCAAATTTAATAATGACTTTAGATTTGGTGTGAATCTTTTTACAACTTTAGATTATTTATATCTTGAAAAATATATAGTCATATTCTAGTGTACCATTAAAATAAAGTTATTAGACAATTATATTTGTATAAAATTTTATGAAATGTTTGTTATTTTCGTCCTATAAAAATAAAAAACATGGAAGATGAGACTCCACTCTCTTTTTTAAGTGGAATGAGAGCACCGTGCTAATATCACAAGAAATGTGACATTTTCCACTTCTTGTAAGGAATCCTATTTCTCATGAAGAAAATAATGGGATTTTCTTCTTTCTAAGAAAATGGTTTGTTCATTTATAATGAGAATAAAGATTTTAATACAAACAATAAAAATGTCTTATTTTTATAATTCGTCAAAATACTAAATTTCGTAGTACTTATTAGATAATATAAATAAAATCCTAATATACTTTTCCTACATAAGTGCTTTTTTAAAGGAAATAAACAAATGAGTAATTTGAATTCTATAGATAAAAAAACAAACAATAAAATCCTCATCGTATTTGGGAGACTCGACTTAGATTATATCTTAATTTTTAATCTCTTTACATTTTTTTCTCCCATGAACCATTGACATCAATAGTAAACATTCTTGTCATCATGGATATTGAATGATGCATCCACAAACAGTTAATCATATCCTTTTTATCATTAAATTATCATATTTATAAACTTTAACCATTCACCACCATTCGTCACCATCACCGTCTATATGTAGATCTATTTTAATATAAATCATTAAAATGTAAAAGTATAATTTAAAAAATAATTTTTAATTAAAATAAATATAAGCTGATAATACCAACCTAAATATCAATGGTTGAGAATGAGTAGAGTCAGAAGTTTATAGGTTAGATTTCCGATGCTGGCGGGCACTTATTTTTGGCAAAGATTGAGTGGTGAGCACTTGGCAGCTGCTTTATAGAATTTATTATGAGAAAGTTAGACCAACAAAACTTTAAACTTTAGATTGGTGAAAACTTTTTTCTTTTCTTCCTTTTCAGGGTTTCAGTTGTTTGGGAGTTTGGGAAATACTTTTCCAAGAAAGCGACAGTGTTCCATCAATTCTAAAGGTGGAATATGCACTCCAGCCTTATTCTTCCTTGATTAAACACTCACTGTACTAACTACTAAGCAGCAGATGTTCAGGGCCACACTGCCAAACACAATCCATGTATTACAAGACTTTTCATCATTTTTTAAATAAACTACATAAATTTAGGTGAGATAAATAAAAATAAGATAGACAATAGTAATTATTTTGCTTCAGTTTTTTAATTATTATAATAGTTGATTTTAAATCATTTAAAAAAATTATGATGATTGAATTATAGAAGTTTCTCAGCATCCTCCTATTATGTATTCTTATTCATGTCCAATAAAATTATATCAGCTCAGTTTATAATAGATTAGTCAAGAGTGTAGAAAATATCATAGAAGATCAAGATCTTTTATCTCAAAAAAGAATTAAGATAAGTCTTAGTTTTTTGACTGTCTTCAACATTATCACTAGTGAGAATCAGTATCATTAACATATAGAGGAGAATGCTGATGTCTAGAGAAGATTTGTGAACAAAGAGCGTGGGGACTCGGAGTTTTTTTGAAAACCCAAGTTAGAAATTACAGAACTAACTTTCTGATATCAAATCCGAGGAGCTTGTTTAAAATGATACTGTGCTATGATTTTGAAGATGTGATAGATTAAAAGGAGGTTTCACACAGAGTACCTTAAGCACATTGCCATGTATAAATATACAAAGGAGCTGTAATTACTCGCAATTACATAGGTGAAATCACTCTCAGTTTACACAACAAATTTATGAAATTATCTATTTAATTTACAATCAAATGTCGAAAATCTCTCTAAGAAATCTCTCCAATTATAGTTGACTATTATTCAACTAACAATACTCATGTTCAATTTTAAGAGCACCCATCTTATTTTTTCATCATTTAGAACTTCTAATCAAGAAGGTTTAGGAACGCAAAGATGAATTTGTGAGAATAATTTATGAGTTAAGGTTCTTATAAAAATTAGGTTAAATTTTTTAAATAATGCATTATAAATAAAAAAGGTAGTGATTTATATGGCTTAACTCTTAAGTCTAACTCAATGGTACCACTTAATGAAGTAAATATCCAATTCTCAAAATAGCTGACTTGAAAAAGTATTATTTAAGGGATCTCGCTAAATAACTATTGTATCTAAATCAATATCTAAACGTCTCTAAAATTCTAAGTCAATTGTTTACTTGTCTTAAAGTAAACTTCATCCGATTTTTGTCAAAAATTCTAGAACGTTACTAAATTATTCAATTCAACTAATTTTATTTGACACTCAAGTGTTAAGTTTTAAAGAGAAATATTAGATTTAGGGCACTTGATCATAATAAAGTCAAATTCTACATATTTATATTTTATTTAAAAATTTATAATTTTAAATATTTAATCCAATAGATGGTAGACATACATGGGTTAATTTTATTAAGATTAAGTCTCTCCTACCTTATCATTTTTCAATTTTAAATCGTGCTTTAAACAGGCACAATCATGTGATATATGTCATTCTTTGAAAAATGAAATGTGTGAATAATAATATAATAATAATAGGGGCAAAGTTTGAGGTATCCCTGTTTTTTATCATTAGAGGCACCCCTTTCTATTTGACCAAAATACCCCTTTCTATCTAAGGCTTACTCTTGCTTTACTTCACCATTATTTTTGTTAGTTTTTGAAAAGTTGTGCTAAGTTGAAATAAATGAGTCATATGATTCTTATGACTCAATTTTAATTATATGAAATTAATATAAGTTGGGTTTATTTAAAAAATGAAATAAATAGTTATGGATATAAGACGTAAAAAACATTAATTTTATTAAACATATATAGCCACCATAAATCAAATTAAAGAAATGATTCTATGATGCATTGCGAAAAAATGTAACTTAAAAAAACTCGAGAGAGTTAGTATGAGTTGACCCTGTCACGCCCCGATTGGAAGGGCGGGCCCGGGACGTGACTATTTTTTTTTTTTTTGAAAACTAAGATGACACTCAAGAAGTCGAACTGGGCCGGATCAACAGTTAGGCCCAAAGGTCACACATGATCTCATCATATGGACTCAAACATATACTATAAGTCTACCCACATAACACAATCAATAACATATAACATGAACACATAATTCCAACACTGAATTATCATTTCAATATCAGAGTAACTACAGTCGCATGATAGTTTAATATATCACATTTAAACAAAGTAAGTACCTACACTCGGTACTTTACAAAAACAACTGGTTCCAAAAACCAAAAAGCAAAGATAAGGGTATTCCCCTCAGTGGGAATCCCAAATAAACGTCGCAGCTTATCCACCCTAAGCTTTAAACAGAGGGTTCTTCTGCTTGAGTTCATCTCCTGAAAGGTGAGTGGGGTGAGCTAACTAGCCCAGTGAAGGAAATATAACAATGTAGTTTAAGTAAACATCAGGTTAACAAATAATCGACAGTTACAACATAACATCGCATGCTTGATAACAAATTCTCAACATTAAGCATAATATCATTATCATTCTCATACTTTCATCATCTTTTCTATTACTGCTGTCATCCAACGTAACACCTATATACTATGCTGAGACCATTGTATTAAGTACCGACACGGTCAAAATACATCCTTGTAAGTACATCTCCGACCCTCACATGGCCGATACTGACACTCCTCAAGTCAGCAACTGTCGACACCTATGGTCCAGTAGACGTAAACCATCTCATACACATGGCCGATATTGGTTAAATAATCAAGGGCACGTGAAAGCAATATTACATTTCTCATATGATCAACATCATAAACAATCATAAGCATCATAAGCACTTCTTATAACAGTGCATCATGTCTAGGCATATGGGTGGGTTCATCAACATGAAACCACTCATTGCTCAAGATCCATTTCAATAAACCTGTTTACACCTACTGCAAAGTTAAGTTCCCTCACCGAAAATGTGTGGTATCGCGGTCTCTATACAACAAACAAACAAGTGCACAATCAATCATAAGTCAACATGCATAGCATCAAATGCATACATACAAGTAGTATTTCGAAATCATACTTGTTTTCCCAAAAATCTCCAAGGTAAATGGAATTAAGTCTCCTACTTGGTTTCTAACAATTTTAAGTTATAATAATCCACAGTATAATAATAATAAGGTGCTCAGTCTAAAACTCATATTGTCTTCTGGCCATGACCAGATTGACTTATTGAGTTAGGTCTAGATACTCAGGTCGCTTGTCAGGTTATCTTCTGGATAGGACCAGACTTGACATGTTGAGTAAGGCCTCGAGGTCAATCAGTGCCCGACAATATAGCGTCGGCTTGGAAGTGAAGTCACTCAGTGCCTGACCAATAGAGTCGGCCTGGAAGTGAATACAATAGTATATACACTATAGTAATAAGAGAAGAGGGTTAGTACCACTTTTAATTTATTAAAGGGTATAACATCACATGCATCATAACCAAGCAATATTTTACACTTAAAAACTGGATCCCTCGGAACTAGGTACTGTGGCTTCGGATCATTCGAACCTCTGCCTAAACTATTCACTAACTTCGGACTGTGGGTCTGCCTTCAGATCGTCCGAAGATCGGGTATCGGATCATTCGAAGGTGATTCCGAACCGAAAAACAGAGAAAAACAGGTCTTGGTGGGTTTGTGCATCTCGGAACATGCCGAGTAAGGCTCGGATCGTCCGAGTGGGGTTCGGTCCTTCCGAACAGGGCTCGGAACATCCTGTTGAGTCAAGCTAGCCTCTGACGCTTCAAGACTTCGGGTGAAGCTCGGACCGTCCGAAGGGGTCCTCTCGGACCGTCCGAAGGGTGTGAGCCTCGGATCGTCCGAGAGCCTTCTTCCTCTACTGTCTACAACAACAGACAGTGACAGGCAGTCACAACAAGAAATACGAATCCGAAAACAGTGGATTTTTTGAATTCTATTTTCATATCTAACTGGTCAGATGGACTCCTTAGTGAGTCCTCTTTCCATAGGGAGTGATTTGAGGGCTTTAACACTGATTAAGCTAACGGATTTTAAAACCAAAACCTCACTGATACAATAAAAAAATTGGTTTTTCCTTAAACTTCAAACCGGTTTTACTCACTTCAAAACTTAACCAAATTTAGTTTTTCTTGATTCTAAACCGACTGAAATTGAAAGAGGAACACAGTGGTTACCTTCACTAGAGTTCTTGGGCTGAAAAATCCGGTCTTTGAAAAACTTCCCTCTAAGCTTACGAATTGATAAAAACAGGGAAAACAGAGGCAAGGGAGAGCTGGTTTGATCACAGAGCAGCTGGGAGGGAAAGATAGAAAATTTTCTGGGAGGAAAAATCAGCTGGAGGAGAGGTAGTTTTATAGGAACAGTGAGCAATGGTAGATGGCCTAGCTGGCGATTGCATGCCTCGGCGGGTCGACGAACCCAATAGTAACTGCAGGTTTTCACTATTGGTTGCAAATAAGTCCTCTAGAATATTTGATTTTGCAAATCAGTCCACTATTTGATAAAAATCTTATTTTTAACTAAAAACAATACTTTTAAGGCTTGAAATTTTTAATCCAACCTGATAGATAAGTTGGGTTTTAAAAAATCTAATCACCATTAAAATTTGGAGATTTAAAATTCATCAAAAATCATAGATTTAAATAAAAATCATAATTTAACAATATTTACTTAATTTAACTTGTTTTAAATAAAACAATGTAAAGTCTTCATTTTTGGGGTTTGAAAGAATAAACTAGACCATACTAAAATGGTCTAACATACCACACTTGTTTCAAAAATTATCTCATTCTCAAAACCATTAAAAATATTTATTTCTCCCTTTCGGGGTTTTGACGGGCGGTTTTAAATACTATTTTCTGAAAATAAAATTATTTTAAAACCAGAAATAGAAATCCTTGACTAAGGAGAATATAATATCATCCAATAATATTCACGTAATAACACAATTTATATAATAATAATAATAATAAGCGGTAAATTACCATTTTGCCTCTCCAGCTGGACGAGCTGGATCACTGAGCATTCGAGATCGGATTGGGCCACACTTGAGCTTTTCACAAAGCCCTAACCGTAATCTTCGAGATTAACCGGTCTAAGTAAGGTTTATTAAGTTAAACTACGCCTAGTCTGGATCAGGGTATTACAGACCCAACTCAAAATTTTAAGTTTAAGTAAAACAATGAATTCTATGGAGTATTTTCAAGTCAAGAAGAAAAACTCATTTGAGTCATTTACGAAAAAATTTTGAGTCAAAATTTACATTCAAGTTTTTATAGTGTAACTTAGACATGTCTCTAAGCTTATAATCACTCCTCTAAATAGTGACAAGATCACCATATTCATTTCTACAAGTGTCGTTTTTCATCAATGCTTAAATTATTTATGCAAGAACAAACCGATGTGACTTCTTTAAAATGACAATTCTTTCTTCGACTTTAATTTTAATTTGACATCATGGTTCATTTTCAGTTTCTGACTTATCTAGTATTTTATGGGACAAATTGATCTTATCAAATTAAAGTAAAAATAGTCGATATGTTGATTATAAGAAACATGTTTCATTTTGAATATTTTATTTAGTTGATTTAAACAAATAAAATAGACGACCAATGAGTTGCTCCTCTTTTTATTATTTATTTTATACGATTTAAATCATGCTATTATACATATTTAATGATACTAGTTTGTTAAATTCTTTCATCGATAATGACTTATTTATTTTTATGAAATTATTGGAGTTGAAACTATTATTAATTTCATCTAATTAAAATTATCTAATAATTATAAGATTCGTTGTTTCAGTCATATATCCTTCAATATACAATGAAAAAGAAAAAAAATGTAGAATAAGCAAGAGATAAATTAAACTATAAAATAGAGAGGAAGCGTTTTATCAAATTAGATGTGTCACCTCTAATTACAAGAAACCGAAGTATTTCTATACTCTAATAAACATTTTTTTTTCTTTTTAATTTTTATGATTAAGTTGTCTAGACATCTCAATCGAAAGGATTTTATCTTACTAATTCTTAGAATATATGAAGATCTCAAAATTAAACAAGTAAAATCCCTTACGAATAAGTTAGGGATGAAACTTGAGTCGGGTTAACCGACCTGAGAAATCAATGAGTTTAGATTATGCTTTTGTATATATTTGGTTGGGTCGGTTTGGAGAAAAAAAAAAGTATGAAATTCGAGTTGAGTTGGATTGAAAAATTTACAAGCAACCCGATCTCACCTGACTCGAGTCTACTGAGTTATAAAACAGCACTCGAGTTTAGTCGAGTCAGAAATTCAGATCAAATTAGGTTGATTATCTCGGGTCTGCAATTCGAATAAAGTCACATATGGTGTTCAATAAACTTTAACATAGTTTGAATTAGATTTATTGAAATCCAATCCAACCACAACTGAATTTGAACCCTCATGATTCATTAGAAAAAATAAAATAAAGAAAAGAAACCCTTCTAGAACTCAAAATTATCATTCTGACCAAACCATATCCACCTAAGATTCGATATTTTCACGCTGATTTCGTGAGAAATAAGAGCACGAACATATTCTCATGGCATCCCATACATGTCATGTGCAACCCATGCCCTAATAAAACCTAAACTTTGGTAGTTCCAATGTCCGTATCACATGCCCATGCCATGCCCATACACAGCACTCTTAGCGGGTACCCACCATCACATGGGCTGTCTCCTCTTCCCATTCCAACGGTCCAGATTCATTCCCATATCCCCCAAATCCCATCCTATCCATCCATTCTCAACCCCCATTCAACATGGGCGGCTGTACTTGCCTCTTGCCTTTGTCCCTTGTCCCTTGTTAGTGAGGCAATCACCTCAAAAGTGTAGCTCATGTGACCGACACCTTACCTGTCTTCATGTCCAAAATTCATGCATCCACACAAAAGATCCCTTCACATTGTCCCACTCCACTTTGTATTCCTATCTATAAAAATACCAATCTATTTCTTAAACTTATAATCACTTTTCCTTTCTTCCTCCCACCCATCGGAAATTATTCCATTTTGGCCGGAATTCTCCATTTGCATAATTGCCATCGGCCGATCTTCCATCCAACGGTTGGATTTCACCGATAAAGAGTGTTTTTGCTAGCAGTCATCGATCTCGGTACCTTGTGATTGGTCTAATTGTGTGTGATCTAGTCGAAAACCGGAGGAAATGGAGGCCGATCTCAACCTCAAGGCGACCGAGCTCACGTTAGGGTTGCCGGGTAGTGATTCATCCGAGTCACAATCTCCCACTCCGGCTGCGAGGTGCAATAAGCGGACGCTGGCCGATACGGAGGCCGATGATTGTAGATCTAAGAGTAATTCTAAGCTGGACGATGCCAGAGAGACGGAACGGGAAACCGCCTCACCGGCGACAAAGTGAGTCATTTAGACCTCGGCCAACACATTAAACAGTTGTTGGTCATAGGATTAAGCATAACAATTTGAATTGTCTTTATTAATTGGTGATTTATTGTAGATCAAGTTGATTGATGGGCATATTAAATTTCAGGCAACAGGTTGTTGGGTGGCCACCAATTCGAGCGTACAGGAAAAATAACTTCCAAGCAAGGAAGACAGAAGTTGAGAGTAGTGGGATTTACGTGAAGGTTAGCATGGATGGAGCTCCTTACTTGAGAAAGATAGATCTTAAAGTGTACAAAGGCTATGCAGAACTCCTTAAGGCCTTTGGGGACATGTTCAAATGCTTTACCATAGGTAAGATCTGCGCCTATCTGAGCCCATGGTGACGACGAGTTCGTCCAGTTTGTTCAGTTCGTACAGAATAACATGGGTTGATGATACTCATCTCTATTTTTCTTCTTATTTTTTGCAGGCAATTATTCAGAGAGAGAAGGGTACAATGGATCTGAGTATGTGCCCACATATGAAGATAAAGATGGAGACTGGATGTTGGTTGGAGATGTTCCATGGGAGTAAGTCTCTCTTCTTCCCTCTTTCTATCATTAGGAATATTGTCAAAAATATCTTTCTCGGGATAGGATAATCTTACAGAAAATATAATATTTTAAAAATAATAAAATATAATAAATAAAAATATTAAGCGAGAAGAAAATTTATTGAGATATTGTTGTGATATTAATATTTATTGTGATTTTGTTGAGAATTTATGATAAATCTCGAGATATTAATGGTGATCGGTATTTTGTCGATAAAAATATGATAAATTTAAAAAATATCATCAATATTTGTGACATTAGATAAGAAAATTGAGAATTTATGGTATTTATTTATTGATTTTCTTGATGTTGTGGTGCAGTATGTTCATCTCCTCATGCAAGAGGTTGAGAATTATGAAAGGAACAGAAGCTAGAGGGTTGGGCTCTGGCCTTTGATCTCACTTGTGATGGAGAAGAGAATAGAAAGAGATGAGTTCAGCTTGGGTTCTTCAAGTTGATGAAGATGGAATGGACTTGGATCTCTCAATTGCATTACCCAGTTGAAGAGGAGCTGACCCAAAACATTTAATTTGAATTTCGAGAAACAGGATGGATGAATGGTTTGTTTGAAGCGTTTTCTGATGTTCTTGTCATGTAATAATATCATCATCAAACCAAAACTGCATACAGGGATTTGCTTTTATTGCAATTGTACAAAGGAAAATTTATATCAATGTTTTGAATTTTGAAAGGAGGAACTTCTCTATTATGTTTTGGTATGTATTGTTATGAAGAAAATATTACCACAAACCATGTATTAGAATTTACCAGTGTCACCGAGGGTGAAAATATTACAGTAAAATATGAAGGGGGTGGCCTGATGTCATGAATCCGCATCAAGAAATGGAGGTTTGGTGTTTGATTCATCTAAAGGGTAAGGATTATTTAGGGTAAGGATTATTTCCTTCGTAGGTAGATTGCAAGGTTTACACACCGAAAAATTACTAAAAAGTATATGAATCATCTCTCTCTATATTATTATTAAAATATAAAGGGAATATTGGTATAACACTCTTGAATTAGTATTTGATAATTTCACTGTTATGATTTGATATTACAAACATCAGTAGTTATTTAATGATCATTTATATTTTTATTTATGGAGATTAGTGTAAATTGATGAAATTCATTAATTTAAATATATTTACAAGTTTGTATTATTGTCTTCATATTTTATTATATTTTTTTACTTTTTAATTTTTGTATGTCATCTTTTTCAAAATAGAACATTGAAATGACAAAAACACAGAAACGTTATGTTATAGAGACAAAATCAAAACAGACTTTCAATATAATAGAGATCACCGGCTCATATAATAAATTAGATGAAAAATTAATATATGTTTTTTTTTTTTTTTGTTAAAGTAACAATCTTCTATTACTTTAGCATTTCTGAGCTTTTCAGCTAAACAAGAGATCTCCTTCTAATTTCTATTCATTGCTTGAAAAAGAACAAGTTTATGCAATCATACGAATGAACAAGAACACTTGCCTAGAACGTATGATTTTTTTTAACAGATCATCACATTAATTTTTTGAATAATACAACTACTTCGACAAAAAGATTCCATAAGAATGGTTTGGATAAATAAGAATCATGAAATCCTTGTAAACTAATTAATTTTCATTTTGTTTCAAATTTTGTAAAATTACTAGAGTATAGTCAAATGGATCAACAGAAAAGCACTACTATCATTTGATCCAACCAATAGTGGGTTTAATATTTCACAGAATCTAAAATAGGAGGTACATGTAGACATGTATAGAAAATTGAAGACTAATTTGGATTTTCAATAAGTGGGCTCCTCACTAATTTAATGACAACATTAAATCATTCTTCTTATAACTTTATATAATTTTATAAATTAAAACTTATTTGATTTTAATTTCATTTTGGATTACACTTTTGCTAAATTAGTATTGAAAAAACAGTAAAAATTGTGTAAAAGTAGATTAAAAATAAAAAAAATAGATTTTAAAAATTAGATTTGGTGAGTTGGAACATTTGGATTGTCCTTATTACATTATTATCTAAAAATAGAGAAAATTTGTATAAAAATGACTTAAAATTAGAAAAAAGATTTTATGATCAAATTTTTTAAGTTTGAAGGATTTGATTCACTTTCTAATTCTAGAAATTAAAAAAATTACACAAAAATTTGTGAAATGAATTAAACTTAAAAATTTGTTAAATAAATTAGACTTAAAAATGTACAAAATTTTGTAAAATGGATAATAATTTATCTATCAATTTCTTTTAACAACCCAACCTGCGTAAACACATATTTCTTGCTATTGAATTGCAAATCTAACAAAATTCCATGACCAAGAGAGGTGAGAAGGTGGAGATAAAAAGGTAGGCATTAGATGAACGTACTCACGTGATGTGATCACAACTACCTCAAAAGGTGGGATCGAGAAGTAAACAAATAGATCTATTTATTTATTTAAAATTTATTCAATTTTTGAAATCTAAAATTTTGTCAAATCAAATGTCAAATTGAGAGTTGAATTAAAACTTTAGTGGATTTAAATGTGTCTAAATTTATTAAAGATTTTTTGAGGATTTGAGAAGCCTAATTTTGTTTGAGGAAAAATGATTTAGTTTCGCCGTAGTCCTATGGACCTAAAGGTGGCACGTATTTTCTTTTGGATTTCATATGTCATGTCATTTTAATCATATTTATCAAATTTATTTAAATATAAAACAGCATTTCAAAAATATATTTTAAATTTTGGATAGAAAGGAATAAAAATATATAGGACTTGAACCCCATTTTAAGCTTATAATGTCTATCTGGGCTTATCTGGACTTGAGAGTTTCTTTTGGTCACATCAGGGGTAGAAAAATCGGCCGGGCTGATATCCCGGCCGATTTTTCATATCGGCCGATATATCGGCCGAACTTTTTCTCTCTCCTGCTCGTTTTTTTTTTTTTTTAAAATTCTAAAAAAATTACAGTAAATGCAGATAATTATAAGCTTAATGAATATGTAATTTTTTCATAAAATATCGGACATTTACATCTTCTAATATATTTTTGAAGTTACGATAGCGGGAAATTATATAATTAGTAATAAAATGGTGAAAATTACAAGGAAAAGGATATAAATGAGGAAAATTTGTAGAAATGATTTCATAATTTATTTTCTTAGTAAATGAGTGTTATTTTAAGTTATCCTTCGAATACATAGTGCTTAAAAAATAGCTTTAAAGTTTTAAATGAGATATTAACAACATAAACAGTTATTTTTTAAGCACTGTGTATTTTTAAAATTTCTCAAATTGAATATCCGGACTAATTACGATAACCTGATAAAAATACTTTAAAACTTAAGGTCTTTTGACACTCCCAAATGTATTTTCCACACAGTCAAGGGATACCCTTATTTGTAAAACACTGTATTTTAAGCATTTGGGAGTGTCAAAAGACCTTGAATTCTTAAAGTATTTTTATCAGGCTATCGTAATTAGTCCGGATATTTAATTTGAGAAATTTTAAAAATACACAGTGCTTAAAAAATAACTTTAAAATTTAAAAAATAAAAATTTTACTGTTTAAAATTTTTAAATCAATTTTACTGTATCATTCGAAGGATAACCCTTCGAACTGGAACTAAATTATCATTAGAAGGTTTTTTAATAGGAGGGTAAAATAGTAATTTGTACATAAAATTTGAAAAGGGGTGTTCTCTGGTAGAAAAATGGGGTGTCTGAATAGGGCGTCTAAAAATATTAGATGGTAAATATAATATTAAATTATTACAATAAGATAAAAAAAATATGTTATAATTTTTACTTTCAGCCTTAGTAAATATTGTATTTAAAATAAAATTTTATTACTTTCTTTTTAAAAATAATTTTTTGAAAAAATATTAGGTTACACGTGTGAGTTTTTAGTAAACTCATGTGAGTTACTCTTAAAAGGTGCATGTTCACTTACAAAACCCTAATGCTCTTCTTTTCATACCCTTCTTCTCTTTCCCTCTCTTTGCTAAACCCTAACAGTCGCCGCTATCTGTATTTTTCTCATCAATGAAGAAGAAAAAGAAGAGAAAGGTAAACTGTGAATGGTGTAGCGATTTTTTTCTTCAATCTTTTCTCCATATTTTATTTTTTCTCTTTCCATTCTTTTTAGTCCCATTTTTTCCGATTTTTCTAACAAAAAAAGCTTTTTTTTTTTTTAAAAAAAAACAACCGAATTTTTAAAATTCGGCCGATACCATGACCGAATTATCGGTCAGAAATTCGGTCATATCGGCCGAATTTTTTTTTGTACGGCCGATATAGATCGGTGGCCAAAAAACCGATATAATTCGGCCGATACGCACAGTATCGGCCGAATTTTTGACCCCTGGGTCACATCTGCAAACTCCTCATACATGTAGAGGTCTTAGGACTTAAAGGGGACTGGCACGGGTGAATATCTTAGGGTTAATAAAAAGGAAAAAGAGTATATGCGATTGGGTTTAATAAAAGGAAAGGGGAAAAGAACATGAAACAAAAAAGAGGGTTGGCGGCGGAAGTGGAGACGAAGAAGAAGCAGTAGCTAAGGGAAGAAGATGGAAAAGGAAGATGCTTGCTGTACCTGGATCCGAGGAAGAGAACAACAGTAAAAGGCAAGCGGAAGCAAGTAAAGGCTACAGTGAGATCTGCGATGCAACTGGGATAAAGCCCAGTCTTCTAGCAATAATCATGGTGATATCTCCTCAGGGATGAAGCCCAAAATCAGCGACGATGTGGAGTTATGGTTGGATCTTGCCAACGATGGAGGTAGTGTCTGTAACTTAGGCAAAAAAGAAAAAGACAAAAGATAAAATAGGTAAAAACCTTTTGTAATAATTAGGTAAAAACCTTTTGTAATAATTCTGATTTAATTCATAATTCGAAAGATGCGAAGTTTTTCTATTACATGCATTGTAGTTATAATAAAACTAATAACTCAAAATAGCAAGACTCAAGACCCGATTTTCCTAGAGGAATTTGGAAGGCCACGTGAGTGGTTTTCAATTCGTTTACAATTAGACTTCTAAATAAACTAAGAAAGCCACCGATCTCGCTTTCTTGCTAAACAAGAGTTCCAAAAATAAAAATATGTGAAAATACGAAAATAGGAAATACTAAATGGGTCTTTGGCTTGCTTGTCCTATATCATTCTCCCGGTCTTAAAAAAACTCGTCCTTGAGTTCGACGAGGTCTATCTCATCTGCATCAACTCTGGCATCAGGAACCGGGTTGACAAGAGACCAATCACATAACGCAGCAACAAGAGCATGGGAAACAGGGAGTGAAGGTGCAAGAACAAATGTCAAACCATCTTTCATAAAAATGTAGGTGTTTGACTTGCACTGATAAAAAGCATCAACATCGAATTCCACAGACAACCAAGTTATCAAATGTCACATATCCATGTCGATCACATCAAACAAAGCAAAATCTGAAGAGTTCCCAATGGAGAATGTGACTTCACACTAGAAAGTAATTTGCTAGCGATTAGCATTATCGAGCCAAGGAGCAGGGTGCGGTGTTGGATGCTACTGCAGAGGAAGCTGCAACTTGTCTACCAATGATTTTGAAACCAAATTTTCTTCACAACCGCTATCAATGGCTAAGAGGTAAGGGGGGACCGTGAACCGTGCACGGTGTACGAAATAGACGATGGCGTGGAGATAGAGGCTCCAGAGAAGTAGGAGACAGTGTACGAAAACACAAGAGATGTCTGCCCTCATTATTGCCATATGGAGGTAGAGCATTTGCATTAATGTGTTCAATGGCATCATCAACCTCATTGGTTTGAGCATCTGGTGTGACAAGCGCTACTTAGTTGCGACATTCATGGGAACGGTGTTCAGGGCGGTTGCACTTAAAGCACTTGGCGATGTTTGGACGGTATAGGGATTGGAGAGGAAGATGGAGATAGATTGGGCTTATTAGGAGGTGGGGGTTTCTTAAAATCAGTATCCGAGCAGATTACCATTTTTTAGGACATCCAATCCTGATCTAAATTGTGAAAAATTTAATGAGATCGACATGGGTAAGTCGTACCCTATCGTGAGCGAGTAATACAAAAAGGCCATCGAGAAATGCAAGAAAAAGTTACTCGGATTTAATGCTGAAAAGAACTGCGCTCCTTTGATGCTCCGATTGGCATAAGTTCTTATGTTGCGATTCGATTTATATTTTGTAGATTGTTTGGGTTTTGTATCGTCATCATGGAAGTGCATTTTGTATTTATCCTGAATATATTTTATTGTTGTGTGTGAAATTTGTATGCATGTACAATCTTCTTTATTTTCACTAGAAGTCCTTATCCCGATAATTTTTTTTGGTAAAAAACAAGGATCGTAAAAAACAATAAATCGGTTCTGTTGTATTGTCTATGAGACTACTGAGAAATCGCGAAATAATCTTTTTCTATTGTTTTGGGTTTTAATGTCTCTAGAAAATCTCTCTCCTGATTTAGGTTGTGTCTGGTGAATGTGTTGTTTCCATCTAGATTAACATTTTTATTAAAGAAGGTTCTCCTTTCTATTTATATCTAAAATGAACCTGGGATTAACTATTAGTCGGTCAAACAGTCATGGAAACTAGAATTAAAACCAATTGGGTCCAAAAGACATAAGAAGATTAAAGGCTGCAAAGTTGCTACTCCTAATTAGGAATGTTTTTAGATATAAGTGATGTATTTGAGTGAGATGTGTATGAAATGCATGGGCCATGTATGATTAACTCAGAGTTGTTTGTTTTTTCGAAACTAAAATACTTGGACGGGGAGATCCTCTATAGTCTTCTTATCCATATATATGTAAATCTACTAACCATGTGTGGCTTATTCTTGATCTTGTTTTCCTTTTAAGTTTTGGAAATCTGTAAATCTAGGAGAGAATACGAAAGGTTGATTTGATTTTTGTTTTAGGTGGCACTCTGTTGGTACTTTTGATGTTAAGACCAAGACTAGTGGTCCATGTGGGACAATGAAGTATCCAAATGAGTTTGCTCATGATGCAGACAAGGGTCTTGACATTGCCGTGAGGCTGTTGGAGCCCATCAAGGAGTACTTCCCAATCATATCTTATGCTGATTTGTATCAAGTTGCGAAAATGACTTGTCAGTTATACTGTTGAGGCCATTGTTGTGCTTCATGATCTGATTAATTTATCTTGTTGTTATGTTGCACTTGGCTGGAGTTGTTCCAGTTGAGATAATATGAGGTCCTTAGATTCCTTTCCACCCAGGAAGGGAGGGAACGAGCCACTCTTTTTTACAGAAGAGATATTGTTATTATTCTGTATCATTTGTTAGTTTTCATTTGATATGGCATTTAGGTTTGTGTAGTGAGGTGATATTGTAGCTATGAATCTCTTATTTGTATATCCCAGTTTATCATCTAGCATAACATAGTGAGGTAGAACTTCTGTTTTGATCAAGTCCAATTTGAGTCGAGCTTGGATAAGAGTTTTTTGGGCTCAGGCTTTGGTCTGTATTGTCCTGTTTATCGAGTCAATCACTCAGGTTTACTTGTGTCAGGACTCATCGATTCAAGCTTATGGTTTGGTTGCCAAAAGTCATTACAGCTCATCTGCAGGCCCAAAAATCTAACTGGGAAACCAGTGAGAGAAACCATACGTAAAAACTTCTCTTTTGAATTGTCTGATTCAATGTAGTTAAAATCGGACCGGACAGCGGTTCAACAGTAACCAGCAATGTTACGGTTTGGTTTCCAAAAATATTACTATGATGGAAAACCGTAAAAAAGCCAGTAAAAATCGAGGTTTTAACCGGTTTTAATGAGTAACTAGTCAAAACCACGGTTTTAACTGGTTTTAATGAAAAACTAGTCAAAACCGCGGTTTTAACAATTACTCCAATTTCGAAAGTTTCAGGTGAGCCTCGGCATAGTCCTCAAAGAATGCATCCTAATCCTATAGAATACATTAAACCGACCAGGTGTTTCACGGTATGTGGGTTTTTCATTAAAACCGGTTAAAACGTAGGTGTCAAGGGTGGTTGCACTTAAAGAACTTGGTGATGTTTGGACGGTTTAGGGATTGGAAGAGGAAGATGGAGATGGATTGCGCTTATTAGGATGTGGGGTTATTGAAATCAGTTTCCAAGCGGATTGCCATTTTTTAGACCATCCAATCTTGATCTAAATCGTGAAAAATTCCATGAGATCGACATTGGTAAGTCGTACCTTACTGTGAGCAAGGAGTACAAGAAGGACATCGAGAAATGAAAGAAGTTGCGCGGATTTATTGCTGAAAAGAAATGCACTCCTGTGATGCTCCGATTGACCTAAATTCTTACGATGTGATTCGATTTATATTTTGTAGATTGTTTGGGTTTTGTATCGTCATCATGGAAGTGCATTTTGTATTTATCCTGAATATATTTTATTGTTGTGTGTGAAATTTGTATGCATGTACAATCTTCTTTATTTTCACTAGAAGTCCTTATCCCGATAATTTTTTTTGGTAAAAAACAAGGATCGTAAAAAACAATAAATCGGTTCTGTTGTATTGTCTATGAGACTACTGAGAAATCGCGAAATAATCTTTTTCTATTGTTTTGGGTTTTAATGTCTCTAGAAAATCTCTCTCCTGATTTAGGTTGTGTCTGGTGAATGTGTTGTTTCCATCTAGATTAACATTTTTATTAAAGAAGGTTCTCCTTTCTATTTATATCTAAAATGAACCTGGGATTAACTATTAGTCGGTCAAACAGTCATGGAAACTAGAATTAAAACCAATTGGGTCCAAAAGACATAAGAAGATTAAAGGCTGCAAAGTTGCTACTCCTAATTAGGAATGTTTTTAGATATAAGTGATGTATTTGAGTGGGATGTGTATGAAATGCATGGGCCATGTATGATTAACTCAGAGTTGTTTGTTTTTTCGAAACTAAAATACTTGGACGGGGAGATCCTCTATAGTCTTCTTATCCATATATATGTAAATCTACTAACCATGTGTGGCTTATTCTTGATCTTGTTTTCCTTTTAAGTTTTGGAAATCTGTAAATCTAGGAGAGAATACGAAAGGTTGATTTGATTTTTGTTTTAGGTGGCACTCTGTTGGTACTTTTGATGTTAAGACCAAGACTAGTGGTCCATGTGGGACAATGAAGTATCCAAATGAGTTTGCTCATGATGCAGACAAGGGTCTCGACATTGCCGTGAGGCTGTTGGAGCCCATCAAGGAGTACTTCCCAATCATATCTTATGCTGATTTGTATCAAGTTGCGAAAATGACTTGTCAGTTATACTGTTGAGGCCATTGTTGTGCTTCATGATCTGATTAATTTATCTTGTTGTTATGTTGCACTTGGCTGGAGTTGTTCCAGTTGAGATAATACGAGGTCCTTAGATTCCTTTCCACCCAGGAAGGGAGGGAACGAGCCACTCTTTTTTACAGAAGAGATATTGTTATTATTCTGTATCATTTGTTAGTTTTCATTTGATATGGCATTTAGGTTTGTGTAGTGAGGTGATATTGTAGCTATGAATCTCTTATTTGTATATCCCAGTTTATCATCTAGCATAACGTAGTGAGGTAGAATTTCTGTTTTGATCAAGTCCAATTTGAGTCGAGCTTGGATAAGAGTTTTTTGGGCTCAGGCTTTGGTCTGTATTGTCCTGTTTATCGAGTCAATCACTCAGGTTTACTTACGTCAGGACTCATCGATTCAAGCTTATGGTTTGGTTGCCAAAAGTCATTACAGCTCATTTGCAGGCTAAAAAATCTAACTGGGAAACCAGTGAGAGAACCCATACGTAAAAACTTCTCTTTTGAATTGTCTGATTCAATGTAGTTAAAATCGGACCGGACAACGGTTTAACAGTAACCAGCAATGTTACGGTTTGGTGTCCAAAAATATTACTATGATGGAAAACCGTAAAAAAGCCAGTAAAAATCGAGGTTTTAACCGGTTTTAATGAGTAACTAGTCAAAACCACGGTTTTAACTGGTTTTAATGAAAAACTAGTCAAAACCGCAGTTTTAACTGGTATTAATGAGAACTAGTCAAAACCGCGGTTTTAACAATTACTCCAATTTCGAAAGTTTCAGGTGAGCCTCGGCATAGTCCTCAAAGAATGCATCCTAATCCTATAGAATACATTAAACCGACTAGGTGTTTCACGGTATGTGGGTTTTTCATTAAAACCGGTTAAAACGTAGGTGTCAAGGGTGGTTGCACTTAAAGAACTTGGCGATGTTTGGATGGTATAGGGATTGGAAGAGGAAGATGGAGATGGATTGAGCTTATTAGGATGTGGGGTTATTGAAATCAGTTTCCGAGCGGATTGCCATTTTTTAGACCATCCAATCTTGATCTAAATCGTGAAAAATTCCATGAGATCGACATTGGTAAGTCGTACCTTACTGTGAGCAAGGAGTACAAGAAGGACATCAAGAAATGAAAGAAGTTGCGCGGATTTATTGCTGAAAAGAAATGCACTCCTTTGATGCTCCGATTGACCTAAGTTCTTACGATGTGATTCGATTTATATTTTGTATGTTGTTTGGATTTTAGATCGTCATCATGGAAGTGGATTTTGTATTTATCCTTAATATATTTTATTATTGTTTGTGAAATTTGGATGTATGTACGACTTTCTCTATTTTCACTAAAAGTCCTTATCACGGTAATTTTTTTTTTTTGGGTAAAAAACAAGGATCATAAAAAACAATAAATCGGTTCTGTTGTATTGTCTATGAGACTGCTGAGAAATCGCGAAATAATCTTTTTCTATTGTTTTGGGTTTTAATGTCTCTAGAAAATCTCTCTCCTGATTTAGGTTGTGTCTGGTGAATGTGTTGTTTCCATCTAGATTAACATTTTATTAAAGAAGGTTCTCCTTTCTATTTATATCTAAAATGAACCTGGGATTAACTATTAGTCGGTCAAACAGTCATGGAAACTAGAATTAAAACCAATTGGGTCCAAAAGACATAAGAAGATTAAAGGCTGGTAAGTTGCTACTCCTAATTAGGAATGTTTTTAGATATAAGTGATGTATTTGAGTGGGATGTGTATGAAATGCATAGGCCATGTATGATTAACTCAGAGTTGTTTTTTTTTCGAAACTAAAATACTTGGACGGGGAGATCCTCTATAGTCTTCTTATCCATATATATGTAAATCTACTAACCATGTGTGGCTTATTCTTGATCTTGTTTTCCTTTTAAGTTTTGGAAATCTGTAAATCTAGGAGAGAATACGAAAGGTTGATTTGATTTTTGTTTTAGGTGGCACTCTGTTGGTACTTTTGATGTTAAGACCAAGACTAGTGGTCCATGTGGGACAATGAAGTATCCAAATGAGCTTGCTCATGATGCAGACAAGGGTCTTGACATTGCCGTGAGGCTGTTGGAGCCCATCAAGGAGTACTTCCCAATCATATCTTATGCTGATTTGTATCAGGTTGCGAAAATGACTTGTCAGTTATACTGTTGAGGCCATTGTTGTGCTTCATGATCTGATTAATTTATCATGTTGTTCTGTTGCACTTGGTTAGAGTTGTTCCAATTGAGATAATACGAGGTCCTTAGATTCCTTTCCACCCAGGAAGGGAGGTAATGACTCACTCTTTTTTACAGAAGAGATATTGCTATTATTCTGTATCATTTGTTAGTTTTCATTTGATATAGCATTTAGGTTTGTGTAGTGAGGTGATATTGTAGCCATGAATCTCTAAATTGTATAGCCCAGTTTATCATCTAGCATTACCTAGTGAGGTAGAATTTCAGTTTTAATCAAATCCAATTTGGGTCGGGCTTGGATAAAAGTTTCTTGGGCTCAGGATTTGGTCTTTATTGCATTGTTCATCGAGTCAATCACTCAGTTTTACTTACGTCAGGATTCATCGATTAAAGCTTATGTTTGGTTGGCAAAAGGCATTGCAGCCCGTTTGCAGGCCCAAAAATCAGACTGGAAACCAGTGAGAAAAGCTAAACGTAAAAACTTCTCTTTTGAATTGTCTGATTCAATGTAATTAAAACCGGAGTAGACCACGGTTCAACCGCAGCCGGCAATGTTACGGTTTGGTTTTCAAAAGAATGACTATGATGGAAAATCACAAAAAAAAACAAGTCAAAACTGCTGGGTTTTAACCGGTGTTAATGAAAAACTAGTCAAAACCGCGGTTTTAACCGATGTTAATGAAAAACTAGTCAAAACCGCAATTTTATCTAGTTAAAAACTAGCCAAAACCGCAGTTTAAACAATTACTCTAATTTAAAATGTTTCAGGTGAGCCTCAGCATAGTTCTCAAAGAAGGAATCCTAATCCTACAGAATAAATTAAATCAACCAGGTGTTTCACTGTCTATGGTTTTTCATTCAAACCGGTCAAAACCTCGGTGTCCTAAGCGGCTGCAGTTAAAACACTTGGCGATTTTTTGGCAATATAGGGATTGGAAGAGGAAGATGGAGATGGAGATGGATTGAGCTTATTAGGAGGTGAGGGGTTATTGAAATCAGTATTCGAACGGTTTGCCATTTTTCAGGACATCCAATCATGATTTAAATCGTGAAAAATTTCATGAGATCAACATGGGAAAGTTGTACGCTACCGTGAACGAGGAGTACAAGAAAGCCATCGAGAAATGCAAGAAAAAGTTGCGCGGAGTTATTGCTGAAAATAACTGCGCTCCTTTGATGCTCCGATTGGCGTAAGTTCTTGCGATGTGATTCGATTTATATTTTGTAGGTTATTTTGGTTTTTTATCGTCATCATGGAAGTGGATTTTGTATTTATCTTGAATATATTTTATTGTTGTTTATGAAATTTAGATGCATGTACGACGTTCTCTATTTTCACTAGAAGTCCTTATCCCAGTAAGTTTTTTTTTTCAAAAACAGGGATCTTAAAAAACAATAAATCGGTTCGGTTGTATTGTCTGTGAGACTACTGAGAAACTGTGAAATAATCTTTCTATATTGATTCGCATTTTTATGTCTCCGGAAACTCTTTCTCCTGGTTTAGGTTCTATATGGAAAATGTATTGTTTCCATCTATAATATCATTTTTATTACAGAAGGTTCTCCTTTCCATTTATATCTACAGAGAAGCTGTGATTACCCAATAATGTGTCAAATAGATTATTTTCATGAAAACTGAAATTAAAACCAAATAGTTCCAAAATACATAAGAAGGTTGAATGCTGTTAAGTTGCTACCCCTAATTAAGAAAGTTTTTAGGTATAAGTTATGTATTTGAATGAGATGTGTATGAAATGCATGAGCCATGTATGATTAATTGAGAGTTATTTCTTTTTTCAAAACTAAAATACTTGGACAGGGAGATCCTCCATAGTCTTCTTATCCATATATGCAAATCTACCAACCATGTGGGGCTTATTCTTGATCTTGTTTTTTCTTTTTAAGCATTAGATATCTCTAAATGTAGGAGAGAATACGAAATGTTGATTTGAATTTTGTTGCAGGTGGCACTCTGCTGGTACTTTTGATGTTAAGACCAAGACTAGTAGTCCATGTGGGACAATGAAACATCCAAATGAGCTTGCTCATGATGCAAAAAAGGGTCTTGACATTGCCGTGAAGCAGTTGGAGTCCATCAAGGAGCAGTTCCCAATCATATCTTATGCTCATTTCTATCAGGTTGCGAGAATGACTTGTCAGTTATACTGTTGAGGCCATTGTTGTACTACATGATCTGATAAATTTATCATATTATTTTGTTGTAGGTGGCTAGAGTTGCTGCAGTTGAGATAATATGAGGTCCTTAGATTCCTTTCCACCTAGGAGGGAGGTAATTACCCACTCTTTTTTACAGAAGAGATATTGCTATTACTCTATATCAATTGTTAGTTTTCATTTGATGTGGCATTAGGTTTGTGTAGTAAGCTGATATTGTAGCCATAAATCTCTAATTTGTATAGCCCAGTTTATCATCTAGCATAACGTAGTGAGGTAGAATTTCGGTTTTGATTAAGTCCAATTTGATTCTGTATTGCACTGTTCATCGAGTCAGTCACTTCGGCTTACTTAGGTCAGGATTCATCGTTTTAAGCTTATGCTTTGGTTGGCAAAAGCCATTACAGCCCATCTTTAGGCCCAAAAAATTTATACTCGGAAACCAGTGGGAACCCAGACGTAAAAAATTCTCCTTTGAATTGTCTGATTCAATATAATTAAAATCGGACTAGACCGCGATTCAACCACAACTGGTAATATAACGGTTTGGTTTCTAAAAAAATTACTATGATGGAAAACCGCAAAAAAAACTAGTCAAAACCTCATTTTTAACTGGTTTTAATAAAAAACTAGTCAAAACTGTAGTATTAACAATTACTCCAATTTAGAAAGTTTCAGGTGAGCCTCGGAATAGTCCTCAAAGAAGGCATCCTAAGCCTACAAAATATATTAAACCGACCAGGTGTTTCACGGTATCTGGGTTTTTCCATTAAAATCGGTCAAAATCTCGGTGTCCAGGGCGGCTGCACTTAAAGCACTTGGCAATGTTTGGACGGTATAAGGATTGGAAGAGGAAGATGGAGATGGATTGTGCTTATTAGGACGTGGGGGTTATTGAAATTAGTGTCCGAACGGATTGCCACTTTTGAGAACATCCAATCCTGATCTAAATCATTAAAAATTTCATGAGATCGACATGGGTAAGTCGTACCTCACCGTGAGCGTGGAGTAAAAGAAGGCAATCGAGGAATGCAAGAAGAAGTTGCGTGGATTTATTGCTGCAAAGAACTGCGCTCATTTGATACTCCGATTGGCGTAAGTTCTTACGATGTGATTCGATTTATATTTTGTAGGTTGTTTGTGTTTTAGATCGTCATCATGGAAGTGGATTTTGTATTTATCCTGAATATATTTTATTGTTGTTTGTGAAATTTGAATGCATGTACGACCTTCTCTATTTTCACTAGAAGTCCTTATCCCGATATTTTTTTTTTGGTCAAGAGCAAGGATCATAAAAAACAATAAATCGGTTCTATTGTATTGTCTATGAGACTGCTGAGAAACCTCGAAATAATTTTTTTCTATTGTTTCATGTTTTTATGTCTCCGGAAACTCTTTCTCTTGTTTTAGGTTCTGTCTGGAAAATGTGTTGTTTCCATCTTGAGTATCATTTTTATTACTGAAGGTTTTCTTTTCCATTTATATCTAAACAGAACCTGGGATTACCTACTAGTGTGTCAAACAGATTATTTTCATGGAAACTATAATTAAAACCAAATGGGTCCAAAAAACATAAGAAGATTAAAGGCTGCTAAGTTGCTACTCCTAATTAGGAATGTTTTTAGATATAAGTTATGTATTTGAGTGGGATGTGTATGAAATGCATAGGCCATGTATGATTAACTCAGAGTTGTTTATTTTTTTGAAACTAAAATACTTGGACAGGGAGATCCTCTATAGTCTTCTTATCCATATATATGTAAATCTACTAACCATGTGTGGCTTATTCTTGATCTTATTTTTCCTTTTTAAGCTTTGGAAATCTGTAAATCTAGGAGAGAATACGAAAGGTTGATTTGATTTTTGTTTTAGGTGGCACTCTGCTGGTACTTTTGATGTTAAGACCAATACTAGTGGTCCATTTGGGACAATGAAGCATCCAAATGAGCTTGCTCATGATGCAAACAAGGGTCTTGACATTGCCGTGAGGTAGTTGGAGCCCATCAAGAAGCAGTTCCCAATCATATCTTATGCTCATTTCTACTAGGTTGCGAGAATGATTTGTCAGTTATACTGTTGAGGCCATTGTCGTACTTCATGATCTGATTAATTTATTTTGTTGTTCTGTTGCACTTGGCTAGAGTTGTTCCAGTTGAGATAATAGGAGGTTCTTAGATTCCTTTCCACCTAGGAAGGGAGGTAATGGCCCATTCTTTTTTAACAGAAGAGATATCGCTATTACTCTGTATCAATTGTCAGTTTTCATTTGATGTGGCATTTAGGTTTGTGTAGTGAGGTGATATTGTAGTCATGAATCTCTAATTTGTATAGCCCAGTTTATCATCTAGCGTAACGTAGTGAGGTAGAATTTCGGTTTTGATCAAATCCAATTTGAGTCGGGCTTGGATAAAATTTTCTTGGGCTCAGGCTTTGGTCTGTATTGCATTGTTCATCGAGTCAATCACTCATTCTTACTTAGGTCAGGCTTCATTGATTCAAGCTTATGCTTTGGTTGGCAAAAGTTACTGCAGCCCATCTCTAGGCCCAAAAATTAGACTGATAAACCAGTGAGAGGACCTAGACGTAAAAAATTCTACTTTGAATTGTCTGATTCAATGTAATTAAAACTGGACCGGACCGCAGTTCAACTGTAACCGGCAATGTTATGGTTTGGTTTCCAAAAAAATGACTATGATGGAAAGCGGCAAAAAAACCACTCAAAGCGGCGGTTTTAACCAATTTAAATGAAAAACTAGTCAAAACTGTGGTTTTAATGGGTTTTAATTTAAAAGTAGTCAAAACCACGGTTTTAACACTTACTCCAATTTAGAAAGTTTCAGGTGAGCCTCGGTATAGTGCTCAAAGAAGACATCCTAATCCTTGTTTGGACCGGTTTTAAGATATATAGTGCTCAAAAATGACTATGATGGAAAACGTAGGTGTCAAGGGTGGTTGCACTTAAAGAACTTGGTGATGTTTGGACGGTATAGGGATTGGAAGAGGAAGATGGAGATGGATTGGACTTATTAGGAGGTGGGGGGTTATTGAAATTAGTATCCGAGCGGATTGCCATTTTTGAGAACATCCAATCCTGATCGAAATCGTGAAAATTTAATAAGATCGACATGGGTAAGTTGTACCCTGCCTTGAGCGAGGAGTACAAGAAGGCCATCGAGAAATGCAAGAAAATATTGCGCGAATTTATTCTGTCCACTTCTTGAAAAATATGCAGCGGTTTGTGTTTCCAATCTTTTTGTTTACCATTTCTTGATCTAAATTATGTATTTTTAGTGTGAATTTTTAGTCTATTTGTTAATGTATTATTGTAATGACCCGTCCCGCTACGGGCACGTTAAAACTGATACAGACTCCTAAAACCGTTCCAATACAATTTCGGGTACTTTTTTTTTTAATAAATGGAAGTACCGTACCCGCAACTTGTACTAATCATAGCAATCCACCAATAAACGAAAAACCGTAAGTATCAATTATAATTTCAAATTATAGCATCAACCCCTTTATTACATTCATCCGGCGCAGTAAAAAGTACATATATCTCAAATACATTAACAGGTCCTCAAATACAAAATGAAACCAAGACAAGTACAAAGCTGCAACTCTACGCCCAATATTCGATTGAGGGTCCCGCCGGCCTTCCTCTATGAAGTACCTGTGAGGCAAGGGGTGAGCTCTACATGCCCAGTGAGGGTAACACATGCACCATATGTCACCAAGCATACACGACATATAATCATATGAACATAACAATGTCTAAGATGTCTACATGCATGACCATACAAATGTATGCCCTATCCCTAGCACAGGGCCCACGTTAGCCGGGTCTCTAGAACATCCTCTAACCAACGCAATGCAACTCCCTTATGTACCCAACCGCAACAGTCCACCCATCCACGGGTACGCAGACTGATTCTCAGTCAGATCGGGGTCCCTAGCCTATGACCCTCTCATGACAACCCGCACGCATACCACGACCAACCTAAGAGTCAGACTCGCTAGAGTCCCAAACTGATTACCACATGGGAGTAACCACCTCACCAGTCCTCAACGAACTGCCAACCAGACTCATCTATGGTTTCATCAACCAAGCACCAGAGTCTCGATAATCAAATCTATAACCTCGGACCCCATCTGTTGGTCTCCACACGATTGGCGTATCCACCCCTCACAGGATTCTATAGGTCTTCCACCGAATGAGCAGGCCGAACTCACTCGTTAGGCGCCCACAAATTCCTGGTGAGTCAACACCCACTACACAAGTTCAACAATGAACTCCAAAGTCATAGCCACGGGTAAACACACTACCACATCGCACCACAGACTGTCTCCACCATACAGGTGTCCTAGCCTAGAATATCTCATCGCATCACAGCGCAGGCTGTCCCCACCCTACAGGTGTCCTAGCCTAGAATATCTCATCACATCACATCGCACTATCCCTCGACCAATGAGCGGCAAACACATCCTCAGCCTACTCGATCATCCGGGGATCACAACCATACCAACGGGAGCTGTCCCTCATCACATCATCCCTCGACCTAGGCGAGCACCTCCTCAGCCTACTCGGTCATCTAGGGATCACAAACTATACCAGCGGGAGCTGTCCCTCACCGCATCGTCCCTCGACCTAGGCGAGCACCTCCTCAGCCTACTCGGTCATCTAGAGATCACAAACCATACCAGCGGGAGCTGTCCCTCACCTCATCGTCCCTCGACCTAGGCAAGTACTTCCTCAGCTTATTCGGTCATCCAGGGATCACAAACTATACCAACGGGAGCTGTCCTTCACTGCATCGTCCCTCGACCTAGGCAAGTACCTCCTCAGCTTGCTCGGTCATCTAGGGATCACAAACCATACCAGCAGGAGCTGTCCCTCACCGCATCGTCCTCTCGACCTAGGCGAGCACCTCCTCAGCCTATTCGGTCATCTAGGGATCACAAATTATACCAGCGGGAGCTGTCCCTCACCGTATCGTCCCTCGACCTAGGTGAACACCTCCTCAGCCTACTCGGTCATCTAGGGATCACAAACCATACTAGCGGGAGCTGTCCCTCACCGCATCGTCCCTTGACTTAGGCGAGTACCTCCTCAGCCTATTCGGTCATCCAGGGACCACAGTGCATATTGGCGGGAGCTGTTCCTCACCGCACCATCCCTCGGCCAATGAGCGGCGAGCACCTCCTCAGTCTCCTCGATCATCCGGGGATCACTTCATCCGTCGCACATTCGGGTATTGGAACCGCAAGGGGCTTCTAAGGTTACCTTGGGTGAACCAACATTCAGCCTGATGGCCTATATAGGATTAACATAATTACTTCCCAATTAGTCCTTATCTGGGACTCCCAGGCACCTTGTTCTCTAAATCAGATTACACCTCTCTCATAGGTGTGTCTGAGAAACACTAGACGGACCGACCATTTGATCCATGCAAGGGGGTACAACTATCCATTTCCAATCACAAGGGAGTCCGCATCCCAACCACGCGTCCACTGTGCGGTCCCACATGACGTCTTCGCCCTAACTACTCGTCAAGCTAGGGGGAGTCTCTAGATCTTGATGTGACCCAGTACCCATGTCTCATCGGCATCCCACATATGTTAGCTATATGCATGCATAGTTACCACTGCACGTACTAATAACATAGCTCATCATATAATAATCAGGTGTATATATATCACTATCTGTCATGGGCTGGCATGTTAACATCCAAGCATGTTATAATGTCTAGCAGTCCAAACTAATCATTACATAGTTATATGGCATATCATCAACAGAAATATATCACACCATAATCAGGCATATACCACCACATATCACATATTCACATGTTGGCATATTAACATATTGTCAATAAAAATAAACTCCAAATCATGTCACCACACAATCAATCAATTATGACATCAAATAATCAATTCATATATGCCTCTGCGGGCATCGGATAGGAATACACCCGGACGGGGACCCGCCACATAATGATATCAACAATTCCCTTGCCGAGTGGCTCACAATATCGGGGACCCTATTCGCATCATTCCGTACCCGCACATCTAATAGAGTAGTAATATGCATAGATGCATGCTAAAAGCGGTGATAAGTTCCCTCACCTGTGTGTGCTTTCGAAATTCGAGCGATGAAAACAGGTCAGAGGATTGAAGGAAGCGATGCACTGGCTGGAACGAGCTGAAGAAGATCCATAAACACTCCAGAAATGAACTCCAGAACACGCTGGAAGAGGACTTGTAACGGGCCTGGGCCGAGCCTAGTACTGGGCCTGGGCCGGGCCGAGCTGATGGATCGGGCCTGGGCTGGGCCGAGCTGCTGGATCACGCCTGGGCTGGGCCAAACTGCTGGATCGGGCCTGGGCTGGGCAGAGCTGATGGCTCGGGCCGAGAAGGCGAGTTGGGCCCTTGAGGCTGGGCTCAACTCAAACTGGGCTTGGGTCGGATTGAGTAAGGTCTGTCGGGCCTGAGAAAAGGGGCAAAGGGTTTGGGATTAGGGTTTCTGGATGGGGAAGAGAGGAAGAGAAAGAGAGAAAGAGAGAAAGTGAAAGATGATGGTGGCGGCGGCGGCGGCGAAGTTCAAGATCACTGAGAAATTGAGAAAACCGACGGCTGGAGGTCCGGCCAGGTCTGCGTCGTGGCGAATGGGGGTGGAGATTCGCAGCGAGGAGAGGGAGAATCGGATAGGGGAAGGGAGAGGCCGAGAGAAGGAGAGAGAGAGAGAGACGGCGGCGGCTTGAGGGAGAAGAATGAGAGGAGGGAGCTTAGGGTTAGGGTTTTGGAAGAGAGGGAAGAGGAGAGAAAGGAAGGAGAAAGAATGAGAGAGAGAGAGCTGGGGCGGTGGCACTGTAGCGCATAGCTACAGTGCTGCCGAAGAGAGGTTATAAGGGGTTAGGTTTAGGGTTTTTTTTTTATTATTATTATTTTTCTTTTATAAATAAATAAAAGCTTCCAGTTTTTAAAATATTTTAAAAAGCTCGAAGAAGTCAAACGACAAACGTTGGGGGAAAACGTGTGATTTTCAAACTTTTAATTATGAAAGAAAATTCAATAATTCAAAATTACCAAATTGCCCTCTGAGTCTCCGAACTCAAAATCGGGCAAACCAGGACCCACCACAGGGCCCACACTCACCCTACTGCTACCAAGACCCTAAAACTCCGAAAAATTGGGTCGGGTCGCTACAATTATGTAGGATGAGGTGCCTTCTTTGAGAACTATGCCGAGCCTCACCTAAGGATTTTTTAATTGGGGTAAGTGTAGAAATCTCTCTATCTCTCAAGCTGACATGGTTTTACGCTTGTAACAAATCAGATTTAAGCTTGTGCTTTGGTTGGCAAAAGTCATTGCAGCCCATCTCCAGGTCCAAAAATTAGACTGGGAAACCAGTGTGAGAACCCAGACGTAAAAAATTCTCTTTTGAATTGTCTGATTCTATGTAATTAAAATCAGACTGGACCTCAGTTCAACAGCAACTGGCAATGTTACGGTTTGGTTTCCAAAAAAATGACTATAATTGAAAACTGCAAAAAAACCCAGTCAAAACCGTGGTTTTAACCGGTTTTAATTATGTTTAAGGTCCCTTAGTCCAAGTCCACCCTTGAGTTGAAGAAAAATGATTTAGTTCTCTCTTAGTCCTATGGACCTAAGGGCGGCCACGACAATTCCTTTGAATTATTGACACGTATTTTCTTTTGGATTTCATAAGTTATGTTATTTTAATCATATTTATCAAATTTATTTAAATATAAAATATCATTTTAAAAATATATTTTAAATTTTGGATATAAAGGAATAAAAATAGATAGGACTTGAACCCGATTTTAAGCTTATAATGTCTATCTGGGCTTATTTGGACTTGAGTTTTAAAGTGGAATATATTTTATATAAATTTTATATATATATTAATTAATGAAATTTTAAATTTATAAAATGTGACTCGGATTTAAATTTTTAGATCAAACTCAGTTTTTTAAGTAGTAGACCTGGTCCTTGCTCAAATTATAATCCTCTCCTAGTATTTAGAACCGAAAATGAGCTGATGCAGGGTTAGGATCAAATTTGTGAGAATTTACCAGTAGATGTGTAGTTTCAGAGAATGATGGAGGCATCAGGTCTAATGGACCTTATTATATTGGTGCAAATTGATTTGGCTTCCATGATCCAAATTGCCTAAGGGAGACAATATTGGACTCTATCTAATAAACCCAATTACTTTATTAGTTTGAACTCAATTAGCAATTATGCCCAAATAATCTAGACATGCATGTAAGTCAAGTCCATACATTAATCAACTCATACTCATATCCAAGCCTACTCCATAAAGCTCAATTCCTAAAGCCTCTCCTACAATGACACTTGCCACAAATCCAGTCATGCTAACTTCAAATCGAATTTGGAAGGAATGTTTTGATAAAGTCTTAGTATTTTGGCCATAACTTTTCACTCCGATATTTGATTGACTTGATTCTTTTTGGGCTGGAAAAAGGACTTCAAGAGATGTAACTTTGTATTTCATGAAATTTTCATCATTCGGACGTTTACTAGGTCAAAATGTCAAAATCAAGATGCAAGTGGACTCAAGTTTCAAATCTGAGAATAGAAAGGAGGTGGGCGAATTTTGCAAGTGGACTCTTTCCACATGGACAACTCCATATTTTTAGAATTTCTATTTTTGTGTTTCATTTTTTAGGATTTAATCTTGTTTATCAAATAAGCCATGTGGCATTTTCTAGGGTTGAGATAGAATGGTCATAATTAGACTACATTCAATCGTAAGTAGTTTCCTCTTTTAATTAAGATTTAGATAGAAAATATCATTTCTTGGCTTAGTCAACTAAGGCAAGGGTACTTTAGCCTTTTCTGTCACGACTAAGGCTATAAACGGATCTGATCCGGCCCTGTCACGCCCCGACCAGACCGGTGGGCCCGGAACGCGACTGATTTTTTTTTTTTTTGAAAGGTAAGTAAACTAAACCACAAGCACTCTTACTGGGCCGGATCAACAGTTAGGCCCAGCGGTTACACATCAGCCCGTTAAGTGGACTCAAACATGTACCATATGCCTGCCCCAAAGACAAAGTAAAACCAATGCAACAAAAACATCCACTCATACTATGATCAAATAGATACCAACATGGATTAATCAATCATAACATGGTCTCAAATGGCAACATAGCCGATTACAACATTTAAACATAAATTAAGTACCACATCCGGTACTTAACACAAAACAACTGTTCCAAGAACCAACAGAAAGATCAGGGCATTCCCCTCCGGGGGAAATCCCAAGGCACTGCTTCAGCTTAAACGCCCTAAGCCTGAAAGAGAGGGTCCTCCTCCTCGGGTTCATTGCCTGAAAGGTGAGTGGTGTGAGCTAACTAGCCCAGTGAAGGATAATTAACAATGCACATTAAAAAAAAACAGGTTAATGACAGTTCAATATCACATGCTTGATAGCAGTAAGCATAATCTCAAATAAACTAATAAAGTCATCATCTATTAATCACTGCCATTATCCACCGTAACACCTGCCGACTACACTGAGACCAGTATTAAGTCCCGACACGGTCAAAATACATCCTTGCAAGTACGTCTCCGGCTCTTAAACGTAGCCGATACTGACACCCTCAAGTCAGCAACTGACGACAGCATGGTCCGCCCATGGTCCAGTAGACATAAGCCATCCCTCATATGGCCGATATTGGTTCAATAGCCCAGGTACGTGGAAGCAGTCTTACATACACATACGGTCAATACCGTAATATCAATTCATCACAGCACTCTTACCATAGTGCATCATGTATAGGCACATGAGTGGGTTCATCAAAACCGAAACCACTCATTGCTCAAAATAACACCTGTTTACAAAATCTGCAGAGTTAAGTTCCCTCACCGTGATTGTGTGGTTTCGCGGTCTCTGTCAAACAACATACAAGTGCCCAATCAATATACATAACAAATACGTACATATACGTAGAATTTGGAAATCGTATATTTTCCCACAAAATATCCGGGCTTAATGGAATGAGTCTCCTACTTGGTTTCTATCCCCTTTTAGTTTATCCACAAGATAATAATAATATAATAAACATAAGGTGCTCAGTCCAAACTCATATTGTCTTCTGGGCATTGACCAGATTGACTTATTGAGTAAGGTCTAGATCCTCGGGTCACTTCTCGATTGTCTTCTGGATAGGACCAGAGCTGACACTTTGAGTAGGCCTCGAGGTCACTCAGTGCCCGACTATAGTGTCGTCCTGAAAGTGAATCACTCAGTTCCCGACTAGTGTCGGACTGAAAGCGTATACGATAGTATTTACACTATAAATAATAAGAGGAAAAAGGGTTAGTACAATTTTAATTAACAGGGGGTATAAATCGTCATCAACGAGCAATTACATTAACTAAATAATAATCAAGATTAAAATGGTAATCACACAATATTTTATTCTTTTAAAAACTGTGTTCTTCGGAACATCACTTCGGAACTTGGGTACAGTGGCTTCGGATCATCCGAACCACTCAACACTGGGTCTCTGGCCTCGGAACTTGAGGCCTGACTTCGGATCGTCCGAAGACTGGGTCTCGGACCGTCCGAAGACTGGGTCTCGGACCGTCCGAAGTCCATCCGAACAGACAAAAAACAGAAAACAGAAGTCTGGTGGGTCTGCAGAGCTCGGAACGTCCGAAGGCTGATGGTCCTTCCGAATTGGGCTCGGTCCTTCCGAGCTCGGCTCGGTGCGTCCGAAGGGTCAGGTTTGCCTCGGGCGTGCTGGGCTTCGGGGTGAAGCTCGGAACGTCCGAGGGTCAGACCGTCCGAAGGTTCGGACCTTCCGAAGAACGGCTCTCGGTCCTTCCGAGAGTCGTCTTCCTCAACTGTCTGCACCAGCAGACAGTGACGGCAGAAACAGGGTGAAATGCGATTCCATAAAGGGAGGGCTTCCCGGATTCGTTTTTCACATCGGTCTGGTCTGATGGACTCATCTGGGAGTCCTCTTTACACAGGGAGAGGTTTGGAGCTCAAAAGCTCAAAGGGTCATCCGATTTTAAGGGTAAATCCTCACGGGTACATGAAACCCATGGTTTTCCTTAAAACTTAAAACTGGTTTTTCTCATTGGAAACATGGTCAAAATCGATTTTGTTTGATTCTAAATCAGTTAGAATTTAAAAAGGAATGCAATGGATACCTTGGTTTTGATTCCTGATTTGAAATTCAGATTTTTGAAGTTTCTTCCTCTAAGCTCACTGTTACTTAAAAACAGCAGCTTAACAGAGGCTCTTGGTGCTTAAACGGGTCTCGGTCTCGGTTGGAAAATCAGAGGACAGAACAGAGAGGGAGAAGAGAAAATGCAAAATCTGCTGGGAGTTGCAACTGACGGCGAGGGGCTGAATTTATAGCTTCTCTTTTGAGGAGAGATGCCGGAATTCGGCTGCTCATGCAGCGAAGACGATGGGACGGAACACTGGCGGTCATCATTCGCCGGTGTGGGAAGAGATGGGATGGGACGACGGCAGCTCATCATTGCCGGAAATCTCGGAAATCCGGCCGAGTGGGCAGAGCACGCCTGCATGGCGTTGACAGGAAAATCCTGCGGTTGCAGATCAGCCCTCGGGTAATTCTGGATTTGCAGAAATGTCCTATTTTTCATAAAAACTGATTTTTAAACTACAAGTAATAAATTTAAAACTCCAAAATCAGATCCAACCTTACAGATGGGTTGGGTTTTTAAAACTTAGGTCACCATAAAAATTTCATGAATTATCTTTCGTTAAAAACCCTTGATTTAAACAAAAATCACATTTTACCCATAATTACTTAATTAAACAAATGTAAAAATAACTAATTTGTACATCTTATTTTGAGATGAAATGAAATATCTAGTTCATTATTACAATGGTCTAACACCCAATACCATTTTCGAAATTTAACTCCTTCCCGAAAATATTTAAAATAATTAAAACTCTCTTTCGGGCGATATTTAAATATCATTTTTTGAAAAATAAATTCATTTAAAACTTAGAATGCAAATCATTCAAAAGAGGGTATTATCAATCAATGAAAATCAACAATTCGCACCAATTATGAAAATTTATACGACACACGGTAAAATTACCAAAATACCCCTCCAGCTCGACGGGCTGGATCACCGAGCTTACGGCCTCGGATTGGGCCTCGCTTGGCTTTCCTCAAAGCCTTGACTGAGAACCTCGAGATCAACTGGTCAAAACACGATTAACGAGGTAAAACACGCATAATCCGGGGCAGGGTATTACATCCTACCCTCCTAAAAGAAAATTTCGTACCGAAATTTAGAACAAACCCTACCTTCTTGGCCTGTGAACAAGCCAGGGTACAGCTTCTGCATCGTCGATTCAAGTTCCCACGTCTCATGTTGCATGTCGTGATGTTGCCACAGCACTCGCATTAGAGGTATAGACTTCCTCCTGAGCTCTTGAGTCCGACGTTCTAGAATCTTGACTGGCGCTTCTTCAAACGTTAAGTCCTCTGATACCTCAATATCTTCAAAACTGATCACATGTGACAGGTCAGGCTCATTCTTCCTTAGCATAGACACGTGGAACGTACTATGCACTCTCTCCAAAGCCTGAGGAAGATCCAACTGATAGGCCACTTCACCTATCCTCTTCAAGATCTCAAAGGGTCCAACATATCGAGGTGATAGTTTTCCCTTGCGCCCGAACCGCTGCACTCCATGACGTGGTGCCACACGTAAGAAAACTCGGTCGCCAACTGCAAACTCCAAAGGTCGTCGCTTTTTGTCAGCATAACTCTTCTGTCTGCTCTGAGCTGTCTTGAGACGCTGTCTGATTACTTCAACTTGCTCTGACGTCTCACGCACTAGATCAGGTCCTAGTAGCGCTTTGTCCCCTACCTCTGTCCAACAAAGAGGTGACCTGCAAGGTCTGCCATACAGAGCCTCGTAGGGTGCCATCTGCACACTGGAGTGATAACTGTTGTTGTAGACGAACTCGATCAAAGGCAAGTGATCTTCCCAACTTCCCTGCATATCCATCACACAAGCCCTTAGCATATCCTCTAAAGTTTGAATGGTTCTCTCTGACTGACCATCCGTCTGAGGGTGAAAAGCAGTGCTAAAGCACAGCTTAGTCCCCAACTCCTCTTGTAATCCTTGCCAAAACCTTGACACAAACCTCGGGTCTCCTATCAGATACAATGGATACAGGCACTCCATGCAATCTGACTATCTCCTTCAAATACAATCTGCTTAGGGTAGCCAAGGAATCCGTCTTCTTGATCGGCAGAAAGTGAGCTGACTTCGTCAATCGATCGACTATTACCCAAATAGCGTCGTTCTTTTTAGGAGACTTAGGAAAACCAGTTACAAAATCCATCGTGATATGCTCCCACTTCCATTCAGCCACTTCCAAAGGTTGCATCTTTCCGCCAGGTCGTTGATGTTCCGCCTTCACTTGTTGATAAGTTAGGCACTTGGACACGAAATCTGCTACCTCGCGCTTCATACCTTTCCACCAGAAAAGTCGCCGCAAGTCACGATACATTTTCGTACCACCGGGATGCACCGCAAAGCGAGATCGATGAAAGTGATCAAGCACTTTCCTCCTGCACTCGTCCGACTTTGGCACAAACAGTCTATCTTTGAAAGTAAGACTTCTGTCTGCTTTGATCTTCCAATCCTCTAAAGTTGCTCCTCCTGAAAGCTGAGTTGCCAACTCCTTCGCTTCTGGGTCGCTCTGTTGTCCTTCCAACACCAAACTAACTACCTCGGGTTGCAGAACCAAACTATAGATTCTTGCTGGCCCACTTCCTTCGATTAGCTCCAGATCGTACTCGGACAGAACTTCGAGCATCTTCCACTGCAAGGATGCCATCCTCGCCACGTCGTTGTGAGACTTCCGGCTCAAGGCATCGGCCACCACGTTGGCTTTCCCTGGGTGATAGGAGAGACTGAAGTCATAATCTCCCAGGTACTCCATCCATCTTCGCTGCCTCATATTCAAGTCTTTCTGAGTGAAGATATACTTGAGACTATGGTGATCAGAAAACACATTGAACTTCTCACCATATAAGTAATGTCTCCACAACTTTAACGAGAATACAACAGCTGCCAACTCCAAATCATGAGTCGGGTAGTTCTGCTCATGTCCCTTCAATTGCCTAGAACCATAAGCTACTACCTTCCTCTCTTGCATCAGCACACAACCCAAACCAAACTTGGACGCGTCGCAATAAACATCGTAACCTCGTCCTTGCTCGGGTATCACCAATACTGGAGACGTCGTCAACTTCTCCTTCAGCTCCTGGAATGCTTTCTCACAAGCTTCGCTCCATTCGAATTTGACGTTTTTCCTCGTCAGCCGAGTCATTGGTACCGCGATCTGAGAGAAGTGCGGGATAAACTTTCGGTAATATCCTGCTAATCCTAGAAAGCTCCGGATCTCGAACACGCTCTTGGGACTTTCCCAAGTCTTCACGGTCTCTACCTTTGCTGGATCTACAGAGATTCCTCCCGGAGACACTATATGTCCCAGAAATTGCACTTGAGTCAACCAAAACTCACACTTGCTCAGCTTAGCGAACAGCTGATGCTCCCGAAGAGTTTGAAGAACAATCCGCAGATGACGCTCATGCTCCTCTTCTGATGGCGAAAAGATCAAGATATCGTCGATGAAGACTATCACGAACTCTCGCAGATACGGTCGAAACACACAATTCATCAAGTCCATGAACATGGCTGGCGCGTTCGTTAAACCAAAAGGCATCACAACAAACTCGTACAAGCCATACTGCGTCCGAAAAGCAGTCTTTGGAATGTCCTCCTCTCGAATCCGCAACTGATGGTAACCTGATCTCAAATCGATCTTCGAAAAACACTTCGATCCCCTCAAAAGATCAAAGAGGTCATCTATTCTAGGCAACGGATACTTATTCTTAATAGTTACCTGGTTAAGCCGCCGGTAATCTATACACATCCTCATCGATCCGTCCTTCTTTTTCACAAAGAGAGCAGGTGCGCCCCACGGCGAGTTGCTCTGACGAATAAAGCCAAGACTAAGAAGCTCTTCTACCTGCGTAGCTAGCTCTCTCTGCTCTGCCGGCGCCATCCGATAAGGTGCCATGGAAATTGGAGATGTTCCTGGCTGTAGGTCTAAAACAAACTCTATCTCTCGGCGTGGAGGTAGCCCAGCCAACTGGTCAGGAAAAACATCCATAAACTCACACACCACCCGAGGAGCAACAGACCCTACACCACCTACACCTTCCCAACCCATGCTTGCCACCACACTACCGGGATACGCCCTAAGGCCAGAGAAAGTGACTCTCATCCTCTCATAGGGTACCAACTTCTCCATAAACCTCTCACCGGTTAAGGAGACCCCATGGATCCTCTTCTGAGAGCAGTCTATCAAGACTCCAAAAACAGACAACCAATCCACACCAAGGATGATGTCAAAGTCCGTCATTTCCAGAACCAAAAAATCATAGGACAACTCCACTCCGCTAATCTTCAAAACACAAGATCTACACTCTTGGTTTGCCAAAGCTTTCTTACCCAAAGGTGAAACTACCATTAGCGGTTTAACTACTTTTACTGGTTTCAAACCCAATCTAACACAACAAGTTCTAGAGATAAAGGAATGCGAAGCACCGGTATCAAACAACACTCGAGCCAAAAGACTGAAAAGATTAAGGGTACCTTCCATCACCGTGTTCTCCATCGGTTCCTCCTTCTGAGTCCCTAAAGAGTAGACTCTCCCTTGAGGACGCCCTCGTCCTCTCCCCAGATCGTTCCGAGGTGGTCCGTTCCTCGGTGCCGCTGATCCTCTAGAAGCCTGCTGAGAACCTCTGCCGACAGATGGCTGCGCCACGGAGTAGGAAACTCCCGTGCCTTTCGAAGGTACCGCTTTACCAGAAAAAGGACAATCTTTGAACAGGTGCCCGGTCTGCTTGCAGTGAAAGCAAGCCCTCTCTCCTTTGGATTGACAGAACCTGGAAGTATGCCTGGGCTGATTACAGGTGTAGCACACGATTGGCCGAGAGTCAGACCGACTGGACTGGCCCACACTAGGTTGGCTCTTCTTGAATAAAGGCCTCTTTTGCTGGCTAAACCTCGCCTTCTTATTGGAAGAAGGTCTTTGAGAGCCGTCAGTGCTCCGGTTGATAGAGTCAACCGCTTCCACCTTCGAAGCTCGATCGATGATCTCCTCCAAAGTGTTGAACACTAGGCCGGCCACTTGCCGCTGCAGGAAGGGTCTGAGTCCGTTCTCGAAATGCTGGATCTTCTCCTCCTCGTTGGCGGCGATCCACGGCACAAACTGCATCAGGTCGATGTAGCGCATGGCATACTGTGCCACTGTATCTGAACCTTGCTGAATGTTGAGGAACTCTCTCTTCCTCGCCTCCTTCACCGTCTTTGGAAAGTAGCGGGCCAAAAAGGCTGCAGAAAAATCCTCCCAAGTCATTGGCTCGTGATTACGAACCAAGCTCTTCGTCTCCCACCATTCGTAGGCGTTCCCTTCGAGCTGATAAGTCGCCAAGGTCACACGTAAGTCGTCGGCGATCGCTAGGGTATTAAGGATGCGGCTAATCTGGGTTAGCCAGTTCCTCGCAGCGCTGGGGTCTTCTGTCCCCGAGAAGCTAGTCGGGTTTAGACGCTTGAACTCTTTGAGAGCCGAGGTGGCCCTCTCCTCTGGTGTTTGGACTGGCGGACGTCGCATATTTTCAGCTATCTGCTGAAAGGCTTCAACCGCCGCTCTAATCGCTTCGTTAGGTAGGTTACGGGGTGGAAGACCAGTCCTCCTCCCACGAAAGTTGGCTCGGTTTGCGTTGGGTCCTGACATCTGTTATTTACACTTGTAAATATCATTAACCAATTTTAAGATTTTTATCAAAGTAAAGGACACAAGTTGCAACAATCTCATTAGAATTCATTCAAAATTTCAAACACAAGTACATGGGTTAGTAGGGTATGAAAACCCTTCAAAACAACAAAACTTAACCCTTACAAGACAAACTCCCCGATACCCCCTAACCAACACCGATCTAATTCCCTGAAGAAGGTCCTTCCTCACCACCAAAATAATAAAAGTTGTCCGGGCAGGTCTCAGACTTGTGCCCGTACACCCCACAAGTTAAACAGGGTATGATCCCCGGTCCTCCTACATAAGGACAATTGGTTCTGGCACTCCCGTGTCCGCGGAGTCCGCAAACAGGGCAAATGACACTAGGTGGATAGGGGCAATAGATGAAATTGTGCCCTGCCTGATTGCAGAGCTCACACATCTCATCTTGGTATTCGTCCAATGGCGGAGTAGCCGGAACATACTCTGGTGAACCGTTCTCCCCCACCGACTCCTCAGGAATTGGGATATCTCCCTCTTCCTCCACAAGTCCAGCTCCCACGTGGTATTCTGGAGATGCCACTACTACCTCCTCCCTAGGTGCAACCTCATCGAAACTTGGCGCACCGGAGTCATCTCCAGAATCTATGACGATAGGGTCGCTAGGTGTCCCTTGGAAATACTCGGTATTATTGCTTGACATATCTGTATCACCAAACAAGAAAAAGTCAAAACAATAGCAACACTAAGGTAAAAGCAAGTCTAACTAGGTAGTAACCCATCACAGTCCTTGAGTTGAACCTACGCTCTGATACCAAGCTGTCACGCCCCGACCCGACCGTTGGGCCCGGAACGCGACTGATTTTTTTTTTTTTTGAAAGGTAAGTAAACTAAACCACAAGCACTCTTACTGGGCCGGATCAACAGTTAGGCCCAGCGGTTACACATCTGCCCGTTAAGTGGACTCAAACATGTACCATATGCCTGCCCCAAAGACAAAGTAAAACCAATGCAACAAAAACATCCACTCATACTATGATCAAACAGATACCAACATGGATTAATCAATCATAACATGGTCTCAAATGGCAACATAGCCGATTACAACATTTAAACATAAATTAAGTACCACATCCGGTACTTAACACAAAACAACTGTTCCAAGAACCAACAGAAAGATCAGGGCATTCCCCTCCGGGGGAAATCCCAAGGCACTGCTTCAGCTTAAACGCCCTAAGCCTGAAAGAGAGGGTCCTCCTCCTCGGGTTCATTGCCTGAAAGGTGAGTGGTGTGAGCTAACTAGCCCAGTGAAGGATAATTAACAATGCACATTAAAAAAAAACAGGTTAATGACAGTTCAATATCACATGCTTGATAACAGTAAGCATAATCTCAAATAAACTAATAAAGTCATCATCTATTAATCACTGCCATTATCCACCGTAACACCTGCCGACTACACTGAGACCAGTATTAAGTCCCGACACGGTCAAAATACATCCTTGCAAGTACGTCTCCGGCTCTTAAACGTAGCCGATACTGACACCCTCAAGTCAGCAACTGACGATAGCATGGTCCGCCCATGGTCCAGTAGACATAAGCCATCCCTCATATGGCCGATATTGGTTCAATAGCCCAGGTACGTGGAAGCAGTCTTACATACACATACGGTCAATACCGTAATATCAATTCATCACAGCACTCTTACCATAGTGCATCATGTATAGGCACATGAGTAGGTTCACCCAAACCGAAACCACTCATTGCTCAAAATAACACCTGTTTACAAAATCTGCAGAGTTAAGTTCCCTCACCGTGATTGTGTGGTTTCGCGGTCTCTGTCAAACAACATACAAGTGCCCAATCAATATACATAACAAATACGTACATATACGTAGAATTTGGAAATCGTATATTTTCCCACAAAATATCCGGGCTTAATGGAATGAGTCTCCTACTTGGTTTCTATCCCCTTTTAGTTTATCCACAAGATAATAATAATATAATAAACATAAGGTGCTCAGTCCAAACTCATATTGTCTTCTGGGCATTGACCAGATTGACTTATTGAGTAAGGTCTAGATCCTCGGGTCACTTCTCGATTGTCTTCTGGATAGGACCAGAGCTGACACTTTGAGTAGGCCTCGAGGTCACTCAGTGCCCGACTATAGTGTCGTCCTGAAAGTGAATCACTCAGTTCCCGACTAGTGTCGGACTGAAAGCGTATACGATAGTATTTACACTATAAATAATAAGAGGAAAAAGGGTTAGTACAATTTTAATTAACAGGGGGTATAAATCGTCATCAACGAGCAATTACATTAACTAAATAATAATCAAGATTAAAATGGTAATCACACAATATTTTATTCTTTTAAAAACTGTGTTCTTCGGAACATCACTTCGGAACTTGGGTACAGTGGCTTCGGATCATCCGAACCACTCAACACTGGGTCTCTGGCCTCGGAACTTGAGGCCTGACTTCGGATCGTCCGAAGACTGGGTCTCGGACCGTCCGAAGACTGGGTCTCGGACCGTCCGAAGTCCATCCGAACAGACAGAAAACAGAAAACAGAAGTCTGGTGGGTCTGCAGAGCTCGGAACGTCCGAAGGCTGATGGTCCTTCCGAATTGGGCTCGGTCCTTCCGAGCTCGGCTCGGTGCGTCCGAAGGGTCAGGTTTGCCTCGGGCGTGCTGGGCTTCGGGGTGAAGCTCGGAACGTCCGAGGGTCAGACCGTCCGAAGGTTCGGACCTTCCGAAGAACGGCTCTCGGTCCTTCCGAGAGTCGTCTTCCTCAACTGTCTGCACCAGCAGACAGTGACGGCGGAAACAGGGTGAAATACGATTCCATAAAGGGAGGGCTTCCCGGATTCGTTTTTCACATCGGTCTGGTCTGATGGACTCATCTGGGAGTCCTCTTTACACAGGGAGAGGTTTGGAGCTCAAAAGCTCAAAGGGTCATCCGATTTTAAGGGTAAATCCTCACGGGTACATGAAACCCATGATTTTCCTTAAAACTTAAAACTGGTTTTTCTCATTGGAAACATGGTCAAAATCGATTTTGTTTGATTCTAAATCAGTTAGAATTTAAAAAGGAATGCAATGGATACCTTGGTTTTGATTCCTGATTTGAAATTCGGATTTTTGAAGTTTCTTCCTCTAAGCTCACTGTTACTTAAAAACAGCAGCTTAACAGAGGCTCTTGGTGCTTAAACGGGTCTCGGTCTCGGTTGGAAAATCAGAGGACAGAACAGAGAGGGAGAAGAGAAAATGCAAAATCTGCTGGGAGTTGCAACTGACGGCGAGGGGCTGAATTTATAGCTTCTCTTTTGAGGAGAGATGCCGGAATTCGGCTGCTCATGCAGCGAAGACGATGGGACGGAACACTGGCGGTCATCATTCGCCGGTGTGGGAAGAGATGGGATGGGACGACGGCAGCTCATCATTGCCGGAAATCCCGGAAATCCGGCCGAGTGGGCAGAGCACGCCTGCATGGCGTTGACAGGAAAATCCTGCGGTTGCAGATCAGCCCTCGGGTAATTCTGGATTTGCAGAAATGTCCTATTTTTCATAAAAACTGATTTTTAAACTACAAGTAATAAATTTAAAACTCCAAAATCAGATCCAACCTTACAGATGGGTTGGGTTTTTAAAACTTAGGTCACCATAAAAATTTCATGAATTATCTTTCGTTAAAAACCCTTGATTTAAACAAAAATCACATTTTACCCATAATTACTTAATTAAACAAATGTAAAAATAACTAATTTGTACATCTTATTTTGAGATGAAATGAAATATCTAGTTCATTATTACAATGGTCTAACACCCAATACCATTTTCGAAATTTAACTCCTTCCCGAAAATATTTAAAATAATTAAAACTCTCTTTCGGGCGATATTTAAATATCATTTTTTGAAAAATAAATTCATTTAAAACTTAGAATGCAAATCATTCAAAAGAGGGTATTATCAATCAATGAAAATCAACAATTCGCACCAATTATGAAAATTTATACGACACACGGTAAAATTACCAAAATACCCCTCCAGCTCGACGGGCTGGATCACCGAGCTTACGGCCTCGGATTGGGCCTCGCTTGGCTTTCCTCAAAGCCTTGACTGAGAACCTCGAGATCAACTGGTCAAAACACGATTAACGAGGTAAAACACGCATAATCCGGGGCAGGGTATTACAGGCCCAGCCTGATTATTAACAAAACGGGCTGGATCTTAGAGTCCGTTTATTTTTATGGACGGTCCGTCAAGAGTCTGATTACATTCCGGCGGGCAGCGGACGGTCAGTGAAATGGAGAAAAATAAACTTACGAAACCCTAATGCTCGTTCGGAACATTAGGGTACCTCGAAATGAAGTAAAAATAAACTTACGAGTCGTTCCTTACTCTCTTCCGTCCTCCATCGCTTCGGTCTCTCCCAATTTCATTCACTCTTCATCTCTTCCTTCTCTCACCGCGGGTCTCTCCATCTCTTCCCTTCTCTTGCTGATCTCTCTCGAACTCTCTTTCACGCTCTGGATCTCTCTCGCCTGAATCTCTCTATGGGTCTCTTGTTCTCTCTTTCTTGGTCTATCTGTCTCTCTCTGGGTCTTTCGGTCTCTCTCTAGATCTCCCTTTGGGTTTATCGGTCTCTCTCTCGATCTCTCTCTGGGTTTCTCTCTCTTGGTCTCTTTAATCCCCACCGTCTTATTTTCCATTCCCTCACCAAAGACCTTGAAGAACCTTATAAAGGAGAGGAGAGGAGAGGAGGAATCAGAGGCAGATACCAGAGGAGTATTTGTACAGGGGTAAGAGGATCAATTGTTCTGGAAAGCATTGCGATTCCTGTGAGGGACGGGATGCGAGGATCGAAGAAGCCCTCTTTCTCCAGAGGTACTCCTCTTTTCTTTTTTTTTGTTTTTGTTTGGAAGAATGGAAAAAGAAATTGATTTTTTGAAAAATAACTATTTTGAACTAAATTTAAAAAATGGGGTTTAGTCTGGGGTTTAGATTGCATTTTCAAGTGTGCATAAATGATGCGTATAATTGTTGTTGGGTCTGGATTTTAGTCATATTGAAACCAAAATCCAAATAACACTCTCAGTCAAGGCATCCACTGAGATACAAATTATGGCAAGAAGAAGATAAGAAAGACAATAAAATTTTCATGGATTTGAATTCATTTTGCAAATACTCTTGTTTTATTAAGATATTTCCAGTAATTCAAAAAGTAGCTGCTTATGAATCAATGCAGGAGATTCAAGTCAAGTATTGCTTACAGTCCATATTTTAGAATAATAGCATATTTTCAGATCAAAATGAAGTGATTTAGCAACGTAGTTCACCACCTCAAAATTTCAGCTCGCATAAGATCTAGAAAGAGAATATTAGAATGAAGGGCATTGGAAAGTTGATTTAGCCAGATTTTGCATTTGCATAGACCATAATTGTAAGTGCTAAATTAAATAGACCCTATACCATATAAATGCGTGGAGACATTTTGTTATTGTACTTGGAATCTTTTGACCTCAGGGTTGCAAGGACAAGATATTGAAAGAGGTGACCCACTTTTTGTATGGTTTTGTTTTCTTTAGAAATCAACTTCTGGTAAATACTTACACTTTTACAGTGGATGCTTCCTGGTAAATACTTACACTTTTACAGTGGATGCTTACTGTCATTATAGGATGAGAAAACAGATTTTGTCAAAGTTATTTCAGTTAACACTTTGGATTCAATCATGTCATTTTCCTTTCTCAAGTTAATTGAAGTGCTAATTAAATTGTAAATGATTCAGCTAAGTATGGATGCATAGTTGGTCCTTTTATTTTTCTATTTATTTTTCATTTTTTGTGGGTATACTTGTACATCCCTATGCTGTATATCATTCTATTCTTTATTACTCATTCTCTAGCATATGATCATGATGGAAATCTCATCCAAACCCATTGCTCCTTCTCAACTTGTTCAATCTTGTAAATGATCTCCCGCCAACTCTGGCATCATATATCTCTGTGACATTGATGCCTCAACTTTTGTATCTCAACAATAATATTTGTGATATTTGATTCTGATTCTGTTTAACGTAGGTTAACTCTATTCTCTTTAACATCTGTCTCTGCTTTCTTTTGAAATTAGTTTTTGAATTTAAATTAAATTCATTTCAATACATGTTAATGTTTGTTGATGATTTTATAAGATTTTTTTTTATATTGTGAAGAATAATCAAATGTGCTTCTCAATTTTAAGATGATTTGTTGAAGGTGTACTTTATAAGACGATCAAATGTTTGAGGATCGATAATAGAAGGGAATTTACTTCAAATGTACCAGTTACCTTTTGTTGTATTTCTCAGCAATTGATCCTGTCACTGTATTATCCATCTTCCAAGTATGTTGGTGCCTTCTTTATACTTGTTGTTCCTTTTTTTTTTCTTTCAATATTTCATTTACCTCACCAGCCTAGCTTATCTTTGTTCGTAGAAGATTATATATACTATTTATGAATAATTGGGTTTGTAAACTATGAGTTATTTACTTTTTATTATCAATAACTAGTTTCTATCTAAACCAATGTGATGTACTTCTCATATTTTGGTAGTCAGTTAAGGGTATTGTGTTCTTATAATGTATGGGCTATGCATGTATTCTTTCTTATGCGAATTTAGTGAATTCACTTATTTAGTAAAGAGGTTGTGTGAATGTGTTCTTTTTTTTGGGAATTTAGTGAATTCACTTATTTATTAAGGAGAGGTGTATTTATTATATGAAGTAATCTGAAAATTCATGTGGGCTTCTTTGTCTATTGTTTTGCATGTAAATTGCAGGTGAAGAGGATATATTTGGTTTATGGTGGAAGGAATATGAGATGTTTGAGGCTTGTAATTCCGACAAGGGATTTCCAAAGCTACAGACATGAAATAGAGGATACAGAACGAGAGCTCCAATAAAGAGATTATTTTATTTGAGCTTAATTTCAGTAGATTGTAACATTATTATTATCATGTATTTGTCTCTCTCACAGAAGTTATAGGAAGTTAAAGATTAGTTTTTAAGCAATTTGAACCTCTTTTGAAGGAAATGATACGAAGTAAAAATTTCTTTTTCGACTTCGAATATTAAGACTAAACTGGAAAATTTTCAAAAAAAATTATCAATTGAACTGTTCAAAATTTATCTTCAAAATTAATTTCAAAATTTATCTTAATTTTTTCGTTAAAATTATTTTAGGGAGATATTTGTCTTTCATTCAATCTTTTGTTTAAAAACTTGAAAAACTTAGCTGTTAGAGTTATTTTGACTCAACAAAAATTTAAGTTGAGCAATTCAAGAGTTATTTCAAATTTTTTTAAAAAATTAATTAAATTTTTCAACATAGAACTATCAAATCGTCTTAATTTCAAGTTTTTAAATTTTGATTTAGGTTAGAATAAAATATCTGATTTATTGGGCTCAGTCTAAAAAAAAATGAATTTGGGCCTTGGTAGTATGATGGGTTGAAAATAGACAAACAGGCCCTTATCGGGCTACGGACGGTCCGATAGCCCCAACGAGCAGGTGTCGGATCTAAGATTAATCGGATCCTGTATTATCGGGCCGGGCCAAGGACTGTCTGATAGCCAGAATGGGACGGGCCAAATTCTTCCAGGGTCGGGTCGGACTTGGGTCCATTTACAGGTCTAGTCACGACCCTAACCCAGGCCCATGACTAAGAGATGCAAACCACAATTAATTAATTTCAGTAAACCATCCACGAGAACAGTTCATACCCTCCATGGGTTTAGATTACAACACAATCAAGTTTACCCCAAAATGTTACTTCCATAATCAAAGGACATGACAAAACACAAAAAAGAAAGAGAAGACCACTATAGGCTCCCATACCGACTTTACCTTCAAGGGTGGGGGCCTCCTCTGACGCGGTTTTTGCACCTACGAGGGGATTAGTCCACCATAATGTACAATATATGAGCTAAAAGAAAAACACATGGAGTACATAAATGAAGTGTTAAACACAAAATAAGTTTATATTTTCTCTATGCAATTGTATCTCAAACACTCCAATATAGTCTCCACACAGAGGGTATCCTTCCACAATCCACACCGGGATACCCGTGACTTCTGATATCCACACAGAGGTACCTATGAAGGAAAACCACACAAAGGTACTTTAATTTAATTCTATGACTCCACTATTCACAATCCCATTGTCATCATCCCCAATATAAAATGTACACATTGAAAAGCTACAAATGTACTAGCAAACCAAAAATAAAACTATAAAAGAAATGTTTGCACATCTTCCACTACATTTGACATTCAATCATCTCACCTCATCATCCACAAAGAGGGTATCCATTGGTTGTCCACAAAGAGAATACCCTCTTGATATCCACATGGAGGCACCCAAACATAGAAGACCACAAAGAGGCACCTTAAGTTTATTGTACCATTCTCCATTGTCCATGGTACAATAGTCCGAGTCTCCACACCACAACTCATACAAGGTCACAACTCCATACATGGGACCACTCTTTACTCAAACTTCACAATCTCCAAGGTAGGGAGTTTAGGACAATTTATATTTCATTAACATACACCATAACCCTACACTACAGAAGTATACCCATGTCTCAATCATTCATGCTTTTTAACAAACACCTAGAAGGCAAGAAATGGGGAATAATCCTCACTTAACTCATACAATGCTCCATACTTCGTTTGAGGTCGCACAGTACACACTAGACCTCATTTACAAGCAATGAAAGCCGACATTACACAAATATCACCACAATTCATTCATTCAACCATTCTATCAAACACTTAGAAGGCCATGCATGGAGAAGAACCCTCACCTAGTGCTCCCGACGGTCGAGGTCTCCAAGGTTTGGAGGATTGTCCGCTTCAGTCGGTCCCGGATTTGTTCAACATAAATACTTGCATTACAACCAAACTTAAAAACATCATTTACATGAAATTCACAAAACCCCCAATTTACTCTCCCTTAAGGAGAGTTTTGACCCAAGGTTACCCCAAACTCTACCTCTACCTTTCCTCAACCCATGAACCTTCCACTCCTCCTCAAGAAAACACAAGATCCCACCCCCATTTCACTTATCTTCATCCTAACCAAGCATTAAGAGCATAACAAGTGAAGATTGGAATCTCATTTACCTCAAAAGGAGTAAAAAATGAGTGTTGGGGTCCTTGAAGGATGCTCAATCAAATCCTCACACATGCACGGCTGAGATCTAAAGGAAGAAATGAGGAAGAGAGGTTGGTCTCTCGCTGAAAAAGGGGTCTCCACTGAGTGCTAGAGAAGAAAAAAATGACAGCTAAGAAAACACCCCTTTGCCTCTTTTAACTCTCCTCACTTCTATCCGTTCAGGTTATTACATTTCCTTGATATTTCTCTATAAATACTTGTATAAAAATGAAATTAAAACACAATAGAATTTTTTTGGAAAAAGAAGACTCTTGGAGTTGGTGTTTTTCACATTGGGCTTCAGCCCTCCGGCGAAAGCCAGTTTCTTTGACTGGGACCCATTCTATTTTGCAAGTAAGTACCCGTTTAATTCAATTTATCTCTTTAGTTTTTCATAGATTAGGTTGTGCCTTGTTCTAATTTACTATTGTTCTATTTTAATTATGCTTCTGCAATTCTTAATCACATTTAATTAGAAGATGCCTAATCTATTGAATTCCATTGACTAATTCAATTTTCTAGGAAACTTGTGCAATCGGTTGCGATATTGTTTGAGTGATTCCTTGCCAAGACATAATCTTTTTACGAATAGTAATCGACTATGTCGGGTCTTTCAAATACCATACTTTGAAAACGGCTAGCCTATTGGCGAATTTCACAAGTTCGACCCTAGGCCTACATCAAATGGTAATCAGAGCTTTAGTTTTTAAGAATTCAATGCTTGGTCGCAAATAGCTCTAATTCCATCACTTGGTCATTTGAGCTTCGAATTGCTTCTAGTTGCAATCAGAACAAGATTCTTGGAAAAATTGATTTTGTTGGCAGAGTTAATTTCATTCACACACTTCTTAGGTTCATCTCTGTTTGTATTTGGGACTTCTCATAGTTGTAGAATCTATTCACCACTTTTAAAGGAAAATTATTAATGTTTTTTTCCAAATTTTACCTCAATAGTTTAATTGCTTCTAGAATTGTTATACTTTAAATTATCGAAACCTTAAGTTTTCAATATCCCTTAATTCCCACGTCCCTTCCATATGATCTCCATCCACAAATGATCAACTCTAATGGCCCCAACCCGACTTCTGGAGTCTGATATTGTCCTCTTTGGGCATACTCTGCCCACACAATTTTGTTTCTGGACCTGGCGCACCAAGCTAGGCCTAGAAGGTCTCGCACAAGGGAGAGGGGACTTCCCTCAAATAAGCTCTCATTGATGTGGGACTGTAGGGGCATCACAATCCACCCCCCTTAAGACTAGAGCCATCCTTGGCTTAGTTTCGCTACAAAATATGAACCTTTGGACATTCACTCAATTTAGGGTTCTAAAAAATAAATAAGGATTCTAAAATCAATTACTATTGCAAGTTTGTGATCAAGCCTAAATTATCTAATCACAAGTTATGTAATTAGAAAAATGGAGAGTGGTGAAATTCAAGTTGGATTAAGCTCAAGCATTTAACAAATGAAGTTGAGATTTAATTATGTTCAAGTTTTTGATTAGTTACCTTGTCCATTTTCCTTTTTGATTTTTTTTAAACATCAAAGAGAATTAATCACATAGTGTGAAAGTAGACTTAATAAGGTACATGACTGCCCAAATTAAATCCAAAGGCAGTTTTTGGCCTCTTGATATTAATGGTTGAACTAAGCGTCCTTAATAACATCGATGGACACCTGGTTCTTTCAAACAATAAGATCATAAAGCTATAAATTGAATGAGAAGTCAAAATTTCATTCCAATTGTAGATTATCAAGTCCGCATTCAATTTGTATTGTTAGTTTTATTTTGGTACATTGAAGTTTTTCTAAAAAAAAATGAAAATATTCTAGGTTTGAATTTTGAATATATATTGTTAGTGCCCCGGCTTTGTCGAGTCACTGTTTGTCAATTCTATGACTCGGGAAGAAGCACTTGCTAAGAAGCTTGAAGACTTAAGATGATCAAGAATGAAGATCATGCTCCACCAGGTTCAAAGCTCATCGTCATGGCAATCACAAAACATATATTTGGCCATAAATGACCTTAGGTGGTACCCACACCTTAGAGGGAACTTTGTCTAGGCTTAGTTAAACAAATGGTAAATCCATAAAGAAACCTAAGAGAGGAAGCCAGACAGTGAACTTCGAAATATGGATTATATTCACTGTCAGCTCGACTAGTTGTACTCACCGACCGTTCGGTATAGACAGGATCGACCCATCGTGGTCAAGGACTGGTCGACCAGATTAATAGAGGTTCTGGATCAAAGAACTGTCATTCTAGGTAAGCCTCTGACTAAGAGTCTCGTATGCACTGACCCATCGATGATAAACTTAAACGACCCCTCGTGGTCGACGACTCATCAGTAATGGACTTGTGAGCTCGAGTGTGAATCATAAGGGCTCTCGAAGAAATAGACATATCGATATATCATGACCGACTGAGAGTACCAGCACCGACCCCTAGGTAAAGGGCGACATGTCGTTCTGCGTAAGACATGTTTTTGACTTGAAACGACTGTCAGCATGGTCTTGCCCCAGATCGAGACACTCGTATGGACCGACCTCTCGGTGCCATAACTGTCGACCCATCGGCGACACCCACCTGTCGACCGGGAAGTAATAAAATCGTTGGGAGTGAATTTAATGCCCAACGACTGGGTGGTTGAATGGTAATAAATATGAACACCGACCTATCGATACCACTGACCTGTCGGTTCTGGACAGTCAGAAAAACCGTTAAGACTCTTCTATAAATATGAGTGTTGGGTGATCATTTTACCATCTTCCATGAGCTGAGGAGAGTTATATACTTTAATGAACGATCAACACTCTTGTACTGAGAATCATAAACATCCAATCTATTGATTGTGTTTGAAATTGAGAAAGAGATGAGGAAAATCATAAACAACCAATCTATTGATTGTGTTTGGAAGTGAGAAAGAGATGAGGAAAATTGTAACGCCCCGACCCGGAAGTGGGCCCGGAATGCTACTGATTTTTTTTTTCTCTTGTCAACTAATCTCAAAGACTTCTAGTTGGGCTGGATCAAAAGTTAGGCCCAAAAGTAAAAGCCACACATGTTCTCAACATGTGGATTCAAACATAAACCATAAACCTACCCACATGCAAACACATATCATACAATCAAATATTTCCATAACCAAATAACTCTTATACAAATCAGAGTAATTGTAGTCACATAGTGGTTTATACAATCCAAAACATAATAAGTACCACATGCAGTACTTTACACGAAATATGGTTCTAAAGAGCCAAACATCAATAACAAGTTCTCGTCCGTGGGAATCCCAAAACAACACAACAACTTATCCATCCTAAGCTCGATACGGCGGTTCCTCCTCCTCGGGTACATCTCTTGAAATGTGAGCAGTGTGAGCTAGCTAGCTTAGTGAAAGAACATAACAATGCAGTTTATTGAACATCAGGTTAGCCAAAATCAATATTATCAACATAATAGTTTTATTTTGCCAAAATCTCAATATCATTCAATAACTGCTGATATCCAGCGTAACACCTAGACACTACGCTGAGACCATTAGTATTAAGTCTCGACACGGTCAAAATACAATCTTTGCAAGTACATCTCCGACACACACAAGGCTGGTACTGACACACCCGAGGTCAGCAATTGACACACCTGGTCCAGTCGACGTAAACCTACACGCCCAAGGCCGGTAATAGTTCAGTAGTTAAAGGTACGTGGAAGCAGTATTAACATTATCATAACTCATAAGCATCATCACATATGATCAACATCATAAATATCCATAAGCACTCTTCACAATAGTGCATCATGTCTAGCAATGTGACAAATATCACCGGTATTTTCATTTATACCGCGAAAATATCGGATTTTTAACGTTTTCGTGTTAAAAACGCGATTTTATTGGCTTTGCCGTTTTTAATAGTATTTTGATGTTAAAAACGCATTTTTAATGCGAAAAACGATAAAATCGCGTTAAAAATGCGTTTTTACCGTTCCATATTTTTCTCTAGAAAACGCTCATTTAATCTCATCCCATTCTCAGCACCGTCTCCCTTTTCCTTTCACCGACGCCTTTCCACGAAAACTTCTCCTCTTGCTTCGCAAATCCACCCCTACAGTCCATTTTCTCTTATTTTTTCATTAAATCCCTCTCTCAGCGCGCAAAAATCCCATCCTCCTCCATTATAGAAGAGAAATCTAAGCCTGAGCTCTCTCTTTCTCTCTCCATTCTCATCTTCTTCTATAAAAAAATCCTTGCTTCTCTCCCCACTATAAAACTAAGACTGTGCCGTGTTGGCCTAGGCACAAGCCGAGTAGACAACCCTCTCTCGATTTACATTGTTAAGTTTTCTTCCTCTTTCACTTTTCTTTCTGTAAATAAATTTCCAATCTGCTATCTCAAATAAACTTCATGAGTATTTTTGTCTCTTCAACGAAAACCATAGAAGCAAACAAATATTCACATTGTATCTCATCTTCTTCTTCCACCTCATCCTTCTACCCCTCTTGTCCATCGACCTCACATCCACACCCAACGCCCAACACTTCCCATCGTCAAACCCACCATCCGCCCATTCATGCCCAAATCCTCCTCCACTCCAACCTACAACTTTCGCCCAAGCCCCTCCATCTCCACTCTCAACACAATCCATCGACCCAGGCTCTGCTCACGCCACTCTCCAACAAAGCCAAACGCCACTGCCTCCACACTTTACCCATCGCTCCTTTTAGCTTCTTTAATTAATCCATCTAATACCAACCACCCTTGTTTTATTAATATCCCTTCATTATGCACCTTTGACCATCAATTCCAGCACATAACCCATTTATTCATTCCCGGATTCTTGCATTCAGCACCTGTTCACATCTCCACTCTCAAGACTCTCATTGCCCCTTGTTTGACCATATTTTAACTGCATAAATCTTACTAGATCCCACTTAATCCCATTTAGATCCACTAATTCCATCAATTCCATTTATTTATCTCCATTTAACCAACTCAAATCATTCTTACCCATTAACCGATCCTGCCTGCTGCATCAATTGGTATTTGAGGCATGAAAAAGGTTTAAATTGAAAAAAAATTGTCTGAAGACCTTTGTATCCAACTCAACCATTTCTGAAAAAATTTATCTTGTATGATATTTTTTTACACAAGAAATGTTGGATGATAATTATTTTTTTATTATATTTTTTAAATATTTATATTTTCCTGAGAGATTTTCACGTTAAATTCCCGTTAAGAACCCGAGAATTTGAAAATATCCCATTATTAACAGTTGGCGTTAATATCCCGAGAACGATATTTGTCACATTGATGTCTAGGCATGTAAGTGGGTTCATCAAAACAGATCCTTGAAACCACTCATTGCACTAGATCCTTTTAACCTGTTTTACTCTTACTGCAATGTTAAATCTTCTTCCGAAATTGTGTGGTATCGAAGTATCTATGAAGCATGCAAACAGATATACAATTAATGATCAGTCAATATACATAGCATACAAAGTAATACATACGTATAGTATTTTAAATCTTTCTATCTTGTTTTCCGAAAATCTCCAGGGGGAATGGAACTGAGTCTCCTATTTGGTTACTAATCATTTTAAGTTACAATAATTAGCAATATATAATATGGTGCTCAGGCCACTTCTCATAATGTCTTCTTGACATGACCAGGTTGACCTATTGATTTAGGCCTGAGCATCTAGAGGTATAAGATGCTCAGGCCACTTCTTTTATAGCGAGTTAGGCTTAGAGGTCACTCAGTGCCCGAACCCTTCTTTTCTACTGACCGGCGAAGAAAATCGCTCAGCTACAGATATCAATCGGGCTGAGTCAGTTACAGATAGAGACTATCGGCCTGGAAGTGAATACAATAAGTAGATACACTATAGTACCAAGAGAAAGGGGTTAGTATTATTTTTAATTATCAGAAAGGGGTATAAACATCACATTAAAACCTAAGCTCTAAACATGTAATCTTAACTTAAACCAAGATTTACAAACAAAAACTAGGTTCCTCGGAACATGCCTCGAAAAATGGTACTGTGGCTTCGAAACTTCTGAGCCACTGCCTAAAACTAATCTTTGGAACCAGGGCTTTGTTCGGAACTTCCGAACCACTGCCTAAAACTAATCTTCGGAACCAGGGCTCTGTCCTTCGGAACTTCCGAGGTTCATGTATCGGAACTTCTGAGGGTGCTTCCGAGCGGAAAAACAGAAAACAGAATAATCTGTGGGTCTTAATGTGTCTCGGAACCTGCTGAGGGAAGCTCAAAACCTCCGAGCATTTCGGCTCTTCCAAACAGACTCACAACATCTCGTCAGCAGAGGCGGGAGAAATAGTTAGCCTCTGGACGCTTCGGAACCCAGGCCGAAGCTCAAAACTTCCGAAGTGTTGGCTTCCGAACTTCCGAAGCCCAACTCTCGGACTTCTGAGAGTCGTTTTCCTTCTCTGTCTGCAGCAGCAGACAGTAAAGGGCAACAGCTAAATGAAATACGAATACAGAAATAGTGGGTTTCCTGGATTCATTTTTCACATCAACATGTCAGATAGACTCCTCAGTGAGTCCTCTTGACAAAGGGAATAAATTAAAACCTTAATACTAATTTAAAATATCTGATTTTAACATGAAAACCAGTATGACACAAGAATTTTCAATATTTCCTTAAAACTTCAAATCCATTTTACACACTCAAAACTTGATCAATTTTACTTCTTTTTTATTCTAGATGGGTTAGAATTTGAAAAGGAATAGAGGTTACCTTCGCTTAAGCTTTGGGGTCAAAAATCTGAAATTTGAAAAATCTTCCTCTTTCAAACTACGGTAAAAATTTGAAAAGACAGAGAGGGAGGTTAATTGTTCTTAACTGAAGAGGGTGAATCTAGCTGGGAGGAGGGTAGAATTTATAAACACTCCAGCCAGGCTAGGTGAAAGACACCTCACCGGCAACCCACGGGCATTTGCATGGGGGCGACGCCAGCTTCTGGCCACGTTCCATCGGTAATAGTAAAAACAATTTGCAGATAAGTCCTTCCAGCTGGTTTTGCAATTTAGTCAATTTTTATCTTAATTGAATTTTAACTAAAAACATGATTTAAATGAACTTAATTAATTTAATCTAACTTAACAAAAATGTTGGGTTTTATAAACTCTACTCATCATAAAATTTTGGAGATTTAAATTTCATCAAAAGCTATAGATTTAAACAAAATTCATATTTTTGACACTATTTACTTAATTTAACTTGTATTTAATAAAAGGGTTTAAAACCTTTATTTTCAAGATTTGATGAAATAAACTAAACAGTTATAATAAAGCCTAACATCACACATTTTTTTTAAAAGTTTCTTATTTCTGAAATCGTCTAAAAATATTTATTTCTTCTCTTTCGGGGTCTTTTCGGGTAGCTTTAAATAATGTTTTCTGAAAATAATATAATACTGCATTTATAAATTAAAATTCTTGATTAAGGAAATCAATATTACTCAATAGTAATCAGATAATTATATTGATAGTAAAAATAACATTGATTAATGGTAAATTACCATTTTGCCCTTTCAGCTAGACGAGCTGGATCATCGAGCTTTCAAGCTCTGACTGGGCCAAACCTGGGCTTTTCGTAAAGTCTTAAAGTAATCTTCAAGATAAAATGGTCAAAGTATGATTTATTATACTGATTACGCCTAATTCGGATTAGGGTATTACATCCTACCCCCCTTAAAGAAATTTCGTCCAGAAATTTAAAATAAATCTCGTACCTTTTCGTCCCATAAACAAACTAGGATACAGAGTCCACATTGTTGACTTTGGTTCCCACGTCACGTGTTGTACATCACGATGTTGCCACAACACTTGCACTACAAGAATAGACTTTCTCCTGAGCTCTTGAATTCGAAATCCTTGTATCTCTACTAGTACTTCTTCCAATGTCCTCGTAGCTTATCCTTGTAGCACTTTTGAGACTTCAATGTCCTCGTAGCTTATCACATGCGACGGATCAAGCTCGTACTTTTTCAACATAGACACATGAAATGTACTATGTACTCTTTCCATAATTTGAGGAAGGTCTAACTGATAAGCTACTTTCCCTATTCTTTTCAAAATTTCAAAGGATCTAACATATCGAGGTGATAGTTTTTCCTTGCGCCCAACCTCTATACTCCATGACGTGGTGCCACACATAAGAACACTCGGTCACCGATTGTAAATTCCAAAAGTCTCTGCCTTTTGTCAGCGTAACTCTTTTGTCTGCTTTGGACTATCTTGAGACGTTGTCTTATCACTTCAACTTGTTCAAACGTCTCACGCACTAGATCCGGTCTCAAAAGTGCTTTGTCCCCTAGTTCTGTCCAGCAAAGAGGTGATCTGTAGGGTCTACCATATAGAGCTTCGTATGTTGCCATCTTTATGCTGGAGTGATAGATGTTGTTGTATACAAATTCGATCAATATCAAGTGATCTTCCCAACTTCTCTCCATATCCATAACATATGCCCTTAGCATATCCTCTAAGGTTTGAATGGTTCTCTCTGATTGACCATCCGTCTAAGGGTGAAAAGCAGTGTTGAAGCATAGCTTAGTCCCCAATTCTTCCTGCAATCCCTGCCAAAAACTTGACACAAACATAAGGTCTCGATCAAATATAATAGATACAGGTATTCCATGCAGTCTGACTATCTCCTTTAAATACGATCTACTAAGAGTAGTCAAAGAATCAATCTTTTTAATCAGCAAAAAGTGAGCTGATTTTGTTAATCGAACGACTATTACCCAAATAGTGTCATTTCTCTTGGAAGACTTTGGAAACCCGGTTACAAAGTCCATGTAATGTGTTCCCATTTCCATTTAGCCACTTCAAGAGGTTGTGTCTTTCCACCAGGTCGTTGATGTTTTACTTTAACTTGTTGAATGGTAGACATTTAGATACAAAATTTGTTACCTCTCTTTTCATACCTTTCCACCAAAATAGTCGCCGCAAGTCGTGATAAATCTTTGTACCACCAGGATGCACTGCAAAACAAGAACGATGAAAGTGATCAAGTACCTTTCTTTTGCATTCGCCCGACTTTGGTACGAAAAGTCTGTCCGTGAACGTCACTCCTCTGTCAGCCTTGACCTTCCAATCCTCCAGGGTTGCTCTTCCTAAAAGTTGAGTCATCAATTATTTTGCTTCTGAATCGTTCTGCTGTCCTTCCATCACCAATCTGATTATCTCGGGCTGTAGACCTAAATTGTGGATTCTTGCTGACCCGTTCCACTCGATGAGCTCTAGATCATAATCAGACAAGACTTCCAACATCTTCCACTACAAGGATGCCATATTAGCTACATTGGCGCGTCACTTCCTGCTTAAGGCGTCGGCCACTATGTTAGCCTTTCCTGGGTGGTAGGAGAGACTGAAATCGTAATCTCCTAGATATTCCATCCATTTTCGCTGTCTCATATTCAGGTCCTTCTGAGTGAAAATATATTTGAGACTATGGTGATCAGAAAACAAATTGAATTTCTCACCATACAAGTAATGTCTCAACAACTTTAACGAGAAAATAATGACTGCTAACTCTAAATCATGAGTTGGATAATTTTGCACATGTCCCTTTAGCTGTCTGGAATCATAGGCTACTACTTTTCTTTCCTGCACCAAGACACATCCCAAACCAAACTTAAATGCATCGCAATATACATTATAACCTTATCCTTGTTCGGGTATTATCAAAACCGGGGAAGTGGTCAATTTCTCCTTCAACTCCTGAAATGCTTTTTCACAAGCATCACTCCATTCAAACTTAACGTTCTTTCTTGTCAATCGGGTCATTGGTACAGCAATCTGGGAAAAGTGTGGGATAAACTTTTTATAATATCCGGCTAATCCTAGAAAGCTCTGAATTTCGAACACATTTGTGGGACTTTCCCAATTCTTCACTGTTGCTATCTTTGCTGGATCTACTGAGATCCCTTCTGTAGATACCACGTGTCCAATGAACTGAATTTGAGTTAGCCAAAACTCACACTTGCTCAGCTTAGTGTAAAGTTCGAGATCTCTAAGGGTCTGAAAAATAATACGAAGATGACGCTCATGCTGCTCTTCAGATGATGAAAAGATGAAGATATCGTTTATAAAGACTATCACAATTTCTCTTAGGTACTGTTAGAAAACGCAATTCATCAAGTCTGTAAACATGGCTAGTGCGTTAGTCAACCTGAAAGGCATTACCAAAAACTTGTATAAACCATACTGCATCCTGAAAGCAGTTTTAGGAATATTTCTTCTCGAATCCGCAGCTGATGATAACCCGACCTCAGATCGATTTTGGAAAAACATTTCGATCATCTTAATAAATCAAAAAGATCATCTATTCTAGGTAAAGGATACTTATTCTTCATAGTTATCTGGTTGAGTCGAATGTAATCTATACACATTCTCATCGATCCATCTTTCCTTTTCACAAAGAGAGAAGGTGCGCTGCCAGGCGAATTGCTCTGTCGAATAAAACCGAGTCTAAAAAGCTCATCTATTTGTGTAGCTAGCTCTCTCTGTTCAGCTAGCGCCATAGGTAAGGTGCCATGGAAATAGGAGATGTTCCTGGCTGTAGGTCGATGATAAACTCTATCTTTTGGCGTGGAGGTAGCCCAGCCAACTGGTCAGGAAACACATCCATAAACTCACAAATTACCCGAGGTGCAACAGACTCTACACGACTTACATCTTCCCATCCCATGCTCTCCACCACACTACCAGGATACGCCTTAAGGCTAGAGAGGTTGACTCTCATCTTTTCATAGGGTATTAGCTTCTCTATAAACCTTTCATTGGTCGTGGAGACCCCAAAAATTCTCCTTTGAGAACAGTCAATCAAAATTTTATAAATTGACAAGCAATCCATGCCAAAGATGATGTCAAAGTCCGTCATTTCTAATATCAGAAAGTCATAGGACATGTCTGCACCACAAATTCTCAAAATGCATGACTTGCATTTTTGGTTTACCAGGGCCCTTTTTCCCAAGGGTGATACTACCATCAACGGGTTGGCTACCTCTACCGGTTGCAAATCCAATTTAACACAACAAGATTTGGAAATAAAGGAATGCGACGCACCGGTATCAAAAGGTACTCGTGCCAAAAGACTAAAAAGAGTAAGTGTACCTTCCATTACTGTATTCTCCATTGGCTCTTCCTTCTGAGTTCCAATTGTGTAGATCTTCCCCTGGGTGGTCTGAGGACGTCCTATCCCCTTCCCTGTCCGTTCCGTGGTGGTCCATTCCTAGGTGCCACCGAGCCTCTGGAGGTTTGCTGAGAACCTCTGCCAAAAGATGACTGTGTAACAGAATGAGATGGCCCTGTCCTTTGCGAAGGTACGGCTCTGCCAAGATAGGGGCAATCCCTAAGCATGTGTCCGGTCTGCTTGCAATGATAACATGCCCTTTCCCTTCCTGTTAGGCAATTTTTAGATGTATGCCTAAGCTGATTGCAGGTATAACACACTAACTGTCGTGTGTCAGGCTAACTCCACTGTCCCGTAACAGGTTGGCTCTTTTTGAAGAATGGCCACTTCTGGTTGAATTTGGCTATTTTATTGGAGGAAGGTTTCTGGAGACTTTCGGCATTCCTGTTGGTGGAATCTACCGCCTCCACCTTCGAATCCCGCTCAATAATCTCCTCGAGGGTGTTGAAAGTCAACCCGACCACTTATCGTTGTAGGAAGGGTCGAAGTCCATTATCAAAATGTTGGATTTTCTCCGCCTTGTTCGCCGCTATCCAGGGTACGAATTGCATCAGATCGATGAATCTTATGGCATACTGTGCCACTGTGTCAGAACCCTGTTGGTTGTTGAGGAATTCCATCTTCTTTGCTTCCTGGACTGTCTTAGGGAAATAACGGGTAAGGAAGGCTGTTGAAAACTCCTCCCAAGTCATAGATTTTTGGGCTGCCACCATTCGTAAGCGTTCCCCTCAAACTGATACGTTACCAAAGTTACTCGCAGATCATTGGCAATGGCGAGGATGTTTAGGATCCGACAGATTTGAGTCATCCAGTTTCTCGCCACACTGGGGTCCTCGATTCCCTAGAAACTCGTCGGGTTCAGTCTCTTAAATTCTTTTAGAGCCGAAGTGGCTCTCTCTTCCTAGGTTCTAACAGGAACGGTGTTGCATGTTTTCGGTTATCCTTTTGAAAGCCTCCATTGCTGCACGAATGGTTTCATTGGGTACGTCGCGGGGTAGAGGACCCGTCCTCCTCCCTCGGCAATTGTTTCCATTTGATCCTGACATCTTCCTGTCATTTACATTTGTAAATATTACTTTATTATTTAAGATGAAGAGGTTATCAAGATAGATCATAAAAGTTGCATACTTCATTAGCAAACTCAAAAAAAAAAAAATTATTACATTTACAAAAGTTGGTAGGTTAGAAAACTCCTCATACAACAGACACACTTAAAACACAACAAAAAGCCTTTACAAAGTTTCTCCTCAACCCTTTCCTACCACCTCCTACCTAATTTTCCGTAGAAGATCCTACATCATCATTAAAATTGAAGAAGTTGTCAGGGCATGTCTCCGACATGTGCCCTAACACTCCGCAAGTTAGGCATGACGCTATTTTCGGTCCTCCGATGTAAGGATAATTAGTTATTTCCCTTCCATGCCTGCAGTATCCGCAAACTGGGCATACCACATTAATAGGATAAGGGCAGTAGATGTAATTGTGCCCCTCCTGGTTGTAAAACTAACAAACATACACCATCATATCCTCCGTAATCGGGGCAGCTGGTGTATACTCCGGTAAGCCTACCTCTCCTACAGACTCTTCTAAAGCTGGGACATCTCCCACATCCTCATTTGATACAAAGGCTGGAACCACTCCAACATTTTCATTAGGCACAACTCCAACATTATAGTTTGGTATGCTGGAGTTGCTGGTGGATGAAGTCAAATCTATTGGACAACTAGGGGTCCCTTTGTTCCATATCTCGGTATATTCTATGTTGCTTAATATATCTGTATCACAAAATAGAAAATGCCAATTGCAATTCTAATTAAAAAAAATAGGTTCTAATTATGTTGTAACTCATCACAGTCCTAAAGTTTGAGCCAAAGCTCTGATACCAAGCTGTAACGCTCCGAGCCGGAAGTGGGCCCAGAACGCTACTGATTTTTTTTTTCTCTTGTCAACTAATCTCAAAGACTTCTAGCTGGGTTGGATCAAAAGTTAGGCCCAGAAGTAAAAGGCACACATGTTCTCAACATGTGGATTCAAACATAAACCATAAACCTACCCACATGCAAACACATATCATACAATCAAATATTTCCATAACGAAATAACTCTTATACAAATCAGAGTAACTGCGGTTACATAGTGGTTTATACAATTCAAAACATAATAAGTACCACATGCGGTACTTTACACGAAATATGATTCTAAAGAGCCAAACATCAATAACAAGTTCCCGTCCGTGGGCATCCCAAAACAACACAACAACTTATCCATCTTAAGCTCGATACGGAGGTTCCTCCTCCTCGGGTACATCTCCTGAAACGTGAGTAATATGAGCTAACTAGCCCAGTGAAAGAACATAACAATGCAGTTTATTGAACATCAGGTTAGCCAAAATCAATATTATCAACATAATAGTTTTATCTTGCCAAAATCTCAATATCATTCAATAACTGCTGATATCCAGCATAACACCTAGATACTACACTGAGACCATTAGTATTAAGTCCCGACAAGGTCAAAATACAATCTTTGTAAGTACATCTCCGACACACATAAGGCTAGTAGTGACACACCCGAGGTCAGCAACTTACACACCTGGTCCAATTGACGTAAACTGACACGCTCAAGGCCAGTAATATTTCAGTAGTTAATGGTACGTGGAAGTAGTATTAAAATCATCATAACTCATAAGCATCATCATATATGATCAACATCATAAATATCCATAAACACTCTTCACAATAGTGGATCATTGCTAGACATGTAAGTGGGTTCATCAAAACCGATCCTTGAAACCACTCATTGCACTAGATCCTTTTAACTTGTTTTACTCTTACTGCAATGTTAAGTCTTCTATTCGAAATTGTGTGGTATTGAAGTATCTGTCAAGCATGCAAACAGATATACAATTAATGATTAGTCAATATACATAACATACAAAACAATACATACTCATAGTATTTTAAATCTTTCTATCCTGTTTCCAAGAAATCTCCAGGGGGAATAGAACTTAGTCTCCTATTTGGTTACTAACTATTTTAAGTTACAATAATCAGCAATATATAATAGGGTGCTCAGACCACTTCTCATATTGTCTTCTGGACATGACCAGGTTGACGTATTGAGTTAGGCCTAGAGGTATAAGGTGCTCAGGCCACTTCTTTTATAGCGAGTCAGGCTTAGAGGTCATTCAGTGCCCGAACCCTTATTTTCTACTGAGCGGAGAAGAAAATCGCTCAGCTTCAGATATCAATTGGGCTGAGTCAGCCACAGATAGAGAGTATCAGCTTGAAAGTGAATACAATAAGTAGATACATTACAGTACCAAGAGAAATGGATTAGTATCATTTTTAATTATCAGAAATGGGTATAAACATCACATTAAAACCTAAGATCTAAACATGTAATATTAAATTAAACCAACATTAACAAACAAAAATTGGGCTCCTCGAAACATGCCTCGAAACCTGGTACTGTGGCTTCAGAACTTCAGAGCCACTGCCTAAAACTAATCTTCGGAACCAGGGCTCTGTCCTTCGTAACTTCCGAGGCTCATGTCTCGGAACTTCTGAGGGTGCTTCCTTGCAGAAAAATAGAAAACAGAACAATCTGTGGGTCTTAGTGTGTCTCGGAACCTGTCAAGGGAAGTTCGGAACCTCCGAGCAGTTCGACTCTTCCGAACAGACTCAGTTCATCTCGTCAGCAGAGGCGGGAGAAACAGTTAGCCTCTGGATACTTCGGAACCCAGGGCCCATGCTCAGAACTTCCGAAGTGTTGGCTTCCGAACTTCCGAAGCCGAACGTTCGGACCTTCGGAGAGTCGTCTTCCTCCTTTGTCTACAGCATCAGTAGACAATAACAGGCAACAGCCAAGTGAAATACGAATGCAGAAACAGTAGGTTTCCTGGATTCGTTTTTCACATCTAACATATCAGATGGACTCCTCAGTGAGTCCTCTTGACAAAGGGAATAAATTAAAACCTTAATACTGATTTAAAAAATCTGATTTTAACATGAAAACCAATATGACACAAGAATTTTCAAGATTTTCTTAAAACTTCAAATCCATTTTACACAATCAAAACTTGATCAATTTTACTTCTGTTTGATTCTAGATGGGTTAGAATTTGAAAAGGAACACAGAGGTTACCTTCGCTTAAGCTTTGGGGTCAAAAATCTGAAATTTGAAAAATCTTCCTCTTTCAAGCTACGGTAAAAATTTGAAAAGACAGAGAGGGAGGTTAACAGAGAGAGAGGTTAATTGTTCTTAACTGAGGAGGGTGAATCCAACTAGGAGGAGGGTAGAATTTATAAACCCTCCAGCCAAGCTAGGTGATAGACATCTCACTGGCAGCCCACGGACATTTGCATGGGGGAGACGCCAGCTTCTTGCCACGTATCAACAGTAACAGTAAAAACAATTTGCAGATAAGTCCTTCCAGCTGGTTTTGCAATTTAGTCCATTTTTATCTTAATTGAATTTTAACTAAAAACACGACTCAAATAACTTAATTAATTTAATCCAACTTAACAAAAATGTTGGGTTTTATAAACTCTACTTATCATAAAATTTTGCAGATTTAAATTTCATCAAAAACTATAGATTTAAACAAAATTCATATTTTTGACACTATTGCTTAATTTAATTTGTATTTAATAAAATGGTTCAAAACCTTTATTTTCAAGATTTGAAGAAATAAACTAAATAGTTATAATAAAGCCTAACATCACACATTTTTCTTAAAATTTTCTTATTTCTGAAATCGTCTAAAAATATTTATTGCTTCTCTTTCGAGGTCTTTTCGGGTAGTTTTAAATGACGTTTTCTGAAAATAATGTAATACTTCATTTATAAATTAAAATCCTTGATTAAGGAAATCAATATTACTCAGCAGTAATCAGATAATTATATAGATAGTAAAAATAACATTGATTAATGGTAAATTACTATTTTGCCCTTCCAGCTAGACGAGCTGGATCATCGAGCTTTCAAGCTCTGACTGGGCCAAACCTGGGCTTTTCGTAAAGCCTTAACCGTAATCTTAAGATAAAATGGTCAAAGTATGATTTATCATACTGATTACGTCTAATCCCAGTCAGGGTATTACAAAAATCATAAACAACCAATCTGTTGATTGAGTTTGAAACTGAGAGAGAGGAGAGACATAAACTAGGAAACACGTGGTGAAACACGTGGTGAAACCAGTTTCGTTGTCACCCCAAGATTGTGATTGTTCTACGACGCCTATAAGGAGGAGCGTCGACACACATTGGGTAGGATCTTCAAGAAGCACACATCAGCGAGAAAGAGCTTCAAAGGCAACTGCTTCTTAGTTTTAACTTTATTTTAAAAGCTGTGACCCGAAAGTGGATTAAAGGGATTTTCTCCGGAACTACTAAAAATCGTCTCTGGCACAGTGGTGGCTGGACTTCCAAGCCGATTGGATATGTAGAATTCCTATTATACAGTAGTGGGTGCAATTCCTAGCAGATTAAGTGAGGTGGAATTCCTCTTTTAATTATGAGGGTGTAAGTCCCCACTTAGTGAATTTGGGGATAACTCAAGGTTGAGCGAGTCCTAACATTGAATGTAAGTTGGCGAACCGAACCATTTTATATCTTGTGTCCTTGTGCAACTGGTGTTAAAGCTATTTTATTGTGTTGATTGTTTAATCACATTTCCTAACACACACTCACTTGATTCTTATATCCGCTGTGCCTAAATAATTCAATCAAGTAATTTTAAAAAGGACCAACGATTTTAGATTGACATATTCATCCCCCTTCTAGGGTCAATCGGTGTTGTTCTAGCTCCCAAGGGAACTATCAATTGGTATCAGAGCCTAGTGCTTCATACAAGGATTTAACCATCTGAGTATATCCAAGCTAGAATACCATGGGAGACAATCATGCAATATCCAAACCTCCTTATCTCAATGGAACAAACTATGCCTTATGGAAGGCTAAAATGAGAAGTCTTTTTTTTTCTATAGATTCGTCGGTATGGGATATTGTAAAAACTGGGTGGCAGGAACCTATAGAAGAAAAGACGATAGGAACCACATTAACCATGTCCATGATGCCCAAACTTTATAGTTCCTGCTATGACAACTGATGGCAAAGCCATGAATACCCTTAACTGTGCAGTCTCTGATAGTGAGTATAGGTGGATCATGACCTGTAAAACTGCAAAAGAAGCATGGGAAGTTCCTGAGAGAACTAATGAGGGTACTTCAATAGTCAAGATGTCCAAACTTCAGATCCTCCAAAATCAGTTTGATACTCTGAAAATGACGGAAGATGAAGTCTTCTTTGATTTTTATTGTAATACCCTAACCCAAATTAGGCGTAGTTTAGATTAATAAATCTTTCTTAGACCGGTTAATCTAGAAGATTTTGGTTAGGGCTTTGTGAAAAGCCCAGGTGTGGCTCAATTTGAGCTCGAAAACTCAGTGATCCAGCTTGTCCAGCTGGAGGGGCAAAACCATTTACCACTTATCATTATTATTTTATTAATTTTGTTATTATGTGATTATTATTAGATGATATTATTCTCTTTAATCAAGGATTCCTATTTTTTATTTTAAAATAATTTTATTTTCATAAAATAGTATTTAAAACCACCCGTCAAAATCCCGAAAGGGAGAAATAAATATTTTTCAACGGTTTTTGGAATGAGATAATTTTTGAAACAAGTGTAGTATGTTAGACCATTTTAGTATGGTCTAGTTTATTCTTTCAAACCCCAAAAATGAGGACTTTAAATCGTTTTACTTAACACAAGTTAAATAACGTAAATAGTGTTAAATTATGATTTTTATTTAAATCTATTGTTTTTGTTGAGTTCTAAATCTCTAAATTTTTATAGTGATTAGAGTTTTTAAAACCCAACTTATCTGTCAAATTGGATTAAAATTTTTGAGCCTTAAAAGTATTGTTTTTAGTTAAAAATCGAGTTTTTATTAAAATAGGACCTTTTTGCAAAATCAAAAGTGTAGGAGGACTTATCTACAACCAAACCAAACCGAACAGTGGTTTCACTATACTGGACGTCCGCAACTCTTGCATGCAGCCTCCTGCTGGCCTCCATGCATTGATCAATGGTTCTATAAAATGGCTCTTGGATCACTGGTTTAATTCCCTTCAAATCTCATGTCTCTCTCAGTCTCTCTCAGCTGTGAAATCCAGCAACCTTTCACCCTCAATTTCTCTATTTTTCCAAAGTGTTCTTCATCGTAGCTTAAAAAGGAAGAATTTTCAAAAGTCAGATTTTCAGCCCTAGGAACTCAAGTGAAGGTAACCACTGTGTTCCTCTTTGAATTTTAGTCGGTTTAGAATCAAGAAAAACCAAATTTGGCCAAATTTTGAGCGTGTAAAACCAGTTTGAAGTTTAAGAAAAATCATGGGATTTCTTGTACCAGTGTGATTTTGGTATTAAAATCTAATGGCCTGTTAAGTTTTAAAGTTTCAAACCTCCCTATGGAAAGAGGACTCACTGAGAAGTCCATCTGACTGGTTGGATGTGAAAATCGAATCCAGGAAATCCACTATTTCTGGATTCGTATTTCATGTGTCTCTGCCCATTACTGTCTGCTGTTGCAAACAGATGTGGAAGACGAAATTTATGCTTCGAATGGTTTGAGGGTAATCCCCCTTCGGACGATCCGAAGTTAGCCCTTCGACGTTCCGAGCTTTAGTCCGAAGCCCCGAAGCGTCCGAGGCAAGCTTTTCTCAGCCTGACGTTCCGAGTCTTGTTCGGAAGGACCGAACCTCTCTCGGACAATCCGAGCTTCACTCGGCATGATCCGAGACACACAGACCCACCCAGACCTGTTTTTCAGATTTTTCCGTTCGAAAGGACCTTCGAACGATCAGAGGCCTGATCTTCGGATTGTCCGAAGCCAGTGACTAGTTTAGGATGGTCCGAACCCACAGTACCTCCTCCCGAGGCTTGTTCCAAGGGACCCAGTTTTTTAGTGTAAAATCTTGTTTGATTATTGATGCATGTGATGTTTATGCCTCTAATAAATTAAAAATGTACTAACCATCTTCTCTTATTACTATAGTGTATATACTATTGTATTCACTTCCAGGCCAACTCTATTGTCGGGCACTGAGTGACTTCAATTCTAGGCCGACACTATATTTATCGGGCACTGAGTGACCTCGAGGCCTTACTCAACATGTCAAATCTGGTCCTATCCAGAAGACAACCGAGAAGTGACCTGAGTATCTAGACTTAATTCAATAAGTCAATCACACTGATCTAATCCACTGTACAATGATATACAAAGTTAACAAAGAACACTTGCCTTGGGCCTTAACAATTCTTCAAAATGTGTGTTCTTCTTGTAGATGTCTCTGCGCATTCTTCCTTTAGATCAGGTCCATCTTTGTTGAGTATTGGCACAACGGAACATGGGTACTAGGATAGGGATATGACTGATTTTGAGTCCTAGAGAAACATCCTCATCTTCATCATTAATGAAGTATTGAATACATGATTATATCCTTGTTAAAGGATAATGAAGATGAAGTGATGAGGGGCTGAAAACTCTCTGATAGTTGTTCTGTATTTTCCAATGTTCAGAACTGTATTTTGAATTCAGCTAGCCATTCATTTATAAGACTGTTTCGGAACAGTTAAGTCTCGAGGCCTCCAGGTTACCTTCGAGGCCTCAAGCATGTATTTGGTAATACAGCTCAAGATTTTTCAAATTTCAAACCTTGATTTTAGTGATATTTAGTCAAAGGCCAACTCACCAACACTCAGCACATATCTTTAGATTTGTATGTGATTGCAAATCACAGTTTGGTTTATCTCATTTCCATAATTTTATTCCATAAAATCAAATCATTAAGTGGCAATTAGAGTTTTCATAATCTTTTCAAATCAACATGAGCCTTACCAAATATGTATGAGATTGCCACCCACGTTTTTAGATTTGTTCATGACTTATGAGATGTTTGATGACTTATGAGATGACAAACAGATTTTCTATAATCTAAAAAGACCTTGTAGATTCTCCATATTTCCATAAGAATCCCAATCATGATAAGACTTAGGATTTTTTGAAATCAAAAGGACCTTTTCCCTTTTCCAGATTCTTCTTACCATATCTTGTGAGATTTTTGGTCAAAGGGTAGAGGGACTTGAGATTTCACGCTGAAATCCAGTTGTCCTAATTTTCACTCAGATATAGACAGTCTTCGAGGCCTCGACAAAATGCTTGAGACCTCGACGCTGAGAGTCAAACAGTTTTCATTTTTCCAATTTTATAACCATTGACTTCTAAGCAATTTTAGGCTTAACCTAAGGTCCACTAAGGTCCACTTACCTGTGTGTCAATCACATGTTCGATGTAGTCTCTTCTATGCATAGTAGATCTTCTAACATCTTCACATTCTTCCAAGGTAAGGTCCAACACACACGTTCACGCTCGGTCACGGAATTGACAATACATAGACTCGGTCAAACCGAGGCACGAACACATGTCTGTACTGTGCTAAATCGAGCACTGTTGGAAAAGGGGGAAATGTCGAAAAGGTCAACTTATCGATGGAACAGACGTATCAGTGAGACAGAAAGTTTGAATTAAAAGGGACCCTTTCTGCGAAAGCGACAATTCATTCGAATCTGTCGTCCCCTCTCCTGTGAAGGTCTAGTGGTCCCTCTTTCTCCTCCCGTGACCTAAACCAGTCGATAGGACCTCTCAGAGTGATTTTCGTGCTGAAAACCATAGGGATTTCGTTCCTTCAGTCCCTAGAAGCCAGAAAATCATTGTTTCTGTGATTCTCCTAAATCAAGTTAGGTTCAGTCTTCACCTCATCCACTCTCAAACTACTGGTTGAGGATCCCTTGTAGGAAAAACTATGCCTAAGAAGATGTCACCTCAGACACGTCCTAAGACCTCTGTAGAACGAGGAGAATCTAGTCGTGCTAGTCGATGGGCCAAACGAACCAAAAGGTCTGGCACTCGGTTTTGCCCAGGGTCGAGCTCTGAAAATCCTGTGTATGTTTAGGATCAACAGGAAACCTAACCGGAGGTGGAAGAAGACCCCATTGTTGACAAAGGTGTCATCTTCGTCAAAGAGCAACGCGAAGAAATGAGAGAATATGCTGAAGAAGGGAATGGTCTTCAAATTGGTAATGAAGACCATGTCAGTATCCCCAATGATAGCAGTTAAGAGGATAGTCCCAGTTCTGAGAATTTTTGGAGAGACTTTTAGGAGGAATAAGAATACGAATATCCTTCTCAAGAAAATGTCAATCTGGGAAGAAAAGTCTTTAGACTAGAAAGAAGAATGCACTATCTTGAAAATAGTCTAGAGAGTATCCGGTTGAATGTCTTGGATTTAGTCTCCGCTGTCTCCGTCTCAGACAGAGTTCCAAACACCCCGTCTCCTCTCCTCTAGCACTTCCTCAAGATGGCTCTACTTAGGGTAGTTTTTTATGTTCTCTGTTTTTTTAAAACTATACTTTTGATATTTTGACTAAGCAGTCCATGATGTCTCCATCTCAACCATATGTACTAATTGCACATTTTGTTTTTTAATGAAATGATATGGTCTGGTTTTGTGTGATGTGTGTATTACTGTGTTTTGTATGCTTTCTATCTCTTAGCTAAGGTTAACATGATCTGTGTTAAATAGACTAACATGCAGGCTTCAGATGAGTTGGTTTTGTATTAGCATGTTAGGAAGATAGGGATCAGGTTAAGGTGGCACACATTCTTGGAGAATGGGAGAGCACAAAATATGTATTGTTTAGTATCTGTCACTGGTCATGGCAGTGTAGGAAGGAGGATGTAAGCTTGAAAGAAAGTTTGGAGAAAAATGAACTTAGAGGCAGCTAAGTTTGTGAGGCAGATAATCTGGAGAAGCTAGAAAATATAACTTGCTTCATGGGGGAGATGAGTCAAGGAAGCTACAAAAGATAGTTTGGAGAATGGGAAAAGACTCTAGGGAAGCTAAGTAAATGGGCTTGTCCCATGGAAGAAATCAGCTAAACTGGAAATTAGCTTGAGTAGGAGAAAAATAAACCTTGTTGCACAAGGAAGTACATAAAACCGTGGGGGAGAACCATGAGTTGCAACAGAATTTAGTTAATCACTAAGTGCAAGAAGCATAGAGGAAATGCTGCTGATGTCTATCTACTAAACGTTTGTCAATTGTATGACAAAATGGGGGAGAAATTAGTAGAAGTTGTAAACACTAGTCATGGGGGAGTGCATGGTAAAGCCGAAGTGCTTGGGCCTCTAGAAAGAGAGAGCCATAAAGGGGGGGAATATTATAAAGGAAATAGACATGGGGAGATTGTCTATGTTTGGAGTTTGGGAGATCAAACTCAAGAAGATTAGGGAGAAAACCTTCTCAACATTGGGTAGTGTTGCTGGCGAGGAAATCTCGTTTAGTCCTTTGATTAATGTTTTGGACTAACTCTTCTAATAATTTCTCTAGTGTTGCTTGCTTATGTACTTAAACAGGAAATCATGATTTGAAGTAAGCTGAACAAGAATATGTGAAGACCGTAGTCTTGTTGTACCATTTGAATATGTAATTGATGTAATATTTTATATTCAAATGTAATGTAATAAGGGTGGGCTTGTAACTGAATTAGATTCTATGTTTTGTCATGAAATTGACAAAGGGGTAGATTTTAAGTGCCCCGACTTTGCCAAGTCCCTGTTTGTCAATTCCATGACTCGGGAAGAAGCACTTGCTAAAAAGCTTGAAGACTTAAGATGATCAAGAATGAAGATCATGCTCCACCAGGTTCAAAACTTATCGTCATGGTAATCACAAAAACAGGTACTTGGCCATAGATGACCTTAGGTGGTACCCACACCTTAGAGAGGACTTTGTCTAAGCTTAGTTGAACAAATGATATATCCATAAAGAAACCTAAGAGAGGAAGCTGGACAGTGAACTTGAAAATATGGATTATGTTCACTGTCAGCTCAACCAGTCGTACTCACCAACCCCTCAGTAGAGACAGGATCGACCCATCATGGTCAAGGACTGGTCGACCAAATTAATAGAGGTTTTGGATCAAAGAACTGTCATTCTAGATAAGCCTCTGACCGAGAGACTCGTATGCACTGACCCCTCAGTGATAAACTTAGACGACCCCTCGTGGTCGACGACTCATCGGTATAAGACTTGTGACCTCTTGACTGTGAACTCACAAAGGCTCTTGAAGAAATAGACATATCGGTATATCATGACCGATCGAGAGTACCAGGATCGACCCCTCGGTAAAGGGCAACAGGTTGTTTCGGGTAAGACAGGGTTCTGACTTGAACCGACTGTCAGCATGGTTTTGCCTCAGATCGAGACACTCGAATGGACCGACCTCTCGTTGCCATAACTGTTGACCCATCGGCGACACCGACCTGTCAACCGGGAAATAATAAAGCCGTTGGGAGTGAATTTAATGCGCAACGGCCGGATGGTTGAACGGTAATAAATATGAATACCAACCCATCAGTGCCACCGACATGTCGGTTCTGGACAGTCATAAAAATCGTTAAGACTCCTCTATAAATATGAGTTTTGAGTGATCGTTTTACCATCTTCCTTGAGCTAAGGAGAGTTATATACTCTAATGAACGATCAACATTCCTCTACTGAGAATCATAAACAACCAATCTATTGATTGTGTTTGGAAGTGAGAAAGAGATGAGGAAAATCATAAACAATCAATTTGTTGATTGAGTTTGAAAGTGAGAAAAAGAGGAGAGGCATAAACTAGGAAACATGTGGTGAAACCAATTTCTTTGTCACCCCAAGATTGTGATTGCTCTACGACGCCTATAAGGAGGAGTGTCGGCACACATTGGGTGGGATCTTCAAAAAGCACACATCAGCGAGAAAGAGTTTCAAAGGAAATTGCTTCTTGGTTTTAATTTTATTTTAAAACCTGTGACCCGAAATGGATTAAAGGTGATTTGCTTCGGAACCACTATAAAAAACTCTAGAGCGTCTTCTCTGGCACAGTGGTGGGTGGATTTCCCAGCTGATTGGATACGTGGAATTCATATTCTACAGTGGTGGGTGAAATTCTTAGCCGATTAAGTGAGGTAGAATTCCTACTCTAATTGTGAGGGTGTAAGTCCCCATTTAGTGAATTTGGAGATAGCTCAAGGTTGAACGAGTCCTAACAGTGAATGTAACTTGGCGAACCGAACTACTTCATATCTTGTGTCCTTGTGCTTGTGGTGTTAGAACTATGTTCTTGTGTTGATTGTTTAATCACATTTGCTGAAACACACTCGCTGATTGTTATATCCGCTGCGCCTAAACAAATCAATCAAGTAATTTTAAAAAGGACCAAATATTTTAGATTGACCTATTCACCCCCCCCCCCCCCTGCGTGTGGGGTCAATCGTGTTGTTCTAGCTCTCAAGGGAACTATCATATATATATTATATTTAACGAGCTTAGTTTAATTCAAATTCACATTTGGTTTGGGCTTTTGAGTTGGGTTAGGCCTTATGGACTTAGGCTCATGAGCAACCTAGATTATACATGTACCTGATTTTTGAAATATTTAAACTTCTTAAATTTATCAAGTTCATGGATGGCATTAGTGCAACTATAAAAATTTTGAACCTGTTCTCACCATGGATCGATGTATATATCTCTTCTAACCCTATTGGGACAAGCCCATGGTGCCCCTGAAAAAGCTCATGGGCTAGACAAGGTACAAACCCACATGGCTAATGAAGCTATATTGCTTGATTTGATTCACATTCTGAAAATGGGGCAGCTAGAATCTTCTTAGTGTGTAATTTTAGTATATTCAACTTCTACATTGCGGCCAATGAAATGGAAGATTCACATCTTCTTACTGTAGCCGGTGGTCAGTGAACTACCCTCTGATTATTTATTGCCGCAAAACCAAACCACTCAACCTAAGATACTCAAAATAGTAATTTGTAGCTAAAATCATGTATTAGGTAAAAATTCCACGTAAATATTTTGTTTTATTGATGGACTCGTATCTTGGGTAACTATAACAAAAAAGCACTTCCTTCTAGCATCTATAGAGGTATCCTTATCCCACATATGAGGTGAGAACACGAAACCACCCACAAGCCTCTTTTATCACGTAAACCCGAGACCTCTATTATAATCCCACATCCTCATTCGATAAAAGTTTCATCATGTTAGATTGCTCTGTAGCACAAGAAACACAGCTCATTCCTCACTTGAAAAATAATAATACAATGGATGCCACCATTTATAAAATATCTAGAGTCTACAATTATCATTCTTTTACTTGTAAAATGGATAGATAACAGTAAAGAGGCAACTAAGTCAACTCTCTCCATATTTTAAGGCCTCAAATTCAGAATTTATACCGATTTGGAAAAATAGAAGTAACAACACTAAAATGGAGCTAGTGGTTTATAGCATCTTGGAGATAGACTGTCCATTAAAAAAAAAAATCCCTACTTGTCAAATGTTCCACAGTGAGTATTTCTCACCAAAAGAGATATTTTGGGGGTGGATGACTCGACCACACACCAGAAGAGATAAGATGGGATTAGAAGGGAAAAGAGATTTTCATGTTCAAAGCCACTTTTTGTCTAAGATGCGTTTAATGAAACAACGAGAAAGGTTTTATTTGAGAAAGAAAACAGAGTGGATAGCTTTGCAAAGAAGATTATCAAATAGGATGTACAAACCTATTAGTTGTTCTTGGAATATGCAGAATAGAAGTCTAAAGGGAGCCCGTATTAGTTGCATAACAAGCACCTATCAAATATTTGTCTTAAATTTGCACAGCTTTCAACTTTCAAATCATATTTCTTTAAGAAATATCCTTATCCACCAATTGGCTAACAAAGTAAACCATTAACCACCCCCACCAGCAAGGGAACCTTGGTTTACCAGTTTGACTGATTTTTCAGAAAAGCAGGAAGCAATAGGAGATGTTGACCACCTTGACTTGATTTGACTGCGATAATACAACCCCTTTGAAAGATATCAACAGTACTAAACACTTAATAAATATGTTAAAACACTAGTGTCCATCACTACCACTGTTGTTGCCATTGATTATGCTGCCAATCAATGAGAATGGCTAAATTCAAATTGAGCTCCCATTTTTTGGCCTGATCCCTAGCAGTCTCTAGAATGCAGACTCATTGGGTGGGCCCAACCAGTTGCACTCATGTCGTGCAGGTCATAACTCTAAAGCTTTGATGACCTATCAATGTGAAGGAAAATACTATTTGCTTTGGGTGGTCTCTCTAACAATGTCTTAGTTGTTATTGTTATTAATACTTGGCACTTGTCACCTTTCATGTTCTGACAATTTTCAAGAACTGTCACCTTTCATGTTCTGACAATTTTCAAGAACTGATAATGTTACGAGCAACTTCTGGCTTGTATTTCTACATGTTCTCTAAAATCCACAGTTCATTTACCAGTTGTCTTCATGACTTGAATTGTACTTCAGCAACTGGTCCACAACTCCTTTCCATCTTTCCTATTCTCATGCATCTTCTTGTGACTTCACTTAATCCACAACCAAACTGGTCGTTACAGAGTTTTCTGATTCATTTGTAAATGTATATGAGAGAGGTAATTCATTGGTAAATATTTGAGAGGTGATATTTAGGCCATTACAATAGAGAGAATATTGAGGTGCATCCCTGTTCACACTAAATTGACCACAATCTATAGGCTCTTACATCCTGATCAACGTTAACCATCTAAAAGGAGGATTCTAACATCTACCTTGAACAAAGATTTGACATTTATAGAATTCAAAAAGGTTCTTCTTGTCAATGTAGAATTGTAGATTATAAAATGGCCAAAATAAAAAAGTGACATTTCACTAATTCAAATCAAATCCATTGGGTATACAAAGTGGCTACACAAAATATAATGATGATTCAAACATTTATCTCCCTCCGTAACACTATTGATTTCAACCATATACACTTCCCCAAAATTGTATTGAGTCTCTCCAAACATAGGTCACATACAACATTTTGATTCACAATTAGATGGACCATAGGCAGAGCTCTTGGAATTATAGAAAAATAAATGTACAATTATAAGACAGCTGCATTTATGTTCTTGGAACGAAGTCAATGCAATTTTCTAACAGCAGCATTTCTTCCCACATCATCTCCCTAATCATCTCCACCTCTAAATCCATATCAATGTCTTTAAGATTGATTGGGGTCTTTGCCGATGGGTCTAACTTTGGGTCATAAATTTCTGACATGTATGGGTGTTAGAGGGCTTCAAGAACACTGATTCTCCTTGATGGATCAAAACTCAGCATCTTCTGCAACAAATCTAGGGCTTGTGGGTCAGCATTGGGATAAAGGTGGACGAATGGGGTACCATTGGAGTGGGGCAGTCTTAATGAAATCGTGTGCCCTTGGGTTGTCGATGAATTCCAAGTCAGACTCGGGAATGGTTCCAAGAACATCGACAATTAGTTTGAGCTGGTTGAGGTAATCTGTACCAGAAAAGATAGGCTTGCGCCCTAGCAGCTCAGCAAAGATACAACCAACTGATCAAACGTCGATGGAGGACCCATAGTAGTTGCAGCAAAGGAGCAATTCAGGGGCACGATACCAACTTGTAACAACATAGTCATGAACCAGCCTCTGTCATTGCGAGCAAGTCCAAAGTCACAGATCTTCAACTCACACTTGGTATTAACAAGAATGTTTCCAGGCTTGAGGTCACGGTGTAGAATGTTTGCAGAGTGCACACACTTAAGGCCCCGAAGCAACTGCATATCAAAGGCAAAAGAAAGTTCAGTATTAGATATTCTCACAAAAAATGTCTCTACTCAAAGTAATTTAAAAGGCTCTATAATTCAATTGCAACTTCCGCACAAACTTGTAAGAAAGTAAACAATACAATTTCTGATGAAACTCTCCTAGTTTTTAATTTGTAATTTGCAGGAGTGATGGAGCAAAATGATAGTGAATTGCTGCTAGTATACCACTTGTAAGGCCAAACACAGCCTACATAGCTTACTTTATAGTGAGAACCTAAGAGAAATTCAATATATATAAAATAATTGCTTTCAACTGGGAAAATATGGAATAAAAATATGTTCAACAAAAAATAATAATACGAACAAAAAATATTACTGAATGTGTAACCTAATTGGTCCCAAACTAGTAAGTAGGCTATAATTCTTTGATTAGTTCTTTGTCCCCTCTTCCTCCATGTCTTCACTGCCCTAACGCAAGGGCTTCCTTGACCCTTTTAATCTCTAGCAATTTCACTTTCCAATAACTTCAGTCCCCCCCTCCAACAACTATCACTATGCTGACAATGACCAGAGAATGAACCAAAATAGAAATACAAGATGATCCTGATATTGAAAAAAGTTGTTAAGAACCAATTGTTGTCTAATATTTACCCAACTTATCTAGGATGCCATATAAAATAAATTAAGAAGAAGAACAATATAATATCATAACAGGCCACACACAAGAGACCACAGAAGACCTAGGTTAAAAAAAGAATATGGGTGTGAAAAAAGAAACCCTTCATACATTTATTTTTTACAGTGATGAAAAAAGAAAACAAAAGCCCTCAACATCCACTCTATGCTTATTATGAAATAATCAAAAAATGTTCTGAGTACATCAAGTGATGAAAAACTATACCTGGAATAGGAGATATTTGATTTGATCATTGGAAAGTGCATGAGGAGATTTAATAACACGGTTCAGATCTGTATCCATGAGCTCATACACCAGATAGACATCCTTGAAACTTCTCCTATGATCTGGCACCATGATTTCCTTTAAAGCAATAACATTTTCATGCCGTAGTTGTTGAAGAATCTTCACTTCCCGTAGAATTCTGAGAGCATCAATAGGATTATCAAAGGCATTAGATATCTTCTTAACTGCAACCTTTTCTTTTGTTTCCTTGTTTAAAGCAGAGCAGACAATGCCGTAGGCTCCACTGCCGATGGAATTGATAGGCGCATATTTCGTGTCCACCTCAAACGTGGTTTTCCCCAAAGAATAGCAATGCTTCCCATGTTTTCCAGACCCACATGGAGGATGGTCCACCATAGTTGCCATTTCTCTGCAGATCACCATAAGCATTTACATTTTACATTAGGGTTTATGTTCATATGAGAGAGAGAGAGAGAGAGAGAGAGAGAGAGGTCGGGGTTCTGGGTTCTGGGTTTTTACCTTGGGATTTCAAGAGCCGGTGTAGAGAATCACAGCTGTGGAGGAAGATTTCAGCGGAACCAACAAATGAAAGAAACAGAGACCAACAGCCGAGAGAAAAAGGGTCGCTGATGCAACGGCCAGGATTTTCGCTTACAGAGATCGCTAACCAAAACAAAACCAGAGAACAGAGAGAGAGGAAGAAGAAAGAAGTGAAGGGAAGGAATTGGGTGTTCCGTGCTTTTACTAGGATCCTCTCAAACGGTCGAAAGATGACATGATTACGTGGCGAGTCGTGATTGAAGCAGAGAAATGCTTAGCCGCCGTACAATTGGAATGGCTTGCAAGTTTGATTTCAAATTTAAATTTTAAAATAAACCCACAAATGTTTTTGTACGAGTATTATAAGGTTTACCGGCAACTTATTAATATTTGTAAATAATGAAAAATTGATATAAAATAAGGCTGCAACTTTCATACATCATAAAAAGCATATGATATAAAAAAATGTTAAGTTAAATATTTCATTTATTATTCTAAATTTAATTTTTTATTTGAGAAGTGGGGGCTTTAGGAGAACTAACCTAATCCAAAGAATTTTAAGGAAATTTTCCCCTCTTCATACTAATATCTATATATATATATATATAACAATTTAAAGGGTTAATGACTGATTTTTTATATATGATTTATACAAAACTCTTATTAAATCCAATTGATCACCATAATCTAATTGATATGGGGGCACTGTTTTGGATGGAAATGGGTAATATATGAATGAATTTTTCAGATTATTCAAATTTTAATTTGGGGCTCTTCAAATTGTTATAACTCTTTTACTTAGACATAATAATAACTCAAGCTTTTAGTCGGCAATCTGTATGGTGAAAGTATGGGTTCGGAATAATCTTATATGTTTATTTTTTTAAATATGATTAAAAATTTAGTATAAAAATAGGTATGCTAAGAAGTAGGAAATAAATACATATGGATATAATATATACTATTAGAAAGATTTAGGGACTAAAAGTTCAACTATTTTATGCAAATATAAGTTTCAAACGTAATTCTATTGTTATAATTTTTTTTAGAAAAACTAATTTCCAAATACTTAGTTTGGAAAGAGAAAGTTCTATTTATACTATAAGTTAGATAAAAAATAAAGTAAATGGATTGATATTTAGAAATTTCTCATTTCTTTTCTAAAGGTTTTATGTTTGTAACAATGATACAAATATTTGCATATCAGCTGATGCGTATCAAAATTTTGACTACGGATATATATATATATATATATATATATATATCCAATATGCAATGTATCATTTATAGAAGGGCTATATCGGTCGTATCGGTCCCATTAATATCAACCGATGATTTTTTTTTTCTTAACTTAAAATATGGTTTTGACTGTTTTTCAAGTTGAATACAGTAAAACCTCGATAAATAAATGTTCCATAAATTAATAACCTCGCTTAAATAATAAAATCTTTTTGTCCCAACTCGGGCCAATGTACTAAATGAATAACCATGCTAAATGCATAATATAATAATTTTTTAGAAATCCTTAAGGGTCCAATGAAATATAAATTAATAATTGATGAAGTATATAAAAAAATAGCAAACAAAAATTCATAATACAATATTGAGTAACTTTTTACTTTTAACTTCTATTTTCTCAATTCAATTATTTCTCAAAATATGTATCTAAAGTTATCTGCCTTTTCTTTGTACTTATACCGAACTCAACCTCATCCTTAATTTTTTGCAATGCATACCCCATCTCTGGTATATTTTTTTGCAAGTTGTAACAAGTAGTTATTTAAGGTTAATACTGATTGAAAGACCTCTTTTAGAGAAACAGTTGGTAAAACATAACTGTCATTTGGAATTGTAAAAACTTAGAGTCTAAGAGTCTAAAACTAATGACTATTTATAGACTTTATCTTCTATGTACATGAAACATCTTTATCTTCTAGAACATTAAGTTTTAACACCACATCTCTTCCTTTTAAGAGTCTTTATAATCATCTCTTATTTTTTAGAGTCTTTTGGGTTTTTATGTATTAACTTTTGACCACATCCATTGTTATTGGATTTATAAGCCATACATGTACAAGTAGTAGAAAGATACTACTCTCTCTAAATTATTAAATATTCATTTATCGATAAATTAATAAATTATTCATTTATCGATAAATCAATAACCCCGCTAAAATAATAATTTCTCTTGGTTCCAAGAGTATTATTTTGTAGGGATTTTACTGTATTGTGTTGGGTGTGACTTTAAAAAGGTTTAGAACAATGTTTTTCAAGTTTAATAGTCTTTGGCAATTCTAAACATTTTTCATCTAAAACTTGACCATTTTAAGTTATTTTAATCAATTTATTTGAATTTTGGTTCTAAGATAATCCCAAATTAAGAGTTTTTTTAATGAAATAATATTCAAAGCTTATAAAATTCAATTGGAGACGTGTTAATGTGATTTATTTATTTGTATAATGTCTGCGTGATTTTCCAAGATTTTTCTGAAAAATGAATAAAAGTCAAAATTTCTAAGATACTTCCCATACTATAGTTTTTTGTGAAAAAATGAATGAAATATTATACAAATGTCTCTACAATTGAGTAAAGAGCCCTTAATGTGTTTGAAATAGTTTTTAGGGTGTTTGTCTAATTTTTCTAATATTCCAACACTTAATGAAACTCATAAATTTTTACAATTAAAAAGTTTATAAATTATAATAAAAGATAAATGTCACTAGGGGATACTCGAGAACATGAATTTCACATTAGGTGTTTCCTCACGTCGGTTTCTTACTTTATTTTCTAAAGTTCTATAACATTTTTCAAAATTTTAGGACACACTTTATGTATATCGAAATTTAGGTTTTCAAGTGTCTAAAATTCCAAAAAATGATTGTCATTTTAATAAAAATATGCTCACCCTAAATTTTCCATTTTTTCCTATTTTTCCCTTATTTTTTGTACTTTTTCTTAAAGGAAAATAAATAAATGAGAGAGACTCGTATATTGCCGAAACAATATTTATCGCTTGTACACCCATATCATGGATACATATAGGCAACCCTAACTTGGAAACATGTGCGCATTCTATAAAATAGATATTCAAATATTTGAAAATTAGTACATTTTGAAATACACAAGGAATAGCAATGCTTCCCATGTTTTCCAGACCCACATGGCGGATGGTCCACCATAGTTGCCATTTCTTTGCAAATCACCATAAACATTTACATTCTGTATTAAGGTTTATCTTCGTATGAGAGAGTAAGGGAAAGAGAGAGAGATACAGAGAGACTAGAGGGGTTCTGGGTTTAGAGAGGGAGACAGAATGAGATAGGTGCAACTAATTCTTTTTTTCACCGGGTGGCTTCCGTTTTATAACAATAGAACGTTGTAGGTTTGCCACCCTACAACGGCTGAAATAGTTTTATGACCATTTTTCAAAATAAATAAATGAGATATAGATAATTATGCTTTTGTCCTTCCAATTTCAATGAGTCGGATCAATAAGCTATCGAGTTCGGATTTGGCTAAACTTGGACTTTTCGAAAAGCCTATTCAATAATATTCACAATTAACAGAACACAAAGCACACATTTAACGGCACAAAAACACATAATTAAGTCTAATTTAGGGTCGAGGTATTACATCCTTCTTCTCTTAAAGAAAAAAACAAAATTACATTGAAGCACAAGAGTAACTCTCACATAATAAAATTAAGCCCATTAGAGTTACTCAATATGAAGAATAAAGATGGCTCAACTCATGGTATGAAAGTTTGGGTTGTTGGAGCATCTCTAAATTTGACTCTGGTGGCTACAGGAGTGGTGAATTTCTTTATTATTTCTTCTTTCTCCTTAATCCACTTTTCAAGCAAAATTTCTCCTCATAATGGGCGGTATATATAATAAACATTTGAATTTATTACCGTTGTCATGCATTAAATGAAAATATTTCCGTTCTGAAATACATTTAATGTGCCATCTATTGGGGAAACTGGTTGACGCCGAACACCTGTTCAATAGATATTCAAATTTTTACATGCGACGGTCCGATGTGTAACTGTTGACAGAAGATAAAGAGAGAGATAAGCTGTGTTCTAGAATGTATGCATAGTTGACAATTACCTGCTTATCTGTCGACGGTAACATATCAGAGACCAACCATGTGTTGCAATCACATATATTGTCGCCAGTTGCTTGAAAAGTTGTCGATGGTAACTTAACAAAGCCTTAACTGCAATATATTAAAAGTTTTGTCGACGATGATGTTTCAACCTCTCTACGGTGTAGTCTTGACTTACCAATTTGACAATCTAATGGTCTTACTCAGCTCTTCAGATTTTCAATGTTATGGAGCTGAAGCCTAACTTTGGTCTTGTGCAGTTCACATATCAAGGATTGATCTGCTGCCATTGTTTGGTCCTACACTCAGTCTATATGATGTTCAATTGTTAGATTGATGGCAAACATAGAGTATTGGTCCTACGTAGTCTTTTTGATATTCAATGATTTAGACTACTACCAATGTATGTACCAGTCAATAATCTTGGTCTTACATAGTTCACGATATTCAACGGTTTGGACTGCTGCCAATATGTTTGGTCTTACACTCAGTCTTTATGATATGTAATGTACAGACTGATGACAAACATGTAACATTGGGCTTACATAGTCTTTATGATATACAATTGTTAGACTAAAGCCAACTTACAGACTAACACAGGAAGTGGTCTTACATAGTCCATAATTTTCAACGATTTGGACTGATGCCACATTAATAGACTTACACAACTCTATGATATTCAGTGGTTTAGATCTGGAGTCATGTCATGGACTAACACAACTTTTTCAAATATTCAATGGTTTAGAGTTGCAGCCATGGTAATGGTCTTACATAGCTCCATATGATATTCAATAGTTTGGAGCTACAACCATTGTAATAGTCTTACATAGTTCTATATGATATTCAATGAATTAGAACAATAGCCATCGATGTGGGACTTACACTGTTTCATATGATATGAGTGGGTTTGGAACTGATGCCCCATTTTCTAAACACTCAACTACAAACCTACCCAAAACAAAAAAAGACAAAACAACTTAAACTTTGAGTAGCAACAATCATCAATTTTCTTTATTTGCTCCAAGCTGCAAGTTCTTCATTAGAATTGGCCCATTTATTGGAGTAATGGTTGATCTTACACTGGGCCAATTTCTTCTAGAAAGAAAGCCTTCTGATTTGCGTTGATGCACGGTGTTGCACAAACTTTTATTTCTTCTTCACAAGCCTCTAGATGTTCTTCTCAACTCAGTCTTTCACAGGCTTGTGTTTTCATCTTCTTGATAAGTTTTTTATTGTTCTTGAAGCTCGGTCTTTTGCAGACTTGTGTCTTCATCTTCATGATAAGCCTTTTGATTATTCTTGAAGCTTGGTCTTGCACAGGCTTATCAGACTTGATCATGAGCCTTTTGATCTTCTTGAAGCTTGGTCTGTCACAGGCTCGTTCTCTAAAAGCAACAGTCCATGAGTCATCAAATTAGTGTTTGACTCTGCTCTTGGCCTTTTGGTACTCTTGATGTATGGAAGCAAAATGTATTGTCGGTCTTACAACAAAAGCTCTAATAGAAACATTAGTACCACAAGTCAATAGTTTAATCATTATCAAAATACCTTTTTTGACCATTGGGGCTAACATCATCAACTCCAAAAATATTTCATTGAGTCATAGGGACTTGGGTAATATTTAGGAACTTATAAAAATATGAACTACTAGTTTTTTAAGGTCCTAGAGGTGATCATAATGTTCAGTTATTGAGTAACTTTATAAGTAAAGTATTAGAACACACACATCCTAAAACTAATAGGGCATTGACTTGATCTTCAGTGCTTTAGTCTTTGAGTCTTGAGCCATTTCATATTAAATGTATTAGTATGCCTTCAATTCTTTTTCATATTTGCTTTGTAGGATGTCTTGATGTCCAATAAATGTCTCCTTCACAACCTGGGAGGTTTCTTCTTCGAGCCTATGATTATAATCAATATGCTTAATCAAAGAGTGTCAGTACTAATCCATGGGTTGTGACATTGGGGCTAACAATACTTAATATGAAATGCATGTTCTCAAGTATCCCCTAGTGACGTATATCTTCCATTACAATTCATAATTTTTCTTGTAAATTTTTTAAAATTTTATAAGAATATCAGAATATTAACAAATTTAAACAAATACCCTAAAAACTCTTCCAATCACATTAAGGAGTTTTCATTTAATTGTAGAAACATTTATATATATTTTATTCTTTTTTTTTTCAACATGAAACTCAAAAATTGGAAGTATCTTAGAAATCTCAACTTTTATCAAATTTTTAAAAAAATCTTAAGAAAATCACACAGACACCCTACAAATTATGTAAATGACATTAACACATCTCAATTAAATTCTATAAGCACTAAATATTATTTCATTAAATTATTTTCACAAAAACTAAAATTTGAGATTATAAAGACTCAAAACAACTCAAAAATTTAATAACTTGCTTTTAAATTTTTTAAATTAAAAAATAGGAGAAATATCTCAAACTAATTTTTTAAATAAAAAAAAATAAAGAACCAACATTGATCGATTCTATATAGTATTGGTTGATACTGATTGATGCATATCAACTATCTAACTGTTATATCGATGACATATTGGCCAATATTCAAACTCTACTCCGAAGCTTAAGTACAATGAAAGTACACTTTTGACTACTATGAAAATAGCTTTCAATGTTTGGCCACATAAACCTTTGTGCATTTATTATAGGGTTCCCTTCCTAACATGGGAAAACTCTTTTAGGAGACATGGATTTTCCGGACTTTCTACTTTGCCCCAATCCGTCCGTATGAAATTTTTTAAAAATCAGACATCAGAAATCGGTGCACCGACCGAATCACTTTCCAGTGAATCGGTGTACCGATTTGGACTCTTTCACCTCTCAAGAAATCGGTGCACCGACCGGATCGCTTTCCTCAAATTTCCATTTCTAAGTGATTCGGTTGGTGGACTGGTCCGATGCACCGATCCTGTGCACCGATTAAATGGAAAGTGAACCGCTTTCTGAAAGTTCACTAAAACCTGTACGGACGGTGGAGGTAAAATGGGAAGTTCACTAAAACCCGTGTCTCATAAAAGAGTTTTCCCGTATTAGGATAGCCACCTTTATTATAACTTGGTTTCTCTGAAAACTTTGTTATAAACATGATCACGACATTAAAATTTAATTCAACATTGTGAAATTTGCTGTACAAGAGGTGCAGAGAGAGATGACGTAAATTAAATAATTAATGGTGAGATTTATAATTTGAGTAAATTTTATAATTTCTTAGTAATTGTCATATTTATATTTGATTAAAATTTAATGATGTCTTAGTAATTTAACTTGTAAAATTAAAATATGATAGTTCAAATATCATCATGTTTTCAGTATTCTAATCAAAGTGATTTTCTCATAATTATATGTAAACTTTTTAATAAATTATTTATATTTGAATAAAGGACAAAATGATTTTCTAATAAGTTGAATTTCATACATAGAATAAATTTTCGTTCAAAAATTAGGCAAAATGAGCACTTTTGTAACTCTGGTAGGAAAAAAATTAAAACTTTTCCTACATTTTAGCTTTTATTTTGAGTAAAAAGACAATAAAATAATTTTTTTCATTTAAAAAAGTAAATTACATTTTACTGTGTTCTTAAATATAAAAATTATCAATTTATAATTTTATTTAATGAATAAAGGAGTATGATTTCACGACAAACGTCAAACATTGTTCGCCTAAGGGGTTTAGGGGAGACCCTTGTCTCATGGTTCTCCTCAATTATAAAAAAAATAACGTCAAACAATGTTCTCTCTTTTCAGTTTCTTTTTTTTAATCTTAAATGTTGTCTAGAAATTGACCCTAGAAGGGGGGTGAATTGGGTCATAGAGTAAATGTGATATCTATCTCATAGAGTAATACCATTTGAAATATTAAATGTCACATTTTAATGGTTTGCGGTCATCAAAATACCCATATATCCTTAAATTGAAACCTTGAGGCTAACATTAAATATTCATGATTTTTTTTTATTTACTGGACAATAAATTTAAACAAATAAAATGAATAGTTAATAAAAAATTATAGCTGTTTGTCATTTAACTCACTCACAAATTCTATCTCCATTTGTTAATTTAATAATACGTTTACCCGTATAATACAACTGACCCAGAAGGGTTTCTCTCTCTTCCTTCTACCGTAAGAAATTCTATCTGGCTCTCAACGTTGGCGATGAATACCCTGTATACGATGTCTCGATCTACTGTTCTCCTCTCTGCTGCCAATGGTATCTATCACTTCTTTCATTCTCCTCATTCTTTATTTTTTTCTCTTCAAACCTTTTCTTTCCATTTTCATTTTCTTTTTCTTTTTCATTCAATTCCTCTTTCTTCTTTATGTTTCTTTAATGAGGGAGGGCTTGAAGGGCTGGGTCAGTTTTGGGTTGTTCCTACTGACTTCGCTTAAATCTTATTCATTTTTATTTCTTATGGACTGCATAACTCTTATGCAGAAAAACTGGCTGATTTGATTGCCTTCTTTCTTATGTGGTGGACCTAAGTATAATTTTTTTTTTATATATTCATCATTGGATTGATTCATGATATTAGGCATGATTCACTTGCATGTGTGGTGAGATATGCCTCTTGAGTGTTGACATTGTTTAGTGTGATGACACCTGCCTCTTGAGTTTTGACATTGTTTAATCTAATGATGAATGCCACTTCAACTAGAATGATATTTCCACCATTTAGATGTTGGTACCTAATTACAAATGTTTTAAAGCATTTGAATCCATGTTGGATAGCCTATGAGTGTCAATTCTTTTAATTGAGAATTCTTTTATTTATTTCTCAATTATTGCTTTTTACCAATAATTTTTGCTTATTTGTGCATGTGGAAAGGATGGTTGAACACAACTAGTACTCCCCGTATATGAGGGAGTTAGAAATGCTCGCTTCTTATCCAACCGGAAGAAATCCTTTCATCAATTCGGCTTATATTTGAAACTAGAGGAGGTTGATGAACTTGAGGAAGGAGAAATTGTTCTTTATGAGAATGAGGAACTTGAAGAAGGTGAAATTGATTATGGAGTGTTGTTGAAGTCCTCCAACAACCATACATGTCAGAACTTTACGACCCAAAGTTATACTCATCGGCAAAGATCCCAATCGATCTCAAGGACATTGATATGGATTTAGAGGTGGAGATGATTAGTGATATGATGTGGAAATAAATGATTTATTATCATCCGAGTGTTGCTGTTAGAAAATTATACTACCTTCCTTCCAAGAACATTAACTTCCTTAGGTATTATAATACTTTTTTTGGGAGGGGTTGGAGCTCTGCATGGTCTATCAATTTGTAAATCAAAATTTTGTATGTGACTTATGTTTGGAGAAGAATATGGTTGAAATCAATAGCACTATGGAGGAAGATAATAATATTTAGAGTCATCATTTTTTTTTTGCATAAACCATTTTTGTATAATGAACAGATTTGATTTGAATTAGTGAAATGCCATGATTCTTTTTGTTTTAGCCATTTTTCATCTACATTTAGTAGAATATTTTTGAATTCTATAAATGTCAAATCTTTTGTGAAAGATAACTTTTAGGATTGTTTTAGATAGTTAACATTCATCAAACGTAAAAGCCCATAGTTTGTGGTCAATTTAGTCTAAACAGAGATGGACCTCAATATTCTCTCTAAACTGAGATCAACCCTCTCAAATACATTCACCAATGAATCATAAAACTCTGTACAGGCCAGTTTGGTTGTAGAGTTAAGTGAAGCCACGAAAAGGTGTATGAGAAAGGAAAGAAGGAGAAGAGAGTTGTGGACCAGTTGTTGAAGTACCATTCTATGCTTGACGATTCAACTGATAAAATGAAGATTCTAGAGAAGATGTAGAAATACAGGCCAGAAGCTGCTCAAATTGTATTAACAAAATGCTTTACAGCCCTTGATCCCTGCAAGTGCAAAAGTTTTTGAAAATTTGTCAAGTGTAAAAGCTAATGAAAAGTTTTTACAATTATTACAAGCTAAGATTTTCACTATTATTAGTGTTATATTAGTATCATTATAAAATCTTAGAAGGCCCAGAAATGATACAGACAACCCAAAGCAAATAGTATTTTCCAACACATTGACTAGGTCATCGAAGCAGTAGAGTTTTAGGATTTTCACAACATGGGTGCAACTGGTTGGGTCTGTGACTCTGCATTCCAGTGACTGCTTCAGGCACAGAAATGAGAGATCATTCGAATCAGGCCAAGCTTGCCCTCCCTCATTTCTTGTCCCTTTCTCACTGATTGACAACTTAATCAATGGCAATAGCAGTGGTATCAGGCACAGAAATGAGAGATCAATTTGAAATCAGGCCAAGCTTGCCCTCCTTCCTCTCTTGTCCCCTTCTCACTGATTGACAACTTAATCAATGGCAAGAGCAGTGGTAGCTGCAATTTGCATGATAGAAATCAATGTTTTAACATATTTATTAAGAGTGTTGAGTATTGTTGATATCCTTGAAATTATGTGTTGTATTATCCTAACACTTTGTATATGAGGCATAGATGCAACACTCAAGCATAAGTTTTGCAAATTGTAAGGTAGTGTAGCTTACAGTCTAATATCGTTTACCCATATTTATCAATTAAGAAAATGATTATGATGATAAAAACACTAAGTAGTCATTCATTCTGTGCATGATTACATGTTCTTGTTTAGCACAGATGAGTACATGAAGCAGTTGAGGACGAAGATATTACAATTAAGAAAAGATATTGGATGCCCACTTTTCTTATTGCATCAAAATTTTAGATTTACCCCATAGAACCAACTTATATCAGCATGCTGCAAGATTTACAAACGCTGGAGGAGATTGAATAGACTCTAATACTTCTCACCTAGACTGACCTTGTATACCACCAACCACAATATCTTGATCATTTATATAGTTGTTTGGGAAATAAATATTACTCTTAACAAATCAACTGTTAAAATGCAAGATAGAATTACACATTCAGAAACAGATTTATGCTTGTGACAGCTAAAACGAAGCAGAAACTAGACCAGAGAATGATGTTTCTTTTCATTTCATAATGTCATCACATTCTTCATGAGTGTGCTAGAACTAAATGAGAGGACCTGTCTTCCTTATCCAAGATTCCTGTGGCAATATTCTGTTGTAATGTGCCTCATAAGAATCATCTATTTCCAATTTCATAGAGGATGCATGGCTTCTCTTATGGCTCTTTTAAGACAGTAGTAGATGTTCCAATGCCAAATATGAATCAGGACCTGCTGGAGTTCCTACCAAGTTGTTGTGCATCTCCACTAGTTTCATGGTATCATGCCATGCCCGCTTAGAGTATTCTAATTGTGATACATAAACTTCTCTAATGAATACCATTTAAGGGAATACAACCAGTTAGAACCTGGAAGAGTACACTGCAAGCTTAAACAATATTTGGACTTGGTGGTGACAGGTTCCAAGTGTGTGTAATGTTTTTATAATTGGCAATTAGTTAAGTGAAACAAATGATCACCAGGAAATAGAATGATTGACGAAACATGACATCTCAACTAATGTAAAAAGCACTAACCATAAAAATATAGCCTTCTTTCGTAAGTTTGAACCCAAATTAAGAGGCTTAAGATTTATTATAATTCTTCAGTTGGCACAAAAATGAATCATCCCATATTGGAGGTCAGTTGACTAGGATTGTCAAAATTCTAGGGATCAAATCCAATGTTTGATAACTTAGCTAAGATGACTCAGTTATTGAGAAACTAACGTGAGTCAGTATGCATTATGGTCACTTAACTAAGATTGTCAAAATTCTAGGGATCAAATCCAAAGTTTGATAACTTCGCTTAGATGACTCAGTTATTGAGAAAATGATGTGCACCAGCATAAATTGAAGGTCACTTAATATTGTCAAAATTCTAGGCTCAAATCCAAAGTTTGATAACTTAGCTTAGATGACTCGGTTGTTGAGAAATTGCTGTGGGTTAGAATGCATTGATCAAATCCATCAAGTTGGTCATAGACCAATATTCTTGACCCCCCCCTAATCCGATTCAATCAATAGCCACTTATTGCATAGAGTTTAGACCAACTAAGATTATTCAATCACTTGGTATCTGAATGTTCTGAGCTGGCCCTCTGTTAATTAAATAAAATTCTAGATTTTCCAGAAAAAAATAATAATCACTCTTTACCCTTCAACCATAGTTCCTCCCATAGGAAATTCAATTAATGGAAAATTGGAAAGGAACCCTTGGAAATAAGATGGTTGTTATTACTTTTCAAAAAAAAAAAAAAAGGTTTCTATTGAAGGCAAGGTAAATTTGCCGTAGGTAAACAAAAGGCTTGTTTATCCCTTTTAGCAATTTTGCATGGTAGTGATGATAGAATTGAGCTAGGATCTCGAAAGCACCAAATAAATGGAAGTGCCATCATCCTCTTCTCTCTTCGATTTATCACTAATCATATTCTATATCCAATATGGGATTCATGGATTTAGTCAATGCCATTCACATCATTCAATCTGCACATTCATTCATTTGCAAGGCTTCGATTGATCTAACTATTGAGTCTAGAAAAATGACATTTTTACCCATTAATTTTGGATTAGTTAGCCTTTATTTTGTAATTAAAAGATGCAGTTAATGTCATTTCTTAGTTTTGTAGATAAAATATGGGAAATACAGGAAACAATCATAAATCAGTGGAGAATTGCAAGAATTAAGCTTAATTTGGAAGATCTGGAATTTTATAATTAATTCATACCACTTTTAGGATTTTTAATGTAAATTGATTAATCTGGATCTAGTTATGAGATTCTTGATTAATTCAATATTTTAGATTTTAAGTGGTTGGTTAATTATTTAATTCTAAAATAAGAGAGTCTGCAATTCAAGGGCCAGAAGAGAACAAGAGTTTGAAATCAAGATCCATGAGCTAGAGATCCATTGCAAATGAGCCATGCTATGTTCCAAAGTCAAAGCACTGGGCCAGGCTCAAGCAATCCATGCGCATTCTACAAAGTGAGCTAGGCCAATGTGAAGTCCAAGCCCAACAATCCCAAGTCCAAGAAGTTGAAGCCCAAGTCCATAAGTTGAAGTCGAAGTCCAAGGTCCAACTACTCCATGATCCAAATTCGAATTCAGCAAACCATAAGTCCAAATCCACATAAACCCATATCCAAAGGCGAACCCCATCTTCATACATGCAATCCTAACCACTCATATTCATCCACACCATTCATCTCATCTCATAAAACATAGGAAACCCTAAAGCCACGTACCAAATCCAAACCATACATCCATTATATTAAGATCTAGGCCATCCATTTCATCCATCATTTAGATTAACCTTAGGATCATGATCATCCATACATAATCTCATCACCCATCCATTTATTTTATCCATCATTTAGTTAAGCCATTAGATCTTTGGACATTTCATCATAGCCATTCATCTATAAAACCCTAGATCTAGGTTAACTTGGGAACCAAGCCACCTCCTCCTATCCATTCGAATTTTACACATCATAAACACCTCATCACCTAATCCATCTCCACCATATTCGAATTTGCCATCTCATCTCCACCATATTCGAATTTGCCATCTCATCTCTACCTTCGCACGATTTTTGCAACTAAAAATCCTCCATGCATTTGACCAAAAATCCATTCAAGTTCATTCCTAAAATCTTTAAACACCTCATAATCCAATCCACACAACCCATACATGATTTTCCCATATCTTTTCCACCTCATGCATATCACTAGTCAACCCTAGGCCATGTCATCTACTTCATCTCATCCACTCATTCATTCTAACTTTCAATCTCATCCATTCATTGCATTAAAACCCTAGACACATAAAATTCGCCCATGCCCTATCTTCTTTCCTAAATCCCAATTTTCTCTCATTCCTTGCTTAGCCACCAAGCTAGGATCCTACCAAGAGCCCTAGGAAACCCTAATCTTATCATCTCTAAAATCTCCTCCATCCATATTATGTGAGATCCAATCCAAGCCATCACCAATCACTTAAACCAAGATTAAATCCCAACCGTTCATTCCAACCCTGAGCCTACAAATAGAGCACTAGTTACAATGGAATTCAAATTTGACCTGGAGCTTGAAAGGACCAAAGGCTGGGGGAAAAGACAAAAAGACAGGAGCACCATTCTAATTTTACAAGTGAGAGTTGTAAATTTTTATTTTTATGTTGTCTTTCTTGTATTTAATTTGTAATTGTCTGTACCGAATTCTTTCATTAAATAAATACAAGATATTCCTTTAGAATCCTGAAACATCTAATTTTCAGATTTCATTGATGATTGTTTTGATTTGATTTTAAGTTTATAATTGAAAGTCCCCTTGGGAGCTAAAACAACATAATTGACTCCAGAGGGGGGATGAATAGGTCAATTTAAAATCGTTGGTCCTTTTTAAATTTACTCGATTGATTAGTTTAAGCGTAGTGGATATATCAATCAAGTGTGTGTGTTAGCAAATGTGTTTTAACAATCAACACAAGAAATTAGCTCTAACATCACAAATAAAAGGAACACAAGATATAAAGTGGTTCGATTCGCCAACCTACATCCACTGTTAGAACTCGCTCAACCTTAAGTTATCTCCAAATTCACTATCTAACTCTAGAGTTTTTTATAGTGGTTCCGGAGCAAATCCTCCTTAATTTACTTTCGGGTCAAAGGTTTTAAAAATAAAATTAAAACCAAGAAAACTTGCTTTTGAAGCTCTTTCTCGCTGATGTGTGTTTCTTGAAGATCTCACTCACTGAGTGCCGACGCTCCTCCTTGTAGCCGTGGTAAAGCAATCACAATTTCAGGGTGACAAGGAAACTGTTTCAGGTTTCCTAGTTTATATCTCTCCTCTTTTTCTCACTTTCAAACTCAATCAACAGATTGGTTGTTTATGATTTTCCTCCTCTCATTCTCACTTCCAAACACAATCAATAGATTAGTTGTTTATAATTCTTAGTACCATAGTATTGATCGTTCCTTAGAGTATATAAATCTTCTCAGCTCAAGGAAGATACTAAAACAGTCACCCAACACTCATATTTATAGAGGAGTCTTAACAATTTTTCTGACTGTCCAGAACAGACAGGTCGGTGGCACCGATAGGTCGGTGTTCATATTTATTACCCTTCAACCACCCGACCGTTGCGCTTTAAATGCACTCCCAACAACTTTATTACTTACCGGTCGACAGGTCGGTGTCGCCGATAGGTTGACAAACATGGCACCGAGAGGTTGGTCCATACGAGAGGCTCGGTCTGGGGTAACACCATGCTGACAGAGTTTCATGTCCCGAAACTTGTCCTACCCAGAACGACCTGTCGCCCTTCACCGAGGGGTCGGTCCTCGTACTCTCGATCGGCCTTGATATACCGATATGTATGTTCCTTAGAGAGCCCACTTGTGTTCAAAGTCGAGAACTCACAAGTGTTTTATCGATGAGTCGTTGACCTACGAGAGGTCGTTCAGTTCATCACCGAAGGGTCGGTGCATAGAGACTCTCGATCAGAGACTTTTCCAGAATGACAGTTCAATGATCCAGAACTTATGTCAATCTGGCCGACCAGTCCTTGACCACGATGGGTCGATCCTAGTCTCCACCGACGGATCGGTGAGAACGACTGGTCGAGCTGTCAGTGAACATAATTCATATTTCCAAGTTCGTTGTCCAGCGTCCTCTCTTATGTTTCTTTATTGATTTACCATTTGTTCAGCTAAGCCTAGAGATAGTCCTCTCTAAGGTGTGGGTACCACCTAAGGTCATCTATGGCCAAATACCTATTTTTTGTGATTGTCATGACGATGAGCTTTGAACCTGATGGAGCACGATCATCATTCCTAATCATCTTGGGTCTACAAGCTTCTTAGCAAGTCCTTCTTCCCGAGTCATGGAATTGACAAACAGGGACTCGGCAAGGTCGGGGCACTAACAATCTCCCCCTTTGTGAATTTCATGACAAAACATAGAAACTAACCCAATTACAAGCCCACCCTTATTACAACACATTTGAATACAAAAATATTACATCACATGTGCATATTCAAATGGAAAAAACAAGACTATGATCTTCGCATATTCTTGTTCAGCTTGCTTCTTTTATATCTTCATGTTCAAGCACAGAAGCAAGCAACACTGGGCAATTCATTAGATGGGTTAGTTCAAAACATAAGCATGCATTCATGGACTAAACAGGATTAGCATTTATCCTCCTCATACATCAATGATTTCCTAGCCAACAATACTACCCATTGTTGAGAAGATTTTCACCCCCAATCTTTATGAGTTTGATCTCCCAAACTTCAAGTATAGACATTCCCAAGTTCATTGGCTTCTTCATCTTCCTCCCCTTAGAGCTTCTACATTTTCTCCCTCATTTTGTCATTCAATTGACAAAGATTAGTACGCAGGCATCGATTTTCAAGCACTCCCCCATGCTTCTTGCATTCAATGCTTAACTAAGTTCTGCTAAAACTCATGGTTCTCCCCTATGGTTCAATGCACACTTCTCACGCATCAAAGCTTGTTTTCCCCTGCACAAGCTAAGTTTCAGCTTAGCAGATTTCTTCCATGAGTCAGGACTAATGTCCTAGCCTTCCTAGAGTCTTCTTGTGAGATTTCCTTGAGAGGGTCTTGACTCGACGACTTATAGTAAGCAGAAGAGACGGAGATTCTCCTCGATGCCACTGAGATTTGAATTTCTCATGCAAGGTGGCATGATCATTCTCAGAATCAGAGGATACAATAATGACTGGGAACTTGTTCCTTGTCATTTTTCACTACTGAGGAGAGGAGAATGCAATTAGCTTACCCAACCAATGGGAATCACAAATCCGTGATTTTCAAGCTACTTGAGGCGGAACGAACAGAAACCCTCTGTTTTTCCTGCACGAAATCGATCCGAGATATCCTATCAACTGGTCTAGGGCACGAGAGGAGATGAGAAAATCGTCAGAGTTTAGCCAGAGAAGGAACGACGATTTTGAAATAATCAGTCGTTTTGTGCAGAAATAGACCTTTTAACTTACTCTTTTTGATTCACCGACGGGTCGTGACCAACGATCGGTCTGTGTCGATATGTCGATATGCATCGACCTGTCTCCCTTTTCTATTTTTCCCCCTTTCGGACAGTGTTCTGATTCCCAGTAGTACTGACTTGTCTATTCTTCCGACTAGTCTATCCTTCGACTTGGGTTTTAAACTTGAAGGATGATTTGGGGGTGGGGGGGGGGGGGGGGGGGGGGGGGGTGGGGTGCTTGCGATGTTCATAGTTCATTAAGTTTTGCTTATACACCTTTAAATACCAATGATGATACATACATTCACACCTTTTTTGTGCCATTTGAAGATTCAATTCATCATTATGAAAGTAGGCACAAAACATGGATTATAGATCTCTCCTGGATCCAAACCAATCTAAGTACCTTGAGCACATTTAATTTACCAATTTAAACATATTGCCTAGGTGTGTGATGTCATGTGATGTGGCATTTTTAGGCTTTAGCAAAGGCAAGGTGTCTATGAACAAGAGTCATTCCACATAATGTATAAAGCAACAAGTATTGGAGTGAGACACTAGGAACACTGATCATACATTCATTTCCCATTTTGATTACAATAATTATGCATATAGAAATGAATTATGACGCTACACACACAACTGTCATACCTGTTATCATGTTATTACCCAAAACATGATAAACACTTTATCATTCTTTCAAGTATACATTCCTAGAAAAAGCTGGTACATAAATGGATTATAGTTAAGCATATTTGATCATTTGATCAACATTTTTGGTAGGTCACACCAAAAATCCATTTAAGGGCATAGATCATATTTCATTCCACACGGGATTCACAAGTGTAGGAACTTGGAATGAAACGATATTGTGTATATGTACCATACACACCTTATACATGAGGTAATGCACAACTTCATTCATTTCCTAAAAATACACAATCCACATGGCATATGAAATGAGATAAGTATATTCCAATACTTAAGAGTGCAAAGCTACATGTACATATGAGTATCTTGCATAAGATCAATCCAACCATCAAACAAGAACATGGATTGTAGGTAAGATATAAGGTCATTCCGAAACATGTTTCAAATGTGATACAAACAATGGTAACCATTACATATTTGAACACAACCTTGTGAAACTTGGAATCTAAGTTCACAATCAGGTGATGGTCTTTTATCAAATCTGTTTTCAATTTTGGGTGTCTTCCCATTTGACTTTGCACATCAAAGCTTCCAGATTTTGTATCACGATGTTTGACCTAAACATGAAAGGCAAATATTTTGGTACATGGCCACAAAGGATACTTAAAGGTCACTACCTTCATCAAGTTTCTTTTCTCTATCCTCTTCTTCTCTTAGAGGATTTAACTTGGACTTTTTCAATGGATGAACCATTCACCTATATTCTCAGTACACAACTTGTTCATGATAGGTGGTGTTATCCATTGGGCTAGAAGAGGCAATTTTTCATGGATTCTTTCAGCCTCTTTTGCTGCTTCATATTTTTTAAATATTTTGAAAGCATGTTATGAAATAATAATGATGAATGCTATGAATGTTTGGTTAAAGTGCATATCCATTTCATCACTAGTCCAAGTAATTTGGTCTGTGAGCTAAGTGGTCATGGAAGTTGAAGGTTTATCCAATACCCTTTCCATAGGCATAGACACTTTCTATTCACCTATTTCCAAACACATTTATTGATGAAAAAAAATTAAATTTTTCATTTTTATTTTTCATTACAAATGGAGGTTTGGAAATATCATGGCTTTCTCTCACACCCATTGTTCTAGCACGGATCAACTCGGATGGTTAGATCCTTTCACAAAATCACGAGGCTCTGATAGCAATTGAAAGTCCCCTTGGGAGCTAGAAGAAAACAATTGACCCGAGAGGGAGAGGGGGGGGGGGGGGGGTGAATAGGTTAATCTAAATTCGTTGGTCCTTTTTAAATTTACTCGATTGATTAGTTTAAGCACAATGGATATATCAATCAAGTGAGTGTGTGTTAGCAAATGTGCTTTAACAATCAACACAAGAAATTAGCTCTAACATCACAAACAGAATGACACAAGATATAAAGTGTTCGGTTCGCCAATCTACATCCACTGTTAGGACTCGCTCAATCTTAAGTTATCCCCAAATTCACTATGTGGGGACTGACACCCTCACTTAATCGGCTGGGAATTCCACCTCACTTAATCGGCTGGGAATTCCACCTCACTTAATCGGCTGGGAATTCTACCCACCATTGTGCCAGAGACGATGCTCTAGAGTTTTTAATAATGGTTCCAGAGCAAATCCTCCTTAATCCACTTTTGGCTCAAAGGTTTTAAAAACAAAATTAAAACTATGAAGCACTTGCCTTTGAAGCCTTTTCTTGCTAATTTGTGCTTCTTGAAGATCTCACCCACTGAGTGTTGACGCTTCTCCTTGTAGCCATTGTAGAGCAATCACAATCTCAGGGTGACAAACAAACTGGTTTCAAGTTTCCTAATTTATATCTCTCCTCTCTTTCTCACTTTCAAACTCAATCAACAAATTGGTTGTTTATGATTTTCGTTCTCTCTTTCTCACTTCCAAACACAATCAATAGACTGGTGGTTTATGACTCTTAGTATCAGAGTGTTGATCGTTCGTAAAAGTATATAACTCCTCTCAGTTCAAGGAAGATAGTAAAACAATCACCCAACACTCATATTTATAGAGGAGCCTTAACGATTTTCTGACTGTCTAGAACGAACAGGTCGGTGGCACCGATGGGTCGATGTTCATATTTGTTACCGTTCAACCACCCGACCGTTGTACTTTAAATACACTCCCAACGGCTTTAATACTTATCTGTCGACAGGTCGGTGTCGCCGATGGGTCGACAATCATGGCACCGAGAGGTCGGTCCACACAAGACACTCGATCTAGGGCAACACCTTGCTGACAAAATTTCATGTCCCGAAATTTGTCCTACCCAAAATGACTTATCGCCCTTCACCGAGGGGTCGGTCCTAATACTCTCGATCGGTATTACTATATTGATATGTATGTTTCTTCGAGAGCCCACTTATGTTCAAAGTCCAGAACTCACAAGTGTTTTATTGACGAGTCGTTGACCACGAGGAGTCGTTCACTCGATCAGAGGCTTTACCAGAATGACAATTCAATGATCCAGAACTTACGTCAATTTGGCCGACCAGTCCTTGACCATGATGGGTCAATCATGTCTCCACCGAGGGGTTGGTAGGAACGACTGGTCGAGCTGTCAGTGAACATAATTCATATTTCCAAGCTCATTGTCCAGCTTTCTCTCTCAGGCTTCTTTATGGATTTACCATTTGTTCAACTAAGCGTAGAGATAGTCCTATCTATGGTGTGGGTGCCACCTAAGGTCATCTATGGCCAAATACCTATTTTTTTGTGATTGCCATGACAATGATCTTTGAACCCTGGTGGAGCATGATCTCATTCTTGATCATCTTGGGTCTACAAACTTCTTACCAAGTGCTTCTTCTCGAGTCATGGAATTGACAAACAGGGACTCGGCAAGGCCGGGGGCACTAACAATAATCTTTGCTTATTTAATTGGACATGAAATAGTTAGAACTAGGTCGTAAGTGTTGAATCTAAGTTGCTAAGGCCCAATTTATTAAATTAAAGTTTATAATTCTTGATTTTGATGAAAGAACTTGAATTGAGATTTTGATTTTTACGCGAATTTCAGATCTAGATTTTGTATTCGTTTACACATTTTGGGCGATGAACGGTCTATTCCAACAACCACCCTTTGCATTCTTCACCTTTAAATTTCGTTATTTACTTTACTTGCAATTTTATTTCCAGTATTTTATTATGTTAGCTCCCTTGTTTGTTTGTTGTATTTAAATGTTCAATTTATTTTCATGTTTTTATTTCAAGTCTTATATGTTCATGTATTTTATTATTTAATTCTTTGTATCAAAAAATTCTCTCTCAAGATTCACCTAACTAAGGTTAGAGATGTAACATTTTGATCTTAAAACATGTGATTTTAAATTAAGATGAGACTACATATCCATGTTTCACCAATTTAATAAAAAGGAGATATATTTGATTCTCGACTTGTTAAATTCACAAGTTAGATAATAATGGTGTTAACTTTAGTTTTCTAAGATTTAAATTAAAATTGTAATTCCATATATTAGATTTCTTAAGATTACATCTTTTGAAAGCTACCTATTTATTTTTAAGCATATTTTTCGTAGGATTTCCTTTGGGTTCGACCTCGCACTCATACTGCTATACTAAGATTAATCAAGTGTGTGAATAAAGAGTGTAAAAATAAATTGAACAATCACACAATCAAAAGACGAAACACCCACAACACCAAATTTATAATGGTTCAGAGTAAATCCCTTTTACATCCACTGTTGGACTCACCCAACCTTGAGTTATCTCAAATACACTATGTGGGAGTTACACCTATTGAGACATGAAAAATGACAATTTACCCCTATTATTTGGACTAGTTAGCCTTCAATTTTGTATATAATAGATACAATTGATGTTGTTTGTCTGTTTTGTGGATAAAAATGGAAAATACAAGAAATCAATCAAAATCAATGGAAAATTGCAAGTTTTATGCTTAAAATTGGAAGACCAGATTTTTAATAATTAATTTCAGACAACTTTTAGGATTTTTAATGTAAATTGATTAGTTTGGATCCAATTATGACGTCTAGATTAATTAAATATTTTTAGATTTTAAGTGGTGAGTTAATTATTTTAATTCTAGAGAGAGAAGTTGCAATTCATAGGCCAGAAATCCACTCCCATTGGGCCAAGCTATGCTCCATATGTCAAGCATTGGGCCAAGCTCAGAGTAATCCATGCGCAATTCACAGTTGGGACATACTAGTGTGCAAGTCCAAGTCCAAGAAGCCCAAGTTCAAGTCCATGTGCTCAAAGTCGAAGAAGTCCATGTGCTTAAAGTCCAAGAAGTCCAATGGAAGTCCAATTGTTCAAATCCAATACCTCCAAAGCCCATATTCGAATTTTGCTGTGTAAACCCTAAGTCCACACGCCCATAGCCTTGTCCATATCCATATCATCCACACCATCCACCATCCATTAGTCATCCTTTAATCCAGACCATTCATTGCATTCCTAAACTTAGGTAAACCATAGAGCTACCTTTCCAAATTCATTGCATACATTCATCATCTTAGATCTAGGTCATTCATTTCATCATCCATCAAGATTAACCTTAGAATCTTAATCCTCCATGCAAAATCTTATCATTTATAAAATCATCTCATCCATCCATTAGTAAAGCCATTAGATCTTAAAGAAATTAATCATATCCATTCATTTAGATCTAACCCAACTTGCACTCCAAGCAACTTCAACCGAATCCACTCGATTACACATCATCACCAATCAATCTCCACTCCACATGATTTTCCCATATCCCAATAGATCCATTCGAATTTCACATTAAGGAAACCCTCCACATTATCACCTCTCATCTCACCCATCCATTCCTCTCAACTTCTAATCTCATCCATCCATTCATCATTATATGAAACCCTAACCATACATGTAAAATTTGCCCAAGCCATACCCAATCCTTACCTTTTCTCCTTTCCTTGCTTAAGTCCCAATCCAACTTGATCCCCAAGACACTAAATTCGTGTGTACCCTATGTAACCCTAACCTTTTCATCTCTAAATCCCATCCATCCACACCTAATGAGATTTAATCTTATTCTTCCAATCAACACACAATTCAAGATTAAATCTTAACCATCCATTCAAATCTCAAGCCTATAAATAGATCATTACACCATAGCCAAACTTGAATTTGATCAGGAGCCTAAGGAGATTGAAGATTAGAGAATAAACAAGAGACAAAGGATCCTACACGAATTTTACAAGTCAGCATATCATATTGTAAATTTATTTTGATTGTCTTAGTTGTATTTTTCAAATGTTTTATACTTTAATTCTTCCATTAAATAAAATTGAGATATTACTTTAGAACCCTAAAACATCCAATTTTTGAAATTTTTTTTATGATTGCTTCATTTAATTTTCAGTTTATATTTTTATTTAATTAAAAGGACACAATGAAATAGTTAGGACTTAGATTTCATTAGATTCAAATCTAAGGTTCCTTTGGGACAAAATGAAATAGTTAGTTTTTGAATTTAATTGTTTAAATCTAAGGATCTAAGGTTCGATTAATTAAATTAACGTTTATGAATTTTAATTTTAATGAAAAGCATGAATTGAGATTGAATTTTTACGTGAATTTCAAATCTACATTTGTTTACTTAGTTTGGGTTATGATTGATCTATTCCAATACCAACTTTAAATTTTTTTTTTTATATTTTAATTATCAATTTATTTCCTTTAATTGTTTTATTTTGTCATGTCATTTATTTTGATTTATTTTTATTGTTTACGTTGTTGTTTATTTGCATATTTATTTCTTGTATTCAATCCACCTTCTCAAGATGTAGTTTGAGATTTAATTAATTGGACTTTAAATTTCGTTTTCTTAAACTTGGATGTGAGATTGTTTATAAATTCTATATTAAAGGCATTAAATTATCTTAATTGGAATGATTGGTTAAGTTTTAGATTTAATTGATGTTTACATTATAGATCTATTTATTAAATTAAAACGATATTAATTTAAAAACAGAATTATAAGGATAAAACTTGATTTCTATGATGGGATTAATTTAAAATCTAAATTTTTCACAACCTACAAAATTTTAATTTTATATATTTGTTTTTCATATATCTTATTCCTTGTGGGATCGACCTCGCACTCATAATGCTATATTATACATGGTTTGTACACTTGCGTGTTATAAATTTAAATTTTGTACAACAAGTTTTTGGCATCGTTGCCGGGAGCATACAAAATATATGTTTTGAAATTTTGTGGTTTATGAAAATATTTCAATTTTTGGAATCTTCTAATTTAGGCAACCTTTTAAAATTGGAAAGTTCTATTTTTAGAAACTCTAATTTTGGGAGGTTGCCTAAAATTAAAATTTTCTTTAAAATAAGAAGACATCTTAGATTTTTCTAACATGGAATTTTTTGCTAAAATTAGATACTTGTTGAATTTAGAACTTTCTATTTTTGCAGACATTTCTATTTTTGGAAATCCAATAGATTCAACTAGTTTCTTCTTTTAACATTTTTCTAATCTTATAAATATACTTTAAATTTAGTGATATTATAATTTTTTGAAAATAAACCTAATTTTGGAAAGTTTTAGAATTTCTGCCTATGGAAAGTTTTAAAATGATTTAATTTTTAAAATATTTTATTTTTAGAAAATTGCCCAATTTTGGAGACGTCTAATTTTAGAAAATCTCTAATTTTAGATCATCATTTAAATTTAGAAAGTTTCCAAACAAAAAAATAACAAGTTTTTGAGTTTCCAAAGAAAAAACAAGTAATGGCATTTAATCTAGAAATTTATTTATAATCTCATACTAGTTTAGGGGTATTAGTTAGAATTCAATTATTTTAATCTCTTTCTTAGTTATAATTTAGGACTTTGCATTTAGTTAGTTCATGCATTCTTGAGTTAGAATCTTCACTTAGGTTCATGTGTTGTGCTTTAAAGGAATTTTAAAAATCACGAGTTAATATTATTGCAAAATACGCGCATAGGCTAAGGTAAGTGCCTAACTATTTTTTTTTTTATTCTATCTTTCTCATGCATGCATATAGATTTTTTATTTTAGGGTGCTCTCATTTATCATCTACATTAAAAAAAAATGCTTATTTAATTTGCTCATGCATCTAGGTTGTTAGTCTCATGCATTAACTTAGTTTGTTTACTGAATTGTTTGCATATTTGCTTTTGAATCTTGCATTGTTAGATTTAGGACTGCATTCACAAAAATAGAAAAATAAAAAAAAATTGATAAATAAAAATGGTTCATGCATTTCAAATAAAATCAATTTAGAAACCATTAGTTAAATTTCAGGGTCGTCCATGCTCACTAGGACCATCTTTAATTCAATTAATTTTAGCGCACCTATCTTAGTTTTTCTTCAATAACTGTGTCTAAAGCTAGTTCTGTCACCAAGGTGTGAGGTCGAACACGTCTAAAGATAAGTTGGGACGAGATGTCGTGTGTGCTCCCCCACTTACCTGGCCGCAATTGAGCTTAAACTTCTATTGGATGTTTAAAATTTTCTGGAGAAAAGATTACGAGCTCTCGAGTTTTTAGGATCCTTGTGTTACTTTAGATTTAGGACATTTTCTTATTTGATTTTTTGGTATTGTTTGATCTTGAGTGAAAATGAGTATTTAGAGACGTGATGCGACCAAGCGATTGGTTAGGATTGAGCCCCCAATTGGTGATTATCAAGTCAATCATCAATCCATTATGGACGACAATAAGGTTTGTGGGGTAATGTCAATTTCAACGATAGAAACTTCATTGAATCCCAATAGTTGCACCCGTGAGGAGAGTTTGACCAAAAATAATGAAAGTATGATTGTGAAGCCTCACAGTAAGCAAGAGCCTGAAATTAAAGAAGAGCCACGTATTGAGGAAAAGTCAAGCATTATGGAAGAGCCTTGTCAGGAACTTATCCCTTTTGACATTACCGATCCATGGGCATTCATTTTGCCAGTGGGTGACAATGTGGTGGAAAAGAGATATTATGCTCATGATGTTATGTATTCACTTAATTAAATCCATCATCACCAATTGCTGAATAGAATGGAATTCACTCAAGAAGGTCAAGGTTGTACACTATGTTCCAAAATACTTGAGTATGCGTCCCTTGTAGGATTCTTTTAGGTTGAGTCAGTTTAGGGTCGTTCTAGGATTTTTATTTTGCTAGTGTCAATCAGTCTAGGATTTTTATTTTTAGAGTCAGTCTAGCGCAGGAATTTTATGAGTCAGTCTAGTTTAGGATTTTTGTCCGTTGTGAGTGAACCCCCTTAGGTACATCTAAGCCTTAATTAGCATTGTTCCAAAAAAAATTCTTATTTACACTTGTTCACTGTAGATTAAGAAACATTGAGGACACTATCTGATTTAAGTTTGGGGGTAAAAGGGGTTACACTTGTTGAATCCAATAAAAGTTTTGTGTGTCTGAAAAATTTAGGGTAGAGTAAGTTCGTGAGACCTGAGACACCTATAAAACATCAAGGGAATAGTAAGTTTACAAACAAAAACTGAGACTACGCTTGCCAAAAAATATGTATTTTGCGTTTTTTAGTCATCAAGGGAAGAGTAAGTGAAGACTGAGACTACCCCTTGCAAAAAAATGAGTCGAAGTTAATTTTTTAGCATTAATGGGTAAATAAACAAATTTATATCATACTTTTTTGGGAAACATTTTATGGAATTTATACTCGGAACAACATTTACACAGCCATTTTAATATTAGTTGGAAAAGGGAAAATATTCATGAGTCTAGTGATCATCGGAAGAATACCAGTAGAGACTTAAACCTAGTGAACTTTGGAGCCTTTCGATTTTTCTGAGGGTTATAAGTAAATTCCAATTTTTTTTGTCAAGCACATTAAGTCTTTGTTGATCTCATTATTCTTTGATTTTGGTCATATTACTGAGAACGACATCAAAATTGGGTTACTACACTTGAAATTTTTCTGAATTTATTTGAAGCAACAAAATCACATGTTGAAACTTAGGATAGGATATAGGCCATTTTTTGGATCGATTGAGCCTTCATGCCCTCCTATTTTTTTTGTCATTTAATTCTAATAGTTCCCAGTAAAGCCTTAATGAAAAATTAGCCTGTTTTATTGTTTAGTCATGTTTACCGTACCAACTCTAGTTATGGAGTATGAGCCTCATTGAAATATCTATGACCTATTCTAAGGACCTAGGAAAGGTTAGAGATGAAAAACTAGGATGGTACTCAAAAAATTGGCACTTGAAAAGAAAGAAAAAATGGTGATGATGAAAAAAGAAAAGAAAATAAAATATAGTATCAGAAAATGAAAAAAGGGAACATCCAGACATCAAAAGAAGGATGTGAAAAAAAATCGAAAATGAAAAAGATGAATATTTTGAAAAAGTGTTGAAAGAAAAAAAATAGAGGAAATATATCTCGTTTTACACTTTAAAGTCCTCTAACTTTTCTAATTCAAAGTATTTAATTTTTAGAATCTTATTATCCTTCATTGATTTGACCCAATCCCAAGCCATTTTTTATCCTATTAGGAAGTCCTATTGATCTTAAGTCGAAATATGGTACTTCATGTGAAGAATAGAGGAAGGAAAATGATAGTGTATGACTCAGCGTTCTCAGGAAAGTGGCGTCTATTCATGAGATGTTTTATTTTCTTTGATATGTGTCGTATTGTCTAAATACATATGTGAGAATTTTGAATTGAATACATAAACTCTGCTCACATATACATTTGAGAGAAAATAAACCCTAATCTCTGAGTGTTAGTCTTTGTGAGAGATATATCTAGTGAGGTTTGAAGTTAAAGCGCATTTTTCGCTAGTGGTTATAAAACTTGTATCTATTTGGAAAAAGAAGACTATTTTAATATTGGTTAAGTACACACTACACTCCGGGTATAAGTTTTGTAAAAGGAATTTAGGAATCGTACGATGTCTAGATTTTTTTGTACATGTTTTTTCTAAAACTGAAGCTTAGACTGAGAAAATTTCATGTTTGTGGGTATCATCACTGGAAGCCCTCGTGAGACTATAACTCATTCGCTATGGGTAACCTAGAGGTTTAAAGGTTTGTTACATATACTAAATGTAATCAAGAGTACCAGCGAAAGTGGTGTACTTTAGTTTAGTCTAGGATAGTAGGGCTGCAACTCGGGTCGGGTTTTGGCCGGACCCGCATGACACGACCCGAGAAATCATGCGGGTCGGGTTACAATGGTCGGGCTGTAGGGTCGGGTCGGGTTGAGAAAAGAAAAACCCGACCGAATTCGGGTCGGGTTGGGTTGAGCCCTTTAAATTTCAACCCGACCCGACCCGACCGGAGAAAACCCAACCCGAGAAGACCCGACCCGACCCGACCCGACCCGCCATAACTTAATATATAAGCTGCCCTAGTCCCAAACCCTAGCAGTAGAACGGGAGAGAGAGGAAAAGAAAGGGAAAAAGATGGGTGAGTTCGATGGAAGGAAAAGGGTAAAACGGCACTGAGAAAGATGAAAAGAAAGGAGAGAGAGGAAAGTTTGGCAGAGCTACTTAACGGGTAGGTGGAATTCCATTCTCTTCTTAACGGGTCTCGGCGTCGGTACCTGCCATGGCTGCCGGTAATTTCTAATCTCTTGGAATCACTTGCAATAGGAACTCAAAGTTTGAGAGAGGTTCATGAGTGCATGGTGCATGGAGTCCCTTCCTTAAGAGCTGAACTGTGGTAACCCACTCCTTTTTTGGTTCATGAATAGATTCCTGCACTGTTCCTTTCTTCTGAAAGAAAGGATTTAAAAATAAAAGCCTTTTATTTTGTGTTTTTATTTTTTAATATTTTGAAAATAAAATTAAAAGTAGAACAAAAAATGTTCTATTTTTATATCATTTAAAAGCATTTAATAACTCTTTAAAAAAATATTAATACACAAATAAAAACACTTTAAAATTCGATCAATTTAACTTGAATAATATTTAAAATACTGATATGTATTCTGATAAGGTGAATCAACAGTTCAAACTTGCGTATCTAAGATCCTTCGTGGGTTTCTGCAAGACTTATTCAGAGACTCTGTATGAAAGCCACCCAAGAATCACAACACAGTACTAGGGCTGTAACTCGGGTCGGGTTTCTCGGGTTAAGGGTCGGGTCGGGTCGGGTTCACTATCTCGGGTTTTTTTTTCGGGTCGGGTTGAATATGGAGTGATTCGGATTAGGGTTGGGTTTATTAAAACCCGGCCCGCCCGACCCGAGTTGCAGCCCTAAGGATTAGATTAGGATTTTTGTTTTTGCTTTTAAAGTTTTAGGTACTTTTGCTTGAGGAGTAGTAAAATCTAAGTTTGGGGTATTTGTTGAGACATGAAAAATGACATTTTTACCCCTGCTATTTGGACTAGTTAGCCTTCAATTTTGTATATATTAGATACAATTAATGTTGTTTGTCAGTTTTGTAGATAAAAATGGAAAATACAGGAAATCAATCAAAATCAGTGGAAAATTGCAAGTTTTGTGCTTAATTTCTAACCATCTTTAGGATTTTTAATGTAAATTGATTAATCTGGATCCAATTATAAGAATTTAGATTAATTCAATATTTTCAGATTTTAAGTGGTTAGTTAAATATTTTAATTCTAGAGAGAGAAATTGCAATTCATGGGCCAGAAATCCACTCCGATTGGGCCAATCTATGCTCCATATTTCAAGCATTAGGGCAAATTCAAAGTAATTCATGCGTAATTCACACTTGGGCCAGGTCAGTGTGCAAGTCCAAGTCCAAGAAGCCGAAGTTCAAGTCCATGTGCTCAAAGTCCAAGAAGTCCAATGGAAGTCCAATTGTTCAAATCCAATAGTTCTGAAGCCCATATTCGATTTTTTTTGTATTAACCCTCAGTCCACACGCCCATAGCCTTGTCCATATCCATATCATCCACACCATCCATTAGCCATCCTTTAATCCAGACTATTCATTGCATTCATAAACTTAGGTAAACTTTAGAGCCACCTTCCAAATTCATTGCATACATTCATCATCTTAGATGTCATTCATTTAGATCCTCCATGCATAATCTTATCATTCGTAAAATCATCACATCCATCCATTAGATCTTAAACAAATTATCATAGCCATTCATTTAGATCTAACCCAACATGTACTCCAAGCAACTCCAACCCAATCCACTTGATTTTGTCACCAACACATCATCACCAATCCATCTCCACTCCACATGATTTTCCCATATCCCAATAGATCCATTCGAATTTCACATTAGGGAAACCCTCCACATCATCACCTCTCATCTCACCCATCCATTCATCTCAACTCTAATCTCAACCATCCATTCATCATTGCATTAAACCCTAATCATACATGTAAAATTCGCCCAAGCCATACCCAATCCCTACCTTTTCTCCTTTCCTTGCTTAAGTCCCAACTGAACATGATCCCCAAGACACTAAATTCGTGTGTACCCTATGTAGCCCTAACATTTTTATCTCTAAATCCCATCCATCCACACCTAATGAGATTTAATCTTAGTCTTCCAATCAACACTCAATCCAAGATTAAATCTCAACCATCCATTCAAATCCCAAGCCTATAAATAGATCATTACACCATAGCCAAACTCGAATTTGATCAGGAGCCTAACGAGATTGAAGATTGGAGAATACTGTCACGCCCCGACCCGAAGGGTGGGCCCGAAACGCGATTGATTTTTTTTGAAAGACTAAACCAACACAAGCATTCTAATTGAGCCGGATCAACAATTGATCCCCAACATGTGGACTCAAACATATACCATAAGTCTACCCAACAAATAGACATAAAAATAACACATAGCATGATCATATAATTCCAACCATTATTATCATTTCAACAAAATCAGAGTAACTACAGAAACAAAGTAGTTTTCAATACATCACATTGATACAAACTAAGTACCACACCCGGTACTTTACAAGAGAAAATGGTTCCAAGAACCAGAAAACAAAAATAAGGGTATTCCCCTCAGTGGGAATCCCAAAGCAACGCCGCAGCTTATCCACTCTAAGCTTGAAATAGAGGTTTCTCCTCCTCGGGTTCATCTCCTGAAAGGTGAGTGGGGTGAGCTAACTAGCCCAATGAAGGAAATATAACAGTATAGTTTTAAGTAAACAACAGGTTAGCATAATAATCAATAGTTACAATAATATCTCATGCTTGATAACAAATAAGCATAATATCATCATCAGTCCCATAATTCATAATTTCTTTTCCAATACTGTTGTCATTCGACGTAACCCCCAGATACTATACTGACACCAATAGTATTAAGTCCCGACACGGTCAAAATACATCCTTGCAAGTACATCTCCGGTATACACCTCAAAACCGGTACTGACACACCTTGCCAGTCACTATCGACCCACCTGGTCCAGTAGATGTAACCGTCACCCTCGGCAATGGTTCAATAGTAAAAGGTACGTGGAAGCAGTATTACACAATTTATATGATCAACATCATAGCGTTCACCATTATCATAAGCACTTCTTACAACAGTGCGTCATGTCTAAGCACATGAGTGGGTTCATCAACTTGAAACCACTCATTGCTCCAAAATCCATCTCAAGTAACAAAACCTGTTTTCACCTACTGTAAAGTCAAGTTCCCTCACGGTATATGTGTGGTTTCGCTGTCTCTGTTCAAACAAATAGACAAATGCACAATCAATATATATAGCATCAAATACATACACACAAGTAGTATTTCGAAATCCCACGTTTTCCCAAAAATATCAAGGTACATGGAATTAAGTCTCCTACTTGGTTTCTATCCTTTTTAAATTACAATAATCTACAAGATAGTAAATAAAAAGGTGCTCAGTCTAAAACTCATATTGTCTTCTGGGCATTGACCAGATTGACTTATTGAGTTAGGTCTAAATACTCAGGTCATTTCTCGATTGTCTTCTAGAAAGGACCAGATCTGACATGTTGAGTAAGGCCTCTAGATCACTCAGTGCCCAACAAATATAGCGTCGGCCTGAAAGTGAGATCACTCAGTGCCCAACCAATAGAGTCGGCATGGAAGTGAATACAATAGTATATACACTATAGTAATAAGAGAAGAGGGTTAGTACATTTTTAGATTAATAATGGGGTACTAACATCACATGCAATCAATAACAATCAAATGAGATTAGACATTAAAAAACTGGGTCCCTCGGAACATGCCTCGGAACCAGGTACTGTGGCTTCAGATCATCCGAACCACACCTAAACTAGTCACTGACCTCGGATCTTGGGTCTGACTTTGGATCGTCTGAAGATCGGGTCTCGGATCATCCGAAGTCCTTCCGAACCGATTAAAATCAGAAAAAAAAGTCTCGGTGGGTCTGGTGTCTTGGAACATCCGAAGTAGGGCTCGGATCGTCCGAGTGGGGTTCGGTCCTTTCGAGCTCTACTCGGAACATCCGGGCTAGTCAAAATAGTCTTGGGCGTTTCTAGGCTTCGGGTGAAGCTTAGAACGTCCGAGGCGTGTGACCCTCGGATCGTCCGAAGATCGACTCTCGAACCGTCCGAGAGTCGTCTTCCTCACTGTCTGTACCAACAGACAGTGATGGCAGACACTGTGTGAAATGTGAATCCGGAGACAGTGGGTTTTCCGGATTCGGTTTCCACACTTAGCCTGTCCGATGGACTCCTCTAGGAGTCCTCTTTCCATAGGGAATAGTTTTAAACTTTGAAACTCAGTAAGCCAACGGATTTTAAAACCAAAGCCTCACTGCTACAATGAAAACCAAGTTTCCCTTAGACTTTAAAACCATTTTTCTTACTCAAAACTAAATCAAAATCGGTTTTTCTTGATTCTAAACCAGTTAAAATTTGAAAAGGAACACAGTGGTTACCTTCACTGGAGTTCTTGGGATGAAAACCTGGCTTTCGGAAAAACTTCCCCTAAGGCTTACGAGTGATAAAACTGGGAAGAAAAACAGAGGCCGAGAAGGGGGCTCGACTAGTTTTCAAACAGCAGCTGAGAGACTGAGAAAGAAGATTGAAAATGTGGGAGTTTGAGAGCTGAACTGAGGCCCAAATTTATAGAAGTCTGGCCGGAAGAAGTGGCCATCGAGCCATTGCATGCTTCTGCATGCAGTCGATGCTTACGTTTGGAACAGTAACGGTAGAAGTTACCGTTGGTTTCCGATTAGCCCTTCCAAAGTCCCACTTTTGCAAATAAGTCCTCTGATTTGGTAAAATCTGATTTTTAACTAAAGACTTGATTTTACATACTCAAAAACTTAATTCAACCTTACAGATACGTTGGGTTTTGAAAACTTTGATCACCATAAAAATTTTGGGATTTAACTCTCACTAAAAACCATTGATTTAAAATAAAATCACAATTTAACATTATTTACTTAATTAAACAAATGTTAAATAAAACAATTTAGAAACCTCATTTTGGGGATTTAAAGAATAACTAGACCATTCTTAAAATGGTCTAACATAAAATACTAGTTTCGAAATTTATCTCATCCCCAAAACCATTTAAAATAATTATTACTCTCATTCGGGGTTTTGACGGGCGGTTTTAAATACCATTTTCTGAAAATAAAATGATTTTAAAATCAGAACTACAAATCCTTTATTAAGGAGAACATTATCATCCAATAATAATCACATAACAACATAATTTATAAACATAATAACAAGAAGCGGTAAAGTACCATTTTGCCCCTCCAGCTGGACGAGCTGGATCACTGAGCTTTCGAGCTCGGATGGAGCCACACCTGGGCTTTCCTCAAAGCCCTAACCGTAATGTTCGAGATTAACCGGTCTAAACGAGATTATTAAACTAAACTAAGTCTAATCTGGGTCAGAGTATTACAAATACACAAGAGACAAAGGAACCTACACGAATATGATACGAGTGAGCGTATCATATTGTAAATTTATTTTGAATTTCTTTTATGATTGCTTGATTTAATTTTAAGTTTATATTTTTTGTTTAATTAAAAGGACATAATGAAACAGTTAGGATTTAGATTTCATTAGATTCAAATCTAAGGTTCCTTTGGAACAAAATGAAATTGTTAGATTTTAAATTTAAGTGTTTAAATCTAAGGATCAAAGGTTCGATTAATTAGATTAAAGTTTAGGAATTTTAATTTTAATGAAAGATATGAATTGAGATTTGAATTTTTATGTGATTCATAGATCTTAATCTTTTATTTGTTTACTTACTTTGAGTTATGATTGATTTATTCAAATACCACCTTTAAATTATGTTTTTTTTTTGTTATTTTATTTATCAATTTATTTTCTTTGATTATTTTATTTTGCCATGTCATTTATTTTGATTTATTTTTGTTTTTCAATTTATTTTTATTGTTTACCTTGTTGTTTATTTGTGTATTTATTTCTTGTATTCAATCCACCTTCTCAAGATGTAGTTTGAGATTTAATTAATTGGACTTTAAATTTTGTTTTCTTAAACTTGGATGTGAGATTGTTTATAAATTCTATATTAAAGCCATTAAATTATCTTAATTGGAATTTCAAGCTAGAATGATTGGTTACGTTTTAGATTTAATTGATCTTTACATTATAGATCTATTCATTAAATTAAAATGTTATTAATTTAAAAGCATAATTATAAGGATATAACTTGATTTCTATGATGGGATTAATTTAAAATATATATTTTTCACAACCTACAAAATTCCAATTTCCTATATTTGTTTTTCATATATCTTGATTATTCCTTATGGGGTCGAACTCACACTCATAAAGCTATATTATACATGGTTCGTGTGCTTACGAGTTATAAATTTAAAATTTGCACAACACCACCCTCACAAAAAGAGAAGGAATTGCACCTTACTCAATTAGAGTAGGACCTTCACCCAATTCAATTCCTAGGTTTGAAAGGTCCGACCAACCCCAGTCTACGTCATTATCCCTCTATTTTTTAGAGTGGTTCAATCTCTCAGATCTACTCCATAGTACAAGTTGATTGAGTAAATTAAATTAAATTAAGAAGCACTTGCCTTTGAAGTTCGTGACGTGTAGATGTGCTTCCAAAATGTCCTTCCCAATGTGATGTCGTTCGATGATGAAGATGCTCCGAGTATGAGCAATCACAATTTATAGGAAACGTTTCTAGGATATGTATATGCAAATTGATCCTAGATGGGTTCTCTCTCTCTCTCTCTCTCTCTTAATCTCAATCAAAGATGATTGAATTCTCAAATGATTCACCTATGTGAAGTGCATAGAGAAGAGTTGGGATCTCTGCTAATGCTTAAGGATTTTTGTATGTGTAGGGTTCCAAAGTCTCCAACCAAACTCATCAAAGTTTGGAGTATAAATAGGCAACCAAAATTTATCCCGAACTGTCATGGCGATCGGTCGTGGGTCATGATAGATTGTGGCAAAAAAGTTGCAGTTGCAATATGACCGTTATGCATTTAATGTAGTCCCAACGGATACTCCATGATGGGTCGTAGTTGTCGATAGATCGTGGCCCTTAAGCTTGGCCTACCAACCATGTGACAATTGCACATTAAGTGCACCCTAGCAGCACAATAACGGTCATCCGTGATGGGTCGCGACTGACGATAGGTCGTCAAGCCCAAGTACCGTAGATCGCCAATTGACAATAGTATCGTCCTGAGGCCAACTGAATTTTACAGAGTGTTTCCCATCCAGAACTCTGAAAATTCCAGCTAACAGGTCGTGGACCACAATGGATCGACCCTATTACTCATGATGGGTCAGCACCTCACGATAGCATCGGCCTAAGAGTGAACCACTTTGACAGTCTTTTTAAAACCCGAACCCCAGTCAATCCCAATGATGGATCGTATGACCACGAAGGGTCGTCCCTGTCCCAGGCGATGGATCGCCGGACACGATAGGTCGTCCTAACAGTTCATCTGATTTTACAATATTGATATTAAAATAAATTAAACATTAAAAAGCACTTGCCTTTTGAAAGCCTTCTTGAGTAGATGTTGTGCTTCTTGAAAATCTCTTCCAACTTGAGTTCTTAATTTAATCTTCATCACTTGAGTATTGTTCATTGCTTCAATCTTGCAAGGCAATGCACATCAAGGTCACGAAATTGACAACAAGGTGACTCGGTCAAGACGGGGCATTAACATTATTTATTTTAGCACATCCTATTCATCTCATGCATTATAGTTATCACCAGAAGTCCTGCATAACAATTAAAAAATTACATTAGATATAAAAAATTAAAATTATATAAATCTCATAATATATATCTCTATCAATTAAGTCAATATATTACTTGGCTCATTTGAGTAGAGTTATATGTCGATTCTTCATAGAAGTTGTAAGATAAATCCATCTATAGAAAAAGAATAAATGTTAATCATTATCAACTTATTTTGTATGTGGAAAAAATATGAATCATTGTAGTCTAACAATCACTAACCTAAGATAACTGAGAGAAACTAGCTACTTGTGATTCATGATAGTCATCAACATTAGGTAAAGCATTCAAATTTACATTCTCCAATTCATGTGCAGTAATTTGATTTGGACAAGTCATATACTAATGTGGCCAACATTTTTGGACTTTGAGGCCTTAGAACTGGGATAACGTCCTTTTGAATGTTGAATAATAGGCTCATGATTGAGAGGAATCGTGATATTGGCAACCTTATGGAGTTCATTTAGGACAGATTCTTGTTGAAATGAAGACAATTTTCCATAATTCTTCTTAATACCATCCAACAAAATATCTAATTGATCAGAATCCTGATTTATTTGATTGTCCAAGTCATTGAATGATTAGTTATCAATTCTCCACTGTGAATGGATCTCATCTAAATGTAACTTCTCCATCAACCTCATTTTGTGTGCACAATGTAAGCCCATTGTTGTTCTAAATTTATTTGTACAAATGCATGTCAATAAATTATTTTCCAAGAAAGCGTATTGCTTATAAAGCTCATTCAATACATAATGTGATACCTTAACATTTACTTCGGCAAAGAAGGGAATAATACAAATATGAGAAATATGAATTCTTTCCATCTCAAGTTGAGCCTTGATTTGTTGAAACAGATTTTCAGTGGCATTACATATCTTACTGTTAGTGACCCGGCTTGGCCGAGTCCCTGATTTGTCAATTTCATCACTTGGGTAGAAGCACTTGCCAATGAAGCCTGAAGACTCAAGATAATCAAGGAAGAAGATCATGCTCCACCAAGCTAAAAGCTCATCGTCATGGCAATCACAAAAACATGTATTTGACCATAGATGACCCTAGGTGGAACCCACACATGAGAGAGGACTAATCCTAGGCTTAGTTGCATATGTTGGTAATAAACATAACTTGCCTAGAGAGGGTGTTTAACAGTGAATTAGAAGTGAAACTGGAAACATGAATTATGTTCACTCTCAACACGACTAGTCTATCTCACTGACCTCTTGGTATAGTCGAAACGACCCATCATGGTCAAAGACTGGTCGGCCAGTTTGACATAAGTTCATGGAACTTCGAACTGTCATTCTGGATATACCTCTGACCAAGAGTCTCGTATGCACCGACCCCTCTATGATGAACTTGAACGACTCCTCATGGTCGACGACTCGTCAGTATAAAACTTATGAGTTCTAGGACTGTGAACTCATAAGAGCTCTCGATAAAACAAACGTCTCTGTATATCACGACCGATCAAGAGTAACAGGACCGACCTCTCAGCAAAGGGTGACAGATCGTTCTGGGTAACAGGTTTCCAAAATGGAAACTATTGCCAAGCATGTTTTTGCACCAGAACGAGACTCTCGTATGGACCGACCCATCGGTGCCATAACTGTCGACCCATCAACGACACCGACATGTCGGCTGGGAAGTAATTATGTCGTTGGGGATGTATTTAATGCACAACGGTCAAGTGGTTGAACAGTAATAAATATGAATACCGACCCATCGGTGCCACCGACCTGTCTGTACTGGACAGTTTAAATGACTGTTAAAAATCATCTACAAATATGAGTGTTGTGTGATCGTTTTACCATCTTCCTTGAACTGAAAAGATCAACACTCTTGTGGGAAAGATCATAAACAACCAATCTATTGATTGTGTTTGCAAGTGAGAAAGAGAGGAGGAGAGAAAGATCATAAACAACCAATCTTCGGATTAAGTTTGCAAGTGAGAAAGCCTATAAACTAGGAAATCTTTGGTTAAAGCAAGTTTCTTTATTACCCAGAGATTGTGATTGCATTATGACGGCTACAAAAAGGAGCGTCGACACAACTTGGGTGGGATCTTTAAAAAGCACACATCAGCGAGAAAGAGCTTTAAGGAAAGTGCTTCTTGGTTTTAATTTTCTTTTTAAAACATGTAATCCGAAAGTGGATTAAGGAGAGGTACTCTAGAACCACTATAAAAAAAACTCTAGAGCGTTGTCTCTGGCACAGTAGTGGGTGGAATTCCCAGTTAATTGAGTGAGGTGGAATTTTCACTCTATTATGAGGGTGTAAGTCCCCACATAGTGAATTTGGGGATAGCTCAAGGTTGAGCGAGTCCTAACGGTGGATGTAGGTTGGAGAACCGAACCACTGTATATCTTGTGTCCTTGTATTTGTGGTGTTAGAAGCCGATTTCTTGTGTTGATTGTTTAATCACATTTTCTAACACACACAATCTTGATTGTTGTATCAGCTGCATTTAAAATAATCAATCAAGTAAAATATAAATAGACCAACGAAATTAGGTTAACCTATTCACCCCCCCCCCCCCCTCCCTCTCCCCCTCCCTCTAGGGCCAATCGCATTGTTCTAGCACCCGTGGAAAGGGTACTTTCAATTAGTATCAGAGCCTAGTGCTCGTTACAAGGATTTAACCATCAGAGTAGATCCAAGCTAGAGCACATGGGAGACAGTCATGCAATAACTAAACTTCCCTATTTCGATGGAACAAACTATGCCTCATGGAAGGCCAAAATGAAAAGTTTCTTTATTTTCATTGATTCATCGGTTTGGGATATTGTAAAGACCAAATGGCAAGAACCCACAGAAAATAAATCTGCAGCTTCCATCACAACCATAATACATAAACATTTTCCCTCTTAGACCCCTGCTAAGAAATTTGCTCATACAGCATATGGGAAAGCCATGAATGACCTTAATTGTGAAGTTTCTGACAGTGAATACAGGCGAATCATGACCTGTACAACTGCGAAGGAAGCATGGGAAGTTCTTGAGAGAACTCATGAGGGCACCTCAATATTTAAGAGGTTTAAACTTCAGATCCTCCAAAATCAGTTTGATACTCTTAAGATGAGGGAGGATGAAGTCTTCATGCACTTCTATTCCAATATAAAAGACATTGTACATCAAATGTACGCTTTAGGTGAAGGAATACCCGAGGACAAGGTACGTACCAAAATTGTCCGGAATTTTGCAGAAAGATTCAAGCCCAAGGTTGTGGCTATAGAGGACAACCGAGATGTAACGCCCCTGTAACACCCTGGATTTTCAAGTTATTAATATATATGAAAATTACCCATTTAATTTGTGAATTATTAGATACGGACCTTAGATGAGTAAAGTGTTGGGTCATTGCCCAATTAAGACCCTGACGGATTGTGGAAATGGGTTCAATAGAAATAAATGGGTAAGTTGTGTTCAATTGGGTCAAGAGTGTTAATTGGGTCAAAATTTGTTAATTGGGCCGAAATGCTCAATTGGGACCCAATGGGTCATGGTTGACTTGGGTTGACTACCAAGTGAGTTCAAGTTTAAATTATGTGGGGTTGAATTAAATTGGAAATGGGATCAAGGGTTTGAATTGATTTCAAATGAGTTAAATTAAAATGATGAGTTGAAATAATGAGTTGAGTGGAGTGGGAAATGGAAGAATTTTGTTGTTTAAAATTAAAACTCCAATGGGTTACACGTTGGAGGTGTGGGAGCTTCATCTCATGGATGAGACCCCCAAATGAATCATCAAAGGGAAAGGGACGATTTTGTGGTCCAAGCCATGGCAAGACCATTGGCTACATGGGAGTTTCACCCCATGGATGAAACCCCCAAATGGGAATTAGATGGAGAGGTGGCGTTTTGTGAAGGTTACACAAGGTAACACCAAGGCAAGCACACGTTGGAAACCCAAGAGCCAACCGTTGGGTGTGTTTCATCTCAAGGATGAAACCCCCACATGGACCATTAAGGAGGGAAGTAAAGGAATATGGGAGTTACAAAGGGGTGCCACCAAGGGACACCACCTTTGGCCGACCTTATTGATCAAGGAAAGACTATAGTGTTCATTTCATTCTCTCCCTCTCCCTCTTGGCTATTACCACTCTCAAGACAAGAATACTTAGAGTGTTTTCATCACCCTCACTTCCTCTCATACAAGGCCGACCACCCTCAAGACAAGAACTTGGAGTAGTTTATATCCCAAGCTCCCTCTCTCTCTCAAACTATATCTCTTGGCTGAATCACTTCAAGGGGTTTCATCAAGATCAATCTCGGTTAAAGAGCAAGAAGGAAGTAAGAAGAGGCTAAGGAAGGAAAGGAGCAAGAAATAGAGAAAGAAACCAGAGGAGTCGTGGAATCGGTAAGTGCTCCTTAAATTTCATAAATAAGAAAAGAGGGTCAAGTGGTCAAGGACGCAATGGCCGAACCCTAATTTTATTATGGATAAAAGGCCAATGATGAACCATAGGTTTTGGCCATGTGTTATGGCCGAACCCCATGGAAAGTGTTAAGGAAATTTTATGGTCTAAGTGATTTTAAAGGGGAGATGATGGACCATAGGGTTCGGCCATCTTGAATGGCTGAACCCCATGAAAAGACATTGGTTATATTTTAATGGATTTGAAAAATCAATCGTAGATGTATAATATGTTTTAATGGAAATAAGGAACCATAGGGTTCGGCAATGTGTATGGCCGAACCCCATGGAGAGACAATGATGGATAATGTTGTTAGATTTAGTTGATTTTGATTATGTTAATGAGGATAAAAAAGGATGAACCTAAGGGTATGATTAAACCCTCCCATAGAGGGTCTTGCTTATGAACTTGAGATGGTGAATTGTTTAAAAGAGAACATGGAATCAAAGGACCATGAATTCTGCCATGTGTATGGCCGAACCCCATGGACCATTTTAAGGGGACATATGGAGATTTAAGCATGATTAGAAATGATGGCCAAAGGAGTGAAATTAAAGGACCATGGGTTCGGCCATGGTGTATGGCCGAACCCCATAAGTAATATTTTGTGGACTTATGTTTATGGACCTAAAACATAAGGTGATGGAAACAATGGCAAGGAATGTAAATATGGGTAAAAATGGAAGATCATGGGTTCGGCCATGTGGTATGGCCGAACCCCATGAGAAATGTTTTGGTGATGGATTGGTATAAATGGCAAAGATGTAAATAGGTGAAATATGGCTGAACCCCACTAAGGAATTTTAAGGACTTTGGGTGTTATGTATGTTAGACGGTTAATGTATGAATGATTAGATTAATGGATTGTGTGATTGGACTTAAGTTAAAAGATCAAAGAACTCAAAGGATGGACTAAAAATCAAATAGGTGAGGTTCGGCCATAGTGTGTGGCCGAACCCCACAAAGTTGTATTTGGTGGACTTAGGTTGTTTTTTTTTTTTGTTATTTGGAAGTGATTGGCTAAATCCAAAGAGGGACCAAATTCAAGTGGGTGAGGTTCGGCCATACCCACAAGGTTATGTTTATGGACTTAGACCTAATGTTAAAGCAAATGGAATATGGGATTGACTTGTTGATATGTAACAAGGTGACGGGACCTCACAAACGGTGTGAGATCGTGAGCGGTTGCCGGTTTAAGAAGCAATGACACTTTGGTGGTCTTTGGTAGGATTCTACCTTTTTGAAACCATGGGTTATGTATGATGGTTTTGATCTTATTTTGATGAATTTTATGATTGTAAAAGATTTGTTCCAAATGTGAGTCTTAATGCTATGTTTATAAAATAAAATAGCATGTGTTTCATTAGCATCTCATGCATGGCATGGGGTGAAGGATATGTAACCGGAGGGGCCACACTCCGTCGGGGCGTCCGAAAGACCACTGTGGAATACCTTGATGTGCATTTCCCATCAAGAGGTAACCGGAGGGGCCACACTCCTTCGGGGCGTCCGAAAGACCTATGTGGGGGTACCTTGATGATGAGAATCCCATCAAGAGGATGTTTTGTGATGGGTGAGACTCATTGCATTTGATATCATGACATGGCATTGTTTTATGTGGTTTTGACATTATGTTATTATATATATTGTACTAAACATGTGTAGACCCTAAATGGAATACCTACTGGGCGTGTTGTGCTAACGCCCTACTTCTACCCTAGTGGATGTTACAGGAAAGGAAAGGGACGATGATCGTGATCGGAGCCAAGCACAAGAGCTTGGATATGTGATTGGATTACTTTTTATTTAAGTTACTCATGGACATGTAATTTGAGTAGTTAGATTTCGGGCATGTAATAACTTAGATAATTTTGCTATGGTTTGAATGGTTTGTTGGATGTTTAAGTTAAATTTAATTATGGTTAAAGACTTGAAGTACTTTGGTATATAAAAATGGACTAGAGTTAGGTTCTATTATAATACGCAGTTTAGGTTAATTTCCGCAAAGTTAACATATTATGTATGAACCGTTTTCATGGACTTAGTCCATACACACATAGGGTTGGCCAGTTAAAGGTCGGACTTTAGAAGTTCAGACTTAACTCGGGTCGTGACGTCCCGCTCTCTATCACTTTAAAAAAAAAAATAGACTCTGATTTTCGGAAAGCTAGTGAAACGCCCCGCCCCTTTCTACAACCTGAACGGGTCGTGGCTCGCTTAACTGCAGGTTGAACGGGCATAACCAACACATCACATCTAACGGGCCTTATATCACAGATTTGTGGCTATGGGAAAATAAGTATATTTTTTTTTTAAGATTATGAATGAAATAACAAAGTCATCAAATCCTTCAAGCCCAATTTTTATACATCGCATGAATCCGAATATCATCGACAATATGAAATAAATAACATCTATTATCAACATCACATTTAATCTCACTAGTTTGTTCTCAATCCATTCCACAAAAATAAAACCAACTAATAAATCTCAAATTTCTCAAATTATTTGAATCAACTAATCAAGTCTCAAAGAATAACAAACATCCAATAACTAACTCAATCGACATAGTCCAACACCTAGCTAGAGATTTAAATATTCATCCATAGTAACTTCTAGTTTTCAACGTCGTCCTCCAATCCTAAATCCAAAGGATTACCTGTAATGTAAGGGTGTGAGCTCCCTGCCCAGTGAAGAAATACAATAGCACATATCTGAAATATGATATCTCCAATATACTCAATGTAATACAAATAAAGAAATATTAAAAGCATAAGTAATTGAATATGCATTTAATGTCCATGCTTTATGCTATGTAATGCACAATATTCAATGCCTCATTCATCCACAACACCTACTGTATTTGGTGGCCTACTAGCAGAAGCGAGGCTAACACAACACCACATGAAGTGGCCTACCTACCAAAGTGAGGCTAACACCACCACCAAATAACAGTCTACACGACCTTTCATGTCTCAATAATCCAAACCTATCACATACGTGGTACTACTCACTAAAAGTGAGGCCATACACTACCACCATCGTGGTCTACATGAAAGATCACGGCTCACACCTCCATACACATCCCATGAATATGAACATGTCATGCTCAATGCCATGCCTACCATGCATTATCTCTATCATTGTGCCACATGTTATGTATCATATTAACATATCATGAATCTCATCATCAACACTATATTCTAAATAGGATTTTATAATCTCAAATTAACATAAACATCATTTACATGTTTTAAAATATCAAAATCAATCTCAACAATATCACACATGCATAATAATAATTCATATCACAATATTATTAATATGACAACATAATATCATAGACGCATCTCAATAACATAAAAAATAACTCTATAACAGTCAATAAAACATTCATCCAACTTGAACATAATTATTAGACCTTTCGACAAGGCAAGTGGCTACTTTCCAACTATCCTGGCAGACTAAGTCCCCTCACGGCCATTAGAACATTTAGCACATCCCCTTACACTACTGTAAGTAAGCACCCGATTACAACCACTATTCCTACATAAACCCAGTCCATATCATAGGTCCAACATTATATTCCCAAAACACATTACGTAATGCAATATTTTTCTATTGCACAATCACATAAACAAAATAGAGAATATCATGCACAACAAAATATAGTGTATTGTTTTTCCTCACCTAAAAAGTTCGTGAAGTGTAGGTGACGAATCCACAAGCATTTCAACTTGAAATCAATCAATAGGACGTCCGAGAAGTGCTGCATAGAGTTCGTTTGAAGTTTTGAGTATCCTTAACATTACTCCCAACTTGAACTAAATAAGTGTAAAAGAGGTTCCTAAGGTCCAAGCCTATAGGGAAATGGGAATTGAGTTGTAGGGTATTTTCGTCCCAAGCAAGACAACATATCACAGTTTTGAAGATAAGGTATCATCCTTTTATAGTATTCAAAGTATTGGACAAATAGGGCAGAGTAAGGTACCCTTAGATTTACTTTGATGTTTTTAAATCTTAATACTCAAAAACCAAATACCCGGTACAAACTAATAAAATTGATATATATAGAAAAAAAATTGGCCTCTCAAATTCATCAAATACCTTTAATAAGTTGGGGAAGACTAATAAATAGTAAAACTCAAGTAAACCATTTATTTATTTTTATTAATAATATACTGATTGGATATTTATTGGAAACTCTTGCATCTTGGAAATAAAATAAAATGGAACTGACATTAGAAGGATTCATTCAGATTTAAACTGGTTATTACCATCATAACATAATAGATAATTAAGACTATCTTTTGGGTATAACAACTGTCCCAACTTGGGACGTTTTAGGGACTGTCTTTGGAACAAAATTGTTGACATATTGGGTTTGACGTATATATCTGTATAAATATTTTTAACTTTAGACTAATGTCTCATATATGAAGAATGTAGCTTGAACACATAAGTAATTATATTTTTAAACTAGGAGAGGAAAGATGTCTAGTTGCAATTTAACTTAGTTGAACAAAATACATAAATAAGAGAATAAACAGTTTGTTGAACAATGAATCAGATATAAATTAGACTAGATAACCAAAATGCTGTGTTTAAAGACTCACTTTAATCAAATTAATGGGATTCTTTGGAGTCCTGTACTCAGCAATCTAAGACTAAACCAATCTTAGAATCAGCCAGTTAGGGGTTGAAAAAGATTCCTATTACCAACGATTAAGAGGTCTCTTTCCAAAAGTCTAGAGACTGAAACCCACTCCCAACATCAGCCGATATTGGACTGAAAATCAATCCCCAAACATGGTCTCGCCTTGTTGTAACATGTCAGGAATGAACTGATTCGGGCATGGGCTGTTTTGGGGCTTTGGTACTATAGATCCAGCCGAAAATCAATACAGTAGGAAGAGAGGAGATAAGAATAAAATAAGGTGGGTAAATACCTGGAGAATATGGGTGAATACAACCGGAAAGACAGCAAGGACCACTTCATGTGGTGTTGTGTTAGCCTCGCTTCGGCGGGTAGGCCACCAAATACAGTAAGTGTTGTTGTGGATGAATGAGGCATTGGGTATTGTGCATAACATAGCATAAAGCATGAACATTAAATGCATATTCAATTACTTATGCTTTAATATTTCTTTATTTGTATTACATTGAGTATATTAGAGATATCATCTTTTAGATATGTGCTATTGTATTCTTCACTGGGCTGGGAGCTTACACCCTTACATTACAGGTAACCCTCTAGATTTAGGATTGGAGGACAACGTTGAAAACTAGAAGTTACTATGGATGAATATTTAAATTCCTAGCTAGGTGTTGGACTATGTCGATTGAGTTAATTACTGGATGTTTGTTATTCTTTGAGACTTCATTAGTTGATTCAAATAATTTGAGAAATTTGAGATTTATTAGTTGGTTTTATTTTTGTGGAATGAATTGAGAACAAACTAGTGAAATTAAATGTGATATTGATAATAGATGTTATTTATTTCATATTGTCGATGACATTAGGATTCATGCGATGTATAAAAATTGGGCTTGAAGGATTTGATGGATTTGTTATTTCATTCATAATCTTAAAAAAAAAAATATACTTATTTTCCCCCCAGCCACAAATCTATGATGTAAGGCCCGTTAGATGTGATACGTTGGTTAATGCCCGTTCAGCTTGCAGTTAAGCGGGCCACAACCCGTTTAAGGCTGTAGAAAGGGGCAGGGCATTACACGAGATGTGTCCTTAATGAAAATGATGATTTGGTTGGTTCATTGCAAACCTATGAACTACACTTTGAGCAACCAAAAGATAAATCAATTACCTTGAAATCTTCCTTAAAACAAACAAAGAAAACTAAAGAAAAAAAAAAAATTCGGAAGATGAACTCTCAAGTGATGAAATGGCAATGTTTGCCAAAAAGTTTTATAAAAACTTTGTTAAAAGAAATAACTTGAGAAGAATGGGTAAGGGGGAAACAAGTAAAAATTATCAAAGAAGGCAAGAGGATTCTATATGGAAAGGGAGAAGGAGAAAGGATGTCAAGGAGCAGACCTGATTCAATTGTGGAGGGAAAGGACACTACATGAATGAGTGCCCTTCGAATAAAATAAAGAAGGCTATAAATGTGGGTGTAACCCATATTGAAACTTCTGAATCAGAAAGTGATTCAGATGATGAGACCAAACAAAATATTGTTGTGTCAAAAGGTCTCATAGCCTCAATCATTGATGAACATGAGAAACCCGCAATTAAAACAAAGGAAGAAGAGAGTGAAGATGATGAAGATCTACAAGCTTCTTACAGTGCCCTGTTCCTTAAGAGTGAGAGGATGGCTAAAAAACTCAACAAGGTTAAAAATGAAAACCTTAACTTCTCCAATCAAGTGGAAGAATTGAAAGATGAAAAATCTCTTCTAATCTGTAAGCTTAAGCTCTCAGATGTTGAAAATTCTAAGCTTAAAGAAGAAAACAAGACTCTTCAAGAAGAAATAAGTATACATTTTAAGGATGTCGAGAATTTGTGGCAACACAATAAAATTCTTGAAGAGGATATCAAGAAATTGTCTTGGAAGTGAGGGAATTAAAAAATCACAAATAAAAATTCCAAGATAAGTTTATCCAATGAGAGGAAAGACTGAAAAAGACTCCTTGGTTCGTGTAGACAGCATGGTGATCCACCAATGTACCTATGAACCATAAGGTGTTCAGAGAAACAGGTATCTTTTGCCCTTTAACGGGTAAGTGCAATTTATGTCACAAAGATGAGCATTTTAAAAGAAATTGTTGTCATTTGAAGAGATACTTGGAAAGGTAAGCACAAAAGCACAATCAAATAAAGCTTATGCTTAAAAGACATCCACCAACAACTAAAAGAAACCTAAGGAGGGTGGATACAAGGCAAGACTCTTTGTTAAGACAAAAGAATCATGTCTTGCAAGAGTTTATGGATCCCAAGGTTGGTCACCAAAGGTACGAGCGTAGAGGTGTGTATGCAACACGAAATGCCACAATTTTCGTACCTAGGAGATAGACCACTAGTCGTGTTTTATGGTGGTTTAAGATTCACTTCCATATCATAGACCACTACAAATGAACTCACAAGAGACCATGTGAGTTCACATAGCAGAGAAACGCTATGACATGAAGAGAGGAATTGGCTAACTACAAGTCTAGAATGTACTCATCCTGGCTATAGTACATATTCTACTTGGAAAGCCATACATTCCATTCAAATTATTTTGAAATGTATACATTTTTTAATAAGAATTGTTGTGTATGCGCATGATTTGATGAAATATGTTTGGCTTATCTTTGCATGATCCTATGTATACTAAGGATATGATCTCATCAGGATGATTGCTCTGCAATCTGAACCTCTCGATATAGACGACATGTTGGTGAATGGACTGTCGGTGTGGCAGACAAGTCGGTACTGTGCAAAATCAAGCAATGTTGAAAAAGGGGGAAATGTCGAAAAAATCAACTTGTCCGTGGAACCAACATATCTGTGAGACAGAAAGTTTAAAATAAAAGGGGTCACTTTCTGCAAAAATGACAACACTTTCAAATTCATTGACTCCCCTCCCTCGAAGGTCTGTGGTCCCTCTTTCTCCTCCTGTGCCCTAGACCAGTCGATAGGACCTCTCGGAGTGATTTCTCGCTTGAAAATCATAGGGTTTTAGTTCCTCAAGCCTTTATAAGCCTGAAAACAACCGATTTTGTGATCTTCATAGATTTGGTAAGGGTCAGTTGTCATCTCATCCCTCTTCGAGCAACGGGTTGAGGATCTCCTCTAGGAAACACCATGCCTACAAAGATAACCGCTCAATCACGTCCTAAGCACTCTACAGAACGAAGAGAATCCAGTCGTGTCATTCGATGGGCCAAAAGGACCAAAAAGTTAGTCTCTCGCCTTTCCCTGGGTCAAGCTCTTAAAATCCTACATATGTTCAGGACTGAACAGGAAACCTAACCAGAGGTGGAAGAAAAGCTCATTGTTGACAAAGGTGTCGTCTTCGTCGAACATCAAAGAGAGTGAAGAAGAAGCAGAAGAGGAGAATGGTCCTCAAACTGGTCGTAAAGACCATGTTGATATTCCTAGACGACACTAGTGAGGAGGATAGTCGTCGTAATGAGGATTTTTTGAGAGATTCTAACGAAGAAAGAGAATATGAATATCCTCATCAAGTGATTGATGGTCTGAACAACAAGGTCTTCAGACTGGAAAGAATGATTGACTGTCTTGAAAGATCCCTGGATAGGTTGAGGATGACAGTCTAGGATCTAGTTGTTGCTACCTCCTTCTCTGACCAAGTTCCAGATTATCCATCTCCTCCTCCTCCAGCACCCCCTCAGGATGGCTCTGCTTAGGATAGTTCTTCGTGATATCTATTTTTGAAAAACTATGTTTTGGTATTTTTGTCTAAGCATCCATAATGCCCCCTAGCAAAAACCATATGCTCAACGCACATTTTGTTTATCTATGAAATGATATGGTTTAGTATGATGTGTGTATTGCTGTGTACAAATGTTATTTATCTCTTGTGTATGATAAACTAATATGCAAGATTGAATGAGTTGGTTTTGTATTGGCATGTTAGGGAGAGAAGCGATCGGGCTGTGATATTACACATATCCTTGGAGTATGGGGGAGCACAAAATATGTGTTGATTAGATGTTGTCACTAGTCATGACAGCTTAAGGGGGAAAAGATGAATGTAAGCTTAGAATGAAGCTTGAACTTAGGGGCAACTAAGTTTATGGGCGAGCTAAGAAGAAAAAGCTAAGAAGATAGCTTAGAGAATGGGGGAGGAAACTCGAAGAAGCTAAGGACATTAGCTTACCTAGGGCTGAAACTCAAGTCGGGCGGGTCGGGTTTTGATGAACCCAACCCTAACCGATGTCAACAATGTCTGAACCAACTCGACCCGACCTGAGTTTCCAACCCGAAGTACAAGACCCAACCCGACCCGACCAAAAGCCCGAGAATCAACCCAACCCAACCCGACCAAAAACCCGAGAATCTCTCTCAATGACTGTCATTCCTTAACCTGTAAATTTTGTGATGTAGTGCATGGTATTACTTTGATGGAACTCACTTTTTGTGTCACGTTACCATATCAAGAAGCAAGACCATCTTCTCTTAGACTATTGCAATCATGACCTCTAGTGTCAATTTGTGAGTTCAAAGTGATTGTCCCCATTTGTAATGAAGCCTGGATGGTGGAAGGGATCTACAACAGCAGATTCACAGGTGGGGTGGGGGTGGAAATCAGATCTGAACAAGAAGGAGATGGTGGCGATGGTTTAGGACAGGGATAATAGTAGCAACGGCGGCACTTAGTGAAGGTAGATGGGTTTCACAGCAAAGGGGAAAAGGGGAATAAAAAAGAAGCCTTCCATTTAAAAAAAAAAAAAAACAGATTGCAGTTTACAAAAAAGAAATCAAAATCCAAAATCCGAACCCCTTTCAATTACAACGGGGAAACCTAACTGTGGTCACTTAGTGATAGAGCCAAGACGTCGGAGATCCTGTGACTGCTGCGATTAAGGGTGAAAGGCTATGCACTGGAGAAAGAAAAGGAAGAATGAGAACTCAGAGAAAACGACTGGTGCGATTAGGAATAAAAAAGGGGCAAATGAATGGGAAAGGTAGGGTGAAGAGAGAGAACGATTGCCATGTGAGAGATTAAGAGAATTAGGGTTAGAGAGTTAAAAGAGTGACCTTTTATATTTAAAAGAATTCGGGTCGGGTTGAAAAATCCTCAGCCCAACCCAACTCGAATTTCAGCAGGGTTTTTCTTTTTCTAACCCAGCCAACCCAAGACCCGAATTTCTATAACCCAGCCCACACTATTTTCTGGTCGGGTTAGTCGGGTCGGGCCAAAACCCAACCCAAGTTTCACCCCTAAGCTTACTCTATGAAGAAATTAGATGACAAAATGGGGGAGAAAATAATAGAAGCCAAAAGACAAAAGCTGATGTGATCGGGACTCTAAAAAGAGAGAAGCCATAAAGGAAAGAAGAATGAGGGAGAAAATCTTATTTAGTCCATGGATGTTTATGGTTTGGACTAAGCCATCTAATGATTGTGTAGTGTTGCTTGCTTTTGTGCCTGAACAGGTAAAATGAAAATGAAGCAAGTTGAACAAGAATATGAAGACCATAATCTTGTTATCCGTTTGAGTATACATATTTTTTATGTAATATTTTGTATTCAAATGTGTTATAAAGGGTGGACTTGTAATTGGGTTAACTTCTAGGTTTTGTCATAAAATTGACAAAGGGGGAGATTGTTAGTGCCCAGGCTTGGTCGAGTCCCTGTTTTTCAATTTCATGACTCGAGTAGAAGCACTTGCCAAAGAAGCCTGAAGACTCAATATGATCAAGGAAGAAGATCATGCTCCACCAAGATTAAAGCTCATCGTCATAGCAATCACAAAAACAGGTAGATGGCCACAGATGAGCTTAGGTGGAACCCACACCTGAGAGAGGACTAACTCTAGGCTTAGTTGCAAATGTTGGTAATAAACATAATTTGCCAAGAGAGGATGTTGAAAAGTGAATTAGAAGTGAACTTCGAAACATGAATTATGTTTACTGTCAGCACGAGCAGTCTATCTCATCGACCTCTCGGTGTAGTAGGGAACAACCCATCGTGGTCGAAAACTGGTCGACCAAGTTTGACTTATGTTCTGGAACTTCGAACTGTCATTCTGGATATGCCTCTAACCGAGATTCTCGTATTCACCGACCCCTCGGTGATGAACTTGAGCGACCCCTCGTGATCGACTACTCGTCGGTATAAAACTTATGAGTTCTGGACAGTGAACTCATAAAGGGCACTCAATAAAATAGACATCTCCGTATATCATGACCGATCGAGAGTAACAAGACCGACCCCTCGGCAAAGGGCGACAGGTCATTCTGGGTAACAGGTTTCCAAAATGGAAACTACTGTCAAGCATGGTTTTGCACCAGAACGAGCCTCTCTATGGACCGACCCATCGATGCCATAACTATCGACCCATCGGCGACAACGACATGTCGGTCGGGAAGTAATTATATAGTTTTAGTCTTGTTATTTAGGAAAAAACTTTCATTAATAATTGTTATATTAAGGTTTAATATTAACACTTTTTTATAGACAATCATATAGCTATTGTTAATAATTATAGTTTTTATCCTCATCAAAAAATGAGAACTATGGCTATAAAAATTTATTTCAAAAATTATGAAATAAAAGTTGTTTTTTTTTCAAAAAATCAATATCTATTTTTTAATTTAAATTTTTTTTTCTTAGAATTTTATTTCAATCCATCAATTAAACTTTAGCTGATAATGTAATATTATTTATAATATTATGTTGATGGGCACGGGTTTGACCGAGTTAGACTACGGTTGAACCTTATTTAACCCAACCATCTTCAGAGATGGTTCAGTAAATGGTCTGGTTCTGATAACATTGGTATATATATTCAACATAGCATGTGAACCTTCTACCCTTAAAGTGACTCGATTTTAAAAATACAAACATTTGTCTATCCATGCCTTCACAAATTGTTCTTTATAAGGAATCCAGGTGTTTGCTAAATCATTTAAAGCCCCAACATTGTCTTTAAAATTTTCTATAAACATCCCAAATGCTACATAAAATGCTTCTTCGGACGAGGACTCTACCAATGAGCTCCACTCAGATATAAATGCATCCCATTATTCTTCCTACTTAAAGAGATGTTTAAAACGGGCAAGAATATTTTTGTTAATATGTCAAATACACAAAATATTCACATAAACAGAGAAGACCAACTTAATAGCATTTTTTAAGGCCAAATCTCTATCAGTCACAATAATTGGAGACTTAGGATCAACACCTAAAACATTTCTTGTAACACCCCAGATTTTCAAGTTATTAATATATATGAAAATTACCCATTTAATTTATGAATTATTAGATATAGATCTTATATGGGTAATGTGTTGGGTCATTGGCCCAATTAGGACCCAACGGTTTTGGAGATGGTTTCAATAAAAATTTAAATGGGGTTGAATTAAAAGGATATGCGCATGAGATGTATGTGGGATTTTCATATCCACATTGATATGATGAATATCTTGAGAACATATCTAAAATTAAATAAATATTGCATGGCCGAATTTTAGATATCATATCCAAGATTATGTGCTAGAATAATTTTAAAAAGAAGATGTTTAAATTAAAAGATTATTTATGGCCTTGTGTGACATTGCATATCTAGGATATGCGCATGTGCTAGAATATCTTAAACAAGGGAAATTGCTAATTAAAGGACCCTCCCAAAGTAGGAAGCAAGGGGACACACGGCACTAAGGAATTGTTATCTTAAGCACCTTCTAAATTGGGATCAATGTGAGATTAATTAAGGCTCAAGGCAAGGGCGCACGGCATTGCTATTGTTATCTTAGCATTGGCCAATTGGAATGTTATTAAAGAAAGATGGGAAGGTCGGTAATTGCTATCTCAAGAACCTTCTAAGATAAGATTAATTGGAGGTAATAAAAGGAGAGACATAGAGGGGCGCACAGTTTATGCACATAGCCGAATTTTCTCTCTCTCTCTCTCAAGATCATTCACGGCATTATCAAAGGAAGAGAAGGCAGCCAGCAAGAGGAAAAGATCAAGAAAGAAAAGGATTGGAAGATCAAGAACAACCGAGGGAAAATCGGAGGAGCCGCGGAACCGGTAAGTGATTTTATAATTTTTGTTTAAAAGAAAAGAACCATAGGGTTCGGCCATATACAAGAACCATAGGGTTCGGCCATGGTATATGGCCGAACCCCATGGAAGAAGATTGAGAGATGATTGAGTATAATTTAATGGAAAGACATTGTATACTTTGATGGGTTGAAAACCTTGGATGATTGGAATATTATGATTGGATTTGAAAGAGGAAAAAAATGGAACCATAGGGTTCGGCTATGGTATATGGCCGAACCCCATGGAAAAGATATTAATACTTTTAATGGATCTAACTAATGGAATGATGAACCATAGGGTTCGGCCATGTTGTATGGCCGAACCCCATGGAAGGACTTTGGTAATTTTAATGGAATTTTGGAGGATCAAAATCATAGAGTTGTGGTTTTAATTTTAGAAGGGTTTTAATGGATGATTTTTAGATCCTTAGACTATGGTTCGGCCATGAGGTATGGCCGAACCCCATGAATAATTATGGAATTATGTTTACGTATTTAGATCATAGTTAAATAACGTTCAAGAGGAAATTAAAGAACCATAGGGTTCGGCCATACACCATGGAGTTGTATTGGTATTTTTAATGTATGTTAATTGATTAAAATGGAAGGTGGAGATTAAATTAGAAATGTCTAAATATGAATTTTTGGATAAAAAAGGAAAGAACCTTGGATTATGGATTCAACAATGGAATTGCTAAAATTGGAAAGTTTCTAATTATGGAAGGAACCTTGAATTGTGGAATGTTATCCATAAATGGCAATTTGGTAATATCGGCCCAAAATGATAAACCATGGGTTCGGCCATGGTGTATGGCGAACCCCATGGGAAATGATTTATGGATTATGTTATGGGATTAGGGTTTTATTTTATCAATCATGAATCTATGATTATGGATGGGTTTTGGACATAAATCTAAGGCAATGGCAAAGCTGTAAATACATGCTAAAAAGGAAGGTTAGCCATGAATGGTAATATTGTAATTTAAAGGGAATTAAGATATCATAGGGTTCGGCCATGGTGTGTGGCCGAATCCCATGAATCAAGTGGAATGGATTTTATGAACTTAAGATAGTGATTGGATTAATGGAGAGACAATGATAGAGGTAATAGCATTTCGGTAATTAAGTGAAAATAAACGACCATGGGTTCGGCCATGGTGTTTGCTGAACTTAAGGTTTGATGTATAGTAGATGATTAATTGATTTATCATTAGATTAATGAATAAAAGTGGTATGAATGGCATAAATGTAAATATGGTCAAAAATGAAAGACCATGGGTTCGGCCATGGTGTATGGCCGAACCCCGTGGGGATTATTTTGATGGATTTAGGGTTTTTGTATGTGGGATTAAATAAAAGGGAAGTGATTAAATGTTTAACTTAGGGGTTGTTGGTTAATAAACCAAAGAAAGAAATTAAAACAAAAGGGGTGAGGTTCGGCCATGGTGTATGGCTGAACCCCACAAGTTTGGTTTATGGACTTGGTCATTGTTGTAAATCAAGTGGAACTTAGTTTTAATTGATTGTTATATTATACGGTAACGGGACCTCACAAGGTGTGTACGATCATGAGCGGTTACCAGACGAAAGACGCAAGGACACGTTAGCGGTCTTTGTTAGGATTCTACCTCTATGAAACCATGGATTGAATGTACAATGTTTTATCTTATTTTGATGAATTATATTGCGAATGATAGGTTTCAAAATATTAGTTTTAAATGATATGTTTATATGATAAAATAGCATGTGTTGGATATGTTTCAAAATGTGATTTTAATGCTATGTTTATATGATAAAATAACATGTGTTTCATTGGCATCTCATGCATGGTATGGGGTGAAGGATTTATAACCGGAGGGTCCACACTCCATCGGGGCGTCCGAAAAAACCTATGTGGGGTACCTTGATGTGCTTTTCCATCAAGAAGAAACCGGAGGGTCCACACTTCGTCGGGGTGTCCGAAAGACCTTTGTGGTGGGTACTTTTATGTACATGTGATGGGTGGGACTCATTGCATTTCTCATCATTGCATGGCATCGTTTTATATGGTTTTGGCACTTATGATATTATATATGTTTTGTACTAACCATGTGTTAGCTCTAATTGGAATACCTACTGGGCGCGTTGTTCTAACACCATACTTCTATCCTAGTGGATGACATAGGAAACCAGGGGAACGATGAACGCAAGGAGGGCTAGGCATAGGAGCTTGGATGATTTAGTTTATGTTTTGAATAAAGCTTCTTATGGACATGTATTTAAGTAACTAGTTTCCGGGCATGTAATAACTTAGATGGTTGGATGTTTATTTGGATAATTATGATATTTTAAGTATGATTAAGGACTTGACGTACTTTGCTATCTGAATGGAATAGAATTTGGTTCTATTATTATTCCGCATATTATGATTCCGCAGTTTTGATGTTATTCCGCATGTTGATATTGTATGTGTGAACTGTTTTCATGGACTTAGTCCATGCACACATAGGGTTGGCTAGTTAAGGGTCGGACTTTAGAAGTTCGGACTTAGCACTTGTCGTAACGTTCTGCTCTCTATCACTCTTCGTTTATAAAAAAAATAGACTTTGAATTTTCGGAAGAGAAAGCGAGTGAAAAAGGGCGGGGCGTTACATTTCTAAACATTCATAAAGCCCATTCATAATCTTCAAATTTCTCATTTCTTATAAAAAGAAAGCATGACAAGAAACTAGAATTAAAACTTGTCACACTAATCACATTAAGCAATATCATATGGTATTTGTTGGTCTTGTATGTGCAATCTATCAGAAAAATATTATTGTAGCTCTTAGTAAGATGAATTGATAATGGATGTGCAAAGAAAGATGTGACAAATGACCATCATCATCACAGTCAATACTGTGATGGAAACCACCTTCTCCAAGATCCTTTTTAAAGCTTCAATTGAGGTACGACATCTTAATTGCCTTTTCCAAAGCCTATGCAGCATATTGTGCAAAACCCTTGATGTTGCTTCAAGGTTTGGATTTTCCTTCCTAAGCTTCGTCAAAATTTGATGAGGCAGTATATTGTTACTCTTCATTTCTATATTTTTTTCCCTTTCTCTGAAAACCGTCGTGCACTTGGATGACCTACTAAAACATTTGACCTTTCATGATTGTGCTCCAATTTTTTTGTGGTTAACTTCCATGACCCATCAACATTTTGTCTCCCTTTCACTTGAAATGAACAATTCACAAGGTGAGAGGATCCTTTCTTTTTTCGTTCATCATCTTTCACATTACGTTAGTTGCAATATGTGCCTCCTCTATTGTAACCAAGAATTACCGAGTTGTTCCTAGTACATGACCTTTTGGTGCTAGATGTAAATCATTGTGCAATAACAAACTTCTTAACATGTTCTACAAGATCCTCCTAACTTGGAAAAAAATTCTCAACAAACTTATTTTCATTATGAAGCTCATTCTAAGCATCTCATTACAATTATGTGTTTCCCCCCATCATTCTCAACTAACTCCATGCCATTTGACCCTTCATAAAATGTAGAAGGACCCGCCTTGCAAGAATCCATAGGCTTGATTTCATAAAAATAGAGAGTGATTATATTAATAGAAGTAGATTGTTGACCAGTAGAGCTACCCTGTGTGTGAATGCATGTATAGGGGGTAAATAACTCATCAAGTCTATTACATGATACCCAAGAATGAGAAATTTATTCTATAGTATCCCTTTTGGTTGTATGCTTTGGGATTAGCTATTTTAACATTGGAGTGAAAGATGATATGATTTTTTAATAGTTTAGAAATGTAAAACTCCTCTACCCTTCAAAATAAAAAATGTAGAGCTCAAGAAGCTAACTCCAAAATAGATGGAAAATAGCTGGTGATAATTATGACAACAGTGAGGATAATATATTTGGTAGAATTTTGATATAATTGGCAGAATTTGGATTCATCTTATTTATTTTTTGATAGGTCAAGCATTATTTTTTTATTCATCATCATAATCTCCATTTTGACATCATGTAGGGTCAATTTCTTAAGTTCTTCTCGTCCATTCTACCCATCATAAACCACGTTCTCCATCATCACTCAAAAAAAAAAAAAAAAAAGGAACTTGACCTTCAATTGTCCTTTCAAAAAAATGAAATCAGATAATAAAAAAAACTGAGGTTTCGAAGGAGTGAAGAAGTGTACCTTGGTGTTTGAGAGAGTGCAGCGCTTGAGAGTCGGCCGAGATGGAGAGAGTCGGTTGAGAAGAGGAAATGCTACAATAGCAGGAGGAGAGAGAGGGAGCATCGGCTGAGATGGAGAGCGTAGGTTGAAAAGAGATATTGTTACGATGGAAAGAAGTGATGGAAAACGAGAAGAGACTAGAGGGAAAACGCGAACGAGAAGGGAGAGAGAAGAGGGACAACAGTGAACAAGAAAGATATGAGGCACGTACTGCATGTTGTGAACGAGAGGGAAAAGTGAGAAGTGGGACTCAGCGAACAAAAAGGAGATGAGGGGTGTGTCGCATGGTGTGAACAAGAGGGAGATGGAGATGAGGCAATGTTGCGTGTTGCGTGTTGCGTGCTATGAATTAGAGGGAATGAGATGGAAGAGGGAGAAATGGGAGAAATTGGGTTGAGGAAAGACACTTTGAGAAACAAAATCTTCCTAAAAGAGGAACCGAGATAAAAGGCAGGATGGAATGAAACTCTGTGCAAAATAAAGATTACACGTAATTTTAGTGCACTATGAGTTAATTTCACGGTGCAAAAATCATTACCCAAGATTTATTGGACATGCATGTCTTGACACCACTGGACTTGAAAATTTGATGTATGATGATGAACCCGATCGGAAACTTGACTGAAAAGGTGATGCTCCGATGCTCCAATGTATGAAAATCACAGTGACTTGTTTAGTACAATAGAACCTTATATGCACCCATACTCACCTCATTAAAATAACCCATTTACATGCATGCATTAACTTCATGCACTTAAAGGCAAATCTGAGAACTTAACATAGAGAAAGGGAGAGAGAGAGGAGAGACCAAAGACACCAACACACACGTTGCTGCTGCAACTTCAACTATTTGAACTTGTATATAATGTGGAATACACTCAGTGCTTGCATATGCAAGGTATATATGATTTTTTATAACCAACTTTGAAAGACTCAATTTGGACATTTCTAAATTATGCTATTAAATCTTGATGAGGGCATCACTTAAGAATTATGTGAATAAATTGTCTAATTGACACTCAAAAGTGATGATAAAAGTGTCAAACTAAATGTCCTGCAAATTACAATTCAAAATTAAAGGGTTTGCCTGTCCAATTATCCAATTAGAAGATTCAAATCCAAGGGAGAGAGAAGCCACATTAATTATCTTGTTTTTCCTTGCTTGAAATGGTCTTAAAGGTCAACAAATGAAGGCAACCAAGTACAAAAGGAGGTTCTGCGCATGGAGTGTGGTCCTCACATATCAAAGTCAGCCAAAGATATTCCCATACTAATTTTGTGTTTTTGTATCAATGGTTGAGATGTAATCTAGTTAAGGATGTGTTATGTTGAGCATAGAAAAATAACTATTTTACCCTTGATTATTGGATTAGTTAGTATTTATTTTGTGAATATAGATGCGTTTAATGTTATTTGTGAGTTTTGTAGATTATTTTAGAGAATACAAGGAATTGAGCTAAAATTGGAAGGAAATGCAGAAATGTGGGCCATAATTGTTATTTTTGCAAGTTTGTAGTTTTTTCACCTAATTATATTTTGAATTCATTGTAAATAATTGTAATTCAAGTCCACTATGAGAATTTGAATTATGTTAATATCTTTTCTAGATTTTTAAATGGTAAAGGTGGTAAAAATTTACAATGCAATAGTGAACCCATTAGTCAAGCCTAAAGTCCAAGCCTGCAGTCAGAAGTCATGAGCAAGAGGCCCACCACATTAAGCTTCATGCCACACTTTGGGCTGAGTTCAGTGATACAGGTGTATTGTATAAGTGAACCAAGTCAAAGTTCAAAGCCCAAGAGTCCAAGCCCAGTAAAATTTGCATGGAACCAGTGAGACATGCATGTGCCATGTGTACAGAGTTTAAATTGGAAGTCTCTCTAACTCAATCTCTCATATTCGTGCAAGGCATTGTGAGATTGTGAAATTCGAATGATGGTGTGGACATTGGATTATTGAGATAAAAATATAGAAAATATTGCATTGACTGTGGCCAAGTTAATGTACAAAATTCGAAAATTTGAAAGCAAGCAACAGTTTTGGAGATTGTGTTTGATCTTTGGAGATTGAAACTTGGAGAATAATTCTCTCCTAAAGAACACATGTCAGAATCGTATGAGTCCTTACTGAACAAGTAAAGATCATGAGGAGTAGATGGAAGATAAGATAGAAAATTTTGGATCTTGGAGTGATAAGCAATAAAGGATGAGTCAGCATTGAGTCACCATGGAGATCTTATCTCCAATATTCGCCCATGACACATTGGATTTAGGGTTTCATTTCAAGCTATAAATAAAGGTCCCGGCTACAAAGTAAATTCAAATTTGAGCAAGTACTGAAAGGAACACTGAAGACTAGAGGATAAAAAGACAAAAAGAGAGGAATATTCGAACTTTGTCTGAGAGTTCTTTCATTTTTATTTTCATGTCTTTGATTGCAAAAACTCCAAAGCATTGTAATTTAATATTCCAATTAATTTGAATGAAATTCATGGTAGTTTTCTTTAGATTTATGGTTTTTCAATTATTGAATATTTTATGATGATGATTTTTTATTTTATTTTAGTTCTTTTTATGAATGATATGGAATAAATTATTTTAAGAGTTTTCAAGGAAAAGTAGACCCCGTTTAGGATCGGTAGGAACTTAACCTTTTCAGATCTAAGGCTCTTTTGGAAGTGTAGCTTATTTTTAGACACAAAAAGGAGAGTAGAAATTCTGCCCAAGCAGAAGGCTTGAATTGAAAATTTTTGACTTAATGGACGCCATAATTTTTTTAATTAGAATTTTAATAAATAAAGAACTTGAATTTATATTTAATAATTCTAAAGATTTCATAATGAAAGTTCCCTGAGTGCTTAGAACCTGGTTAACCCTAAAGGGGGGTGAATAGGGTAATCACGAATTAATAGTCCTTTTTATATTTTCTTAATTAATAGAGTGCGGAGTTAAAAAAAATTAATCAAGTGTGTGATTCCAAAGTGTGCAAGGTAAACAAACAAACACGTAAGAGGCAAAGCACACGATTTATAGTGGTTCGGTTAAACAACCTACATCCACTATAGAGACTCACCCAATCTTTGGGCTATCTCCAATATACTATGTGTTGGAATTACACCAACACAATAGAATAGGAGTTCCACCTATCCAATTGATTGGGACTTTCACTCAATTCCTATCCCACTATTTTTTATAGTGGTACAAGAGAAAAACTATCTCTTTAATCCACTTCACAATGATATAGATTTTAAAGTAAAGTCTAAACAAAGAAGCACTTGCCTTTGAAGCCTTTGCAAATGAAGTTGTGCTTCTTGAATCACTCCACCCAATGTGAGATCGTATAATCACAACGTTGATGAAGACTCGTCGTGTCACAATCCTTGGGTATCTAGGAAATTAGAGGTCCAATGTCTACCTAGACGATTGGCTTAATCCTTCTCTTTTAATCTCAATATTTACCGAATTGAATACTTGAATGGTTTTCAATTGTTTAGCCAAGAGAGAATAATCATATGAGTTTGCCTTGGTAGGTGAGGATTAACTTGGTACACGTCCTCTTTGAATGCTCATAAATTCAATCCCCCTCACCTCCAAACAATGAACATATTTAAAGCAAACATAATTTCTTTCATAACACAGATCCACACGATTGATCTTGTACAGGCGATCGATCGTCCGTGTTTAAATTTATTTTCACCAACCCAACCGTTGAGCATTTAATGCATAGTAACAGCTGAAAAACGGTAAGCCCACGATGGATTGTGCCACACGATTGATCGTCCGTGTTTCCTTCGACTGATCGCAGGTTGGCGAATGAATCGGCCTGAGACTGACTGTATTTTCTAGTGTCAAGTCTCATCAAGGCACAGGGTGATTGATTCGTGATGCCGATCTATTTCTACCATGTACTCACTATCGATCGCTTGCCCGATTGACAGTATGATCCCAAGCTTTCCAGGCTTTGTTTAAGTCCAACCTATGCCCTGTCTCAGTGATACGTTGCGCTCATGATTGATTCGTCAAGGTTCCAGATGATCGATCGTGGGCACCCAATTTAATCATCCTGAGGCCACATGGGTTTGACAGTCTTGTTTCAACCAGAACCTCCAACTTTCAACACGACATATCTCAAGACCACGATTAATCGTGTGTTGTCTTTGGTGAACTGATCGCCCGACACGATGTGTCTCCCTGACAGTGAATTCATATTTCAAGTTGGGTTCCAATTCATTATCAAACACATGTTAGGCTTGATTAATTATCAAGATGTGATGTCTAAGCATAGGCACGGTTCACCTAAGGTCTGGGTACCACCTAAGGTCATCTATGGTCACTTACCATCAATGATTGCCATACACGTTGATCCGTTGAGTCTCCACACTTCAACCAACGCTTGAGATTTTAAGAATTGAGCTTCTCTCTTCAAGGCAAGCCTTCACCTAAGTCACGAACTTGACAAACAGGTGACCCAGCAAGGCAGGACACTAACACATAATCTAGGTTATGATTTCATTTTTATAACGGATAATATGCCACCCTAAGTATTTGTCTCAATTCCAATGTAAATTATGTGAATATGTTATTTTTGTGTTATTTCATTTATTCAATTCTTTCAAATTCTTTGGAATTAGGTTAGAATTATTTTGTTTGAATCTTAATTTTGTTCTTTTTAATTGAGAGGGGGTTGTTTATATTTTCTAGATGGGGTGTTTTTCATGAAAGATAAAATCTCATAATGGTTAAATTTTAATTTTAGATGATGATTCCATTATTAGATTGGTTTTAGGAATTTAGAAAGTTTCTAAGCTAATGTTATGTTTTTAGTGATTAGAATTTTGGTTTTCATCTTATGATTATTTCTAAGATTTATTTTCTTAAACTACAAAATCTCAGTCACATATATTTGTTTTTTTCATATATTTAGAATGTTCCTTGTGGGATCGACCTCACACTCATACTGCTATACTATTAAATGGTTTGTGCGCTTGCGAGTAAAATAAATGTAAAACTTTTTATTACACAACATGCCACATGTCAAGCATCCAATGATGGTGATCCTTGTAATTAATTTGTATTTTTTTTTTTATAAATAGATGTCTTGGGCATGTAATACTTGCATCCAAGCTTGAGTTTTTCTCAATTGCTTAAAGCAGGGTTCTAGTTCTCATTTGCGAGGTTTTGGCTTCAACTTAATTTCTAATTTAATATTGCTTAGAAATTCATGGGGTTCTCGGTTAAAATCAATCCCACCTTGGGTGAATTTTGGTACTAGTTCCTTGATTTCTATTCAAGCAAATCAATTCTAGACTCCTAGAATCTATTCTCTTTTGTGATTTTCAAATGGTGCTGAAGTTTGTCGAAGAGAGATTTTGACCTTATTCTAATTTTGGGTGAGAGATTAGGGCTTTGATTCATCTAATTGGGGTTTAATTTGAGCATAAAAACCGGGGTGAATTCGCAATTGGTGATTTAAGTTGAAGGAAGATCCAAGGAACTTCTTAGATTTCGGGATTCTTCGAGTTCAGGTTCCGTCACGCCCCTCCCCGATGTGGGCCTGAGAGGTGAGGATTTTTTTTCTCACATAGGGAAACCTAAACTGGTTTCTACATTCCCAAGTCCATAAGAACTCATACCGTAACTCGGTAGAAGTTCATCACATACAATTGCCATGCGATCATCCCGATGCATACGTGAACTCAAACATGTATCATAACATATAAAACCATATCACATCGGAGTTTCTCAACAAAAGCACTGATGGTTTTATTACATGTAAGGTTAGAGATCTGTCGATCACAATATTACAACATATAATATAAAGTCTTTCTAATAATGGAAGTTCCCTTCTAAATGGGGAGGCGCATAAGTCTCCAAGTCCCTTAGCGAAGTGTTGGGGGTCTGTCAAACCCCTTCTTTGGCAGATGTCCTGAAATCGTAAGGGAGTGAGCTAACTAACCCAGTGAAGAGAAACAACAAGTATACATAGACAATATGTTATCAGCCAAGCATATTATATAACCTACTCATGTTATAAATTAATCATGCAATCACATGGTTATAACATTAACATAGGGCCAACACCACATACCAAAGCATAGTTATAACGTAGGGTTAACACCCAAAACACATAAACATAGTTATAACATGTCAGGGATCAACAATCAGCCATATAATCATGATAATAACAATAACACAGTGGTAACACCCTAGACACGCAGTTATTATTATATTAAAAATGCAGGGTTAACACCCAAACATGCAGTCATGATTATAAAAATCATATGCAATGTCCAATCACACATATGTTAGCATGCAACTTGACGCACACTAACCGAAATTTTAGTCAACTTGTGTCCCGAAACCTGGGGTATTATGCCACTCCGACTCTATCTGCATTGCTAATCCTAACGTGGATAACCTAAGGGACCCAGAACCTATTGTGACATGCAATGTAGGTCCTCCCAAAGTCAGAGCTCATGTCCCCAGTCATCATTACGTGTAACTTCTAAACACTAACTTGTGAATCGCTGCCTTTTGTCTTACACGACATGCGGTCTACACTTAGGTCTACCGCATACTAGTGCGTCACCCAGTCTGATATACACTCTACATTGCGGCTACAACGGCCCAATGCTTCACCTTGTACGTAATACTCTCTACATTGCAGATTTCCACAACCCAATGCTTCACCTGATACGTAAAGGACACATTGCATAGTCATTTCCCCATGCATATATAGTCATTCATAAGTATGTTGTGTATATCCAACACAGTCACACCAACATACCAAAGCAAAATCACTCAACACATATATATAACCCCATATGCCTAAAATGCATTACCTAGCATTTTAAATAACATGCATGTTGCTCGTGCATTCTTCAATAAGCATATAAATCAAGCATACATTATATGTTCCACCCATACATGTACATCATACATTATGTACTTAAAAACACATAATCAACATTCCAACTAACATGTTTATCATCCAAATATTTTTCACAAAGCATAATAGATGAGTTAGTAAAATCATATTACCTTAACAAGCATTCCCACATACATTAACATGTTATTATCAAAGTAGACAACTTAGCCTAACCACATCATCTCAACATGCATTACTACACATATTAGCATGTTATATCAAAATTAGACATCACCCATCTAACAATGTTGTCTCATATTCCTACATCCAGGATCATTGAGATAAGTATCTCCATATGGTCAATCACAATTTTGTGGACCTACACAAAGCAGATACCAACACATATTCTGAAAGTCCCATTTCACGGTGCTAGAACAACACAATTGACTCTAGAAGAGGGGGTGAATAAGTCAATCCCATTTTCCATGGTGTTTACAGATTTCGTAATTGTTTTAAATGCAGTGGAACATTAATCAAGAGATTTGTTTAGTGTGATAGACTGTTTCTAATTTCTTTAAACGGTCACACTAAGATTATGACCCTTTACATATTGCTTGATTATCGATGTTTGTGCACAATGAGTAAAATAAGACAATCAACATGCAAAGTGATGTGTTGAGAAGAGTACTTAAATACTAAGATACAAACACACAAAGATCAAACACCATAAGACCAATTTAAAGTGGTTCGGTTAGCCAACCTACATCCACTGTTAGGACTAACTCAACCTTGAGTTATCCCCAAATCCACTAAGTGGGGACTTACACCCTCACAATTAGAGTAGGAATTCCACCTCACTCAATTGGCTGGAAATTTCACCCACCACTATAAAATGGGAATTCCACCTATCCATTTGGCTGGAAATTCCACCCACCACTATGCCCGAAATGACGCTCTAGAGTTTTTTATAGTGGTTCCAGAGCAAATCCTCCTTAATCCCCTGGGAATTTCACCCACCACTGTGACAGAGACGACGCTCTAGAGCTTTTGATAGTGGTTCCGTAGCAAATCCCCCTTAATCCACTTGGATTGGAATTTCACCGACCACTTTGCTAGAGACGACAGCTCTAGAGTTTATTATGGTGGTTCCGGAGCAAATCCACTTTCGGGATAAAGGTTTTAAAACAAAATTAAAACCAATAAGCACTTGCCTTTGTAGCTCTATCTCTTGATGTGTGCTTCTTCAAGATCCACTCAATGTGTGCCGACACACCGCCTTCTAGCCGTCGCAAAACAATCACAACAAGGGTGACAAGGAAACTGATTTTACCAATCCAACTTTATTATCTTTTCCTCTCTCTCTCTCTCACAAACTCAATCTATATGATTGATTGTATAAAATTCCCCAAGTGTAAGCATGAGAGAGAGAGTGACCCTTCTCTTAGCCCTTGTTTAAGCTCACTGATAATGATGAGTATTGATGTTTTAAATTTGTAAATCTCGCAAGCACACGAACCATGTATAATATAGCGATTGAGTGCGAGGTCGAACCCAAAGGAAAATCACAAAATATATGAAGTAAAATTAAATTTTTGTTCCTTTAAAAAGAGTTATTTTCAAGAAGTAGAACATTTATATGAGTCATGTATCTAACTTAGAAAATCAGCAAATAAAATGTGTGAATTAATTGTCCTTGAATTAAAATGGTGAATTAAATGATAATCTTAATCATAGTCAAAATTACAAGTTATAAGATTAAAATATCACATCTCCAATCTTTAATTGAATGAATTTTGAGAGAGTGTTTACACAAAGAATTAAAAGAATAAAATAATAACATGAATTAAAGAATTAAAAAAGAATAATACATACAAGATTTAGGTTAGAGCAAAAAGTATACAACAAACATAGAATCTAACATGATTAAAAGACAGAAAATTAAATTGCAAGAAAATAAATGACTTAAAATAAAGGTGCAATAACGTAAAGGTTGGTTGTTTGGAATAGATCGTTCATCACCCAAAATGTGTAAACAAATACAAAACCTAGATCTGAAATTCGCGTAAAGATCTGAAATGCAATTCATACTCACTAATAAAGACAAGATTCACAACTTTTAATTTAATTAATCAAACCTTAGTAATCATGATTCAAATTTAGAATCAAGATCCTAACTATTGCATTTGCTCAAGTTTAATTAAATAAACAAAAGTTGCAAACTTGAAATTAAAAGCAAAATAATCACAAAAGAATTCTAGAACTTAGATGTTTCAGGATTCTAAATGGATGCTTTGTATTTATTTCATGGAAGAATTCAGTACAGGCACTTATAAAATTAAATACAAGAAAGACAACATAAGAATAAAAATCTACAATTCTCACTTGTAAATTCGAATGGTGCTCCTGTCTTCTTGTCTTTTGCTCCAGCCTTGGTCCTCTCAAACTCTAGGTCAAATTCGAATCTATAGTGTGCTTAGTGCTCAATTTATAGGCTCAAGGTTGGAACGAACGACTGAGATTAAATCTGAGTTTAAGTTATGGAATGATGGCTTAGATTAGATCTCATGAAATTTGGATGGATGAGATTTAAGATTGAAAACTAGGGCTTACAATAGGGTATACACGAAATTTGGGTGGCTTGGTTTGGTGGCTAAGCAATGGTGGAGAAAAAATTAAGATTTATGATTAATTTGGAAAGTGGAGTGCAAATCCCATTTTTCTACACATGTACCATCTTGCAGCTCCATTTTGACCTAGTAAACGTCCGAATCATGAAATTTTGTAAACTAAAAAGTTGTATCCCTTGAAGTCTTCTTTCCAAGCAACAAAAATGAATGTAATTGGACATTGGAGGTGAAAGTTATGGTCAAAATACCAAGGTTGTGTTAAAACATGTCTTCCAAAATCCCATTTTTTTTCTCCATTTCTTCTTCCACAAGGCTTCACACGAAATTGACAAGTGTCTCATTGCCTTGGGCGAATTTGGATTGCTTGGAAGTGGGGTGATGAGGTGTAGGTGATGTGACATGAACCTAGATGGAATTTTAGGTCAAGTGCATGGAGAGATTTTAGTTGCTAGGATTCCAAGTTGTTCTATACCTAGGGTTTTTATGAATGAATGGCTATGATTGAATGGGACTTAGATCTACTGGCTCTGAGGTAAGTTGATTAAATAAATTATATAAATGCTAGGTTTCCTAATGGAAGGCTGAGATTCAAAGGTTGATCAAGATGGATGATAAAATGCATGACTTAAATCTAAGATGATGAATGTATACATTGGATAAGTAAGTTGGCTCTAGGGTTTTTCCTAGGTTTATTAATGATATGAATGGATGTGATAAAATATGCTAAGATCTAATTATTTAGATGGTTGATGGATGATCTAATTGAATGGATGCATAGGTAATATATGAATGCATGTGATCCTAAGGTAAATCTAGATTATGGATGGGTTGGATGGTCTAGATCTAATCTTAATGCATGTATGGGTTGAATTTGATAGGTGGATCTAGGGTTTTATTTAATTTTGATGCATGAGATGAATGGTCTGGATTAAGGGATAAAGATGAGTGGTTAAGATTGCATTGGAGAGGAGATTGGATGGTGTGGATTGATAAGGGAATGGACAAGGCTTCGGTGGGTGAATGGGCTATGGACTTGGGTTTTGGATCTTGGACTTCAGTGGATCTTGGACTTGAGCTTAAGGACTTGGGCCTTTGTTGGACTTTGTAGTGCACATTGGCCTGGCCCATCTTGTAATATGCGCATGGACTGCCTATGACCTGGCCCAATATTGGCTTGTTGAGCTTAGCTTGGCCCTAATTGAAATGGATTTCTGGCCCATTTGATCTTGATTTTCAGTCTTTGGCACTTGAATTGCAGGTTCTCTCTTCCAGAGTTGGATAATTAACTTCACCACTTTAAAATTAAAATATTGATTTAATCTAGATACTCATAGATGGATCTAGACTAACCAATTTACATGAAAACTCTAAAAGTGGCCCGAATTAATTACTAAAATTTCAGGATCTTATATTTTATGATCAAAACTAGCAATTACCTACTGATTTAGCTTGATGTTCTGTATTCTCCATTTTTAATCTATAAAATTAAGAAATTGTATTAAATGCACCAATATACACAGAATTGAGAGCTCACTGGTCCAATAATTAGGGGTAAAAATGTAAGATTTCAGTGCTCAACAATGAGGGTCCAACTAATTTTGCTAAAGGATGCCACTTGGTCGATAAAGATTGGTTTATATAGAGAAGGCAACCAGTTGTAGCAACGGTAATGTACCGACAAGCCGGACGCACCAAGGGGTCGGTGACTAGAAATGTTACCGTTCAACAACCCGACCGTTGCTCAATAATGCACTCCCAACGGTAATATTTTTTCCTAGTCGACATGTTGGTGTCGCCGATGGGTTGACAATTATGGCACCGAGAGATCGGTCCATACGATGGTCTCGATGTGGGGCAATACCATGCTAACAGTAGTTTCACATCTAGAAACATGTCTTACCTAGAACGACCTGTCGCCTTTTACCGAGGGGTCAGTCCTGGTACTCTTGGTCGGTCTTGAACTACCGATATGTATGTTTTCTCGAGAGCCCAGTTGAGTTCTAAGTTTCAGAACTCATACATCTTTATCGAAGACTCGTTGACCACGATGGATCGTTTCAACCTTTCACTGAGGGGTAGGTGTATACGAGACTCTCGATTAAAGACTTTCCCAGAATGACAGTTCTATGATACAGAACTTATGTCAATCTGGTCGACCATTCTTTGACTACGATGGGTCGATATTGTCTCCACCGAGGGGTTGGTGAGAATGACTAATCGAGCTGACAGTGAAACCAAATACATATTTCCAAGTTGGGTTCCAATTCACTGTCAAGCTACCTCTCTAGGCTTTTAATGATTTTACCATTTGTTCATCTAAGCCTAGGGATGGTCCTCTCTAAGGTGTGTGTACCACCTAAAGTCATCTATGGCCATAATACCTGTTTTGTGATTGCCATAACGATGAACTTCAATCCGATGGAGCATGATCTTCACTCTTGATCACCTTAGGTCCTTCAAGCTTCTAGCAAGTGCTTCTTCCCAAGTCATGGAATTGACAAACTAGGGACTCAACCAAGCCAAAGCACTAACATATTTCTATGGCTAGCAATTTAACATTTACAACCAATAACATTCGAAAAGTGGTACAGCTACCACAAGCAATCCATCATACCTAAAGTTGTAAAAGATCACCTTAATTACAATATAGCAACATCAAAACTGTAAAAAGTTCCTTATTTACAATCAAATAATTTACAAGGCATTAAACTGTCCAAAGCAGTAAACTTGTTGAAAGTAAAGTGCTGAAAGATAATGATAGTAAAATTACCATTTTTACCCTTTTTATCTTATTTAGTTACGTCCTTATTTGGAGAACAGGGAATGCCTCACCCGCTCGATCCAACTGATATGGTCCAAACCATGTGTAATTGTCCTTGTTTGGAGACCTGGTATGCCTCACATGCTTGATCTAGCGATATGTTCAAACCATGTGTTCATACTTATTTCAGCCAAATCACAAAGTTAAGTCCATTCATGTAGTTCAATCATCAATTCCAATCACTAAGTTCATTTTACATAGTTTAAGTTGGAGACTGATGTTCAACATACTCATCCAACTAACAAGCCTATTAATCTCTCGAGCACATGACTGAGTCCCATATTGCGTTATAGACGGCTAGGCCTCAGCTCCTAGACATTTACCCGTGCTTACATTTGGTGTCCAGAACCAACATTATTATCATTTAAGTGTAAGTAGTGTTCGGTCTAGCTTTTTGGTTCCATTCACGTCTTTTCCATCTATTATTATGTCCATGGGTCCCATCATTACCATTAGGTTAATGATGTCCAATTTTAATTTCATTAATGCAATATGCGAATCATATAGAAATTAAAAACGTGTAGGTTGAATCTCCTCACCATAAAAAAATGAACTCCTGAAAAAAAGAAACTGAAAGCAATAAGCAAACGCGTATAAATAAAATCTTAAAAAAACCAAGGATGAAGACCACTCTGCTTAACGTTGGAGCTTTCGAGCCAGAGGTTTGGAACCTCTGAGAGGGAGCTCAGAACACTGATCAGGGGGTTTAGAAATCACTGAAAAAGGGTCCTCTCAACTTCTGAACATCGATTCATTGGTCATTCCAAACAGAGGCTTGTGCATCAATAGAGTTTCGGAAGCTCTAAAGGGTCATCTTGGAACTTCCGAGCTGGTGACTTCGGAATTTTCGAAGGATAACTAGGTCCTTCTGATCCAGAGGTATGAATTTCAAAAGTTTCATCCCCTCTCTCGACTCGGAGTCTATGCCAGAATGCTAGGAACATTCGGACAGGGTTCTGTAGCGGCCCGGCCCTAAAATTTATGGATTAATGACGTAATAAATTGGTTTGTATGTGTGAGAGGTAGTTGAAGGTCCCACGTGGGTCCCCCCTGAACACACGTGCCCTCTAGAGATCACACCTAACAAATCCTAGTTGGAAATAAATCAAATAAGTACATTGGTGAGCCTGTTGGTGCGACCGACCAACACCGTCGGTCCGACTGATAGTATCGGTGGGACCAAGGATGGTCTCGGATCAATTAGGACTGGATCCAAGGAAAATGAGGCTACTGGTCGGTTCAACCTACACTTTGGTCGGTGTGACAGACAATAAGCAGCATTTTGGCAGACTCTATTGGTGCCGACCAACGGAGATTTGGTTCTGGAGCGCAGTTGCAAGTTGTCGGGTGCGACCGACATGAGACTTAAGTTGGGGTAAAATACCTCAACTGACGCGAAAAAATAGCCATTTCTCTCCTCCTTCTTCATTCTCACTCCGACAACCCCTCTTCCCAGTTGAGACCAGACCCTCTCCTCCCTCTTTTTCCTTCTTTTTTGCCCTTGCATTTTGAGATTTGGAAAGGCCTCACCCTAAGCTCTGTTCTACCTGGATTTCTTTCTTCCATAGTGTAAGATTTCTCACCCTTCCACTTTCCTTTCCCTTGCATGTTGGAATTTGTAATACCCTGACCAGATTAGGCGTAGTTTAGCTTAATAATCTTACTTGGACCAGTTAATCTTGAAGATTTCAGTTAGGACTTAGTGAGAAGCCTAGGTGTAGCCCAATCTGAGCTCGAAAGCTCAATGATCCAACTCATCCAGCTGGAGGGGCAAAATGGTAATTTACCGCTCATTGTTATTATTTTATAAATAGTATTATTCTGTGAATATTATTGAATGATATTATTCTCCTTAGTCAAGGATTTCTATTTCTGAGTTTAAAATAATTTTATTTTCAGAAAATAGTATTTAAAACCGCCCGTCAAAACCCCGAAAGGGAGTCACAAATATTTTTAAATGGTTTTGGAAATGAAATAAATTTTGAAACAAGTTTAGTATGTTAGAACATTTTAGTATGGTCTAGTTTATTCTTTCAAACCCCAAAAATGAGGACTTTAAATTATTTTATTTAACACAAGTTAAAACATGTAAATAGTGTTAAATTATGATTTTTATTTAAATCTATGGTTTTTAATGAGTTTTAAATCTCCAAATTTTTATGGTGATTAAAATTTTTAAAACCCAACTTATCTGTAAGGTTGGATTAAATTTTTTGAGTTTTTAAAATCATGTTTTTAGTTAAAAATCGAGTTTTTATCAAAACAGGGACCTATTTGCAAAACCAAAAACCTTGGAGGACTTATCTGCAATCAGCCTAAACAGTATGGTTACTGTTTCAAACGTAAGCAGCAACTGCATGCAGCTGCTCCGATTGATCGGTCACTGTCTATAAGACCATCCCCTCCTCCATCTGATTTCACTCCCAGAAAATCTTCATCTTCTCTCAGTCTCAGCTGAAACCAAACCAGCCGATCCCTTGTCTCGTTGTTTCCCAGTTTCAGTTACCGTAGCTTAGAAGGAGGTTTTTTCCAAAGACCGGATTTTTCAGCATAGGAACTCTAGTGAAGGTAACCACTGTGTTCTCCTTTCAATTTCAGTCGGTTTAGAATCAAGAAAAACCAAATTTGGCCAAGTTTTGGGTGTGTAAAACTGATTTGAAGTTTAAAGAAAAACCATGGGATGTCTTGTACCAGTGAGGTTTTGGTTTTAAAATCCGTTGGCTTAATGAGTTTCAAAGTTTAAAATCACTCCCTATGGGAAGAGGACTCACTAAGGAGTTCATCTGACCGGTTGGATGTGAAAACCGAATCCGGGAAACCCATTGTTTCCGGATTCGTATTTCATGCAGTGTCTACCCGTCGCTGTCTGCTGTTGCAGACAGTGGAGGAAGACGGCTCTTGGACGGTCCTGAGGGTCACACCCTTCAGACGATCCGAGGGCAACCCTTCGGACGTTCCGAGCTTCACCCGAAACCCGAAGCGTCTGAGGCAAGTTCAACTCGCCCGGATGTTCCCAGCCGAGTTCGGAAGGACCGAACCCCACTCGGACGATCCGAGCCTCACTCGGCATGTTCCGAGACACATAGACCCACCGAAACCAGTTTTTCGATTTCTTTCGGTTCGGAAGGACTTCAGATGATCTGAGACCCGATCTTCGGACGATCCGAAGTCAGACCCACAATCCGAGATCAGTGACTAGTTTAGGCAGTGGTTCGGATGATCCGAAGCCATAGTACCTGGTTCCGAGGCATGTTCCGAGGGACCCAGTTTTTTAATGTAAACTCTTGATTGTTTATTGATGCATGTGATGTTAGTACCCATTTAAATTAAAAATGTACTAACCCTCTTCTCTTATTACTATAATGTATATACTATTGTATTCACTTCCAGGTCGACTCTATTAGTCGGGCACTGAATGACTTCACTTCTAGGCTGAAGCTATATTTGTTGGGGACTGAGTGACCTCGAGGCCTTACTCAACATGCCAAGTCTAGTCCTATCCAGAAGACAACCGAGAAGTGACCTGAGTATCTAGACCTAACCAATAAGTCAATCTGGTCATTCCCAGAAGACAATATGAGTTTTGGATTGAGCACCTTATTATTATATACTGTGGATTATTGTAACTTAAAATAATTAGAAACCAAGTAGGAGACTCAATTCCATTTACCTTAGAGATTTTGGGAAAAACAAGTATTATTTCGAAATACTACTTATATGTATAAATGTGAATGCTATGTATGTTGACTTATGATTGATTGTGCACTTGTTTGCTTGTTGAATAGAGACCGCGATACCATACATTTTCGATGGGGGAACTTAACTTTGCAGTAGATGTAAACAGGTTTTTATTGAGATAGATTTTGAGCAATGAGTGGTTTCAGATTTGATGAACCCACCCATGTGCCTAAATATATTGCACTGTTGTAAGAAGTGTTATGTTAATTATGAAATGCTTATGATGTTGATCATACGAAATATATAATATTGCTTCCACGTGCTCTTGACTATTGAACCAATATCGGCCATATGTGTGAGATGGTTTACATCTACTGGACCATGGGTGTCGACAGTTGCTGACTTGAGGAGTGTCAGTATCGGCCATGTGAGGGCCGGAGATGTACTTGTAAGGATGTATTTTGACCTGTGTCGGGACTTAATACGATGGTCTCAGCGTAGTATGTAGGCGTTACGTTAGATGACAGCAGTAATGGAAAAGAAGATGAAATGTGGAATGATGATAATATTATGCTTATTTGTTATCAAGCATGAGATATTATATTACAACTGTTGATTATTTGCTAACGTGATGTTTACTTAAACTGCACTGTTATATTTCCTTCACTGGGCTACTTAGCTCACCCCACTCACCTATTAGGAGATGAACCCGAGGAGGAGAACCCTCTGTTTGAAGCTTAGGGTGGATAAGCCGCGACGTTGCTTTGGGATTCCCACTGAGGGGAATACCCTTATCTTTGTATTTTGGTTCTTGGAACCATTTGTTTTTGGAAAGTACCGTGTGTGGTACTTAGTTTGCGTTAACGTGATGTATTAAACTACTATGCGACTAGTAGTTACTCTGATATTGAAATGAAACTTCAATGGTTGGATTTATGTGTCAATGATTATGTTCATGTTGGGTAGACTTATGATATATGTTTGAGTCCACATGTTGGGATCATGTGTGACCTTTGGGCCTAAATGTTGATCACGCCCAGTTGGACTTCTTGAGTGTCGTTTTAGTTTTCAAAAAAAAAAATCAGTCGTGTTCTGGGACCCACCTTTCGGGTCGAGGCGTGACAGAATTTGATGGGGCTTTTTGTGGATTAAGAGTTAGAATTGCCATTGGGCTTAGAATAGGGGAGATTTAATGGAGAAACAATGGGATTTCAAAAATGGGGTTTGCATCGGGTGGATTGGAGTTGGGTTTGGGTTTAGGAACCCATTGGAAGGTTGATATTTGGGATAAATGGTATATATTCCAATCTTGAGCTAGATAATAGGAGAAATTTGGGGATTTCTCCATGGGTTGAACTTGATTGATCTAATCTCGGGGTCAAACATTGGGTTTAATTTGGGGGTTTTATGATTAAGAGTAAATGTGGCCTAATCAATTGACTAATAAGGGTATATTATGTTTTTCATTGTGATTAGAGCCTTCTAACTTCGAACCTGAAGTCGAACAACCCAAGAATCGACCCAGAACCGCTTGAATCTCAAGGTGAGGAACGCTCACATCCTTTTATGGATAATTGTTAGATAACATGCAACCTAGGAATTCTTGAATTGCTTGTATACACTATTGCATGGTCAATTAATTGTTGTATACCATATTTGATGAGCAAATGTGTGTATCTCTATCGAATTCCTTCTTTTGTGATGAGTAGTACTTTAGTGTACATTATACGACGATGAATAATAACCACAATGTATGGTTAAGAATTACCACGGGTTGTGAAGGTTGGGTTTGGACCATGTATGATTAGAGTAGTGGGACTTATCGTAATGAGCTCTATGGCATGGGCTGTTATGGAGTTGAATTGCAAGGATTGCCTGAAAAATTTATAAACATGCCCAATTGGATGTCCCGAACCAAAAAGGGTGGCCCATACCCCAAGGTCAACCCAAACATGATATTTAGATGATTGTATGAAACTATATAGAATTGCTATGTTTGCTATCTTGTATTGATATTAAAATAATTGTGTGATTCAATGCCCAATTGCATTAATATTAGCATCCCATGTAAAATACTAGCTCATGTTGAACCTAGAATGGATTAACTAGGGTGTGAACAGGTGAATGTCTACAAAGGGCATTGGACCCTATTAACAATAGGATTGGGTGTATACCTAAAGGGTGGAAAGGATATGGATGTTATACCTTTCCCCTTTGGACCTACTAGCCTGGATAACCAACTTCTTTGAGGAGCTTGTATTGACAATAAAGCCTTATGGACTTCAACGGAACCCTATAGGAATGGTGGTCTTTAGCTACGGTGATTCGGTCCCGTATATACTGTAGAGGAATATGTCTCTCTCATACGATGAGATAGAGATGACGTCTCTCACGAGTTTGTTGGCACACTAGGTGTGCAGGATACGTAGGGCTAGGCACTCTCAAGCACCTTGGGTGTTGTGCTAGTCGGGTAAGTCGTTGTCCGGCTACCCTGGAGTAAGGTTGTATCACCCTGATGTAGTGAAGGGCACACAGGACGAGGTGTACTAGTGCACGCTAAGCGTGAATCACCCACTCAATAAGACATAGGTCCTAAGTCTTGGCAGGGGTCGTGTCTGTGCATGGATTCGCATCCCTATTATATGATTTGATAGCATGATATATTTGCATAACATGATTTATATTCCATTTCATACATCACCATGTGGGTGCATGAGTGTGTAGAATGCATTTTTTTTCTTATTGGGCTTGCTTGCATGTGCTCATCCTTGCAAGTTTAGGTAATTTTGCACCGGTCGGGTCCGAGAGACCCTAAGGATGAGCTTAGATGCACATTGGAGATTGCTACACACTCATTTTAGATGCTATGATATTTTGATGTTTTGACACATGGTTATGTGCTTATGTTGTTGTAACTTGTAAACCATGTATAATTAAACCTTGAGATCCTTGGATTATGTTGTATATTTTGGGATTCATTTCATGATCATATATTGAGATGTGATTGGATGAATGTATGGATGTAGACCATGATTGGTCTAGATGTCCTACTTTTAGGGGAGACTCTACTGAAATTTCGGTAGGGATCCCAAATCCCGACATAGGTCTAAGGTCCTTGAAATCTTATCCCCGTCACTTGCTTGTCGGGTCGGGGCGTGACACTTTCAGCCTTTCCGAGATGACTTCTAGAAAAACTAGAGAAAGAAAAAGGCATGCCTCTGTCCGGCGTAACTGTCCGTATTCTCGGATCTTCCCTAGGCAGAGCCTCTAGTAAATTCGTACATTGAGGACAAAAAAATTGCAAAAACAAAGGCAATGTAGGTCTGTAAGAGGCCTCAGAACTTCCCAAGGTGAGCCTCTGCACGTTCCTAGGGTGAGTTGGGAACGCATGGTGAGTTCGGAATGTTCCCAGGCTAAATTCGGAACATTCCCTGGGTGAGTTCAAAACGTTCCCAGGCTTCGCCTTCCAGCACAGAAAAATTGCAGAAAACCTAGAATGATGGAAATTTTGATTTTTCAACATCAAGAAAGGTTGGCTTTTAAAACCAAACACAAAATCCAACCTTACCAAAGTTTTCTAAACAAAAAATAAGGTAATTTCGAAAATTCAAAGTTTAATTTCATTTAAGATCAGATTAGATGTAGGCCTTCCAAAATTTGAAGGAATTGTCCCATATGTGCATAAAGTAGTTTAACAGTTCGATTGATTTAATTTCTTGTTATTAAGTTAAAACATGTTCTTTTTAATTAAATCAACTTAAAAGAGGGAGAAGAATGACCTTTAAGCTAGGTCCTTAAGAGTTCCAAAACTTCAGAGCTTTATTGCTCTTGTCCGTCCTCAGCAGGGAGAGAAAGAATACAAGAAGTGGGAGGAGCAGAGAGAGAGGTTCTTGTGTGAGCAGGGAAAGAGAGGGAAGGAAGGTCTGCTTAAATAAGCATTGGCCATAGGGTGGTTGGCTGCAAACAGTGGTGATGGAGGTGGCCATGAGAGTCTACGCTCTCGTTGTTGCATGCAGATGGTTTGGCTCTAATAGGTTCTAGTTTGTAAGGTTCACTGGGCGTACTAGAAAAGATGGATTCGGAGGACCCTCTAGGAAATCTGACCTTAAAGAAAGGTTCAGAATACTGACGACAGATTTTGGTTGAAAGCGATGTTGAAAACCACTCGACCTAAATCGAAAACATTGTTTTCGAAACTAAGTCAAACCATCAGTCATTGACAAAAGCAGACCGGAAATAGAATATCCTTTCGAAAGTTAGGCAATGTTCTAAAAATTACAAATCGTCTGTAAAACAATTTTTCATCGAATTTCGAAGTTCGATGGTATTTTAGAATAAAGGCTTTACAAACGATGTTTTGTAAATGCAAACTTTGTGAAAAACTGGTAAAGATCCGAACAAGTTTTGAAATCCCACATGTGCAAGTTTAAAAGTCAAAATAATTTAAATTGGTGATTTTATGAACCATCAAAGTTTTGATGTACTATTCACACTTTTTTAAAATAAATAAATACAACATTATCCAAAAAAATGGAAATTACCATTTTTTTTCTGACTTCAAACAGTTATATCTCTAACCTAACTTGGGCAAAACTTGGATTCGTTGGAGAGCCCCATAGAGATCTATACATCTAACAGGTCATTAACCACAATCGCAGACTTTAAAACTCATCGATTTGCATGCTTAAGGATCAGGTCATTAAAGGTTCTTTCGATTTTCAAATCGGAGTTGAGCCAGATTCTATTTTATTTTGTATTTAGATATAGGTAGGTATTAAAACCGATCTTATCTTTCATCAAATCCACTATGACTAGATTCAATCTTGCCAACCAAGAGTTTGTAAAAATCTTTAATTACTAATCTTAAAAATCTATATTCAAATCATCCATCATTAAAGGTAGAGTTTACGAACTTAAAAAAAAAAAAAAAATCAACACAACTTTCTCCTATCTTTAAACGTGGAAACTCACTAGAGAAGATTGGGATTTTAAATGTTTAATAAAAAATATGTGTATAAACCAAAGCATGGTGTATGCAAGAATAAAATCACCCCGTTATAATTCTATAGTAGCAGAAATTGTTAATAAATTCTTAAACCATAAGAATAAACTTTCCAACATTTACCCTCGTATATTCTTGTTGCACTAACCATTATATTTGTGATAAGAAATAGGTATCATATATGAGATACAATTAGATTCCAGCATTTGAATTGAAATTTTTTATCACTTGCTTTATTTTACATTTTTTTTTTGTATTTTCTTTTGCTTGATCTTTTTTGATACATTTTTTGGGATTTTTTAAGGCTTTCTTATTATAATTTTTTCTTAGTATATGTTCCATGAGATTTGAGTTCTTTTATGGCATGAGAACTAGATTATGTAATAACGAAACTAGCAATGTTTTTCCTCATTCTACTTTGTACTTGTAACAAGGGGTATAAATGGGTTACCACTCAAGACAAATTTAGGTAAATTTTGAATTTACATTCATCTAATAGCGTTAAATTTATATTTCATCTATTTGTAGATTTAGATTCAAATTTGGATATTTACAAAACTAAAAACATTGCTAGTTTCTTTATTACATAATCTAGTACTCATGCCATAAAAGAACTCAAATCTCATGCAACATATACTAAGAAAAAATTATAATAAGAAAGCCTTCAAAAATAATCCCAAAAACTGTATCAAAAAAGATCAAGCAAAAGAAAATACAAAAAAAAAATGTAAAATAAAGCAAGTGATATAAAATTTCAATTCAAATGCTGGAATCTAATTTGGATGGGGGTAAGAGGGGGTAACCCCCCGTTACCCCAAGGAGGTGAGGGTAAAAATTTGAAAATTTACCCCTCTTATCTCATTTTTGAATACCCCTTTAGAGGTTGGATTATTCACAATACCCTACCCCTCAATACCCCTTGCCTTCCTTTATTTATCAATTATATATTATAAAATTAAAATCTTCCAATATATATATATATATATATATATATATATATTATAATTAAAAAATAATATATTTCAAGTAATTAGAAATTTAATTCTGTTTGAAATTTACTTTAAAAATGTATTAACATTTTCAACATGATGCATTTGGATGAGGGGGCAAATTTTACGGGAGTTACCTTTGAGTAGGGGTAACTGTAAGTTGAGGTAATCTGACATATTAACAATTTTATGAGAATTAATATTTTTATTAAATCTATCTAATATAAATAATAAAAGTAAAATTATATGAAACATAATTGTCAAAATATCCTATTTTTAAGGGTGATTCCATCGAAATTTCGATAAGGTCTCGAAACTTTGAAAGACTTTGAGGTTCATGATAATCTCTTTCGGAGTAATTAACAATTTATTTTGTTGGAAATTTATTTTAAAAATATGTCAAAATTTTCAACAGTGATGCAATTGGATGAGGGGCAAATTTTACAGGAGTTACCCTTGAGTAGGGGTAACTGTAAGTAGGGATAATTTGACATGTTAACAATTTTATAAGAATTAATAATTTTTATTAAATCTATATAATATAAAAATTAAAAATTAAATTTTACCAAACATAATTGTCAAAATGTCTTATTTTTAAGGGGTGATTCTGTCGAAATTTCGATAGATTCTTGAAACTCCGAAAGAGTTTGAAGTTCATGGTAATCTCTTTTGGAGTAATTAACAATTTATTTTGTTGGAAGTTTATTTTATAAATGTGTTAACATCATTTGAATGAGGGGTAAATTTTACGGGAGTTACCTAGGGTTACTTTTGAGTAGGGGTAATTGTAAGCAGGGGTAATCTTACATATTAACAATTTTATAAGAATTAATAGTTTTTATTAAAATAAAAAAAATTATGAACATAATTGTTCAAAATGTCCTACTTTTAAGGGATAATTTTGTCCAAATTTCGATAGGGTCTCGAAACTCAGAAAAAAGTTTAAGGTTCATGGTAATATCTTTTGGAGTAATTAACAATCTATTCTGTTGAAAATTTATTTTAAAAATGTGTCAATATTTTCAACGTGATGCATTTGGATGAGAGGTAAATTTATGGGGCTTACTTGGGATTACCCTTGAGTAGGGTTAACTGTAAGTAGGGGTAACCTGATATATTAACAATTTTATGAAAATTAATATTTTTATTAAATTTATATAATAAAAAAATAAAAATCATAATTTTTTATGCAGAGATGTTGATATTTTTATTCATTTATTGGGATTTAAAATAATAATATAAAAAAATCTTATTTATTTTTAATGTTAAATGCAAGTGTCATTTTAAATTTTAATTATGAAAAGTAATTTATAAAAAATAGATAATATTATTATAAGTTATATTATTAAGATTTACTTCATGAATACTATTTAATAATTATGTTTTATAAAATTTCTTAAAAAATATTAATATATCAAATTACCTTTGTTTATAGTTACCAAATAAGATTTTTTACCCTTGGTAAGCTTTTACTTTACCACTATAATTACCAAACAAAATAAGGATAAATCTCAATTCAAGGGTCACCTGATTAGCCTAAGTTATTAAAAGTATATAGGTAAAAGATATAAAAGGGTAAAATTGGCTGTTGGTTATGTCTTTTATTGTGATTGATTTAAATGTATATGTAATATTTCAAAAGCTGTATTGAATTTGAAAAGCTGCAAGCACACTTTTGTTACTTTTATCTAAAAGGGTAATTATGTTATTTTAAAAATTTTACACTGGCAAGTAAAGTGAATTTAAGTTTAACTTTTAGTTGAGAGGATTTTGTGATATTCTAAATAAAACTAAGAGATTATGAGAAGCTCAGATACTTTTGAGAATTTTCTTTGATAAGAAAGATTAATGAATTATGGCAATTTAGAATTTTTTTAATTAAGTTTAATTTGAGCTATATTTGTTAGTTCTTTAACGTTCAACTTTATAGATATGATAAAATTTTCTCTTTACATTTAGTAATTTACAAAACATATATTAATATATTGTTAAGTTAATATTATAAAGCAAACTTGGATATTTAAAATGTTAATCATATTTATTAATTTTTATAGAAGATGATGGTCCCACTGTTTTAACATGGCAAGTCGGAGACCCCATAGGCATTTGAATTGCCCAATTACCCATTTTTTAGACCTTTTTCTTATGTCAATCCAAGTTCTGAAGATCAAAAGGTAGGGTTTATTTTGGAAGCTAACGATCCTCCTCAGCTCGTTCTCTTGCTCTCTCTTTCCTGAAAACAGACCCCAAATCCCAGGCAAGAAAGCAACAAAGAAGGGCGGGAGAGGATCAAAAGATTCCAACGCTACCTCCTTGCTTCTCCTTCTGCTTCGATCCTTCTTCCAAAATCGTAACTCTCGATGCACCCATCTCCACCTCTATAATCGGATCCAGAAATGGCGGAATTAGGGCAGCAGATGGTCGAATTTTCGACGCTGGTGCGCCGCGCTGCCGAGGAATCCTTCCTGTCCCTCAAAGAACTCGTTGAGAAATCAAAATCTGCCGACCAGTCCGACTCGGAGAAGAAGATCAGCCTCCTCAAATACATTGTCAAGACTCGCCAGCGTATGCTCCGTCTCCATGTCCTCGCCAAGTGGTGCCAGCAGGTTCCTTTCATTTCTTGACTTCACTCTTTCTCTTGTTGACTCAGTTGCTCTGCTTGAATTGATTTGAATCTGAGATTCTCCTCTCAGCTGCAAGTTTTTTTTTTTTTTCTTTTTTTTTGATGCCTACTGTGTAATCTGGACTTTTCAACTGGTGGCCTGCACTGGTCAATGGGTGGATGATGCACTGGAATTTTATGGGGTTGGATTTTTTGTTCTTAATCCTTGTGATTGCTGGACTGTACATTGGCAGTTGAAGAAATTCTGTGGCAATCTTATGGATAAAAAACTCTAAGATTGAACAATTGAAATCTTCCAGTATGGGAACGTCTTGGACATCCTTTGACCACTGTACATGGTGGGGCTTGTTACCACAATTTGATACTGGGTTTATTGATATGGAATTGGGAGCATCAAGAAGTTTACACTTGCTGCAGTGCTGGCAGGACCCTATAATTTGTTTACTAGTATGAGTTTCTATGGAATAAGCTAATGATAGTGGCTGAACAAGGAATTGATGGCAATGACAAATTGAGACGTAAATAGATGCAAACAAGAAAGAAAATGTAAAGCGCTATAAAGTCGTGTCAAATGAGAATGGGATGTAATTGGTGGTCAACCATCTGTTAACTTTTCCACATATTCATAACTAGGAGAGTGGAACTATGAGGTTAAGAATTTTTATTGCCTTATAAACCAATTTTCGTGGTTTTATGTGAAAGTCAGGTGCTTGTTTGTGGGGCATGCTTAATGAGTCTTTTATTTTTATTTTTTTATATGAGTTCCTTTTGCCATGGAGAATGTATATTTTTGGAGGAGGTGAATTATAGAGATCTAACATGAATAGCTGTCAAAGCTGTGCCTAGATGTGCTCCAAGGCTCCCAAGTCTCCCCAATCAAAGAATCACTCTAAGGTCTAAGGCGCATGATTTCTATGAGTTATTGTTGTTATTATTATTATTTTAGATCATAGCATTGTATTTTCTTACTGTTTTTGTCACGAAGACACAAAATATAATAATATATAGATGTAATAGTGCCAAGGTTAGGCTTGTGCTTAGAAATGTACCTTGTGTGTCAGGCTCTATAATCCTTAAAACTACAATGAACCTTGCATCTTGACTTTTATGCTTCCATGATTCTCTATTGATCCATTGATAGAAAGAGATACTAAGAGATGAAGGTTTGAGTAGTAGGCCTAACAAATATAAATTGGAGTGGGATTTGAGAATTTGGGGTGAGAGGGTCCTAGCATGCTCTATTATTGGAAAGGTTGAAGATTTGATGAGGTGGAGTATATTATATGACAAGTAGAAATATTATGGTAACAATCAGGTGTTTTAGAGCATAAATGCATCTAGCAAGGCAATTTACTAGGATTTTGTAATTTGACCATGATGCATTAATGAGAAGTAAGCTTGTTTTGAAAAAAATGGCAAAAGTAGTAGAATGGTTGAAGGAGATATGATGTGGATTTGCACCTTATCTGATGCTAAGCTACAAGGAGAATTGTGGGTGTGGGGGTGGGGGTGGGGGGAGTATTAGGGAGGTGAATGAATGCCATCATTTCTTTCATCATTGTTGAAGAGTCAGAAAATGTTGATTGGGGTTTAGGTCACTTGTCTACCTTCGTATACATATGAATATCTTCTAGCTCTTATGTTTTTTGTCTTAGGAGTTGGGTTTGATATGCTACTGGTTCCTTGAACTAAATAGAAAGAGGAAATAAGCTTTAGAAGTATTCCATTGTGAATGAGCTAGATGATTGAAATATCATTTTTCCTAGACCTTTGGGTGAAGGACCTTTTGCTACAAAATGATGTTGGAGGTTAAAAATGAGAAGGAAACCTAGGGAAAGTTGGCAATAGGAAACATAATGTGGTGATGCCTCATGGAGATGGTGTACCAAAATTTATGTTTTCTTTCTTTTTGGCAGAAGAGAGAACGGTTAGAGGTCCCTTTGTTACTAGGTTATTGAGTGCTAACATGGACAAGCCACGATGGTTTGGAATTATTTATTCTAAAAGATTTACTGTATAGTAGTGGGTGTCAGGGAGGTGAATGAATGCCATCATTTCTTTATCGTTGTTGAAGACTCAAAAAGGTTGATTGTGGTTTAGGTCACTTGTCTACCTTCATATACATGTGAATATCTTCTCCTTCTAAATGCAAGGAAATGGAATATCTTCTAGTTCTTATGTTTTTGTCTTAGGAGTTGGGGCTGATATGCCACTGTTTCCTTAAACTAAATAGAAAGAGGAAATAAGCTTTAGAAGTATTTCATTTTGGATGAGCTAGATGATTGAAATATCATTTTTTCTATACCTTTGGGTGAAGGACCTTTTGCTTAAAAATGATGTTGGAAGTTAAAAATGAGAAGGAAACCTACGGAAAGTTGGCAATAGGAAACATTATGATGGTGATGCCCCATGGAGATGGTGTACTGAAATTCTTGTTTCCTTTATTTTTGGCAGAAGAGAGAGAACGGTTAGAGGTCCCTTTGTTACTAGGTTATTGAGTGATAACATGGCTGGACAAGCCATGATGGTTTGCAATTGTTTCTTCTAAAAGATTTACTGGATACTAGCGGTTACATTATGGACCTAGATCTTTTAAAGAAAAATTGATGGACCTTAGTTAGAGCCTAAATGTCCAATAATCATGGACATGGTCCAAAGGAAGGGGGACTTCCTCTAGTGTAGGAATTCAATGGGAGGAAAAATTGGGAACCTATTAAGACCTTGTTTGGCAGCTGGCTTGGTAGTGGAATTCAGAATTGTGGGATTTAGACATTGCTTCTTTGTAAAAGAATGTAGCACTTGGTGTGACTCAAAATCTATAGAGGGTATTGACCTAGAGGCACAAATATGATTGATAGAGAAGGCCCACCCATTGGTTGGAATCAAGTTAACTTTTAACATATCATTCAACAGCTAAATGGTATCTAAGAAGGTTGGGGAAAAAACCAAAAAGGGAAAATTGACTGTGCCTTTTTCTAAGGAATGCGGCTCTATTGTGGGCCACAAATCCACAAATAGAATTTATGAAATTCTAATAAATTCCAAAAAATGGAGTTAAAATTCAAGGTATTAAGGATACTTCTCTATTGAGTCTTTTTACAATTGGTATAATCAAACAACTGCACCTGTTTTTGTCAACCCAAATATTTGGACCTCCAAAGCTCCGCTGCGGGCCATTATCTTCATTTTGACTGCGGGCGTGGGGCAAATCCTGACTCGAGACAACTTGCGCAAAAAAGGAAGAACCATAGTCAGTATGTGTCCTTTCTACCTTAAAGCTCCTAAAGAGACGAATCACCTCCTTATTCATTGTCCTTTCTCTTTTGCTGTTTGGAATTCTGTATTGGATCAGTTTGGAGTTCTTTGGGTAATGCCTTCTTTGGTGGCTGAGCTATCCTTTGCTTGGGACATTGTTTTGGTCTAATCAAAATGTTCCTTGTTGTGGCACTTGGCTCTCTTTGTCACCGTTTGGAGTATTTGGTAGGATCGTAACAATTAGGTGCTTAAGGATTCGACACCCAGTCAATTTCCAGACTTGTTCTTGCTAAGTGCGCCTCATGGGCTACTTCTGTCCAGGAATTCAGTAATACCTTTATGACCGACATCTTACGAGCCTGGAAGGAATGCGTTGACCTTGCATAAGTTCTTTTCTTGCTTTTGTATCCAGGTTTAGGTCTTTTTCGTGGATGTTTTGGGTTTTCGGGATCTTTGTTTTTTCTCTGTCTTGTGCTCTTTTTGTATCTGCACCTTTGGTGCCTCTTTTCTATTAATATATAAACCATTTCAAAATAAAAATAAAAATTCCAGGTATTAATTTAGGTCTACAAATTCCTATTCTAAATTCACAAAATTAATATAATTGGTATAACTCCATTTCCAATAAAAAGGTACTAGGAAACAACCTTAACACCAAGGAGTCTGTTTATAGAAAATCCTTTTTATTTGGAGATCCCAATTTCAAAATGATACTAGATGAAAGAAATGCAAGGATATAGAAAATGTATACTAGAATTTGGATGGTGAAGGTTACGAAGATGATGGCAATATGGGGAAAGACAAAGGGCTTTATGATGGTTTGTAAGAAGAAACTTGATAGAATTGGAGGTTCTTCCAAAGGGGTGCCATCACATTCGTTGTTGTAGTTACCGTTATTCCTCAAAGCAATGACATGGTATTTATGTACATTCCAACATTGGATTAGAGGGTGATGGAATCTTGCTAGCCATGTTTGGTTATAGTTATTAAGGTTTGTCATGTGCAAATTTATGAGTTGGATATGGTGGAAGGAATTTTGAGATAGATAACGATGTTGACTGAATAGCTAGATTTTTGTTTCCTCATTTTCAATAATTATAAAATGAGAAGTTGAAGGTTACATTACTAGAAGATTGAACAAGTGATTAGGATGGTTGGTCAATCTTGTGTGCTCTCTAAGTAGGGAGACACCCAATAGACGCTTGACAGTTATCCATTTTCAAAATGGGAAAAAGGGATTGAGTAGGGAGGCTATCCAATTCATAATAGTAGTGGGTGATGAAAAGGGACAATTGTCAAGCGTCTATTAGGTGCCTTATTATTTAGGGGGACATTAGGTGCCTTGGGGACATTAGGTGCTATCTATATTTTTTTAGAAGGGAGCTAAGTTTTATTGGTACAGGTGCGTATGTTAGAACTTGATCAGCGTACTTGGTATTGGATGTGCCCAATCTCAAAATATAAGATTATCAGGTTTGGCATTATATTTGAATAAAGTGATATATATAGATAGGTAGATAGATTCATTTTCATTTTTTTTAACAACATAAACAAGAATTGCTTATATTAAATGAGATAAGAATAGTACAAAAAGAAGATGACAAGAGATGTACTGGCCCCATAGTAGTGTCCAAAATGAAACAAATTCACACAACTAAGTACATGCAAAAGATACCCCAATAACTCCATACACCCAAGAAAGAACACACCCAAAATATACTAGTCTATCATGAGCTCCACTGTGGGCCTGAGTTTTTTGCACTCCAACCTTGGCCAAGAAATCCGCGATGTGATTCACTGACTGAGCTACATGCGAAAACAAGAGCGTTTACCCGCAATAAATCTCCTAATATCTCTAGCAATGTTCACCAATTTCCAAGGGGGACTATTCCTATTGCTAGTTCAGGCAATAGCATTAGTCGAGTCACTCTCGATAATGAGGTTGCCATTCCCATAGATTGACAAAAAACAATAACTTTCCTAATTGCAAGAAACTCATCCTCATTAGACTCCATAATTCCCGTGGATTCAGAAAAGATCCTAAGCATCCTACCTCCATTATCATGCACTACCTCTGCTATTCTTGCCTGTCCAGGCTTACCTATTGATGCACCATCTATACTAAATTTAAAAAAACCTAGGTCCGGCTTTCTCCATGCTACTAAGGGCTTCCTACAACTTCTAGCACCTCTTGTGCACCATCCCATGACAAATAGAAATCTTACAGAGAGCAACCCACAAACTCTTTACAAAGGGATAACCAACCCAGAGGGCTCCACTTTACCCTTTCTATGCTTCTTGATTTTCCTTCAAAGACCCTTCTATTTCTTTCCATCAAAACTGACCATACGATTGTTGTTTGGATTAGTTTCCATGCTATCCCCTTCTCCCCCCAAAATGGACCCTTGGCCCACCCCGCTACCTCCTCTCCCACTCTCCCATTTAGGACCCATGCGCACCCCATTAACTGAAGGAATGATCGCCAAATTCCTCCTGTAAATCCATACTTGCACATCAAGTGATCCACATATTCCTCATCTTCTCTGCAAAGTACACACATGCACATCTCCGAAGAGCCATTGAGTAGGAGACCCCTACTCCTCAGATTGCATTTGACTGAAATTTTACCTCTAAGGCCGCCCACATGAAGACTTGGGTTCTAGGAGGAATTTTGTCTTTCCAGGCCAATGTACAAGGTGGAGGGTTGGTTTGGTTGCAAGAATATACCTCTCTAAGAATGGATCTAACCGATAACATCCTAGAAAGGTCTTTCGTCCATATTCACTTATCCTCTTCCTCCAGACAAATCTGTGATTATGTTAGGAGTCTCTTTAATGACTACACTTGGGCCTCCTCAAAATCCCGTAAACCCCTCCTAAAATAAAAAGACCAACTAGGCTTCCCATTAATCTCCATATAATAGTCCTCAATCAATGCATCCTTGTTCGAAGCTGCTCAAAAAAGTCTAGGGAATGCATCACTAAGGGTACTTTCCCCTAACCAACAACCTTGTTACCCTTTTCCCACCAGGAGATACAGACCAACCTTAAAAGTTTCCCCTACCCTATCCTCTCCGTTTCTGAGTGCACACATGACCTTTACCACCGATGACCCCTCTCTTCCTCCCTAATGCCCAATCTCCGTCGTCCCAAACCTTCCACTCCATACCTAGCTACCAATACCTTTCTCCACAATGCTTCCCTATCCACTGCAAATAGCCAAGACCACTTATACAACAAAGTATGATTTCTATCTCTAACTCAAAATTCCCAAGCCCCCGTTTTTCTTCAGGTTTGTGACCTCATCCCATCTCACTAGATGTATATGCCTCTTCTCTCCATTTCCTTCCCAAAGAAAGTAATGTAGGACATGCATAACTTACATGGAGTTTTACTATTTTCGTTGTTTACTATTTTATTTTTGGAGTCCTTGTAAGAAAGCCAGGCCGATGGCTTTCCTGGTTGGTTTTGGAGTCTAAGATAAGATTAGAAACTGTTATTTTTGTTTTAGAATAAGTTGGAAGTTTCCTAGTTTGTTAATCCTCTTCTATTTTTATTTCTTTGTTTTCTTATAAATACCATGGTTGTAAGCAGATGGACATCCCTCATACGAATTTATGAATTGAATTAGAATTATTCCGAGGTATTTTACCTTTTAGCCCTATTTTCCTTTTCTGCCTAAGTTGCAGACTAGTCTTCTTCTTCCTGCCATGTTGCAGGCACTGCTCCCGCATCAATTGGTTCAGAGCCAAGGTTCTCTGTATCTTTGTTATACAGAGACGTTCCTATCCTATTCGGATACAGGACCCTGCATTATCAGGGAAGATCATGGTCTCGATTTATTAAAAAAAGAAAAAAAAGAGCCTTTTTTTTTTTTTGAAGAACCTGTGCCTTGCTACATCATCTTCAACTGTCCTCCTTCCCCTCCTCCTCCAGCTTCCGCCTCTGCTTCACTCGTCTCGCCGCTACTGCTAACCGACCTTCCCCTTCATTCGTTGCAACCAGTTCACCTCATCTTGCTGCATCTTCAAACTCAGGTACAGGCAACCTTCCATCTTCTTCCCCTTCGATTCTTCTCTTTTCCATCTTCTAAGCTTTCGCCGCCTAACCCCCATCCCTATCCCCATCCACCTCCCTTTGCAAAATACAATAAAATTTTCACAACGAAACACCCAGATTCCACCTCTTTCCCCTGCAACCTTCTCTTCATCTTCGCCCCTCTTTCTACACCCTTTCTCTGCAGCCAACCACAAATCCAACTCCAAGCTTCCATCTTTCCCGAGACCCCATACAAAAAAACTCATCTTCCCATGTCCTTTCCACCAAGCCTATTCCACTAGCCTTTAAGTGACCCAATACTCCCACCTACCACCTTTCTTTCATCTTTAAACAAACCCATTCACAAACCACGAGACCAATGTTGTCAAACTCGACTCGGATCGCGAATCGATCTAGGGGTGTGACTCGTTAATCGCAAATCGTAAATCGTAGTCTCGTAAGAGTATTAACATTTTTGACTTTTTTGGCTATAATTATTATTTATACTACAATTACATATAAAATGACATAGAATAAGAATATAATAAAATTACTAACATTCAAATCATCATAATTCATAAAATTGTATTATCCAAAATTACAAACCATCTGAATTCTAAAGAATATCATTCTCATCAATGTCATCTAAAACATCTAAGTAAGATGAAGGTTCAGTGTCTCCTTCATCTGCTACATCCCCATCGTTAATTTCTTCAACGCTTTCTTCCTCTCCTGCAACACCTTCGTCTCTTTCAATGCTCTTTCGCTTTCTCGAATAAACCCCTGTTAATTACAAAATTCAAATATTTTATAAATTGTGCCTTCTAAATTTTAAATATAATATAATAATCTTCTAGATTTTAAAATGCTTACTCGTTTTTTTTTTAAGATTAGTCTCTTCTTCATTAAACATCTCGTCCGCATTCAACCAAGAATTGTCTTGTGGAAGAGCTGGATCTTCCTTTTCCGTGATCCATTCATCGTCAGATTCCACATCCGATAAGCAAATAGGATCATAGTCTTGCTTTGAACTTCTTAATGTCTGTCTCACTTGTAGTTGTAAATTGTATTTTACATATACAAGGGCATTCATCCTCTTTGCCTCTAGCCTATTTCTCCTCTTCGTATGAATCTATAAAAGAAAACATAAAACATTTATAACTTCACTTCTTATATATTAAGAAATTGCATGAATATATTTAAAGTTAAAAATAAAACATACTTGTTCAAACACACTCCAATTTCGCTCACACCCTGTTGCGCTGCAAGTTAAACTCAATCCTTATTGCAACACGTTGCAATTCTTTAGTATCCTCTCCATAATCTTCCCACCAAATGGCTATAAAACATGAGATAATAAATTAAAAAAATTAAATTGAAAGTTTAGATACTAAATAAGTAAATATTAAATACCTGGCTGTTTTCTTTTCCTTGTTAATTTGGCCATGTTATCCCCAAAGAATCCTCTTTCAGTTCTGAATGCAAGCAATTGCTCATCGATTTTAATCCTGTCATCTATGTCTATGGCCAACTTATCAAGACATGTATACAACCCTCTTTTAATTTCAGCATCGGGACAAAATGATTCTTCGTAGTGGAAAGAAGGATTCAGATAATATGCAGCGGCATGCAATGGATGGTGGAGTTGATCATTCCAACGAGCATCTATCAACTTCCAATATGGCATGTATTTCTTTTCATTTTTGTTCAATCTTTTTGCAATTTTCTCCTTTGCTTGATCCATGCCCTCATATATGTATCCCATTGCCGGTTTGTCCTCTCCATCAACTAACCGAAGCAATTTTACAATTGGCATTCCAACCTTCGTACAAAATTGAACACGTTTCCAAAACTTACTATAAAAAATTAGATCATTCACTTTTTTCCCCTCTTTAGTCTTGGACAACGGCATTCTATCCCATTCGTCCGAACTAAACATTTTTCTTAAACCAACTCTACATCTCAGTATGCTTTTCAATGTAAGGTAGCATGTTGCAAATCTCGTTATTGCCGGCCTAACTAACTCACGATTGTTCGTGAATTTTCTCATTAAGTTTAGCAAAACACCATGGTTATAAATGAATTTGGCAATTGCTTTTGCATCAGCAATAGTAGATGACTCCAATTTCCTTTTCCCTATATCTTCCAGCATGAGATCAAGGCAATGTGCTGCACATGGAGTCCAAAATAAACTTTTCCTTCTCGCCATCAAGATTTTTCCAGCCTTTACATATGGTGCTGCGTTATCAGTAACAATTTGCACCACATTCTCCACACCTACCTCTTCTACGACCGATCTATAAGGTCGGCCAAGTTCTCTCCATTTTTGCAGATCGAAGATGTGTCAACACTTTTCAGAAAAACACTCCCCATTGGACTATTTACAAGAAAATTAGTAATGGACCGATTCTTTCCATCAGTCCAACCATCTGTCATTATTGTGCACCCTTTTTTGGTCCATTCTCTCCTATGTTTTTCCAACATTTTCTCCACATCTTCAACTTCACTTTTGAGTAAAGTATTTCTCATTTCATGATATGATGGAGTTTTCAACCCAATTCCATATCTTGCAATTAATTCACACATGGGTTGGAAAAATGGACTCTTCACCAAATTGAAAGGGAGTGCATTTGAATAGAAAAAACGAGCAATACCTTTGCAAACTGTAATTCTGTCTTCTTTTTTCCAGACTCTGTTAAGAGTTGCTTGTTTCTTATCATCCTCCACATTAATAAATTTTTCCATCGGTCCCTTCCCTTTTGGGTCTTGATCATCAAAATAATAATCAGGTCCCCCAGCCTGCATTTGTGCATCCTTTTTTCTTCTTTTTGTGTCCAAATTGTTCCCCATCAATTCAAGGCATTTTTGAGTCACCGACTCGGGACATTTAGGACATGCCGCTACGCCTTTTTTTGTTTTTCTTAGATGGTGTTTCATTCGATAAATACCACCACTCATTTTTTTTTTACAATAGTTGCATTGTACATGCACATGATCGCCCGGTTCCAATCTAGTGCAAAACTGCCATGCTTCATCTTGTCCCTCATTTCCAGTGCCTCGAACCATTTTAACAATCTTTACAAATTTCCATGAAACATCCATTTATCATCCACAAAAAGAAAAAAAGACAAAAAAATATTAATCATTCAGTACTGTATTCTAATCTAGCATTGAGGTAATGTAATTGAAAAATAATTATATGAAATTTACGTAATGGAAAGTATTGATGTTTTGGCTGTTTCAGCCTTCTGTTCCGAAAAATACAGCATGAAGCCATGAATGAGGAACATGCATATAGGTTATTATTTCCCAGAACTTAAATTTGTAATGAGAAGAGAGTAAAGATGGTACAGGGCTTATGAGGTCTAAGTCTTACAAAAATTTCAAACAGTTTCATGATTTAGTATGTTAGTTATTAATCTAATGATTTAAAATAACTGATTTAGTTTAATAAAATATATTTTAAAATATAGTAAAAAATACTATATTCAATAAAATATTTTTATTGTCAATATAATATTATAATCAATTAATAATTGAGTACTATCAGTTCTATTTATTTAAATAAATATATAAATATTTTTCAATTAAAACTTATTTTTATAGTCAATATAATATTATAGTCAATTAATAATTAAGCACTATCAGTTCTATTTATTTAAATAAATATATAAATATTTTTCAATTAAAACTTATTTTTATAGTCAATATAATATTATAATCAATTAATAATTAAGCACTATCAGTTCTATTTATTTAAATAAATATATAAATATTTTTCAATTAAAACTTATTTTTATAGTCAATATAATATTATAATCAATTAATAATTAAGCACTATCAGTTCTATTTATTTAAGTAAATATATAAATATTTTTCAATTAAAACTTATTTTTATAGTCAATATAATATTATAATCAATTAATAATTAAGCACTATCAGTTCTATTTATTTAAATAAATATATAAATATTTTTCAATTAAAACTTATTTTTATAGTCAATATAATAAAAACAATTAATTTATTTTGATAAGATGCTATTGGCTTGATCAACTATGGTCTGTTAAATTAAACATTTTATTAAAATCATTAGTCATACGACTGTATCTTATACTGGTGTGAGGATTGTCACCGTAAACAAAAAGAAAACACACCCACTTCATCCTCGATGTCCTCGCACGAGGACCTTCTCACCTACCTTTAAAATTCTAAATATCTTCCCCTCTGGTTTCGAAACAACAAAACGATGAAAAGGGGAGAAGTAGGTAGCCGAGAAGAAGAAAGCCCAGAAGAAGACGATGGCGAAACCAGAGAGGAGAAAGCGAAACCAGTGGATGGCGAAACCAGAGAGAAAGCCGAGAAGAGGAATGCAAAAACCAGAGGAATGTGAAAACCAGAGAGGAAACCGAGAAGAGGAAAAGAAGAAAAGAGAGAAGCATACCTCGAACCCGAAGTCTCGAACTGTTGAAGGCTTGAAGGACTTCCAGAGAGAGTAGACACCATGGCTTGAAGGAGACACCACGGCTTGAAGGAGAAGCAATGGAGGAAAAGGGTTTTTTTGTTTGCTTGAAAGAAACAGTAAGAGGGCTAGGTATTTATCAATCGTTTTTAGACTTTAATAGGCAATCAAATACTTTCGATCTTCTATGCCATGCACGTCTTTTCCTATTCCCCTAATTTCCCTCTCTTTTTTCCCCCTTTTTTTGCTAATTTTCCCTTTTCTTCCTTTTTCTTCGACATCGCACGATGGTGCGATTGAAGAGTTCGGAATCGCACGATCCGCGATTTCCGAAAAAATCGGCCGATTGATACCACTTTTCGAGTTGATCAGTGAGTTGACTCGATTGACCATCCGAGTCGAGTCGACTCGTCCGAGTTGCCTCGCAACTTGGACGATTTTGACAACACTGCGCGAGACAACAAAACCTTTGCCATCTTTTTCCTCTCTCTTCTTTTAATGCCCAATGCCCTCAAAAGCATCAATTTCTCTTTACATCACTACCCTTCAACTTCCTTCTATACCCACTTATACAATTTTCCCACCTTTTCCTAGTTCCCCTTCTCTTCTTACTAATTACCCATTCTATCCTATTCCTCTTTTGACCAAAGTCATACCTTAAACTGTGGGACCATCCATCTTTGCCCAGGTTTGACTTGAGTTGCCCAGTGGACCCGATTTGACTGTTTGACCAGCTATGTGGCCTCTTTGACCGAACCTCTCCATGCCTTTCCAGCCCTCGATCCGCTCCAACTGTCATGTCCTTGGACTTTGTGACACCTCGATCTGATTACCCACATCACATTTACCCGATAGCATCCAACAACAATGGTGATCAATTTCTCGGCCAAATTGGGTTCAACGAATTTAAATCTGAAATTCTCTCTGAATTGCAATATGAATTTCAAGAATTTAGAGAACTTTTGCTTGGCAGAAAAACTAGAGCCCCGACGAAGGTGCACAAAAACTCAAAGTGCGTGCATACTTCCTCGAGATGCGTGCCAACTCCTCCAGTGTCACCATTGGAGTTTAAGCCTACTCCTCCGGACGTTGTCATCCCACCGACGATGCCCGTGCTGACGATAGAGCCAGTTGTGTTGCCGGCGCTATTGTCGATCCCCCACCACCCCCCCTACCTACACCTCCCCCTTCCCCACCACCACTGCAAATTACCGACCCATCTCCATTACTCAAACCTGACCCCATTACGGATACCAAGAATTCATCTATGATTATTCGTCCATTATCCTGCTCCCCTCCTTGGTGCCTCGTCTGACAACCCTAAGGATTGTGCGATCACTCCAGTGCCTTATGAAGACCCCTTCGCGTTCAGCTTGTTTCACCCATGCTTGAGCCCGTTTACGGTCCTTGGTTTCTTCATCCCCCAGGAAGAAAGCTCTCATCATCCATGCATTGAAGATTGTGCAATTAAAAGCTTCATCTTCTGCATTTTCGGACTTGGTCTTCATCTCTGTTTGGTCCCGTGTGCTTTTGCCTGATTTCAACTAGAGGATGAGTTTTTTTCAAGATCGATGGACTGATGTAGGACACGCACAACTTACATGGAGTTTTACTATTTTCATAGTCTACTGTTTTTATTTTCGGAGTCCTTGTAAGAAAGCTAGGTCGTGGCTTTCCTGGTTGGTTTTAGAGTCTAAGATAAGATTAGAAGCTGTTATTTTCGTTTTAGAATAATTAGGAAGTTTCCTAGTTTGTTTAGGATTTCTCTTCTATTTTTATTTCTTTGTTTTCTTATAAATACCATAGTTTGTAAGCAGAGGGACATCCCTCGTATGAATTTATAAATTGAATCAGGATTATTCCAAGGTATTTTACCTTTTATCTCTATTTTCCCTTTCTGCCTAAGTTGCAGACTATTCTTCTTCTTTCATGCCTCGTTGCAGGCATTGCTCCCTCATCAGAAAGTCTCTTTGAATCTTCTCCAATCTCCTAGCTACACCCATGAGAATCTTAAAGAGGGACATGAAGTGGGAATCTCAAAAGAGGGACATGAAATAAGATTCATTTTCAGTTGAAATGTGATGTTACAACTAACATAATGAAAACCCCAAGTGGTTGGCCTAGTGGTTGAGACACAAGACTTCAGGATTGAGGTCTTGGGTTCAATCCCTGGTAACTCCAATGAAGGGCCACTCTCCGTGGGATATGTACATCCGGCATTTATGTGTAGGGAGGCGTGCACATGCCTCGAAGGGCTAGTTGGGTAACACACCTGGACACCTTCGGTCATCCAAAAAAAAAAAAAAGCCTAACATAATCAAAAGTAGTGTACAAAATTCACTATAATAAATTTTTTGATATTTTAGTTGAAAAAAAATGTTCCAACTCCTATACACTATTGTGGGGTTATTACTGTGCACACCCCTATATTTGGGACCAACTTTTGATGATGGTAGTGGTTTATTGGAAATATCCATGCTTGAACTTGGAGCCTTACAAAAATTCACCTTGATTTGATCAATCAAGCAATTATTTTAAAGGGCACAGATGTAAGAGATTTAAAAATAATTTAAAGTGATCCAAAATTTGTGTGTGCAAGATAATAGCTTGGTTAATTCAATTAAGGCATTCTTTTGGAGGCCCCAAGCATAGACACCTCCAATGGGTCTACCACCATTATCCAAAGTGGGCCCCAATTGGGGGTGCACTGCTAGGAGAATCTGCGAAACATTTGACATAAAGATGTGTTTGACATGGGTATGTTGCAATTTAAAAAGTTGTATGCAATATATATTTTATTGATTAATCCTGAAAATATATTGCCACCTTTACAATGACCTGAAATGAGTCTAATCGTTTAGAGAGTCAGCTGAATGGGAATTCAGAGTATATGTATTAGTCTGTGGTTGTCCATGAGAAGCATAGAGAATTCCTTCTTCTGGTGGGCCCCACATGGGGGTTTGGTACTAGAAGAATCAATGGTGAATCTGCGAATAATTTGACACACAGATGTATTTGATATGGGTATGTTGCAAATTAATCCTTGCAGCATATTGCTACCAATGAAGGTACAATGACCTGAAATGTGTCAACATTTAGATATTAGCTGAATTAGCATTTAGAGTAAATGTATTAATCTGTGGTCGTCCATGAGAAGCACAGAGAATGCCTTCTTGTGCTGAGCCCTTTGTGTGTATCATAGAATTTGTTGGACGTAAACAAGAAATCATAATTTGTAAGCCAGGATCAGGGCCAGGACTTGGACAATTAGTGGGTTGAATCAACTAGGTGACTTGGCTGGTCAATTAATTAAATTTAAATATTTTAAATAATATTTTAATAGGATAAAAATGTATTAACAAGGTGAGCAACACAACTGCAGGCTCCATTTTTTAAAACTACTTGGAGAACAGAATCAGTAACTGAATGTTACTTTTCTTACGACTGTTTCGAAGATCTTAGACAGCATATGTGTGAAAACAAGAAATATCAATACATAAGACAGAAGGTTTCTAGCATCGATTTGTGACAAGCTTTGATTGTCACTTTTTGTTCCTCACTTACATACTATTATTTTTTGGTTCCCTTGTTCAGCCAGCAAAATATTTTCCATAGTGCTAGGTAAAAGTGAAGGAACATCGACTGGATTATGGAGAAACCAAATTGCCATTCTGTACTGAAGGGTTTTTTTATTGATATTCTGAACTTAGAATTTTGTGATAATTTAGAAGTTTCTATTTTTCTTAAAAATAAAAATTTGTCCCCCAAAATGGTATAACATCCATGGACCACATGTTGTCCCCTCATTTGGATTGTCACATTTATGTCCTTTCTGTGAGGAAGAATATCCCACAAAGGTGTTTTTAATGGAGATATCAAATGATTATTCTCTTGAGGATCCATATTGTGAATGAAACGGACACATCAATACATTTACATTGACGATTGGACATGTAATAATAATAATAATAATAAATGATTGGACACTTAATAACTTATCTTGAAATTGAAATGCTTATAGGAATTATCATGAGAATGGTTTATCAAGTTAACATATACCTATTATGAAACCTGGCTGGACGGCTTTTGGTTCTCACATTTATCTAGGAGTGCTCAAGTGACTTCAATGATGAATTCCATTCACACCAACTATGTTTGTTTTTCTATTTCAAACTATTTCAAAATTTTCTATTTGAAGGAAAAAAGACTTGTTTTATGCTTTCACTGAGATCAACGTATTTTGTTAAGTGGTTTTAGGAGACCATTTCAGGATCTATGCATCAAAAACTCTAGAGAGAGAAAATCTGCACCATCGTAAGCTTGATTATGTTCTTTAAACTGTGTAGAAACCTATCTATAGAAGTTCTTGAAATGTTTGAAGCTTGTCTTCTTTCCCATGAGGTATATTGATGTCATATAACGGCACCATCAATGAATATATTTAATAAATCTAATTGGTCTAGTAATGGGAGCAATGGGCACATTAGAATTGATCAATTGAGAAAAAGTATCTCATGCATATAAGTTCACAAGTTATACATTTAAATTTACTGACATTTCTAACATGGAAAGATGATGAAGATTCTGAAAGTCACTTGACGGGTGGCAAGGATGAAAATGCGACTTTGACCCCTTCAATCGACGTGGTATTCCTTTTATCACACACTACGACGTCAACTTGTCTATATTTGGCTCATTCTGCTCCCATCCTACCGGTTGTGTCAATATTTGATTTTCCATTTGTTTCCACAATTGCCCCAAAATATCTAATTTTATCATGTGTCATTCTTAGCTATTTCTAAATTTAACTGGTTCATCCTCCCTACTCTCTATTTCACTAAAGTTACAGTATGTCTTTCATCTTTGTTCTTCTAAGTTTTTAACCATTCACCTCCAAAGCTTTCCTCCACCATTCCAATTTACTATGTAATTGATTTCTATCTTACCAATTAGTATTATGTCATTTGCAAATAACATACTTCATGAAACTTTATCGTGGATTTCTGATATTAAGTTGTCCATAACTAAAAATACAGTCTCAAAGCAAATCCTTGGTGAAGTTGAACTCTGACTATGACTCCATCATCTCTCATTCACCATTTGTAGGCCAGTTATTGCTCCTTTGTACATATTGGTTTGATCTTAACATATTTGTGAGGGATGCATCTTTCTTCGATGTTTGTCAATTTAATTATCTTGGCACCTTTATCATAGACAGTTTCTAGGGGCAATACAAGTCATATATAAATTTTTTTGTTCTTAATCTTCTCCATTAGTTGTCTCAATATGAAAATGACTGATCTTGTTGATCTACCCTGTGGAAAACGTAAAACTCAAAACTGGTAGAAGCCCTAAATGACTAAATCATGAAATAAGGAACTAAAATTTTCTCTAAAATTTCTTAGTGTGTTAGGATGTCTTCTCATGCTCACGAGGTGATTTTTCTTTCGCCTGTTTTTTTTTTTTTTTTCATTCATTCTTTTTTGAAATGGAACTTGTGGTTACTTGCTGATTTTTAAGTGATTGGAGAGTTCACATCACTTCAAAGTTCATAAGCATTTGATACCAGTTTCAGATCAAGCTATGAGTTTATAAGCTGTTGGTACATGATTTCACAATGGTCAAACTTAAAGGTAGCCAAGCTGGGGCATCCTGAATCCTAAATCCTTACTGTTTCTGCTAACTAGTTTGAGTCCAATCAAGTTGACATGATGAGTTCTGAATTAGGCTGGAAGTTTTGCATTTTGGCTGTATGACATCAGAGTCTTTGAACTTAATTATGGGCACTTGACCACTCCAGAACTCAAGCTGCATTTTGTTTTACTCTATTATGGTTATCCTGCTTTCTATTTCTTTGGTTACCGAGCTCTACATATTTCTTGAAAAGCAGAAAGTTCATTAAACATTAAAGGACAGAACTTATGTAAAGAGTACTTTCACCACTCTGGAAGTGATTATCATTTTAGGTATTAAATGCCGTTGATTTTTGTTTTACTTTACTTACATGATTTGAACTTTTGATAGTAACTGTTGAAATCTGATTTACAGGTTCCATTGGTACAATATTGTCAGCAACTTGCAGCAACTCTTTCAAGCCATGATACATGTTTCACCCAAACTGCGGATTCTTTATTTTTCATGCATGAGGGACTGCAGCAAGCCCGAGCTCCCATATATGATGTTCCATCTGCTATTGAAGTTCTCCTTACAGGAACTTATCAGCGTTTGCCAAAATGTATTGAAGAGGTGGGGACACAAAGCACACTTACTGAAGAGGAACAGAATCCAGCTTTAAAGAAGCTAGACACTCTTCTTCGATCTAAACTACTTGATATTTCACTTCCCAAAGAAATTTCCAAAGTTACTGTGTCTGATGGCACTGCTCTCATTCGTGTTGATGGGGAATTCCAGGTTCTTCTTACCCTGGGATACCGAGGCCATCTATCAATGTGGAGGATTTTACATATGGAGTTGATTGTGGGTGAGAGAAGTGGGCCTGTGAAACTTGAAGAAATGCGAAGACATGCTCTTGGAGATGATCTGGAGCGCAGAATGGCTGTATCTGAAAATCCATTTATGGTTTTATATTCTATTCTCCATGAACTATGTGTTGCTCTTATTATGGATACTGTCCTAAGGCAAGTTCAATCTCTGAGACAAGGCAGATGGAAGGATTCTATTCGGTTTGAACTGATATCTGAGAGCAATACAGGACAGGGAGGGAATGCTGGTTCTTTGCCGTTGAATCAAGATGGGGACTCCGATTCAGCTGGCCTGAGAACCCCTGGTCTGAAAATTATGTACTGGTTAGATTTTGACAGAATGAGTGGTCCTGATTCTGCTTCATCTCCATTTATCAAAATTGAGCCTGGACATGATCTCCGAATAAAGTGTCTCCACAGTGCATTTGTTATTGACCCACTCACTGGCAAGGAGGCTGAGTTTTCTCTGGATCAGAGTTGCATTGATGTTGAGAAATTGCTGCTGAGAGCTATTGCATGCTACAAACACACTCGTTTGCTTGAAGTACAGAGGGAGCTTAGTAAAAATGGTCAAATTTCCCAGGCTCCAGGTGATGTTGTTCTGAAATGCCATGGAGATGAATCTGATGCAGACTTCAGAAAGGTTGGTTGGATTTTAAGCAGAGATCATTTCATGAGATTCACATTTAGATATAGATTTTACTTGAACCTTGATTTTGCTTACTGTCTATTTTTAAAGTGGTTGTTTTAGTTTTGTAAATGATCAATTAACCTAACGAGAGAGTAAAGAATGAAGAGAGGGAGAATGCGAGAAACCAACCAAGAGATAACCGAGATGGAGAGAGAGACATCACTAACGTGTTTCAGGGTGAAGAAGACAGGCAGAACCAAGGCGGGGAGCGAGGGGGAAGGCGAAGGAGGATGGCAAGTGGTGATGGCAAAGAAGAGCTGGGGAAGGGCACTGATCACCTTGTTCGTGGCCAACATGCTGGACCCAACGACTCGGAATTGGCTGCGGGGCTATTTCCTCCAGTGGGGAGTTGATGTAGGCCAAACTGTGCTTTGATATTTTAGACTTGGGGTTTTAGGCCGAATCACGGATTTCAGTGAAGAAACCCAAAATGTCGTTCCCGGGCTCAAGTACGGTCTGAACGCAGTGAACTGTTCCTAGGTTAAGTACGATCTAACGTGGAGAGCTTTCTAGTGAATTACTTTGGCTGTGGAATTAAATTCAACTCATAAACAAAATAAATTCAAGAGGAAAATAAAACTCTCCAATATGGGAAAAGCCTCAAGCTTTTGGATAAATTTCTCAATAGTTGGTGTCCAATCACCGAATACAACTCCCTTTAAATAAAGAGAGAAAAACAGTGGAGTCTTAATTCCTAATTGCCCCCTCTTTAAATAAAGAAAAACGGTCTACCTCTTTAAATAAAGAAAAACGGTCGATTCTTAATGCCTAATTACCCCGGTCGACTTTAATTTCGTAACCTCCGAAAACAATTAATTTCGAAACTTATAACATAACCTCCTAAATAAAGCGGTTACGCCAACTTGGACTTCAAGCATTTTGGGCTTGGCTTGCTTTGGACTTGGACTGGCCCAAATTGCTCACACACCCGCCGGGATCGAAAATAAAATTTTGTTCGCACCACGGATGCTTGCATCAGAAGTTGTTAAAGATACATTCATAGCCAAGAAGAAGGATGCTTCGGGTAGAGTGTTTGGCTTTGTTAAGATGGATGGCGGAGTCCAAGTAGAATGAACAATTAAGTGGCTCAACGGCACCATCTTGGAAGGTAGGAGAGTTCAAGTTAATCTTGCCCACTTCTAGAGGAAAGGACACATTCCTCCAACTCTAAGTACGAGCACAAAAGTTGGCAAAAAATTGCATCAATTGAAAAGAAATAGCAACATGGGCACAAATTGAAGAAGAGTACCATGGTCGTAAATGGGTGGACGTGGCGAGAGTGCTTCCTAGGAACGATGACTCTCGCCCACAGATTGATGAAAGGAAGTTGCAATCTGACAACTGGGTTATCGAACTAATGACAGGCCCGAGGGAGCAGAAATCAATAGGAGATTGGCTTTCCAAAGCGGTTGTAATGTCCACTATTGGCAATTTCTCCCATGTGGAATTACATCAGCTTCTAGAATGGAACTACTTCTCTGAAGTTTGAATATCCATGTTGGGAGAGGGGTGCTACTTGGTGGCTTTGAAGGAAGAATCAGATATCAAGGAACTGGTAAAATTTGATCTGAAGCTTAGGGGAATGTGAATCTTGGGGAGATGGAGTTAGACCTGGTTCAGACACCAAAATGGCTTGGATTCTGTGCTTTGGTTTCCCTCTTCAAGGATGGACCGAGAATTTGATCCATGCCTTCATCAACAGGTTAGGAATCTGGGGAGGTGATTGAGTCGAACTTGAATAGGACTGCTCATCCCTTAATCTTCTGTTGGAGATTGGAATCTAAGAACAATTTCCACCCATGGTTACCCTCCATCTCAATGGCGAAACTTTTATGATATTGTTGCGAGAGACAACGTAACACATGGCTCTTCAAGAAGGCAAGTTGGTGCCGGAATCGTAGTCGAAGAATCCTCTTCCTTTGTCGGAGATGGAGAAGACCCAGCTATCACTGGTACCGCCACGCGTCAAGCATGCTTCTGGGTCAGAAGCTTCGAGAACACAACTATCATCGCTTTTGCCTTGTGGCGAGCATGCTCCAGGGTCAGAAGAATCGACCATTGGGAAGGAGAGGGAGTCCCGAGGAAAAGAAGCAAGGTTGGCAGAATGGGAGACAGCCAAGGAAGAGAAGAACGAAGAAAGGCACACAATTGGCTGCCAGTCTGGCGACCAATGGGAGGGTGGGATTCAAATTCCCTTTCACTGGGAGACAGAAGGTTTGCAGAGGTCTTTGCTTTTGGAAGCTGGGAATCGAGAATGGGTTTTATCCCTTTTAAGTCACCCAGGCCACCCCGTTGGGTTTGGACCATTATTTAAGCCCAATCGAATCGCATCTAGTCCAATCCAAAAGACTAACCTAGGTCCAAATTAGAATGTTGGCTCAGCTCATCCAGTCTGAAGCCTAGACTCAGACCATGGATCAAATCTAGCTCAGGAAGTAGGCCCAGTCCAAAAAAAAAAATTAAATCCAAATCAAGTCAAAAGCCAGAGGCCCAACAGAAATGAACCTGTTAAACAAAAGATTACCTTCCAATGTAGGAATGGAAACAGAAAGGGTGAACGCAAATGCCTTGGGCAATTCCAACCTAGAAGAAGGAGAAATTCGTGATAGGAAAATCACCAGATGGGCCTCTGAGGAAGAGGACAACCACCATATGGGTGACAGTGGAATGATCCTCCCTGTGAACATGGTAGAAGATGGTCCCACACTTCGGAGACTGTTTGGTGAAATGTCAATGCAGGAGGAGGAAGACATGGTCGTCCCAATCCATGATCCAGCAGAGATGATGCAGAGGAAACGAGGCTTCTCAGAGGAAGAAAGAGGAAATTTTGAAATTTGGGAAGGCCTTAGGGATTTGATTTCATTCAGAGAAAGAGACTGAGAGAGCACTCAGACAAGCAGAGGATGGAGATAGATCCTCTTCCTCCTTGAGCAAACCCTCTAGGTCTTCCAGAAAATCCGTGGCAAAATTCTTTAAAATCTTTTAGAGCAGAAGAAGCATGTTACAAAAAACAAAGGGGACACAAATCAAAGCTCAATTAAGATCTTGACCTAGAATGTAAGAGGCTTGGGGCTGTGGGAGAAAAGGGGGACAATCAGGACATTCATTAGAAAACACAAGGTTTATATCTTGCTTATGCAAGAATCAAAGAGGGAAGAAATCTTGCCCACATTAATGCAAGAAATATGGGGAAGAGCAGATTATGACTATTTTGACAAGCCTTCGGGGGTTCTGTTAGGAGGATTGATCATTCTATGGAATGCATCTTCCTTGACGGTGTCGGCAAGGAGAATGGACAACAGATCAATTTCTATCAAGGGGCACCTAGTGGGAAGCAACACAGAGAACTGCTTTACTAATATATATGGTCTGAATCAAGATGCAGAAATGGAAAACTTGTGGTCCGAGTTGGAGGATATCAAGGTATGGGGTCCAGACATTTGGTGCATTGGAGGTGATTTCAATGTTGTAAGGTATCCGTCGGAGCGAAGAGGAAGAGGGAGGTGGGGTTTTTGTGTGGATTGGGGGGGGGGGGGGGGGGGGGGAGGTGGTGTTACACAAGAAGGATGGAGATGTTTTCAGATTTCATAGTAAGGAACAACTTGATTGATTACCCCCACATTGGAGGACACTTCACATGGCCAAACGAGCACTCCAGGCCAGACAAATTTCTTGTCTCGCCTGATTGGAAGGGGAACTTTTGTTATTGTAGTCAGATCAAACTTTTTAATCCCATATTAGATCATTGCCCGATGACGTTAGATACAAAGGAGATAGACTGGGGTCCAAAAGAGTTTCGCTTCAGTAACGTCTGGTTGGAAGATCCAAAGTTTATAGATTTAGTCATGTAGTGGTCACAAGAGTTCCCAGTTTATGATGGGTTGGCTTTGTCTTGGCAAGGACGTTAGTGTTACTTAAATGAAAAAAATCAAAGAGTGGATAAAATTAAGTGGCGGACCCGTAGTGGACAAAAAGGAGGCTACTTTACAAGAGCTTCACAGGTGGCATAGGATGGAGGAGGAAAGAGACTTGGAGGATGAAGAATTGCTACGGAAGAGAAATTCTAGAGCAACCCTATGAAATTGCATTAGAATGGAGGCAAAGGTCGAGAGCCATATGGTTAAAGGATGGGGACAAGAATACGGTGTTCTTTCATAAGATGGCAAATGCAAGGCGAGCCTGTAATGGAATAAAATCTATTGTGGTTGAAGGAAGGAGAGTGGTTAATAAGGACAATTTTCAGAATGCAGTGAGGAGACATTTCGAGATCATTTTCCAACCTACTCCATGCTAGTCACCGATGCTTGCCCCTCCAGCAGCAGCCCCTTCGTCCTCCCTTCCTCAGCCCGTGATTTCGCCTGCACATTCTACGCTGTCGGGTACTCTCAATCCCTTTCACCATCCTAGTTTTTCTCTGTCTTTTTCTCCTTTTTGCAGACATAGTGGTTTGTATTCTAGTGCAGTGCTTCAGGTAACAAGTGTAAGCCCCAATTTGATAGTTGTGCAAACTTTAGTTTATCACCCTTTGTTTGGTCGGCATACACGTCCCCCAGGATCGCTTCATGGGATTCCTGTTGGTCTTTTCCATGGAATAGCAGCAACAGCTTCAGATTTTCGATCTTTCTTCTTCGAGCCTCTTTGGGGTTCGGGAGTGGTTTGCAGGGCCCCTTTTGGCACAACTAGAGTCACCCTGGGCTCTCAGGGAATCGATTGGCATTCCTTCACTTTCGATTTAAGGACTTCCCACCACATCTCCTAAGTGGATCCTACGAGTAACCCTCTGGTAGCAACATATGCATTCTCGTCTAGCTCACTTACTTCGGCATCGATTCTTGCAGCAAATATCCCATCAATCGCGCCGTCATATTATGCAGTAATCTCGTTCCTGGACATACATGTTTATTCTCTTCTTTTTTACTTTTCCTATGGGCATGTCTATGTCCCTACGTCTTGAACCTTAGTCAGGTTCCCTTGTTGTTTCCCCTTTCTCTTGTTGAGGCAAACTTCTCCTTTCACTAGTATAAGTTTTGCTCCGTTGAGGGAGGGAAGGGCATCATGACCAACTTTGGAAGGGATTGATTTTAGGAGGGTTAGTGAAGGAAGGGCACAATGGTTGGAGAGGGAGTTCGCGGAAGAAGAAGTTAGGACGATACTTGAAAGCATTGAGGGGGACAAAGCCCCGGGCTAGATGGCTTTAACTTTAGGTTCATAAAAACCTGCTGGGATACGGTAGGCCTGGATTTCCTTCGAGTCTTTCGGGAATTTTACAGCAATGGTGTGATAAACTAGGGGTTGAAAAACTCCTTTACTATCATTCCAAAAAGAGGACCATCTAAACTGTCACATTACAGACCTATTAGTCTTATAGGTTGTTTATACAAGCTACTAGCAAAGGCCCTAGCTGAGAGATTGAAGGAAGTTCTTCCTGAGATCGTTAGTGAATCTCAGGGTGCCTTCGTAGAGGATCGTCAAATATTGGATGGAGTTTTAATCGCAAATGAATTGGTTCATATGCGGTTAGATGAAAGGAAACCGGGGATATTGTTCAAGATAGATATGGAGAAAGCTTACGACTTTGTCGAATGGGCATTTGTAAGTTATCTATTTGATAGGGATGGGCTTCGGCTCCCAGTGGAAAGGGTGGATGAAAGCTTGCATTGAGGGTACCTGCTATTCAGTGCTTGTGAATGAATCTCCAACTCCACCGATTGCAACATCTAGAGTCACGAGACTTGAATCAGCTCACAAACACAGGTCTTCCATAATCATTTCGCTATATCTTTAGCTAGATTTTTTTAGTACTTCCAATAACTATGATTGGACAGAATTCCTTAAGGTTCTTCTGTGGAAATCAAAACATCTAAATATGCTCCTAACGTATTTGATTATCCTACAGGGGCATCAAATTCCTCAATTAATTGATTATATTGTCCTTCACCTCGCAAAGCAATTGGATAACCATGGGATCCTAGAGATCTTCCGTCACTCAAATCTCGAAACATCTTTAATAATCTCTTTTGTGAAAGTAGCTTCTGAAATTATCACCTTTCTCATTGATCTTATGAAAAGTTGGGCACCTATAATGGAAGAAGTGACCAAGGATTGTAGAAGGGACAATGGATTCTGAAGGTCTATCTTTAGTGGAAAACATTCTTTTGATGCTTCAGCGGGGTGTACTCTCTATGGTCAAGGGGATGAGCAAGTAGATCATATCTTCATGCATTGTGAATTTGCTCAATTGTTGTCTAGTAGTATTCTCCCATGTTTTTGAATGAGGTTGATGATGGGGATACTTCCATTTGGGAATGGGCTCTTTTCTTTCAAATGGTATGTTTATGTGAAAAGGTACTTTGTTAGTCATTTCATGTTCAGTTTGCTAGAAAGTAAAAGCAAAAGTTCAAAGTGGAGGCAAATGGAGATTCTAGAAGTGTTTGAGTTGGACAAACTTAAGTGTAATTCAGTGGTTATCATCAAAACCTAAATTCTAGGATCTAGGGTTGTCAGACCTTTTGAATAGTTTTTTTTTTTTTTTTTGGGGGGGGGGGGGGACTTGAATTGGGTTACAGTGTTTGGGCTTCAAGCATTAGGAAGTTCACAGGCCACCTTTATATGGGGAACAATGATCTATGTGGACAAGGAGATAAATGGAACCAATTGTTACTGTGGGGCTGGTGCAAAATGTAGTGGACCGATCTTGTCATTCTTTTCCATTTGCAATGGAGAATGAAGAGTGAAACGAGGGAAGATGTTTGGTAATAAGCAGGTGGGACCCAAGAATAGGTTTAGGCCATGAAGTTTAATTCTGGTCTTACAGAAATTGGTACATGAGATCCTCTTATTAATTCCATTGTTTGACAGAGTGCTATTGGCATGGCAAACTTTTTTATAGCTTGGAGTAGATGAAGAGAAGTTTGTTGGCAATGGGCATGTGAGACATGTTTTAGGTCCTTATTTAAATATTTGTGCATTCTGGGGAATGTAATTATAATTTTGAAAGCTGGAATTTCCTCAGAGCCAAATACATTGTTCTTAACATATCATCAAATTACTAGTGTTAAGTTAATGATTAGTCAATCATCGCAGTGAACACCTTGTAGCTTACTAGGCATTTCTTTCATTCAGTTGTGACTTGTTACTTGGTGCTAGGATCCTGGTTGGTAAGTAGTAGATTGAACCTTTTTGTTTCCTATTTCTACTGATTTAGACTCATAGAGGAAGAGGCATCTGGACATAAATCTTCATTGTTGAGCATCAATGCTGATTCTCTTGCTCTATTGTTCTGTGACATGCCTCTTTATCTGACACATTTCACTTCTTTGGTTGTTTGGTTCAACTGAGGACTTTCCTGTGATGTGCCACTTTATCTGACACATTTCACTTGTTTGGTTTGGTTAAATTGGGGACTTGGACATGCTTGCATTCTATTGCCCATGTTTCGTATTATTTTTGAAAGATGTCTTGTGGGTGTTAGATAGGCAGTCGGCCCTTGAAACAATTTGCCAATCCAAATGTAGAGACCAACCCTAGATTGATGGGATAAATGACTTGGATGACGATTATTTTTTAAAGATTTCCCATGTCTTGCATTATTCCCATGTTAATTGAACAGCACTGTGAATAACATTATTTTATTATGTTTCTGCTTGCAGAAGGATCACAAATCAAGTAACGAGGAATGTGGGGTTGATGAAGTGTTACTCGTTCGAGCTTATGGCATGTCATATATTACCCTCAGAATAAATATCAGGTATATATATATATATATATATACGAAGAATAGAAACAACTGAATTTGCCTTTTATGTTGTTTCCTTTTATTCTTATTGCTTTTAAGTGAAACCTTTATTTGAAGTTTGGGTTGCTACATTTTCTTCTTGAAAAGGAGTACATATTGAAAGTTTATATTGTAGCTATTTGAACATATGTTTATGTGTGAAATGCATATAGATACATTACAATAAATCCAAAAGCATCCCATTTTTAAACTAATTAATGGGTCCCACCTGCAACCAAACCCCCATTCTCCTTCCCCTCAAAATTGGCATATGATCCAATTTGACACCTATTCGACACACATACAAAAGGCCGTGTTAAGCCACATACCCTATAAAGGGTTCTCATGGTGAGACCTCCATGTAGAGCCCTTGTGATCATGATAGTTGGTCCCTTAGGAAGATCTATACTTGGATATGGTACTTTAAATAATAGATATGGATTTAAAGGCCCCATATGGTGGATATGGGTACAATTTTATCATGTTCCAATACAGCGGTGGGTGTTATTCAAATATGGGATCCATTTAGTATGAATCTAATTCACGGGTGGGTAATGGGTGTGGGCTGGGAAGGGGTGAAATGGGGTCTAGGATGGACATCAAATGAGATGGCTTCACCATGAGAATCCTCAATGGGTTCAAGAGCATTCTCCCATAATTCCGAACTTACTTGTGGTTGATCTTGAAGGAACTAAAGAAAAGTAGCATTTTTTTGTCAAGAATTGGAGAAATTCCATTATTGAAATGAGAAAGAGCCTCTACTACATGAGTGAGAGGTTTTTGGAGGCATTAACAAATCAAGAAAGTCAAAGAAAATAGTCCACTATTCCTCACAGATGGAACCTTGGTCCTCCACAAAATCTTCATCCACTTCCAGAGCATGAATTCTGTTATTTCTTCACCTTGGACTTGCCATGCCATGAAAAAACTAGTGTTTTTTCCCCTTCATGTAACCATCTGATTCTGGACCACTGCCGCCTTTTAATTTCCTCTTGAAGAGCCTACTTTTTAGATCTCTCTTTAATCTCATTTCTTCAAGATATCGTAGAAGGAGTTAGTTCTCCACTCTCTTCAGCTCTTTCAATGGACTGCAATTCTCCCATGCATCAAACTGTCTTCTTTGGAGCTCTCCTCCTTTACAGCAGCAAACTAGGCCTTCAACTTCTCCTTAACAAATCTCAGTTTTTAGAGAAGGCACAAACCTTTCCAACCCACTGGCTGCACCTCAGTCCACCAATAAGTCACCAATCCATCAAAACCAGTCTCCTGAATCCAAGTGATTTCAAACCTAAAAGGGGATGGCCCTGAGGGGCTAAAGGCAGGATTCTAAGATCACAAGGGAGTGGTCTGAAACAATGCTGGGATTGATCTTTGCGTTGACCGATTGTAGGCTTCGAACCATTCACTGTCCAAAAGTAACCTATCCAAGTAGGCCAGACAGCGATTTTCTGAAGGTTGGACCATGTATAGGTCACTGAAACGGCATGCCACTTGATATCCTTTGAAATCTTTTCCTTTCTGCCATTCTCCTGACCACATTAAAATTGCCTCCCAAGCATCAAGTAACTGAACTGAAGCATCTGACATCTTCTAGCTCTCTCCAAAAATCATCTCTGAGACTATCCAATGTTAGACCATAAACATCAGAGAGAAGAAATTTTTTTTACCAGAATCAGATGCTTCTAGGACCACTGAAACTGAAAAAGATCTCATCTTTACACTATGCAATTTCCATCTGCTTGAGTCCCACAGCATCCATATCCTCCTATGGCTCCTTGGGTCTCATTAACTTTCCATCCCAGATTATTACTTCCCTAAACTGATCGAATTATCCGCTCCACCTCTTGAATTTTTGCCCCCTGAACCGGCCTTAATTGGAAGCTGCTCTGTTATTAAGGCCCCCTATGTCCTTCACATTCCAGGACATAGTCTTCATGATGAAACCCCTGCCACCCCTTTCTCCCTCCCTGCCTCCGAACACCGGCCGTAGTTATTGGAAGGCTGAAGATTTCTTAACTCTCTATCCCTTTTCCTGCTCTCTCTCCATCACTTCTATCTCATGAAATGGCCCGTAAAATGCATAACGCTTGTTAAAATCATATTTTTAGCAACCAAAAGCACATAGCATGATTTGATGCCATGTGAAATACCACCCACCTCTTATCCATGTCTTCCACACATTTCATCCAACCATGTTAGCCCATTTATTTTTGATAAGGTGTTTAAAAAGTGTCTCATTAAAGTGATTTCATTATTACAACTCTTTAATTAATAAAGGGTGCTTTGGACATTTAATATATTTGAAGGAAGAGGAGGGGGGTGGGGTGGGTTTGCAATTGAATACAAAAGAGAAGGGTAACTTCTACAATTATTGAAACCAAGGTTGTCAAAAACGAATCGTATCGTGAATTGGTCTAGGGGTCTGAACCGTGAACCGTGAATCGTGAATCGTAGAATCGTAAGATTCATAATATTTTTTTTATAATTATTATTTATATAATAATTACATGTAATATAACATAGAACAATAAAATGATTTTTTTAATTCCTCATAAATTAATATTTATCATCCATCATAAATAATCGTCTACAAAAAAAATACAAAAATATATTAATATGAGATTTAAATAAATATTAATTATTAAGAAATCAACAAATAAATTAATGGCATTTAAATAAACTTTAATAAGTAATAACATTCATCAAATATTTTTTTTTTAAATTAGAACTATTTATTTTTTAAAATAAATACAAAAAATAAAAATAATAGAATTTTTTTTTTAAATGGATACAAAGATTAAAATGAAAAAATAAAAGAAATGTTTTTTAATTAAAATAGTATTTATATAATAATTACATGTAACATAACATAGAACAATAAAATGATTTTTTAATTCCTCATAAATTAATATTTATCATCCATCATAAATAACCATCTAAAAAAAATACAAAAATATATTAATATGAGATTTAAATAAATATTAATTATTAAGAAATCAACAAATAAATTAATGGCATTTAAATAAACTTTAATAAGTAATAACATTCATCAATATTTTTTAAAAATTAGAACTATTTATTTTTTAAAATAAATACGAAAAATTGAATATAAAAATAATAGAAAGATTTTTTATTTTTTTAAAATGGATACAAAGATTAAAATGAAAAAATAAAAGAGATGTTTTTTAATTAAAATAGAAAACTAATAATAAAAAATTAAAAATATAAGAACGATCTCTCAAAATGGGAAAGGAGAAAAAAAACTCAAGAAAACAGAAACACCTCACGGGTCAACTCCACCTCACGCGGAACTTGACTCCAAAATAAAAGGCTTATTTCGTACTATAGTAAGCCCTAGCCCCAAAAGAGTAAAGTAGCGAAAGGAACGAAACGAAAACGAAAAGGAAAAGGAAGAAGAGGAGAAGAAGAGTTCAGCGATAGTGAAGGAACGAAAACGAAAACGAAGAAGAGGAGAAGAAGAGTTTCAGGTTTTTCTCGTTTTCCTTAAGCTTATTTCCTTTTTTTTTTTCTTTGTTTTCCTCTTACACCTGAATCGCACCACTTTTTCCGCCCTCCTCCCTCCCTTTTTTCCCTCTTCGACATGAATCGAACGAGACAACGATTCTATCGATTCGAATCGTGCGATTCGCGAGTCAATGAAAAAACGCACGGTTTTAAAAGGATTTCGATATTGATACGACTTGAGTCGGAAGACCCCTCGATTCGATTCGAATCGCACGATTCGAATCGCGAATCGTGCGATTTCGACAACCTTGATTGAAACCATAGGGGGTAGTTTTTGTAATTGAGGCAAAAAATAGGGGGTACTTTCAAATTACTCTTCTTTAAGAGTAACAAACTTGGTTTTAATGCTTAAATCATCAATATCTTGAGCTCTATTTTTCCTCCCCATATAATGCTCCATGTAATGCCATGAATGCCATTGGCCAAGTTAGGGTGAATTTGGATGCATTCTTGAAGAAACACTGGGAGCAAGCCAATTGACTTCAGGGTCCACACCTAAGATAGAATGTATAATCGAATAGATGAAAAGATGAGAAATGTTCATTGTAGCCTTAAGACACTAAGGGCTTGTGCTAAAAAACAATGAGATAGAGGCCTTGCAGTTTGATTTGACTAAGAAAACCATCACAGCACCGAGTCTAGAAAATCCCAGGATTCTCAAACTTGCTTTGATTGAACCATATGAATAGATTCACCGATGGATTACCTACTTGACCTTTGCAAAGGAAGGAGGACTTGAGGGTATTTGGATCCTTAAGGAAAATATGAAGCCCATGAAGGATGTGAAACAAGTTGAGGAACCTGCCCTTCATTCTTTGTAAGGCGACAATGAAACCAAGGGCATCATCAATATAATTACCCAAATTGTGGATTGAAAGATGAACGAGCACGGGAACAAATGGTACAAGAATTGTTGACTGAAGTTTGAAGGAAGAAGGTTAGATTCTTAGGGAACTCTAATGCCTCTGTGATGGTGTTTGTTAAGAATCTATTAGAGGTGGCTACACTGAGATGGTTGAGGTTTGCTTTCAACTGGCACAGGAAGGTTTGTGTTGTTTTTCATACCGAGGAAGAAGTATAAGTGGGGAAAGTGTTTCGCATTTGTTATGATGACAAAAGACACGGATGCCATGAATTCCATACAAGTGCTTAATGGGGTTTTCCTTGTTGACAATAGGCTACGGTTTAGGTGAAGTTTGGTAAAAGTGGGTGGCAAGACGAAGATAGAAACAAAGGAAATGTTACTGTGGGAATAAAAAAGGGTGGTGGGCAAGAGATGGAGCCCATTAATGGAGGGGGTTTTGAAGGTCTTGACATGAAGGTATCTTATGCATCCTTAGCGAAACTGGGATTCGACCTTTTGCAGGGATTACAAAGGGTCACAAATCTGAAGTTGGTCATCAAGATGGGCAAAAGGAGTAGATTTCGGTAACCACAGATGAGGATCTTGGTTTGATAGATGCCTCTTTGGTGGGTCAAATTTGCGTGGTCTCATCTCTTGATAAGATTTTTAATCTTATCATAGGGCATTTAGGAGGTTATCATTAGAAATTTTGGGGGGATATTCTGTCTTCCTCAATGTCCCATCTAAGGAAATAACAAGGTAAATTGATAAGGAGGATGGTTTTCACTGGAGAGAGATGTTTGTATTGTTGGAGCAATGGAGGCCATACTGTTTTATCCCCAAAAGAGTAACTTGGATTTGTTGTTATAGTGTGGTCATTGAAGCTTGGACAAATGAGACATTTTACCGATTTTCAAGCATGGGAGATTAATTCTGGTTGACCCAGAAAGCCATGAGATGTTCGATTTCACCAAATTGTGCCTTCTTATGGAGATAAATGCTTGCTTCTTGATTCAAATGAAATTATTTAATGGAAATCTTCATCCAATGTTGTGCAATGAATCTTTGAATGAAGAAAGGAAGCTATTGATACAAAAAAAGGTGCCTCAAGGAAGAGGAAAAGTTTTTTCTTTTCGTTTTGTGGTGGTTAGATTCCTCATCAAAAGAGGTGTTGGAAGATGGTGAAAGTTTCAAAGATGGTTGGGATCTATGTATGGATGATGGGAAGGGTGCGAGGCCCAGATTTGAACCGTTAAATTCAAACCAAGGAAGACAACGTTGAGATGGATTAGTAGGTCCTATGGTGGTAGGTGAAAAGAGGGCCGGTGATTGAAACAATTTCTTGGAAAGGCAAGAGGGTGGAGAGCATTGTTGTTAAATCTTACGATACATGATTCATGTCTTATGATTCATATGATTTGATAAGAGTAACAATTCGTATCTATTAACAAATCTTACGATTCGTATAAATAATAGAATGATGGGGTTAATTTTTTTTTTTTAAGACCACCAAGGTATCCAGGCCTTTTAGAGAATTATGGGGTTATAAAGAGTGTGAAAGCATGAAACATTTTGTTTTAATAGTTTTTAAGGCTTGAGTTGATGGGCATTTAAGAGGGTTTTTTTAGTTTATTATTGATTTTTCATAGTATAGTTGGATTATATACTAGTCTTATACTTTTGGGAGTTGGAGCATTGAGATTTGAGCTCCAATAAATTAATTATATAATATTCACTTAATAGTGAAAGAAAGTTGGAGAATTGCTCATATTATTACATTTTAGATATATTTTACGTTATTTTATATGTAAAATATTTTTGAGGGAAACACTTATATATCTTACGATTCTACGATTTACGATACACGATTTGCGGTTCAAGATGTATAACGATTTTACGATATGATTCGTTTTTCACATATTGGTGCAGAGTCTTCTTGTGCCTTTCAAAAAGGCAACCAAGGATCTTATCCTTATTGGAAGGGCAATTGCAAGATTTTAGACATCTCGCAAGTGGAGACAGATTTGACAACGTAGCCATGGATAAGGTTTTGGGGCGGTTTTTTAGAAAATAGAGAGAAGGTATCCTTTGTGGTAGAAGCTTTTGATGAAGGCTAGGGTCGGTTTTAAGGCATACCTAGGTCTTCAACATAAAAAATGGCAAACTAGGATTCAACTCAAGTTACTGCGAGCTTGAGAGAACTCGAATCGCATGCTTGCCCGAAAAATCGAGAAGTTCCTTGGATCTTCTTCCTTTTCCAACACCAAATAATGTTTCACCCCAATTATAGGCAACAAAAATTCAATTAGAAAAATCACACCTAACTTAAGTTTCTCTCCAGAAAAATAAGATAGGCTCAAATCTCATGGGAAAATCGGCACTTTGTGAAGGAGATTCAACAAATGCAATCAAATGGGCTAAGGGTTAAAGACGTCTCCCTTGAAAGTGATCACTACTGTTAGGGAGAAGAGCTTCTGTGACAGGGCTCAATGCATCTTTCGTTTATGTTAGCCGTATAGCTAACGGCGTGGCAGACTACTTTGCTAAGCTGGAAGTTGATAATAACTTTTCAGGGGTCTTCTTCCTTTGAATTCCGAAGACGACCATTTGATTGCTTATTGGACGGAATGGGTGTTTGATTGTACCTCATTTTTTGTTCCTTGTGATTGTATTTTTTATTCTCTCTTTCTTCTCCTTTTCTCGGTTTTTTTTCCCTTTAAGGTCTATTACTTTTAGATATTCCTTTTATTGTTGTACTTATTCTTATTATTTTGAATGAATTACCTTTGTTACTGCTAAAAAAAATTCGGTACATTGTGAAACTCACCAATGAAAATTAAATTTGGTTTCTGCCGAATTAATTTTGTTCAAGCAAAGCTGAATTACTGCTAAAAAAAAATTGGCACCTTGTGAAGTTCACCAATGAAAATTAATTCAGTTTCTGCCAATTTAATTTTGTTTAAGCAAACTGAATTAATGTATTTCAGATCTAGAAAAATCAAAATTCAGTTTCAGAAAATAAAACAGTTTTTAAATTCTATGCGTTTTGGCCGGCTGGACTCGAATTAATGTCAATTGGGTTACCTGAAAATTACCGAATTGAATTAAACAAGTGTTGGGTTTGAGATTGTGTAATCTGAAATCTGAATTACTTAAATCTGTTCAAGAGTTCGGCCAGAAGAAATTCAGCAGTAAACTGTTTTAGAAAGTCAGAAATATAGCAAAGACGAAACTGAGATCGCGTAGATCAAAATCAACGAGTTTGGGTTCAGTCTTTTGCAGAATTTTAATGGCTGATTTCAGAACAAAAAAAATTACAGATCTGAACTGAGAATTAAGCAATAAATTTAGATCCGGGTTGCTGAAAAAAAAAAAAACTTAATCCAATTTGAAAACTGAGTTAAAATTCACTGGAAAAGAAAACACAATTTACAAGTTGCACATGCAATCAAAAGTGCCTTCTCTTCCTTGGGATAATCCAATTGAAATCAACTTAATTCTGTGCTACATGGATGGCCAGACTTCTAGATTTAAAGGTGTTTAGATGAAAGAAAAATAGAAGAAACATCCGAAACCTTGCACACGCCTTGGGCCATGCTAATTAGGCCTTGTTGCTAAATCTTTTTCCAATGGATGATTGCCATGTGGAAATTTTACATTATTAAATGGCACTAAAGAAACAGGAAAAATGCATAATTATCTACTGCATATCCACGCCCAAATCTAGCTTGAATCTCAGCCCTTGATTTGGAATACTTGCTTTCCAAAACCAGGCCCAGAATCTGGCCCAATCAGTTCCACACGCCCTTGCTAATTTCTGCAGTGATTCTTAGCCATTAATTCAAATTTTTGCTGGATTTAGATGCCCGAAAATCGTGCATTACCCAGGCCCACACCTCCAAGAATCTTCCTAATTTGGGCTTTCTAAAATGGGCTGCCTGAACTTGCTGTATTTAGCAGATTCCATACCCTACGTGGCATCCATGTAGGCTTTCATGTCAGCATTGACATGGCATCTGATGTGGGATTCAGATGCCCACTGAGTTGTCAACAAACGGGCCTGAAATCATGGACTTTTGAGGTCCAAAACAGCTCCAAACAGGCCCTGGTCCACAGCTTGTCCAAATGGGCTTTAAATCTGATGTATGTGGGTCCATTTGAATGCTTTTGAGGCCCTCTCCTCCCTCCATCAACTCTAGCTTGCATTTGGTGAGGAAAACCATCCATTCTCTCTTAATGGGCCCCATTCTCGTCTAATGGGCCGTCCCTATTTCATCCGGTTTGATTGGGCTTCTGATTGCCGCATCAGCTTTGGACCTCACTTTTTTGGCCTGGAGAACGATTTATTAGTTTTGGGCCTGAGACAACATTATTGATGGATTGCGGGTCGGTTGTGAGGATCTTAGGATCCATAAAGACTTGCAAACCTGTGGGGGCTGTCACGATGAAGTTCTGGAATCTAATGTTATGGTAAGGGTAGCCAGTGAGGTTGCAAGTGGGGAATGTAGTAATAGTGGAGTTAGTGGGTTGGATCTTATTAGGTAGAAGGGTTATTGTGATGAGGATGCTATCAAAATTCTCGAAGGTGGAAAAGAGTTGGACGTAAACCGTCTTCGATGAAAATATAATGGAGCTTGCCCAATGTGGTTAGAACCAAGGAATTGGCTCGAGTTGTTGAGACTAGGGTACCATTTTCAATGGGGAGACTGCACATTTATCATGGTATGAGCGTTACATGTTTGGATGGGATGGATAGAAGATTCATGGATGATACAACTCAAGAGGAACTCCTTAATCTGATCATCATAACTTTGTTATATGGGCCATGAAAAATCAATGGTTTTGTTGTAGTCAAAAATTCGAAATCTAAAATCATAAGCCCAGTATGATCAGATGAGGCTCAATTTTACACAACCAATGCCCCTGTCATTCTCTACCCCACCTCAATAGTTAAAGAGCCCCTTCCCTAAATAGGGGAGGGGAGGGGAGGGGAAGAGGGGGGAGGATAAGGGGGGTTTTTGACAAATGTTTCTCAAAGGGTTGGGGAGAAAAGAAAAAAGGGGAGCTGTTGGGAGATTACTCAAAAAAACATGGTTGAACTTTACTTTTGAGTTGGGAAACTAAGATGGAAATATGTAGTGGGAGGGATATTAGGGAGATTTGGGGGAGAAGGGACTGCAGTTGGATGTTGAAATCGTCATTAGGTGGTTTGTTGATGATTTGAAGGTCTACAAAATTTGAAATGCAGGAACCTTAAACCAATGTTCTTGTAGATTTTGATGACAACGTTGTAATCTTAAACAAAGATATCCTTCGCAATTGGGAAGAGGGATTTCTCCGACTTGCTTTCCTCCAAAACAACTTCAAAGGAAAAGGATGATTTAAAACAGACTCAACCAGGCATCTCTTTAGGTACTCAAGGTTCTAAGTTGTATCCAAACCCTCAAAATTGATGGCCTAAATGGGGTAATTTGAACCTTTCTTTGGTTAAATCTCTGCAACTTTCTTTGGTTTAAAGAGGTTTGCAAAGGACCAATTTCTTTGCTCCAGCTTCCATTTGTCCATCCAACTATAAAACACTATTGTGGGAAAGGACAAATCCCACAATTATGGAGCTATCTAGGGATGAACAAACTATGCTACAACATTACTTGATTTAGAATTGCTACCTACATTCTACATTGAGTCCCCACCGTCCACACTTTGCTTTCCATCTTTGAATACCATTTTTTTTTTGGTTGGAAAGATGACATCTTTTGTATCTCCAAACCCTTCATTAGAGAAAGGTCGGGCTGCAACTTGGGTTGGGTTTTGGCCCTACCCGCATGACCCGACCCGAGAAATCATGCGGGTTGGGTGGAGACTTTCGGGTCAGCGGGTCGGGTCAGGTTGAGAAGATAAAAACCTGCATGAAATTCGGGTCGGGCTGGTTGAAGATTTTACAAGTTAACCCGACCCAACCCGACCTAATCCGGGCTAAAATTAGACTACAATGAGTTTAAAATGTGGGTCGGGTCAGAATTTGGGTTGGGTAGGGTTTTAAAGTTTGGGTTGAGAATTCGGGTCGGGTCGGGTCTGGTCGGGTCTGGTCGGGTTTTAAGAAACCCTACCCGCCCGACCCGAGTTGCAGCCCTAGAGAAAGGTTTGTCAACTTTCACTGCTAGCAATAGTGATTGGATTTAAAGCCCTGAAAGGGGGTGGACATTGGTTTCCTTATGTTTGGGCCTACATTGGCTTCCTTTATGTTTGGGCTAAGTAACTTCTTCCTTAACAAATCCCTCCTCAAATTCAGGATTGACATTTATGGGATGTAATAAGTTATTTTAAATGACTTGTATTGTTCACAAATGTGGCACATGTGTGTGCCTCTTGGGTTTCTTAGTTTTTCTTATAAATACTTGTAAACACTTATTATTTCATAACACAATACAAGTGAAATTTTTTTCTACGTACTCGTCTGAGAAGACTGATGGTGTGATTCCATCTCTCATTTGGTGTAACTCCAAGGAAATCAAGTGCGTTCTATCCTTTCTCCTCCTCCCATTCTCTTCTTCTTATTCTTCTCCAACTTTTTCCCAATTTTCTCACATTTTTGGAACCCTAAACAACCTGAAAATCCCAAATAAACCCAAATCTAACCAAGCCAAGGCCAGATCTGGGCTTTGCAGCCAAGACTCGTATCCCACTCGGCCTTACGACCATACAAACTCCCATATGGACGTCCGTATGACTACAGACATGGTCATTTTTGTCATAATTTGCATCTTGACCAAGTTCCCTGCTCTGCAATCAACTTTTTTTGCAAAAAACCCCCAAACCGCCCCTTTCTTAGACCCATTTTAATTGTTTCTGTGTTTGGATTCAAGGACTTGATTTTTCATTTAGAATTTGCACTTTTTTACTTGTCCTGGGGAATTTTACTTGTGTTTGGAGTACTTAATATTAATTTGGGATTACTTCTATGGTTTAATATACTTGCATGCTATGGATCTCTTTTTTCTTTTGATTTTGTGATGTTATTTGCGTAGGATCTTGTTTTAATCATTGATTAAGAATATTATCTTTTTAAATCAGTGTTTTCGTTGCATATTGTGAGCATATAGTAGTAGTTATTATTCAGATTCTTATTTTCTTTCATTACATTTTTAGATCTAAGGTTTTGAATGTCGTAATCTCTTTCAGGGCACGCTTCACTTTTGTCCAACACTATATTTGGTATCAGAGCTTGTCCTACATCAGATTTGGTATCAGAGCTTGTCCTGCGTCATTTTTGATAGGGTCAAATAGCGAAATAGAACCCCACATGGGGTAGTTCAATTGGTAGACACTTTGGGGCTCAGGTACCAGAGGTCTCAGATTCGAGTCCCGTAGTAACCCAATGCCCGAGGTTGTGGGGGGTTGCGTGCATCTGGAGTTTTACCCAACGCCGTCGTACTCAGGGAGAGGTGGAGATCTTGGGGTTTTTCGTCGTAAAAAAAATGGGAAATAGAGCTCGTAAAGACAATCCCAAATAGATGAGATTTTGGCTTATGATGATGATTTAACAACCCAAACATGATCAAATCTTGCCTGTTTTTCATCTAGAAAAGATGAACCAGATGGCATTTATGCCCTTTTTCTGTTTACACAAGAAGGTTGATGATCTGGAAAGCCTCTTTCTTGAGGTATGCTGCCAAGCATATTTGGCCATAATATCAACTTTTTCCTTCAAAGAGCCTACCACTGACACCATTAATCAATTTGGTGGTTTACATTTCATTGACAAACCTAACAAAAGCATGGGTACCAACTTCTTAATTACCCACATTCAAACTACCAATGCACTTTTCTAACTTGCTAAAATGAGCATATATATCTAGCTTGGAAATATCCAGTGGTGATATGGTACACTAAATTCTTTCTCCTTTGTCTCTTTGATCTAAGTGTTATCATTATGTTACCACTCAAAAAAAGAGAGTTATCATTATGTCACTAGTTGGTTTTCTATTTTGATTGAATCCTTGACTTGCTTATCACCATAAATTAAAATATATTTGTACTGCATCATTTTAAAATAGTATGCATAAAGGAACACCATCCTTTGGGATGGGATTAGTGATAAGGAAAAAAAATCCATTTAGTCAAGCGGGAGAAAGTGGCTTTGCCTTTGGAGACGGGTGATTTGGGTAACATTATGGGGAAAAAATGTTCATTATTAACAAAAATGTGGTGGAGGTTTAGTGAAGAAGAAGAGGCATTGTGGAGGGGGAGGTAATCAAATCAAAATATGGTGAATTTGATGGTGGTTGGATACCAGGTGAGGTCTCTTGGAAAGGTAGGTACTCAAATTTGGAAGGAATTTTCAAAATTTGGGAGGGATAACATTGGGTAAATTGGTGGTGGGAGATGGATCTAGAACTGAATTTTGGGAGGAAAATGGCTAGGCAATGAGGCGTTGATGATTTCTTTTTTCAGGTTATATTCCTTGTCCAATCAGAAAAATGAATTCATTAGGAGGTGGTGGAAGATGTGGGATGAAGGAAGTTACAAGCTTTAAAATTTAAAAGGAATTTGTAGGACCATGAAATTCTAATGTTTGAGGATTTAATCTTAGCATTAAATTGGTGAATTCCTACGGAAGGCAGGACAGATAAGAGATGGAAAAAGGAACCTAGTGGTATCTTCTCATGTAGGTCCTTATTCTCTTTGTTAATACCTATCCCTCAATTCCCTTTTCCTTTCAAATCTGTTTGGAAGCGTTTTGCCCCTTCTAAAGTAAAGTGCTTTGGTTGGTCAACAGCTCTCAACAAAACCTTGACCATTGATAATCTTGAGTTGAGACATTTTAATATTCCTGTAGGTTGCTATCTTTGTTGGAGAAATGAGGAGTCAGTGGACCATTTATTTATTCACTGCCCACTTGTTTTACATATTTGGTACCATTTTATATCCTATTTTCCTTTGTATGTGTAATCCCCTCTTCTTTGTTGGCTTTTTTTTTCCTGGTGATTTGGAGGCCTTTGCTGAAGAATAGAAGAGCCAAATCCTTGCAGAAATGGTTCCTTTGGCCATCATATGGTTTGTGTGGCTCAAGAGAAATCAAAGAATTTTTAAGACAAGGCATTACTATTGGATGCTATTATCCAAAAGATTAAGTTGAACACCTCTCAATGGGCGATGGCTGTTGATGCTTTGGTTGGGTTTGATATTGCTTTGTTCAATGGTTGTTGGGAAGATCCACTATTCTTCGACCAGCCTCTCATTGGGCCTTTTGTCTTTTGTTTTCGTTTTATTTATGATGAATATCTAATTAGATTTTTGTGATTATTTGATCAAGGAAATGTTGGTTCGCATATGAAGTTGATAGGACTTTCAAATCTTATAACAAGTATCATGTGTGAAATAAATAGCAAAAAGCCCAAAATTTATGTTCTATTAACTTATATATCTCATATTAATTAGATTTTGCATCTCTTTTGGGTATCATGGATTTTCATCACTTATTTATGTGTAATCTATTCTCTTAAATTGCAGGAGTGGACGCTTCCTTCTCCAATCGTCTAGAAACATTCTTGCTCTATCTGCCCTAATAGATTGTGAAGAAGCATTAAACCAGGGCAGCATGAATGCAGCTGAAGTTTTTATAAGCTTAAGAAGCAAAAGTATTTTGCACTTATTTGCATCAATTGGCAGATTTCTTGGCTTTAAGGTGAACACTTATTTTTTCCCCCTAACTTTGTAGACAATTTTAATTTGGTAAAAATATTTGAAATAGGCTCATTTTTATTATTTGGAGAACTCAAAAACTCAATTTGGAAGTTTACCAAATGTCCAAGTGTGTTGCAATTGATATTTGAGACTTGCCAAGTGATGTCTTTGATATACAATGCCATGCATGAAAATGACCCTTGTTTTCATGTGAATTCCATATCTTCGATATATATATATATAGAAATGGTAACTGTAATTGTATCTTTTGAGCTCTTTTGGCAATTCTTTAGGAAAGATGTCCTGATACTCTCTCAATACTGGTTCCACATCTCGTAGATATTCAACAACAGACTCAGAGGAGGTTTTTTTTTTTTGACAAGGGAGAAAATGAAGCTTCATCTCTAGCCTCCTTCTCAAATTCTTTGGGGCTAATTATGTTAAGGGCTTTTGTTTTGGGGGCTTTTGTTTTGGGACCTTTGCCGCTCTCGCCCTTACGTGTGTCTCTCTTTCCTATTGTGGGTGCCCCTTCTACGTTCATGTCATACAGCTAGGGCCTACCCAATATTATGTCACCTACATCCATAGGCATAACATCACACTACATGGTGTCCTTATAAGAAGAAAACTGAATCGGGACTTGACATTGTTGGGAGACAGGTATTGACGATGTGTCAACCCACGCTACTCGATAGGGATGAGGATGGGTGACTGGTGATAGTCCTAAACGGGTAACAGTACTGGATGAGACTACATTAGTGCAACTGCCGCTATCAATAATGATCTTGTAGTTCTTATCACCACATTTGGCATAAGCGTAAAAGATGCAATTTCTACGCCAGTCATCGTTCCGTTTTTTAAGGCCAAGGCACACCTAACAGCCATCACTCTCAAAACCTCACTCTCCTTAAGATGGTATAGGATTTCCCTAACGTAGGCTAGGCTTTTCTCATTGCCTTCACATTCCTCATCACTAGCCCCAATGTCGGGCTCATGGACTTCCTCTTCCCACTCTCCTTGTTCTTCCTCTTTTGTACCTTCAATCAACACATTTTTTTCTGGGGTCTCTTGTCGGACACTGAAAGACGTAATGTCCAACACCCTGACACTTGTAGCATTTTGTTTGGCACTTCCTTTAGAGCTCTCACCCATCACTCATTTGCCTTTATCAACCTTAGCATTTGGTGGACCAATTGACTGACCCCTAAGTTGTTGACCCCCAAAAGCAGGTCTCACTCCCGAGGAAGTTGACTTAAAATCAAAACCGCGGGAGTAGAAATGCCTATTAACGTGCGGTCTTAGATAACGTTCCAATTCTTGCACCATTTGGTAGGCATCCTCCAAAGTGCTCATGGTATGGGGAATCAACTCTTTCTGGAGCTATGAACGAAGACCCATCCTAAATCGAGAAAGGTCACACGAGGGTCTCCCTTACATTGCATCTCATCAAACTTAGCAATGTAATTGGCGACTGATATGCTTCCCTGACAAAGCGATTGTCGTTGGTCTAGTAATATCTCTCTGTAGGATACAGGGGGATACTTTTCTTTCAATTTGTCCTTCAGTTCATCTTAATGAGCAATAGAGTCGCTATCTGTTCTTTCAAGTTGGTGGTCCACATTGGTCTAATAGAGCTTGGCCTGACCCACCAATTTCATCTTGGCGAACCTAACTCGACGCCTTTCAGACATGTTATCCAATTTGAAATAATGGTTCATTTCAGACAACCAGTCATTGAAGGCCTTTGGGTCAAGTCAACCATCATAGCTCAAGGCCTCAACTTTAACGGTTTTCATGAATTGGAAATCAGGATCATAAGACTCTTGAAAAACATTATGGGTTTGTGGACCACCCCTTCCCCTACCATGCATCTAGCCAATAACTCCACGTCGACCACCTCTACCTCGAAAGAGGGAAAACTCTAGTTCATCTAAAGGGGTATTGGTGGCAGTAATCTGCTCCTCTATTTTGGTTTCCATGCTGGTTAGACGGGCAGTAAGGTCTTCTAGAATCTTGGTAAACTGGATGTCCATGTTGGGTTGGTACTGTCGACCACTACATGTAGACATGCGCATTTCTAAAATGACCTTAGTAGGTAATGCAGTGCAAACAATGATGAAAGTCTTATTTCTAAATGCAAGACTCAATCCTAAGCTAAACCTGGCTCTGATACCAATAATGATGTAGGATTATGCAATGACCTAAAATCTAATGAATTGAGATTAACAAAAGTTAGCAAGTCAATAAAAATTATAAAATATCATGCTAATCATGTGCAAATAAGAAATCCCACAATACTATACCTTAGAATTATCTGCTAGGGTCCATGGAGTTCTGGACTTCCACTAGCTTAGGAAATCAGTCCTAACCTCTTTAAGAATTTTGTTTTAAAGGAAAAAAAAAGTTAGGTTTATGACTCAACTAGGTTTAGAGAATAAAATTCAGCATGAATGGTTAATGTGTCGAGAGTTTCGACAATCTGAAAATTTTCCAGCAACTAGTAATTTGTTTTTATACATGAAGTATACCAAAAGAAAACAATGAATTTGATTGTCGAAGGCTGGTGTTGAAACCAATTTCACATGCAAACAAGTACAAGGAAGAAAAAGTGAAATACCTTTGGAGATAGGCAAAGGAAGAAGGACCAAACTTTTGAAGCAAAATTACAGTGCATAAGCAGTTGAAGCACAGTGTCTGCCACCTTAACACTTCAGTTCAAAAATTTGCTTGCTGCTTATTCACTGCACAGGGTAAACCAGTCAACAACAGATCTCTATCTCCTTGGACTTGAATGTTCAAGTTGTAGATTTTTGGAGCAAAACAGAAATAGGATGGGAATCACTCCTAAGTGGCTTCGCCATCACTCCCTTCATAGGAGGTCTTGTTCTAGCATTCTCCAGACAAATTCCATTCATTCTTCTCCCCATCCTGTTAGATAGGCCAAATCTCTTATAGTTTTGCAGAATTAACTGCAGTAACTACCCACAATGCAGCAGTACCTGATGGAATTAACTACTGTAAACTATCCACAATGCAGTATCTGATGGAATTAACTGCTGTAAACTTCCCACAATGCAGTACCTGATGGAATTAAATGCTGTAAACTACCACAATGCTGTACCTAAGTGTTGTAAATTATTTAAAAAAATAAAGTCCCTCTCAGCTAACTGCCATTGATCAGTTAAGTAACTGTTGTAGCTCTCAGTTACTGCAGTCCAGGTCCCTCTCTGCTATCTCGCTTCCAGCACGTCTCTGCCTTGACTATAGTAAACACATGAGGTCTTCAAGCTGCTATGTCATCAATCCGTTGTTAGATGTCGGCCTTCTTCTTCTTCCTCTGCCTTTGATAAACTTTGTACGTTGGGATGTCTGCATCACATGAGCAAGTGTTCTACGGTCTACGTCTTCGAATGCTTGAAGGTAGAACGGGCTATCGCTAATGAGAACTCTACCCCTCTTACACAGGTTGTCCTGGGTGAGGATTTTTCACAAACATTCAGTCTAGAAGAAACTGATTGCTCAGGGGGAGCTTTGGAGGATTGTTGTTCCACCCATAAAAAGACTTCACTGGAAAGGAACTAGAAGAGTCCGACCACCAAACCAAAGAATCCTCATCCTGAACCTAGATCCTAAGTGAGCTAAGTAGAAACAAGAGCCTTGGAAAGTCATCCATTTTTGCATCGGTCAAATTTCTGCGTAAGCAGATACCCCACACCATCTGGCTGCCAGACATTGAGTAGAAATCATAGACAAACCCGCCCGGAGAGAGAGATAACCTGTAGCGGGAGGAGAACAACTTTGCAGGAGGTAAGGAATCACACCGATCCAAAACCTAACATAGTCACCACGCCCCACTTTAAAACTTATTCCTTGCTTGAATCTAATTGCATAAGCGTTGATGCCCTTCCAAATTCCAGAAGCCCTTTGTGGAGCAGGATTGAAATCCCAACCTCTATTCCAGATTTTGTATTTCCAAGGGGTGTTGTCGTCGGACCCAATCCACCACAACCATTTGGTGAGATGAGCCACATTAACCTCGATTACGGGGTGAACTCCAAGACTCCTTGCCTCGATTTGGAGGTAAACTTGTTGCAAGCCAACCAAATGCGTCTTCTTCTCCAATTGATCACCTCAAAGGAAATCCCTCACGATTTTCTCTAGAGAGGACATGATCTTCGGATACTTGAAAGCAGATAAGTAAACTGGTAATGCTAATAGAACTGACTTCAATAAATTTATCTGACCACCAAAAGACAGATACTTGGCCCTCCACGAGTCTAGGCGCTTGCTAAATTTGTTGATGATGGACTCCCAAAGAGAAACTTGGCATCCCGATACAAAGAGGAAGGCCCAAATAAGTGGAAGGGAGGCATACTGACAATCTAGGAGTCTTGCCTTATTATTCCTTGCCATCTGGTAAAAAAGTTTTGAGAAATTTATTCCTTGCCCTTGTTACCACGTTTCTGCCATGTTTTTCTTTTCCTCCCTCTACAGCAAACAATACAAGCACTAACTCTCCCAAATTGTTCTTTAATGTGCCTCCGAGTCCCTGTGGACCCAGCTGGTACTATTGTCCGGTCCTTTAGTAATTTATTATGTTCCTCTTAGAGAAAACTATAATCTTATATGCACCATTTCTAACATTGATTGATGCTTGTAGATCTTTTTCCTACAACCTTTATAGCAAATGATGACAAGATGTTAAGTAATGAGGAATGTTCTGAAAATTGTATCGTAAATCGTTCTAGTCATCAAATCTAATTGTAAATCATAAGATTTTTTATGATTTTCTCGAAAAGGATAAAATCTTTAATATAGATTTTAGAACCAATATATATATATATATATATATATATACATACATACATATATATATATACATACATAGATATTATATATATACATACATACATATATATATATATATGTATGTATGTATATATATAATATATGTATGTATATATTCTATGCACTTGGTCTTTAAAACATTATTGGTAAAATGACAAAAACGATGATAGTGTTGTACATGTAACTCTATGAATTTCTTTCCCCTATGTACCATCTCCCATGAAAAATTGTCACCCCTTGGGCCCTTTGGGGCCCACAAGAGTGGGGTCCATTGCATGAGAATGGATGGGTTTGAAAGGTATTTTCAAGATGTTGCTTCTCATAAAAAAATAGGTGCATTGGATTTGAAAAGCCATTATTAAGGGCCCAAAGATCAATGGTTAAAATGAGGTTAGTTGTGGATAATTTTTTAATCCAACGGTGAGATCAACATGAAATGTGTTCAAATGGGTACGGATACAATTCATGTGCGGGGGTGAGGGGGTCAATTTAGACCCAAAGGGCTCCACATGATGCCCTATGTTGACTGTCGTCTAGGTGAAAATTTTCCCAACTTTATTGTCATTTATGTAGACAGTATTTAGGATTACAAAAAAGAAATGTATATGCCTTGCTAATTTCATGTGATTGTGACTTGCTTATAAGACTAATATTTGGGAAATTAACTCGGACCATAAAGGAGAATTATATTTTGATAAAAATAACATTTAAATAGTAAAAATTATAAGGTGGTTAATTTTTTTTTATTACATTATAAGATTCAAATTGTTTTCTTTAAAAATCATATTGTATCGTAAGATTCATATCGTAAATCATAAGGTTTTAACATTGTGGTAATGGGGGAAACATTGTTCAAGTCTCTTCAGAGACATCTGATAAAATTTGAGCAAAATAAAGAAGATCACAGTTCACAAAAAGAAAAAGAAGAAAAAGAGTGTGTTCAATGCAGATTTTGAGGTTTGCATCATATGACAAAAAGACATTAAATAACTTGATGAACAGTCTAAGGAGAAGGGTTCTAAGTTACTGTGGGCATGCATGAAATTCGTGATCTATTTATATGAAGCTTTTGTTAGTGTTGTGAGCTTGTGAGATCTGCTTATTTGGCGATTCAATGGCCGGGTAAATAGCACATCCATCTCAGTTCTGACTATTGTTCTGATTCTCGATTTCTTTAGGATGTGACACTTTACATGCCAGGTTATGGACATTATATTTATTTATGCTTGCCTGTGCTATCTTTGTAACAATTGATGTTATCTGTATTTCCATGACCTTGTAACATTATTGTTTTACATGTTAATAAACTTTGCCTGGTTCTGTATGTTAACATTAGCAAAGCACTCCATACTGAATGCTGTTTGTTCATAATTTTTCAAGGGTTTGGATTTCTTGTGGTTTTGTATGTAATCAGTTGAATACCATTTTTTAGATGCATAACATTCAAGGGATGTAGCTGACATCGTTGCAACATCAAATGTATATAACATTCAATTGTATTACTATTTTTTGAGCGGTAAAGAAAAAATATCATTAAATAAGAAAACGAAATACAAAGAGAAGAAAAAGGCAACAAAAGGGGGCCTAAAGCAAAGCAACAACAAAAGACCAATCTACTACAAAAGCAGTTATCCTCCCGATAAATTGAAGACACCCTGAATCGGCCCTTCCACCCCGTTTTTAGTGAAGAAGTCCGCGACGCCATTAGCTGAACGACTGATTTGCATGAAGAAAACCTCTAGGCCCACAAATAATCCATTTATTTCCCTTACTAGTGTGATTAACCTCCATGGAGAACGCTTCACACTCCGAGCCCATTTAATAGCTTTGAAAGAATCACTTTCAATTTCTCTAATTTAGCTCCCCCTAAACTCGCTCCTAAGGTCATGGCTCATACTGAGAAGTTCTGCCTCATTAGATTCCTTGATCTCCATAGCTTCCGAAAACACAATACAGGTAGAACTCATATGATCCCTAAGAACACCCACAATTCCTGCCGAACCAGGCTTACACAACCTGTTTTTTCCTCTTCCGTGGATTGGGCTTCAAACAACCATCCCAAGCTTGATATAGATCCCCCGCTTTAAAATCCTTGAATTCCTTGTTAGAACACAGTCACGAACACAAACTCCATTTTGCTTTTTGAAAGAGAACATTAACTTCCAATGATTGCCCCTCAAAGATCCTAGCATTCCTTTCTTTCCAGATAGTCCACGAGACAACATGTATCAAATCTCAGGCCAGCTTCCTCCTATTCCTCAAGCGGTAGGTAAATAAGCTTCAGAAAACAACTCCAAAGCCTCCATTACACAGGGCACAATACAAGAAGATGGTCAATAGTTTCATTAGCTACAACACACAGGGGGCACTTGGTATCCCCATCCAAACCCAACATGCCTCTTCTCCTGAGCTGGAAATCTTTGGTCAGCATTTTTCAGAGACTGGATTTCTTGCAGTGTTGCAACTATCAGTTTTTTTTGTGGTTTTGGGAAAATTTGCAACTATGAGTTGATTACCACCATTTTTTTGGTTTATAACTTTCAAGAGTATGTAATAACTTGGTTACATACCTAAATAGGTCTATAACAGTTAATTGTCTGACTTCTGCAGGTGTATGAAGAGGGTTTGGCTGCAGTACGGATACCCAAAGCCATTCTGAATGAATCAGATATGTTGCTCATGGGATTTCCAGAGTGTGGAAGCTTGTATTATTTGCTAATGCAACTTGATAAAGATTTTAAACCACTCTTTAAACTGCTGGAGACCCAACAAGATCCAAGTGGAAAGTCTCTTTCTGTTGGTGATGCCAATCAAGTAATACGCTTCAATAAAATTGACATTGGCCAGATGCCATTGGTTGATGACGAATTGAATTTGAGCCTTCTTGACTGGGAAAGGCTACTTTCTTATTTACCAAATGGTGGAGGTCCTCATCAAGCATCTGAGCTCATTCTTCCTGAGTATGGACAGGATGGTCCCATGCAGATAGCTGAATATCCACAGTCAAGTTTCTCCTCTGTAGTTGATGAAGTCTTTGAGTTTGAGAAAGGCAACCTTTTGCCTTCAATACCCAAACAGAACCATCTTTCCTCATCTTTCAACATGTCCTCTGTATCTCCCTTGGGTTCTCTTCCTGTCAATCGTCTGGGTATAAAAGCTGGAACAGCCTCTGTTAAATGGGATGGAAGTTTGCAACTTCCTCAGATCAATAATATCACAAAAGCTTCCTCTGTTGTTCCTCTGATGAATAACTCTATGTATCCATTGAACAATATGAAGGGATTAATGCAACCATCCCATGCCGCTTCTTTCCCTTCTAGTCCACTAAGGACCCCATCCATTCAGAAATTAACAGCCTCAAAGTCTGAGCAGGAGTTGACTAATCTTAGATCTCCGCCACATTCAATTGAGATTAGTCCCATGGATGAAGATCAGGTAAGGTTGCTCAGAGAATCTCCAAAAGAGGCAATTGGAGTTGGTTCTGGGAATCGTTCTGGTCGACTTGTATCTTCTCTCCGAACTACTGGCAGTCGGGTCCCTTCACCAATCATTAGACCAAATGTACTCAAAAGTGGATCTACCGGTAATCTGGTTGGATCATTGAGAAATGCTAGTTCTAGCTCATTGACTACCTCTGCGTTATGTAAGAACCAGTGTAAAAGTTATAAATTAATTTAAATCTTACATGTATCTTTTTATTCTGTTCATCTCCGTTTCTACTATAACATTGACTTGAATCATGTTCCCTTCCTTCTTTCAGGCCAAACACCAGAATCTGGGGTTTGTACTATCTCAAATTTTGATGCTGTTCATAAACACGATAAAAATCCACGAAAACGTTCTCTTTCAGATGTGATAAAGCTCATTCCATCACTTAAAGGGGTTGAAGCCAGTACTGGATGCCAAAAGCGAAGAAAAACTTCAGAATCAGCTCAATATACCTACTCTTCGCAGTCCCACAGTTTATCATTAGTGCCATATAAAACTGATGGATATACCTATGGAAATATGCTAGCTGAAGCAAATTGTGGACGTGCACCTTCCAGTATATATGTTACTGCTTTCCTTCATGTAGTTAGGCACTGTTCTCTCTGTATTAAGCATGCTCAACTAACAAGCCAGATGGATTCTCTTGACATTCCTTATGTTGAAGAAGTAGGTTTACGAACTCCGTCCTCAAACTTGTGGTTCCGACTGCCTTTTGCCCAAGATGATTCATGGCAGCACATATGCTTGAGACTTGGTAGACCTGGGAGCATGTATTGGGATGTCAAAGTAAATGACCAGCATTTTAGAGATTTATGGGAACTTCAGAAAGGAAGTACTAGTACACCATGGGGATCTGGTGTTCGCACTGCCAATACATCCGATATTGATTCCCATATATGCTATGACCCAGAAGGTGTTGTTCTGAGCTACAGGACTGTTGAGGCTGATAGTATTCAAAAGCTAGTGGCAGATTTAAGAAGACTTTCAAATGCACGCTTGTTTGCCCTTGGAATGCGCAAGTTACTTGGTGTAAGAGTAGATGATAGACCAGAAGATGGAGTTACAAGTGCTGGAGTAAGAGGTCTTGGTGAGGTTGCTGATAAGATGTATGAGCAGATGAGAAGGGCATTTAAGATTGAGGCTGTTGGTCTTATGAGTTTATGGTTTAGTTTTGGTTCAATGCCTGGAATAGTGGCACGCTTTGTTGTCGAGTGGGAGGCAGGTAAAGAGGGCTGCACAATGCATGTTTCTCCAGATCAACTTTGGCCCCATACTAAGGTTTGTGCTTATCCCATGTATGAGTTTCCTGGTGAATATGAGATTTTGGTCATAACCTTTATTATTTTTCGGTTGGATTTACCCCCTTTGAGATGTGGAAGGCAGGTATCAGTTTTTGTTACACTTGATTCTAGCATAGTTCCATATTATTTTTTAGGTATTTTCTTTTTGCTGCCCTGTGCTGTATATAATAGTGTACTTTCTGCAGTTTTTGGAGGATTTCATTAATGGAGCTGAAGTGGCATCCCTTTTGGACTGCATTCGCCTGACTGCTGGACCTTTGCTTGCTCTTGCTGGTGCTATACGCCCTGCAAGGACTGGTCCTGTTTCGTCTGGGATCCATAATGTACCAACTGGTCTTTCCACTGCCCCTAGACAGAATGGTTTCGTACAGTCCCAGGGGATGCTTTCAAGTGGTTCATCATCAACTGCTAACCAATCTGCACCTGCTGCTCCCATTGGGAACACTGCTGGAGGGGCTGTTATGGGTCCTCTTGGGAATCATAATCTTCACGGTGTTGCCATGCTATCAGTAGCTGGAAGAGGTGGTCCTGGGATTGTTCCTAGCTCATTGTTACCTATTGATGTATCTGTTGTACTACGGGGTCCTTATTGGATCCGCATCATTTACCGAAAGAACTTTGCAGTTGATATGCGCTGCTTTGCTGGAGATCAGGTTTGGCTACAGCCAGCAACACCAGCCAAGAAGGAACATGATGGTGGAGGCTCACTGCCATGTCCACAGTTTCGCCCCTTCATAATGGAGCATGTTGCCCAGGGATTGAGTGCCTTAGAGCCTAATTTCACTGGTGGTGCACATACGGTTGGGCTTGTGAGTTCCAGCAATCCACATCCGAGTTTTGGTGCACAACCTTCTGTGCCCCATGCAAATCGGGCAACAAGTTCTGGTGGAGTATCTAGACCAACTTCAGTGGTTGGAAACCAGGGAGGTACTTTAAGCCGTGTGAGTAGCCCCATGTTGGCATCTGCAAGTTTAGCAGCTGCAAATACAGGATTGCCTTTGCGACTATCAGCAGGCGCAGGTGTTCCACTACATGTTAGGGGAGAACTAAACACCGCCTTCATTGGCCTTGGGGATGATGGAGGATATGGAGGTGGATGGGTTCCCCTAGCTGCTCTTAAAAAGGTATTACGAGGCATTCTTAAGTACCTTGGGGTATTGTGGTTGTTTGCACAGCTACCTGGTCTTTTGAGAGAGATCATTGGCACAAATTTGAAGGAGGGTGAAGGGGCACTTCTAAATTTGGACCAAGAACAGCCTGCATTGCGGTTCTATGTGGGGTAAGACTTGGACACTCTAGTTTCACTTTTTTCATTTATTAGCTATTATGTCTTTATCTATATTTTTGGCTTGTTCTGTTAAACTTTTCACATTGAGTAACAGTTTTATTGCTCATGAGGTATGAGTCCTTGTTTCCCCATTTGTTGTGATATTATGGTAAGCTGATTTATTTTGTGGGGATGTTCACTTGAAAGCAGGATACCGTAGTATCCAATTTTGCTTCTCAAAACCAATTAGACATTAATACCAAAGGCAGATTCAGGCCCAAGAATTCAAAAGATGTGTAATTTGTATATATACCTATCTATTTTGTATTTTTGAACTTCCAAATGACCCTTTATATCCCTACTTATGCATAAGGTTTTTAGCTCACCCATTGTGCTGATTATGGGCAGTCCCTTTTTTTTAAGAAACGATGACATTTTGACAAGAAATACTTACAGTTAGATAAATCTGAAAAATATCTTCAATATTAACCAAATTTGGAATTTTTATTTATACAAAAACTTCAAGAGGTACCAACGGGTGTCTGATTTCTCCCCCAGTTTGTTAGTAATAATATTACATATGTGGTGCTTCACTTAGTAATGAAACTTGCATAAGATAAACTTTTGAATGCATACACTACTGTATGAATGGTGACCATTTTATCCTACCATTCCAATGAGAGACCTTATCACCTGATTTAACTAATGTGCATTTTTGTGCAGGGGCTATGTTTTTGCTGTAAGTGTTCACAGAGTGCAACTGCTACTGCAAGTATTGAGTGTTAAGCGCTTCCACCCTCAGCAGCAAAGCCAAGCCAATGCTCAGGAGGAACTAGCCCCCACTGAAATATCTGAGATATGCGATTACTTCAGCCGTCGTGTTGCATCTGAACCCTATGATGCATCTCGAGTGGCATCTTTCATCACCCTACTTACCCTACCAATTTCAGTTCTACGAGAATTCTTGAAGTTGATAGCTTGGAAGAAAGGGTTATCACAATCACAAGGTGGTGAAATAGCCCCTGCACAGAGGCCCCGCATCGAGCTATGCTTGGAGAATCATACAGGATATGCTACCGATGAGAATTCTGAGAGCTCTACATCAAAAAGCAATATACATTATGACCGACCACACAATTGGGTTGATTTTGGGCTCACCATTGTCCTTGATCCTGCTCACATTCCTCATATTAATGCTGCCGGTGGTGCTGCCTGGTTGCCTTACTGTGTTTCTGTGAGATTGAGATATTCATTTGGTGAAAACCCCCATGTCTCTCTTCTTGGAATGGAGGGAAGCCATGGAGGCCGGGCATGCTGGTCGCGGGTTGAAGACTGGGAGAGGTGTAAACAGAAGGTGGCAAGAGTAGTGGAATATGGGAGTGCAAACCCTGGAGGGGATGTTAGTCAGGGAAGATTGAAAGCAGTTGCTGAGACAGTGCAAAAAACATTGCAAATGCTGCTGCAACATCTGAGGGATGGCTCTGCCACTGCAAGCTCCATCGCTACTTGAACATTCGTTGTTTTGTTGTTGACTGCATGATTAAAACCTAAAATCTTGTACAGAGAAGAATTGTATTGCTTGTCATTGACGGGGTGCTTTGGAGGGAAGGCAGCAATGAGGGACATGCCATACCTCGTGTGAGATGGATTTGAGGGGACATTCAGCCCTGAAGAAGGGAGAGAAAGGGACTCTGGTTATGCTAACATTTGCGGGCGTGGCAGTGCCTTGGTGCCATAATTTGTAGAATAGGGGGGAGTAAGGGCAATCAGTCTTCCATTTTGTAAAATTAGATTACACTAGGTTGGTGGTGGAAGCTTTCTTTGTACATGACACTGATATAACTGTAAAATCTGCCTTTTAAGAGAATAGTTATAATGTGATTCCGCATTGATCCTTCCATGAGAAAGGCAACCTCCAATCATTCTTCAAGTTAACACCACCTAGGAGGAGGAGGAGCCTTGTTGTAACAAATATCCAATACGAGTTGAGTTCCATCTTTTTTCACCTCTCTCTCTCTCTCTCTTCTTGACCCAGCATTAAAATACTGAAGGTATTTCATTTGGCTAGTGGCTCCATTCATTGAAAAAGGAAGAAACAATAACCACAATGTTTTTCAATTGAAAAAAATCACTTACATTTTTTCCCTCATTGGGGTACAGGTGTAGATGATGGAAGAGGAATATTTAATTTCTTTTTTAAGAATAATTAGTGTAGGTGGCTCTACAGAAATAACATGAAGTAATTTTTCATGAAATTGAATGATTAAAGCTACATGCTCCATAATCTATTCACTGAAAAGAATATTGAACTATAAAAAATGTGATACCAAAATATGGCTTCATTTAATTTATATGTTTATTTAGATTATAGTTTGTAAGTCTACGTATGCTTATAAATTCAATTTGAGCTCAACTAAGCTTTCTGTGAACTTGTGAAGTATGAATATTGGCTACTTTCTAACTACTTTAAAAGTGTGTAAAAAATTGGAGATTCAAAAATAATTTGAAGCTATGTAAATTGTGAGTTTAAAAATGGTTCCTTTGATTGGATTGTATAGTTTCATAGGCTTCCGTATCAAGGAGGGATTTTCAATACATCATCAAATGGATTGAAAGTAAGCCCATTTGGATATAATTGTTATAATTTAAAAAAATTAACTAACCAACGTTTGATGATCCTAAAAATCATGGCTTTATTGATTGGATTTACATGACCTTTTGAGAATCATTTTTCAAAGATGAAAATCTATCCAAAAGATCTGAATAGGATGTAAAAGTTTAGCAGTTAAGAAATAATTTGAATTCATGAAAAGAGTTTAAAAACCAAGGCTTTTATAATTAGATGAGGTGGTTTTGATTTGTCCTTATCTTCATTTGAAGAACGTCTCAACAATATTTATTTGATGAACATTTAGAAGTGTCATATTGAAGCTTATACCTATCCAATCTTCCTATTTTGTGAAGTATATAAATTTGAGGCATTATTTTTAATTATTAGTACTGAGTCCTTAAAACCCGATACAAAGACCTTCCTTATCTTTGCCTCATTTGTAAAAACTACTTATCTTATGCAACAATTGCGAACACTCTCTAGTATCATATGTCCAAAGTATCTTTCAACATTTAAAGAGCTACAATATTGAAATATTTCTAGTAATGTACTAATGTGTAAAAATCATATGGATTGAAATTAGGTAAAATTTTACTCGCATTGAGTTATTCTATCTTCATGAGATGGAAAAAAAAAAATATGACTTAGTACAAGATTTATTAAAGTCAAATTTTTAACAAAAAATCATATACTAAGCATGGTTGAATGTATATGAAACATCATCAACTATTTATTCACATAGTTTTTTACACATTTCGTCCAACTATGTCAGCCCATTTATTTTGAAAAAGTACTTAAAAAGTATTTATCATTAAAGATATTTTGTCATTACAACTATTTAATCAATCAAAAGATATTCTGAACGCTTAATATGTTGAAAAGGGCATTTGCAATTGAATACAACACATAGAGTGCAAGTATTGAACCTATAGTGATAGTTTTTTCTATTGAGACAAAAGATATTGGATATTTGCAAATTTACTCAAACCCGATATATAATGGTCACATATCAAATTATTAAAAAATGTAATGACTGCTGACATTGCAGCACATTGGTACATTCTCAATTGTTCTAATGAGCAATGGTAGCATGATGAGCATTCTAATCATTCACTGCTGAATAGCTTCTTCATGTAAAAGATTTGGTTTTGTTCTATTTAATGTGATGTGCATTTTATATTCTTAAATGGGGCATTTCCTTCAGACTGCAGAAATGATGTACAACAGAGAGTCTCACTTTCTTTTTATCTACCAAATATACATTCTTCTATTGGTTATAGAAATTGGAGAACAAATATCATCAAGGTTGTAGATAATATCAACTTTGAATGCCATAGATGAGCATTGAAATTATTTGTGACAAAAATACAAAATAATTACCACAAAGATGGTTTTCTCCAAAATATATTCACAAACTAGTTTCAAACCAACTCTATATGTCCCTCTAAAGTACCCCCTCATGAGACCAGGGTCAAGGAATACTTGAAAGGGTCATATGCCCCTTAAACAAAGAGACACTTTTAATGAAAAGATGTAATTTGAATTACATACCATTAAAAGCTATAGTTTATTTTTTAATAAGATTTTAATTTAAAAAACATCCCACATATTCTCATTGATCCCATCACACAGAACTATCTTGGGATCTTTTAAAGAAATCTAGCTACTTTGGGAGGGATCTGAAAAAGATAGACAATTTGTTTAAGTTTTAATAAGGTAATATGGTTACTAACAGATATGTGAGGGTTTCATCTTGAAGACAATGATAATATGAAACCCTCCACCCCTTCCTTACCAAGCCACACTTCCGAATAATGATAGATTTCCATCAGAGGAATTCCTCAATCTCCACAACCACTTCCCTAAGAGAGCCCATTAAAGCAGCAAAGCAATCGGATCCCCAAATCACCATCCTCAACTAGTTTAGTCATCTAAAGCCAGGAAACTAAGTCTGGAGCATCATTCCATAAGAACCTTTCCTAAATGCTTTCTGAACTCCTGCTTCTGGACATCGAAAGACGCTAAGACAATAGATCAAAAGGCTGGATAGCTCCCTGCGATAGATAGATGCTTACCCTTCCGCACAGATAGGTTTTTCTCCATTTTTTCAATGATTTTATCCCAACACTCTTTCTTCGATTTACTCACACACTGCGGAGGCCAAGAAAAGAAGTAGGAAAGCTTGACACCTTGCATACCAACACCAATGCCAACTCCATACATCTACTAGAGTCAATATTAACCCCCATTAACTCATTCTTAAGGAAATTAATCTTCAAACCCGAGCAATTCTAAAATCATAGAAAAATAGCCGCTACCTACTTCATCTCATCCACATTAGCTTTGAGGAATAAAATTGTGTCATCTGCATAACGAAGATGAGAGATCACTAGATAAGTGTGCTCCACATGAAACCCGTGAATCCAATCTTCTATAGTAACAACATGAATACATAAGATGAAGGCTTCAACAACCAGAACATACAAATACGGTGATAACAGATCCCCTTTTTTGATACCCCCACCCATCCTAAAGAATCCTTTTGCGGTCCCATTCACCAAGATGGATAGGTGAGCAGAGGTAATGCAGGCACAGATCCATCATCTCCACCAGTCCCCAAAACCCATTCTTTGTATGACAAAGTTAAGGAAATTCCAATTCACTCTATCATAGGATTTTTTTAGAAATCAGCTTGCAAACGACACAAGCCTCCCCCGATGAGTATTTTGAATGAAAACTTTCATGAGCAGTACCAACGGAGTCAATGATATGTCTCCCTTCTAAAAAAAGCACTCTGGTTTGCCAAAATAAGCTGCAGAAGAATCCCCTTCAAGCAATTAGCCAGCACATTGGCTAAAATTTTATACGGACTCCCCAAAAGGTAAATAGGGCGAAACTCGTTCAGCTCGACTGCACCATCTTTTTTTCAAAACTAAAGTAATAAAGGAAGCTCACAAGTCTTTAGAGATGGTACTCAAAGAATTCTTGAATAAAATCTATCACATCCTATTTAACCACATTCCAGAAGCATTTGAAGATGGTCTCAACAAAATTGTTGTTACTTCTAAATAAAAAACAACACAGGCAATATAGAGTTTCTTATTGGTAATAAATGCCCAAAAAAAAAAACATGTACTTTCATATGCAAAATCAGCCAAAAGTTTAAACTGAAGAGCTTTACTGAATTTAAATTATCTCTTGAAAAGAAAAAGGCTGAATATTCTCTTACACAACAGTGATTGACTAGATTATTTTTATTTATTTAATGCCTGAAAACAAATGAAGGTTATGTTCGCCGCATTGAAAGCTATCCATTTGAAAAGACGTATACTTCTTAAGTTTCTATTGATACTGGGATACCACAATGTACCTTTGATCCCACCAACTACACACCAACTCTTTCTGAATAACCAATTATCTCCCATCATACCAAATGAAGGGCATTCTACCATGTAAATTTAGAAAGAATAATCCATTAGATTATGACACTTCATAATAATTGCTTAAAACAAAGAAAAGTTAGCAGCAGATGCACAAAAGTGAAGAACAATTCTAGGCCTAGCAATGATCCAAATTAAAAACTAGACTATACAAAGATATCAAAACAACTCAAAAACTGTATGAAAACGATTGTGGATAATCAGATCTTGAAAGGTGGGTTGGTAGTGTGGGAAGAACTCAGATTCTAGCCAACTGGAAAAAGGGGAAAAAATGCAGATGACACGTCCATTTTACATTCAGTCTCTGGAACTGTGGAGCACGTAATCAGAAGGATGTGAAGTCATCACTAGACATAAAACCAATGGACATGCCTTTCTCATTACCATCGAGAGATTCCATCCTTGCATCCAGTACTGCTAGTTGAGACTTCACCCATGATGGATTATACTTACCTTCAACCCATAAAGCTTCCCCAGTATCTTTGTGCTTGAAATCTGGATACTTTGGGTTCCTCTACAAAAATGAATAAAAGCCTCCAATCATTGATCATGATAACAAACATAAATTTTATAGAATCATATGCCATTGGCAGCAAGAAGGAAACAAAGAATACATGTGATGGTGAGTTATGTTGCACAGATTCTTTGAATGACAGACACGCTCACATCTTCGTGTTGAATTCCTCATCAATTTTTTTCAATACTAACTTAATATTAATGTTCAAAGAAAAATACTAACTTAATATTGTAAAATGTAGAGGTAATGATGATAATTGCAAGCTTATAATTTATTTCAGAAATATGCACCACAGGGAAATGCCCATGTACTTTATCCTCAGATAATAAAAACAGTGAGGTCCATAAATTTGATCTTACATCATTCTAAGTACTTTTTTTCCTCTTTTTGTTCCGAAGGCAGAGACAAGTGACATAGGGATGCAATCCTGGGTTGAAAATTGGTTGAGCCAAGACCAGACCAACCCATCCTGACATTTTTAACCAATGAGTTAATTTAGCAATGGGTTGGATTGACACATTTATGACCATGGTTCAAAAAAAGGGAACCGGTCATTGTACCCGTCCCTACTGGTAAACGGTATAAACTGAATGGTATTTTCAAATGTCGGATGAACAAATCCGCCCTTGTGTGAAATTTCAAAACCCCAGAAAAAATTCTAATAAAATATTAAAAAAAAAAATCTAGACTATTGGAAAATCATGGATTTTAAACTTTGTTTTTTAATTTCACTCAGAATATGAGAAAATAATGCCTCCTTTAATCCAAGTATGTCTAGCATCACTGTACGATCTTAGTACATTACTTATAAAAATAGATATAATTTTTTATAAAAATGAAAAATGAAAATATAAAATAACAATAAAAAATCCTAAAAAAAATATAAAAAAAATTCTTAGATCTAAGTAATATATGTTGTTAGTGATTAGATGTACATACAACCTATGATTTTAAAGCATTTGATCTTATTTCAAAAAAAATGAAAAAAATAAAAAAAAATGTAGAAAACTAAAAACAAATCTAAAGATAGGTATAAAAACTTCTTAGATTTAAGTAAGATATGTTGCTTGTGATTGGATCTGCATCAACTAATTCGTCAAATCATTTTATGTTGTTTCATTTGAAAAAAAAAAATTGAAAAGTAGCCACAATTTGCCAAAAAAAGGAAAAAAAAATGAAAAAAAAATGCTAAAATTCATTCTTTGGTCCCAAATCTTGTTTGGTTAATGTTTATCTTCCTTAACAAGCGAATCATAGCTTTTGAAAAAATAAAAAGGTTTTAAAAAACTGATCTCAAAATTTCTAGGTCAGTCAAATGCCCAAACACCTTTCAAAATTTAAGATCTTTCAAATCTGATGCGGAGCATACCAGTCCCATGCAGACAGTTGTGCTTTTCTTTGTTATTATTTTCCTTCGTGATTATGTAGTTTATTTTTAGTAATTTCTTTTTATTAAGGATAGTTTAGCTATTATTATTGTTTCTATTTTTATTTTAAGAAAGGGTGTAGTCTATATAAGCCCTCTCTCTCTTGTAAGAACATATACGATTGATGAATAAAGATTGAGATTTTCGCAAGATACCTGTACAAGAGTGCGATTTTCAGATTGTGGGAGTGATTCCTTGGGCGAGAGGCTTGGTGTGAGGCCATGCCGCCTTCTTCAGGGTGCGATTTTCAAATTGTAGGAGTGATTCCTTGGGCGAGAGGCTTGGCTTGAGGCTTGGTATGAGGCCATACCTTCTTCTTCAGATACTTCTCTTCCCATCTTCTCTTCTCTTCTCTCTCTTCTCCTCTTTTGTTTTCGTTCAGTTCCAGAATCCTTTCCTATGGTTTTCTCCCCTTCCTAATATACTCATCCCCGTGCTTTCATCTTCCTTTGTAAGCCCTCTAGCCTTTGCCGCAGCCCTTAATGCCCATCGCCAGCCTTCCCATGACCTTCTAACCCCCTTCCCTTGCTTCGTAGCTTGTGGAAACCCCTCCCTGCGTCGCCTACCTCATTAGCCCATATTGTGTTTGCCGCAAGCCCCTTTCCTATTTCCCTCCTTTCACGTGGTTGCCCTGAGCCATCCTTTTATGTAAATCCATCTGTATCCCTTAGTTGCAATGGTCGCATGGCCTAAGTTCCAGCCCACGTGTCTTTCAAGTCATTTAATTTTGGACCCTTACTTTGCATTCACATCTTAATTCTTAGTATTTGCATATTTATTTGTGGTAAATTTTATATTCATTAGTTACATTTATTAATTGAAAATTAATTTCAACCCATATTAGATTTAAGGTGCATTATTTTTATCCCTTTTAATTTTTTTAGGGACCACATTAGGCATTTAGAGTCACCCTATTAGTTGTCCTGCATCAAAATCTTGTTTCTTTGGCTTGTAATCTCTTAAAATCACAAAATAATGCTAAGAAGTAGGAAATGGAAAGGAAACCCTAAGGGAAAAAGGGAGGAAAAAAAGGGGAAAATGAGGATAGAAAAGCTCAACAGTAGCTCGTCCCTCTGTTTAAAGTGGAAACTAAAAACAACGGTATTTTAAAATACCATGCGATATTTTACAATGGCAGTTTGGACAAAAAAATTGTATCAGAAACGACTTGTTCATGGTTCAGATCTACTAGTTCGGTTGGACTTTGCCAGTTTTTTAAACCATGTTTATGACTATTTAGGTTGAGAAACCCATTTAATAAATGGTTGTCCGAGTTGGTCAATCTGTTCAATAAATGATTTAGGTTAAGTGCAAAACAAATTGGGTCAACCATTTAATAAATGGGCCCAAGGTTTGGTAACCCATTTGAGCTTGATCAAGTTAACTCATATAATAAAGATTTAGATCATATATGGGTTGGATCAACCAATTTATGATTGTCCCGGTTGGGTCCACCCATTTAATTTGGCCCAAGTTTGGTATAAGTTTGGTTGGGTTAAACTTTTAATAAATGGACCAAATTGGGTCAACTAATTTACGCTTACTCGATCGAGTTGACCCATTTAATAAATGGGTCGAGACTCATCGGATCAAGCCGTTTTGTAAATGGGCTAAGTTGGGTCAACTCATTTTATCGTAGTTGGGTAATAACTGGCTCAAGTAAATTTAATTGGGTTGTGTCAACCTTCTTAATAAATAGGACAAGTCAAGTATGCATATGATCAAGGTATTAAAATATATTTGGTTAGGTCCTAGGAAGGGTGCATCATAAATTTTCATAAGAAAGCATTTCTCCATGGTTCATAATAGGAAAACTTTTGGATTATTTTTCTAGGAATATTTGACCCTGAGATTCCAAATTCCTACCAAAATTTGTGCAAAGATGGGAAAATCTCGTTTTCCTAGAAAAATCTATGGGAAAAAAAGTCCTCGTAACATTTCTCTATTGTTTCTATTCCTAATTCTATCTTACATGATTTTACTCATCCATCTTAGAATATGCATTTCTATTACCATTACCTTGTTCTCTTGTTTTTTTTCTTAATTGCCAACACTCAAATCCTTTAGCATTAGTGGCCTAAAGGCTATTTTACAAAACCTCTCCTTCAATTTGCAAGGTACTCCCAAACTGTCTTTAGTTGTTGCATGTTTGAACATGTCCCAAATAACCTATACCATACTCATCAGGATTGCATTTACTTTTCAAAGCTTACCAAAACATTTATCTTGACACCTTATATTAGGTCTTCTTTTCTTCCTCTAGTTTTCCTAGGACACTTTCCAATCAAATTCTCAAGATCAAAGCCATTGTAAATTTTAGAAGGTTGTCAGTCCAAAACATTTATCATTTGGCTAACAATGATGCTATTCAATTAGCATGTTTAGGGATGTTTTGCTCTCCCTTGTAACCTTTTTTTTTTGTTTTGTTTCTTTTTGTAACGACCCGTCCCTCTAGCATGATATTATCCGCTCTGGGTTTCACACACGGCGCGCATGACTTTCAATTGGCGAGCCAACCCACTGTTGCTCCCGAAAGGTCTCATGCTAGAAGGAGGGATGTTGCCACTTATATACCAGGGAATTTCCAATGCAACTAGCAATGTGAGACTTTTTTCTCCATAGGCATGCTCCACACTATAGACCCCCTCTAGGGCGGGGTATTAGAATCTACACCCCTTAACACCAGAGTCGTCCCCGACTCTGTACACACAACAACTAAGCCAACACCCTCAGCCAGAGAGTTGAATCATTCTCTAATACCATTTGTAACGACTCGGCCCGCTAACATGATATTGTCCACTCTAGGCTTCATACATGGCCCGCACGACTTTTAATTGGCAAGTCAACCCACTATTGCTCCCAAAAGGGCTAATGCTAGAAGGAGGAAAGCTACCACTTATATACCAGGGAATTTTCAATGCAACTAGCAGTGTAAGACTTTTTTTCTCCATAGGCGCGTTCCACACTATAGACCCCCTCTGGGGCGGGGTATTACACTTTTCTATATTCAATAGTTTGCTTCGTTATTTCCCTTTTGTTTTTCCTTAAAATAGAAGATGTGTATTCTCCCTTTTCTTCTAATCTATTTCTTTTTATATTTATTAAAAAAAAATGACAATAGAAGTCATTAATTTTTCCCTTTCTCCATAAACTTCCCCATGAGTGTGCATGTGTTTTTTTTTTAAGAATAGTAATAAAATAAGTTTCATTAGAGGAAGGAATTTTTTTTTTTTTTTATGACAGAAGGTGTCCAAGTGTCTTGTCCTGACTAGTCTTTCGAGGCATGTGCACGCCTCCCTACACACACATGCCGTGTTCAAGCAGTGGGACCTCACTCTGTACATATCCCACAGAGAGTGGCCCTTCATTGGAGTCACCAGGGATTGAACCCAAGACCTCAATCTTGAAGTCTTGTGTCTCAACCACTAGGCCAACCCCTTGGAGTTATTAGAAGAAGGAAATTACACATAAGTACATGACTAATATAGGATTATACTGTATAAAGCTGCAAAGAAAATGATCAGAACAAACTACCAAAAAAAATTGCATTCCATTTGTTGATCACCTGACATGAGCAACACAATCTCTCTCTTGTTGCAATATCTTCTAATCTATCTGTAGGCAGAAATCAACTTCTATGGTGGCTCTTTTTTACTTTTGGCCCATGCCATTGCATCAGCTAAGTCATCCTCAATGATCAATCTCCCTCTCCAAAGACTTCTAGAGCATGCCTAATTCCCAAAAGCTATGCTTCATTTGAATCCCTAATTCCAATTGGTAACAGAAACACTATCTCCATCTCCCCTTCCTCATTGTGTAAAACTCCTCCAATATCTTCTAATGTAAGTTTACTTCTAGCCACCCTATCTACGTTAAACTTTAAAACGCCCTATTGTATGTGGTTTCCACCTCTCAACCACCTTATCCTTCCTAGAACTTATTGATAAACAGTCTCCCCAACTCTTGACTCAATACTAACCAACTGATTGATTTCCACTTTGTTCACTCAGATATCTTTTCCTTTGAACATTGCTCTCCCTTAAAAATCCTAAAATCCTTTATCTTTGGTTGAAAAAGTGTTGAATTGTAAAATTAAATCACTACAAACAGATGGTGGTGATGAATTTACACGTCTACGCTTCAAACAATTTATTGGCTCTAATAGTATTTCTCACCGTCTTTCTTGTCCTCACACACCCAAACAGAATGGTCTTGTTGAGCGTAAACATCGATACATTGTTGAAATTGCTTTAGCTCTTATGGCCCATTCTAAAGTGACCACGAATAGCTATTGGAATAGATTCCCAAGCAACTTACCCTCAGCCGCTAAAATGCCCCCCTCTCCAACATCGCAAAATGCCTTATGGTGTAAAACACTAAAACCCATGAACATCCCATCAAATCCAAGAACTTATACAAAAGCTTACTTGGTGTAGGACAGGAATTGAAAAGATGATCCACCAGTTGTTCCTCCCTTCACAGTAAAACAATTCGCCACGCCATCTACCGAGATAATCCACCTCCTACGATTGCATGTCAATCCCTTCCCCATGCGTTGTCTCAACACAAAATTGCTTTTGTCATTAACCTACTTGACATAAACCCAAAAGCAATAGGGTTTCTCCTATGTTGTACAAACTCTTCAAAATGGATGACACACCTGTCTTTGACACTTCTCTGTGTCAGACTCTTAATGGACTCTTCTAGTACTTTTTACATTGTTTTCCAAGATGGAAAAAATAGTACCACAACATTTTCTTTTGAAACCCAACTAAAATATTGAGATGTTAGTGACTTGATTGTCGGGAATTAAACTAGTATATTATTTCCTATCATATCATTTCTGCACCATCTTTTCATTTCAAAGAAAGTATTAACTTTAATGTATTTAAATAATGTGCTGACCCTGTGAATCCCATGTTTTGGGATTGGATAAGCCCAATACCTCACACCACTGTCGAACTCTGAACACATACCTGGACCCCTGCAACGTAGTTCTCCATGACCAACACAGGCCTAGCCTGATTCGGCATGAGAAAAGCCTGATTGCCTCTATCACTAAATATGAAACCTCATTTAACCCTATCACTACAGACAGGCTATAATGGGCTGAATACGAGGAGGCTGAATCCAGCCCTGGCCTGAAGCAGGCCATAAAACTAGACCATTTTATACTCTCATAATATTAGTTTATTCTTATTATGTGCTAACTGATAGTAAAAATAAAATAATTTTGAATACATCTGACTTCTAAAGGATAATACCTTGTTCTTCCTGTTATCCCACCAATCTACTGGATTAGCAAAGAAGGCTTGCCACAGCTCTTCTGTTGAGCCCATATGATTTCTAGAAAAATTTCCAAGCTTCCCACCTGCAATACCACAAAAGAACTAATAACAGTAAACAAGGAAAGGCAAATCTTTGTTTCTGCCTGACCAGACTAGTTAAGCAATGATAAAATAAGAATTGCCTGCAGTCACAGAATTTATTTCTGGCTCATATAAAGACACTGGAGCGAATGTCTTTTCCACAAAATTCAGTTGTTGAACAACCACCTGTAATGACCATTGGGACATTTAGAACATATGTAGGATGGGGAAAATGAAAAGGAAAGGATGACAAAAAAAAAAGGAGGACTACATCCAGCTTATAACTACCTTATAATAAGTCTGCTTTTTGTCATCATCTCCTTCAACTGTGTCTGAAACAAGTCGGCCAGAAACATATATCCGGTGCCCCTTCTCTACGTGCTGAAAAGCAACATGTGCCAACTCTTCCCAAAAGGTCAAGTTTATCCTGTAGAGCATCATCCATCATATTGTCAACACTTGATGTCAAACACAAACACACAAGAACCACATGCATGCATGCGTGTCCACTGACAAATGAGCTTACCTCGATGCCATGATCCTCCAATCAAAGTGGAAGAAGAACACATAGAGTTGTCTCCTCCAATTTCCTTTTCCCTAGAGTTGACTAGTTCTACCACAACTTAAGCCCTTTAGGTGGAATCTAATGGCTAATAGGATCTTTAAACTTGAAAATATTAAAAAATGAGTTTCATTTTGAAAAAATTTACAAACAAAATGAAATAAAAACTGGGAGGTAACTATTTTTGCACACGATCCTTTGAAGGCCAAGTCTACCAATCATTTACTTCATTCATCCTAAATTCTACTCTTCGCAGCATTATTTTTACTTGTTCTCCAACCCTCGACTTTTTCTGCTGCACCTTTTTTACCCTTTTTTAAGTCTCTCATGAATGGTCAGGTCAGGTCACAGAATTTACCTTTCAAAGCAATAATGCATGAGTTATCTCTACTACACACAATGAGATGTTATTTCAACTAACTGATAAATTATCAGGGAAATCCTGAATAGAGGCATTCCATTTGCCCTACCATGGCCAACCCGTACTCTAACAAGTCACCTACCCTCTCTGAATTGGTACATATCCCATATTGATACCCATCATCCCCTCCATATTGTCAGATGATATGCAAGCCAAAAACTATATTTTTTCACTATCACCATCATCCAAGTCATTTGTCCATCCATCTAAGGTTGGCCCTCATCATTTTACTTGCCAAATTGTTTTCCAATGTGCAGTGCCTACCTAACATGCATATGACTTGAATATGCCAAGCAAAAACTAGATTTTCTGAGTTCTACTACACGCACCAAACTTTGAAGAGCTGCATCAGGAAGATAATGGTATCGAAAAACATTTCCCACTCCTTATCTATCTAAGCGGGAATCTCATATTTCCCATTCCGCCGGATTTGGGACACTTCTTTCACAGAAAGAGAAACCTGGTCTTTCCCTATCTCATAATTTATTTATTTTTTGGAACAAAAATATGCTTCTAGGATCCAAATTTCAGTTGCAGCATATCCCAACAACAACAATGACAACAGTAAGAACAAAAAGACAATAAAAGGAAAAGAGCAAATCCATGCCTTCCAAGAACAATCAGAAATTCTTTAAAAAAAAAACAGTTAGGAAGTGTTTTCCATTCTCCAAGAACTAAAAGTGAAAGGAAAGGAATAATGGTGGTGATTGTGGGTTACCAGACAGTGTCGGAGGCAGAGCGCTTGACAGCGAGGCGCGTCCAGGCAAGGACCTTGCCACTGATGAGGTGCTTGATTTGGATGGGCGTCCCCACTATCCCAATGAGTTGGACCGAATTGGAGAGTTCCTTCTTCCATGGTATCTCTGCGGGTCTAGGGTATACAGCGCCGTCGTGCTCGAAGTCCAAGGAAGGGAGGCTAGAGCATCGTAATACGAACCCAAGATGCGGATTGCTGCTTCTTTGGAGAGCAAAAGGAGAGGAGGAGGAGGAGGAGGAAGAGGAGGAGAAGAAGATAGAAGAAGGTTTTGGTGTTCTTACAGTAATAAGATTAGGAGGAACAGGAATTGGATTGCAGAAGGAGGGAGTGGTGAAAAGCGTTGCTGAATTCTTGGTCGGCGTTGAGAACGGATGGAGGATTGCCATTGTTGGCTGAAAACAGATTACCCAGGATTCAGGAATCCGAGTTTCGATCAGTGAGACTTATGACAAATTTACATGACATTTTACATGTAAAGATACTATTAAAAAATTTACAGAAAATATAATATTTAAAAATAATAAATATATAAATAACAATTCGTCCCCCAAACAAGCCGAAGATGATGAATGAGATTTAAAACTAAAAGAACAAGATACACCAAAACACCTTAAAATTCCAAATTGAGGTCTATTAGTGATTGATTTGAAAAAGGAGCTACACCCCAAAAAAAAAAAAAAAAAAGAGAAAAATTAAGAGAACCAAACAAACACACATAATCATTTAATAATGCAGTGAGTTCTGCAATTCTATAAAATTACCTTCTTGATGCTAGAAAATAGAGTGCAACTTCAAGATTGAATGCAACTGATTTCATTACATGAGCTATAAATATATAAATAAGAATAAGAAATTAGATGCAAGAGAGACTCAAGCCAAATTCCATTGAACAATAAAGAAAGATGAAAATCTAAGAATTACATGTTTAAAGACTAAATTAATTCAATATACCTTCAAAAATTAAATATAAGAACCTCGAGCTTTTTGCTTTCTTTGACCATTCACTGGTAGGAGCTAAGTATCCATTTTAAAAGATTAACCTGTTACGTAGAATAACTTAAATTTTTATAAATTTCTAGATCTCTCTCTAAACTGATTCTAACACTCCCAACTCATTAAATATGAAATGGAATTCTTTTCCATTCTGAATTTATAACTGAAGTTTGAAAACCTCAGTGCTTCATCCCTAGCTGTCGTTGGAGGGGAAGCTCTATCTACTGTCGAGTGTCCTCAACGAATTAGGAGCACATTGCAGAAATCTTCTAACAATTATGTAATAATCAAGTGCAAAATCTTCTAACACTTATAACAAACCTTATCTTCTGACAATAACTAGTGCAAAATCATCTCATAATGCATAGTCACATAACCGAAGCAACTTCTGAAAATAGAGTTTATTAAAATAGGTCGATGTGGAATCAACTCAACTTCGAAACGTATAACTTGAGATCCTCAAGATCTGCAGCTCGAGGTCTCTACATCGAAGTTCAAACATGATTGTGCAATGTGTAATATGGCACTCATCGATCTACTGATGCAAGAGCAGTCATGGTCCACCAGTTTGAATAATTTTTTATTATTTAGATTTCAAATATTTTTTTTTAATTTTCATGATTTTAATTTATAGTAATATTTCGAGTTAGCGTTAGCGTTATTTTCATAGTAAAACATTAGCGCTTTTTCACGCTATATATTTAATAAGATGTGAATAAAAGATATGAAAGTTATTATAACTTAGTGGTAAAGATATTTGTTTTCTAACGTGGAGGTATTGGGTTCAAATCTTTCTCGACAAATACTATTTATTCGATGGCTCAGACTTGGGCCTTTAGGCCCGTTTGTTTTTTAAGTACGAGTCCAACGGGCCTCGGTAGGCTTTGAATAAAAGCCCGGGCCCACCCCGACCTAAATAAACGTAGTTTGACAAAGTTTTTTGTTTGATGTCGGGCTCAAGTTTTTGTTCAAAGCCCACTGAGGTCCCGTTGGATTCGTACTTAAAAAAATGGGCCTTAAAACCCAAGCCTGACACATGGAATAAATATTATTTGTTGAAATCCGTTTATTTAAGTCAGACTCAGACAAATGGAACACATCTTAGTTTTTACTTATCTTTTTTAAAAAGATAGAAAAATGATAAGAATGTAAAAAATGAGTTGAGCAAGATTTGAACACAAAACCTCCACACAGGAAAAAAAAACAAATATCTTTACCACTAAGGTACAATAGCTTTCAATTTTTTTATTCAAGTCCTATTGTATATATAACATTGCGTATTGTTAAAGCGCTATATAAAGTAGCGCTTTCATGTTAAATTCGCAGTGAAATTTGCGAAAGCGGTACTTTATATAGCGTTGTTTCATGTTAAAGCGTTAGTGCTTTAACAACGTGCAACGCTATATATACAATAGGAAATGTAGATCAAAATGGAGAGCATCAGTCGAGGAAATGGAGAGACTTGGAAATAGAGAGTGACTAATGCAATGGAAACACCAATCGAAATAGAAAGCATCGGCTGACAAAATGCTTGAGAAGAGAGAGAAAGAGGAAGGGAAGAGAGAAGACGTATAACGACCCATCTCGCTAGCACAATATTGTTCGCTTTGGGCTTACACACGGACTCGTACGTCTTTACTTTGGCGAGCCAACCCACTGTTACTCCCAAAAGGCCTTGTGATGGAAGGATGAAGGCTACTACTTATATACTAGGGAATTTTCAATGCCACTAGCAATGTGGTATTTTTTAAGGCAGGGTATTACAATCTACCCCATTAAAGTCAGAGTTGTCCTCGGCTTTGCACACACAACAACTAAACCTAGACCCTCAGGTAGAGAGTTGAACCATGCTCTGATACGATTTGTAACAACCTGTCCTGCTAGCATAATATTGTCCGCTTTAAGTTTACACACGGACCCCCACGGCTTTGCTTTGGCGAGTCAACCCACTGTTGATCCCAAAAGGCATTATGATGGAAAGAGGAAGGCTACTACTTATATACCAGGAAATTTTCAATGCCACTAGCAATATGGGACTTTTAGGGCAGGGTATTACAAGACGCAGATGCTTGAGAAGCGAGGGAAGAGAGGCTGTATTTCGTCATTGGAAAAGGAAAGGAAAAGAGTATGCTGGAGGTTGTATTTCCTCATTGGAAAAGAGTCAAAGGAAAAGTGGGAAAAGAGGAAAGGAAGAGTGATTAATATGATGGGTAAAATTGGATTTTTACAATACAGTGTTCCCCTTATCAAATTCGCAGTGTCCAAATCAATATCCTATATAAGTTGCTTACAGTATATCTAACAAAGTTGCAGTATTACAGTAAGTGTTGGATTTGGCTCAAAAAGGCCAACATTAAGTTGGGCCCAATAGGCCCAAGTCTTCTTTTAAGCCCAAAACTTATAAGGGTTGTTTTCTCTCTAGGGTTTTCTCATGTCGCTCTGTGGACGTAGCCTTTAGGTGAACCACGTAAAAACCTCGTGTCTCTTGTGTGTGATTGATTGCTTGTGTGATTTGCATTTTACTCTAGCAATTGGTATCAGAGCAAACAACGAGCAGTTGGGGCAAGTGAGCCCAATTTCTGCCTCAACGTCATATCTTAGATTGAGAACGACAAGTGGGAGACAAGAAAGAAAGGCAGACACGCAAGAGGATAGATCGGTGGAGTGGCTCACATAATCCACCATTCGAGAGTGGCAAACGGGTTTTCTCAGTTGGAGAAACATCTGGTCAGCACCGTCCCTGCTGTTTGAGAAGAAACACCACTGCAAGCAGACTTGCAGCACAGTGCTGCAGATAAGGGTTTCAGAAAGACCCAGGTGCAGAATCCCATCGCTTCTAATCATAGAGCACAACAAATTGGGCGTTGGGAATACACAGAAAACCCAGGTAGGCAACAAACCCAGCAGCCAAATCCAATCTGGAGCATTGAGGCAGCCAACTCTCCACACATCCAAAGGCACACCGGCGTATGCAAAGGGGAAACCTCAGAAGGCTATCACCGTTCAATTGCAGGAAAGGATCAAGAAGCAGACATGTGAACATCAACTCTTTGATAGCTTGCAAAGGGAAGGAAATAGTTCAGCCACCAAGTGTTCGGCAAATTACCTTAGCGAAGTCAAGAACAATTGCACAAGAGAGACTCCTCTTTCATCGAACGACATGCCATCAATGGGCAGATTCTTTCTCCTAGCCTCAGCCATCAGATTTAATCTCTCTGATGAGCAGTGCTTAGAACAATCAGAATAGATAGGCCAAATCTACGGTCCAGATTGTTTTACAGCTTCCGGAGTCATATAGACTCGGAATTCAGATTCGTCTTCGCCAGTGTATTCGCAGTGATGAGATATACACAGTGACCGGAATAGATTTATTGTTTTAGACTTGAAGCACATAACTCCCTTCAATCCAGACAATGGCATCGAAGGGATCATAAAGAGGCATCAAATTCAAAGTTGACAAATTCGATGGAAGGTGTAACTTCGGATTATGGCAGTTGAGAATGAAGAATATTTTGATCCATCAGGATTTCGATGTAGCATTATCAGGCAAAGACAAAAAGCCAGAGGAGATGAATGATGCAAAGTGGACAAGAATTGATAAGAAGGCATTTAGCCTCATTCAATTCTATATCTCTGACGAAGTGTTGTACAACATCATGAGAAGACGACTGCAAAGGGCTTATGAGAAAAGCTTGAGAAGCTCTACATGGGTAAGTCATTGTCGAATAAGCTCCAGTTGAAGAAACAATTGTTTGGGTTGAAGATGGCTGAAGTGTATGACTTGTTAGAGCACATGAACACATTCAACCGGATAATCAATGAACTGTTGAACCTAGAGGCTACGTTCAACGATGAAGACAAGTCTATGATATTGCTGACCTCTCTCCAGATTATTATGATCATTTTGTGACTACCTTGCTATATGGAAAGAACATAGTCAAGTTTGATGAGGTTACTCAAGCAATCATTTCCAATGAAGTAAGGAAGAAGTCCACCAGAAGCGACTCACGTGCAGAGGGTTTTCTAATGAAAGGAGGATCTAGTGATCGTGGTAGGACTCGGGATAAGAGCAAGTCACGAAGAAATAACTCCAGGTCAAAGTCGAGATGTAAGGACTCAGAAAAATGCTTCTACTATGGCAAGAAGGAACACTGGATAAAGGATTGCATGAAATACAAGGCGAATAACACAGATAGGAAGGAGGCTGACAAGACTGAAACAGTCGGCGTTGCTTCACAAAACTGAAGCAAGTATTCTATCTGTCTCGCAAGGTACGTCTCTATTCGATTCTTGGATTTTGGATTACGGTTGTTTTTATCATATGTGCCCTAACCGTGATTTGTTTGATTCAATGAGTCTTATAATGGTGGTAGTGTTCTCATGGGTAATGATGCACCATGTAAGGCCATATGAATATGCACCATCAAAATCAAAATGTTTGATGGAATTGTGAGAACATTGGGAGAGGTGAGACATGTGCCAGCACTTAGAAAAAATCTTATTTCCTTAGGTACACTTCAAGCAAGTGGGTGCACATTCACCAGAAATGATGACACACTCAAAGTGTCAAAGGGTGCATTGGTGTTAATGAAAAACACCATATTGATCAACACCCTCTACAAACTGAAAGAGGATACAGTTTCAGGTGGAGCAACAATCTCCACAGAAGAAAATCACAGTGCAGATGACTCTCAGTTATGGCATATGCGGCTAGGGCATATGAGTGAAAGAGGTATGTTAGAACTCCACAAAAGACAACTGTTAAAGGAGGCTAAATCATGCAAGTTAGAATTCTGCAAGTTTTGTTTATATGGCAAACAAAGGAAGGTGACTATTAAAGATGACTATTAAAGATGCAAATAAACAATGTAGAACCAAGGTATTCTGGATTACATTCACTCAGATGTATAGGGCCCATCCCCAGCTAAATCAAAAGGTGGAGCATCCTACTTTGTGACTTTCATAGATGATTTTTCAAAAAGGTGGAGCATCTTACTTAATGAGGGAAAAATCAAAAGTTTTCACTACGTTGAAAGAGTGGAAGGCAGAGGTAGAAATCAAACAGGCAGAAAAATCAACTATTTGAGAATAGACAATGGTGGTGAATACATACATGGAGGATTTATACAGTTTTACAGAGATGAGGGCATCACAAGGTACTTCACCGTTTCAAAGACTCCTCAGCAGAATGGAGTTGCGAAAATGATGAACAAGACTATCCTGGAAAGAGTGAGGAGTATGAGAATTCATGCAGGCATATCCAAAGGTTTTTGGGCAGAATTAGTCAATCATGCATGCTACTTGGTCAACAAATCACTAAATACATTTCTAAATCTAAAAGCTCCAGAAGAAATGTGGTCAGGTAAAGAAGTGAACTACTCAATTTTGATTTATTCGATTATCCAGTTTAGGCACACATCCCCAGTGATCAGCGATCCAATTTAGACTCCACGTTACTCAGATGCATATTTCTCGAGTTTGAGAAGGGAGTGAAGGGGTACAAATATGGGATCCAGTAAACAAAAAAACAATTTACAGCAGAGATGATGAAGCCTCTATGCTGAAGAGAGAACATGAGAATGAAGTTCAAGAAGACAATAAAGAAAAGGTGATTGCAGATTACATAGTAGTGATGTATCACATGGTTCGAAACTTGGTTGCTACTAGTGAAATCTCCATTCAGAAGATTCACACAGATGAAAATGCAGCGGACATCCTTACCAAGCCGGTTACCACGGAAAAGTATAGGCATTGTCTGGACTTCCTCAATCTCTCATCATGATAGAGAAAGGACCGACACCTTAAGGTGCAAGATTGGTGGGAGTTGGAGGTGCTACAAACACTTTTCAACATTCTTCAAGGGTCGGCATTTTTCGACAAGGTGGAGATTATTGGGTTTGGCTCAAGAGGCCAACATTAAGTTGGGCCCAATAGGCCCAAGTCTTCTTGTAAGCCCAAACCTTATAAGGGTCATTTTCTCTCTAGGGTTTTTTCATGTTGGGGTTTTTTCTCATAGAGAGGAGGAGTAATTATGAAGGTTATAGCACCCATTTCATCTTATTCGTAGTGAACGTTTTGTGGACGTAGCTTTCGGGTGAACCACGTAAAAATCTCGTGTCTCTTGTGTGTGATTGATTGCTTGTGTAATTTACATTTTACTCTAACATTAAGTACTACAATTGGGATTATCACAACCGTTAGTTGCGATACCATAATTTTGCTAAGATAGTTTTTTATTATAGTTTCATCATTTTATTACATTGACGTAAACGTATGAAGCACTTTAAAAAAATAGAGACATTCTAATGCAGAGGGTACAAATTCCAAGTATTTCATGCAAAAGTTTGTTAATTTTTTTTTTTTTAAATGCTGCACCAAAATTCATGTAGCAAGTGTATTAAGCTTTTCTCTAACAAAACTTACTTGAAAAAAACAATAAGTTAGTTTGAACCAACTCAATCTAATTAGATTTTGAGTTAATTGGGCTAGTATACTTAAACTTTTAAATAAATTGATAAAGTGGAAATTTCTGAAGGTTTATTTAACTCATTGAATTTTAAAATCAAGTTTTACGCTTTTAAATATATGTAAAGAATACATGGATACAGGAATATTTAAGATTAGGGTGAATGGAAACTTAAGCAAAAGAGACCCCTAAATTAACTCAAAAAGAGTTGGAGTAATGGTTAGAAATGTGTTTCAGGAAGTGGGACTCCTTAGTTCGATTTCCACTCTACTCCAAAGGACCACTATTTATAGAGTTATCCAGTGTATAGGTAGGAAGCCTTGTAGATGTCCCAAAGATTAATCAAATTCTCTGAGAGACATGAACACTTTAGTCATTAAAAAAAACTCCTAAAATTTATAGGGAGTGATAACTTTCATTATACTTTTTTAAAAATTGAAGGTAAAAAGCTACCACCACTAATTAACGTGTCAAGATGAGGTGAACACTTCTTTCTATGTAAATTTTTCTTTTTCTTTTCTCATTTCTTAAAAGGAAATAGGCTTAAAAATCGTATTCAACAATAATAAATGCCATGTTTTCTGTCATGGAATCACTATTAATGTATTCTTCATGTGTGGAATTTATATTTCTCCTCTTAAAAGATAATCGTCCTTTCACCTTCTTTTTTAATTAAAATTTGAATACATTACTAGCTACTTCAATTTTTCTGAGATTGGGTGACTATAAAAGAACGAGAACCTCCATTTTCTAGTTTCCTACTTACAGGAGAAGGCTCATTTAAAGATGTTATTAATCCTTGTACATGTGAAAATATTATATTTAAATCATACTCATTTCGAGTAAATTTGAGTCTATAGATATCGAGTCTAAATCAACTTATATAAGAATCTTTAAAATATATTTGTATCTAAACTTGAGCATGCAACCATTTTTCAAGAATTGCTATAAGAATCCAACAACTTGATCATAGTTGATCTTGATGATTGACTTGCTAATCAGGTTGAATCTATAAGCGATGGTCTTAACGTGGTAGGTTGGATCATTTAGTAAGGACTCTTAAGGGAAAGATGTGTTTCAGATTGGGGAGAGCGACTTTATTACCTCTTTTATTATAATTGGTGTTTAAGCACGTTATATATTATTATTATTATCGGTAGCCAATATCTCATCTATTTGGAGTTGATTGTATTTGCACACACTATGTATATGGACTTTATTTTTATTCAATTAATTTTTTATTTGATTAATCAAACTGAAAATTTTGTTATAGTTGTCATTTTTTATGAGTTCAAAAAGACTTAATTCATTTGAACTATGATCATAAACAATTGTATATATATATTTTTAAGTAGAAATTGATAAATAAAGCATCTTTGTTGAAGTTTATTTGCTTATAACAACCTTCGTATTTCATCCAATTAAAATTGTACTATACCCAGCAAAAGCTTGGGAGATTTTTATTTTTTTTTTTTAACATTGATTCAATTATGACGTGGAGAACACATTTTTTTGGGTGGAGAACATGGTGGATAAAACATTTTAAGTCATGGATCATGGAACACTTTTATAGTGGAGAACATGATAGGAATATGGTTTTAGAATACAAAAATGGGGTTTGTTCTCTCTCTTTCTATCTCTCTATCAAGTCCGGTCTTCTCTATAGGTGGAGTAGGCCGTCACCTAAAGCTCCTAAATAGATAGGGCCCCAAGTCCATAAACTCCTTTATTATATAGGTCCAAAAAATTAGAAATTAAACCCAGTAAAATAGGTCCAAAATAATAAGCCCAATCGGCCTAACCATAAGGCGAGTTAGGCGGTCGGCTTAGGCCCCGTTAAAAAAAAAGCCCACTCGTGTTACATTGTTACTGGAAAACCCTAAAAAAGGCCCCCCACCCTTTTTAAGTTGCCGCATACCCTGCTTTCTCGCCTCTTGTGTCTCTATCTCTCTCACTGCGATACTACTCTCTCTCTCGCTCTCCATCGATGAAGATTGATCAATATTCAGTTCAAGTTTGTAACTGCACTGTAAGTATCAATGCGTCATTGCTGATTATTCATTTATTCATTAAATATTTTAATTGATTGAATTTAATTTATGTATTTTATTGATTTTTTATGTTGATATTTTGCAGTGAAATTGATTATGTGACTATGATTAATCTTGTGTCGATGGGGCGGCGGGTGTGTGACCATTTCCAACTCGTTCTGATTTATTCGCAAATCAAATCAGATTTTATTGTTCCTTAATTTTGATTATTTAGCTGTTAATTTTGTATTGGTTATCATTATCATTATATCTACTAGAAAATATCATTCTAGATATGAAAAAAAAAAAAAAAAAGGCAAAAACAAGTTCAAAAATTGATTCAATCTCAAGCATGATCTTTTAATAGACATTTTAGCAAAAGTAAACAAACAGAAAGTTCTATTGAAGATTTGGTTAATGACGAACATAATGATAATGAAGAAACGATAAATGAATATAATGATATTAACTTGGTGAATGAAGAACATATGAATGAGAGTGATAATGAAAATAAGAATGAGAATGAAGAAAATGAAAATTTCAATGAACATGTTCCTTTAAACATTTATGATCCCAGTAATTGAGAAAATATTGACCAAAATTTGAAAGACATATTAGTAAATTTTAAACATTTTGTTATAAATTTGATTATAATATTTTATTTGGATGTTTCACACTTTATAAAAAAAATGTATGATTTTATTTTTTGTAAGTGTATAAAAGACCCATGTAAGAGTTTACCTAAGAACCCTAAAATCTCAGGGCGTGTCTCTCTGTATATAAATGGTTGGTAGATAAAGTCTTATATTCTGCTCTTTGAATTATATGACTACTACAATTTCAACCAATAAGTCTATTATAGTTTAACGACTACTTTGATTACACAACTTATAAAATGAAAATAAGCTCACTTTAAAATATATGACTCTAATAATGAGTAACGAACCATAAAATATTGTGTGAGATGTTTTAAGAGGCCTCCACACTTTGGTCTTAAAAAAACCCATAAAATATTATAATTAATCAAATGCATCATTACTGATAATAGCGATCCACATCTTCCATTGATAATTCTGATCAGCGCATCCAGCCTATTCAGTCAAGTGATCCACATAGTTAGCCTTGATCTTGGACACCCTAGTTGAACTCCGTTTAATAAATCCATTCTGATTTGTAATTAAGTTCGATGCCCCTACTCGCTCCCATTTGGATGGAGGAGCGGGACTCGAATCTAGGATCGTCTTCCGACAACACACAAACACAAAATGGAATAAGGGACCGAGACAATACATTTTTTTTTTAACGTGGTAAACCCACTGAATGGGAAAACCTCCATGTGTCAATCTAGGCAAAAAGATCCACTATGAATTGAGTTTTTACAAACATACACCGGTATAAAAGATATTGGACCCATTGAACCAATGGACCACGTCGAATACAAACTCATTGGCGACAATCACACTCTAACTAACTATCGGCTAGAAACCAGGGTCCCAAAAGATAGAGAGAAGCTTTGGAGAAGAATTAGAGATAAAACAGTCCAATTCAGTCGACTGAATACCAAGATTCAGTCGACTGAATCCTAGCCAGATTTGAATCTGTGCTTGGCCACTATGGTTTTCAGTTGGTTGAATCATGGAATTCAACCGATTGAGTTTGGGTCAGATGTAAATTGTCTTGCGCAAATGCTTTGTATGTAGGCCCTCTTCATTGTAAGACGCTGAGACTCCACTGTGGATAAAGTGGTTCCTACAACTCTCAACCCTCCACCTTTTAATGCCAAAAACAACTGGGAAACTTCTCGGCGGTTGAGAGTTTGAATTATTCAAGATGTAACCGTCGGTAGTTACCAAAACTGCATCTGAATTCAAAATTCAAGTGGAAACTGCCGAGTTTTGTGACTCTAACTCGGTAACTCAGTCTTCCATTGTGACTCGATCCGTTTACGGATCACATTCATTTAGTTAGACTTACCCAATTAGGTAGAGTGGGCCCATCTAGCCTGTTAAGGCCCAAGCCCAAATTCGACCAAGCCTCTTCCAATTCTGTCAGCACCAAAGAAGGCTCTCCCATGCAAGTGGCGTGTGAAGCAAGATAGGAAAGGAGCTGGAAGTTGCTTTGAAGGAAAGGAGGTGACAACACTCCCAATTTAGAAGGAGGTGGGCGAAAATCCCATGTGGCTTTTCCAAATGGCCGCTTGCTTCTCTCACTTGCCTTTTCACCTACTTAGTATTTTAATCTTTTAATATGAGCCTTGTGTTATTTTATATTACATGAGTAGGATTATGATTGAATGGTCTATTTTTAGTTTTAGTTTATTTTTAGAATTGCTTAGAGAGGAATTGTCTCATATGGTGTAGGTCGATCAAGACAAGAGCAACTGTGCAATTGAAAAATAAATCAAGCACACTCCACAAGAGCACACCAAATTTACGTGGAAAACCCCTTTTATGTAAATGGTAAAAACCACGGGACAACTCCAAATCAGATCCACTAATCAAATCAAACAGTACAACATTCTTCTCAGACTTATGCCCAAACTTTGAGGATTAAAGTTGCAAGAGAAAAAATAACACTAATCAAAATACCTGAAATTGTAGGTTCATAGGAGTTGTGACGACCTGATCTGACTTCCGATATTCTCCCCTTTGGGCCCTACCTTGGCCCGCACGATTTTGCTTTAGACCCGACCTACCTTGCCAGGCCCTAAAGGCCTCGTGATGGGGAGGAGTTTGCCCCCTCATGTAAAGTCCCTCGTCCCCAACCAAGTGGCTGTTTCAATCTACCCCCCTTAGACCAGAGCCGTCCCCGGCTTTGTCATCTCACACTGAGAGGGGTCCACACACACAGGCAGGCAAGTCACACAAGTGGAGAGCCTCCACTGTCCGAGTGTTGAACTGTGCTCTGATACCACTGTAACACCCGATCCGACCTCCATCAAGATATTGTCCACTTTCGGCTCCACCTAGGGCTCGCATGATTTTGCTTTGGACTTGACCCACCTTGCCAGACTCTAAAGGCCTCGTGATGGGGAGGAGTTTGCCCTCTCATGTAAAGTCCCTCATTCCCAGCTAACTATGTGTTACAGGAGTAGCCGAATTTGATAGCGAGTTTATCTTCTCTCTCTGTATCAGATCTCTACTCTCCCTTAGATCAGCCTCCCACACGTTCTCTATATTTCTCACGTTTTTCTTCCCTCACTCTCTCGAGTTTCCACGTTGCACAACACACACCACTTCACGAACGTCCTCTCGCCTTTTTTTTCTTCTTCTACTACTCACGTCTCAAACGTATATGCACCAGACTCCATTTTACCAATGTTATCAAAACCAGACTGTCTATTGAACTGTTACGAAGAAGGTTGGATTAAATAAAGTTCAACCGTAGTCAAACCCAATCAAACCTGTGTCATTAATATAAATATTTTAAATAATATTAAATTTTTTAATTATGATTTAATTGATGAGTTGAAATAAAATTTTAAATCAATTTTTTTAATATGAACAAAAATTTCAAATAATTTTTTTAATCTCTTTAAATAATTTAAGTCTCTAAATTTTTATGGTATTTAAAATTATATGAAATTTATATAAATTAATTTAATTAAAAATATCCATATTTACCCTTTATATCATTTTCATCTTAACATTAAAACTTAAAAATTTTAAAGGGCACTCATTTAGACACCAGGCTTTTCTGCTACAAGACACCATTTTTCAAAATTTTGAGGTAAATTACCCTTTTACCTTCCCGTATTTTATCCTTCGAACGATTTTATGTTGATTTTTCGGTTACTTCGAACGATTCAAATGGGATTCGAAGTAAGGAAATGAATACTTCTAGTTACAGTGAAATCCCAACCATTCTAAGGATTAACTGTCCTTCGAAGGAATGAATACTAGGATTGGTTAATCCTTAGAAGGAATGAATATTTGAGCTACAGTAAAATCCTTTAAAAATTTTAATCAGTAAAATATTTTTAAAATTTTAAAGTATTTTTTAAGCACTGTGTATTTTCAAAATTTCTAAAATTAAATATTCAGACTAATTACAATAATCTGATAAAAATACTTTAAGACTTCAAGGTCGTTTGACATTCCCAAATACTTAAAACACACTGTTTTACAAATAAGGGTATCCCTCAGCCGTGTCAAAAATATATTTAGGAGTGTCAAAAGACCTTAAACTCTTAAAGTATTTTTATCAGATTATCATAATTAGTCCGAATATTTAATTTGAGAAATTTTGGAAATACACAGTGCTTAAAAAATAACTTTTTAAATAATAAAAATCCCTTTAAAACTTTAAAGTTATTTTTTAAGCACTAAGTTATTTCCAAAATTTCTCAAATTAAATATCCAAGACTAATTACGATAAACATAAAAATAATTTAAGACTTCAAGGTCTTTTGACACTCCCAAATGTGTTTTTGACACCGCCGAGGGATACCTTATGTGTAAAACACCATGTTTTAAGCATTTGGGAGTGTCAAAAGACCTTGAATTCTTAAAGTATTTTTATCATGCTATCGTAATTAGTCCGGATATTTAATTTGAGAAATTTTAAAAATACACAGTGCTTAAAAAATAACTTTTTAAATAATAAAATCTCCTTTAAATCTTTAAAATTATTTTTTAAACACTGTGTATTTTCAAAATTTCTCAAATTAAATATCCGGACTAATTATGATAATCTGATAAAAATACTTTAAGAGTTTAAGGTCTTTTGACACTCCTAAATATATTTTCGATACAGCTGAGGGATACCCTTACTTGTAAAACAGTGTATTTTAAGTATTTGGGAATGTCAAACGACCTTGAAGTCTTAAAGTATTTTTATCAATTATTGTAATTAGTCTGGATATTTAATTTTAGAAATTTTGAAAATACACAGTGTTTAAAACATAACTTTAAAATTTAAAAAAATATTTTACTGATTAAAATTTTTAAAGGATTTTACTGTAGCTCAAGTATTCATTCCTTATTTTAGAAATTTTGAAAATACACAGTATTTAAAACATAACTTTAAAATTTTAAAAAATATTTTACTGATTAAAATTTTTAAAGGATTTTACTGTAGCTCAAGTATTCATTCCTTTGAAGGATTAACTAATCCTTTGGATGATTCGGATTTACTGTAGCTAGAAGTATTCTTCGAATGATTCGGATTTTACTGTAGCTAGAAGTATTTATTTCCTTCGAATCCCATTTGAATCGTTCGAAGTAACCGAAAAATCAACATAAAAATCGTTCGAAGGATAAAACACGGAAGGGTAAAAGAGTAATTTACCTTAAAATTTTGAAAACTGGTGTCTTATAGCAGAAAAGCCTGGTGTCTAAATGAGTGGCCATTTTAAAGTGAGAAGATGTTGGGGAGGAAAAATAGTTTGCAATTTTGACGTCGCCAGTGCCCATTTGGTTTAATTTGCAACTTATGGTCAACGTTCAAATTTATTAGGAACTCGTTCTCATTATGCTTTTATTTATGTCTAGTTTGTGCTAATTTTCTATATTATATTTTAAATTCTAATTTTCATTTAGAAAGGAATATGCTTTAAAAAAATTATCAACAATGACGTGCAACCCATGAGTAATTTCTATGACTATTGCATCAACATATAAAATGAAATTATCATTTAAAGTTTGAAATGTAATAATACTGAGCATACTGGTAATTCATCAATTATTAGTTAGTGAAATTCGAACTACTAATCAGACAGACAAATCTTATCATATCCAACTGAAAAATAATTTACTTTGTATTTAGGTCCTCATATTATGGGCTTATTGTAAATAAGTTTTCGAGTTTTCTGTTATTGTAATTTTGTCATTCATATTTGAGAATTGATTGCAATTAAGTCCTTGTAATGCTATTGTATGATTAGTACTTTAGCAGATAACAAGTTTTGGTAAGCACATTCGGGCCAATGCCAATTCATGTAATATTTCGATTCACTAAAATTTCTTGCTTTTCTTTCATTATTAACAGAGTAATTTATCCTATTTATTTGGAGTAAGCAATCATACTGAAATTCCCAATTTGTTTTCCTTGATTTCTTTGTCGTCCTTGTATTTTATACCACAATGACTGTTAAAGAGAGAAAAGAATGCAAGCTTGTGATATGGGAGTCAGCTTACATTACATTTTAGGGGGAAAGTCGATGGAAGATCACCATTATCATTATTTTTATGAAAAAATAAAAAAAGCTGACATAAAAGACTTAGAATGTCAAGACAAAGCATGAAAGAGTAATGTGCAAGTGCATTACCTAAAACACATGATCATAATTATGGTAATTAAGTAGGATAATTGTCAATCGAGTAAACCAGTCTATTCAATTCTCATCTCCCGAAAGTCACAATGCAGACCTCAACAATTAGTCACAATGCAGACCTCAACATTTTAAGTGCATTGTCAATATGCTAATTTTGCTTCTTCAAATCAAATTGGTGAACAAGAATCAATGCCATCACTTCATGACTGCTTTTAGTTAGGAGAAGCTCCTCAACCGAAAAGATGCACAGTAGCAATCAGGTGACCAAAGTTGAATTACTCCAAGATAAATAACTGGTCACCTAACCACTGTAAGACCTTAGCTCCTGCATGATTTTGCAAATCTTGCAATGGGCAGTAATTAGAACTCCTTCTGCATTCAATTCCTGAATGACAGTCTCATACTCACCTCAACTCTGGCTGGTTTATCGACTCAACCTTGGAAGGTCTCTCCATTGATGATGCTGAGTCAACCAGATACGAATAGGATATTCCATACTTCTGTCCATGTGTCAGTCCTGGGCAGTGAACCTGTAGCAGAATATAATAAAATCAGCATTATATGGAAAAGCATCAGGTGAAGATTATAATCCCATGAACCGAGCAGCCAAGATTGTTGATACGTTGAGCCCCAGTCTGGAAGGTAAATGTCCCAAAGTCATCCAGATTGGAAGAGCTTGTCTTTAGGCCCTACTTTTTCACCTGATTGTTGCTGTGTATTTCAAGATACTAATCAAAGGTAATGAGGATCATCAAATCTGGGACATATCCTCATTAGATCAATGGTCTAGATCACCATGTCCATTTGTGCAAATTGGGCATGAGGACAACTTCATATCAAGACCAGGAAACTACATCTCCTGCTTGACCACGAAAACTAGAACACAGACCTTAATGAGACCTGTTGTAGAAATTGGTTCATGTGATTTAGGGCGCGATGGAATGCTAGCAGAGCCTCGACTCCCATAGAGTCTCGTATTGTTTGTATCTGTATGGTAGGAGAAATCAAAAGTATGAAAGTTCCGCTTCCCGTCATTGTGGCAGAATGCCCCAGAATAAGAGCAATGTTCATCCACTAGAGAGATTTCTGGAGTCGCAGGCAATAAATGCCCTTCTGTACTAAAGATATACCTACAAGGAAATATTAAAAAGAAAACAGCATTAAGAAAGATGTCATTCTCCAAGGGTTCATTTGCATGTATTCAAATATTTTGACATTGGAGATAAAAAGAATGCATTTTACAATTGAAGATGGCACATAAATTAGAAACATGTTTTATCTTTCGCCTTCGGGTCATTATCAGAAAAAAAATATCTGATATTGATTTAGGGCAAAAAAATATAAAATCAACATTAAGAATGTAATGTGGTTTCTACAGCCTCTAATGCATGGAATAAAAAACAACCTGCTCTGCCAAAGTGAACCATTTGCAATATAAGGAACATCCAAATGCACCCTATATGGAAAATCTAAACAGAGGCAAAATACAACTTACTTGTATGGACCATTTTCGACAATGTTGTCTGGGCCCACTGCCAAATCAAAAAGAAGCCACAAATATTTAACCTAAGTCAACGAAATACACAACATGAGAGAGTGTAACATCTGAAGAAGGCTGATTGAATGAACATGAAAAATTCAATAGTTAAAAGAACATGGCTTAGTTTTTGTCCATTCATTCCTTACAGTTTCAGCAAGGAAAAAGCTTTCCATGTGGTCCTCCTGTTTGTGAGATTCCACATCTGATATATGGCAATATCCACAAGGGCATCGAGCACCATATTGTAGACTTGCAACCATATCACGTCCAACATCAAGATATCTGCAAAAAAACATGTTTAACATACCTAAGCCGGGGATAAAATAAGTTCTTCTACAAATATGTGAAATGACAGATAAAAAGGGGGATTAGAAGAACCTCAGACCTTTGGGCTAATCATAGGGCATGTGAGCTTAATTTTGGAAGGGGATCCATGTAGTGAAATAGAATGAAGAAAAGAGAATGGAGAAGAAATTCTTTGCATATTGTATCAATGTGTATTATGAACTGAAGTATTACATGTATAAATAGAATAAGGAGAGCCAATCAAGGTGGCTAAAATAGGGAAAGAATAAAAGAATAGTTATCTACAATCAATCATACAATTTAATAAGATGTCTTTCCAAAAGTAGAAGATTTGGGTCAACTATGTTCTGAAGTGAGTCCCACAACACCTCACGTGTACTTAAGTGGGTCCTACAATACTCCCTCTCAAGTTGGTTCGAAGATGTCGAGTAATTCCACTTTGCTAAGAACCGAATCGAGCCAAGTTCGGGAAACTGACTTTGTGAAAATATCCTCAAGCTGATCTTTAGACTTTAGATTAGGAGTGAAAATTGTCCTTCAGAAATATGTTGACGAAAGAAGTGACAATCAACTTCAATGTGCTTAGTCTGCTCATGAAAGACTGCATTAGAGACATGATGGCCACCTGATTGTCATAGACCATGACAAATGGATCTGTAGGAGCAAAGCCCAATTCTGTAAGGAATTGTCGAAACCATAACAATTCAGAAGTCAGCCTCAGCACTTGAACGAGCAACAACTGACTGCTTCTTACTTCGCCAAACAACTAAATGTGAACCCAAGAAAACACAATAGCCGGAAGTAGAGCGATGATCATCTGGAGACCTGGCTCAATCAGCATCAGAATAATCGCGAATCAGACAAGTAGGTTGGTGTGCATAGAACAAGCCGTGGCCAGGATGAGCCTTAAGATACCGAAGGACACGAAATACAACATGGAGGTGAGTGTTCAGTGGTTCATGCATGAACTGGTTGACAACACCTACAACATAAGAAAAGTCTGGTCTCGTGATGGTGAGATAAATGAGCTTGCCAACGAGTTTCTGATAAAAACTTAGTGTGTCAAGAAAAGTCCCATTATATGCAGATAACTTGGTGTTCACATCAAGTAGAGTATCAGTGAGTTTGCAGCCAGAATAGTTAGCTTCCTAGAGGAGATCCAAGGCATACTTTCGCGTTGAGAGATAGAGGCCACGAGAAGACCGAGCAACTTCAATTCCAAGAAAGTAGCGACAGGGCCCTAAATCCTTAATATCAAAAGTCCGTTGAAGATAATGTTTGAAGGAAGAGACGGATGCATTATTGTTACCTTTGATGACAATATCATCAACATAGACCACCAAAATCATCACAACTGGGTGGAGGCTTTAGATGAAGACAGAGTGATCCAACTGACAGTGAGTAAAACCATAAGATAACAAGGCACTACTAAACTTCTCAAACCAAGAACGGGGAGACTGCATAAGACCATAAAGAGCCTTCTTGAGTCTGCAGATAGAGTTGTGCTCCCCCGGCTTGACAAACTTTGAATGAGGAAACATGTACACTTCTTCCTGAAGATCACCATGGAAAAAGGCATTCTTCACGTCTAACTGGTGCAGAGGCTAGGCATAATTGGTTGCAAGGGAGAGTAAGATACGCACACAAGTAATCTTGACGATAGGTGAAAAAGTGTCCTGGTAGTCCACCCCATGTCTGCGTGAAGCCTTTGGCCACTAGGTGTGTCTTATATCGAGCAACGGATCCATCTGGATTATGCTTCAAGGCAAAGACCCATTTGCACCCAACTGCAGTCTTTCTCGGAGGTAGAGAAATCATCTCCCATGTGTTGTTCTTCTCAAGGGCAGCTAATTCTTCATCCATGTATGTTTTCCAGGAGGGATTTTTCAAGGCCGTGTCGATCCTTTTTGGTATCTTAATATCGTCTAATGCTGTGAGAAAACTGTGATAGGAGGATGAAACAAAATGATATGATACAAACCGATCAATGAAATGACTAGTACAAGAAATCTTACCTTTTCGAAGCGCAATAGAGAGATCAGACAGGTCAGAGACCGGTGGATCTGAACCACTGGCAGATGGGTGGGTGGAGTCATCTGCAGTTGGTAGTCGAGACTGTAGGCGTTCATACTGTCACTTTTCCTTTTTTTTAAAAAAAAAATTAGACTCTGATTTTCGGTGAAAAGGGGCGGGCGTTGCACATACACCAGAAGGGGCTTAGTGGGACTCGGGGAACTAAGATCTACAGGAACAAGAGAAAGGACTGAGGAAGAAGAAGAGATGGAGGGCGCTGAAAAATAGGGGTCCTGCTCTATCCCGTATGTCTCTGTGAAGCATTTGGCAACTAATTTGGCTTTATATTGAGCAATTGAACCATCAAGATTGTGATTTAGGGAAAACCCATTTTCAACCAACATGAGTCTTTTCTGGAGGAAGAGAAACCCATTTGCAACCAACATGAGTCTTTTCCAGGAGGAATCTCGAAGAGTCTCTTTGGGATCATAGTGTTGTCAAGAGCAGTTAGGAAGCTGTGTAAGATGGAGAAACAAATGATAGGACACAAAGCGATCAATGGGATGGTCAATACATGAATGCTTATGTTTGTGGAGAGCAATAGGAGGTTCAAGTTCAGTAGGAGACGGATCTGGGCCATTGACAGATGGCTGTGTGGTGTCAAGTTGAGCTGTGGGCTTACACTTTCTTCGTTGATACACAATGGTGGGCTTGGAATTGGCAGAAGTATCAACATATGCTGTGAGACGAGGAAGAACTGATGGAGGTGAAGAATCAGATTTATAATGATCAAAATAGGGACACTTAAAAAAAAGGTAACGTCCATGGAGACATGTCTTCAAATTTCTGCAAATCATTTTCATCTCTTCTTAGTCTTAATAGGCGTTAAGGAATCAAACGAAACATATATGTGAGCGATTAAGCATGTGTTGGAGTTATAAAGGAGTAATGTTGACGGGAAATTGATAAATTGAGGGGGCTTGGCTAATGTGGTAGAATGGGTAAAGAGCTAGAAGACATCCTAGGAGTAGTTGGTGGTCTTTAGAGATATCCACATGCTATTTCACATTTGTATGTCTCTTTTAGGCATGTGAGGCACATGACCAATGGCATGGTGGACATTTTGGCTGAAGCGGATATTGATAGACAGGATTTCCTTTTTTTTTTTTTCGTGCGATGTAATTTTGGTTCTGGTGTTCAGTATGCCACTTTTATATTTACATGTCAATTTCATTGTATACCATCTATATCTTTAAATACTATTATATAACTACAAAGTTCATACTGTTTAAAAAAATAAAAAAAATGCAAATAGAATGCCAAAGCATGAAATAACGATCACAAGCAATATGATACAAGGAGAAACATTTATCTAAGCAAAAATAGAAACAAGAAAGAAAGCAAGCACCATCAAATACAAGTTTTATTTGTTGTACAACAAAAGGGACTAACCTTGGGTCTCTTGTTGCTTTGAAAAGCCAGTACGTGCTCTCAATTAACTCTGGACGCAATGGATAACTCTTTTGACCATACTGTTTGTTGGAAGAAATAGAGTTGTTACTCTCTAACATATAGTCCATTTCAACTATTGAACACAAGATAACATCAATAAGGCAAGAGTTCATGCAACCATACATTGCAACAACCACAAAGTAAAACTTCTTACTTTATTTTCTTATTTTTCCTTTATTTTTCATAAGGTAAAAAATAAACGGAGGAAATAGAACTAGTTTCGTGAAAGAATATCCATGATCCAAGAATTATTTCATAAACCACAAGATTTTGTTCCTAAAATCTTCTTCAATTTGGGAAGAAAAGCTTCAAGATTAAAATCAAAGAAAAAGCTAATTTAGAGATTAGCAAAATAAGATTTTTCATCAGCAATAGTTCTATTGCTTGTTTTGTTGAGATCCAGAGCTCAACCAATTTCTATGCATGGTTTTTAACCTTCAACCATCTAAATTCCTGGAAGTGATTGGAAGATATTGAATAAGTTCGGGATTTGGAACTGAGTCATTGCCGGAGGGAATGGTTCTAAAACTTGGAAAAGCTTGGTTTACGAAGTATCCTTTGGAGGTATCCTTTGTGCACATCAGTCGTTCAGCCAACAGAGTGCCAGATTTCTTCGTGAAGAATGACGTTGGTGGTTTGCTTAGTGGCTCTTTCCAGCTACCTGGGGGATAGTCATCTTTGTTGTAGTGGGGACTCATTGGTGTATTTGTGGTGTTGGTGTATTCTTATGTTTCCTTTTCGGGCCTAATCCTCTTAGGCCTTGGACTCTTTGTAATGCTTTTGTTCTGTTTTAACTTTTAATTTAAGGTAATTTGTTGCAAGACTTGTCATCACAATGAGGTTTTGCTTGACTTAGGAAACCATGGTGGCTCAATCTAGTGCTGAAGATAAATATAGGGCCATGGCTAACACTGCCAGAGAGTTACTTTGGTTCAAAGATTTTTTTTCTTCAATTGGGTTTTCCTTTATCTATGCCTATGATTGTTCTATGACAATCAAGTTGCCATCCCTGTTGTCACAAACCTTGTGTTTCATGAGTGCACTAAGCATATTGAAGTCGATTTCCATTCATTCGTCACCAAGTTTCATCTAGACATATGGCAACTCCATATGTACAGTCTAAGAATTAGTTAGCAGACATGCTCACCAAAGTTGTTTCTAGTTTACACCTTGATGAGACAAGCTGGCCTTAATTGATATCTATGCACCAGCTTGAGAGAGTGTGTGGTAGGATATGGTAACCATGTACTATATTTTTCTGCAGTGTCTAGGATAACCATATTGGTTGACAAACTTTTATGGTATTTTTCCTTTTTTGTTGTATTTCTATGTCTATAAAACTGTGTAATTTCTTCTGCTGAGTATAAAATACAAAAGCTATATTCATCATTTCTCTTCTCCTTCTTCCTCCATTTCATCTTTTCTTTTTCATTTCCCTCTTACTCTACAACATATAAGACAAATTAGACCAACAATGCTTATAGAGCGCAATGTTGGGCAACGAACCCACAGGGGAGTAGCTCAAACCAAATTCTCGTATCCTCATCAAAATTGATAGAGAATACACCCGAAGAATGGCAAACCCAAATCCTCTTATCCTCATCCACCACAGAAATATGAGCATCTTGAAGCAAAATTTTCAGATTCTTGTATTGCATTTCATCAAAATCCCTCAAACCTCACCTAAAAACCACTGACCATTCAATCCTTTCTTCTCCAATAATATAATGATCATTGACTCACACCCTTCTATTCACTTCTATCCTAAATAACCTAGGAAAAAAATTGTCCAACGTTCTATCACCAAGCCAACAATCTTTCCAAAAATGAACTCTATTGCCCCTACCTACCAACAACCCCTACCTACCAACAACCGAATCCCCTTCTTAAAAAGCTTATCCTATATTACCCATCCCATTACGCAAACTTGCAAAAAGTTTTTACCACCGTAGAGCCATCCTTGTCTACTTTCTTACCTAACTCCCAACCACCCAACCCTTCTACCCCATACCTAAGAACTCTCCTCCACAAGTGTCCTTCCTCACAAGCAAATCTCCAGGGTCACTTACAAAGCAAGGTATGATTCCTATCCACCAACCCCGTAATATCTAGGACCCCATCAATCTTAGGTTTAGACATCCCTTCTCATGTCACCAAGTGAATTTTCTTCCTCTCACACCCTCCGTTCCACAGAAAGTCTTTGTGCAATTTTTGCAATTTTCTTGCTGCTCCTTTTGTCACTTCAAACAATGACAAATAATTATTGGAATACTTCCCAGAACAGGTTGGACTAAGAACAATCTCCATCCCATCGAAAGATACTGCATACTCCATGAAGAGAGTTTCTTTTCCACTTTTTCCACAAAATGGGCTCCACAGAATTTCAATCTCAGATTATTTGCCATTGTAGTGGTGGACTTCTTTGCTAAGAACGGGGTAGACTCCACGACCACAAGCGTTTTCCATCTTTGAGATAGTGATTGGACAATAAGGAGAGTGAGGGGTCTTCCACTTTTGTCTTGTTGGATGATATTTGGATGTTTCTCCCATTAGTTCCATGGATGTATTTCTTTCTTTTGTTTTTCTTTATTCTGGGTTTACGTCTTTTAGACCATTTTTTGTACTTGTCCTTTCACTTTTAATATATTAAGCCTTTGTTACCGCTCAAAAATAAAAATAAAAATCAATCTCAGATTTGCACCTATCAGAAGCCCCAAATAAACAAAAGGCAATCTCCGAACACCACACCCTATTTCGTCGGCCAAAGCTGATGCTGACATTTGTGGATGTGAACAAAATTTTATTTTCGATCGAGGCCCAAGTCCAAGCTCAACACTTTGGGCCCAACAATTCAATATGAATTCAGCCCATTATTTGATTTTCCATGGGGGTCACACGTGAAGACTCAACCCATCCAACGTGTGTGGTTTGCATGGAAATTCAAATTTTGAATTAATTAATGCATAACAAATTAATTAATTCCATGCATGCAATGACGTTGAAGGAAATGGAGTGGGAGTCCTAAAGCTAGTTCCATGCATGGCAGACGTTAGTGGGGTGGTATTTGGTTCAATATTGGACTCTACAAAGAAGCACCGAATTAGCATATTAGGATTAGGATCATCTTATTAAGGTAGTTGCTGTTTTTTTTTTGTTTCCAAAAATAATGTAATTCCAAATTTAGATGGAGGGTCGGCTCCAACCTTAGGGCAGTTTGGAAGTTTTATCTCTATATAAGGTCTTGTAGCAAGCGAATTTGACAGAGCACACGATGAATAGATTTTTATTTTCAAGAAAAACTCAATGGAGTTCTATTCGAATTTCAGTTGGCAGCCGAGTCTAGCCTAGTGCAACTGAGACCTGACCGAGTCAGGATGCAGAGGACAGACTGAATTTTCTCCTCAAGAACCAGGTAATTCTGAACTTGCTCAAGTTATTCAGAATTAATTGAATTGGTTCTTGAAATTAATTAAACCCGTGACTCAGTGTGATCGTTGATGGTTTAATTAATTGAGTCGTAATGACTCATCATTGAAAAGCCGTATTCCACACCGAGTCTGGACATGAGTGGGCATGATCGTTGATGGTTTAATTAATTGAGTCGTAATGACTCGTCATTGAAAACCCGTATTCCACGCCGAGTCTGGACATGAGTGGTGTTGTGTTTACACAGTATTTTGCCACTGTTTAAGGAATTAAAACAGTTTGGCAAATCTGGTTTTGAAATTGAATTTTATTGAAGATTAAAACCCCATTTTTTTCAGATCTGATTTTGACTGATTTCAGCTGAGCATTTTAATCCAGTTTTCAAAACCTGTTGAAACCATAGCCAGATCGGTTTGGAGTTCAATTCACTGAATCAAGTTTAATCTCAGTCTTGAAAACCCGTTTTAGGCTGTTTTCATTTAACATTTTTAAGCCCAGATTTGATGCCTAATGGTGGCCAATCTTGAGGGGTTTAATATCAATCTTAAGTCCTTTTTAACTGATTTTGTTGAGGATTGAATCCCAGTTCTAACAAGGTTTGTGACTGATTGAAGGGTTAAAAAACTGTTTTAAAAGTTTGTTCTGAACTGATGTTAATTGAGGACTTAAAATCAGTTTTAGACATGAATTTTGATTGACTTAAGAATTAAAACAAATCAGTTTATTTTCTAAAACTGAGGAATTTTGCTATGTGGTGTTGAATCTAATAATAGAAAGAAATAAAAAAAGGAAAAAGAGATGAATATCAGAGAATAATGATTATCAGAATTGTATTAAGATGTATTTCCTCTTAGAGGGTACAAGTATATATAAGAGAGAGAACCAATTAAGGTGGCCAAAAAAGGAAAACATTAATTACAAGTTGACTATGTAAATACATTGAACTTGGACACTATCTGTCTAGAGATAGGTCTCGAGTTAAGTCGGGTCCCACAACACTCCCCCTCAAGCTGATTCGAAGATATCCAGTAATCCCAGCTTGCTAATAACGGAATCAAGTTGAGTTCGAGGAACCGACTTAGTGAAAATGTCGGTAAGTTGATTAGAGGACTTCAGATGAGTATTGACAAGGCGGCCTTCAGAAATGTGTTGTCGTAGGAAGTGCCAATCAACCTTAATGTGCTTGGTCCGCTCATGAAAGACTGGATTGGAGGTGATGTTGATAGCGGCCTGATTTTTACAAAACATAATGAGTGGGTCACGTGGAGCAAAACCCAATTCCTGAAGAAACTGGAGGACCCAAAGAAGCTCAGCTGTAGTCTTGGCCATTGCACGATACTCAGCTTCAGCACTGGAGAGAGCAATAACAAATTGTTTCTTATTACTCCATCCGACTAGATGAGAACCCAAAAAGACATAGTAGCTAGTTGTTGAGCGGTGATCATCAGGAAAGCCAGCCCAATCAGCATCTGAATAGCCACGAACAGAGAAGGAAGACTGTCGTGCAAAAAACAAACCCCTGCCAGGATGAGCTTTAAGATAGCGAAGGATGCGGAAGACAGCGTGAAGATGGGTATTCCGTGGTTTGTGCATGAACTGACTAAGCACACCAACTGCATAGGAGAGATCGGGTCGTGTAATAGTGAGATAAATCAATTTCCCCACCAACTTCTGATAGAATGAAGGACTATCAAGAGGAGTCCTGTCTGCGGCAGAGAGCTTCGTATTGACATCTAATGGAGTGTCAGTAGGTTTACACCTAGAGTATCCAGCATCCTGAAGAAGGTCAAGAGCATACTTGCGCTGAAATAAAGAGTCTTGTAGAAGAACGAGCGACTTCAATACCAAAAAAATAACGCAATGGCCCCAGATCTTTAATAGCAAATGTGCGCTGTAGATATTCTTTGAAGGTAGTTATGGCAACAACGTCATTACCGGTGAGGACAATGTCATCAACATACACCGCTAGAATCATGACCACATAGTGAAGACGATAGATAAAAGCTGAGTGATCCATCTGACATCTAGAGAACCATTAAGCAACACTGCACTGCTGAACTTCTCAAACCACGCCCGTGGAGACTGCTTGAGGTCATTTAGAGCTTTTCGGAGTTTGCAGACAGACTGAGGCTCCCCCTGATTAACAAACCCTGATAGTGGAAGCATATAAATTTCATCATGGAGATCACCATGAAGGAAGGCATTCTTCACATCTAACTGATGCAGCGGCCAGTCATAAGTGGTGGCAATGGAAATCAAGATACGAACAGAAGTAATCTTGGCTACGGGGGAGAAGGTTTCCTGATAGTCCACCCCGTAAGTTTGTGTGAATCCTTTGGCAACGACACAAGTTTTATACCAGGCGATCGAGCCATCTGAATTATGTTTTAAAGCAAAAACACATTCGCACTCGACTAGAGTTTTACCTTGAGGCAGGGGAACAATGTCCCATGTGTGATTCTGCTCAAGGGTTATGAGTTCCTCTTCCATGGCTGTCTTCCACAAGGGATCACGGAGAGCGGTGTCAATTCGCTTAGGTATCTTAGTACTGTCCAAAGCTGCAAGAAAAGTGTGATAGGCATGAGAGACTGCATGATAAGACACAAAATGGTCAAGGGATGCGAGGTACAAGTACGTTTACCTTTGCGGAGGGCAATGGGAAGATCAAAGGCATTTGTAAGGGAAGGATCTGGGCCGGGAATAGATGACGTGGTGGTGTTCTCGCGGAGCGGAGGCCTTATCTGTCTGCGGTGATATACCAGAGTGGGCTTAGCATTGCTAGTAGGATGCACGTTAGAGCCAGTAGGACTTAAGTCAGGAGGGAGGAGAGGAAGAACTGGAGAAGGGACAGATGGTGAAGAGAAGTAAGGGACTGTCTTGAACAAGGTGACATCCATAGACACATATGTTCTGCAAGTAACTGGATCAAGACACTTGTAGCCTTTATGGAATGGGGAATATCCTAAAAAAACACACCTCACAGCACGGGGGGAAGTTTATCACCAGAAAATTGGTAAACAAAGCAGACACATCCAAATATATGTAAGGGAAGAAGATGAATATGTTTATGAAGTGAGAGAAGATCAATGGGTGATTTGTCCAGCAGAACTCTAGATGGCATGCGATTGATAAGGTAGCATGAGGTTAGGATAGCCTTAGGCCAGTACGACTATGGAACATGCATGGAAAAAAGGAGAGAGCGGGCGACCTCAAGAAGATGTCTGTTTTTGCATTCAGCTACACCATTCTGTTGTAGTGTAGATGGACAAGACAGTTGCGATTCAATACCATGCTCTTGCAGAAATTGAGCAAAACAATAAGACAGATATTCTCCCCTCTTATCGCTACGCAAAATTTTAATTTTAGAACCAAATTGAGTGGCAACCCAATTAGAAAGTGTGCGAAAGCGATCAAACACTTCAGACTTATGCTTCATGATATAAATCTAGCTCATGCGAGAATAATCATCAATAAATGACACAAAGTAACGTAAACCAGTGCGAGAAAGAGAGGGTGATTGCCAAACATCAGAATGAATAACATAAAATAAAGAAGATGCACGTTTATTCATAGAAGAAGGAAAAGTTCTTTTATTTTTCCCATATTGGCACGGAGCACACTCAAACTGCTTAAATGATAAAAGAAGGAACAAGTTTCTTGAGGACATAGTCAGAGAGATGTCCCAGCCGGCAATGCCAAAGCCAATATATCAGACGAAGAGAAGCTAGAGTAGGCTGCAGAGGCACCAAGAGGACCATCCAGCAGATATAAACCGCCAACTTCACGACCACCACCAATCACCTGCTTCGTGGTCAGATCCTGAAATACACAATGAGAAGGAAAGAAGGTAGCAGAGCAATGAAATTGTTTAGTGAATGCACTAACAGAAAGCAAATTGCAAGATAAATGAGGTAAATGTAACACAGATGGGAGGTGCAAGGTGGAAGAGAGAGGGAGGGTCCCTTTTCCAGCAATGGTAGTAGAGGAACCATTGACTAAATTAACTTGACCATAAGAGACAGGAGAAATGGAAGAGAAGAGATTAGACCTATCCGCCATGTGATCAGTGGCCCCAGAATCGATGATCCAGGAATGAGAAGAGGCATGATTGGCAAAGGATTCGGTACTTGAAGTAGAAGAGACAGCATTGAAAATCTCAGAGTGTTGAAGGCGATCCAGCTTTTGTAACAGCATGTTAAAGTCCTGTTGAGTGACTGGGGCACCGTCGCTAACCACATCAAGGGAGAAGGTAACCGGCGAGGCGACAGAGATAGTAGCTTGCTTCGGACGACCATGCAATTTGTAGCAGGAATCAACATAATGGTTCGTTATCTTACAAAAAGTGCAGAACCGAGACCCCTTCTTCCGGGGACCTTTGGTGTCACGATGCGGGTCAGAAGAATGATCTTTGCCATAAGAACCAGAAGCCCCACGTGCAAGAGGAGGCATGGAAGGATGAGTGGTCACCAATGCAGACCGTTCAACCGGCATAGGAGTCATAACCAGGCGGCGGCGATCATCTCGAAGTAAGCCAGAGTAGACTTCTTCCATAGAGGGAAGAGGACGTTGGCCAAGCAACTAGGCCCAAATAGGTTCAAAGTCCTGGTTAAGGCCAGCCAAGAACTCAAAAGTCCGTCGACGATTAAGAATCTGGTTATAGAGAACAACATCAGCAGGGTCCACAAACTGAACATATTCGAGTTGATCCAATTCAAGCCAACAGGTCCGCATCTTGGAATAATACTGAATGAGGGAGAGATCCCCCTGTCGAAGGTGAGAAGCAGTTTGATAGAGCTCATAGAGCCGAGCAGAATTATCACCGTCCGAATACAAAGCCTTAATGGTGTCCCAGACATCCTTGGCCGTGGGAAGTGTATAGACAGTCCCACGAATATGATTTTCCATGGAATGAAAGAGCCAAGACTGCACCAAAGAATTATGAGCGTTCTAGGTACGGTAAGAGAAGTCCTTGTCTGGTTCAGGGGTGGTACCATCAATAAAATTGGATAGCTGTTTGGCAGTAAGAAATATTTTAACCGAATGAGACCATTGGAAGTAATTAGTCTCATTCAAGAGCACAGTGGTAATCTTGCCAATATGCTGATGGCTAGAAGAAGCCATATCAGTGGAAGAAGATGCCCCAGAGGTCTTCAGTGGTTCCGAAGATGAGGCCATGATCCCAAGTAAAAAGCTTGTAAGTAGTAGTGGTAGGCGACACTAGCTGGGAGAGAAGACTCTACCAGATGCAACAGAGTGAGTGGATGAAGCCAAAAAACCAGAAAAATCTGGTTACAGACGGTGCAGGCAACGGAAGTGAGGACCGGGAAAATGAACCCCACTTTGGACCGAGATCCTAGGTCCACCTGTTGTAAGAGAAGGGGGGGCCAGGGACGGAGCCAACAACGTTAAGCCCAATTGCAAGGGGTTAGATCCAAAGAGATCGAACCAAAAAACTGCACAGAAGGAGTGGGTGCTGCCATCGCTGGTTGCAGAAGAACAAAAAATGGGCCCCACTTTTGATGAAATGGGGAGCACCCAAGTGTGATCTGATCCAGAGGGAGGGGAGAACACCAGAGGGCTGGTTCCAAGCAAAATAAGAAAAAATGCCAGAAGATCTGGCTAAAAATCAGAAAAAATGCTAGAAGATCTGGCCAAAAATCCAGCGAAATCTGGGATTTGGGCGTCCCAGGCAGTAGTCCAAAAAACCAACAGATCGGAGGGCCCACACTGATCAGATCAGAGATCCGATGGGACAGATGGATAGGCCATCCAAAAACAGAAGGGGTATGGTGGGGTCCTGCCGGGGAAATCTTTTCCGGTCACCGGATCGAAGGCCAAGAACTCAGGGCTGCCGGGAAGGGAAAAAAACTGAAGCAACAAGACACAATAAAATGGCCAGATCTGCAAAAAGAAGAAGGATAGGAGGGAGAATCAGCAACAGAAGTCCGTGGAGAGTTGGAGAAGAGGCCGAAGGCCGATGATGAACAATAACTCTGACGAGGAACAGTAAAACGGAATAAAAAACACCTCCTAAAGCATCCAGAAATTCGTTCTGGCTGATACCATGTTGAATCTAATAATAAAAAGAAATAAAGAAAGGAAAAAGAGATGAATATCAGAGAATAATGATTCTCAGAATTGTATTAAGATATATTTCCTCTTAGAGGGTATAACTATATATAAGAGAGAGAAAGCCAACTAAGGTGGCAAAAAAAGGAAAACATTAATTACAAGTTGACTATGTAAATACATCGAACTTGGACACTGTCGTAAATACATTGAACCAAGACACTGTCTGTCCAGAGATGGGTCCCAAGTTAAGTCGGGTCCCACAACATGTGGGTCTTGGCGTCAATTGATGACCAATGTAGAATTACAATTCAGATTTCAAAGACTGTTGGTGTTTTCTGAACCCGTTTGGGGACCATTGATAAATCTTATTGCAGTTTTTTCAACAGGGAAGGATAAATCCGTTTTACAACTTGGCTTAATTGATTTTTCTGGACTGTTTTATACAGTTTTGAGACCTGAATAAGGTGCTTTTGACTGTTGATTTATTAAACCCACAAGTTCTCAACTTCTTCAAATTGGACCTTAAACCGAGGTTCAAGTTGATCCGATGTTGTGGAAAGTTTTGTTTTGATTAAGTAAATCGAGTATCTGCTTTGAAAACCCAATCATATGTGTGTTTTAAATTAGTTGATTCAATTAATTTCATTACTTAAGTCAGTTGGGTTTTACCATTTGGCATTCGTGGTTGCATTCAACCAGTCTTGGTTCTTACTAAGCTTTTGCTAGTGATTGAGTGGGGTATCTTATCCTATCCAGTTTGTATCAAAGCCCTCATTAATTCCTCCACACCAACTAATTTACTCTTACCCAGATTCATCTTCAAATGTAAAACTAACTCAAAACAACAAAGAACCGCCTTAAAACCAACCAGCTCCTCAAATGATGCAACACAAAATAATAATGTATCATCTGCAAATTTTAGACAGGACAGAACCAAACCATTCTGTGACACCTCCAAACCTTTAAAAATTCCATCCTCCATAGCTTTCAACATATTAACCTATTCAACGCCTCTGCCACCATTGTGAAAATAAAATGGGATAATAGACCCCCTTGTCAGTCCTCTAGCACCTTCAATAGGTGCAATCAGAGATCCATTCACTAGAATCGAAAAGGAGGAATCCTTTACATAAGCTTTCATCCATTTACGCCACCTAACCCGTAAACCCTTAGGGCCACATAAATAATCAACAAAGCTCCATTCAATGTGATTATCAGCTTCTCCATGTCCAATTTCAAAAGAATGCCAACCTTTTCCTCCTTCCTAGCATGGACAATCTCATTTGCAATCAATACCCCAACCCAAATTTCCCTCCCACAAAAGCCCCTTGAGTTTCATCTACAATCTATCTTGTGTTTTGTGTGATCTCCAAGACGAGGATTTCAATCGTAGTTTTAATAATTGTCCCATGGCAAGTGCTCTTTGTATAAGTTTGCAGACTTGATGGGGTTTTGTTGGCTAATTGGGAAGTCATACAATTGCACTATGGTCAATTGGCAGGTTCAGAAAGCAAGGAGGAGGAAAGTTCCGCGTCAATTTTATGGTTTATATGGAAAGAAAGAAATTTAAGGTTGATTGAGAACACAAATTAGTAATGTGGAGGTGGTCTTTGGATGCACTATGTGAAGATTATTTGCTTGGTTATTGATTAGCAATGAGTTTGTTGGTATTTCAATGTCGGATTTCTATAGGTTATGGGAGGGTTGTATGACTTGGAGGCCTAGGAAGGAAATGATAAGGGAAGTTTGGTCTCCGCTCTGATTGGGGGTTTTTAAGTTCAATATCAATGGAGCGGCGAGAGGCAAACATGGACCAACAGGAATTGAGGAGTTCTGCGCCACTCAGATAAAGCAATTCTCTTGATTTTCAGTGTCATTGTCGGCTGGTGGGAATTAGGAGAGCCTTGGTTTTTGAGTTAGTTTTGGTTAAGGCAAATTGATAGTTGCAGGAGATCCCATGAATGCCATTAAGTGGGTAAAGAGAAGCAAAAGACAGTCTTCAAAATTATTAGCAGTGGCAAAGGAAATCAAAGCTTTAGCATGTAAGGTGAATGTCTCCTTTCAACACGTGAGACAATCGGTGAACGGTCCAGCAGACTTTCTTGCTAAATTGGGGGTGGACAGGACTCATGATTGTGTTGTTTTTTCACAAAAGCCTTTGTTTATTTCACCTCTATGTTATTGGTATTGTGGGGGTGGGAGGATGGTATAGGAGATCGTTTTTTTTTTTTGGATTTCAATGTAAGAATTATTTGTTTCTTTGTACTTGAGGGTGGGTATAAGTCTCTCATATGCTGTACATTGAACCTCCCTTTTGTTGACTATTTCTCTTCTGATTGTTCTCAAAAAAAAAAAAAAAAAGAAAAAAAGAGAAGAATATAGAATCGCCCTAAGCCTAACTAAAAGAACCTTGGCTAACAACTTATACATACACCCGACCAAACTAATTGGCCTAAAATGACCAAGCTCCATTGGACCCTCTCTTTTTTGAACCAAAGTGAGAAAAGAATTTTTAAGTTCTTTATTAACTATACCCCTCCTATGAAACTCCCTAAATGTTCTCAAGTCCTCCATAAATGTTCTCAGTGTTTGGACCCTACCACTCTGCCCATCAAGAAAGGAGTTTCTCAGTATTCCAATACATAGTTTGTAATTCAATTTGAGGTTACATTAAATAAAGTTGGAGAAATTCTAACACATCACCTAGGTTTTTTTATCATTCTAAAAAACACCCTATGTTTTTGAAAATATAATAAAACCCTGAGATTTCATGAAAATCTTGAAAACCCTCATTGACCTCAAAAAACCCATGAAAAATTATAATTTAAAACATAAAATTAATAAAAATATGAGGTGCCGCTTGTTAAAAAATAAATTAGTATTGGGACCAAGAAATGAGGGATAAGTAAAGATTTTTTTTTTTTTTTTAAAGAAATACAACCATAAGAAGAAAAAGGAAAGAAAAAGGCCTACCAAACCTGCAAGGCCCTTTGAGAGACATGGCGTCTTTGTTTCCCCCCTCAAAGAGGGGCATCTGAAGCTTCCCTATCCATTGCTGAAGCAGGAAAATGACTAGAGAAAAGAGATTGAGATGAAGAACTCAGAGGAAAGAGAAGCTGGATTTAGTTGGATAAAAGGGAGTGGAAAGAATTCTTGTTGCGTTTGTCTAAAGGGTTCCCTTTGTCATTTTGAACATTTTACATTGCAAGCATAGTGAATTTAAGTTTGATTTTTAGTCAAAGGAGATTTTTGAGATTCTCATGAAAACTCAAGAGGGGGGCTTTCTAATATTTTCAAAATCATGGATGTTTTTTCAAATTATGAGAAGTTAGGGGGCTTTTTTAGAATTTTAGCAATAAAGTCAGATTTTTTTTTCCTGTTAGGCACATAAAGTCCAATTCTGTTCGATGCTTTCTAGGAGTGCTTTTCCCCATTCTTAGAGATGTCTTGCCAAATGGTACCTCATCTCTCCCTTGCACCCATCTTGCACTTTCTTTCCAGCACAGCAATCTTTGTTTTGAAATAAACAGATAAATAAAAATAAGACATCTTATTACCTGAACGCTAAATGTTGCAAGATTAAAACCCTCTGGAGTAAAGCCATATTTTTTCCAAACACTGAAGAAGGCAGCATGTGTCCGAACAGCAGGATCAATGTCCCCTGCTAGCACCTTGCAAAAAAGAATATAATTGACTTTCATAAGAAATAACAGTATAATACACTACAATAAAGAAAATAGATGGTATTATAATACATTACAATAAAGAGAGAGGGAAGCACTTTGGGTTAGAGTATTAGCAGCTAGATACATATACCAAGATGTCGGAGGATGGAAATTGGGGGAGAAGGTGGAAAGGTTTGGTTCATCGATAGTAAGAGCATGGTGGAATGTAGGCAGAGGAGGTAGTCAGTTGGGGCTGGTCTTTCAAGACAACTTTAAACTGATGGTGGGAAATGGGAATAGAACTTGATTCTGGTTGGATTTATGGATGGGGGATAGGTGTCTGAAGGATGTTTACCCTAGACTTTTCAGGATAGCAAGGGACAGACAAGCCCTAGTCAAAGATTGCTATAGATGGACACATAACATGATCTCTTGGCAACTGAAATTTAGCCGAAATTTGAGAGCCTTAGAACATGAGAGTTTTGAGGAATTAAATCAAAGGCTAAAAAGCATCCCCCGTAGCAGTTGATGAAGATGATGATTTGCCTTGGGTGGGTGACTCCATGGGTGTGTTCTCTGTGAAGGCATTAGTCCACTCAACCCTACATCAACACAACAAGGAGTCGTCTACTGTGGACCTAGCCTGGAGGGGGCCTTGCTCCCCCCCAAGAGTACAAAGTACAAACCTTCGTGTGGTGTGTTCTAAAAGGTAAAGTATTGACAAGGGCAGCACTCAACAGAAGAGGGTTACTTGGGGCAGATAAAAACCTCTATTGCATATTTTGTGGCCATAGGGAGGAGGATATAGATAATTTGTTCGCTAATTGCCATGTGGCTAGGAAGTGGTGGGCAAGCCTCATAGATATGGCGGGGGTATCGTTGGTGTTGAATCAAACATGTGCAGGAATCGTCCGATCATGGAATATTCAGCATTCTAATCCCAAGATAAAAGTGGTCTGGAATACCATTCCATCAGTTGTGCTATGGACGGTGTGAAAGGAAAGGAATGCTAGAATATTCAAACTAAAGGAAACAAAGGAGAATGATCTTATTCAAAAGGCTAAGTGGAGGCTTTACACATGGCTACTGTCTGGAGTAGAATTCAAAGGGTTCAGAGCAGTAGCCTTCCTCACTTCTTGGGAAGGTTGCCTTAGCAGGGGGGCAAAAAAACACAGAGTCCAAACTCCATGGCATCCCCCTCAAGTAGGTACTTTTAAATTCAATGTCCATGGGGCTGCAAGAGGAAAACCAGGCCCGACCGGTATAGGAGGCATGTTGCATGATTGGAATAGGAGAATGTTGGTAGTTTTTCAGAATCCATAGGACAACGAGATTCTAATGAGGTAAAACTTATCAGTATTAGGAAAGCATTAACCATTTGTTCCTTAATAGGGCATTATTTGTACTTATGTACTCTACTTTTTGTACTTTGCTCTTTTCCTTATGGGCATCTTGGGGTTTATGTCTCTTAGACCCTTTGATGTCATCCTTTGTAAATTCTTTCATTATTAATATACTTTCTATCTGTTACTGCTCAAAAAAATAAAAATAAAGAAAATGCATACCTGAAGACCAGGCCAGAATGCTTGAAGACTATTAAATAGCGGCCACACTATAGCAGCAGAATTCATATTTACCTCCACATACCTTCACATAAATGTCACACGTGACCATCTAAATTAAGTTTTCAAGCATGAATTGAAACAATATATATAACCACAGGAAGCTAATAACAATAGACAAACTCACCAAGGATCACTATAAAGATAGTTCATTGCAGCCTTGTAAGCCTCCTGGAATATGAACAGGTACTCCTCATCTCCAAATAATAAATATGCCTATGGAGTAGAAGAAAGGCTTAGGAGAGATGAAGGATGAGCATTTGAAAAGTTGTTAGCAGATGATATGCACCAAATGATCTCATTATCTGAAATAGAAATAAATGAGACAAAATCAATAACTACAAATGAGTAAACTGAAGGGCTTTGGAGCTGGGGTTGAGGAATGACTGGGGTAAACTGATGATTGAGAGGGATTCAGCCAATGCCATTGGTGGGCTAAGAGAGAACGAAACCACCTTTGAGGTTAGTCACCTTGATTAGGGATTATTAGGAAGTTGTGTGATGTGAGGGAGGTGATTCTTAAGCATGTAAAATGGGGTTGCATACTTTCTAGCCAAAGTGGTGGTGGAAAGAAGAGAACCTTTTATTGCTTTTGTGCAACTCTCTTTTGGTTGTTCTGTGGTGGTTGTGTCAATATAGCCCTCCCATACTGGAGCCTTTTTAATTTTTTGTTGTCATATTATTTTATGTTCTTGTTGTTTTCTCTGTTCCCCTTAGGGAATATGTACTTATTTTGTAATTTTCGTTATTTTAATTATATTTTATTCTTTGTTTTAAAAAATCTGCAAATTGAAGCACCTTTTAAGAATTTTGGAACAATTTTTAATGATCATTAATTGCACGAACTGATCCGAAGAAGATGTTGAAGTCCGGTGAGGAACAATAACATGGGCAAGAACATTAAAATGGATAAAAACGTAAACCTCCATTCAACAAGACCAAAGAATAGGTCACATAGGGTTCCATTGGCATTCAAACTCTAAATCACGTTATACAGATGTGATGTAGGGCCAAAAACAACTGTAGAGTTGTGGGATTATAGGTTCAAATTTGAAGAAATGCTACAGATCTAAGGGAACAAACAAAGATGGCCCTATAAACCACCCACAAAATGTAGCGAAAAAAGGGCTCTGAAAGGAGAGCTCAAAGAGCTAGAGAATTAGATCTGGGAGGCAAATGGTGGATTATTGGGCAAACAAAAGGAAGGGAGATGATTTTATTGATTCAGACAAGGATTTGGGGAAAAAAAAAACTACGACAATGGGTCCCATGTAAAACATACTAGAGTAGAGGCCTTGTAGATGCAAAGTAGAGGCAGGGGTGATAGTGGTAGAGCAAAATCCAGATGCTGAAGTGTGGAATCTAATCAAATCCAAAAAAAAAATCTCCGAAATATGGGGTGACAAGCGTCCCAAGCAGCAATCTGAAAAGGGCCCCACCACTAATGGAAGTTGGAGCAACTTGGTATGATGGAGACCAGGGCCAGGGCAGAATCCAACTGTGGCGACTCTTCTTCAAACAGAGAATTGGGTTAGCAGATTGAACCAAATCTCGGATTACAGGCGCCCCAGATAGTCACAGGAAAAACAACATAGAAGTGGGTCCAACCTTGCACGAATGGAAGCGGAAGCCTGATGGATGCTAAATAGAGGTGGGGGCGACATTGCTACTAGGAGATCAGAGGCAGAAGAGTGTTGAAGCAAGAGTGTCACGCCCCGCCTTTCAACACTTGGACGAGCATGATCTGACTGTGAGTAAGAGGTAGGGCCCAAGAGTAGAGACGAGTAGACCCTTTACACCCTAGAATGAGTGAGGGTAACAAGATTTACGAAGGGTAGATTAAAGTCGATTGTAGTGTTATCGGAGAGATAGGGTTAGGATCGGTAAAGATATAGCACATACCCCGTTAATATTTGGAGTTGCCTGATTATTTTACTGATTAAATCTTTGTCTTGATAGGTAATGGTTGATAGAGTTTACCAACGCAGAACAAGACTTAATATTCACGACACAGGAATGGCAGGATCATCAAACCCTCCTCCTCCGCCGCCTCCGGAAACTGTGGACCCCAATAGCGTGCTGAGGGTTGTACATGAGGCGATGACACTAATGCATCAGAACGCGGTGGACCAAAGAAATAATGCTATACATCACCCTTCACAGGAAACGAGGGAAATTATAGCTATTCGGGAATTCAAGCGTCAACTCCCTCTGACCTTTCGAGGGGATGAAGAACCAATAGATGCAGAACGCTGGCTGAAACAGGTTGAGACACTGATGGGCAATATAGGTGCGAATGAAGATAACCTTCGTATCATACTAGCTACAATGCAGTTGAGTGGAGAAGCGGCGAGATGGTGGGCTGACAAGAAGGACATGAATGTGGGAGGATTGAAAACGTGGAAAGAATTCTCGAATGCTTTCCTGGCGGAATATTTCCCTACTGCAGTTCGTCGGGCCAAAGTACGGGAATTCTTGAACTTGGTGCAAGGCAACGACTCAGTGACGGTATACGCCCAAAAGTTTAAAGAGCTAGTGCGATATGCCACAGATATAGTGACAAATGAAGATGCAAAGGCCCGCAGATTTGAGGAAGGACTAAATCATGTCATAAAATACCTGCTAGTGAGCCTGGAACTTCCAACCTTCGCTGAAGTACTTCGTAGGGCCCTTGCAGTGGAGGCATCGGCAAACCATGTCTTCAAGGAACAGAGTCAGATATCTTTGGGTAGCAGGAGGAATGATGATCGTAGCAACAATAAAAGGAAGAACCCAGTTGCTCAGTCTAATCAGAGATCTTCTTTTAGGCCGCGACAATCTTCTGATGGACGAAATCAAGTACAGTGCTATAATTGCAAACGATGGGGACATGTGGCCAGAGAATGTCGTCAGCCTCAGAGGCAACCTTCACAGCAGAGAGGACCAGTGCAGTGTTATCATTGTAATGAAATGGGCCACATCTCCACTTATTGCCCACAGAGGACAGGAATCTCTAAGACTGCACCTAATGCTCCAGCAGGTTCCGGTGCACCAATGGCACAAAGAGGTGGTCAGCAACAAAATACAGGGCGTGGGCGCCCAGTGACTCAAGGGCATATAAATGCAATTGTTCCACCAGATGATGAGACTCCAGCAGCTACAGTGATGCAAGGTATGCTTTTATTATTCGGTGTATGGTCTAAAGTACTATTTGACTCTGGAGCTTCTCATTCTTTCATATCTAGCATGCTTGTGGGTCGAATAGACTTATGTACAGATAAGTTAGAAGAATCATTGTTTATAAAAACCCCCATAGGGAGAAGTACTGAGGTTATACGCATTTGTCGATCTTGTGTACTGGCGATTGGTGGTGTAGAGTTAGAATTCGATTTGCTAGTTCTGGGTATGACTGGATTTGAAGCAATACTGGGTATGGAGCTCATCCCTTACACTGCAGGCAATCTCTTGGACTTGGGTCTGGACGATAATCACAATTGATCTTAGAAGGCGAGGAGTCGATGAAGAATTCGTAGAAACACTTAGTGCAGAATTTATTATTTAGGTTATAAGATTGTTGTTTATTTGTTTGAGACTTTGAGAAACTTATTTATTTGTTTTATTTTATTTGTGAAGACTTGGACAATAAGTTCAAGTATGGATTAACTTTGAGAACGCTTCAATTTGATTTTTATGGGAATGTGAGTAAATGATGCGTTTAGGAATCCTTATGTGAGTAATGTCTGTCCCTTTGAGTTATTTGGAAAGCTCGAATGAGATATTATGTCATCGAGCAGGTTGTCGGCTTGAGGAATTTTTGGTGGCTTGTCAATGTAATTATGTTTGTTTTGATTTTAGCCACATATTTTTTATGTAAGACCCGTTTAGGGCAGCAGGTGATGTAATTTTGTACAGTCAGATCATGCTCGTCCAAGTGTTGAAAGGCGGGGCGTGACAAAGAGATCCAAGCAGAAAACTCCCAAAAATGGGTTTTGTAGCAGAACAGGTACGGGAACAAAAATCTTGCAGAAACTAGGCCAATAGTTGGCAACACCTCAATCCAACCTTATGGATGAATAGGCATGTCAAAATCGAAAGGGGTAGGAAGAGTCCCACTAGCAAAAGATTAGCCGGAACACAGATGTACGACCGAGAAGAGGCAGCTGCAAAAAAGGGTAGCGATTGTAGAATGCAATGGAAACCAGTGCGAAGGGCCCCACCGTTGACTGAAAGGCAAGGTTAGCCACAGACGCAGGAAGGGTGGCCAGGGGCGAAGGTGTCTTCCAAGTTTGAGGTTGATCGTGCTGGGAGGAAACATCTTTCGTACCTCACGGAAACAGCAATATTGAAGATAGAAAAGAGAAATTAACAAAAGAAGAAACAAACCACAACACGAAGATTTTACGTGGTTCCCTTTTGATTTGCCCAGGGGTTCAAACTAATCTACTATGCTCAAAGGTGAAGGAGAACAAGAAGAGGCGGCTCTCGTTACAAATCTGTGCTCTCTCTCTCACAAAACAAAAATATATACTACCCTAATTAGGGTTTACATAAGACACAACGGGTTTGTGCCAGTAATCTCTGATGATCAGGCTCCACAGAGCCTAACAAATTGGAGATCGGAGGACACGAATCTCAAACAGGAAATACGGATCTTAGGTACGAGAGGGGAGGAAATTTTTTTTTTAGCAGACAGAAGGAATTAAGCAGTACACTCCTCCCTCTGCCGAAAAATTAAAATCGGCAGAGGGAGAGAAAGACGATGGTCTTCTCTCTAGTACCACCGGATGAAACAAACAAAGAAAAAGGATCGAATATTTAACTCGATACCATGTAGAAAGTGATGAGGAAATTTATCTCTTTTGTGTTCTAATTCACTAAATGGAAGACAACATATAGAGTACAAGGGATAATTTCTCCCAATATTTAGGGATCCTAATTTTCCAATTAGCAGCTTACACAATCAATCATAATCTAATCAACCATAAATGGAAATACATCAATAAATCCTAATATATCTCGAACAAATTATACTAGAAAATCAATGCATTTTTTATTAAGATTAGTTTTCTCAGTCCTAGGATCACAACAATTAGTGGGGTCTAGAAGGCATCATTCTGTTAGGAATATAATATGTGTGGAATAAAACAATCACATGGACAATCATAAATTTGGACACCGAGATTAACGTGATTCGGCAAACACTTGCTTACGTCCACGGAGCAATAAAATTAATTATAAGAGACAAGAGAGAACATCAGTACAAGATACACATCCGAAACCCAAGTCCCGAAACCCTTGTACAGAAACACTGTTACTACCTGCAACCACAACTAGATCCCAGTTGCCCTTCTCTGACTTGTCAATCCAGAAGAAACATTTCTTCCAATCTGCTCCCTGATGTCCTTCCTGTTGTGGCTCCTCCACAACACCTTCAGCCACCTCCATGCATATGGTCAACACATGCATCTGCCGTCTATCACCATGCACCATCCCCATGCATATACTATGCATGCACGCCACAAAACCCAAGCATTTACCATGCTTCTTCTTGTGTATTTTTAGTCTTCATTAGTATCTCCTATGATACCCATTAAAGGCCCTCCACCATGTTGCATGTGGCCAGAGTCGACCCTCTTCCATGAAGTTGTTCCTTATGCATATACGGCCAAAGAGGCCCATGACCAAGAGGCCGTCCACAGACAGTAGTGTCTACATCTCTCCAACCCAGAGATATCCCCTTTCTTCAACGTTGCTCCACATTGAGAAAGATGCGGCCCAAAAGGCACTGAGTCAAGAGGCTTGCACCATGCTCATTGCAGCTCTCTTCCTTTGATTCTGAAGCCTCATCATATTTTTGCCATGTAAATCCCTGATTTACAGGAGAGAGAAAATAACGGTGGAATAGGAACCACCGCCCAACACATTCTTAACTTGTGAGGATCATTTTGATGATTCCAGGCACCAAACAAAAATGTTGACGGGGCATCGAAAGGCAAATCGGGAGCAACAAAAATAGGGGGTGTTCTTCGAGATCATAATGACAAAACTTCTTTAGTCTTCTCGGAGCCGGTAAGGCTAAGAGATTCAAACGAGGCAAAACTTTTCAATATTAGAGAGCTTTAATTATTATGGAAATCAGTCGGATATGGTAAACTAGGCATAGAAGGGGACTCGACAAATGCAATCAATTAGGCTAAGGGGTTGAAGCGATCCCCTTGGAGATAGATCACTGTGGTGAGGGAGATAAGAGCTCTTTCTTCGGGTCACGAGATATCCTTCGCTCTAGTCAGACAAACTGCTGATGGAGACGCGAATTTCTTTTCTTTTTCTTTTTTTGAAAAGTTAATGGAGTGGCGTATTTCTTCACCAAGAATAGGGTAGAGTCCACAACCACAAGCGTTTTCCATATTTGAGAGAGTGATTGGACGATCAGGAGAGGAAGTTTCTAGCATTAGTTTCATGGATTTATTTATTTATTTATTTTGGGGTTTAAATCATTAGATCCTCTGTGAACTTGTACTTTATCTTTTAATATATTACGCCTTTGTTACCACTCAAAAAAAAATAGCTTATGCACTGCAGTTTGGATCAAAGTGAATTTTCCTTAACTGAGACATATTCATGGACATGAATACAGTCAATAGAAAAAGGTGAAGAGCCGACACGGACATTAAAAGGTAGACAACTTGAATGATGAAAAACTAGGTTCTCCCAACTGCACTTGGATGGTCTTCTTTATGCTGAATGTTAAAGGTTGGCACTTGTCTAACAAGCCATGATGAAACTATAGAGAGATGCTACACAAAAGCAGATATAATTATCCATGAAACAAAGATCATAGAATCATGGCAGCCTTTGGTCGATATATATCTAGTCAATAGCTAAAAGCCCAAAGGGCTCCTAAGGTTATGCTCCTAATTTGAGATATTTCCTTGTAGCAGAAAGTGGATGAACCAGTGGGGGGTCCCTTGGTTAAAATGGGATATCACGTTTGCCTAATGCCATAGATGATCCGCAATGGGGAATTTCAAGGAAAAATAGTCCTCCTCTTCCTCCACTTAGCTGCATAAAGGGCATTGGAGGTCATCATTTGAGTTGAGTAAGCCTCTCCTTTTTAAGGTTGATCTGGTCAGAGTCTTTCCTTGTAGTACGCACCACAAAAAGGCTTGTACTTTTGGAGGGGCTAGGGTTTTCCATGCAAATGCCGGGAGTGAAACTTCATTACTTGAGTGACTTACCTTCCCTACGATTGGTCTAACCAAAAGGGTCCAGAGGATTCCCCTAACCAAATTAATTCGTTTTCCTCTTCAATGGACAAGGGAAAGTCCTTCAAAAGGCATTGCAAGCTTTCTTGACTTTCCTGTTCAAAGTCCCTAAGGTTTCTTCTGAAATCGAAGTGCTAGTGGACCCGAACTCCATCTAGCCTATACCGATCACTAACGACTGTCTTCTTATCTCTCGCCACCCTATACAATCTAGGGAAGACAACTTTTAAGGGTCTATCCCCAAGCCACACCTACTCCCAGAAAAGAGTTCGATTTCCATTTCCCGCTAGGGGTCTTATATTCTCATTAAAAGCCCCAGTCACCTGACCCTCACCCTTTCTCTTCCACCAGCTTTTAACAATAGCTCTATGCAATCTTCATCATCGCATCTTTATTCAACAGCTCTAAGCAATCTAAGAAAGACCTCATTTAGTTCCCTCTCCCCCTACCATTTGCCGTTCCAAAACAAGAACCTATCAACCCTCCCAACCAACAAACTAATGTGGTTCCTAAAAGCTTTCCCCATCCTACCCCTACCCTTTCCTCATCCAAGTATCTCTCTCTCTCACCCCCACTCAAACCACCAACAAATACAACAAAAGAAATCATTTAAGTTTGCATGTTTGGGTGGATGGGAGGGACAGGGGTCGATTTTATCTTGAAAAGAAAGGGGAAGCATAATCAAGCCAGCAATGAAGGTTTTCTCAATCTCAATAAGACCTAGCTGATCTGTGAAAGAGTAGACCTTTCTTTCTCATGTCTAATAGTCAAGACGACCAAATTCTAATTTCCTTTTTCTTGAATGGTAGCAAAATGAAAAATTGAAATTCTTAAATATAACAAAACGAAATATGTCAATCTTAGTTGTAACATGGATGTATTTTTTATTGTTTTTCCGCTTTTTCTTACGGTTGTTTTTTTAGAGTTAAACCTTATAGACCCTCTTTTGCTTTGATGTACTTGTATTGGTTCTTTCTCTATTAATATATTTCGTCTTTGTTACCGCTAAGAAAAACGTAATATTACCAACCACCAAAAAAAAATAGTCATGATGAGAATGGCATATGATAAAGATGCTATCACCTTAGGGCATGAGCCACTCAAATAATCTAGATGACCCACGTGTAGGGATGGAAACAAGTTGGGTTTAGGCGGGGATTGTATTATGACAAGCCCAAGCATGATTTACGTACGAACCTTCAACCCTAAGCCTGGGTTCAAAGATAGGACCAGGGCCAAGCACAATGAAACTAACAAGCCAGATCAAAAGAGACTGGAATTCCTTTGTTACCACCTCCAATCACTTAAACCCCAAACCACCACCCCCTCCCCTCCCTCTCAAAAAAAAAACCGAAAAATGAAAAGAAACTATAAAACAATCCATCCTTCACATTTCAAACCGAACTTAGATAACTCAAGTTGCAGAAAATCAATGTTCAAGAGAAATAATGGACATCGAAAGACGAGAAAAAAATAGGGTTCAAACCATTATAGAAAAAAAGAAAAAAATATAGAACGAAATGTTGGGATGTGGCTTGATTCCACAATGTGAGACCGTGATTTTGTTTCAGGAAATCATGGAGTCTTGGCCGAATGGGGACTGTCTTAAAATGGGATTGGCAGGTTGTAGATTCAGCGACTAGAGGAATAGAAATTACCATATGAAACACGGCAATTGCTATAGTGAGACAAGCGGCAACTTAGAAGGTACATGATGGCGGGGTATTGTTTGCTCGATATACATAGCAGTAAATACGGAAGTGAGGAATGGTGATTACTGTAATTGGAATAAGGCAACTTATATAAGGACTGCCGCATGAAACAGAGAACACACAGTGGAAAAGAAGTCCTCGTAGTGCATAGCAATTCTTTGGGTTACCCACAGAACAGAGGAGATCTGGTTCTTGAGAACACGTACTGCTACGTGAGAACAGAGATCTCTGCTGGTCAGGTGAAGACAGCCAGTAGAGAAAGGCCAGTTTTCTGTATATGAAGGCAGGCTGTGAGGAACTCACAAACACGGCAGAGGTGACACGGCAGAGGTGCAGCCAGTTATCAGAAGAGGGAAAGAAAGACTGCCCTTCACAGCAGTGTTTAAAGAGATGCTGGTGAGCTTGGGTTGGCTGCGTGAAATACAGCCAGAAGCAGTATCGTGAGGAGCAGTTCTGCTGCTTGAAGGTGTGCTTGCAGAGAATTTAGACGTGCAGGCATTGGGTTTTCAGCAGGTAGAGTTGAGACGAGCACTAAGGAAGCAACCAGCAAACTTGCACTAAGGAATCACGTGTGCTGCATGCTGTGATTTATTCCGATAATTATTTGTTTATTCCGCACTAATAACTCTAACACGAAATACATTAAATTTGGAGCTAAGCTCACTTTAATAATGCCTCTAAAGCATTTTCGCCAACGGCTTGAAGTTGATTTGGTACCTTTGAATATTTTTTGCAAATCTAAACTAATCTTTGATATTTCTCAACAAAAGCAAACATGATCCCTTCAAAAAGGGTAATTGAAAAGAATTCCAACATGATCAAAGTCAAATCCCACATTTGAGAGAGAGATGTTGGGAGCCCGGAGTGTTGCTACAATGGAAAAGATAGGATATAGGAAATCTAGCACTGGAAAGAAAAAGGAACAAATATAAATGAGATTTTTGTCTTGGCAACACAGCTTTCCATCTTTCAAATGTAACTGCAACATAACTACCCTGGCATCATCTTTACTTCTTAATATTTACAGTGCTACTGCTGACTATACCATAAATCAGGCATTGGGCTTCGGATTTGGCAGCATAGAAGTCAAAGCCAAGTCAATAACCAACTGGGAGATCTGTGTCCAAACCCGAGCATGGATAAGAATCAGGATGCAGATAAATGTACAAGTCCGTCGTTTTTCAGGTCTAGCACTTCAGACTTTCAGTTGACTGAATTCCCATTCCTATCTAGTCACTTTTGGTTGCTCATACTTCGGAACATTGTCCAAGTCTACGACCAACATCATACCATTGTCGTATAATTGTGGGTACATATTCTTTAGATGGGTACATTTCAATACAACAAAAATTTCAATTTTATTATTTAATCTGTTTAAAAATTCTATTTTATTATTTTTATATATCTAAAAAATAGAACAATATCTGCCACTAATATGGTAATACTGAGAAGTTCGCCATATGAATTGTAACAGCTGACCTTCAAAAGATACTCATAGAAGGAGTCAATACTCGTTCCTATTCCAGCATCCTGCAATGCACCAATCATGAAAATACAATAAATTGGAGAAGATCCTGCTGTGATTAAATCCAATCCATTTGCAAAACATGCACTCTTCCAACTAAACAATAACTATTTAAAGAGGCATGTGAATTATTAATTTTATCGATTTAGGAGCTTATCAAGAAGGGTGCAATTTAATTTAGTTACTGTGTAAATGAAAGTACGTAACTTCAAGTCAAAATCAGCTTAAAGATGCCAACTATGAATGAAAAATATAAAAAAGTTCAGCACCAAATACGGATGACAATAATGTCATCGAGGAGAAAAATCTGAGTTTTGTGCTTATAAGTATGATTTCACATTGTATGGCTCTTAATGAAAGAGGAATCACATAATTACAAGCCAGGGAAATAATTTAGACCAAATCCAGAGATGAATTTAATTGGTATGAAGATAATGCATCTGTGAAATGTTGCAGCATACACTGACAAACTAGAAGTTCACTAACCGCACAATGATGCACCTTTTTTATTGGATCACTTGAAACCATACTGTTGTGGGACCCACTTCAAGATAGAGTTGACCCGAATCATCTTATTTTGGAAAGACATCTTATTAGTTGTATAATTGATTGTAAATAATCATTCCTTTATTCTTTTCCTTTTTAAACCACCATGATTGGCTCTCCTTTTCTTATTTATATGTACCTCTTTCAGTTTATAAACAATCAATACAATATACAGAGAATTCTTCTCCATTCTCCATATTCTCTTTTTTCATTCTATTATTCTACATGGTATCGAGCAAGGAAGATCTCTGACGTTTTGACTGTCTCCCCGCCGTATTCATAGATCTAAATTCTTTTTTGAGCGGTAACAAAGGAGAAATATTATTAAAGAAAAACATAAAGTACAAGAAGGAGGTCTAAAAGGTATAGACCAAAGAGAAAAAAACAACAAACAAGAAAAACAAAAGCAAGGACCACTCAAAGAGAACTAATACAATACAATGACAACTCCGACTACAATCATGTGAATCCTTCTCTTCAAAAGTAGAAAACGGCTTGAACAGATCCCTCTACACCATTTGTTGTACGCCTTATGTAAACAAAGGACACCTCAAGGCTCCTAACTAGTACCTTGATTTCCCTAACTGAAGTGTAATCAATCTCCAGAGGTGTCATTTCAAACCTTTGGCCCATTTTATGGCATTTGCAAAATCTCTCTCTATAACTAACTTCCCACCACCTACACCAACCCAAATGGACAAATCTCTCCCGATACTGACGAGTTCTGCTTCATTAGAATCTTTAATCCCTACTGATTCTGTGAAAGCCACCGATGTCTAACCTGTGTGATCTCTAAAAACGCCCCCAATACCTGTCGGTCCCAGTTTTCCCCTAAAAGCTCCATCAACATTAAATTTCATGACTCCAAATTGAGGGGGAGACCATTCCACCAATGCTTTGGATCAATATTGTCAAACACGAATCATATCGTAAATCGTTCTAGGGGTGTGACTCGTGAATCGTAAATCCTAGAATCGTAAGAGTTAAAATATTTTTGCATTTTTTTTACTATAATTATTATTTATACCTACAATTACATATAAAATGACATATAATAAAAAGATGCTTTGTTCAACTCCTCATAATATATAATTATTTATACTATAATTGAATAGTATGTATTTTAGATAATTTAGAAAAAAATATTTGTTAAATATAATTATAAAATTTAATTTCAATTGAATAAAATTGCCATTAAAATGATAATAATATGAGCTATAAAAGAAAATTAAAATATGTAGTTAGACACAAATTAAAATATTAGGTGCTTGTGATATTAAATTATGAAAATTAATAATGCTTGGTTACATAGAGTTATAAGAAGAGGGACACCAGATATTTTAAAATATCTGATTAGATAATAGAAAATATGTTAAAATAGTTAGTGTACTATTTTAAATAATAACTTTTAATTGCGATATGTACTATTTTAAATAATAATTATGTTAAAATAGTTAGTGTACTACTTTAAATAATAAAACTATTTATTTGAAATCTGATTAGTGTATTAGATAATAAATCAGTAACATTGAAAATTTTAGTAATCTCTAATAACACCATCAAATATTTTTTTCTAAAAAAATAGAACTATTTATTTTTTAAAATAGATACAATTATACAAAGATTGAAAAGAAAAAAAAATAGATTTGTTAATAAAGAGAAAAAAGAGAGTAAAAATATAAAACTAAAATGAGAAGGACTGACGATATTGTGCGACAATTTGCGATGTTACGGCTTCCATTTGTGCGGCAACTTGTGATGTTAGGGCTTCCATTTGCATTGCTAGACCGAAGGAAAACAAAAACGAGAAACCCAGCCACCTAGGAGTGGCGGAACAACGAACAAGACGATGGAGAAAAGAAAAGACGGCAACAGATAGAAGGTATAAAACTTCTCCATATAAAAAATTTCCAATTTTTTTCTTTCTTCTTCTGGATAGCACGATTGAATGATTGTCCGAGTTGGAATTTGCACGATCTACGATTAACCCAAAAATCGCACGATTATTGGCCATTTTCGATTTAGCAGACGAGTTAACTCATTGGACCATCCGATTTGTCGTTCCCTCTTGCAACAAATTCAGTTCTTTCCTTCGATCCAGTAGGATCCTCCTCTACATCTTGGATTCACACCACTGTATTCTCCTCTGACCCACCTATCTCCGCCCCAGGTGGACTTAGGTTTTCTGTCAACTGTGGGTCCTTCGTTCTCTAGTTCTTTCGCAGCTGCCAGAGACGCACTTAACCCAGTTTTTTGGGTTCGTTTGCTTGGATCCACTAGCTCTTGCAGATTTCAGGCTTCCCAATGAAGTCCTCCTAGGATCGCCCCTCCCTGTGCTTTCATCGCACTTGGCTACCCACCTTGCATCAACTGTGGGACCCGCTTTTTGGGCTTTCTTCTTGCTGCCAGAGGCCGTTTGGATATCCTGTCTTGGGTCCTTTTTTGCAGGATCTGGGAGGAATAGACCAATTCGTATCTGGTTTCTTCTCCTCTACTTTTGCCTCTGCATCTATATTGTATTAGTGTGGATTTTTCATCTAGATTCTGCTGTGTGGGGTCCACAACAGACTCTACTTCTCAGATCTACTGCGGAATCTTCTCCTTGGGTCGATATTTGTGATATATCTTTGCTTTGCATATCGCCTCAGCCTCATGGCATCATCTTCTACATCTCCTCCTGCTTCTTCACCAGATATGGCCTCTTCAGTCAGATCACTCAATACGTCTCTCAGTTGTGATGATTTTGGTGGTCTATGTTGAGGATTTTGTCCTCACCAGTAACAATGATGAAACAATTTCTTCCTTCAAACAGTATCTTCAACGGACTTTTGATATTAAAGACTTGGGGCCCCTCCGGTACTTTCTTGGAATTGAAGTTGTTCGGTCCTCTTGTGGCCTCTATCTCTCTCAGTGAAAGCATGCCCTGGATCTCCTCCAAGAAGCTGGCTATTCTGGCTGCAAACCCACGGATACTCCGTTGGATGTGAATACCAAGTTATCTGTCTCTGATGGAACTCTTCTTGACACATCAAGTTTCTATCAAAAACTTGTCGGAAAGCTCATTTATCTCACCATCACAAGACCGGACTTTTCTTATGTTAGTGTCGTCAGCCAGTTCATACATGAACCACGAGACACTCACATTCATGTTGTGTTCTGCATCCTTCGATATATTAAGGCTCATCCCGGCTGCGTCTTGTTCTATTCAGATCAGCCCACTTGTTCGGTTCGCAGTTATTTTGATGTTGATTGGGCCGATTCTTCGGATGGTCGCCACTCTACTACTGGTTATTGTGTTTTCTTGGGCTCCCATTTAGTTGTTTGGTGAAGCAAAAAACAATCAGTTGTTGCTCGATCTAGTGCTGAGGTTGAATATCAGTGCCATGGCTAATACTGCTTCTGAATTGCTGTGGTATCGACAATTCCTCATTGAATTGGGCTTTGCTCCAGCCGATCCACTCGTCATGTTCTATGACAATCAGGTATTGCCTCCAATCCAGTATTTCATGAGCAGAGTAAGCACATTGAAGTTGATTGCCACTTTATTCCTCAGCATATTTCAGAAGAGCGACTTTTTACTCCTCATTTGTAGTCTAAAGATCAGCTGGCAGACATTTTCACAAAGTCTGTTCCCTGAACACAACTCGATTCGGTTGTTAGCAAGCTGAGTTTACTCGACATCTTCAAATCAGCTTGAGGGGAGTGTTGTGGGACCCACATTAGAACACATAAGGGTTGTGGGACCCACATCGGAGCATAATCTCATTAGTTGTGTAATTGATTGTAGATTGAAAGTTTCCGGAGCTAGAACACGATTGACCCTAGAAGAGGGGGGGGGGGGGTTGAATAGGGCAATTTCCAAATTTAATGGTCTTTTAAAATTTCTCGATTAATCAACAATATATACAACAGAATTATAAGATTAATCAACTGTGTGATTTTAAGAGTGTATAAGATTAATAATCAATCACACATGCAAAGGTCAATACACCCGATATAAAGTGGTTCGGAGTAGTGCTATTAAAATCGTCCAAGTTGCCGCGACTCGGATGGTCAATCGAGTCAACTCGCTGGTCAACTCGAAAAATGCCCACAATCGTCCGAGTTTTTCGGAAATCGCAGATCGTGCCATTCCAAACTCTTCAATCGCACCATCGTGCGATTTTGAACAAAAAAGAAGAAAAGGGAAAAAAAGAGGGGAAAAAAAAAGAGGGAAAATCAGTAGAATAGGAAAAGAAGTGTATGGGAAATCGAAATCGAAAGTCTCCTGGGAAGATCGAAAGTCTTTTTGGTTGATAAATACCTGGCCCTCTTAGTTGTGTTTCTTTCAAGTTTCAAGCAAACAAAGAAAAACCTTCTTCATCCTCCTTCAAGCCGTGACTGGCGGAAGTCCTTCAGTCTGCGAAAGTCGTTCAAGCCTTCAAATCGAGAGCTCGTGTTTGAGGTATGTCTTTTCCTCTTCTCCTCTCCATTTCTCCTCTCTGGTTTCGCCTCTGATTTTCCTGTCTGTCTTCGCTTTTCTTCTTCTCGGCAATGTCGGTTTCGGATAACTCTGTTTTTTTTTCAGACTTAGATATTTATTTGATAGGTGTGTTAGGTGTCCATGTCCTCGTACAAGGACATGGAAGAGGATACGGAAGTGCTGGAAGTGCTTAGTGTGCTTTTTTTTTTTTTATTGTGTGAGGTCTGTAAAATAGAACCGATAGTTTGATTATATTGACTATAAAAAAAAATTATTGAATATAGTATTTTTTACTATATTATAAAAATATATTTTATTAAACTAAATCAGTTATTAATTGATTATATGAATAACAAACTGTTTGATTTTTTAAGACTTAGACACTTAGACCTCATATTATTTCATATTATTTTTTTACAATATTATTTTTTTTACTATATTGACTATAAAAATAAGTTTTAATTGAAAAATATTTTTATTTTATTTAAAATTTTAAATAAATAGAACTAATAGTGCTTAAGTATTAATTGATTATATTGACTATAAAAATATTTTAGTGAATAAAGTATTATAAAAATTATTTTATTAAACTAAATTAGTTATTTTAAATCATTAAATGAATAACTAACTATTTTAAGACTTAGACCTCATAAGCCCTGTACCATTTTACTCTCTTCTCATTACAATTTAAGTTCTGGGAAATAATAACCTATATGCATGTTCCTCAATTTGCCAAAGTGCATCACTTGACCATCTTATGCATTTTTTACATAGGTTAGAGTTAATTATTGAATGTATCTATTTATTATTTAGTTTTTTACTGTCTTTCTTGTTCGTTATATTATTGAATGTTACCACAATACAGTACAATTGTGATTAATATTTACAATTCAGTACCTTATATTATTGAATTACAGTACAATGTAAGGTAGCAATTCAATACAGTACCTTATATTATTCGGTAATATCATTCAAAAATATTTCAATAATTATAAGGTACTGTAATTCAATAATATTTCAATAATTATATTCGAATGATTAATATAATTACAGTACAATGTAAGGTAGCAACTCAATACAGTACCGAATGACTAATATTTTTGTCTTTTCTTTTTTTTTTTGGATGATAAATGGATGTTTCATAGAAATTTGTAAAGATTGTTAAAATGGTTCGAGGCACTGGAAATAAGGGACAAGATGAAGCATGACAGTTTTGCAGTAGATTGGAACCGGCCGATCATGTGCATGTACAATGCAATTATTGTAAAAAAAAAATGAGTAGTGGTATTTATCGAATGAAACACCATCTAGGAAAAACAAAAAAAAAAACCGTAGCGGCATGTCCGAAATGTCCCGAGTTGGTGACTCAAAAATGCCTTGAATTGATGGGGAACAATTTGGACACAAAAAGAAGAAAAAAGGATGCACAAATGCAGGCTGGGAGACTTGATTATTATTTGATGATTAAGACCCAAAAGGGAAGGGACCGATGGAAAAATTTATTACTGTGGATGATGATAAGAAACAAGCAACTCTTAACAGAGTTTGGAAAAAAGAAGACAGAATCACAGTTTGCAAAGGTATTGCTCGTTTTTTCTATTCAAATGCACTCCCCTTCAATTTGGTGAAGAGTCCATTTTTCCAACCCATGTGTGAATTAATTGCAAGATATGGAATTGGGTTGAAAACTCCATCACATCATGAGATGAGAAATACTTTACTCAAAAGTGAAGTTGAAGATGTGGAGAAAATGTTGGAAAAACATAGGAAAGAATGGACCAAAAAAGGGTGCACAATAATGACAAATGGTTGGACTGATGGAAAGAATAGGTCCACTACTAATTTTCTTGTAAATAGTCCAATGGGGAGTGTGTTTCTAAAAAGTGTTGACACATCTTCGATCTGCAAAAATGGAGAGAACTTGGCTGACCTTATAGATTCGGTCGTAGAAGAGGTAGGTGTGGAGAATGTGGTGCAAATTGTTATTGATAACGCAGCACCATATGTAAAGGTTGGAAAAATCTTGATGGCGAGAAGGAAAAGTTTATTTTGGACTCCATATGCAGCACATTGCCTTGATCTCATGCTTGAAGATATAGGAAAAAGGAAATTGGAGTAATCTACTATTGCTGATGCAAAAGCAATTGCCAAATTCATTTATAACCATGGTGTTTTGCTAAACTTAATGAGAAAATTCACGAACAATCGTGAGTTAGTTAGGCCGGTAGTAACGAGATTTGCAACATGCTACCTTACATTGAAAAGCATACTGAGATGCAGAGTAATGAAAAATGTTTAGTTCAGACGAATGGGATAGAATGCCACTGTCCAAGACTGAAGAGGGGAAAAAAGTGAATGATCTAATTTTTTATAGTAAGTTTTGGAAACGTGTTCAATTTTGTACGAAGGTTGGAATGCCAATTGTAAAATTGCTTCGGTTAGTTGATGGAGAGGACAAGCTGGCAATGGGATACATATATGAGGGCATGGATCAAGTTAAGGAGAAAATTGCAAAAAGATTGAACAAAGATAAAAAGAAATACATGCCATATTGGAAGTTGATAGATGCTCGTTGGAATGATCAACTCCACCATCCATTGCATGCCGCTGCATATTATCTGAATCCTTCTTTCCACTACGAAAAATCATTTTGTCCCAATGCTGAAATTAAAAGAGGTTTGTCTACATGTCTTGATAAGTTGGCCATAGACATAGATGACAGGATTAAAATTGATGAGCAATTGCTTGCATTCAGAACTGAAAGAGGATTCTTTGGGGATAACATGGCCAAATTAACAAGGAAAAGAAAACAGCCAGGTATTTAATATTTACTTATTTAGTATCTAAACTTTCAATTTAATTTTTTTAATTTATTATCTCATGTTTTATAGCCATTTGGTGGGAAGATTATGGAGAGGATACTAAAGAATTGCAACGTGTTGCAATAAGGATTTTGAGTTTAACTTGCAGCGCAACGGGGTGTGAGCGGAATTGGAGTGTATTTGAACAAGTATGTTTTATTTTTAACTTTAAATAGATTCATGCAATTTCTTAACATATAAGAAGTGAAGTTACAAATGTTTTATGTTTTCTTTTATAGATTCATACGAAGAGGAGACATAGGCTAGAGGCAAAGAGGATGAATGCCCTTGTATTTGTAAAATACAATTTGCAACTACAAGTGAGACAGACATTAAGGAGTTGAAAGCAAGATTATGATCCTATTTCCTTATCGGATGTGGAATCTGATGATGAATGGATCACGGAAAAGGAAGATCCAGCTCTTCCACAAGACAATTCTTGGTTGGGTGCGGACGAGATGTTTAATGAGGAAGAGACTAATCTTAGAAAAGGAACGAGTAAGCATTTTAAAATCTAGAAGATCATTATATTATATTTAAAATTTAGAAAGCACAATTTATAAAATATTTGAATTTTATACTTAACAGGGGTTTATTCGAGAAAGCGAAAGAGCGTTGAAGGAGAGGAAGGTGTTGAAGCAGAGGAAGAAAGCGTAGAAGAAATTAGCGATAGGGGATGTAGCAGATGGAGGAGACACTGAACCTTCATCTTACTTAGATGTTTTAGATGACATTGATGAGAATGATATTCTTTAGAGTTCAGATGTTTTGTAATTTTGGATAATACAATTTTATGAATTATGATGATTTGAATGTTAGAATGTAAAAATTTAACTTCTAATACATTTTGATTTAAGTTTGCATTGGTACATTTTGTCATATACTCGTATCTTTGCATATTTACTTATATATTAGGAGGAATTGAACAAATTATCTTCTTATTTTATGTCATTTTATATGTAATTGTAGTATAAATAATAATAATAGCAAAAAAAGTCAAAAATGTTTAAACTCTTACGATTCTAAGATTTATGATTTACGATTAACGAGTTACACCCCTAGATCGATTCACAATCCGAGTCGAGTTTCACAACATTGGTTCGGAGTAAACCCCTCCTACATCTACTGATGGATTGACCCAACCTAGGGCTATCCCAAATTCACTATGTGGGGAATTACACCCTCACAAATAAAGAAGGAATTACACCTTACTCAAATAGAGTGGGACTTTCACCCAACTCGAATTTTAATTTTGAAAGGTTCGACCAACCCCGGTCTAATCCTTATCCCTTTATTTTTTATAGTGGTTCAAGAACACTCTTTAATCCACTTAACAAGATGATTTATTTTAGAGAAGCACTTGCCTTTGGAGCTTTGCAAATGTAGATGTGCTTCCGAAGAGTCTCTCCCAATGTGGTCTCGCTTGATGACGTAGATGAGCCGATGCATGAGCAATCACAATCCTTGGGAGTGCTTTATAGGATATGGATTCACAAGTTCATCCTAGATGTGTTTGCCTTCTTCTCTCTCATGATTGGATTTCTAATGATTCACTAAGTGAAGAACACTAATCTTAGCCTTTGGATTTTCCAATTAACTCTGGTAGATGAGGCTCGTAAATGCTCTGGCTAGGGATCTTTTACTTTTTCAAACAGTTGAGTATTTATAGAGGCAAACCAGATTTTCGAATCTGTAAGTCCACGATCGATCACAGCACCACGATGGATCATGAGATTTTGAAAGTAACTTCCCACCAACCAGACCATTGCACATTAATGCACTCCAACGGTTTGAAAACGGTCACCCACGATTGATCGTACTTCACGATGGATCATGAACACCAGTGACGATGGATCGTGCTCTGACGATACAATCGTCCTGAGACCAGTTGGTTTTTACAGAGTTGTTTCAAACCAGAACTCTGGAAGTCCATGCCGAAAGGTCGTCACACCACGATGGGTCGTGTCTTGTCCAGCGCAATCAATCGTGATTCCTACGATAGTATCGGCTTGAGGCTGAATGTGTTTGACAGTATCCTTCCAACTAGAACCCTTGTCAATCCGGATGATAGATCGTTAGACCACGAAGGGTCGTCCCTGCCCAAGGCGATAGATCACCGGGACACGATAGATCGGCATAACAGTTCATCAGTTTTCCAAGTTTAGTCCACTTGGTTCTGTTGGATGTCAATGTTCACTTAGGCTTGATTAAATTATCCAGATGTAATATCTAAGCCTACGCAAGGTCATCCTAGAGGTGTAGGGTCCACTCTAGAGTCATTTATGGCCAATTTACCTAAGTGATTGCCATACTCTGATGATGATGTTGAATCTTCATTGATCTTCCAATCTTGGACTTGATTCAACCTTTACTTGAGTCTTGATTCATGTCATCGTTCTTTTGAGGCAAGGCTTCTCACAAGTCACGGAATTGACAAATAGATGACTCACCAAGCCGGGGCACTAACAATCTCCCCCTTTATCAATTCGTGACAAAACCTAAAAGCTATGAATTACAGACTCAAGGTACATGTCCCATTCCACTACCATAATACACAAATTATTCAAATGACATTCCACACTCTAGACTTGCTTCACATTCTTGCTCAACTTGTTCATTTCTCAAGATTTTCCTGTGTACATACATAACATGCAAGATAGATGGAAGCTAGAGTTCCTTATTAGTTCATTAGTCAAAAAAACATATCAATAATACTCCCACAAACTACATGAACCAGGGATTGAGAGATGTTTCTCAATTTCACTTCATTGCTCCCCCATAATCATTGATTGGATTCCCCAAACTTCAACGCAACTCCCCCATAGATCAAGCTTATCCCCAAGCTTATTATCAAGCTTCTAATTTTTCTCCCCCATTTTGTCATCAATTGACAAAGGCTCTTAAGCACATAGCCTGTACTTCCCCAAACTACATAGGTATCCTTGAGTAGGGATCCTAGAGCCAACACTCCAAATGCCAACAAATCATCCATGCATGGAAATAACAACCATTCAATAATCATGAGAAGGCATCACAAGAGGATAGATATGGCATATATCAAGGCAAAAAATACATTTGAAAATGAATTTGATGATCCTGTGATCTCCTTTGCGGGTCCTTTCCCCAATGGCTCCGTTCTTGATATGGAATTACATGCTTTATGGAGAGGTGTTTAGGTTTTGGACGAGCTAGGGGCTGTTGGGAGTATCTTAGAAGGTGATTCTAAGAAAGTTGTAAGTTGGGCTTCAGGTTTTCTGTGTTCATGGATTTATTTGGATAAGATCGAAAGAATTCGTCATTACATTGAGGTTTTTGGTTATTTGGTTTCTTGGGCTTCTCGGGCTGCTAATTCGGAGGCTGATAAGTGGCCCGTCAGGGTGTATCTTTGTCATTGGAAATTGTAAATATTATATGTAATCCCTTTGGAGATTGATTACCACAGTTAAGGAGATCAGAGCACTTGTTAGGGGACTATATTAGGTGTGCAACAAATAGGGTAGCAGATTATTTTGCAAAGAATGGTGTAGAGGGACCTGTTTTTGGCATCTTCCGTATTTAAAGAGGACACTCTTTGGATTATGCATGTTGGACCCACTCGGCTACATGGAGCTTTGGTTACTCTCACTTATTGTATTCGGTTTTTCTTTTCTTGTTGTGGTGGGGTCTATATCTTTTAGACCTTTTCTCTTGTACTAAATTTTTCCTTTAATATTATTTTATCTTTGTTATCGCTCAAAAATAATAATTTTATGTAATATGGGGTTGGGTTTTGGTTCCTTCTTTTCTTTGGTGGCAAGCTTTTCTGCATGCGTTGTTTTGTAATTTTCCCTGTTCTCTGATGAATGAAGTTAATTTTCAAAAAAGAAAAGAACAGAAAAGATGAGCACCTGGTCGCCCCCTCAGCAGGACACTTTTAATTCAATGTAGATAGAGAAATTAGGGAAAACCGGGGCTGAAAGGAATAGGCGGAGTCCTCGGGGATCACACTGGAAACTCTTCGGTTTTCTTCTTCGAACCAGTTGGGAGGAAAGAATCAAATGAAGCGGAGCTTCTTAGTATTAGGAGAGCGTTGACTATATGGACTGTTGTGCGACCCAGTAGACCGTGTGGGCCCACCTTCTGGACATATTTGACCAAAATAATTCTAGTTTAGAAAAGCTGACTTAGAATATATCGTTAGCTGTAGAAATTATTGTAATTTCTTATTCATTGACTTATTTCCCTACCATGTTACATTATAATAAGAAAAGAAGAAGATGAAGGGAGAACAAAGAGTATTCGGAGAAGAATTCATCTCTATGTTTCATTGTATTGAACGTATAGAGGATACATGAATATATAATACAAAGGGAGCCATTCATGGTGGCTAAAAAGGGAAATAAATCAATGAATAAGCAATTACAATAATTTATACAGCTAACGATATATTCTGAGTCAGCTTTCCTAAAATAGAATTATTATAGTCAATTATATCCAGAAGGTGGACCCACATGGTCTACTGGGTCCCACAACATGGACTTCCCTAGGGCAAGGATAACTACTTATTGAAAGTGACTCAGCAAAGGCAATTAAATGGATAATGGGAGTAAAACGATCCCCCTAAAGATTAACAACAATTGTTAGGGAGATAAAAGCTTTAGTCATTGGTTGAGAGGTATCTTTCTCACAAATCAACAGATCAGCCATCGGAATTGCAGATTTTTTGCGAAATGCAGAATGGATTCACCACGTCAAGACGTCTTCTTTCTATGATTCAGTCGATGTTGTATTTATGGGTTGGGTTGGATTGATTTTTGTACTTTGGAGACATTCTCTCGGGACATACCTATGATATTTTTTACATTCACTTAGGTTTAGATCTCTTAAACCTTTTTATGGTTTTTTTTTTTTTTTTCCTTCTTGATCTTGTACTTTCCTTTTCTTATTAATGAAATTTTATCTTGTTGTCGCTACAAAAAAGTGCATCTTGCTTTTGGTTTTTTCGTTCTTCTTGATCTTGTACTTCCCTTTTCTTATTAATGAAATTTTATCTTGTTACTGCTCAAAAGAAAAGTGCATCAAGATATTAATAAAATTTTATCTTGTCCAAATAATTTCATACGTATATCTGTGAATTAGGTCACTGTTTACCTTTTGTGTCCATTCTCCAGTAAAAATATTAATATGAGCCCCAACAAGGTTAAGTTTCGATCTGCGGGCCCATATTCCACGCACAGCATTCTTTGTCACTTGCTCAAAAACTGCAAAATCACAAACATAATTTTTAATTCAATAAGTAAAGCTATTTCATCTACAAGACCATAGATGAAAAAACTGTTTACCATATAACCATTTAATTCAGAAATGACCAATTGAGAAAAAACTCAAAAAAGAAACTTATGAAAGTAGAGAACTTTAACGTATATTGCAGCGAGCACATTATATGCATGAGTTGCCAACATAACTTAATAATTTAAATTATCAAATAGATAGTTCTATCAATGGTAGCGGTAGAGGATTGCATATCAGAGATTTTTCACAATATAACTAAATATTATCGGATGCAAATTCCTGGAATTTAATTAGAGGAATGCAGAACAGAGATAAACTACCATAAACTAGGAGTGTAGCTTGCACATATATGAGATTCCTTCATGACAATGTCAAACTCTCAAGACCCAAAAAAGGCACTGACAAAAGTAAGGATTGTTGTGGACATTGGTGTTTTTTATTCTTTCATGGAAAGAACTCCATACTTCAGTATAGTCCTACGGACACTCAGAATTGACTTGCCTTTTATTCTTGTATTCTTTCTCTATAAAAGGGAGGCCTTGTACAGTCCTTGATGAAGAAATATTGCATTATCCTCCCATTTTTCTGTTTCTTCCCTTTCTGTTGTACATCAAGGGTATCAGCCAGAAACATCTTCTATTTTCGCTGTTGCTGGTGTAATGCATCTTTTAGGAGCCTTTGGCCTCTGCACTCCATTACCAAGTCAGCCATTCATTTTGTTCTGCAGACCGTTGCCTGTGCTATCACGTGTTCTTTCATCTCTCGTAATGTGGTCATCAAACCCCACCATTGCTATCGCCATTTACCCTAGGGTGAATCCATAAAGCTGCTGTCTGGTTTCAAGTTTTTGTGGGGCACATTTGATCACAACTTTGGACCAAAATTGGGACATCAGGAGTTGTCAATTTTTGGAGGTGTTGTTTTAGAACAGAGTGGAAACAACACAGGTAGCCTGTGGATCTCCACCACCCTTGTTGCCCCTGCCCCTCCTTTCTATGCAACTAGGTTGGTTAGGGTTTCACATTACGTGGGGCCCACTGTTGGCTTTTTGTTGTTGTTGAAGCCTGGATTTCAACAATTCGCAGATCTGATTTCCTGCCTTAGACCTGAGTCATACAAGTGACTTAGATTGTCGAACTTCCAGTTTTGTGATTGCCCCTAGCCCTTTTCTTCATCCTACTGCCTGGGTTTTCCCTTTTCTGGACTGTGGAACCCATTTTTGGATCATTTCGTGTGCTAGTACTTGCACAGATGGACTGTTTCATTTTATTTCTGGATATTGTGTGCATCATGGCCTTGTTTGATAAACCTGAGCTAGTGGAAGCTCTTCTGATTTTACATATAAGTAAAATTACTACAGCCCTTCTGAACAGAACTATCCTCAATAGTTAGTCTCATTTGGCTAACATGTTCTTTGGTGCCAAACAAAAGATAGATTATATTGATGGGACAACTAAGAAAGCTCCAAAAACAGATCCCAAGCATAATGATTGGAAGACCAACAATTACCTGGTCCAATCTTGGCTTTTATATTCCAAGGAAGAACATATCCTATAGATGGTAAACACGTCACCCACTGCGAAGGAAATATGAGACGCTCCCCTTGATCAATATTCCGATGATGATAACTTCGCTTGTATATATCAGATCTGCCAAGATATAGCACATTTGTGACAGGGGGAGTGACCTACTACTGATTACTATTTCTAAGATGTGCAGCAACTAGTTGGAATTGGATCTATTAGAAAATTTCACATTTGAAAGACCTGTTGTTATTCAAATACACAAGAAATATGCTGAAGAAATGCACATTTAATTTACTGGCCTCCCTCAATCCTGCGTTCAAAGTTGTCTATGCTCAAATTCTTAGCAAGAAACCTCTTCCACTGCTCAATAAAGTATACATTACTTTGTGATGAGAGGCAGGCACCATGTTATGCCATCTGCCCTTGCGCCCATGGAATGATCGGCCCTCGTTTCCAATGGGCCTTCATCAAAGGGAGAGATCCAGTGGTTGACAATCGGTGTGGTGTTGCTAAAGGACAAGAAAAAAAGGGCAATCACTTCTGTACTTGTTACAAAATGAATAATCACTTAGTAGATTCTTGTTAGAAGCTTCACAGGACGCCTCCTTCCAAGCAAGCTCGTCATATTGAGACCCCTTCCTCTATTGCTTCTACTGATGATGAAACCATTCAAATGTCTCGCCATGAGTATGTTTCCCTGCAGCAGGACAAATTGCAATTGAAGAGCCTTCAATCTCTGATGTTTCCCATGCCGCCAAACATCAGTAAGGTACTGCACCATTTCCCCTCCATGTTTCGTTCGATAGTTCCTCAGTCATAGATTCTAGGGCTATAGATCATGTGGCAGACATCTCTCATCTTTTTTCATCATTTTCCCCAATTTTTATTGGTCATGTTAACTTAGCTAATGGCTCTTTCACTGACATTGTTGGAGACGGGACATTCGCTTGACTTCTAATCTTGACTCATCTTTTGTATTACAAGTTTCTCATTTATCTCACAATCTACTATCTGCTAAGCATTGTTCTATGACCTTCTACCCTACCCATTGTGTATCCTAGGATCTGGCCACAAGGACCATTGGTGGTGGTCGTGAAACCAAGGCTTGTATTTCTTCCATCATGATGCGGACATCATGCATGAACCCGTGGTTGATGAAACTACTTCCTCAGTCATGCAATTCTACAAGATCTTTTACCGCCGTAAAGTGGGGCCGAAACTGGCTAATTGGGGCTCCATAATGGTAAAATTATTGCATGCGGACCCTACTCATGGGCCCAATGCAAAGCCGTAAGGATTTTTCAAGCCCAAAGAGAACAATATTGTGCTAGAGGGACGAGTTGTTACAAAGGAAGAAAATAATGAAAGAGAAGGGAAGAAAAAAGAGAGATGAATTCTTTGTGTTGCATTTCTTGTGTTTAATCAAAAGAAGATACACACATATATAGAATATAGAGAGCCTATTAAGGCGGGCAAAAACATAAATGAAGATCGGTTACAATCAATTATAATCAATAGTATCTAAAGGTCAAATGCACGTGTAAAATCTGAAATTTACTTCAATATTTACAACACTAGTTAAATATGTCATTGCCCATAAGTGTTAATGAAATTTCCTTTCCTCATCTAGAATGTTTTTGTTTTACAAAGTCCATGAGACAATCTAGCCAAATTAGGTTACTGTTTTCCAGTGAATTCAACAGCTGAAGAAGTACAAAATCAAACAAGGTCAGTCATCTCAGCCAAATGAGTAATCTTCTGTTAGGAAAACCAGTAAGAAAGTTAACTAATTAGTTATTTACAATAAAAAATCAACCTATTAATGGATGAAAAGCTGATTTTTTTACATAAAATAGTGCATCGATCTGGCAATGGGCATGGCATAATAATAATTACCAGGATTGTTTGTCAAGCGGCTTAGCACCCCAAACTCTAGGGTCAAAGTGCCTCCACCAGCTGTTGATGTTATCTAAGCAACCGAAAATTAGACTTTCAGATCTCCTAAATAAGCAAAATAATGAAGCATGAAATAGAATGAAAACAAAGAATCACAGAAGGGATAACTGCAGAATATTGAAGGTCCCAAGCTCTCGAGTGGAAAGCAATGACAAAGAAGAATGGAGATTTAATATATCACGAAAAAAATTGGAAATCTTCAATGAAGTGACATCAAGAAGAAGTAAAGCACTTCAAGGAAGAACTTGAAAGCATGCAAGAAAATTCTTGGCAAAACATGCCTTCCCATTATTTAATGGAAAGAGATTTTTTATTTAATACTGCTATCCCTCGTAAACTCCATTCTATCAATAAACTCTATAATTTTCTCTGGGAAAAAAAGAACTCAATCAGTTTGTCTTAAAATTGTTGACATGAGGAAGATTTACTAGTGACTCGGAAAAGGCATACAAAATATTATAGTATGATCCTAAAATACAAAATATCATTAGGAAGATTTACTTCAGGGTGGGCGTTGTAGGACACAAACAAATTACTTATTCAGACATAGGAAAAGGTTGTTTTATAAAGATTGAGAAGTCAACCAAGAGAATCTTAAACTTTTTTTGAAACCATAACAGAAATTTTCAGTAATAAAAAAGGATTACTACAAAATTTATATGACAAAAAAGAAAAAGAAATTGCCAATATATAAGGACTGTACCAACCAAAACAATACAAAGAGAGCACAAATACAAAAAACAAGAACTACATAAAATCGACAATTGTTTCCACTCTCTCCAAGAGATCACAAAAACAAAAACTCTACAGAAAATCAACAAAAGCTTCCACTCCCTCCATCCAACTTGAGCCCAGGAAATCTGCCAAAGTGCCACCCCATTCACTATGCACTTGACATGTCTAAACCTAGCCTCTACCAGTGCACAACTTCCTAATCACTTTAACCACAACGATCAACCACCAAGGTGGCCTCTTCATGCCTCTGTTCAATCAATGACATTAATTGAACCTCCCCCAACTACTGACCTCCCCTGTCCATGTCTCGACCGTAGCTCCAAAGCCCTCTTAATTCCTAGCAGTTCAACCTCATTAGTCATTAACACCACTGATTTCGAAAAATAAAATATGATCTCACCCCTCTCATTGCGAATCACAACCCCAATACCAAAAAGACCTATCTTACCCTCTGTCACCCCATCCACATTAAACTTGTGATAGCCCTCCAAGCAGTCTACCTTTCCAAACTCCTTTTCTTACCCCTACTACCCTCGTGCAATCCTGCCATGATGTATATAAGTCGGAAAAGAAAGGTCCCTCAATCTTTTTAAACAACAGTTACCAACTACACAATCTCATCCTAGCACATTCAATAACCTCCTCCGCATCCATCTATTTTGTAAAAAATCCCATATTCTACTCTATCCAATCGAACCACAGAACTAATGTTGGGATCTTATCCCACACCACATTCTTCCTTCCTTTAAATGACCCTCCACCTTAATCCTTTATTACTTCCTTATGGTTCCATTCAAAATTGCCAAACAACCCATCATTGAAATGGACTTCATATACACCTCCCTAGAGAAATGACAATCGCAAAAGAAATGATCTGTGCTCTCCTCAACTGAACCACACAGAACAAGAGATTCCTTAGCATCAACTAGAGCAATCTCCCTGCACCAAAGAATACACTAGCTAGCACTTTACTACAGAAACTTACAACTAAATAGAGGTTATTGCAGTTACAGTCATGTAATAGTGTATGCTAAAAGAAGAATAACAAATTAGAGAGTAAGAGATTGTCCAAAAATAAGATAGTAAGACTTGAAATGGGAAAAAACAGATACTTCTAAAGAAAGAATATTAGGAATTGGAGATTGGAACCCCTTGATGCACTTGTACTTTTTATTATTCCATTAATATAAATCGTCTTTGTCACTGCTCAACAAAAAGAAAAAGAAAAAAGGAATTGGAGATTGGAATAATGGCACGAATCTTGCTGAATTGGGGATCAAATGGGAAGTTGTATTAAATATGTCGAGCACAACATGGGTTGATGGTATCCTCTATGATTCTAGGGGACAAAAACTTGTTTTCTTTCCAGGTCCTGTGGGGATTGTCAACTCAAATGAAACAGAATTAAGGACCACTGGGGAAGCTATAAAGTTTTACAAAAATCGCTGTTGTAGGAAGCTCGTTATAGAAGTAGATTTGGCAAAAATGCCTTTCAATAGGCACAAAGGGGGGAGGGGGTGTGGACTCCTTAGAATCTTTTGCATTTGTTTAGGGAAGTCACATCTATGCAAAATGATATGGATGTCTCCTTTTTCCATGTTCTGCAATTGACTGATGGGGTACGGATTTTATTTTTCAGTGGCAACTAAAATTTCATTAAAAAGAAAAATATGTACACATGAAAGAAGTGCCCCTAGGTTCAGGAGTGATGAACCCAAGGAAACATGATACAAGATCACCCGTTCCACTATATCTCGTATGACCAAAACCAACAAACATAATCCTGAAAGAAAGTATCATGTCCCAAAAGTTCTATTCCTATGAATTACAAATGGTAGACACCCTGACTTGTAGAGTAAACTCCTTGTTTTGCGAAAAAAATTTGCAACTCCATTGATCGATCTACTGACTTTAGTGAAAGAAATTTCTCGCCCCTTAAGTAGTGCGTTAATCTCCCTAACCACAGTTACCAACTTCCATGGTGGTTTTTTCACTCCTGATACACATTTTATTGCATTTACCGACTCACTTCTGATAACCAGTTTACCTAGCCCTAAGGTGCTCCAAATAGTCAAAGCTTTCCTACTGCTAACCAATTTAGCCTCATTCGACTCTTTTCTGCCAATCGCTTCTAGGAAGGCGACTAAAGGTTCCCCTGTATGATCCCATAGGAGTCCTCAAATTCCTGCTGGTCTCGGTTTTCCCTAGCAGTCCCCATCCACATTGAACTCAAAGCATCCCTGTTGTGGTGGTGCCCAGGTAGCTACTTTCTTTATTTTTTTAGAGATTTCCATCATAGATCCCTCCCATGATTAATAGAAATCCATCACAATCTCCATTTGGCTTTCTAAAATGATTCCTCAACTTCTAGCTCCTTTGATTGAAAAATTCTGCCATTCCTCTCCTTCCAAATGGTCCATAGGATTGTTGGGGGAATAATATTCCAAATCGTCTTTCTTCTGGGATCGAGGCGTGGAACGGACCATGAGTGCATGACCACGGTACAGGTATTGTCAAGTACCCACGGTATTCCCATGAGATTAAGGAAAATTTTCCACAATTGATCCATGACCGAGCATTTTAGAACAGGTGCTCCGCCTCCTCCTATGCTTGATTGCATAGGGGACATTGGAGATCATCTTCCGAATTGAGTAGACCCCTCCTTTTCAACTCCACTCTAGTAAGTTCTTTTCTTGTAGCGCACACCATAGGAAGGCATGTACTCTTAGGGGTGCTAAGTTCTTCCATGCAAATCTCGAGAGTGAAGTCTCATTGCATGGGTTGCTGATTTTCCCTATCAATGATTTGGCTGAAAAGACTCCAGAGGATTCCCCTGTCCAAATTATGTAGTATTCCTCCTCAATGGACAAAGGAAAAACCCTCAATAGGGATTGCAGGCCTTCTAAACTTTCTTGACCAAAGCCCCTAAGGTGTCTTCTAAAGTCAAAGTGTCATTGAGCTAGATCACCCTCTAGCCTATACCAATCGCTCACGAACGCATCCTTCTCCGTTGCCACCCTGTATAATCTAGGGAAGACATCCTTTTAGGTTCTTTCCCCTAGCCATACCTCTTTCCAGAAGAGGGTTTGATTTCTATTCCCCACTAGGCGTCTTATATTGTTTCTAAATGCATTACCCACCCGGCCCTCACCCTTTCCTAACTTCCACCAACTTTTTACAAGCTAAGAGCCCTCCCTTTCCACTTTGTCTCCAAGGGACCGTCCGCCCCTCTCCCCTATCCTATATCTAGTTGTAAGCACTGTTGCCCATTCTAAGTCAAAAATGTATTTGGGTTTCTCGTTGGATTGATTTGTTTATTGTAATATCTCTTGTATACTTTATATTTGTATGTGGTGTATCCATATCAGATACTCATAATTGTACCTTTTGTATCATTTAAAAAAAGACAAAAACAAGGAGACTAGGAGGGTTGGAAGTTATAAGATAGTGAAAAGAATAAAAAACAAAACAACGCTATAAACAACATCCCCCATGGAAGATGATTACCACAGTTGGAGAGATTAGGGCTTTGGTATCAGGTCTTGAGGTGTCCTTTGCTCATATTAGTCGTTCAGCGAATGGGGTGGTAGACTATTTTTCTAAAAACGGCATTGAAGGCTCTGTCACATGCATTTTTCAGCTCTAAGGAGGATAGATCTTGTTGTTTTGCTTTGGTTATGTGTACTTTAAGGTGTGCCTTATGCGTTCATTTCTAACTCTATTTTTCAATGTTACTCTACATCAACTCTCAGAAATTTTTGGACAGCTTCCATTCATTTAGCCCCATATTTGACGATGTGCTATACATATATAAGTATATACAAAGAGATAGACCAAAGCACGTTCTCTACTATGTTCTCCACTCTAAGAACATGTTCTCCACTCCATAACAAAAAACATGTCATCCACCATGTTCTCCACTCCAAAGAAAAAAGGAAAGAAAGAAAAAAAGAAATTACCTAGGCCTTTGTTTGGTTTAGTACAATCTCAAGTGGAGGAAATACAAGGAGTCTTAGAAGCATATAAATTTCAACAAAAGCACTTCATATATCAATTTCTGCTTCAGAAAAATGTACACAATTGCTCAAGACAATAGTTTAAATGAATCAAATCTCTCCAAATAAAGAATTTCAATTATAACAATGAATCTAGTTCAATACTCTTTCCAAAAAAAAAAAAAGATCTAGTTTAACAATTATAGATGTTCAATCAATCAAATAAAACAGGGCCCATGTGCGTAGAACATGCAAACACTACCAGATAATAAAACCAAGGCTGACACATTTACAAGATAAAGGATACAAGCAATTGTATAATCAATGTGAAGCATGCCCCATTAAGTTCTTCAGTCATTCATGTACCTCTTAGAAACTTACATATATATATATATATATATATATATATATATATATATATATATATTAGAGAGATTATCTAAACCGCAAAAAAAGAAGAAGCTGTCTTAGATGAAAAACAGAGTCCTATTGGCTCCATACAGCACATCATTATGGCCAAGAACGAGCAGCTACATGTCTTCTACTGCCTCCTCCTTCTTCCGAATCTCTTCCTGCAAATCCACCCAAATCCTATACTCCTGTTCCTCTCACCTTTTCCTTGGCATCTTCTCATGCCTATTTTTCTTTCTTTTTCTCAGGTTTCTCCTTCCTCACTACATTGATTTCCCCATGCATGCTCTTGACTTCAATAGAAAGCACTCTCGCAGCCCCGATCTCTCCATCTCTTGCATCAGCTCCCCGGCTGACACAAGTCCGCGATGGCCACAGCAGTATCACAGTCCCCATTTGCCATGTCACTTCCAACCTCATTTTCTTCATCTCGGACTTGTCTTCAAGCTTCCTTTTGATTCCATCAACTTCGCTTCTACTTTTGATTCATTTTCCAACAACGTCACCCAATCTGAATCATCCAAGTCTCTATTGTGTTCTTTGACTACATGACCTCCGTTTGCCGTGAAGTCCCCTCCTGCTACTCATTCAAGCAGGCCACTGCGATCATTGCCACATAAAATGTTAGATAACTTGCTGCAAATGCCAGACCAAGATGAAGTGTTGGGCTTGGCAACAATGGGAAACTGGGAGAAAATGAGCAAGTACCCACAGCTTGATATACTGTCGCTGGGCACAAATTGGAGCGATCACTCATCAATAATTCGCCATCATCTTCCTATTTCCTCCACGCCCTAATTTTACTGATTCCCTCTTCCATCATCTCTTGAGTTTGAAAGGGTAGAACAAACATTTAAGAGGGAGAAGAAAAAAACAGAGAAAGGAAATGATGGGATACGGATGACATTTCAGAAATTGTTTTCTACGTATGGAACCACTAAGAGTTTCGCATTTTTGTATATACAGGGGTTTTCGTGGAGTAGAAAATCCCAAATATATATATATATATATATATATATATATATATATATATAAGATCAGCCAACAATATTGTAAACTTTCACATAAGAACTGTCATCTGTACATCCTAAAACAGGAAAGTCAAAAATTTTAAGTTCTTAACCATCATCTGATGTTTACAATTTAGCATATATTGGATGGCACCTATTTTATTTGTTTTCTGTGAATTAAGAAAATTAATTAATGTTGACATATATTAAAACATCGGTTGGCATAATATTCATAGAAGAAAGCGCTTCAAAATTGATATCACTCCACATGCAGTTAACCTACAATCCCATTTCAAACTGATCAACTATAACATAATTTTCCAATCGTATTGGCTATAACAGCAACTGGTACCTCTATCAGATCAATTAGAAATCAATAGTCTGGGACAAGAAGTAATAGACATGAGCTTAAGGAAAAAGCTCTTTATTTTATTTATAAACTATCAATTGCATAAATTAGTATTACCATATTAAAAAATTCACATCTCTTTATTGTCTAGTTTTACCCAGGCGATCACATGTACATGTATTGAATTTCCAATGGATATACCATAGTTGTGAGACTTGAATAATACATGCCTAGCAATCACACTCCAACTTCTTGTATTAATTGCATCAAGTAAAATAAGATAGAGAATGTGAACAAGAATAACCAGAAATTAAGTAGAAATCTTCAAGATAAGAACTCACACCCAGAAGAAGCAGATAATCTAATGATATCCTTACCTCGCTTTCATTTTCATCAACTCCATGCAATAGATTGACAGATCCATACGGAATGCCTGCACATTGTAGACTATACTATCATAACATGGAAACAATAGGATCCCATGCGATAAGGATTAAAGGAATCATTTGCATTGACAGGAAATTTATAGAGGTGGCAGTATCAGATGGACTGGATAAGCTAATGGTGTGGTGGTGGTGACGGCTGCAATGATGGTGGTGATGATGATGATAATGACAATGACGACAATGATGATTACATAGGTAGAACATTTTAGAAAATAGTCCAGTGACTTGTCAAGCTTCTTTCTTTGGCAACTTAACCATCCTTTTTTGGAAAGGACAACAGAGAATTTTCCACAGAGAGAGAGAGTATACGATACCTAAACTGTATCATAAAGAAAACCCATATAAGTTTTCTAGGAGTTTAATATATATTTATCCCCTTGAAGGACTGCCTATGGAAGTCTTTGAATTTGTAAGACTTGATTTTGTGAGGTTAAATTTTGGCCAAAGTGTAGTAGGTTGTAAGAGGTCAAGGTTAAGATGTTTAGGAGGTTATAGGAGATGTAAGCAGGAGATTGGGAGGAGATGCTGGTTGTGTTGGTTTAGCAAATTCTATGCTGTTTTAAGGCCTTATTCAATTTCACATCAAATAAAATTGTTAATTGTTTTGTGGCTTCTGAGAAAAACATAAGGGAAGAGACTATGGGTTGTATGGAGAGCCATCTTCTCTACAGGCTTCCTCTAGGTGAGGTCCAAAAGGAATTGGAACAACCGGATTCAAGCATCTCCATCATTTAAATAGTTTTCAACTTACTGTTGAGAAAAACCTGAGACTAAAGGCTTTGTGGAAAGGCATCTTCTCTACAAGCTTGCCCTAGTTTTTATTTTTTGAGCGGCAAAAAAGAGGGGAAATGGCTGGTAAAGCTGTTCGTGATCTCAATGGTCAGCTTGTGGAAGGTCATCGCTTACAGGTGAATCTGGCTCACTTCCAACGACCCGATGAACCAGGGATTAATGTGTTAGTAGCGGTGAAGCCTAAATCTGCCTTTACTGCTCCTCCTTCTTCTTTCCCCACTGGTCCCCCTTTACCGGAAGGATTCCGCCCACAACTAGTAGGAAGTGGTCAGAGGTGGTGACTTCCTCTGGGAAGAGACAGTCCTCGTTTTCAGATATCAAAGAAGTGGAGCTGATGATCCATCCAGATGATGAAAATGTTCTGAATGTTTGGCTGTCGAAGGCGATTATTCTTTCATCCGTGGTGGACTAGAAGCAGTCGGAAGCCCAGTTGTTCCTTCTTCAAAAGGGCTTCTTCAATCCTAAGATCAATCATCTCGATGGCTCGCGCTTCATCGCGGCTCTGAATTCAGACGCAGAGGTGGAATCGATCTTAGATTCCTCTATTGATTTTGGTCACCTCAAAGTGTTGGGACGCTGGATCCCTAATGATTTTAAGTACACTCGAAAAACTTGGGTCAAATGTTTTGGTTATCCGTTGGAGGGATGGACAGAGGAATTGATTCGTGCTTTCGGCGGAAGGTTGGGTAAAATTTTGGAAGTGGATGCCCGCAATCTGAGTAGGGAAGATTGTTCTTCCTTCAACTTGCTGCTTGAACTGAAGGTTTCAGATTTAATTCCTCACCAAGTGACGCTGAATCTTAATGGTTCAACCTTTGTCGTCGCCATCTCGGAATCAGTTGAGCCTTTGCTCTCTGCCTCTTTGCCAGAGAAGCTTTCCAGCAACCATTCACAGTCGCAACCATCGCCTCTACACTCGGTTCGGATCTCGAGGAATAGGGCGACACGTGTTCGTCAATCTGGATCCACAAATGCCGAAGAAGCAGAGGGAAGCAGAAAACCTACAGGGCGACAGAGGAGTACCATTCGCGGGTTAAGGGGAAGCGTAGGAGAAGGGGTTGTGCAGATAGGGCGGCTGAGAAGACCCAATCGCAAGAAGGAAGGTTTCGCTGGGTCTACGCAGAAAGGAGCCGATCCCCTTTCCCAAAACACGCAACCTCTCTTAGCGATAATTAATAAGGAGCTCGCACGTGTGGCACGGGCGAAGGAAAAGATTGAAAAGCTAGTGACCGATTGGGACTCGAGTCTGTCTTTGAACCTGACTTCTAAACCCAGCTCGGATAAATCCTTTTTCCCTGAGCCCAAACAGACTGTCTTTGCAGACCACGAAGACCAGGCCCAGTCCGAAAATTGCCCCTCACATATCAGTTTTTCTCTCCAAGACGGGCCATTAGAACAGAATGGAAAAAATGGGGCTCAGGCTGAGGTTGACGAAGAAGTGCCGTTGAAGCTTCTCCTTGAGGAAAATAGAAGAAAAGGAAAAAATACAGGAAAAAAGAGGAGAACAGAAGATGGTAAAATAATTCGGGAACTCAAAAGAAAGGGTTATGCAGCAGAGGATACGACAGAAATTATCAAATTAGGGAAAAGAATGGGTATGAGTTTCAGCGATATTTCTCAAGCCGTTAAGATATTGAAGGGGCAGAGGATCGCGATAGAGCATCTTTTTTGAAAAAGGAAAAATTACCCAAAAACCCTTTTGGAAGGAATCCAGCCATCAAACCTTATTGCAGAAAACTTCAGAGAAGGTGGCTGAGTAGAGGAGGCAAGAATGCAGAAGTTAAAAAATTGAAAGAGTGGGTGAAGGATAGTTTATCTTCAAATCATGTTGAAGAAGGGGGACCAACCATTGACAAAATTGAGGAGAACAAAACTGTTTTTAATGAAGATTCTTAGTTGGAATGTGAGGGGTCTAGGACTCCGGGAGAAAAGAGGAACAATCCGTCGGTTGATTAGAAAAAATAGTATCGATGTCTTGTTTATTCAAGAATCCAAGAGAGAGATGCTAGATGCCAGTCTCATTAGAGAAATTTGGGGTCCTTCTGATGTTGATTTCTTCACTTTGCTTGCTGAAGGATCGTCTGGGGGGCTGATCACGTTGTGGAAGCCTTCTTTCAAGTCTCGGCAAGAAGACAAGACCTCAGATCAATATCCGTTAAAGGCATGCTTTGCAATGAAGGTGTGGAGGTGTGCTTCACTAATGTTTATGGCCATAATTTGGAAGGAGAAAGGGAGGCTTTATGGACGGAGTTGGATGATGTTCTTTGTTGGGGTTCTTCTATGTGGTGTCCTGGAGGGGACTTCAATATTATTAGATTCCCATCTGAAAAGAAAGGTGGAAGGAGCTATAGTAGAGGGATGGTCGATTTCACTGATTTCATTTCTAGAAACGATTTGATTATCCGCTTATCGGCGGCAGCTTTACTTGGTGTAATAAACAAGCTAGAAGTGCCATGAGTAGATTGGATAGATTCCTCACCTCCTCCGATTGGGAGTCAACCTTCTCACATACTAGTCAAGTCAAACTCTTCAGCCCGATTACAGATCATTGTCCGGTACTGCTTGATATGGAGGAAATTGATTGGGGCCCTAAGCCTTTTCGCTTCAGCAATATTTGGTTGGAAGACCTGAATTTCACTAAGAGGGTAAAAGAATGGTGGGATAGTTTTGATATCCATGGACAGGGGGGATATGTAATATCAAAGAAGATTCTTTTGAAATCCAGAATCAAAGATTGGGTCAATTCGGGAGGAGGGCCAGTGAAAGAAAGGAAAGATTCTCTCCTGCGGGATTTAAAAGGTTGGAGCAGTTTGGAGGAAGCAAGAGATCTTGAACAGGAGTTAGACTCAAAAAGAATCAGTAAGGCTGCGCTATGGGACTACCTACGTTTGGAAGAAATGGAATGGTGTCAAAGGTCCCGTGCTCTTTGGTTGAAGGATGGTGATAAGAATACCAAGTTTTTTCATCGTTGTGCCAATGTCCAGAAAGTTGCTAATTGTATCAGATCTATTGTGGATCTGAGTACTATCTCTCCTTTCCCTTTATTTCCTTCATTGCTTCTCAGTTTTATGGTGTTTTCTCCAGTCTTGCCTTTCAGACTGCAGGTCTTTCTTATCAGGTTTCTTCGGATCGGCGGGATTCTACTCGTCTCTCCATTGACTTCTTGCCCATCTTCGACATCGGGGCGTGCAGAGTTTCTCTTTGGTCTTCTTCAGTGGCAAGACTTTCTAGCTTCTTCAGCTCTGTGGCGACCTTTTCTCCTTCTTTCCTCTCCTCCACTTTTGAGAGGAGCTGGGCGATCACTTTATCTTCAGCGCTCCCTACCTTTTTCATGGGACTATTCAGGATATATTCTCGTTAGATTTTGGGGATCTTCAGCTTTGGATTTGCGCTCACTCTTAGTCATCTCTTCATTATCCTGCGTTGGTTTCTGCAGTTGTGGCTTCATTCTCCTCTAAACAGGTACTTTCTTTCCTCAGCTCTCCTTCCTTTTCTGACCTCAGTGATCCTCTCTTTGGATCTCTCTCCCCCTCTTTCCTACAATAATTGTTTAGGCCTACCCCCCTTTCTGGGCTTTTACTTGACCATACGCCTAGCTCTCCTTGTTCACCCTTTGATAAGTTATGTTCCGGCTCATTGTGTGATCTTGGTTCCTCAAGACCCACGTTGGATGGTATTCATTTTTTGAAGATCAGTTCTGTCAGCTCCTTGAGTTTGGAGAGCGAGTTCACATTGGAGGAGATCAAAGCGGCTTTGGAGGATTTAGGTGGGGATAAGGCTCCAGGACTGGATAGATTTAACTTTAATTTCTTTAAAGCCTGCTGGGACACAGTGGGTCCTGATTTCCTAAGAGTTTTTAAGGAATTTCATCGGGATGGAATTATCAATAGGAGCTTAAAGAACGCTTTCATTAATCTTATTCCAAAAAAGGAAGGTCTTGGGGAACTCTCACATTATTGGCCTATTAGTCTCCTCGGGAGTGTGTATAAACTCTTAGCGAAGGTGTTAGCTGAAAGACTTAATAAAGTGTTGCCTGAAATCATTGGTGAATTGCAAGGGGCGTTTGTTGAAGATAAACAAATCTTGGATGGAGTCTTAATTGCTAACGAGCTTGTCCATATGAAACGCAAAGAAAAGAAACCTGGCATCCTTTTCAAAGTGGATATGGAGAAGGCCTATGATTTTATGGATTGGTCCTTTGTTGGCTCTCTTTTCTTTAAGATGGGTTTCGGGTGTAAATGGTGAAAATGGATGAAAGTTTGTATTGAGGACACCTCTTACTCTATTTTGGTCAATGGCTCTCCAATTCAACAAATTCTTGCTAATAGAGGTTTGAGGCAAGGAGATCCATTATCTCCGTTCATCTTTGCTCTTGTTGGGGAGAGCCTGAATAAATTGGTGGAGAAAGATGGAGACATGGAAGTTGTAAAAGGTTTCAAAGTGACCCCGGGTGGTCCCACTGTTACCAACCTACAGTTTGCGGATGACACTTTGTTCTTCGGTGAACCAGATCGTCAAGAATTGCTGGGATACAAAGCCATTCTGAGATGCTTCGAATTAGCTTCGGGTCTTAGAATTAACCTGGGTAAAAGCACCATAATTGGGACTGGTTTGGACGAGGATTTTATTAAGGATCTTGCCGACGGTATGGGTTGCAGTGTGGGTAAACTACCTTTCATTTACTTGGGATTACCAGTGGAGGGTAATCCAAGGAAAAAGTCCTTCTGGTCTCCGGTTATTGAAAGAGTGGAAAGGAGATTGGAGGGTTGGGGGAGAAAGTATCTTTCTTTGGGGGGTCGTGTTACCCTTATCAAATCTGTTCTGATAAACCTCCCAATATATTACTTGTCGCTTTTTGAGATGCCAAAAGGCATAGCGAGGAGAGTTGAGCAACTTTTCAGAAATTTTCTTACGGGAGATAAAGATGTGAAAAAAAAGGTCCATTTGGTGGCTTGGTCTGACATCACCAAACCTAAGTCTCTGGGTGGTCTTGGTTTAGTTCCCTTAAAGCTGAGGAATCAGGCTCTGTTGTGCAAATGGGTTTGGAGATTTGGGAGAGAATGCAACGCTCTTTGCGTTCGGGTTTTGACAGCTAAGTATGGTTTGAAGGAGAGGTTTCTTTCAACAAGATCAATAGAGCAGCAAATGGAGGGGCAGATTATTTTGCCAAGCTTGGTGTCTCTGATCTCTTTTCTGGAGTTTTCCTATTTTCTGATTAGAAGAGCTTGTCCTTTTTGTTCTCTTTGCATTTTCTCTTTGTTTTTGTTTTTGTTTTTGGTTTATCTTTTGTTTGGGTCTAATCCTGTTAGACCCTCTTCTCTTATCTTTGTATCATTCTCTTATTTTTAATATATTTCTCTGTTACTGCTCAAAAAAAAAAAAAAAACAAAGAAAATATAATTAAAAAGAGGACTTTGAACACTTGGATTTAAGCATCTCCATCATTTCAAAAGTAGTTTTCAACTTTTTCTTTGAGTTTTCTTAGAGATAAAGAGGGGCTTTCCAAGGAAATTCCTTGTTCCTAGTTTTGGTTTAGGGAACCCACCCTACCACATCGGAGGCATTAATCTTTTCCAAAATAATGAAAACTTGGAAATTTTTATTCTTCACTAGCTAAAACTAGGCTTTTTTTTTTCTTCTTTTCCTTTTTTTTTTTTTTTAAACAAGGAGAGTACAAAGAAACAGGAGGTACAAGAGTAATATACACACCCACAAGCTAAAGAAGCTAACACCTAAACACAATAGAAAAAACACCCCCAAAAAATAAACACACCACACCCAAAAACTAAAACAAATGAATGGTAACATCGTTGGCAAAAGGGGGCCCTAAAAATGCAGGCCAAAGGCCTCATATGGCAGATCCAAGCTGTTGGATGGGTAGCCCTGCCAAAAACGGCAGGGGTATGGTAGGATCCCATCGGCGAAAGCCTCTCCGGAAAGACAGATGCAGGCCGAGAAGAATAGATAGTGGCAGCAGATCTGGTGGCAGCAAAAAATAGAGAGGAGAGACAGCGGAAGATTTTTTTTCTCCTTTTTTTTGTTTTTTGTGAAGCAGATGGAAGAAGGTGGTGGTGGCTAGGTGGTGGACTGAATGCATGGCTCCTCCCTCTGCCGAAAAATTATCGCCGGTGGAGGGAGAGAAGGAAGTGCTTAATCTGAATCACAACCTACGATCGAACTTGGCTTTGATACCATGTTGACAATAAGAATCAGAAATAGGAGAGGAGAAGATAAGAGAGTTTATTGTGTCTTCCTTAATCAAGGAGAGACCCTATGATTTATATTTATAGGGAAAACATAATACAAATAAGGAAGGTAAAATCAAATAAAAGAGAAAGCCCTAAACTTAGTAAATAGATCTTTAGTAAATGTTAATTAAGCAAATCATCTAGATAAAGCAACTAAATAACAACATCTCAACACATCTAAATATATCTCAACAAGTGTCACATTTAGATCTCGAGTGAGTGCTCAACCACCAAACTATTAAGTGGCAAGAGAGTCCCACATCGCCTAATTTGATAAACCAGTGACTATATAACACTTGAGGCACCCTCCTATCAATAGTTAGCTTTTGAGAGAGAATTCAAACTCAAGAATGTTATCATGTTATGATTTTCTAACATGGTATCAGAGCAAGTTCTACGTGCAACCGCCACATGTAAGGGAGGGTGAGCAGTTGCACGTGAGGAAGGGTAAAAAGTGGCAAGTCAATCCCACATCGCCTAATTAGGAGAAACCAATTATTCTATATAATACTGGAGGCACCCTCCTCTCAATGGCTAACTTTTGAGAGTGAGTTCTACCTCAAGAATGTTATCATGTCATGATTTTCTAACACAAACTAGTGTCAGATTGATTCCTACAATAAGTAGCCGGATATTTAGGAAGTTCCTCTATGGGATTAACCTCAAACTTGATCAGCTCACTAATCAAGCCAGCAGGTAGCAAAATATAATGCAACAGAACACGGTGAGTGATACTCCCAATCATGAAGCAGCAATTATGTTTTGCAATCTTAAAGATGCAGGCGAACTACCAGAAGCTGTTCTACAACCAGTTAACAAGCAAAATTCAAGCAGGTACCTGTTGGAGTATCAAATGCAGGGAGCAATCTACGAGCCAAATCTTCAGAAAGATGAAGTAATTGATTGTCATAGCCCTGAATTTTCATGCCCTGGATAGAAATTACTCTGAAAGGTCAGAAAAAAAAAAAAGGAAGGAATCTCTGCTACTGTCATTAAATATGAATTTTAACAAACAATGAACTGATAATGATTATTAATGAACACATGGTTCAGACTCATTGATGTTTCCCTTTCTGCAAGGTACAAGTTGCTCATCAGTTTGCTTCACCATGCTGTCCCAAGCAATATTCATAGTGACAACGAAGATTAAGTCCCAACTGTTGACAATATGATACTTGAAACCTTCACAGAAAAATGGTGCAATCGACTGGATAAATTCCTTACTCCTGAAGAGTGAGACAACAGGATTGACGTGGCATCCATGTGAAGGAAGCTCATATTTTTTAATCAAAATTGACATCTAAGGACTAACCTTTTAATAACAGAAAACCCTTTTGGATTCTTTCCAGGCTTCTAATAACACAAGCCAGATACCAGAAAAGGGACAAAAATAAATTGGCACGCTCCAGATAAAAACTAATTTAATTCACGTGATTAAACCTCCAAGGGATAAGTAACAACCCTTCTGAACAGCTAGCATCTTTCCACTCACTCAATTAGCAGATCCTTAATTACTTAGTTGAGGAGACCGAAATACTGTAGGACAACAACTAAGTTTATTGGAAAATCCAACTTTAAAACCAAAGATATTAGCAAATGGAAGAACCATATCTGGTCTCATAGTCACCCCCCTAAGACTTCGCATTTGCCAGAATTAATCTTCAAAACTAAGCAAGGCGATGGGGACCAGTTTTAGACACCTTCATCCCCAGGAAGAAGGATTCTGCAGGCAGGACTTTTGGACTTGTGAGGATGAGTTCTGGAGAGCAGGCGGAGAAGGCCGTGAAGGGACTTAATGGCTCGGTCTTGGAAGGACAAAGGCAGCAAGTTAATCCTGCTCACTTTAAAAGACGTGCACCACCAACACGATCCCAACGATCTGTGGTTTCTGGGATTGAGGTAACAGGAAGAAACTTAGCTGATACTGTGAAGAAGATTAATGTCGTCTCTGCAACTCAGGAGGAGAAATGGGAGATGATCCAAGATCGCTTAATGAAAAAATGGTGTAGGGGATCGTCGGTGGGTGGAGGTAGTCAAAAGCATTCCTCCGATGAAGGTGGATACTGTGGCTGGCGAAAGCACATCCACATCAAAGAAAATAGCGGAGATCGAGCTGATGACTCCCATTGCACACCAAATTGAGATTGAAGAGTGGCTATCAAAGGCTGAGTTGGTGGCGCCGGTGGGGGATTGTACTTAGGCAGCAATCCTTCATCTTATTTTGCAAAATGGTTTCTCTAACCCATCGATTAGTCGGATCGGAGAGCAGTGCTATCTGGTGGCATTGCAGTCGGAGACGGAGGTTTTGCTGCTATTAGGAGCTTCATCAAAGCTGGGGCAGCTCAGGATTCTTGGACAATGGGCTCCAAATATGTTTGTCCACAAGCAGAAAGCATGGGTCAAATGTTTTGGTTATCCATTGGAGGGATGGTCCGTGGAAATAATCAAAGCTTTTGGGATGAATTTGGAAAATCTTTTGGAGATCTAACGATCTAATTTGAGAAGAGAGGATTGTTCCACTCTCTCCCTTCTGCTCGAGTTGGAAATCAACGAGGAACTTCCAAATTCGGTTTGACTGTCCCTTAATGGAGGAATCCATGAGATTGCTCTGAAGGAAATTGAGGATTTGTCGAGTTCTTACCATCAGCCGAAATCCCAATTGGAAAACAATGGCTCCATACCGGATTGGGCAACGGAGAGGGCTGGCTGCAAGAGACCATTGAGTCCTCAGTGTTGTGGGACCCGACTTAACTCGAGACCCATCTCTAGACAAACAGTGTCCAAGTTCATTGTATTTACGTAATCAACTTTTAATTACTGTTTTCCTTTTTTGCCAACGTGATTGGCTCCCCTTTTTCTATTTAATCATGTACAAAGCTACAGGTTAAAACACAGTGAATACATTTTTAAGAGGAGAAGAATTCTTCTCCTTGAATCTTTTCTCCATCAATTCTCTTCTTTTCCCTTATTTTCATTCTATTATTCAACATGGTATCAAAGACAGAAAGATTTCTGAAGTTTTTTTTCTTGTCCGTTGTACTACTGTAGGGGATCCTCTCTACCGTCGCTTTTTCCAGCGACACATCTGCCGGCGGGATCCTATCTCTCTTGCCGTCTTTGACAAAGCTCTCCTTCCCTCAAGTTGGATCTCTGTTTTGCTGCCTTTTTCGTTGGTTTCTACAGCCCTCTGTCACCAGCGATTCTACAATTTTTTAGAAAACCCAGTCTCGGTTTTCTGCTTCAATCTGCTGCCTCGCCGCAGATTTGGGAGTCGATCTTGCCACCCTGCAATCGCCCCTGAGTCTACTCTCTATCCCCCCGACTTGTCCCACCTTTACACAGTTGTGGGACCCCCTCATATGCATCACGGTTCTTGCTGCCTCTACCGCTGCTGCCCTTCAATGAAGTTGTCATTTCAAGTAATATATAAGAGTGTCATTCCTAGGTAAATGGGATAAATGGTTTTGGTTGTTTTTTCATTATTTTCAACATCAATTTTGAACAACTAAATTCTCGTTGCATCATAGAACCACAAAAAAACAACCCAAATCCGAAAAAGATTGAAATCTATGTGCATTATCAACCAAAACAAAATACCGTGGCATAATCACTTGCAATAAGATGAGCGGACAGTAAACCGCCAAGAACTCTGATTGTAGTCTCAAATAGTGACACTGTCTTGTCCTGCAAGCACATGTAAGCAATAAAATTAGTAAAGTGGCATTCATCTAACTACCGAACAATAGAAAGAATTAACAGTTGTAAGGCCAAATTGATTGTAAGGTCAAATTATGGGGGTTGTGGGCTTCATAGGCTTGAATTTAGGCCTTTTTGAATTTTCTTGACTTCTACTTGCAATTTTTTTTATTTGCTTATGTAGAGGGGGTAACTAAATACATTTACACTTACTCATGTTTTAATGGCTGAATTAAATTATCAAATTATTTTACGTATGGTTTTAAAGGCCCAAATGATGTGGGACCTATTTGGCTTGTTTTATTTAGAAATAAAAACCAATATATCCATGTTTAATGAAAAGATACAACAGCACAATTGTGTAAAAAACGAGATTGCATTCTATGGTGTTTTGTTTCCTTCAATAAAACGTCTTTGTAGAAGACCACAGAGGCTCCCTTTACGGGTTCAAGTGTGGTCTTTTTCTCTTTAATCATGGACAAGCAAATCTAGGACCGAGAATGCTGGATTGCACATGGTTTGTGAGTTCTCCTTACTTTTTAAAAAAAAAGGGTAACGTAAAAAGCATTAAATAAAAAAGAAATACAAAATACTAAAACAATGTTAATAATAGAATGAAAACAAGGAGAGAAGAAAAGAAAACAATGAAGAAAGATTGAGAGAAATCATTCTCGAGTTCGTCCTTCTTGTCCTTTCTAATAAAGGTTGATACATGTATATAAAGAGTACAAAGAGTCAATCAAGGCGAGAAAAAGGGAAAGAGAAATCATTTACAAACAATGATATCTAACAAAATCTAAAAGTCAACCAAAATGTCTAAAACTAAGAAGCACCGATACGGGTACGCGTATCGGATACGACACGTATCTGATACTGGGACGTGGCAAATTTTGAAAAACTAGGTTACGGGTGCGGCGGGATACGCCGAATTAAAAAATTATATATATATATATATATAAAAATTCAAACATTAAAAAAAATCATAAATTCTACTATGAGATAAAAAGAGTCAACATTTCAACAAATACTAAATTACTAAGTACATGATAAGAAATATAAGCAACTCACAAAATACATGTTTAAACTTATTACAAAATCTGATTGAAGGTTTCAATCTCTTCATTTCCTTCACCGGCATCAGTAAAAACAATTGCCTCCATGTTTGGTTCATCAAGAGACAAACTTGCAACCTCTAGAACGCCAGCTCCGTCAAATGGATCCCACTGATCTCCCACAATGTCCTACATCCTATTTGGTCCTTTTACATAGCCTTCATTCTTCCTTAACAAAAGACGAAAATTTGTATGTATGAACACCAAATCTTTAGCCCTTTTAGGATGTATCGTGTTTCTTTTCATGGAGTGGATGAATGAGTAGGTACTCCAATTCCTCTCACAACCACGATGATGAACATGGTTGTACAAGAAGCTTCAGAGCCATCGTTTGCAGTCTTGGTATAGAAGCTCCATAGGTCACCCACCATGTTTTTGGATCCAAGTCCTATATGTCTAGTAAACAATCAAAGGACCCAAATACATCAGTAGCTCCTGAAAACCTTACATATTCTATCAGAACAGCTTTCCTCTTATTCACATCAGGGAAATACCACCTCAAACATTTGTTTCTCTCATCAGATATCTCTGCATCCTTACGTGGTACAACCCTATTCGGAGCTTAAGCAAGCCATTCACAACTATAGTACCTATAGATTAGAAAAACATAACATTAGTTTGTAAAACATGAAGTTCAAAATCTAAAAAAAAATAATCGAAATAGATAAATTACCTTGGATTCAAAGAATGAGTCATGCAATGTAGTGGTGTGCAACTTTTACTCCATCGATCAATGAGTACATCATACACCACATCATAAAAAGTAGACTGCTCATCTAGCTCCTTTAACTCATGGCCATATATCGCCGCCTTCACTTGCTCTATCATTGAATCCCACATATCATAAACAAAATGAAGGGTCGGCTTATCCGTGTCGTACAACTAGAGCATCTCATAGATTGGGAGTGTAAACGAAAGAACATAATCAACCTTGTCCCACCATACATCATTTAAAACCATCTCTTTCAGAGCTTGAGCTTTTCCAGCATCATCCTCCCTGTAGGCACTCCATTCCTCACTAATAACCATCTCTTGAAGGCCACGCTTGATAAGCTTCAATCTCTTCAACATCACAATGGTGGAAGCAAATCGTGTCTTGGCCACGGCAAGCAATTTCGATGGTACAATGGTATTAAAAATAGCCAATCTCATAGAATGATTCATAATTAAGTTGTGAATAAAACATGCATCATCTGAAACTAGAGTAATCCATTGGCATTCAGCAAAAACATTCTCATTCCTCTCTGTATTTTTTGCTGCACATATATTTTTTAGTACAAGATTTAATGTGTGCACCACACAAGGAGTCCAAAATATGTGAGGGTAATGACCTTTAACAAGTAACTCCGCTGCCTTACATACAGGAGCATTATCGGTCACAATTTGCACCACATTCTCTGACCAACCTCACGAATTGTGTCTATCATCAATTTGGCAATGTAGTGCTTATATTTATATTCTTTTGACCCATCAACAGCTTTCAAGAAAATGGAGCCTCCCTCAGATGCAGCCATGAAATTGATTAACGGCCTCCTATGTGCATCACTCCACCCATCACTAATTAGGCTCATCCCCTTCTCATGCCAAGTATTTTTGATTGGTTGGAGCAACATTTCAATGTTTGCTCTCTCTTTTTGTAAAAGTGTGGTTCTTAAAGCATTATAACCAGGATAAACATACCCAACGATCTGATTGTTGGCAGAAAAAGTATATGAACTAAGATAATAGGGATTTCTAGCAAAGTTAAATGGCAAACCACCTGAATAAAACATTCTAGCAATTTCACTTGTAAGCCGATCTCTAGCATCATTTTTAAATGCTTTTTCCAAAGCACTTGTACTTCCAACACGTCTTTTTTTCCCCTCACTAGTTGATGCTGAGGCCATAAGAGTTACAATGGAACGATTGGGTAAGGGCACATTTTTGAGTCTAGACCTCTCTTCAGCCTCAGAAACAACTCTTAAAGAGCTCCCTTAAATATTCTTCAGTCACAGAAGAACATATTTGAATCCCGTTGCCAATTTGCCTCAATAGATGGCCCTCAACCCTAGAGTATGAACCGTTGAAATCCTTATTACAAAAATTACACTTCCACTTCCTATTTCCACCTCCAACATTTGGATCTCTACTTTGATATATTGTAACATATGACCAAAGAGGACAATGGTCATCCATAGCTTCAGAGGAACAAAATCTACTTGTAGCTGTACTACTAGATGAACCACACCTACTACCACTGCCCTCACCACCAGCAACCATTTCAATTAACAAAGAGCCTGAACAGCAAACATAGACAGAAGAAAAAAAAAATTAATTAACTAAAATATACAATCAGATAGACCCATTCGACCAATAAATATTATTAGAACACCAACAAGTCAACTTTATTATTTTAGATATTTTGGGTAAATAAATGGTGCAATTTGGGTAAAGAACAATTTTGTTTATTAAATATACAATCAGATTGACTATTTTTTTTTAACAATACGTAACATATTTTTTTATGCTTCTAGCTGTTGCATTTGATCAGTTCATATCAACTACCAACTCAAAGCAGTTAAACAAGTGCTGTAAATGGTCAGCAATAGTAATTAGATAAAGAGGGACATCCAGAAAGATGAATTATCCATTTAAAAGCATTAACATTTTTTCACATATTTACTAATATTCAGAGTCCAGACATTGGAATAAAAACCCAACTAAACTGATTTAACTTCACTTTAGGTAAGGAATGAGAGGGAAAGAAAAATTCATACATAGCCATATCCATAGTGCAGACCATGAAATTAAAACTGAAATAAAACTGATTTGACATGAATTTAGGTAAGAAGAACAAGAGAAGAAGAGACAAAGAAGAAGAGAAGAAGAGACGACGAAGAAGAAGAAGAAGACAAAGGGACGAAGAAGAAGAGAAGAAGACGAAGAGACGAAGAAGGAAAAGAAGAAGACAAAGAAGAAGAAGAAGAAGACAACGACGGAGAGAAGAAGACGAAGAACAGAAGAACAGAGGAAGAAGAAGAAGAAGAAGAGAAAAAACGAAAATCAGGAAGAAAAAGAAGACAGCAAACAGAAGTAGAAGAGAACAGAAGAAGAAGAAGAGGAAGAGAAGACGAGGAAGAAGGAGAGAAGACGAAGAAGAAAGGCATACCTGGAGAAGATGCAGAAGATGAATCGAGAGCAGAGAGCAAGCAGCGAATTGGAAGATGCAGAAGAAGACGAGCAGCGAATCGAGAGCAGGGAATGAGGGTTTCAAAGGGTTTTCGTGAGAAGGAAGAAACGGAAGATAAGATTTTATTTTTTTTTCCTTTTTTCCCCCTTTTTCTCCCATGTTTCGCCGTATCCCATGTCCCGTGTGCCGTATCCCGCCGTATCTATACGTGTCTGATGCCGTATCCCGCCGTATCTATACGTGTCTGATGCCGTATCCTATCCATATCTGTATTTAAAATATATTTTATTTAATTGGATACGTATCCGATACGTATCCAAGCCGTATCCGGCCATATCCGTGTTGGAAATGTACCTGACATGGATACTCGGATGGTTTCAGAGTATCAGTGCTTCATAGGTCTAAAATGTGATACACCATATCCTTCAACACTCCCTCTCAAGCCGGCACAAAGATTAATCAAGCCCAGCTTGCAGAAAACATCATCTAGTTCAAAGCGAAAGATGGCTTTCATCATCATGTCAGCTAATTGAACCTTGGACTTCAAATATGGAGTGACAATATTTCCAAATGATACACGATGTCGAAGAAAATGACAAACAACCTCTATATGTTTTGTATGCTCATGGAAAACTAGATTTGAAGCAATTTTGATTGCAGCTTGATTGTCACAGAATATGATAAATGCCTCTGATGAAGAAAAACCCAATTCATCAAAAAACTGCTTGAACTAATGTTGTCAAACTCAAATCGTATTGTGAATCGGTCTAGGGGTATGAATCGTGAATCATAAATCGTAGAATCGTAAAATTCATAACATTTTTTTCTACAATTATTATTTATACTACAATTACATAGAATAATAAGATGATTTGTTCAATTCCTCATAATATATAAGTAAATATGCAAAGACATGAGTATATGACAAAATGTACCAATGCAAAATTAAATAAATGATATCACCATTTTTTTTTTTACAATAGTTGCATTCTACATGCAAATGTTGTTCGGTTGCACTCTAGTACAAAATTGTCGTGCTTCATCTTGTCCCTCATTCTCACTACCACTTCGATGAACTCAGACCATTTTAACAATATTTACAAATTTCAAAAGACACATCCATTTATCATCCATAAAAAATGATCATCCAAAAAAAAAAGACAAAAAGAAAAAATTATTATTAATATGAGCTTTTCCAATTATCTTTATCTTAAAAGTAATATGCATTAAAGAATTAAACAAAGGCCTATTTTGAGAGCGCCAAAAAATTTACATATTCTGAAATAAGGAACAGTGGTCTCTAAGGCTGCATTTGGATGAAGGGTAATTTTACAGTGGTCACCCCTCACCTAGGGTCATCCTTAAGCTTGGGGTCACCCTTGAATACCCCAAGCTTCAATGGGGTATTCAAAAAAGGTGATGAGAGGGGTGATTTTTTGAATTTTTATCCTCACTTAGGGTAATATTTGGGTTACCAAATAAGGGTAAGGAGGGGTCACCCCCCATCCAAACGCAGCCTAAGTCAAAAAGAAAAAAAAAAAACACTCAAACAGTACAATCTGGAAAAGAACACTTAAACTGGAAAACAGCTTTTATAGTCCTCAGATGAGGAATGTTAACGACATCACAGTCCTTGTCTGAGGACTATTGACGGAAGAAAAAATCTTCCAGGTCCTTCTAGGAGGACCTGGGAAGAAAACTCAAACTTTTTTAATAGCTCCTAAGTCTTAAATGTTGAATAAAGCAAAACAATGCGATGAAGAGGCGAAGGAGAAAATATGGAAAAGAGCAATTAGACAGCGATGATGAAGAAGAAAAATAAGAAGAAAGAGGAAAGAGGAAAGAGGAAGAAAAAAGAGAAGAACGTATGGAAGAAGTGAAGAAGAAAGAGCAAACGAAGAAAAATCCAATAACGAAAGTAGAGTAGAAGCGAAAAAAAGAAAAAAAGATCATACCTCGAAGAGAAGGACAGAAGCTTTACTTTTGCAAAAGGATTGAAGAGAGGCTTGCAAAGGAGGCACTTGCAGATCGAAGAGAAGGCTTGGAGAAATTTTCCTGTTGGAAACTTGTAGCGATTGGAGTCTCAAGATGGCTTTGTCGACAAAAGAGACCAATCAAAAGAGGTAGCTTCTTTAAATTCCCATGCAAAAGTAGGTTGTCAAAATCAAATCATATCGTAAATTGGTCTAGGGGTGTGAACCGTGAATCGTGAATCATAAATCGTAGAATCGTAAGATTCATAAAAATACATTAGAAATCAAGTTTTAGCATTCCAAAATATAGTATATTGTACACCATACATTATACAATATAACAGTATACTGGTATACACCATACATTATACTGTATGACTATGGAAGTAAAATTGTTGACCTGCAAACTTAATTCTATTATTATTTCATGAAATTTATTACATACATAGCATTACATAAATCATGTGAATGATAACATAGAAAAGAGAAGAAAATTTTCAGAAGAAAAGAAGAAAAACGAAGCAAAGAAAGAAAAGAGAGAAAAAAATTTCAGAAGAAAAGAAGAGGAGAAAAAAGAAAACAGAGAAAGAAAAATAGAGGTATGTTAGGCTTTGTAGAGCCTGATCATCAAAGATATGTTATTTTGACAACCTTGTGCAAAACAGACTTTCCATATCCCATGCGCACGTCTTCCCATTTTGGGATGAATCGTACAAGTCTACGATTCAGAGGGTTGAATCATACGATTTGCGATTCAAACCCAGACTCGTACATTACATACCATTTGCGATTTTGCCTACGATTTGTATCGTTTTACCTGACAATTTCGAGTCAACTCGCGCCTCGTACGATTTTGACAACATTGGTTTAAATCACAATAATTCACATGTTGTGTTAATCATGGTCCTGTATTCTGCTTCTACGTTAGAACGAGCAACAATAGTTTATTTCTTACTTCACAAAGAAACCAAATGAGATCGTAAAATAATACAAAAGCCCAAGGTAGATCATCAATCATCAGGAGAACCAGCCCAGTCAGCGTCAGAGTACTCGCGAATATTAAATGTAGATTGATTCTCATAAAAGTGTCCACGACCAATGTGAGCCTTAAGATAACGTAAAATGTGAAAGGTAGCATGAAGGTGAGCATCCGGTAAGAATATGCATAAATTGATTGACCACACTGACAGCATAAACCAAATCAGACTAGGTGATGGTAAGATAAATGAGCTTGCCTACCAACTGCTGATAAAATCGAGAATCAGGAAGAAGAGTCTCATTGGATGCAGAAATTTTTGAATTAACATCAAATGGTGTATTTGTAGGCTTTCATTCAGAATATCCAACCTCATGAAGAAGATCTAAAGCATATTTCCATTGAGAAAGAACCAAGTCCTTTAGATGATCGAGCAACTTCAATTCCCAATAAATAACAAAGTAAGACAAGATCCTTAATATCAAAAGCTGTTGCAGATAGGCTTTCAAAGCACTGATAAAAGGCCCATTATTTCCTGTTAAGACTATATCATTCACATAAACCACAATGAATATAACATCTTTAGCACAATACACAAAAACAGAATGATCTAATTGACATTGTGCAAAACCATAATTTAAAAAGGTTGTGCTAAATTTATCAAACCACGCCCGAGGAGACCGTTTAAGACCACATATTGTTTTTCTAAGTTGGAATACCTTCCCTTGCTCCCCCTATCTAATAAAGCCCAGAGGTGGTAGCATGTAAACTTCTTCTTTCAAATCACGATAGAGAAACGCATTCTTGACATATAACGAATGAAGATTCCGCTTCTAAGTAGTAGCAATAGAGATAATAACTCGTACAGAGGTGATCCTTGCAATAGGAGAGAAAATATCATGATAATAAATACTACAGGTTTAAGTGAAACCTTTAGCCACTAGACGAGCTTTATATCGAGCAATGAATTTGTTTGGATTGTGTTTGATCGCAAAATCTCACTTACACCCTACCAGAGTCTTCCCCTATGGCAGTTATACCATCTCCCAAGTCTTATTTTTTTCAAGCGCAGCCAATTCTTCTTCCATAGCAGCCTTCCAAAAAGAATCTTGAAAAGCATTATCAATCCTCTTAGGAATGGAAAGTGTATCTATTTTAGAGAGGAAGTCGCGATATGATAGAGAAAGAGTATTCTAGGAAACAAAGTGATTTATCGGATGGTCAGTACACGCATGTTTACCTTTCCTCAAATAATAGAAAGATCAGAATTCTCAGGTGATGGATCTGGATAGTCCAAAGATGATTGAGTGGTAGTAGATGAAGCATGAGGCCAGTCTTTCTTCTTGTGATAAACAATTAGAGGCTTAGAGGTAGACAGATCAGAAGAACCCAGAAGAAGCCTCAACTGTGTCTGTAAGAGTAGGAAGAACATGAGGAGAACAAAAAGACTTATAACTGGATGGTTGAAGATGTGAAGTATTTTCAAAAAAAAAAAACATCCATAAAAACAGATCTTTTACCAGATAGCGGATCGAAACATTTATATCCCTTCTGAGTAGAAAAGTAGCGAAAATAACACATATTTCACATATTTTTTTGGAAGTTTGTTAGCAGAAAAATCATGAACAAAATAGGTACATCCAAGAACATGCGACGGAAGTATAAAAACAGATTGATAGGTAAAAATAACATCAATAGGTGCTTTGTCATTTAAGATTCTTGGAAGGATGCGATTTATTAAATAACAAGCAGTAAGGATAGAATCATGTCAATATGGCGTAGGAACATTCATTGCAAATAACAAAGATCGAGCTACCTCAAGAAAATGGTGATTCTTCCTTTCAACAACTATGTTCTGCTAAGGTGTATGGGGGAAGGAAGTTTAAGATTCAACCCCATGTTCCTAAAGATAATGTAAAAAATAGTAAGATATATATTCTCCCCCATTATCACTTCACAAGGTTTTAAGGCGACAATCAAATTGAGTAGTAATACAGTTATGAAAAGTGTGAAAATGATCAAAAACATCAAATTTATGTTTCATCAAATAAATCCAAAAGTCATTCAAGAGTAATCATCTATGAATGTAACAAAATAATGAAATTCCATTGAAGAAACAATGGGTGACATCCAAACATTAAAATGTATTAAAGAGAGAAAAGGGGAAGAAGAATGATTGGAAAACCAATAAAAGGTGGGACTGATGTTGCTTTCCATGCTAGCAACTATCAAAAAAAAAAAAAAAATTATCAAATTTAAAGATGGTTGCAAATGCTTTAACACTGTATTGGATGGATGACCAAGCCGACAATGCCAAAGCCAAGTATCCCGATGAATAGTAGAACAAGCAACATGTTCTGAGCCAATTAGTAGATCAAAGAAGTACAAACAATTTTCTTCATGACCACCCCCAATCACTTTTTTTGTGACCAAATCCTTAAAAACACAATGAGAAAGGAAAAAAGTCACAGAACAATTTAAGGCCTTAGTAAGTGAACTACTAAATAAAAGATTATTAGACAATCGGGGAACATGAAGAACGGAAGATACATAAAGAGTAGAAGATATAGGAATAGTCCATCTACCATTGATAGAGGTAAGGGCCCATCAACAAGTTTAACATGTCCAAGAGAAAAATAATTAAGAAAAAATATGAGACATACCTGATATGTGATTGGTAGCCCCAGAATCAATAATCCAGGGACTGTCAGATGAGGTCTGAAACGCAGATGAGATAGTACCTAATTGAGCAACAAAATTTTGGCATAACCAGAGGATTGAGACTCTTAAGTTGCATCCTGTCTTGTTGCAAGGAATCAAATTCTTGCCGAAACACTTGAATAACATCATCTCTAGGAGAAGTAGGGTTAGAGAATGCCATATGTAAAGAGAAAAAAAAAAGGTTCTTCTACAATAACTGCACGTCTACAAAATCTGATAAAAGTGGGCCCCTGCGAATCAAAAAACCAAGAGTAATCCAATGAGATTGAAAGAACCACTAGGGGTGACTGTAGCAGTGAAAACCCAGCCTCAGATGAGGTGTACAGGAGCAAATAGAACCAAATCTTTGAAAAAAAGAGGCCTCTAGACATCACTCCAACAAATCTGAAGAGGCCAAGCAGGCCCCACTACTGACCAAAACCCTAGGTCAACTGTACGAAATCACTCTAGGGTCAATGGCGACACTAAAAGTAGAGTATCAAAAAAATCCAAGGGCTAAAAACCATGCAGAAAATGGTGTTTCAAGCATCCTTGTTGCAGATCTAAAAAGCAGTAAAGCGGGCCCCACCTTTAACTGAAACCCTGGATGAACCAAAGGGATATGTTCTAAGGGCAGGGGCGGCTGTGTGAGTGAGATATCTTGTGGCAACAACCTTAGTATGGTCTGGATAGAGAGAGAGAAACCCAAAATTAGGGTATTGTAATTGTCCCTGGAGTATTCTTTTAAAAAAAAAAAATTAAGTGGGACCCACCGGTAGTCAATCCAAAGATCAATCCTGATGGATTGGAATAAGAGGAAGGGGCGACAAAAACAAGGTGGAGTCCAAGATGAAATCTTACGCGATAGGGTAACCCTAAATGCCTAATGTGATTCCCTAAAAACTAAAAGGGGATAAAAATAGTACACCCTAAGACTAATATGGGCTGAAATTAAATTTAAATTAATATCTGCAATTAGTAAATATAAAATTACCACACTTAATCATGCAAATAAAATGAATATAAAGGAATAAATGGGTTAAGGGGATTAAATAAAACAAAAACAAAGTCAAAAGTGTATAAAGATCGGGAATTAATAAAATAAGAGTGGTGGGTATGTGATGGGTTAATAAAAGAATCGAAAGAAGGGCATGAAATGAGGAGACGGTGGTGTAAAGGGGCTCACGAAAGGAGAAAAGGCCTTTTGACTTGCGACAAACAAAAGGGCTGGTTCAAGGGGTCATAGAAGTCGGAGATATGGTGGTCACGGCGAAGAGGGTGAAGGAATATTAAACAGCGATGGGTAAACTTGGAGGTGGCAGCAAGGTGGTTAGGATCTAAGACAGATATGGAGTTCTGGGCAGGTAGCGACAACTCCAATAGGTTTTGAGACAAGGCCGGGATGGGTTTAGGATGGTACGGCAGCAATATTTGGAAGATGAGAGGGTCGCAGAAGCAAGGGGATCCTTAACAAGGGGTGACAGAAATGGATTTAGGTCAAAGGAGAAGAGAAGAAGAGAAAAGAAGAAACACCGTACCTAAAAGAAGATGGCCTCGCGCCAAAGGAATCACTCCCAATCTCAATCGCACCAGAGGTTTTTTTTTGCAAAAATCTTTCTCAAATTTTATTCATATCATCAATCGTGTGTTTACAAGAGAGAGGGGAGGGGGCTTACATAGACACACCTCCTCTAAAAAAGGAAATTACATAAATATCCTTACCTAAAATAAACTAAACTACTAAATAAATAAAAATTAAAAACACACGGAAACAAAAAAGGAAAGGGGATGCGCCGCATCAATCTCCTCATCTTAAAAAGAACTCGACCTCGAGTTCAAACAGATGAAAAGAGACCAATCTTCGAGGCGTCTTCCCAGAGTGGGGTCTTCAATATGCATTCACGCGCACGTGAGGTCTTCAAATGTCATCCAATGGAGTCATCATCAAGCCACAATGTTGCTGGGAGTGACTTTCTTCCGTCGTCACTAGGATGCTCGGACATCTGAACTGTCACTGTGGTCAACATGTTCTAAATAAGAAGAATACGCCGCTGGCGATACAAAGTTGTGGTATCTCTCCAAAAGAGTCGAATCCTGTCGTTGAAGTTCATCTGATGTCAACCATGTGAATTTTGTTTTCGGTTGGCGTGTGGGAATCACTTTCTCATCCAGTATAAACTCTACCTTCTCTCTCTTGGGTGACAGGGAAGGCTTCGTAGGTTCAGGCCATGGATTATGAAGTGGGCTAGGTAGGCCAGTATGTGGGTCAAGATGAGGCTCATATGAGGTAGGACTGAGTGGTAAGGCTGCTAGAACTGGACAAAATGTGAGGTCTTCCACATGATCATCCTCATCAAATTCATTACTTACAATGAGTATCTGCAACAAACTTATATTGTTCATTGCATGTATTAATTTCACTTTTAATTTCAGCATGCAATGTATGTGTATATGGTGCAAATGTAGATGCAGACTCAAACAACTTGGGCGACACTGGCACTGGACTAGGGTCTATGGATGGGGATGATATGGAAACACACCTAACCAACCCAAGGGGATTTTCATCAAAATTATCCGTGCCCTCATCACTATCGGGACCTAATAATGATCTAGTCCTTCATATAACAATTCATTTTGAACGTCTTAGTCAGTCTTTTCATTAGATTGTTGTTCCAACACAAGGGTTCTTTCCTTATTCCGATTTTTGATAGGACACTCGTGTGCGAAATGCCCATAACCATAACAGTTGTAGCATTTGGTCCCTTGTTTGGAAGAACTCGCACCACAAGCTCCTTTAACACTAACATCCTTGTTTTGGAATGGAGCATTGGTGGTTGGCTTGGCTTGATTCACCATACCCCGTGGAATAGACTCAAACTGGCTAGGAGGGTTCGGTGTTAGGTAACGTTCCAATTCTTGAACTCTCTGATAAATCTCCTCCAAAGTGTTGATACTATGGGGAATCAACTCCTTTAGGAGATCCAGACGGAGGCCCATTTGAAACTGAGAAAGAGTCACAAGAAGGTCCTCCTTTATATCACATCTCACCAATGTACTCATCAAACTTGTCGATGTAATCGCCGACTGACATGTTTCCCTGACGAAGTGCTTGCCATTGATCCATTAATCTCTCTCTATAGGTCAAAGGGAGGTATTTTTCTTTCAGTTTTTCTTTCATTTCATCCAATGAGAAATAGACTCACCTCCGGCTCTTTCAATTTGGCGCTCTACATTGATCCAGAAAAGTTTGGCTTGACCCAACAATTTCATTTTTGCAAATTTCACCCGACGCCCTTCTGACATGTTATACCATTCAAAGTAGTGTTTCATGCCAGACAACCAGTCAATAAAAGCCTTTGGGTCAAGTCGACCATCAAAATTTGGAGCCTCAACTTTAACAAGTTCTCACTATTTCAGATTCAGGGTCGGGAAGGTCATGAAAAGCATAATGGTTGTGGAGACCGTTTCTTCCTCTACCACGCCCTCGGTCACCAACTCGACCTCGACCTCTACCACCACCAACTTTCATGTCATTGTTTTGATTGAGGGAAAGCTCTAGTTCATCGAAGCGGTTATCGATTCTGGTCGCATGTTCTGCTATTCTAGTTTCCATGTTGGCGAAGCGGGCACTGATATCGTCTAAGATCTTGGTAAACAGTGTGAGGTCCGTATTGGGTTGATACTCTCGACCACTACGAGTCGGACATGCACAGACACACGCGCTAAGATACCACTAATCGTGGATATAGGACAGATTAAATGCAATGACCTAAGTCTTTATGTAATGAATGAAAGAAATAAGGTGATGCAAGAAATTTTTTTAATTAATTAATTAATTGATTTTTTTAAATGCGACCTAACCTGGAAAGTTAGGAAACTCTCCTAACCAAGGCTCTGATACCAATTTGATGCAGGACAAGGAATAGGGTAACTCTAAATGCCTAATGTGGTTCCCTAAAGACTAAAAGGGAATAAAAATAATACACCCTAAGACCAATATGGGCTGAAATTAAATTCAAATTAATATCTACAATTAGTAAATATAAAATTACCACACTTAATCATGCAAATAAAATGAATATAAAGGAATAAATGGGTCAGGGAATTAAATAAAACAAAAACAAAGTCAAAAGTGCATAAAGATGGGGAATTAATAAAATAAGAGTGGTGGGTAAGTGATGGGTTAATAAAATAATCGAAGGAAGGGGATGAAATGAGGAGACGTTGGTGTAAAGGGGCTCACGAAAGGAGAAAAGGCCTTTTGACTTGCAACAAACAAAAGGGCTGGTTCGAGGGGTCATGGAAGTCGGAGATATGGTGGTCACGGCGAAGAGAGTGAAGGAATATGGCTTCGTAGAAACAGTGAAGGGTAAACTTGGAGGTGGCAGCAAGGTGGTTGGGATCTAAGACAGGTATGGAGTTCTGGGCAGGTAGCGACAACTCCAATGGGTTTTGCGACAAGGCCGGGATGGGTTTGGGATGATACGGCAGCATTATTTGGAAGATGAGAGGGTCGCGGAAGCAAGGGCATCCTTAACAAGGGGTGACGGAAATGGATTCAGGTCAAAGGAGAAGAAGAAGAGGAGAAGAAAAATCGTACCTGGAAGAAGATGGCCTCACATCGTGGCCTCACGCCAAAGGAATCACTCCCAATCTCAATCGCACCAGAGGTTTTTTTTTTGCGAAAATCTTTCTCAAATTTTATTCATATCAATTGTGTGTTTACAAGAGAGATGGGAGGGGGCTTACATAGACACTCCTCCCCTAAAAAAGAAAAAACTAAAAAGAAATTACAAAAATACCCTTACCTAAAATAAACTAAACAACTTACTAAATAAATAAAAATTAAAAACACACGGAAGCAAAAAAGGAAAGGGGATGCACCTATGGAAGATGAAGATATTGCATGAAGATCGTCGGCAAGTCAAAATAGCCGTTAGAAGTCAAACCTAGTCGTTGGCAAGTCAAACTAGCCATTGGGACATTTTTCTATAAATTCGGAGGTCATTTAATTTGGAAATCAATCCTAAACCTTCCTAGACTCTCAACAGAGGTTCCCAACATTGTCAAACACCATTGAACCTCTCTTAGCATTTCATAATCACACCCACAAATGTCTATGGAATACTCAAAGCTATTTTAGCTTCTCCTTGGTGTGATTAAGGCATCATTAACTAGGGAAATCTTGTAACATCATTATCCAATCCTAGATCCAACCTCGCCTACGGTTGTGCAGAACACAGGAGATCATCAAGCATTGAAGACTGGAGTATAGAGGCAACTCTCAAAGAACACCAAATCAAGATCTGTGCTCAAGACTAAGGCAAGTGTTCTTTATTTCTTTCTTTCAATTCATGTACAGTGGATTAGACCTTTGTGATCAAACCACTGTAAAAAATAGGTATCAAGGAGTAGACCTCAGTGGTCGAACCTTCCAAAATTAGGTGTCTATTGTTTGGGTAGGTCAACAGTTCATAGTGGGTTCCGAATAGCCCAAGGTTGGGTGAGTCCAAGAGTGGATGTAGGTTGATTAACTGAACCACTATAAATCTCTATCCATGGTTTACTTTTATTGCTTGGCTATTTGCTATTTTCATTATTTTGCTGCACATAATAATTTGATTAATTAAGGAGGGTAATAAAAATTGGAAAGGCCCGCTCCTCACCCCTAAACATGACACCCACCATCTTACCTAATTTGATCATTTAAATAGCCTCTTCTGTGGATACACCTCATTTCTCCAGAGCTAGAAAACCCATTGGCTCCTCAAAAACAACAACCTTCTTAACTAGACACAATGAAGCCTTGCACTTATTGCAATTCTCCGCCCTCAATTCAATCAGATTGATACCGCATTCCACAGTTTTTGTTTCCAAATCTTGCTCAGCAAAACCCAAATTGACTATGCTTATCCCCAAGCCCACCTCACTAGCCAAAGCCATAGGCCTAGAACCAAGCCCATTATTATCTATGATGCAACCCCACAATTTAGGTCCATGATCAGTATAAATAAATAAATATATATATATATATATATATATATATATATGAGTCATTCTCTCAAATCCCCTCATCCTACAAGCGCCAGGGATTTCTTTTAGACTTTCCTCCCTTGTGTAGATCCTCACCATCAGTCTCACACGAGGAATCTACAGCATCAGAGCTCTCCCTCCTTCCTATCCGGAGATTGGTACTGTGTCACCCATCAAGGAGCCTTCCATCCGTTGAGGCCACGTGTCCAAACCTCCATTCCTTTGATTCGATCACCTCCTACACCTAGATCCAAATTTTGAATCCACAATTCCCACTCAAACCTCATTGTCTACACAAAGCACAGAGTCCTCCCACATGCACTTATTATAATGGAGTCACTTCACCTGCACTTGGGAGTACCACAGCCATTGGAAGATCAAGATTCATTGAGAACGATCCAAATCCACCCAATGCCACCCAAACTTCCGTCCGAGAGATTATTGAAGCCCATTGTACCAAGCCCCACGACTGGCATCCACATCCCACAACTGATTTAAAACCTATAGGCCTAATATTGATCAAAAACCAAAGATTCACCTAATTTCATCAAGAACTCCCTAGATACTTCCAAACAATTGTCCACTTCCACCAAAATCCAAACCTAGCTTAGATCCCTCTTTAGAAGATTAGCCGAATCAGCGAAAACCATGCAAACCCACTCTTTCATCTATTTTCCAAAGATCTTTCTGACCAAACCACCAAAAGAATACCAATAATTCTAATCCACACCAGCATTCTCACAATCCTCAGATTAGGTTTCACATACTCAACCGACATCGCACCTTGAGAGCTAGAAAGGGCCTCCACATTCTCAACCGACATTGCGAGCTTAAGGCAACAAAAGAGGAACTTCTCCAACCACTCCTTGTTCGCTTTCAAGTGTGCCTCCTCAAAATAAAAATAAAAATAAATCAAACTCTCCTTTTTTCAAGGAATATTCTCTCCTCAAAACCTTTCATAACCTATGCATAAGATGTAGTTCCTCCCCTTCTCGAAATCTCCTCTTATTCTTCTCATTAGAAAACCACCCCTGGAACAGAAAGACCGCTAGCCTTGTCCCTTCCTACTACCAACCCATCCCTTGCCATGAATACCTCCTACCCTTTCCAGAACCTAGTCCTTTTAACTAGCATTTGCTTATCGTCGTGAATGATCCCATTAAGTGCAAGGATAGCTTGATTTGCTTGATTTTATCCCCAATCCTCACAAAAGCATAGACCTCTTGCCTCTAAGATCCCTTTTCTCAGGGATGAAACATCTCTCACCCCCCAAACTTGCTAAAAGACCTCCCCAACCAGACCAGTTACGCTTCATCTAGTAGAATTTCTACAAAAACTGCAGCGTCCTCACTGACCTTCCCCTTCTCCTCTCCCTTCACCTCCACACCCATTTGGACCTTGAAATGTGATTTTTATTTTGGACAAATATTGTGAATTTTGTTTTCTTACTTGCTGTTTGTATGAAGATTGGTAATGATTTTGTATTTTGTTGTGCCGAAATATTGATATTTTCTTCTATAGTTATTGTAAGGCCTATCTAAATTAGCTTGGACTAATCATTTAAAAAGAATAGCTTGGGCTGCATCACATCTCCTCTTCAATCTTGATTTGCTAACACCTAGCCTAGCGACTTTGTTGAGTCAAATAATTAGTGGAAATGCATAATACTTTTGGCAAATATGAAAAAATCTAACAAAAAATTCTATAATTTAGGCACAACAAAATAAGCAAAAAATTATAGTGAAAAACATGCAAAAGGGATAATGCAAACAAAAAAGAAAAACAAATGGCAGATGTCATGCTTTTGGGGCACATTCTTTGAGCTAGTAAGGTGAACAATGAGATCAATAATGTTGAAAGATAAAATAGAGCAATACTCACAATATCAAATCTAAGGTTTTTACAAATCCATTCAACTGCCGTAGAAAATTGTTCACGGTCACCCAATAAGGCCAAAGTATCCAAAGAATCAATCTGTCCAGAGAAAAATATTAAACTATTAACTAAGTGTTGTTATGGTGGATGAAGTACAAGAAAAATGGATTATCTTACAAGAGTTAAAGCATAACCACCAAGAGAATCTTCCCCTGTGCAAGTTAAAGGCCGCAATTCATCACGAGGAAAAGCATGTTTGATATAACCATCAAAGGCATGATAGAACATTTGACGAACCTGAAAAAAATAAAACTAATTAATTAAAATAATAAAAGAGGAATCAATGTTTTGAGAGCTCTAATAGCGAAGTCATTGAGTTTTAGATCATCAAAAGCAAATGAAGAATGATTGTTTTCTTCGGGTTCCAAGGATAAGAAAGGCAGCCTTTGCATTACAAAGTTCACCTCATGGTTGTGGCTTATTCTAGAAGTGAAAACACACCATGAGTATTTACATCTTTTTTATTCTTTGCAATATTTATTTTTACATGGTATGTTGTTTGTATTAGGTCTATTAAGTAACAACCTTATTTGAGTGCAGTTGTCAGTCGATGAGTGTTGGATAAGGTCATGAAGTGATACTTATTTCAAGCTTAAGCCATGAAACCCTATAAAACCTATAGCAATATATGACATCTCAAAATCCTTCAACAAATATATAGAAAAATGATCCCCTAAGGTGTCTCATTTACTGTACCGTCATGTGGGGCCCACATGAGCCATTGCACATTGGTTGATTAGAAAGGTTTTACCTTGAATAAGGTGCCTATAAAAAATCACTTTGAATGTATAAGTAAAGCCATGCTTTTTAAAGTCCTAGAACATCAACTTTATCCGACGATGTAAACTTTATGGGGTTAGATCAATGGTCCATCTAACTCAGAATGGATCAAATTGGTTAAGGACCGAATTCAAAGGGGGTAGGTGCGTGTTGTTGTAAATGTTGTAGTGAGATCGGTCACAATCAATTATAATCAATATAATCTAAAGGTCAAATACACATGTAAAATGTGAAATTACTAAAACATTTACAACTCTCCCCCCTCAAGCTGGTGCAAAGATATCGATTAAACCCAACATGCTTAAGACACTCAAGTTGTGATCGAGAGATGGCATTGGTGAGCATATCTGCAAGTTGATCATTGGATTGCAAATAAGGAGTGAGAATTTGACCCACAAAAATATGATAGCGAAAAAAGTGACAATCAACTTCAAGATGCTTGTGGAACCCCATTTGACCAGTTTTTTCAAACCACTGCAAGGACGTTTGGAAACTCAGTTTTTGCTTTCTTCCTCCATGATCTAAGTGTTTACTCATCAGGTACTGCTGAAACTTCACAACCATAGTCGCCCCTAACCCCAGTATCTATCCATTCTGTTGACCCAGGGTTTTGGTCAACAAAGGGGCCACGCTCCTTGTTTTTCTGCACAGCTGCAAAGATGCCTAGAAACCCAATTTTTCCTCTTTTTTCCTTTGATCTGTGACAAGGAATCATGGATCTTGTTGGAAACAACATTTACAACAGGTGTGAGGTGGGGAGAGGAGTAACTGGGACCAAGGTGGGCCCCACAAGGTCATCACCTCATGAAAGTTTCAAGAGGTCACCACCTTATGGGAAAATTGTTTAACAATGATCACCTAGGAATGCATCTAATTTGAGGGCAGTAACCAAATAGGCCCACATGGCTCTAATCACATCCATTATCTTCTCACACCTATCTACCCCATGTGAATTGGATCCATAACTAGTCATGACCCCAACCCCTCAAAGCCCCCACCTTCTAGCTCACCTGCGCATGCATTCGCGTAATGTTCACTATTTTGAGGTCTTTAAATATGGGTTTTTGTGTTGTTACAAATTTGAGGAATGAATTGTTGAAATTACTTTTGGTTACCTCTCCCTCTTTGATGTAGCCCAAGGTAGCAATCCAATTGAACTAACATGGAACCACACAGGCAAAACAAAATGCAATCAAGTTGACTTAGCAATCCAATTGAACCAAGTAAAAACACAATGCAAAATTTATTCAATTCAATCAAAAAAAAGCCAAAGACTAGCCTCAAACAGAAACAACTTACATAAAGATAACTCTACTTCCCACACTTGGGAGTCCAAACTCGACCCTTGGCCTACGCTAGGTGCTTACTCAACCACCACTTGGTTGCCTTTGGTGGCTGCACAAGATCTCCTTATATAGGATTTTAAGTAGGTGTAAAGCAACCCTAGTTGGTTCAAGATCTAACCCTAGCTTACATATGATCAATCAATAACAAACACCTAAGATTTCAACCCAACCAAGTCTTCAGCTTCCAATCAGATTTGGAGAAGGTTGCACACAAAATTGGAAGTGGAAGATGATGCCCACAACTCATGCCGTCCAACGGGAAAAAGACGCCTAGGATGATGATGTGGAGTTGGCCATTCAAAATGCACCAAATCCATGTGCCCATGGAGTGTCCATCATGGAATGAAAGTCATTGATCTCTTTGGACTAGGAGTCCCACACACCCAAAGGAGTTAGCTAGGAATACCACATGCCAATAGAGACAATTTAGGGTAGGAGTCGGCCATGAGGAATCACACACACTTGAGGAGAATGAAAGTAAGAGAAAAGTCGGTCATGAATCAGTTTCAGCACCTCTTGACACTAGTTCACTAAAACAGTCATAAGGCTATGCAAATCAGAATCGTGCAAACTTGGGTTTGTTGGAAAGTTCATTTAATAAGCTTTCCAACAAATCAAATTTCATCAAAACCCTATATCTTTTGATATCCCAATTATGTCTGCAAAGTTGTTGTATTTTTTGCCAATGAGAGAAATTGAATTTTAACTAGTTGTGCCTTCTTCCTTACTCCATGCAAACTCCACGTTCAAGCTAGGGTTTTGGCTGTGTGACCCTCCTCCAAGTGGGGTCCATTAAGATCTCAAGTGGGCCCCGGGCTCATGGGTGGGGACCACACACACAGAACCTACCAATTCGGAGTCTGGACTGGTTAGTTTAACCCTACACATGCCACGGTGGAAAATGAAGTTGTCTTCTATTTCATTTTCAAGTTTGATGGCTCATCACTCTTTCTTTGTTGTGTGTTACTTATCTTCTTTTTTCTTTTCTCATTTATCTTTGAAGGTGTTATCTTCTCCTATTCTCTTCTCTCAAGGTTTTTTTTTTTTTTTCCTAAGACTTCTCCTCTTGCTTCTTCCTCTTCTATTTCTTCTCATTTATTTTTTTTCTTTCAAATTCAATATTGGCATTGATTAGAGTTTAGGCATACCGTCTCAAGCATCCCATAACACAAGCTGCATCATCGATCAGCCCTGATCCATTAGCATATAATAAAAGTAAGACAAATCAACAAAAGATCAAGTTGATTTGACCATACATTTTGGTTGACCAAAAAGTGATTCATGGACATATCAAATAATCCCAAAACCTTATTCACTGTGCGATGTCAATCAGAAGGGCACTACCAAAGTGAAGGATCATTAACGTGATGCACTGATTGAATTTTTTTTTTCATGCCATCTGATTTAATAGACTTCCCTTTTAAGTTTTGACCACTAATGTTGTATTAAGGGCATTGGAAAATTATTTGTTTAAGACTGCAAGCTATCCATAGTGGAACCAGCCAAATAAACAGCCTCAGCTACAAATTGTGAGACCAAGATATCAATCATGCATCCAATCTGCAAAAACATGCCTACTTATTTTTCAATATCTTTTTGGGAGGTTGGAATTTTAACATTTTCACCTATTAATCCTCATTTTGTGTTAACAAGAAAATAAAAAAGTAATTGCCTTGACCTAATTTCATAATAGTGCAAAGTCATACGATAGAAAATTCGGACGGAGGCACCGCATTTTATTGATGCATTAAAAGACGGTACCTGCGTGTTTCAGATCGAATACATAAATAAATGGGAAACCAAAAGACATCCCAATTCCATATCGGAATCAAATAACGGTTGAATTCAAAAGAAAGAAAGAAAAACAATAGAAGCCCGTTGATGTAAAACATCACTTCAGTTCCTACAGATATTCTAACGGAAGATGGGCATCAAAGATCCTATAAGTAGTTCTTATCATGTAATAAGCATGGAGAGAGAGAGATGCAGGGAAACCTCGTCCCGCAGCTGTTTTGCCTCAGAAGGAGTGACACTATCTGCAAGAGCTTCTTTTTGTACAAAAATGGCAGAGAAGATGACAACAGAGAAGAAAAGAATGATGTGCCCTTTCATCTCACACTTGTCCTTTGTCTCTTGTTGCCTCTTTGCTCGCTTGTATACTGCCTAGTGCTGGTCTCTCTGTTACAAGCCCCTCTCTCTCTGGCTCGAAGACGAAAGTACGGACTTGGGAAACCACGATTTCATTCGGGGAAATTCTAAAAAACTCTATTTTTAAAGTGATTTTATAATTTTAAATATTCTCTGTTTTAAAAATATTAAAAAAATCTTGTAATTTTTCGTAAAAAACTCAAAAGCTTCCCTCATCGCTAGTCAAATGATTCTATCAAGTCAAATATTAAAAATACCATTTTCTTGAAAAAGGAAAACAACTTATAATCAATTACCTTTTATAAAATAATAAAAATATTTCATAATAATTAATAAAATAAAAATGTTGGATGAGCCTAAGCAGGAAAAAAGGGTGTGAGATGACTCTAATAATATTTAGGAAAACGCCTTATAAAAATTATAATTCGAAAGAAAATAAATCTAATAAAATATTGAGTTTTACTTATTCAAAGATGAATTAGTAATGCAATCAAGAAGCAAGGTATAAGAAAATACCTTTTTAATTTAAGTATGTTTTTATTATTTACTTTTTATGTTTTAAAGTGGTAATTGAAAAGTCCGGATTTAAAGTAAAGATCAACTATATCTGTCACAAAGAATGCAAGAGTCCTATATCAATTACAGAATTTAAGTGGTTGGATATTCTCATATTCTGTGGAAGGTCTTCTCCTTAAATTTTTTGGGACGCCTAACTTAATCTATAATACTTATGGGTAGTATCATAGATCCAGAGTTTTTTACCTGTTATCACCACTAGTATGTCGGCGGATTTTCACTAAATAAAAAAAAATTAAAAAATCGAGACTCCTGGATCATCAATCGTCTTCTCAATTTTCTATAAAATGAGTCACATTCATGAGACTGAGATGACTTAGAGGCAAACACGCAGAGAAGGAGAGGAACAGAGAAAGAGACGGTTTCATTGTAGAAAGAGAGAATTAGTGAACTTTCTTAGTAATTTATGTTTCAGTGAATACAACCACAAGAGGTCTAGTACTCGCAAGTATCTGATTAGTTGAGTAATTTTGGTTTATTTCTATATTTTGTAGCCACCAGCTACATTATTTGTCATTGCATCGCATTGACTCCCAAGGATATACCTCAGAATCGTCTTGATTACATCCACCCAAATCACCATCAACAATCTATAGGGTAATATTGATATTTTCAACTTTTTACATGGCCAGTGATGGTGAATTTAAGTTGACTTTCAGTCAAGGAAGTTTTTTAGATTTTTATTAAAATTCAGGACGTTTTTTAATTTTTAAAAAATAAAGGGGGTCTTTTTAAGAATTATAAGAATACTTAGAGGGTTTTTTAGAATTTCTAGATTCTATTTTGCATTATAAATGTCATTTAAGAAATTTTATTGTAATAATCATATTTTGGATTTTGTAACACTCAGTAGTTTATATCATTTTTTTATAATTGTGAAGGTACTTATTTTGTCAATTCTAATTTTTTATATAGTTTATCTTACTTAAAATATCAAGAAAACATTTTGAAACATCCAAGTCATCTATATTAAACGGTTGAAATTTTAGACTTTGATATTAAACGTTAGGTTGTCAAGCAGGTTTCGAATTTCATGGAGAAAAAAATTAACTGATTTATTATAAAAACCTCATAATATCTCTAAATAATAAATCCTACTCATGATATGACTTATTAGAGCAAGGGAGAACGTGAGAACCCGACCTTTAGTTAAAATAATGAGTAATTTTAGGAACCATTAATCAAGTTTTATGACCGATTAACATTGAAGAGTGCGAAGAGAGCTTTTCAAAAAGCTCAAGGTTGTCCAAATCTGAGTTCGTTTGCGAAGTGGTCCAGCTCGTTAAAGCCTGGTGGGCAATTTAGACAATTTACAATGTCCTTTGTTTTATATAAAAACCCATGAATAGTGTCTTGAAAACTAACGGAGTGCATGAAACCACTCTTCTGACGAAATCAAACCTTGAAATTCACACACATTCTATGTTTTTAAGTACTGAACTCGGTGGTATTTCTGGATTTTTCCAACGATTTCCCGGGATAGGATTTTTAAGCGAGCATTAACTAAAAACGCCGATAAATACCCCATAATCTAAAAAATTACAAAAGTTTATCAGAGGCAATCTGTGTTTAAACAAAAACTTTGGCATTTTTAGAATGTATTTTGATATTTTAAAAACCCCAGAAATTAGATTTCAAAAATCAGAGAACTTCGACCGTCCATTTATTTAAAATATTGGTTTTTGTAAAAATGATGGAGTTTTTAAATTCAAATGAAATTCCGACTTCACCAAACCTAATAAATCCCGCATTCACAACCCGACTGCGGTGTCGGAAGATTTTCTACATATGCCCAATTTTCAGTGCTTAAAACTAGAAGATATTTTCAAATTTTTGGATTTTAGAATTTTTGGAAAATAAAAAGAAAGAGAAAATATGGGAATTGGTTTGCTCAAATCCACCATAAACATGACACCTTAATCCAAGGGGTAGGGTTTGCCAAGGTGATTTTCAAAATGACTATAAATAGGAATGTTGGCTTTGGGTTAAACTCAGAGAAAAAATTCTATCGTCCAGTTTCTGCTCTCTCTCCTTCAGTTTTACTTTGATCTTAGTTTTCTGCAACTGCAAGTAACAGTGTTTTGGAGGCTTACTTTGCTAATTTTTCTGGAATTTTTGGTAAGTCTTCCCACCAGTTTAATATTTTTCCTATATAGATCTCAATTAGATGTAGCTCTTGTTAAAATTTCACTGAAAAATACCTTATGGTTTTTCCGTGAAAAATAAAACAAGAAATGCCCAAAAAAATGAAAACTACTCTACATGTTAGAAAAAATAGCCGATCCATCATTGTTCAACCAATCGACCAGTCTGTCCAATTTTGGGGTATTTTTTAATAGTACTAGGGGCAAAATCATAATTTTTGCAAAAAAAATTCACAAAATGTAAATTATATTGTTTTGATTTAAAATTCATGTATTTGACTGATTTCTTGTTTATTTTAAGTCTTGTAATGTTTAAATACCGTATTTTACGTAGGCCACTTGGCCTAACAATTTTGTCTATCTTAGGAAACATGCAACTACTCTGTGTTTCCGTAGGTGTCGCATGCAATATAAGTTCATTCTCAGACTTTGGTCTTGAGGGGTAAGCTCTAGAGTTGCGAACACCTGTTCGGAACGTCTCAGAGGTCTGTGCACTTGGTACTTGCAAAACTTTTCCATCTGCAGACCTCCTAGTCTATTTGCCATCTGAGTAACGAACAGATTCTAGTGACTAACGTTCTATTCCGAACTAGTCTAGTGTAAAGGTGGAATTGTATATGTAACTTAGTTGTGGATAAATTGCTTTTATCATTATTGACTGGGCAAGTCTCATTACGTCACTGTTAACGACACATGTTGTTAATACGAGACGGACATCGAATTTCAGTTCTTTGTGTTTTGTATGCTGACTATTCTTAAAACGCCATGTATTCGATGTTCTTTTAACTTTATTAAGTTTTTTGCCATTTTTAGTTATTCACTTGAAAGCCATTGGAGTATTTAGCTGTGTATTAACGCCCGAGCTTTACTCTTTAAAACGTGTACTTGCACGAATTGGTTCTCGGTTAAATAAAGAACTTAAAATGAGAAAATATAATGAGATAGCTTATTGTTATTATCGCTTAGTTTATTTACTGGGTTTAACGTTTTACAGTTTGACCAAAACTCTCACCAATTTATAATGAAGAGATTCAACTACACTGTGTTTATCAAATGCATCTGATAGTTGCATTTAAATTCTGAATTCTTATACCGTTAGTCCTACGGCAATGAATGGATGTCCTTGGTTATTATATTGAAGGAAAATATGTGAACGGGACCAGAGTGCGATACCGACATTGTTCACACGTAACGGGATGAGATAAATGTTTCTATATATGAAATGTGAACACGAGAGTGTACGGGATGTCGAGGCTTAGCCATCTTGAAACGGAGTACGGAATCCATTTACGTGCCTAGAAGTTGATTGGTCATTGAGTTGGAGATCTTGTGATAGATCAATTTCCAATCGTGGTTCCGAGTGGAACGCACGTATTTGTGTATATAACAGTGTGTTGAAGGATGAATACCTTTACACGGCAAATGGTAAGTAAAGGATAGACGTACGCGACTAGAGATGACGGTAATCGATATAATTCTCTTATACCAGTTTTGAATACTGTAATTTATTCTCCATTGGTGGAGTTTGAACTATGTTTACTTTCAACATAGTGTAGTTTTAAATATAATTGCTGATTTATTGTGATTCTATGAGGGAGGGCTTAGAAATCTATGTTAACTGAGTGAGAATTTAATTATGATCATATGAGATATACATTATGGGTTGGACAAGGACTTAATCCATACATTGATGTGCATTTGGTTGATGTTATGTGCATATCAAATTAACTCACATAGCTTGGTGTGAGCACTTGGTTTGTGAAAAGCCACAATATTAGGTGTATATAGGGGCTGGGTGAAGCACTGAACATGAATTTGCCGGCGGTATAGAGACGTATTGATGGCTTTGTGGTACCATAAATGTCGATTAACATGGGTATTGTTTTTGGAGAAAGAAAGAGCATCGATTGTAGATAACTGTTAGACGTTGTTCTCATTGAAAAACTACATGATTTCTAGGTGTATAAAATATTGGATGATTACGTGTTTATAATGATAATATGCTTTATTATCTATTATTTTCTATTTACTAGGTTGTTTAACTCACATCCCTTACATTTCATGAAACATGGGAGAGGAAGGCTTGGATGAGCCTCAACTGTAGAAAAGAGATGAAGACCTCTTTTATATTTCCCGTTGTTTGGATTATTATGTTTGTTTTTATATCATATGTATGAACTTGTGTAATGTAATAAACCCTGTATCGTGTCCGGTTGAGACACAATAGTCATGTAATAAAGCTACTTCGTTTCTTATGTGCAACTCTAATGGGTATGTGTTTAGTTTATGGTGAATGTTAGGTAGAGCATGTGTGACATTTTTTACTTGAACTTATAAACAAGTGGTGGAAGTAATAAACTACATGTTGACTAGTAGTGTATCCTCATACTGTGGTGTTAGGTGGGTTCTGTCGAGGATCTGGGGCTTAAGCGGGACCATTGTGACCCATTCAGTTTGTAACGCCCAGACCCGATTGTGGGCTCGGAACGCTACTAATATATATATATATATATATATTCTATTCTCCAATCACATGGCATCATAGCTGGGCTGGATTTTCAAGTTCGCCAAAATGTCCATCACAGAAAATGTCCCATGTGGACTCAAACATGTACCAAATATCTACCCGTACACAACATATATCATATAAACAAAATTTTCTATTCATTTCATTTCAAGTTACGAACGAAAACATAGTGACTTACACATGCTTAGATTTATAGTACCACAGACGATACTAAAATTAACAAGACATCATTTGCATGAAAATAGACGTAATAAACACATTTCCCATCATCGGGAAATATGATTGACTGCAAAGGCTTCCTCATCCTAAGTCAGCGGTGGAGGTTCCTCCTCCTCAGGTGCTAATCCTGCAATGTAAGGGATATGAGCTCCAAGCCCAATGAAAAGATCTTAAAATAATACATTCATCAACATTTACAGGTTAAATAATGCAGTTTAATCATAATGACAATAATAGTATACTCTTACCAACAATTATCTTACTCAAAATCATGAATGACCTACTTTACCAACTTACCATAAATGGTTTTCATATACCATTTTACCAACTTACCACAAATGGTATCATATACCATTTATCATACTTGAAATCATAATTTGTCTATTGTACAAATTTATCAAGTCACTATCACTGCCATATCACTGTCATACCACTGTCATACCACTGTTATACCACTGACATGTCATTGTCATACCACTGACATGTCATTGTCATACCACTGACATACCACTATCATACCACTGCATACCATTGGCATACCCTGTTATACCACTGCCAAATGGTCTTGCATACCATTTATCATACTTGAAATCATAATTGGTCTACTATACCAATTTATCAAGTCACTATCACTACCATACCACCGTAACACCAAAGCATTACACTGGCTATAAATACATTAAGTCCCAACATGATCAAAATGCAGCATCTTGCAAGAGCAAAAATACCCCAAGGGTCTGGCCAATGCCAATAATATGACCTTTATGGTCCGACCTACTGCCAATATATGACTTATATGGTCTAGCCTATTTCCAATAACATATGACCTTCTCTGGTCTACCATGGCCTAGCAGTTAAGTATACATGCAGGCAGTAATAAATGCTCAAGTTCTCACATCAAAGCATTTTATCAACAGTATCAACTTCATACTTCAGTCTCTCATCATAACATGATGCTCAAGTTCTCACATCGGAGAATATCATCATCGATATCAACTTTATACTTCAATCTCTCATCATAACATGATGCTCAAATTCTCACATCAGAGAATATCAATCACAATACCATGCATGATAGACATCATTAGTAACAATATTAACATATCTTAGCAATATATATCAAGTTTAGGCATGTAAGTGGGTTCATTTTTCGTTTATAGACTAGTAGACCTCGACTCCCTGACACCGTGTTATGCTTCTGTTATAATAGTTAGAACAAATATTCATCCCTCACATGGAATCTGTGTCAAGTTTCGCATTCTGGCATATTCGGTCTTTTCCATATCATATAAAATCCAAAAAACCACTCATTGTACTAGAGTCTAGGTTTACAAAACCTGATTTACCAATCATTTATTATTAAGTCTTCTCACCGTTAATTGTCGGGTATACGCAGGAATCTATAACACACAATAAAATACAAGTAAATACATATTTATAATCAACACAACACACATCCACAGTATAACCTAACTTTTCAATTAGATTTTTCGAAAATCTCAAAGGAAATGGCTGTGAGTCCATACTATAGGTTACTGCTCCATTTTAATTTGATGTCAGAAGTGTTATCCATCCAAAACACTCAAATAAAAAGAAAATGGAAGTACTCAATGCCCAGTCTCGTTTTTTTCCAGTTCCAAGAAAGTATTGAGACTTTGCCCAGAGGGTACAGTAAAAGTGCTCAGGCCACTACACATATTGTCTTCTGAATTGGACCACAGAGACGTATTGAGTTAGGTTTAGAGAGATATAAAATGCTCAGGCCACTACTCGTATTATTTTCTGAATAGGACCATTGAGATATATTGAGTTGGGCCTAGAGAGAAAGAAAATCACTCAGTGCCCGACCCCTTCTTTTCTACCAAGCGACAAAATTAATCGCTGCACTATAGGTAGCTACCGGGCGGTGTTTCTACTGTGCCACAGGTAGAGGGTTTCGGCTAGAAGTGAACACTTAATAATAATAAGACATACAAGAGTTAGAGTCAGTCATAGTTTTTAATTTAAAATAAAGGTCTTTTGGAAACTGATTTTTAATGGTGTAACAACCAAATATGTGGAAAAACCATGATTTTCAGATTTCCAAAATTCCATTTTTAAACTCTAAAAGCATCTCTTTTCAATTCTAAACTACTCTAAAGCTTAAAAACAAAGGAAAAGAAGAGTTTTGTATCTTCCTTACAGAAATTTGAGCAGAGTTCCAGCTCTTTCGAAAATTTCACCAAAACTTACTTTTTCAGAGAAACAACGTAGGAACAAGAGTGAGACAAGGAAGATGAAGAAGAATAAGGGTAGGAGATGGAACAATAGTTTGCAATGGATTCATGAAAGAAAATTCCTTACCTTGGGTTTGCTTTAATAGGCAAATGAAGGTGCTTATGTAGTTGTTTGCAAGCTGCTTTCTAAGCTACTTGTAAACTACTTGTAAGTTACTTGTAAGCTGCTTTGTAAGCTACTTGTAAATTGTTTTGTAGTATCTTATGCAGGTGCTTGTGGGAGAGGAGCTTGTAAATTCCTTGTAAGCTCCTAGCCAACCGATGCAAAATATGACATATTTTCATGTGTATTATATTCTATACTTCTTAATCTTATCTTTATTATTTAGAAAATAAAGGTGTTCAAGTAAAATAATTCACCCGGTTCAAATGATTGAGTTTTAAAAATCAGTGAAGCTATAAAAATCTGGGGATGATATATTTCAAAAACCAGTCGATTTTAACAAAAATTATGTATTTCTTATTTTAATCAACTTTTGAAGTATCTGTTAGAGGAAATCTGATTTCATAGTGACATTTGAAAAATTTATCTCACCAATGTGTACTAAAGCCGAACATGATTCGAATTTTACAAATACTTTAAAATTAAAATTTTACAAACAGGGACCACGCTGGGTCGAATTTAGCTACGCTTCCAATGATTTAGAAAGTCGATCGAACATGTTCTTTAGATTCAAAACTGAACATTATTTAAGGTGTATGATCAAAACACATCAAATATGTGGCTTCTCAAATATAATAAACGAATATTATTTTAGAAAAATTACCATTTTGCCCTTTCAAGTTAAATGAGTTGGATTCATAAGTTAGTGAGCTCTGATTGGGCCGATCCTGCACTTTTCAAAAATTTATATTCATAATCTTCATATTTAAAGGATCACAAAACATGATTATTAACACAAAATTGCACAATTAGGCCTAATTTTGGGTTAGGGTATTACATCCAGTTGCCTAAGAACTTAACCGGCTGTGTGATGGTTGAGTCTGAGGCTGTCAAATGCTATGATCAAACTTCTGATAAGATGAAAGATCAAGTCCATGTTGAGTTACGATTTTCGCAATTATTAGAGACTCGGTTAGAAAAAAAAAATCAGTTCACGCTTTAGGACCTGGAGGGATGGGGCATGACAGAGACATGCTTCGAAAAAAACTAAGGATTCCTAATCTATTGTCATAAAAAATCCCATCGATAAAAATTGTGTAGCCTATCTAATTTATATTCATGAAAGAATGTTGAAAATTTGTTCATTGATATATTAGATTGAGCTTTTCTATTGGCTATTAATGGACTAAATTTGGGCCAAACCAGAAGGGAAGGTTGGCGTTTATTAACTAGATGGGTTAGGTTGCATCAACTCAATAACACATAAAAAATGATTGCTCACTCCAAAGTTTTTTAAAGGGAAGAAATGGGTTAAGTAAAACTACTATTTTTTTTTTAAGATGAAGGTGTTTAGGCACCTTACCTGGTTAATTCTTGGAGCATGTATAAACATCTCAATTTGCATGTCGAATATAGAACTTGCAAACATTGGCGGATTTTAACCATCAAGCCAACTCCTAAGGATTAAATCAAACGGCTACTTAATGTTCCAGTTATGATAATTGAGTGGATTGGAATCTATCCAATGGGGCTAAATTGGAGAATTTTTTTAATGGACTTGTGGTTTGAAATGTCCACCTTAAACCACATGCAGTTCATTGATAAATGGGGCTAATGACGTCACGAACATAAATTTTAATTGTTGCTCTATATAACTTTTTTCTTTCAAATATCAACGAGGAGTACTTTTGTCGATGGTGGTTTGATGTAAAGGACTAAGCAGTTGACCCTCTCTTTTAATCAAAATATCTCTCAATATCCCTGTTTATACTTAGCAGTTTGTTTTAATTTGTTAATGTCATTTATTTGGACTTGATTACATCAGTCGGTTACAAGTCCAGAGATGGCAAGAGTCCTTATCAGTCTAGTTTACGTTTTCTTTTATCTTTCTATATACACGGTTGTAATAAGAGAAAAGAGATCTCTCTCTCGAATATACATAATGGAAATCTAATATTGTTGTTAGTTTTTTGTAGACATTCTTCTCTCTTTGCCTCAGTTGCAGACATTATTCTCATTTTGCCATTGTTGCAGACCTGTCAACTGCTTGCTAAGATCCAACCATTGTTTTACTGGAACTTGGGTATTATCCTAGGTTTGTTCCATCTCCACCAACCATGTTTGATCTGAGTTGACAAGGTTTGACCAGGCTCCTTTAAACCCGCATTGCTGCCACTTACATCACTTTTAGTACTATTTTTAAATCTCATTTTCATTTAGAAATGTTTACATATTAAAATTTACTCCAGCATTATGCCAAATTCACGTATACTATATTTTGGAATTGGCAAATCCAACACATCGGATTTGTTTTGGATGTACAATGTACCAAAACTATGCGGCAGAACCAATCAAAATATTCTCTATCTAATCATTGGATACACAAATACTAGGTGGCATGATTGTCAAGGTACATCTAGAATGAGCGGATTATCACTACCAAATGATTGTTTGATCGGTATAATCTCTTATGGAAAAACCAATATGGCATTGTTCACTATGCCCACCAAGGCCACACAACCACCAAAAAATATATGTCCACGTCAACTAGGAAACCAGATAGCAAGAACAATAATTAGTTCAATCAACATCTTAAAAGTTGGATGTGGACATATTTGTTGGTGGTTGTGTGGCCTTGGTGGACATAGTGAACAATGCCCATATTGGTAGTTCTTCAAGGATCTTATAAGTTGGATGTGAACAAACCTGTACATAAGATCCTTGAAGAACTACCGATATTGACGCTAACTACAACACAACAATCGGGCGAGCAACATGAGAGACAAAGAGACACTCAATAGCATCAAGGAAGGGAGAAGAGAGAACACCAACCTGGAGCTGGCTACGACTGATGGTGCAATCCAAGATCACTTAGAAGTTTGACAACCAATCCATACCTAGAATATATCAAAGTTCATCATGTTCAAGGCTAATAGGTTGAATTCCAAATCCATTTCCCCAATGGTCAAAACACACTTTCTGCATATCTAGTCTACTATTGATGTGTGTCTCAATGGAGACCTGACAAGAATAGGGTGGACCACTCTATCCACTCCCAAACCCAGAACATGGACAAACTGTGGTGCAATGAAGGAATGGGATGCACTAGAATCAAATAAAATATGCACACAAGAACCGAAGAAGTACCTCGCATAACTGGTGTCTACTGTTTCCTCAGTCTGACGGGTTACATAAAAAACCCCGCCCTGCGGTGTCTGCTCGGACTGCCCCAGACCTCGGCCCCGACCCAGCCTCTGTTGAGAACTGCTAGGAGCTATAGATCGCCATGAATTCTACTATGTATACGTCTGAGATAGTCTAGGTGTTTGTTGGGGTCCCACTAAACTCCTAAATACTTAGGCCTAGAAGCAATCCTTGGTGAAGTGTCCCTTCTAACCACAAGTATAACAAGATTTCAGTTGAAGCGGTAATGTTCACAATCTCTTTGAGTGTCCAACCTGTCCAGAATTATAGCATTTGTATGGTTTCTTTACTCCATTAATGGTCTGGCATGGATGCTGTTTGTAGGGAGTGGAAGAGGTCCCTTTTGAAGGATATGGGTTTGTCCTCTACTTTTTCTTCTTATCATGTTTGTAAGGTTTCTGGCTACCTGCCCCAAAGGTGGAACTCAATACCTCAGTTGTTGAGACAAGAAAAATGACATTTTTACCCTTGTTATTTGGATTAGTTAGTCTTTGATTTTGTATATATTAGATGTATTTAATAATTTTTTTAGTTTTGTAGAGAAAAATTGGAGAAAACAGGAAATCAACTTAAAACCTGGAATAATTGCAAGTATTGAGCTTAATTTGGAAGAACTGGAACTTTGATGATTATTTCACCACTTTAGGAATTTAATTGTAAATTGGTAAGTCTAGATTCAATTATGAGAGTCCGGATTAGCACCCATACATGATTTCCCCTTCATCCTATCTCATCCAATCTTGTTACACACTCCAAATCCTTAAATTCTCTCCATTCCATACAATCCTCTCCTAAAACTTAGCACCCCATGGGCAAATCATCTCCTTGCATCACACGAAAATTCCAATTCAAATCACTATATTCACTCCATTCATGCGCATACCACCTAATCAAGATCCCTAAATCTCCTCTCCAAGTCTTGTCACACTATTTTAGCACATATAAACCCTAGGAAAAACACACCCATTCGGCCATCATCTACCATCCATTTAAACTATCTTTTAATCTCAACCACTCACACAAACCCTAAACCTAAAACCCTCCATTCGATCAACACCATATCTGTTGAGCACTGAAATATTACATTTACTCTGGATTATTGGACTACTTAGCCTTGATTTTGTATGTATCACATGCGTTTAATGTCATTTTCTAGTTTTGTAGATAAAAATGGCAAATCAGTGGATAATTGTAACTTTGGTGCTTAATTTGGAAGACCTAGAATTTTTATGATTAATTTCACTCCACTTTTAGGGTTTTCATGTAAATTGGTTAGTTTAGATCCAATTATGAGAGTATAGATTAAATCAATATTCTAGATTTTAAGTGGTGGAGTTAATTATTTAATTCTGGAAGAGAAAACATGCAATTCAAAGGCAAATGCTGAAATTCAAAATCAATGGGCCAGAGATCCACTTCAATTGGGCCAAGTTACGCTTTACAGGCCCACATTGGGCCAGTGCACTTGCAGTCCATGTGAATATCACAATTAGGCCAAGCCAATGTGCACACCAAAGTCCAACAAAGCCGCAAGTTCTCAAACTCAAGTCCAAGGTCCACTAGAGGCCCATGTGCTCATTTATAGATCTAAAACCCAAGTCCATAAACCATCCAGACGCCCAAGCCTTGTCCATTTCCTTGTCAATCCACACTATCCAATCTCCATTTTAAATCCTAACTATTCATCTCATACATTAAAATTAGGTCAAACCTAGAGCCATCTATCAAATCCAACCCATACATTCATGACATTAGATCCAGGCCATCCAACCTATCTATCATCTAGAATAATCTTAGGATCATGATCATCCATTCATCATCTCATCATCCATCCATTTAGATCACCCATCATCTATTAAAGCCATTAGATTTAGGACATTTAATCATAGCTATCCATCCATAGCTTCCATTAAACCTTAGATCTAGTGCACAACCCTAGAATATAGGACACCATGGGCATATCCTATGCATCACACGAAAATACCAATTCCACAAGCCTCCATGCACATGTAATCCCTAAGTTTCCTATCCAATCCATCCACCTCATGTAAACATCACTAAGATCCTAGCTTTTCTCCCAATCCAACCCAATCATAATCCACACAATTTTCTCACTAAAAACCCTCCATGTACTTAGACAAAAATCCATCTAAATACACTCCTAAAATCCCTAAACACCTCATCATCCAAATCATCCACACCTCACACGATTTTCCCATATCTTGTCCACCTAAATTCGAAAATCCTATTAGTCAACTCTCCACATCAACTTACCATCTCATCCACTCATTCACTCCAACTTTAGATCTCAACCATTCATGCATTATATTGCATTAAAAACCCTAACACATGCAAAATTCGACCAAGCCCTACCTTTTCTCCTAAATCCCAATTTTCTCTCATCCATTGCTTAACCACCAAGCCAACCTAAGACCTAAGCAGTCATGCCTTGACCCAAAACATATGCACGTGATGCGGATAAATCTTTCTTTTACGCACATCACACGTGGGAAACACACGTGTGCTCACATAACTCAAACGCAAATCCAATAAATGATCTTAAATACCATTAACATCTCATAGGGGATATAAATTCTTTGTCATAAAAGTTATCAACTTTCTAAAATTTATTACAACAAATCCTCAATAAATAAAATGGTAAAGTCAACATCACCAACTCAAATTAAAATAATTGAAATAAACAACTCAATATGTAGGGCGTATAAAGCAGCATGATAAACTAAGCTCTTCTTCAGAGTCTCTCGGACCCAGCCGGTGCAACATTACCTGAAATTGCAAGGACATGAGTATAAAAAATACTCAGTGAGGAAGTATGCATGCTACACACTCACGCACCCACATAATAATAATGTATGAAATGGAATATAAATAAGGTTATGCTATCATGTCATGGTATCAATCTCATCAATATGATCATAATGTCCACCAAAGGAGACCAATCTCATCAACGTGAATACAACGTCCATCAAGGACACCAATCTCATCAACGTGAACACAATGTCCACCCAAGGACACCTCTGTGGAATGGGCTGTCAATCGTCATGATCCCTTGAGGGACATTAGCCACGACTTACAAATGGGAGATCTCCATACAACATAACTAATCTATCTCACCTTGCTTCCCTTCACGACTCTGGTGATTAAGTCAGCTCTAAGGTGATTAATATACGAATTACCAAGTTAGTACCGCCCAAGTAGGGCTGACAAGTATCTAACCCTATGCAATCCGTCTTACTAAGTCATTACCGGCCTCATAGCCTCAAGAGTATCTAACCCTGAGCAATACGTCTTACTAAGTTAGTACCGCTCGCATAGGCTCACGAGTATCTGATCCTGTGTGATCTGTCTTACTAAGCTAATATTGCCTGCATAGGCTCACGAGTATCTAACCCTGACCAATGCGTCTTATTAAGTTAGTACGCCCGCATAGGCTCAAGAGTATATGACCCTATGGATCCGTCTTACTAAGTTAGTACCGCCCGCATAGGCTCACGAGTATCTAACCTTACACAATGTGTCTAACTAAGTTAGTACATCCCGCATAGACTCATGAGTATCTGACCCTACACAATCCGTCTTACAAAGTCAGTACCGCTAGTATAGGCTCAAGAGTATCTAACCCTGCGCAATGCGTCTTACAAAGTTAGTACTGCCTGCATAAGCTCACGAGTATCTGACCCTACGCAAACTGTACACCAAGTGTACAAAATATTCGTGAGAGTGACCTACAGCGCAAAGCATATGAGGGGCTATACTCCTCAACGACAACCACAAACAAGACCAAGTCTTATATCCGACGCCACCGTTCCAATGGGGTTCCTTAAACAAAACCATTATCCTGTCACACCAACCTCCTCTATAGTGGGGGCCCAAACAAGAGAAAGGTACATCATCAAGTCCTATAAACTCTTTGGGTCTCATCCCAACACTAGTACTTCTCAATATTATGATGCCTATTAACACAATGTCCATACTCACGTCCTAGATAACCTCCTAGGCACATATCAATGAGTAATACAAAAAGGATCATATTCACAATTACATAAGCAACATATATGTCATAATCACATAATGAGCATAATTTCACAATGATAGTAGCATAGCACATTTAATTACATTTCATACATTCAACATAATTATCGCATTAAGTTATTTTAGGGATATGGATTACACACCAACCCTGAGATACATACGTCGGGTTTATTTACACATATTCTTGGTCCTTCTAATTTATTCAACCCGTCTTATGGTGGTTTAACATCTTAAGTCCAATAACTCCTTTTTCATAGCATAAGTCCAATTAAATTCATCAATAAATCATCTCAACCCTTGACAAGGTCTCCAATAAATATCACAATTTTCAATCATCACAACAAGATAATATGCATGCTACAAATCACATAATAGGGAATTAATAACATCTCATGCATAGCATAGGGCACTTCCATCCTATTTATCATGCATTAAACACATCAACAACACAGTATATTCCCTAAATCAATGAGATAACATACATGCATTCATACAATATGTGTGTAGTAATCCTCACCTAGATATTTACGCTAATTCGGGTTGGTCTTGGGGTCGAACAACGTCAGGTTCAGGGTTAGATGGCTCTAATCACAATCATAAATACAAATTATCACTAATTTATTCATAGATTAGGTCCAAAACACATTAAACACCAAAAACCCAATTTAGACCCATGATTCACCCCTAATTTAGATTAATCCCTTCAATTTTAAAGAAATCCCAAATCTCCTCCCATGAATCATCTCCAAAAATTAGGATATACCCTTTTCCCCAATTTACTTCCCTTCCCATGTGTTCAAAACTCAATTTAAATTCAGATCTACACCCAAACTAGGTCCCATAAAAAAATCCCCAATTACTTTCATGGATTCCTCTCCAAATAAGTCCTAAAAGCCATCATATACTCCATTCTCAACACATCCCATTAAGATCTCATCAAATAAGAAGAAAATGTAAGAGAATGATCATAGATCTTACCTTTGCAGGAGAAAGAACTGTGCAAAATGGCATTCTAAGTATAGGAAACCCGAATCCAAAGCCTTTAGTGGGTGAAAATAATAGAGGGAAGGTAGATGAGGCAATAAATTGAATTCAATGCAAACATCTTATTTTGTTAGTTTTACATGTTAGATGCAAATTTGATTGATGTTATTTAAACAATTGATTTGATTTTCTTGGAAATATATATTTTTAAAAGGGATGCTGATTTGATTTTAATGTATATATTTTGTGATTTTTCGTTGGGTTCGACCTCGTACTCTAACTGCTATATTAAAAATAGTTCGAGCACTTGCGAGTTATAAATGTAAAATTTGGACAACAACAAGTTTTTTGAGCTGTTACTAGGGAAAATCATAAAATTAAATTGTGTTCCCTGAAAAATAAATATTTTTAGGAAAAATTGTTATTTTTGAAAAGTTCTATTTTTTTCAACTATTTAAAATTGAAAACTTTTTATTTTTGGAAAGCTCTAATTTTAGAAAGTTATCTTAAATAAGAAATTCTTGAAAATCTCAATATTTTGGAATCAGTTTATTTTTGGAAACTTGTCTATTTAAAAAAAAAATATATTTTTGGTAATTAATCTATTTTTGGAAACTATCCGAATTTAGAAAAATTTCCAAACTTAGGTATTTTCTTGATTTAGAAATTCTATCTAACTTGTAAATGTTTTAAAATAAGGTGTCTAATAAAATCTTGGAAATCATGGAATAAAAATTTAACTTGGTGAACTTGCTTTTAATTCTAATAATCTTATCTCATTTAAAACTTTTGTTGAGGTTGTAAATAATGCATCCCAGCCATTGGTTGTAGTTTAGGATAAATCATTTAGTTTAGTTCACGCATTATCTGATTTAGATTTACACCAAGGCTTGTATGTATTGTTTTGTAGGTTTTTAAATGTGCGCTTAAAAAGGTGAGTGCCTAATCGCCTTCTTTAATTTTTATTTTTATCATGCATTCATATAGAAATTTTTTTAGGGTGTTATTTAGTTCACTTGCATATTCAAATTGCTCATGCATATCAAGGTGTTAGATTCATACATTAGTTAGATTTATTTGATAATTGTTTTGCATATTTGCTTGATGCTTGCATTGGTAAAGTAGGATTGCAATCACAATATCAAGAAAAAAAAATAGTAAAATGGTTTATACATCTCCTAATAAAATCAATTAAGGAACCATTAGACTAGATCTTAAGGTTTTATGCTCGTTAGGAACATTTTTAATCCAAATCAAATTTTGTACCAGCGAATAGTTTATTTTCAAGAATGGTATCTAAGGCTAGTTCTGTAACCAAGGCATGAGGTCGAGTATGTCTAAGGATAAGCGGGGACGAGAAGCCGTCTGTGCTCCCCCACTTACCTGGAAACTTACCTGGCCATCTTGTGGTTAAACTCTCTTTGGAGACTTAGATAATTTGAAGAGAAAAGTATGAGCAAGTCTAGAGGCAATGTCTAGGGTCCTATTAGCAGCCAATAAAAATTCAATTTTTCTTAAAGAAATTTGAATATAGATTTAAGTATTTTTTTTGTGTGATTCTTGTTTAAGCATGAATGATCGTGTCTATGTATGCTTAATTGGTCTCGTGACTCCACCAATCGCTTGGTTAGAGTTACACCTCTTGTCAGTACATCGATTGTTGCGTCCGGAGCTCAGTCTAGCTCAATCATAGATATAGAAAGTCCACATACTTCACCATTCTCATATATCGGTCAAGCTAGACAGTCCTAGAGAGGGGTGAATAGGACTTTTGTGGAATTTTAACAATATTTAAATGTGAGTCAATTAATTAATTAATCTTAATAGATTAATCCAAATAAATCTCAAGTTTGTGCAATAAAGATAGAGAATAAACACAAACACAATAATGAGAGATGAATCACAAATGCACAGAATAATGTGAAGGAGGTGAGAAAAAATGGATGAGTGTGACACAAGTATTTTTTCGTGGTTCGACAACTTTGCCTAGATCCACTCCTCAAGTACACCACTTGAGGATTTCACTAAATTTCTCCTCCACATGTGGAGAAAAAACCTATTACAACCTTAATCTCTTTCAAGGGTAGAGATTGAACTGATAACTTACAATCACCAAGAAAACACCTTTCTTGGACTTCACTAGGGTTACACCAACCCTTACAAATATCTCAATGATTAATGAAAGTTGTAGAACTCGAAAGTCTTACCAAGAACACTAGCCTCTACTTACTTAAAGTAGCCTTGGCTTGTCCTTCGATGTCTTTCTCCACTTAGCTCCTTGGTGATGAGAGAATGCTCTAATGAATGCCACACCAAAGATTGGAAGATGATCTAGGGATGATTAAATGCTTGCCTATGTAAACAATCAATCCCAAATAGTTTCCTCAAGAATACATTCAATGTTGAGCCTTAAATGCTCAATGATTTGCCTATGAGTGCTTTGAATGTATTTGAAATATGGTTTAGAGCAATGAGGGTCTAACTATGGAGATTTGGTGCTCTAAGAATAGTTGGGATGCTTAGGAAAGAGTAGGCAAAAAATTAGCTCAAAAGGATCAACCTTTGCCTCTCAAATGGCTTTGGTTTATATAGCCAACAAGCTCCCAATGTATCTCTGCTTCGGAACCTGGTTGAGTAGCCTCGGAACTTCCAAAGTCCCAACGATCAGAAATACAACGGTCATATTTCAACGGATAGTTTGACCTTACAACGGCTAGTTGGACCACCTTTGGAACTAGCCAAGTTCCAGGTTCGGAACTTCCGAAATCAAGTTCTGAAGGTCAGAGGCAGTGCCTCAAATATGTACATTGGAAGTCTCGGAACCTGCAATATGCATCCCTCGGAACTTCTAAGTCAGGTTCCTAGGCAGGTTCTGAACCTAGGAACAACATTAGGAATTTATGAGGCTGGTTCCGAGCAAGGTTCCGAACCTTGGAACAACATTCGGAACTTCTGAGTCTGGTTCCGAGATAGGTTCAGAGGAACCTGATAAGCCACAGATTTCACTAAGTGTTGATGAATTTAGAGTTTGGAAATCCGAACAAGATGGAGAGCCCTTTATATGTTCATTTGTAATCATTAGATTTAATTATAACAAACATTTGTTAGATTGCAAATACACAAGAATATATAGAGATATTTGATTACATAGCTAGATCTCTCCATAGGGCAGAGGTACTTAGAAATCCTATATTAATTTAAACCCGCTTTTAACCGAAGGACTTCTAAGGCTTCTAGGTCAGTCCTAGGGTCCGTATACCTGTTTTGGCTGGCATTCAAGGAGTTCTTTAGGTTTTGGTGTGATACTTTCCAAATAACGTGTCTTCTGGAGCTTCAGATTTGATTTGACTGTGTATGTCTTCCAGAGATGAGGTCTTGGACACGTAGACAGTCACGACTCAGTCAAAGAAATTGACAACTCAGGATTCAGTTGGAAACAATCACAGAGTTGACAACTCAGTCTGACTCAAGAGAGGTAGATTTAAATTTTAGGCCAACATCATTGTTGAGCACTGAAAATTACCATTTTACCCTTTAATTTTGGATTAGTTAGCCTTTGATTTATGAATGTTAGATGCGTTTAATGGAGTTTTCAAGCTTTGCAGTGTATTTGTGAGAATACAAAAAAAATGAATTAAAATAGAGAAAAGTGGGCCATAGTCCTATTTTTGGAAAGTTTATAATTTTTACCACCTAATTTGATTTGGAATTATTGTAAATTATTATAATTCAGATCAGGATATGAGTGTTTGAATTATAATAATAATTTTTTAACTGTGTTACATTGTAAAGGTGGTAGAAATTTATAAACACAAAAATGGACCCACTGTTCGAGTCTGAATCCTATATGCCAAATTTCACTACTATTCTGAGTTAGATAAACGTCCAAGTATGGGATCCAAGTCCAAAAGAGCAAGTCGGACCAATGAATTTCGTTTGAAGAAGAGATAAGGTAGAAGAAATTGGTTTTGCCGATCGAGATGACCGGAAGAGATAAGAGAGAGGAAGGCCGAACAACCCATCTTACTATCCAGTTTTTGAAACTCAGCAATAGTAGAAAAAGATAGAGAAGATAAGGACAAAGGAAGATCAGAGATAACATGGGGTTAGCCGATCTCAACAGAGAGAAAAAAGGGATAAAATTGGTTGAATTTGAATGGATCCCTTATCTTGGCTAAATTTGAAGGGTCCCTTATCTCATCTCTTTTGACTTTTATAAATTAATGGTTGTGGGTTCATTGAAGGTTGAACTGGGTAAAACATTGAAGGGACTGAAGTTGGACAGTTAAGGAAAGAGAAAAATATTTAGTTTCTTATAAGTTATTTATTCTTATTTTTATGTAATGATGTCCAAATAATTGTATTTCACTATATTTCAATTTTTAAATGTAATTCATGACAGTTTATTTAGATTTATGGTGTTCCCAATTATTAAATATTTAATAATGATGGTTTTTTATTTTATTTTAATTCTTTTTATGAACATTATGAAACAAATTATTTTTAGAATTTTTTCAAAGAAAGTAGAACCGCTGTTAGGATCAATGGGATTTGACCGTTTTTCCAATCTAAGGTTCTTATCAAGAATAATTTGTTTTAGATTTGGGAAATGCAAGTTTAAACCCCACTTAAGCCTTAGGCTTGAATTGAAAAATTCTGATTTAATGGATGACGTAATTATTCTATTTAGAATTTTAATAAGTAATAAACTTGAATTATATTTTATAATTCTAGAATATTTTATAGTTTAGGCTATGATTTTATTTTTAAATAGGATAACATGCCGCCTTCGCTACTTATCTCGATTCCATTGTAAAATATGTAAATAATTTATTATTATTATTTTATTTTATTCTTTCATAAAAATCCTCAAAATGATTTAACTAGGTTAGAAATATTTTATTTGTTTATTAAATTTACATTTTAAATTAGATTTAGGTCATTTAAATTTACTCCACCACTTTAATAAAAATTTATATTAACTACTAAAGCTAAATAAATAATTAATTATTGTGCTAAATTAATATTATAATTCTATGTTTTAGAAAATTATTTTCTTAGATCACATTACTTTGATGGTACCATTTTTATTTCATACATATATTTTGTTGATTTCCCTTGGGTACGACCTCGCATTCATTCAATATATTATTAATTGGTTCGTGCGCTTGTGAGTTAATTTAAAATCATAAACAAATTTTTGCATTTTCACAAGGGGTAGTCTCAGTGTTTACTTACTCTTTCCTTGATTTTTTTTTTTGGACTCAACTAGTGTATCCCATTTTGATACCCTCAAACTTAAATTTGACATTGTCCTCAATGTTCTTTAATCCACAGTGATTAGTTGTAAATCAGAATTTTTTTTGGAACAGTGCTTATTAAGGTTGAAGTGTATTTAAAAGGGTTCACTCATAATGGACCTAAAACAAAAATCCTAAACTAGACTGACTCTAGACTGACGGACATAACAATTGACCTAAGATGGTGATTATGGTGATTTAGGTGACTTGGGTGGCTCTATGTAGGGAAGAAATGATATAATGGAATGTATATCATTTAGTAATTGAGGGCTTGCAAAATATCTTGCTCTTAACTACGCTCCCGGTTCTCCATATTTGGTAAAATCCAATGGATTGTTCATGTCATATGGAGGAAAGTTCTGGATAAGATTCTCCTCAAAGCTATGATTTATCTCATCATTCCCCTCAAGAATTAGGTTTTTGCCCCCATTGGTCAGACTCTCCTTACCATAGTTACAACGATTGGGTTCTAATGTAGGTTCTAACGTTGAAATTGCCATGACCCCACAGACCCTACTGTCGTTAATAATAGATTGATGACTGACGGGATGTTCACAATTTGGGGACTCAATTCTAACCAATTGCTTGGTCGAATCATGTCTCCAAACACTCATTTTCACCAATAAGGACAAAACAAGACCAAAACAAATTCAAACAAAATAAATGACCTAAAACTAAAAATAAAAACCTAAACTAACATAGGTCTCGAGACTGGCTCCTAATCTTTTCTCCAAAAATTCTAAATCTCTAATTAAGAGTTTAACCACAATCATGGCCAGGTAAGTTCCCAGATAAGTGGAGGAGCATAAGGCATCTGCTTAAGATTCCACTTATCCTTAGGCTGTTTACACCTTGGTGACAGAACTAATCCTATACACCATAATTGAAGAAAAATTAATATTGGTGATAAAAATTAATTGAATTGAAGATTGTCTTAATGTGCATGAAAGACCCAAAAAACTAATGGTTACTACTTTAATTTTACTTTAAAGTGCATGAACCATTTTTATTTACTAATCTTTTTTTTTTTTTTAATTGTGAATGCAAAACTAAATCTAGCAATGCATGAACATAAGCAAATATGCAAACAATTAAGCAAACAATCTACACTAATGCATGAGACTAGCAACATAAATGCATGATCAAAATAAATATACAATATATTTTTATTTTTATTTTAAATGCAAAATAAATACATGCATCCTAATAAAATCTATATGAATGCATGAAAAAGATAAAATCAAAAGAAAGTAGTTAGACACTTATTTTAGCCTATGCGCGTATTTTCCACTAATCTTAACTCGTGATTTTTAAAAATTCTTGAAAAGCACAACACATGAACAGAAATGAAGATTCTAATTCAAGAATGCATGAATTAATCTAAGTGTAATTGTCCTAAAGTTATAACTAATGGAAAAAATATAATATTTATAACCTAAAAAAAAAATTTAAATCAAGTCAAGGCTATGAAAATTGGACTCCACCCCATTAAATCAAAACTTTGTTTTAATTTTTTATTCTTATTTTTTTTCTAATTTAGAAATTTTCCTAAGTTAGATGAAATTCTAAATTAAGACATATCTCCAGTATTAGATTTATTTTCAAAAATGACATAATCTAATGGCACACAATTTATTTCGAGATTTCCTCGGCAACGGCGGCAAAAACTTGTTGTGATTTTAAATTAACTTGCAAACGCACGAACCAGTTAATAGTGTAGTGTATGAGTGCGAGGTCGTACCTAAAGGAAATCAACAAAATATATGTATGAAATAAAAATGGCACTATTAAAATAATGTGATTTAATAAAATAATTTTCTAAAACATGGAGTTATAATTTTAAGTTAGCACAATAATTAATTAATTATCTAACTTTAGTAGTTAACATAACTTTTATCATTAATTTATAAAGTTTGATTAAAATGGTGGAGTAAATATAAATGACCTCAATCTAATTTAAAATGTAAATTTAAGAAACAAATAAAATATTTCTAACGTAGTTAAGTTATTTTGAGGACTTTTATGAAAGAATAAAATAAAACAATAATAATAAATTATTTACATATTTTATAATGGAATCGAGACAAGTATCGAAAGCGGCATGTTATCCTATTTAAAAATAAAATCATGGCCTAGATTATGAAATATTCTAGAATTATAAATATAATTCAAGTTTATTACTTATTAAAATTCTAATTAAAATAATTACGTCGTCCATTAAATCAGAATTTTTCAATTCAAGTCTTAGGCTTGAGCGGAGTTTAAACTTTCATTTCCCAAATCTAAAACAAATTGTTCTTGATAAAAACCTTAGACTGGAAAAACGGTAAAGTCCCAGTGATCCTAACAGGGGTTCTACTTTCCTTGAAAAAATTCTAAAAATAATTTGTTTCATAATGTTCATAAAAAGAATTAAAATAAAATAAAAAATATCACTATTAAATATTAATAATTGGGAACACCATAAATCTCAATAAACTGCCATGAATTTCATTTAAAAATTGGAATATAATGAAATACAATCCTTTGGACATTACATAAAAATAAAATAAAATAACTTACAAGAAATTAATTATTTGTCTTTGTCCTTAACCGTCCAACTTCGGTCCCTTCAATACCTTGCCTGGTTCAACTTTCAATGGTCTCAAACAGATGAATTTATAGAAGAGAAGGGATGAGATAAGAGACCCTTCAAATTTAGTTGGGATAAAAGACTCATTTAAATTCAAATTCAAATTTAGCCGTGTAAGCCTTGTCTTTTATCCATATCTTTTCTTTCTTCTGTTGTAATCGGCTAACACTTCCTTATCCTTATCTCATTCTTTTTAGTTATCTCTCTCGGCAATCTCTGTTCTTCCTTCGGTTCAAATATTTTCCTTATCTTATCTTCCTTCTCTGCTTGAAAGGAAAGGGTTGTCCTTTCTTATCCTCATCTCTATCTTCTTTCTTATCTTCTGATAATCGGCTGTTTTTCTCATCTCTATCTGAATCGGCTAACAACCCCTTCTTATCTTCTCTTCCTCTAATATTCCTTATCTCTCCTTATCTTTCTTTCTTTTCTCTGTTGTCTCTTCTATCTCTGCTGAGTTTCAAAAACTGTGGAAACTCGGCCCTCCTCTCTGATCTCTTCCGATAATCTCTCTCGGCAACCCACCTTCTTCCTTATCTTTCTCCTTATCTTTCTTCCGAGCTTCTACACGGCAACTCTTCCTTATCCTTCTGTACTCAAACATCCCACCTTCTTCCTTATCTTTCCTTCTTTTCAACCTCCGGCCAGCCTCACGCTCAGCAGTAGCACCACCTCAAGCCGTGTTGGGTCTTGGGTTGCTTTTCTCCTCAGCTGGTAGATCTTCTTTCTTCCTTATCTCCTTTATCTTCTTGAATCTCTGTAGAGTCCTAAGGCCGAAACCCTCTCTGTTTTTGTTTTTTTTTTCTCTGTTCTGCCTCTGCTTTGGCCATCTCCTCCAACGACATTTTGGCTGTAGCTAGTCTTGCTTCTACTGCTTTTAAACAGAGAATGTCGTCGGCTGCTACTGCTGTTTGTTCGACGTCTGATCCTGCCAGAAAGCCAGGCCGTGCTGCCCCATGGAAGAAACCTCTTTGGGCGCTGGCTGCCCTTTTTCTCTGCTACTGTTTTCTCTTTTTCTCTGCAATACCACTGATTCCGAGCTCATCTCCAAAACCTTCAGCTATGTATCTAGTTTTGACGCCTCCCTCTGTCTCCTTGTAGAACTCTGTTGAATCATATGGGTTTGACTCTGCTGCCTCAGCCAAGAGAAATGGAGGAGAAGAGGTCAATCATGGCTGAGCCTATGCTTTCCTTCAACTCCTGCTGCTGCTCTCAGTGAGCATGCGCCTTTCCTTCCCTTCTCAGAATCGCTGCCAACTGCATCAGTTTTCTCTGAAGACCTGATGTTGTATTTATCTCCATAATCCTTGAACCCATTGGCATGTTCACTCATAAATGCACGAATGGATTTTATAATCTGTAGTGAAGAGCTTGTCTTTGTTACGTAAATGGGTATGTCAAATTCACCATACCCATCTCTTTCATCAATCATTTCTTTGTCACTGATCATGATATCTTCTTCTTCATGAGATCTCACTTCACTTAAAGGTTGTCCTTATACTGAAAGAAGAACATCAATTGTTGCCTCCAAACTATGATGAACTCGTAACTCAATCTTGGATATAATGTCCACATCACTTGTAAATGTTGAAGGTCTTCTCCACTCAAGCACAGTCTTCTGGACACCCCTTTTGCTAGCCTTCTTTGCTTTGGACTTCAAAATGGAACAATGGGCGCATTGAAATTTTTGTAAAATTAACCACCTTTGTACAAAAATAAAAAAGGTATTATTTTAATTCAAATTCTCATAATGGATTTGAATTAAAATAAATTACAATGAATTCCAAAATTATGTGGTAAAATTACAAACTTTACAAATTTGACATTGTGGCGCCTTTTCTCCAATTTTATTCACATTTCTTGTATTTTCCAAAATATTCTGCAAAATTCAAAAGCATATTAAACATATCTAATATTTACAAATTAAAAACTAATTAATCTAATATTTAAAGGGTAAATGGTAGTTTTATGGTGTTCATTAAATACCCTCAAACTTAGAGTTTGCTAGTTTTCGAGCAAAACTAAAACTAAAAGCCTAAAAACGGAGAATTAAAATCCTAAATTACACCACTTTCTCTGGCATTCTCGATTGTATTTAGCATATGCAACAAGGCTTTAAACTCTTAGCTCACCACTAGTGGACGAGTTATAGTCTCATGAGGGTTTTCAATGATGATACCCACAAACATCAATTTTGTATAGTCTTAGTTTCAGATTCGGCAAAAACAAGTTCCTAAAGATCTAGACATCATATGATTCCAAAATTTATTTTATAAGACATATATTCGGGGTGTAGTGTGTGCTTAGCCAATATTAAAATTAGTTTTCTTTTCCAAATAGATACAAGTTTTGTACCCAACATCGAAAAATGTGTTTTGACTTCAAACCTCAATATAGGTTATTTTTTCTCAAAGGTATATGTGAGCGGAGTTTGTGTATTCAAAATCAAAATTTCTCACATATGTATTAGAAAAAATGGTACATGACAAAGAAAATAATTGTTCAATCTCATGAATAGAAGTCACTTTCCTGAGAACGTTGAGTTATACATTATCGTTTTTCTTCCTTTATTCTCCATATGAAATACCATATTTCAACTTACGATCAATAGGACTTTTAATAGGATGAAACATGGCTTGGGATCGGGTCAAATCAAAGAAGGATAATAAGACTCTAAGAATAAATATTTTCATAAAAAAGTTAGAGGTCTTTAAGATATATGGCGGGATATTTCTTCCTCTATTTTTTTCTTTTCAGCACTTTTCAAAATATTCATTTTTTTTCCATATCCTTCTTTTGATATCAGGATGTTCCCTTTCTTTTTGTGCTATTTTGTTCTTTTACTTTCTTGTGCCCTTGTTTTTTTAGTACCATCCTAATATTTGTCATCTCTAACCTGTTTATGAATAGGTCAAGATATATTTTTAATGAGGCTCAGACTCCAAAATCGGAGTTGGGTTTGGTAAACAGTGGTTGATCAAGAAAACATACTAACTTAAAGGTTCAACTGGGAACTATCAGGATAAATTTTGACCAACATCATCAGTCTTCGTTTTCATCACTAACATCATCACCTAAGACTACTTCTCGCCAGTCACAACCAATACCTCATCAGGTATAGTGGTACCTGCAACCTAATGTCACCTTTGAACTTAAGCCAGCCTTCTACATCTTTTCCCAGTATAAAAAACAAATGCCCTCAAGAAAGAAATGATAAACTTTAATCAGAAGGAGGGTGAACAATTCTGTGAAGCATGGGAAGGATTCAAATATATATTAGAAAAATACCCCCACCATGGTTTTGAAACGTGGAGACTTGTCCAATTTTTCTATGATGGTTTAACCACATCAACCCGTCAAATGGTCGAGTCCATGAAAAATGGGGACCTTTTTGAAGCTAACAGTGAATAATCGATGGACATTCCTATAAACATTGGCAGAGAATTCTCAACGATGAGATTTCTCTGAAAAAGAGAATTTACCACAAACCTCAAGGAAAGGGGGTTTGTACGAAGTTAGTAGTGACTTTGACGTTAAGTTCGCAATCGCCAACTTAACGAAAAAAGTTAAGTCATTAGCGATGAATCCCTCACTAGAAGCGAATCCTGAATTTTGTGCTATGTGTTCTAGCCCAGGACACACTGCCAAAAATTGTTCTTTCTTAGGATCCAATGCTGAGTGTTTAACCGAACATGCCAATACACTCAATAATTTTGGAAGACAGCAAAGAACCCCGTTTTCTGCAATATACAATCCTAATTGGCAGAATCATCCCAATTTCTCTTAATCTCCAATGAATCAAAGTCCTCCTCAATATCAAATTAAGCCATTCCAACCATCTCCAAATCAATCATATCATCCATCACCTCAAAATCATTCATATGATCCACCCCAGCCAAATCAATCTTATCAGTCCAATTCTTCACAACAAGGTAAACCTTCAATTGAGGATACATTGCAGCAGTTCATACAATCTACCCAACAGGCTATGCACGAGCTTAAAGCACAGTTTAGACAATTAGCCACTGCTATTGGTGATCAGGAAAAAGACAAATTTCTCAATCAACCTATTCCAAATCCCAAAGGACAGTACGAGGTTTCATCATCTAAACCAAATGATGTCAAATCAATTACTACCTTAAGATCAAGAAAATAGGTAGACAACAAAGTGGAAATGCCTAAAGAGAAAATCAATGATCAATTAAAGCATCCGGATAACTCACTGGATTTCTCAACTAAGAAAACATATTCACCTAGGGTTCCATACCCTCATAGGTTGTCAGTAAAACAAAAGATACCTTATGGTGACATACTAAATGATTTCAAATATGTCAGTATGAATATCCCTCTATTGGATGCTATTAATTAGGTAGCTTTGTATGCCAAATTCCTCAAAGACCTATGTACGGTAAAGCGAAGAACTAATGTCCATACAAAAGTATTTCTAGCAGAAAATGGTAGTGCACTCATCCAACAACTATTTCCAATTAAATATAAGGATCCTTGGTGCCCAACCATTGCATACACCATTGGTACATATGAAATTGACATGGCCTTATTAAATCTTGGAGCTAGTGTCAACCTACTGTCATGTTCTTTTTATGAGCAGTTAGGTCTGGGAGAATTGAAACCCACTTCTATCACCCTACAATTAGCTGACCGTTCTGTGAAAATTCCAAGAGGTGTGATAGAAGACATTCTAGTTAAGGTTGACGATTTCTACTTTCCTATAGATTTTGTGGTATTGGATACACAACCAACACAGAATGACAGTGGGCACATCCAAGTAATTGTTGGATGACCATTCTTGGCCACTGCAAAAGCTATGATCAATTGCCAAAATGGTATGCTTAGATTATCATTCGGAGACTTGACAACTGAACTCAATGTTTTTGGTCAATGTCAAAAACCTTTCTGCACGGATGATCTGTGAGGTTAATATGATTTAGAGCTTTGTTGATGAGTTTTTCCTTCACTCCATTTGTGATGATCAGTTCGAAAAATCACTGCCTATTTTAGAAAAGGATTTCAATAAAAAAGAAGTGAATGATATCACCATGTCTGGACCTTTTTCCATCTATCAATCCATTTCAGTCCAATCTGTCGAGAAGCCAACAAAATTAGAGCTTAAAACACTCCCTGAGACTCTCAATTATTTTACCTTGGACCTTCAAACACATTGCTAATTATCATAGCTTCAGACTTAACTTCCGAGCAGGAGTCTAGACTCCTTCCTGTTTTTCGAAATCATCGTGAAGCTATAGGATGATCCATCGTGGATCTCAAAGGAATTATCGATTCCGTGTTCATGCACAGAATTCATTTGGAAGAAAATTCCAAGACATCTAGAGAACCACAAAGATGGTTAATCCTACGATGCATGAAGTAGTGACAGTTGAAATTCTGAAACTTTTGGCATCATTTACCCGATCTTTGAGAGTCACGGTGATAAAAAATGAGGATAATTAGTTAATTCCAACACACATTCAAATGGGTTGGAGAGTTTGTATTGATTACCGTAAGCTGAACACTGGCACTCGTAAGGATCACTTCCCTTTTTCCATTCATCGATTAGATGCTTGAGCGTTTATCCGGTCATCCATTTTATTGTTTCCTTGATGGTTATTCCGGCTATAACTAAATCTATGTTGCTCTTGAGGATCAAGAGAAAACAACATTCACCTGTCCATTCGTTACGTTTGCCTATCATCGTATGCTTTTTGGACTATGTAGCGCACCCGCCACCTTTCAGCAGTGCATGATCAATATTTTATTCGACATGGTAGAACGTTTTCTGGAAGTCTTTATCGATGACTTCTCAGTTTTTGGATCAACTTTTGACCAGTGCATGCACCATCTTACCCTTGTTTTAGTCAAGTGCAAAGAAAAGAACTTGGTACTCAGTTGGGAAAAATGTCACTTTATGGTGAAATCAGGCATAGTACTAGGGCACATCATCTCAAAAAAAAAAGGGAATTGGGACGATCCATATCTATTTAAACATTGTGCGGACCAAATTATTCCTCGTCGTGTCCTTGAAGATGAACAACAAAGTGTCATAAGTTTCTGTCACAATCAAACCTGTGGAGGCCATTTCAGTGCTAAAAAGTCAACTGCAAAAATCTTGTGGTGTGGATTTTACTAGCCCTCAATCTTTGGTGATACCCATACATTTTGTGTTTCATATGATAGATGTCAAAAATTAGGAAGTATAATCCGTCGGAATATGATGCCTTTAAACCCCTTCTTAATCGTTGAACTCTTTGATGTTTGGGGCATTGATTCATGGGACCTTTCTCTATTTTTTTCAACAATCTATATATCTTCGCAGGTGTACACTACGTATCAAAGTGGGTAGAAGTGGTGGCATGCAAAACCAATGACCACAAAGTTGACACCCGTTTTTTGAAAGAAAATACTTTCTCTCGATTTGGTATTCCACGAACAATCATCAGTGATGGAGGTAAACATTATTTTAATCGCTCATTTGAGAAATTGATGAAATCATATGGGGTGATTCACAAAGTAACTACTCCCTATCACCCACAAACTAGAGGACAAGTGGAAATATCAAATAGAGAAATTAAGCATATTTTTTAGAAGACAATCAATCCATCTAGGAAGAACTGGTCTTCCAGACTCACCCATGCCCCTATGGGCTTATCAAACAATGTTCAAGACACCCATAGGAATGTCACCTATCGTTCAGTGTACGGTAAGGCTTGTCATCTTCTAGTTGAATTAGAACACAAAACTTATTGGGCTATCAAGCGTTTAATTTTACTCTTGACTCGGCTCAACAATTCAGAAAATTCCAATTGACTGAGTTAGAAGAAATACGAAATGAAGTAATGATACAACTAGGAAGTACAAAGACCGGACAATTTTTTTTCATGAGAAACACATTCTCCGGAAGGTGTTCATTATTCGTCAGAAGGTCTTATTGTACAATTCACGATTACATCTTTTTCCTAAAAAATTGAAATCAAAGTGGTCCGGTCCATTCATTGTCATAGACATATTCCCACATGGAGACGTTCAAATCAAGCATCCTAAGAATGGTCATTCTTTCAAATTCAATGGTAATCGATTAAAACCATTCTTAGAGTTTCACAATCCAGAAGGAGAGGCAAAAGTGTTGTTCATTGAGCCAATTTATCAAGACTGATCGTGTTACCCATTTACCCATCCACCCATATCCAGTCACCCATTTACCCACACCCACTCATTCATATCCACCTATTTATCCATTTAACCCCATCCACCCAGACCCACCTACCCATCTATCTAATTTGTCTATGTCTGAGTTGGTCTACGTAGTCAGTGTCTAGTTTTGAGATTATTGAGTCTAGTTTAAGATTTTTCATTGAGTCAATCTAGCCTATGAGTCAGTCATACATCATCCCAAGGTATGTCTCATACCCCGGTTGTTCATTTTCTAAACTATTTATTCTTTTACACCTAGTCAGTGTAGATTAGGGAACATTGAGGACAATGTTCAATTCGAGTTTGGGGGTACTAAGGTCATCATATGTCATTAATATTCATAAAAAAAAAAATCAAATTTTCAGCATCCATCATCCATCTTTGTCTTTGTGACCAGCAGAAGTTAAAGACCTAGATAAAAGTCATGTATGTAGACGGTTTAGTTTTTATTTTTGCAATGTGTCTGTCTAGAACATAGGTACCCCCAGACTTGTGTAGGAAAATCATTTCTTCAGTTATGAGGGTGAGAAAGTTGGAAATCCAAGAGGAGCAACCCAGACCTCTTTGTGTTCGAAGCATCCTAGCTGCAAAGAGGAAACTAAGAGGCTAGATGTCTGTCACAAATGTGGACGTTGGAACTACAATGGAATAAGATCAGATTATGGAGTCTGTTAGTGTCCCGGCTTGCCGAGTCCCTATGTTTGTCAATTCCATGATTTGGGAAATAGCATTGCTATGAAGCTTGAAGACTCAAAGAGATCAAGAGTGAAGATCATGCTCCACCAGATTCAAGTTCATCTTATATGGCAATCACAACATGTATTTGGTCATAGATGACTTTAGGTGGAACCCACACATTAGAAAGACTATCTCTAGGCTTAGTTGCGCAAATTGTAAAATCATTAAAAGCCTAGAGAGGAAGCTAGACAGTGAATTGGAAATGAACTTGGAAGATATGAATTAAGTTCACTATCAGCACGACCAGTCAATCTCACCGACTCCTAGGTGGAGACAGGATCGACCCATCATGGTAAAAGGATGGTCGGCCAGATTGACAAAGATTTTGGATGTGCCTCTTATCGAGAGTCTCGTATGCACCGACCCCTTGGTGAAAGGTTGAAACGACCCCTCGTGGTCAACGACTTGTCGATGATAACTTATAAGTTCTGGAACTTAGAACTTAGATGGACTTTCAAGGAAACAAACATCACGGTATTTCAAGACCGATCGAGAGTACCATGACCGACCCCTCGATAAGGGATGACAGGTCGGTCTAGGTAAGACTAGTTTCTGGACTTGAAACTCTGTCAGCATGGTGTTGCCCCAGACCTAGCATCTCGTATGGACCGACCTCTCGGTGCCATGATTGTCGACCCATCAGTGACATCGACCTGTCGATCGGGAAGTAATAATGCCATTGGGAGTGCATTTAATGTACAACGGTCGAGTGGTTGAATGGTAATAAATATGAACACTGACCCATCGGTGCTACCAATCTGTCGGTATGGGACAATTTGAAAAACTGTGAAAACTCCTCTATAAATATGAGTGTTGTGTGATCGTTTTATTATCTTCCTTGAACTGAGAAGAGTTACACACTCAAAGGAACGATCACTCTCTTGTGCCTACACATGAGATTCATAAACAACCAATCTATTGATTAAGTTTGAAAGAGGAAAAGAGAGGAGGGAAGAAAGATATAAACTAGGAAAGCTTTGGTAAAACTAGTTTCCTTTTCACCCTGAGATTGTGATTTCTATACAACGGCTACAAGGAGGAGTTTCGGCACACATTGGGTGGATCTTCAAGAAGCACACATCAATGAAAAGAGCTTCAAAGGAAAGTGCTTTTTGGTTTTAAATTTTATTTAAAACCTCTGTCCTGAAAGTGGATTAAGGAGGATTGGCACCGGAACCACTATAAAAAACTTTAGAGCGTTGTCTTTGGCACAGTGGTGGGTGAAATTCTCAACCGATTGAGTGAGGTGGAATTTCTACTCTAATTGTGAGTGTAAGTCTCCACTTTGTGAATTTGGGGATAACTCAAGGTTGAGCGAGTCCTAATAGTGGATGTAGGTTGGGTAACCAAACCACTATATATCTTGAGTTCATGTGCTTGTGGTGTTAGAGCCATTTTCTTATGTTGATTGTTTAAATCACATTTGCTAACACAGACTCACTTGATTATTGTATCCACTTGAGCTTAAACTAATAAATCAAGAAATTTTTTAAAAGGACCAACAATTGTTAAATTGACCTATTCACCTCCCCCCCCCCCCCCCCCCCCCCCCCCCCCAGGGTCAATCATTTTCTAGCTTCCAAGAGAACTCTTAATTGGTATCAAAACCTTGTGCTCCTCATAAAAGATTTAACCATCGGAGTTGATCTGTGCTAGAACACCTTTATGGGTACTCCAAAATTTGCTCACTATTGTCTATTGTCTGTTTATTCATATGTGAAAACAAAAATAGAAAATAAACTCACATCCCATGATGAAGAAGAATGGACCTGTATCCAAAATAAATTTATTAAAAAATATTGTACATCTTTGGAAGTTTCCACCTCTCATAACAAATTGGAGAATCAGGTGAGAGGTGAAAATTTGAAGTGTTTTGTAGCTTCCGTGGGTGATGTTCAAGAGGGATCCTCAAGTGAAGATGAGGATAGTAAAGAGGATCTTTATAAGGATGTTGACCTCCAAGACTCTTACAGTGCTCTGTATCTAGAAAGTGAGAAGTTTGTTGAGAATGTAGACATGTATAAATCTGAAAAAACTAAACCTTGTAAATCAACTGAAAGTCTTGAGGAAAGACTATAAATCTCTCACTCTAGAGTTGAAATCTTCAAATGAAGAAGTTTCAAAAATCAAAGAAATTGAAGTATACCTTCAAGAAACATTAAAAAGACAAAGGGATGACATCAAGATGCTAAGTAATGCCAAAGAAAATCTTGAAGGACACATTGTTGAATTGACTCTAGAGTTACAAGACTTAAGAAACCATAAAGAGAAGTTTCAAGATAAGTTTACCCAAGGCGAAGAAAAATTAGAAAAACTCTTAAAAATGGGTAAAAGGTTTGGCGACAAGTCGGGTCTTGGTTCCTCATTGGAAACCAATGGACATGTTGGCCAAAGGGTGTTTGTTAAGGGAAATGTGCCTAAACCCCCAAAGGGAAGTGTTTTTATTGCCAAAAGGTTGGATATTACAAAACGGATGCAACCTTAGAAAGAGGCACATGAAGGATAAAACCCAAAACCAAGTCCCAAATCTCAATGTTAAAAGACACCCACAAAATCCTAAGGTAGATCCTAAAAGATATCCAACAAGGCCTACTAGTAGGATACTCCCAATGAAGATAAACCCAAGGTAGGACTCCTTGTTAAGACAACTTGACCCACTTTTATTTATGGGCCTTGTGATGAATCCAGAAAGAATGTTTTTCTTACTGAGATTGAGCCTCTTAGAGGAAGATGGTCTACCTACTGGTGCATTTGTGGGGATTTTAATCTCATTAGATTTCCACATGAGAAGTATGGAGTAACGAGATTCACTCCCTCCATGCGGCGTTTTTCGAACTGTATCTCCGCTCTTGAGTTGGTGGATCTTCCTGTATCTGGTAGCAACTTTAATTCGTCCAACAGTCATGAGAGACCGACTTTCTTTCGCATTGATAGATTTCTGGTATCGAACTGAGTGGTTTGAATTATTCCCTAAGTCTCACACTATTGTTTTCCCATGGCCCGTCTTTGACCATTGGCCCTTGGCTTTGGATACTTTTGAGGAGTCTTGGGGTCCTACGCCATTTAGGATCGAACTGTGAGGGATTAAAGAAAAGGGCTTCAGGGACGTAACTCGGCAGAAAGTATCATTCCTGATAGTAAATCTTTTATATTTCACTTTATACTGAAGTGGTTGAAATTCAAGTTAAAGAGGTGGCGAGCTACTAAGTTTGGGTCCTTATCTGAATCTCTTGCTACTATCCTCATTGGGATAAGTCAGATTGACATGAGTGAGCAAGCTCTTTCCATTTCTAAGGAGGAGGCTGCTACACGTGTCAATCTCCGCGAACAATATTGGTCCAAGAGCATTCAAGAAGAAATGAAGTGGAGGCAAAGCTCTAGAGATAAGTGGATTAAGGAGGGGGATAAAAATACTAAGTTCTTCCATGCTATGGCTTCTACTCATAGAAGAGCTAACAATATCAGGTCCTTATCCGTTGGCAATTCTACTCTGATCTCTAAATAGGAAATCACCTCTACTGTTCTTAATCATTTCACGGATCTTTATTCTGCCAACCACCTTGGCAGACTACCGATTGCGGGTCTCCCGTTCAGGTATATTTCTATTGCTGATGTTTCTTCCATTGAGCGAGCTTTTTCTGAGGAGGAGATTAGATCAGCTGTTTGGGATTTGAGCGAGGACCATGCTCTTGGGCCGGATGGATTTCTTATTTCTTGATTCAAATTGTTCTAGGACATTGTCAAATGTGATGTCATTGCCTTCATCGAGGAATTCTAACATCGATCCTTTATTCCAAAAGATATTGGTACTACTTTCCTATTTTTGGTGCCTAAAAAGGATGGGGCTTCCTCTCTCTCTGACTTCAGGCCTATTAGCCTTTTGGGTAGCCCATACAAGATCCTTGCCAAGGTTTTAGCTAATCCACTACATCTTCTTTTTCCGAAACTTATCTCTCCATTCCAATCTACTGGTGTTGAGGGGTTGCAAGTTATGGATGCTGTGACCTCTATTCATGAGTGTATTGACTCCCATCACAAGGGTCGCAGGAAAGGTATTATCTGCAAGTTGGATTTGGAGAAAGCTTATGATATGGTTAATTGGGATTTCCTGGTTTTTGTTCTTTCTAGCATAGGTCTAAGTCGGAAGTGGCGCTGATGGATGTTTGCATGTATATCTTCTGCACATTTTTTTGTCCTCATCAACAAGTCTTCGAAATGTTTTTTCAAGAGCTCCAGAGGTATTCGGCAAGGTGACCCTCTTTCACCTGCTATGTTCATCATTGTCGTGGAGTCCTTAAGCCTCCTTACCTCCAAGGCGGCTGATTTCAACCTTATTCACGACTTCAGAATTGGGAAATCTTATCTGCAAATCCATCATTTACAATATGTGGATGATACCATTATTTTTTATGAGGCTCTTGAGTATGTTATGAATCTTCAGTCCATTCTTAAGTGGTTTGACCTGGCTTCTTCTCTTCAGATCAATTACCTAAAGAGAGAAATCTACAGCACCAACTTGGACATTAGTGAGCTTATTTCTCTGTCTGAGCTTATGGGGTCTCTTCCTTCTGGTCTTCCTTATACTTATTTGGAGTTGCCCTTGTGCATTGGTTCTCCTGGTTACTCCTTGTGGGAGCCCATCATCCACAAGTTTATCAAATGCCTTGCCTCGTGGAAAGGAAAGTACTTATCGTTCTGTGGGTGGATCACCCTCCTTAAGTCTGTCCTCAATGCCCTGCCTGTCTACTTTCTGTCAACCTTCATTTACCCCAAAAAGTCATCCAGTCAATGGAAAAGATCATGAGGAACTTCCTTTAGGGTGATCATGAGGATTTGAGGAAATATCACCTTGTTCGTTGGGATCAAATTTGTCTCCCCACGTGTGCTGGTGGTTTGGGGGTGTGTCCAATCAAGGCCATTAACAATGCTCTTCTTACTAAATGGCTTTGGAGGTTTGGTACTGACACTAATGCTCCTTGGAAGGTGATTCTTAACTGTACGTACAACTTTAGGATATTAACCCTGCACTGCACAGAGCCTCCGGTATGTGGCGTGCCATTGCTGCTTGTGTCGACAAATTTAAAGAAGGTATCAAGTTTAAGGTTGGGTGTGGTGATAGAATAAAGTTCTGGACTGTTCCTTGGGTTGATAGCCCTCCTCTGGCGTCTCAGTTTCCTTTTCTTTACCGCCTATCTCTTAGGCCGTTCGGAACAATTTTTTATTTCTACTTTTGTACTGGTGACAAAGTTGTTTGGGACGTCCCTCCTCGTCGTAACATTTATGCCTCTAATGCTGATTCATTCTAGAAACTCCTTCATACCATCTCATCATACAGAATTTGCACCACTGAGGAGGACAATCTTCTATGGTGGCCAAACAAGTCTAGACTTTTTTCAGTCAAGTCTTTCTACACCTGGAATCATCAGAGTTCTGAGACCGCCTTAGTTAACCCAAAGATTTGGGCTTCCAAAGCTCCTCCGAGGGTTATTTGTTTCTCTTGGATGGTTGGTTAGAGAAAATCTTTAACCAAGATAACTTGAGGAAAAGACGGAGAACTTTGGTCAGTGCTTGCCCTTTTTGTCTTCATGCCTCTGAAGAGTCAGATCATCTTCTTTTTCATTGCCCCTTCTCTTCTACCGTTTGAAACTCTGTATTAACCCAATTTGGTGTGGCTTGGGTCATGCTTCCCTCGGTGGCTAAGTTGTCTTTTTCTTATGACAGTAATTCCGTTTCGCCGAAGTGTTCCTCTTTGTGGCAACTCTTTATTTGCTACTGTTTGGAGCCTGTGGTGGGAACATAATAATAGAGTGTTCAAAGGCTTAGCTGAATCTAGTGTTGTGGTAGCTCGTCGTAGCCTCACCATGTATCCATTGTAGGCCGCCTCTCTTCTGGAGTTCCGGAATATCTCTATGACTAACATCCTTCGTGCTTGGAGAGAATGTATTGATTTATCTTGATCTCCTTTTTGTCTTCTATAGTTGTTTTTAGTTTTCTTTTTTTGGTGGGAGTTTTCCTTCTATCTTTTGTTTTGTTTTTGTGGTTGTTTTCTTTTATGTATTTGCACCTCTGGTACCTTTATTTATTTATATATGAACCATTTTTTTTTAAAAAAAAAAGGTGTAGCCAATAAAGAAAACTTGGACACTAAAAGATCTAAGATTATTGAATAAGTGTTAAATAGCATATGTTCACTTGGTCGATGATCATTCTGCTTCTATTTTCATCGTCGACTTCTGACTAATAGGCTTTGTTACTCAGGTTTAATGCAAGGGGAAAGCTCTTCACCAAAGAGGAGGTCAGAATAATGGGACTTGGTCCTGGTGGGCTACTCTTCATTGGCCATGGAAAGGGTGAAGTAAGAGTTTGGAAATTGTTGGCATCTCAACCAACTTCTGGATGATGTTATTATAAAACTCTACTTTAAAAAAAAAAAATGGCCTACTGTAACTTTTTTTTTTTTTAATAACATGGGTATCTGTATTTTTAAAGGAATAAATGAAGCATGGGAATTCTATGGAAGCTTTTTTATCAATCCTATGGTTGTATTTTGTGGTTGACAGAGTTATGTTTTGAATTACACGCTCTTTCTCTCTCATGTAAGACTTAATATCCTTTGTTTACCTCCTGTTTTGCTGTAATTTCAGGAATTGGATGGGTATGAAAGGTTATTTTTAGAATGATACTTTTTATCGAAGAATTAGATTCATTGGATTTAAAAAATTATTGAAGAATTAGGTTTATTTAAAAACATTGGGGTCAAGGTGTGTAGAAAAGATCGTGTGAATTCAGATGCCTGGTGGGTCCTACATGTGGACCAGGGCATCATTGCTAAGTTAATAAATTCTAAAATATACTATATTTAAAATTAGCATTTCTAATTAATAATAAAAAATTAACAGCATTCAGTATCAAAACTAGCTCACATTAGACAAACAGGTCAGGTTGGGCTCCATTCCATGCACCATAAGCAAGTAAGGACCTTTCAAACTCAACTTCAAACCCTTCGGTCATTCTCAGAGAGTCTCATGAGAACTAGAAGATGATAGATAAACTCAAAATAAAACTTAAATTTAATTTCTACCTTAACTGTGCTTCTGTGATTGTTGGTTTTCTATGTTAATTTTTCCCATTTTTTGTTTTTATATTTGAAAAAATTGCACTATGAAGGGAACCCACTTTAGATTAATTTGATAATTCAAATAAGTTGATTGATACATAAATATGAGACTAAAAATATATTATATATTTTTATATACATTTGAAATTACTAAATAATTTGAATTTTATGATGCAAAAGAGCACAATAACGGACTATTAATCCTTAAATTAGAAATTTATAATGCAAAAGTGGAGCTTCAAATTTAGTCATCTTTTTCTACCAAAAAATTGGTTCATCTATTTTTATATCTTTAAATCAAATTAATGGAAACTCCAACTGGAGATGCATTTTTATTAGATGCAATTACTGATTTTCATTTGATGCAATGAATGAACTTCAAAATATTCTCTTTATTCAATTCAGAGGTTCAAAATCGGGATATTGATATGTATTCTTTATTTATCGGCGGTAAAACCCTCTTGTCTCTTTATTATTATTATTATTATCATTATTATTATTATTTTGGAAAAATATAGAAAAATTAGATAAAAATTGGAAAAAAATGGAAAACCTAGGCGAGAATTTTTTTTATTTTTTGAAAAAAGTAATGGTCCTTGAAGTAGACCTTGAAAGTTATACGTCCTAAGATTTTTAAAAATATTCTAAAACTTAAAAAAAAAAAATGTTTAAAATTTTATAAAGGAGGAAACTAATATGAGGAAAAACTTAATATGAACTTCATGTTTTCAAATATTTCCTAGTGATATGTATCTTCTATTACAAATAATTTTTTTTTATTATCTTAGAGTCCTAACTCACAAATATTAAATGAAAATAACTTAAAATGAGATTGATAAAAATAACTCTAAATTTGAATTAAATTGTTTTCAAACCGTTTTAAATTCAAAAATATTTCTGGAAATAACTCAAAAATTGGTCAATTTTTTTTTTTAAAATAAAGCATTGGCCAATAAATTACAAATTATATCCAATTTCTATCAAAGGAAAAATAAGATTGATGAAAGCAAACTTAAAAAATACTAATTGATACTTCGTCCAAGTAATTTTTTTTGAATTTAAGTATGGAAAACCACGAAATACCCATGTGATAAAAGTTTAGTTTGAAATGTATTTTTTCCTTCAATATACATCATTTATGTGTATACACATGACAAAACTGGTGACATTAACTTCTCATTTAGGGACTCAAGCACACAACCACTGTTAAGTTACTTTACACTCTCTACTAACATTTCATGTGATACTTTGCACATGAATTAATTATTAATAAATATTTCATTCTAAACAATTCTTATCAAGTTTATAATGTATTGGCCTATGTATTTTTGAAGATCACAAAAGTTTTGAGATTAAAAATAATTTGAAGTGTTAAAAAAATGGAGACTTAAAAGTATTGTTTGATTGATATCTAAGGTGCAAATATCGGCCGATATATATCGGTTTTTTCAAACCCATCAATATCGGCCGATACGATAAGTATCGGCCGTACAGTTGGAATATCGGCCGATATGGACGATAAACGGTCCCCAATATCGGCCGATATTGTTAAATATCGGTTTATTTCATTTTTTTCATTTTTTTTTTAAAAAAAACAATATCGGCCGATACGGGCGATATATCGGTCCGTATATCGGACGCAATATCGCCCGATATACTATTTATCGGTCTGGAAAGCCCCTTTTTTTTAAAAAAAAAAAATTTATCGGTAGTGGGACCCACTGGATATCGGCGATATTTGGACCGTTTATCGGTCCAAAATATCGGCCGTTAATCCCCCAATATCGATCCGTAACGGTTCAGGTAATATTAATTAAAAATTAATATCGGCGATATGTTCAACGATTATCGGGCGATATATCACGGACGATATATCGCGCGATATATCGTCCAAAATATCGCCCAAGAATCCTGCATCATATCCCATCCAACAGGCTGTGGGATTCTTTCTGTTTTCCACGCCTGAATTTCTTAATATTTTTTCTGAAACTCGTGATCTGAACCGACCGAATTCTTCCACTATATGAGTACCCCATACATCTCCTCATTCAGCCACAAATTCATTCCGAAACTCACTCATCCAGGAGTGGTATTTTCTAACTCCTATCCCCATCTTACAAACGGTCATCCGGCTAGATTGGAAATCCTTGTGTATTATTGGCTTATCTTAGAAGATCATTCCATTCAAAGTACTGGAAATATATTGATCTTCATTTTCATGTAAGTTTTTATTCCATTTTTATTTTTTAGCCTTCTGATCTAAATATTTTATGGTTTTAATGTATAGTTTAATATTTAATGTATTTTTTGTAATATGTTGTTGTTTTGGAAATATAGATTATTAATTATTGATAGTGATTTATTTATGCTTAAAGCCTTAAACATTTAGCATAGAATTTATTATGAATGTATGATATTTTTTTTCATGCAGATTAGTTTTTTTTTTCATTTTATTTTATTTTCTAAAGTGAAAATGTACTACAAAACATTATAAGAATTAAGAAATAGTAATTATTGGGAAAAGTTGCTGATTTTTTTTATAAAACACTCCTCTGATTTTAGAAATAATTTTCTGTGAAAAAATATAAATTTCATGCAACGTAATTATTAATTTAAAATGTTTAAACAAAAACCTCGATTTCATGTGATAAATTGCTAAAAAATATGTAAATGTACCGAAAATGTATGAATATTTTTTAAACCATCCCTCTCAAGGAGTAGTATTTTTTTACTATAAAAACATTCAGTTTCAAAGTAGACGAGTTTTTTTTTTTTAATTTTATCATTTAATCCCCCATTTTCATGTGATAAATTATGAAAAAATATGTAAATGTACCCAAAACGTATGAATATTTTTTAACCCAACCCTCTCAGTGAGTAGTGTTTGTGAACTGTAAAAAAAGTAGTATTTGACAGTAGATGAGGTTTTTTTTTTAATTTTATCATTTAATCCCCCATTTTCATGTGATAAATTATGAAAAAATATGTAAATGTACCCAAAATGTATGAATATTTTTTAAACCATCCCTCTCAGTGAGTAGTATTTTTGTACTGTAAAAACATTTAGTTTCAAAGTAGACGAGGCTTTTTTTTTAATTTTATCATTTAATCCCCCATTTTCATGTGATAAATTATGAAAAAATATGTAAATGTACCCAAAACGTATGAATATTTTTTAACCCAACCCTCTCAGTGATTAGTGTTTGTTAAATGTAAAAAAAGTAGTATTTGACACGAGATGATTTTTTTTTTAATTTTATCATTTAATCCCCCATTTTCATGTGATAAATTATGAAAAAATATGTAAATGTACCCAAAACGTATGAATATTTTTTAACCCAACCCTATCAGTGATTAGTGTTTGTGAACTATAAAAAAATTAGTATTTGACAGTAGATGAGGTTTTTTTTTTAATTTTATCATTTAATCCCCCATTTTCATGTGATAAATTACGAAAAAATATGTAAATGTACCCAAAAAAATCAGATTCTTTTTTTAAATGAAGCCTCAGAATTTTTAGTGTGTTATTACTATAAAAAGTTTCTGGTTCACAGCAGATGAATTTTTTTTTTAATTTTATTATTTAATCCCCTATTTTCATGTGATAAATTGCCCAAAAATGTGTAAATGTATCAAAAAAATCAGATTCTTTTTTTAAATGAGCCTCTGACTTTTTAGTGTATTATAAAAAGTTTCTGGTTCAGAGTAGATGACGTTTTTTTTTTAATTTTATCATTTAATCCCCCATTTTCATGTGATAAATTGTGAAAAAATGTGTAAATGTATCAAAAAAACCAGATTCTTTTTTTAAATGAAGCCTCTGACTTTGTAGTGTGTTATTACTGTAAAAAGTTTCTGGTTCACAGCAGATGATGGTTTTTTTTAAAATTTTATCATTTAATCCCCCATTTTCATGTGATAAATTGTGAAAAAATGTGTAAATGTATCAAAAAAATCAGATTCTTTTTTTAAATGAAGCCTCTGACTTTGTAGTGTGTTATTACTGTAAAAAGTTTCTGGTTCACAGCAGATGATGTTTTTTTTTTAATTTTATCATTTAATCCCCCATTTTCATGTGATAAATTGTGAAAAAATGTGTAAATGTATCAAAAAAATCAGATTCTTTTTTTAAATGAAGCCTCTGAATTTGTAGTGTGTTATTACTGTAAAAATTTTCTGGTTCACAGCAGATGATGTTTTTTTTTTTAATTTTATCATTTAATCCCCTATTTTCATGTGATAAATTGCCCAAAAATGTGTAAATGTATCAAAAAAATCAGATTCTTAAACAGCAATGGCTAAGAACAATGAAGATCTAGCATGGTCGTTCGGTGAACGACATAGTAACAACAAAGTCAAATGCAACTTCTGTGAAAAGATGGTATCTGGAGGAATAACCCGTTTGAAGGCATATATAGCCATAAAGACGGGAGATGTAGTCGCTTGCAAACGCGCACCAGCATAAGCACAAATTATTTGCAGGCAACTACTGGAAGTGAATGCCAAAAAAAAGAAAATAAGGACTGAAGCAGAAGAGCATGCTATCGGTCACATAATGGCCGACTGTTTAGAAAGTGAACGGGAGGGCCAATACGTGGAAAATGTCCCGTTGTCTTCAGAAGAGGATCCAGACGAGATTGAGGAGGACAGAGACCTACGACGTGCAATGCGAATTAATCGCCGCGAACATGAGATGAGAAGGCAGAGTGGTGCAGGTTAATTTCTTTAAATTAATTGTCTAATGTAACAAAAGCAATTTATTTCTCAATTACATTAAAATGCCAAATACTGAATTTTAATACTCTACACAGGCGGTGCGAGTGGATCAGGCTGCGCGTGGATCATCCAGACAAAAATTTGGACTTATGGGCCGATGGAATTCCATTAAAAATGCATTCAGAGGAGGAGTACAAGCAAGGCCTGAACGCTACGGTGTAAATCCGAATACAGTTGGTGCTGGTGATCCAATGTGGGACAGACCAACTTCCTTGAAATAAGGAAAAATAAATCAAGTAGACAAAGAGACGACAAAACAATAAGTTGGGACGGCAGTCACTAAGTTTTTCGCCGACAGCCATCGGCCACCGACTGAAATCTTAAATCCATATTTTAAGTCTGTGTGCTTTGCATCCGCAACTGCTGGACCTAATATCAACTTCCCATCGCCGTATGAGATTTCTACCACGTTCATCCCCCGTGAAATACAGCGGATCCGAGAATGGGTAGATAATTTTAAGTCTTCTTGGGAGGATACGGGAGTAACCCTTATGTCGGATGGCTGGAAGAGCGACGATAACTGTAGTATCATTAACTTCCTCATTTATAATCAATGTGGCACAGTGTATCATAAATCATACGACACATCAGGCCGAGTAAATGATAGTGACTTTCTTTGTAGCTTGATGGTGTCTGTCTGTGAAGAAATTGGACCTGAGAATGTTGTCCAAATTGTAACAGACAATGGAGCGGGCTATAAGTCGGGAGGGAGGAAGGTCGGAAACACATACCCGTGGATCTTATGGACCCCCTGTGCAGCCCACTGCATAGACTTGATCCTCAAAGATTTTGCTAATGTAAGGGAATTTGGGAACCTAATTGACTGGTGTAAGGATGTCACCACATTTATATACAATCATATTAGAATCTTAGAGGTAATGAGGAAGTATACGAAACATCGTGAACTACTGCGACCTGCAGTAACACGTTTCGCCACAGTATTGCTTACGATGCAGAGCTTCTTAAGAAGCAAGACAGAATTGATGAAGATGGCGAGAAGTAGGTCCTTTACGAATGCGTTCGACATGAGGAACGCTGAACATCAAAGATATTACCAGAACATTACACACTTATTTGTATCTAAAGTGTTCTGGGACAGTATCGTATCGGCCATCAACATCTCTGCTCCCATAGTCACAGCACTCCAATTTGTAGAAGGAGATAAGAAGCCGACGCTCCCCTATGTATTTGAATGCATCATAAAGGCTAAAACTGAAGTTGAGAAAGTTAATCCTCCGGTTCACTTCATGGAAATCATCAACGACAGGATTAATCAATTTTTCATCTCCAACCCACAGTTCGTTGCACGTTAGTTTTTTATTCGCTAGTGTGTTTATATCTTATTATTGTGCATATCTTATCTTTAGGCTAATCGCATTGTATTTCACTTGGCACTATATTATTTGAATCCCTTCTCAAAGAAACCTAATGAGTTAGGTTTAGAACTGTCGACCGACTCAATTCGTAACTGCGTAAGACGGACATTGGAGATTATGGGTGTCATGCATCCTGGTGAACGTGCGGCATGTTTTAGAGATGTACTACTTTTGTTCATTATGATATCCATATTTTCGATAATTTAAAAATTATTCATTATCCGATAATACTAATTGTGTTTCATTTTTGTTTTGAAGTTACACAATTATGAGAATCGCTTTGAGTCATTTGCGGATGAAGCTGCCGATGTTAGGTTGAGAGAGACGGCGACGATGAGTGCTACACAATAGTGGACATATTTTGGCAACAGCTCACCTATATTGAGGAAGTATGCCATCAAGCTGATGAGCCAGACGTGCAGTGCAACCAACTGCGAGCGTAACTGGTCGACATTTAAATATGTCCATAGCAAGCCTCGAAACAGATTATCATCTCAAAGACTTAATGATTTAGTGTACGTACACTACAATCAGAGGCTAAGGGCAAGGAATTTGAGGAGGTACCCCGAGTTGACACGGGAAGATGCCGATGATTTTTTCGTCCCGATCGACCTTGAGTCTCTATTTACCTATAATGATCCATTAAGTGAATGGATCGAAGAGGAAGAACAACGTGTACTGCATGATCTAGATATATCATTCTTAGATCAAAGTATAGAGTTGGGAGAATTGCAAGATTCCGAGGATGAGGTGGAAAATGAAGGTCGCCGCCATTCAATAAGTGGGTCCCGCCCTCCAAATGTGGGTCTAGAACGTCAGACAAGTACAAGGATGGCTCCACGTCGTCATTCTGTTAGTGAACGGCCCACTGGGGCAGATGGGGTATCTAACTCTTCACAGAGGAGGAGATCATTAAGAGGAAAAGAACCTGTTGTTCCGATCAGCCAACCCAGCAGACGTGATTATGGGGCGGTGATTTTGATTCATCTACCGATGACGGTAATGGGTCAGATGATGGGTTGGATAGATGATGGGTTGGATTTTACTCATCCAAATATTGTTGTGGATGTTGAGCCTGCCGGTCCACTGGGGTATTATCCCAACATGAATGAAGTCCATTACCAACAGGATGATAGCCAACATACACCTCCTCATGGCGGAACAAACTTGCCCGGTGAAGGATATGTATCTTTCGGATATACGCCCACAGGATATTATGGTCAACCGAGCTATGGGCACTTCGACACGAACTCATTATCCAATAATATGCAGTCCATGTCGATTTCAGATCACCAGTCGTAACCCTCATCTGATAGTTGGCAGTACCACAATCCATCGTCAACATCCGACTACACATCTAATGATGAGCGACTTCCGGAAGAGACGTATGCAAGATTTTATTTCCACGTCCCGGGTTATCCATATGAAGAGCTGGATCCATAGTAATATTACATTTATTTTGAGAAAATTTGGACAAGCTTTGATGTAATTCAAATTTTGAGATATGAAATTCAATTTCATTGACCGCCACCGTAATGAATTCAAATTTTGATAGATAACTAATAGTCTAAAAAAAAATAAACAATACCATATTATTCAGAGGTCTTCACTTACAAAATACTATTTTACCTTTTATTACCACTTCTTGAAAATTTTAAAAACATGATTTGAATTTTAAAATACTATTCAATAAATTAAAAATTATAATAAGTGACACTAATCTCATTAAAAATTATGCTAAGATTGATTAATTATATAATAGGATCTACTTCTTGATGAGACTTGAGAGAATTGATGGGACATTTTCATGTTTTTATAAGTTAACATCATCTATTGTTAATTTTAATATTAAAAATAGATGAAACTTAAATAAATACTTTGAATATGTATATGACCGATATTTAATGAAAAAATTACATTTTTAAGAAGCCCAAAATTTTCCGACATAACAAAAAAAAATCGGACAAAAATTCAAAAAAAAAAAAGGAAGAGAGAGAAAGTTACCGGCCGGTATATCGGCCGATATACCGGATTAACCGGTATTTCAATCAATTTGATATGATTCAAGTAATTTCTCGTCAAACCCTTATTCAACTATATAACTTATCAATGTAATATTTTCGTCGTCTCTACGTATTATAATAGCGAAAATTTACTTTGAGATTAAAAAATAATATAAAGTAATAAAATTTAAAGAACACAAACAACATGACTTAGTTTACATGGTTAAGCTGAACTTTGTACATTTAAGAAGTCTAAAATCGATCTACAAACAATTTTATTCTTAAAATTAGTCTACTATCAGTTGTCATTCCGCAAACCTATTCTAGTTCCTTTAGTTTCACCTAAAACCTCTTGGGCTATATCTTCACGAGTGTCGATATCTTACCCACATCTCCTTAGGATCTGAACCATCATTCCACTCTCTAAACACCTTGTCTTTCATTACTTTTGTTTTTCCTCCTCTCAATTTCCACCACTTAATTTTGAAAGGCTCCTTTGTTACTATTTTTTGTGATCTATTTTTTATAAACAAGTCCAAAACTAGAACTCTACAGTGTGTTGTGAAGCTTTCACCAAGGATTATTGTACAACGCCAAGGGTGTTGGCTTGACGGTCAAGGCACTAGCCTCAGGAAGCCAAGTCTCGGGTCAATTCCTGGCCAGCACCTTTGAGCTACTCCCCATGAGATTATTTCTCATCGATGAACCCGGTGTGTGTGTGAAGGGAGGTGTGCACATTCCCCGAAGGATTAGTCGGCTGAGATACCTTCGGTCATGATTATTGTGCAATTCCTACAACGGTTCACTTCTCTATATCTAAGTAGAAAGAACTCTATTTGAGACTTACACTGTCCACTCCTAAATGTAATAAAGTATTTTTCTTCTGCTTAGAATAGAGTATTAACTATGACTTCCAAATTCCTTGAGGAGAATTGTCCTCAGAGGAAAAGAATTACTCCTCGAGAGTTATTTTCTTCCTCCACAGGTGCTTCCTGTAACTTATTTTTCTTAATAAGACTTCTTCGAATAAGCTTCCACGATATGATCAACACTTGGTCATTATTTTGTACCTTTTTGCCTCATACAAGTACTAATAACTCTATCTCCACCAGTCGCCTATTTTAAAGCTATCATTATAAATCATTACTAGTTTTAGATGGTCAAAAATATTTTGAATTTAATTTTTGTTGTATCAGTTGATCCTGACTATCTCTCTCATTCTAGTGTAATTTGTGTTTGTGGGGCAGCTTGTCACTTCTTAATATAGCATTTAACTTCAATAACCAAAATGGATTCATGAGGATAACTCATACAATGAACAGTGCTCATTTTTATTAGAATTCATTCCCAACCATTAAATTGGAGATTCATATTAGCCAATAAAACTAAATCATCTAGATCATACATTGTTAGTCATTTATAGCCACTAGATCTAGATGAAGACTAATGGAACTAATAAAAATTAGGAAAAAAAGTCAACACCAGATGTGATCCATGCAACTGGTTGCATCTAATCTTTTCTCTGTAAATGTATGTATTAAATCTAGTGAAAATTAAAGGTTTAACATGCGTCTAAACATAGATAGACATGTATATAATTATTTAGATCGATAGAATCACGAAAATGTAAGATTACACATGACCCACATTAAAAGTTGGGACTCCACATAGACGATCTTAAATCAGGAAAACTGTGTTTAAATAAGAAAGGTCTAAATTAGGAGAGTTCTAAAATGGTTAGTTTTCTATTTTGATGGGAAGTAGGAAAGTAAAGTTCTAATTGCCTTAAGGGTCCTCTCTCTATCTATAAAAGAGTCTCTCTCCATTATTATCCATCAACTTAAGATAACTCAGTATTCCCAAAATACTATTCACGAAATTGGGAGAGGGCATTAAGGAAGAAAGATGTAGAAACTCCGAGGTGTGTGTTTTCTCTTGCTTTTAGACTTTAGGAAGCATTGGCATATCAAAGGGAATATCAAAACTCGCTCTTCTTCATCAATGGATCCGGGTATGTCTTGTTATTATGATGTTTATGATTTCCCATTAAGATTGATCTGTGTTTTAAGAATTAATCAATCCAGATCTTGTGGTTATGTCGTTTGGGATTGTCGAACATTAAGTTTAATGATAATTGATTTTATGATTTTTTTTAATCAATACTCTCTAATATTTTGATAAAGTATTACATGTGGCATCAAGAGCTTGGTTCATATGATCGATTATTGCTTGAAATAAGGAAGAATTAAAGAAAAAAAAAATTCGGAACTCAAAGAAGAAGGCGACCTATTCCATAACCGACCGATCGACACAACCGATTGATCGGCCAGAGAGCAGACTGTTTTAACAGTCTGGATTCTGTGCAATCGATCGACCAACGCCGATCGATCGGCTAGAGTCATAACGGCCTGGATACTTTATGGACCTTAAAGTTTATGAATTTTAAAATTTGAATGATTTATGGATTTCAAAATTATTTATTTTCCTCTTATGTTTTTTGGCAAATCTTAACGATTTATAGAGTTTAAAATTTTATGGACCTTAAGATTATGATTTATGAACTACGAAATTATGAGGTTTTTCCTATTATGTTTTTGGAAAACCAATATACACTAATGAACAAAGCTATTATTCTTGACATAATGTCATATTATGATACGATTTTGTTAGTCACCAAAGTGATCCAATCGGAATGCGTTTGAACATCAGGTCATATAACTGTGGTCTAATACTATTCTCAAGTGTTGGATAATAATGACTTTGCAAATCGCAATTTCTAACCACAGAGATATTCGGTTGGCCCAAATGTGGACCATTCCGAGTGGTTAACGGATTGGGATATGATGATTGGCGGGTACCTATGGTTTGTATTTGTCCGGATCCAAAGGTAATGGCGGTATTTGATCGTTTGTACTTTGTTGGTTAGTCCTATCGGTGACTGAGAATCACCATAATGAAATAGTATGCCATAAGATCACCCAAAGTGGATCCGGTAGCATTGTTGATTAATGTTAATTGTTTGTGTGTTTCAATTAAGTTTAACTCATAGTATTATATGAGTGAGCATGAAATTATGTAATATTGCAGCTTCCCTTCCTATGTTAACTGAACTTAATTCTTCCGAATGGAAAGAGCAAGTCGAATTTCACCTTAGTGTGCTCGATCTTGATAAAACATTAATTTCTGATAAGCCTATTATTACTGACACAAGTACAACTTCTGAGAAAAAGTCTTATGAAGCATGGATCAAGTCAAATAGACTCAACCTTATGTTCATACACATGACGGTGACAAATAATATTAAGACTTCACTGCCCAAAACTGAAAGTTCTAAGGAATACCTCCAAAATGTTGAAAATAAATTCAAAACAGCAGACAAGTCCTTAGCAGGGACGCTTATGGCCAGGTTGACCACTATTAATTTTGATGGAAGCTGTGGCATGTATGAGCACGTAACGGAAATGACAAATATTGTTGCTCAGCTGAAGAATATAGGGATGAGTGTTGATGATACTTTACTTGTCCAATTCATTCTTAATTCTTTGTCTCCTCAGTATGAGTCATTTCAGATAAATTACAATACTATAAAATATAAATGGGAAGTAAATGAACTGTCAAGCATGTTAATTCAAGAGGAGAGCAGCTCAAGCAGATTGGAAATTACTCACTCTATCTAACAAATCAAGGACCGAGTAAGAAAAGAGGATGGAAGCCCAAGAAATTTAAGAAAGCCAGAAAGAAAGCATTTGAATCTAGTACGTCTTCTGGGACTCAAAATTAGGAGACAGGTAATGTGAGGTGCCACTTTTACAATAAACAAGGGCACTTCTTGAAAGAATGCCATAAAAGGAGAAAGTGGTTCGGATAGAAATATAACAATTCAATTTCTGTATTTTTCGAATCTAATCTCACTGAAGTTTCCTCTAAAACTTGGTGGTTTGATTCTGGAGCTACAACTCATGTTTCTAATACGATGCATGGATATCTTACGGCCAAATCATCGACTTCACTAAAGTCTTCGTTTACATGGGAAACCGACAAAAGGTGCCATTTGAAGCCATAGAGATTTACCATCTTTTCCTCGACAATGTCCACCACTTAGATTGATTTGATTGTTTTTGTGTTCCTCCTATTGTCAGAAACCTTATTTCAATTTCCATTCTTAATGTTAATGGTTATTATTGTAAATTTGGAAATAATGCCTTCAGTTGATTTAAGGGTTTTTCTTTTATTGAGTCTGGGTTATTAATTGATAGCCTTTATCATTTAAAGTTTAATGATTCCTTTGTTAATTTTGTCATAACCCTACATCATAATATTGGCATTAAACATAGGTGATTAATGGAAATTCCTCTATCTTGTGGCATAAACATTTGGGACATATATCATTGCGAATGAATTGAAAGATAGGTAAAAGATGGGATTCTCCCGAATCTAGACTTTACTGATTTAGTTGTGTGTGTGGAATGCATTTAGGGTAAGTAAACCAAACACACTAAGAAAGGAGTCATAAGATCTAAAAGATTATTTGATTCGATCGATACTGATATTTGTGGCCTATTTGATGTTCCATCTTTTGATGGAGAAACTTATTTTATCACATTTATTGATGATTTTTCACGTTATGGTTATATATATATATTGCATGATAAATCTCAAGCAGTTAATACCATAGATATATTTATCACTGAAGTTGAAAGGCAACTAGATAAAAATATGAAAGTCATAAGATCAGATAGAGGTGGTGAATATTATGGAAGGTATGATGAAACGAGTCAACACCCGTGACCTTTTGCCAAACTATTAGAAAGTATTGGTGTAATTGCACAATACACGATGCCCAGTACGCCTCAGCAAAAAGGTGTTGCTGAAAGGCATAACTGCACATATATGGAAATGGTTAAGATTATGTTATGTAATAGCACCGTACCCATTATATTATAGATGTATGCATTAAGAACCGCAATGTATTTGCTTAATCGGGTTCTTAATAAGTCGGTTCCTAAGATTCCTTTTGAACTGTGGATGAGAAGGAAACTCAGTTTGAGACACCTGCATGAATGGGGTTGTCCTAAACAAGTAAGAATTTATGATACACATGAAAGAAAACTTTATGAACGAACAATCAGTGGTTACTTTATTGGTTACTCTAAGAAGTCAAAAGAGTAAAGATTCTATTGTCCGAACTATAGAATGAGAATTGTGGAGACTGGTAATGCAAGATTTATTGAGAATGGTGAGGTTAGTAGAAATGACGTAATGAGAAACGTCAGTGTGCAAGAAGTAAGGGTACACGTCCCTATACCTGTAACTTCAAAAGTTGTTGTCCCTAATGTCACTGAACAACCTGATGAACAACACCTGAATGGTGAATCACTCAATGATAAAACCATCACCAATAATGAACCTACTGTAGAACAAACGTAAGAAATAATATTATAAAGGTCTGAATGACAAAAGAGACATGCTATTTCAGATGACTACATGATATATTTACAAGAATCGGATTATGATTTAGGGGCTATATAGGATCCGATCACTTATAAAGAAGTCATAGAATGTGATGATTCTAGCAAGTGGTTAGATGTCATGAAATACAAGCTAAAATTCATGGCCCAGAATGAAGTCTGGGAATCTATTAGAATTGACTCAGGGATACAAGAAAGTTTGATGTGAGTGCGTCTTTCAGACCAAACGAGATTTTAAGGGCAATATCGAACGATATAAAGTCAGATTTGTGGCCAAATGGTTTATTCAGAAATCTGGCATTGATTATAAAGAGACATTCTCACCTTTATAAAGGATTCTTTTAGAATCATTATGCCTTTGGTGGCTCATTATGATTTGGAGTTTCACCAAATAGATGTTAAAATCACATTTTTAAATGGTAGTTTAGATTAGGATGTGTATATGGAAAAACCTAATGGATTCTCTGTAAATGGTAATGAACATATGGTATACAAATTAAAAAAATCAATTTATGGCCTTAAGCAAGCCTCCAGACAATGGTACCTTAAGTTCAATGATACCATTACCTCTTTCAATTTTAAGGAAAACACTGTTGATCGGTGTATATACCTAAAGGTCAGTGTGAGTAAGTTTATCTTCCTGATATTGTATGTTGATGATATTTTGCTTGCCACTAATGATTTTGGTATGATGTTCGAAACAAAGAAGTTTCTTTCCAATAATTTTGAAATGAAAGATATGGGAGATGTAACTTACGTGATTGGAATAGAAATATTCCGTGACAGAATATGTGGTATGTTAGGGCTGTCTCAGAAAGGCTGCATAGAAAGAATCTTGGAAAGATCAGATATAAAAAATTGTTCTTATCAAGATGCCCCTATTCAGAAGGGAGATAAATTTAGTTTAAAGCAATGTCTGTATAATGAACTCTAAAAGAAACAAATGGAGGGAATCTCTCATGCCTCAGCTATAGGTAGCTTGATGTATACTCAAACCTGTACCAAACCCAACCCATTAGCTTTGTTGCTAGTATGCTAGGCCAGATACCATAGCAACCTATTAATGGATCACTGAAAAATTATAAAGAAAGTAATGAGGTATTTATAGGGTACTAAAGACTTTATTCTCACTTTTAAGATGTACGATAATCTCGAGGTCATTGGTTACTCAGATTCAGATTTTGGTGGTTGCATTGATAGGAGAAAGTCAACATTTGGCTAATTGTTCCTTATTACTGGCAGAGCAATATCATGAAAAAGCGTCAAAAAGATTATCACTGCAACATCAATCATTGAAGCAGAATTTGTGGCGTGCTATGAGGCCACTGTTCAAGGAATGTCGCTGCGAAAATCTACCTCAGGACTTGGAATTGTCGACAGCATTAACAAGCCGCTTGGAATTTGCTGTGATAATTCTGCAACAATATTCTTCTCTAAAACGACAAGTATTTAAATGGATCGAAACATATAAAATTGAAGTAATTTGTCGTGAAAGAAGAAGTTCAGAAATTGATGGTGTCTATTGAGCAAATAAGTATTTTACTTATAATAGCAGACCCGTTGATAAAGGGATTACCTATAAAGACCATTAAGGAACATGTCAATAGAATGAATCTTGAACGTAATCTATTATGATGTAATTATGAATTTTGGACTGCGTTGTGAATAAATGTGCACTTTTGACATTTGAGTACTCATGTATGCGTTTCTGATTTTGTTCCTGTTTATTATCGTTATGTATATACATTATGTATGTTTATTTTGACACTAACATGAATAGTCATTATGTTATTACACTTATGTGGATCATTATGAAAATCTCTCACTTAAAGGCTATGCTAGGTAGGTAGGTCACTTGTGTTGCAATGATGGAAGGGAACATGTCGGGATAAAATGATGTGCAACCGCCATGGCTCGCACTTGTGGTTTGTTTAGTATTAACATTATGATGTTGACCGCATTATGTTATTAAATACATTTATGTGTACACCTTATAATATACCTATTTTAAATCCCATGAAGAGTAAATGTGGACCAAGTGAGAGAATCTAATACTAAACATGACCCACATTAAAATTTGGAGTTCCACATAGAGGATCTTAAATCAGGGAAACTATGTTTAAATAAGAAATGTTTCAATTAGGAGAGTTTTAAAGGGTTAGTTTCCTATTTTGGTAGGAAGTAAGAAAGGAAAGTTCTAATTGCCTTAAGGGTCCTCCCTTTGCCTATAAAAGGGTCTCTCTCCATTATTATCCATCAACTTAAACGACTGAATGTTCCTAAAATACTATTCACGAAATTGAGGGAAGGCATTAAGGAGGAAAGAGGTAAAAACTATAAGGTGTGTGTTTTCTCTTGCTTTTGGACTGCATGAAACATTGGCATATCAAAGGGAAGATCAAAGCTCACTCTTCTTCATCAATGGATCCGAGTATGTCTTATTATTATCATGTTTATGATTTCCACATTAAAATTAATCTGTATTTTAAGCATTAATCAATACAGATTTTGTGGTTATGTCATTCGAGATTGTCGAACATTAAAATTAATGATAATTGATTCTATGATTGTTTTTTAATCAATAAACTCTGATATTATGATAAAGTATTACAGAAAATACCTATTTATAATATTATAACCTATAGCTTCTAGCTTCAAGTTTGGATCATTGGAAGAAATATTGACCTTTTTATAGTATACAAAACAGTGTAGATTAATTGGATATTATGTAGAGTCACTATATATATCTATTCACATTTGGTTAAACATAAAATGTTTGTATCAGCTCATTTATATAAGCAAAATGGAGGATTATACATAAACTACTTAGCTGGTTCAGAGAAGTCAGCTAAGCATTTTTAGAAGATTTTCAGAATGAAATACATCCATCACTTCTTCTCTACTGAGAGTCGATATGGATGATCCCTTAAATGGGTCTCAAGTTCCACATAATTGGACCAAACAACCAATCATCCCAGTGTCCCTTAAATGGATCTTGGATGCCAACTAGTTCAACATGATGCATGGGGGAGGTAGGAGGTGGATGAATTTTCTGCACCAACCAATCAACTTGGCCATGTGATTTTAATTTTTAACTTGTAATGAATATTACATTTGATTTATAAAAAATTAAAAAAAATAAAAATATATGATTAGATAGAGGTAAAATTTCACAAACCCACTATTATGGAACCCTTCCTGTACCACCCCCTAGCGCTTGAGACCATTGTCATAAATACCAAGATATTTTCAAACTTTCACGAAAAAATTACATGAAAATATCGCAAAAAATATAATATTTAAAAATATTTAAATATAGTAAATAAAATAGAAATATAATAAAGAATACTCAAAATTTATCCTATTATTATCGCGACTTTTATCATTTATTACATTTTTAACACAATTTTATTGAAAATTTACTGGAATGCCAATAAACACGCATTACTAACACATTAATGATATTTTACCGATAAAAACATTGTAAATCACTGATATTTGTGACATTAATTGAGACCCATTTAGCAGATTTTAAGTCTAGCATCGCCTACATGTGTTTTCCCAGTTTGAGATGGGTCAAGGCAAACTATAGCACAAGTGGATCTCAGATCACGTGGTTTCAAGTTCAACAACCAGCCAAATAGCAAAATCTCATAGAATATGTAGCCAATACATTTTAGCCGATACGGCCAAACAAAAAAACTTAGATCTATTCTAAGATGCGGTTCTCTCTCAAGTCTCAATTTGGTCTCTCTCTCTATAACAATTCTCCCTTGCAATTCTTCAAAACTCAAAAAAGGAGAATAACTCCATTTCAAGACTCCAGTCCACTTCCAACAACCCGGTTGTGATAACTATCATTGCATTCTATCCATTTCAACTTTATTTATTACTTCCCTACCAATATGTACAGACATATACACCCATACAACCCTCTTTGTGGTCTACCAACCGGCAACCACTATAAAAGAAAAGGGAGTCCAACCAACATATTATTTAGGTTATCCACCACAACTCCAACCAATGAAGGAAAACCAGCAAATTGATTGAACAATTCTATAACACTAAACATGCAAGGATAAGAGGAACACCTCTAAATTATTTTTTCAAGGCATGACAACAACGCCTGTTTGACAAAAGCATACAAAGCAAAGACAAGGAGGGGAAAGGAGGCAATGTGCTATCTGACTAAGATTGCAACATGGTTGAAGTAGAATGTGGATAGGAGCAGTTGATGGACACGTGCAGAAGAGTATTCTTTTAGGCCTGTGATGGGGCATTTGGCTCGGGCTTGACATGCGTAAGGGCCTCGGGAGGGCACCTCTGGTATATCGCATTGGCCAGCGAGATCGGCATGATACAAAGGGCTTTTGACTGGAGGAGCTGCATAGCTGCCCCAACGTCTTCCTCCATGAGCTTTGCTACTTGCCTTTCCGTGTCATTTGTTGACCATTTTTCCCATATTTGTTGCCTGCTTCCGCCGTTACCATCCTCCCCCTTGATACACACACAAAAAAGGAGTGAAGAATGAAGACAGTACAGTACTACAGTCACAGAGAGGTGTAGATGTATAGCAGATTAACCATGAGAAAGGTTAAGGCGATTCTGACAATTGACACCATATATAAGCTACGATTGCAAGCATACAACGTGCATACCAAAATGCATATGGAAGCTAATTTGATTTGGTGATGCAAAAATTTGAAGGTGTAGTTATTCCAAAGCTTGCAGTAGGGAATTGATCTAACCACATGGAATTAGTTCAAAGAAAGATTTACTTATTTGTAAGCAGCAAGAAGAAAAATGAAAAATCTAATTACAGGCATGGAAACATAAAATGGAAACATAAACCCCAACATAAATGCAGTAGGCAATTACCTCAGATGGAACTGGTATATCGGCAACAAGCTGTGCTACTGCATCAGCTCCACCCAATCGGCTCATGCTCAGAACCTGTCAAATTGAACAGCAAACAAAAACAGTTATCTTGTTGAATTATTCCCCTAAAGAAATTGAAATATAACATTGGAAACTCCCATTTCTCCACACATCAAAATCACACGGCAAGTGTCATCCACATTATGAAAGTCCAAATTATGGTCAATTCATTGTGTTCTATGCTAGTTAGTTATGGCATTTAACTAGTTAAAGATCTATGATGACCATACCACTACTGCTGTCGATGGCACTTTCTTCAGTATTAAAAATAACAAAATAAAGTTCAAAAATCTTATCTATGAATTAATGAAATTTACTAATACGAAATTAATGTATTTGGAATAAGAAATCCACTATAATGTACATGAAATAAGAAATCCACTATTATTTAACACAGATTAGAGTGAGCCACTGAATAACAATCTACAGCATTTCAGAATCAGCATTACCTCACAACTAGTGAAAGCTACCAAGTCAACTGGGGAATTAGTATGACCCTTGCAAGGTAGAATATGATAGAGATACTCCGGAAGCACTCTTATGGAAGCCCCCATATGCAGCTAGCTGGTTCAAAGGGACTTAAAAGTGTGAAAGTAGGTATAAGTTGGTATGTGGGTATAAGTTTGTTATGGAAGTTGGTAATAGGTTGATAGGATTTGGTATAGGTTGTTCATGAACAATAGTTACTTAACCAGATTCTTTTATAGTAATCAGAGGAAGATGTTTCACAGATGGCACCAGAAGAGTATGCCAGAGTATAGTTGTGAAATAATAGGGTTTCATTTGGAATAGATCTTCCATTTAAGACCTGTTGATGATTCTTTTGGAGAAGAATATAACATTTCAGTAGAGAAGCCCAAACAACAACACAAACATTTAGTTTTAGTAAATGTTTTCTAAATATGAGAATATTTGTTATCCTTTTATCAAATAGAATATTTGATACTTTCATGGACAATTTCACAGAAAATTACCTTGACTTGAAGACGCAGGAATTTCACATAATCTACAACTTCATCAAGCATGACTGCTCTATCCATCTGCATGAACATATTAAGCTATTTGGAAAATGAATATGCATTGTATAAAAAATAGACATCAAAGTAGCCATGTTTATTTCGGGAATGATACAGTAAACTCGACCACAAAAAAGAAACAGAAAGTCCTTTATTTCTCAACAATATCAAACTGGGAGCAGAAAACACTACTTCTTTCCTCATAGTTGATCATCATCATCATTAATCATAGCTGTCAGAAAAACATTTTAATTAAATAGATCACCCACTACATAGTAGCTAATATTCCAATAAAATTCAAAACTGATGCAAGATATATCGACTTTTTCCATCTTAACTGAGAAACTTCAGAAAATTCGTAAGAGAAAAACAAATTTAGGAAATTGTAACTATTCATTTAATAAAAAATATGTATCCTTTTAACAAAATCATATGAGTTGAAGAAATAATGAAGCATAGTTTCAAATAAATCATACTTCTGTTTATACAGTTTGTGATACAAAAGTACAACTAACATTGTGAAAATTAAATCGTATCTCAAAATCATCATACATCTTGAATGTAATTTAATAAAAAGTAGAATCACAAGATTAACCATTTTTCTCCAAAAAATAAATAATATATAAAAATGTAAAAAATTTATAAAGTAACAATATGAGAAAGTATCTTGTTTTCTTTCAATAGTAAGTGAAGATGCATATGTACATTGTAGTAAGATGTATAAATATTACATTAGAGTTAAAATTCAAAATTCCAATTTACAAAACTACTATAACAGCATATTTCAACCAATGTTACAAAAAGGCTAACAATAAGTTAAAAGCCCCAAAAGAATCCATGGGCCCTACGCCCCTAATAACTCAAGGACAAAAAATCAAAAGTTCCATACTTCAGATTCAAAATAGCCTAAAAAATCTATCCATGGGAATTGTACAATTTTTAAACCAATAGAAATTGTTCATCTTATGAGATCTTACAAATTGTAAGATAAGTATAGCATATTGTAAGATTTTGACAACATTGGGCACAATTTGATAAATCACACTAATTATTTAAAAAAAATTGTGATAAATCAATATCCCTCAACATCTTCATTAACCCTAGGAGTAAAACCACCCATCATGATCACTAGCAATTGGAATATTGCTCAGATCAAGTGCTCCACTGCTATATTAAAACTGGTCTGTCACATATTATCTCACATGAAATGATCATATGTTGGGGGGATCAAGTTCATCTCAGTCAGTGTTTTTGAGTCCACTATTGAATACAGCTCAAGTGATTAATATCTGGATCAGTTACAATTCAGGAGTGGTTTTGATCCAGTGCTAATTCTATAAAAAAAAAAAAAAAAGGATTTCCAATGGTCTAACACGATAAAAGTTGGTCCCTAAATGCATATTTTGAAACGATGTAGAAGCCCCCATCTTTCATGATGAAAGGCCATTGGAACTCAACCTAGCCTCCAACAATGAATACTCGCAAATCAAATACTATTTCAATCACCACTGCAATAAACATGCATGAGAAACATGTCCAATCAATCACATCAATAATGTTTAGGTGCCTAGTGATTCAAAGTGGATTTGATTGTATGGCTAGGTGATTGGTGGCATTACGCAAGAAAACCCCATATGCAACTGTACTGTCCTTTTTACCCCATGGTAAAAAAGTAGAAGTGATGGTACTCGGGAATGCTAGCTCAAAGCCATGTGCTAATCATAGTTCAAAACCTTGAAATCTCAACCCAACTTGGAAACCATGTCGACTTTAAAACTGGGCTGAGCCTTAACTAGGCTATAAAAATCATGACTCAGTCCACTAATAATATTAACATTAATAATAAGATTTGAATATACATGATCTGAATTTTAGTAAAATCAGGAAAAAAAATCATATTTTACACTCTTTGGAAGTTGAACAAACTTTGTAAGTTTTCTAACTATTCCAATAACAGTCAAATTAACAGAAGAAGAGGAATTACTGAGACAAATTGAATTAATTAAAGTACAAAACTATGAGAGCAAACAAAAAAACCAGATGTACTATGAGCACTTCAATTAATGTATGCTAAATTTCTTTAGTGTCTTTTATAATATGGAAACAGTACAGATTAAAGGCTGACAAACGGAGAAATAACATATAAAGGGTTAAATAGGAGACAAATGGTAAAATTATCCCAGAGATTTCTTCAGTGCTGCTAAATGGAGGAGAAAAAAAGATGGACGAAGAAGAGGAAAGAGAAACCATTAAAAATTAAAATAAAATAACAGATATACTGGCAGCCAATCAAACTTTCATCTTGTTGAAATCACAACAGTATCGGTGGATAACCAGAAATGCTGAATACAAAAAAGAGATGGAAAGTTTAAGGATTAGGGTTTAATATATGTGTATATATATTGGGATGAATTTCAACAAATTATGTTGACTTTCATCTTTTATAAAGTTTTTTTTTTCTTTATCCATTTTCATCCCCATGCTATTGAAATTGCACATTTCCCCCTAACTTAGTTGTCCAATCCTTCTTAGTTTGCTTTGCTAAGTTTTAAACAAACCTACCAAATCAGTAGAGTTGATCCTTGCATCATGGTACTCTTGAGTTTTATTGACCAACCCCCTTGTCGAATTGACTCAGATGAGTAAAGTTTAGCTTTTAAGAGTTCCAAACTTTGGTCATAATATGTCCTAGAAACAGAATCTGAGAGCAGCAAATTCAGTGAATATGCAAAGATAATTATCTTCAGAGCCTTATCACATCAATTTAGGGCCAGCTTTACAAGTTCTACTTTTCCACCCATCCCCATTTAGATTAGGGTTCTTTAATGCTCCTGAGGCTAACATGAAGCTGGAACTAAGTCATCCCAAGCCCTTAGTGCCCTCCTCACTTCTCCTAGTACCTTGAAACAGCAACCCATCAATTTTAAATTAACTTTTTGAGATTATGAGGTGTCATCCTATATATGGATACAAAGTCCATACTTAGAATCTTATTCAGCAACTAATCATGTTTACAATAATGATGCCAGAAAAACATAGTCAAATATCAAAAATTTTTTTGTATTTTAAAAGAGTTTTGTGTAAGATGAGAAGGAGTTTCTTGGACAAAAGAATGTTGGAATTGGTATGATCAGATGGGTGAAGGAGAGACGTGCATAAGATGAGATGAAGTCTACAATTCCTATGTATAAATTCATACAACATTATCTCATGACAGCATCAGATATCCCAAAGGACTCTTTCTATTGAGGTCTGCACACAAACAGCACAAAATTTTGATTGGCAGATTTAAAAAATGTGTGGGATTTACAAATTGCTAATAATATTTAATTATAGAGGAAATTTGGAATTGAAAAAGATTGCAGGTAAACAAAATATTAGTTGATTAAATATTACATGATCCTATGAATGTTTTACTAAAGAAATTTCTTTGAATCTTATATTATAAACAGAGAAGAATATCCTACATACTATAACATCCCATCTTCAGTCCCTACCATAACAAGGAACAAGAGGAAATTTCAACTAGACTGAAAGATGCGTCTGGTGTCCTCTTTCAAATCTTGTGGTTGAGGTTCTAGCATGATACATATCCTTCATTATGGCATTCAATTCATGACTGGATATTTGTCAATGACCTTGTAATACAATATAAATGATCCCAACTACAGGAGACATTGATGACTTACTAATGAAGGCCATATCCAAGAGCCCATACATCATGCTCGTGGTCGTTGGAGTCGACAATTACTCAAGGAAAGAAACATGAAGATTTGTGATAAGGGCATCTTTCACTTTGAAGATCCATTAGAAGAGGATGAAGTTCAACTGGACTTAATTGAAGAATTCACTCTCCAATTTCATCAAGAACTGATGGAGGTAAAAGAGGACTCCATGAGCTTTCCAACGCATCAAATTTCACATCAATCGGAGTTCGGATGAGAGAGATATCAACCAAACAACATCATATGGTGTTTCAGGCTTCCAAAGACCATCAATTGGGACCCATAACTTATGTGGCAGCCACATGGACGAATTTGACACACCATCAAGCACCTCACAGCCTACATGGTATGCCAACATGGCAAGGAATCCAAACAAGAAAGTAGGAGGGCGCATGGAGCTTGTGGACCACTTGTTCCATTATGGAAACTTTGAATTTGGAAAGGGAATCATTGGCAGAAAACGTGGTCTAACTTTGCAGAATGATTTGAGATACCAAACGATATCGATTTTTTATAAAATTGGATTATTTGGAAAGTTTATTCGAATATCTTTCTAACAAACCTACATATACGCAATTCTAATATACATAGACATAGTTGTGACCATTTTTGTAACCAGGTGTCAATGAATCGCGATAAATTGTAGTTTTTAGAAATGTTTCTATTTTTTCAACCATGAACCTCTATAAATTGGCGGCATGGACGACCATTGTTGTACACACAACTTGAAGTTCAATTTAATGAAAGCTTATAGCTTTGGCTCTCTCCTTTGTGGTGAGTGTTTTTCTTAAGTTTTCTAGTTTGCTTAAGGTTAATTTCTAGTTCAATTTTGTCCATTGTTAGATAAAATTTGCTTCTAGTTCTTAGATTTGATTCAGGCAAATTCTAGATTGATACAATTCTTATTTTCTTGTGTGAGATGTGCATGGTGTTAAATTCGCAATAAGGAAGTTTTGACCTTATTCCATTCTTTCGGTGAGAAGTTGGGGTTTTGGTTTATCCATTCGAAGCCATGTTTGCCCATACAACCGGGGTGAGCGTTCGAGTGGTGTTACTCAGTCGAAGTTGATCCGAGAATCTCCTTAGACTTGGAATTCTTTGAGTTCGGGGTTTTCTTGGATCTATATCGGGTTCAAGCCAAATCTTACGAAATTCTACTTTCTTAAAGTATGGAGGCATAGGTAGGCGTTAAACCCGATCCTACCCTTCATCAATTTGTTTGTATAAAGTCACCTTCATCAGATAATAAATGCCATGTTTTTTAAAGGCCCAAAAGACATCAATGGACCATCAAAACTTTGAATTGGGTCAAATTGGGTATGGATCCCATCCACCTCACGCCCGCCCCCAGTTTGAATTTGATCCTTACCCAAGTTGACCCTATTCCAAGTTAAGTGGATCATTGATCTAACCCCATGAAGTTTACGCCATCAGATAAAACTAAATTTTTGGGATGGCTTTACTTATCCATTCAAAGTGATTTTTATAGGCACCTTAGGGGGGAAAAATGTATATATCTATATATATTCCTAAATGATATTCATTGAAACAAAAGACCTTTAAATAATATATATTCATTGAAACAAAAGACCTTTAAATAATATCAGTATCATAAGGGCACTAGGGGTGCATACAAATATAAATTGTTTGAACATGACTGATAAAAGAACAAGGCATAGAGTATTTGAGGCAATAACCTTGTTACAGTTGGGCATTAGTTCCTGCAAAGCCTTGATTCTTTCAGTTATTCTTTCTCGGCGAAGCTGTATGCAATCAAATGTACACATTTTTACCAAATGCAATTTCAAGCATAGTAATAAAACATGTGCAATTTCTGTAGGGTAAAAAGAACATTCATATGTCTTCGAAAATATTAGCACTAAACCTGCTCTTTTGAAAATGAATAACAAATAACTTATCAGTACCATACTTTAATGAACTTAAATTACACATACATAGGACAGACGGCCCAAAATTGAATGCTTACAATTATTGATCAATTTGGATACCGGATTTTGGACATTTTACCAGTGAACTTCTAAAAGAGATGGTAACATTCTAAGATGCAGAGACAAGGCTACAGGCATGAGCTCAGATACATGAATGGTGACATGACACTCCATTTTTCCAAAATCCAGGACACATATGGATACAGGTGTCCTGTTCAAGAATATATTTCTATATTTGGGGATTTTTTTTATTAGGTTTGATGATTTCTAAGTTAAATACTTAAACTATGAATCTTTAAAAAAAATTAAAAGAATCAGTCCTTCAAGCATGCTAGATGCCGCACGTCCATTTATAAGATTTTTATACTAAGATATTTTATTGCCTTTCTTCTCTGTCTTATGACAAAAACATAATAAAATCATTGAAGCATATTTTACAAAGTATACTACAAGGTCGGGTATCCAACACAGCTTAGGTGATTGATATGATACATTAAGCATATAGAAGTGATTAGGCACTCCATCAACATAAGATACTGTACTTCACATACACCTGGGACCACCACTAAGCATGTAGGTTTTTTTTTAAAGGTTAATAACACAGGCTGATGGAATGAACAGATCCCATCATAGATTAGGATTGAACAGAAAATACTTCTAGACAATTATAGTTATTGATTTAAGGGCTCAATGGATATAGCAGTATATTCTTAGGGTGATTAACATCAAGTTTCATTTGAAATGAGATGAATTTGAAGCATGCCAGCTCAGATTAAGATTCACCAGAGAAGACCCCACAAAAGAACAAGATAGCAGTTGGCTTCTTCTGTACCTTTTCCTATAAAATGCCAATAAAAGCCCCAGATATTGTGTATGGCCCTATAACATAGTCTCTTTTATCTGTGTTGAATAAACCATTTCATTGGGTTTTATGTAATAAAAAATGAACAGAATTTTAGGTTGTTTTAAAACTGTTTCAAATTCAATAGCAATAATTAGACCCCACGGAGGACCTATACAACTTCAAGCCTCAATAGAGTACAAGCAGGCCCATGGTTTAATGATATGAACAGTTCATCTGATCGGTCAAACTATGGATAACCATGCCCTATGATCTCTTGGATGAGACAGACAATCATGTGTGCAAGGGCCATGACGATGCTCCCTCATATAAAAAACACATAACTGTTTTGTTGGTGACTTGAAAATTGAGAACTAACAAAATAAGATACAAATTAACAGAAAATCTTTCCTAAAGGAACAGCTCTAGTCCATATTTGGGGTGTATAGATGAACAAGTAACAAGCTACATATGTAAAACGGCAATGCCCTTCATCCAAAAGGAGAGAAAAAAGGACATACAAGAGTGGAGCTTCGACAGCTTGAATCTATGGTCTTACGACAGAAACATATATGGGGATTGTTCTTCATAGTTTATCAAATGCATAGTTTTCAAAAACAGTCTAGTGCATTTCATTTCAAAAGTTGGCTATGCTTAAATAAACTAGATGCATTTAATTTACAAAATAACCAACCCTTTTCAATTGAAATTTGTTCACAAGTATCGTTAAACCCTATAAGATTAGCAATTCACGATAAATTTTGCTAACATCTCCAAAGGTAGTTCTTCAAATAAGGGTGGGTGATGAGGTTACTTTGTAAAGAAAATCAAGCCATACATGCACATGCACAAAATTTACCCGCTCAGCGATGCTATGTGGATCAGTGGCTTGTCCCCGCCTAGCTCGTACTCTTGGACGGGCAGCAGGTGAGTGTTGCACTACTGAAACAGTGCCTGGCATTGATTGGCCATGGAAAGGCTGCAAAGAATTGCAATTCCATCAATTCAAATTATAAGGATAGTACAGAAATCAAATTTAATAAAAGGTTCTAGCAACTATCAAAAAAATATAAAATGTAGAACACCCAATGTAATGATCCTAGAGGCAACCAAGTCCACTGCGTTAATATATGGCTAAAGAAAGTTGAATGTGCAGAGATTATTGCAAACCCAGGGTCAATTTACAAATTCAACCAAAATGGCCAATGTAAACAGGTACCACTTATTAGAGATGATAAAGTAGCATCTAGAACCACCACCATGAAGAGGACCAACCATAGTGATTGAAACTTCACATCTGAACGAAGTCGTCACTGTCTCTTTCTTTTCTTTTTTTTGTGCCACCGGGGGGGGGGGGGGGGGGGGGGGGGTGGGACATATCTGAAACAAGTCATTGTCAATGCCAAAGACCCAGAAATCAGAAAATGCTTACCATGCAATTAATACACTTCCCTGGATGAATATTAAATGTGTAGGTTTGAGATGTTGGTATTAACCTCAAATCAGTTATTTTTAAGGAACAAAAACCAAAACAGAATAAAAGTAGAAAATCACCAAATACTCGAGAAAAATGGAAAGCCCCTACATATCAAGATTTTAAATCAAGGACTGCTAAAAGAGGAGGGATTTCAACATGGGAATCAGTATCAGTTTCCACACACACACGCACACACAGATATATATATATATATATATAATCAATGACAAAGAACCCACCAAGACTCTCACCTCTCACCAAGTACAAAAGAGATAGGCAAACTCTGGATGCATGCAACCCCCGCAAAACACATGCATCAAATTACTATGGGACTTGAACCTGAGACGTCTGGTTCCTGAGCCAGAGCGCTTGCCAATTGAGCTACCCCATGTGGGTTTTTATATAAGAATAATAATTTGATGGGAGAATTTGTTGAGGCCTCAGCATTAGATAATAAAAAATACCTGCCTCTAATTTCCTTAAATGTAATCCATTATCAATACTCCGTACTACTAGACCTGATGAAGCCTAGTGTGGATGGAATATCCTTAAAAAATCTCAATCAGATTCTAGAGAAGAATATGTTAATGCCAATCGTACCATAGTAGGGTGTAAACCTCTTTATGAGGCACATCTAATAACACCTACAATCATGTTAGTGGGGGAAGGAAAGGATTCACCACAGATAAGCATTGAACCAAAGACAACCCATAATGGGTGAGAAGAACTACTGATTCAAGGGCCCAACATTTAAGGACCCAAAAGATCTAATGGGGGTGAAATTTGATGCATGCCAATCATGGGATAAAGGTTGATCTGTTTGAAGATGGCCCCACATGTGCAAGTGGCAAATCCTATGTCATTTATCCGAATTATAGCCCTAGAATTAGCAATCCAAGAAAGGGTGGCCAAAAGGAGGTAGAAGAGTTAAAAAATAATACTAAAATAGATGTCTCAATTTCTTATCTCTATAGTTTTTGGGGGGAGTATAAGGACCTATTAGCACAAAACAGAAATCAACAAATTCTTAATGGTAAAGGACCAAGCACTATACATTATCTTTAAATAAAGTAACTGATTTATAATTTTTTGTAAAAAGTAAGAGGTAGCACTTGTTCCAATTCACACGATGATGCTCTTGGACTTGGAAACATAGTTTAAATCTTTGTCAGACTGTAATCAATAAGTGACATCAATGAAGACTCAATCTACATTGTCAACAACAACAACAATAGAAGTAGTAATAGTAATTATAATGAAATCTAAATCCACAACCCAGTCTGTGCAAGACTTGGTCAAAAACAAGGTGGACTTCATAAAGACTTGATTGACTCAGTCAATGGTGGGATTTGTATGTTTTTCTCATTCTTATATGTTTTTGTAGTTCTAATTACTTATGAGAAGTTTATCCCTATAGTTGATCAACATTTATGGGGGATTTACACCTTTTTTTAGTTTTCATTAATGGGATCCTTTTTAACCATCTATCAACAAGTCAATTATCATATTGTAACTTTGTCTGCTAACAGCTATCTGCTGCATTTTCTTCCACATCGAATAACCAATTGCACCAGCGAAAAAGGTATATATGATCCTCAAGGCCTTGCATATCTTATTCAAAGAATATTGATTTTATGAATATGGGACCCACAATTTGCTGATTAAAATCATTGATTTGGTAACTCAACAGTTGATGGGTTAATATCTCAAATCTCTCACCTATCTCGAAATCCTAATGCCTTGGTAGCAAGATCCAAATTTAATGGTCAACAGCCTCAATTCCAGGTAGTAAACTTGATGACTGAGATATAATATGGTCATCCATGTTTAAGAAATTAACTTCTTTTCCCACTGAGTCTTATAACATGGTGCTATGGACATGGGAAGGAAAGTACTTTCTTGAGGAATGAGATTTTTTCAACTAAAATGGTTAAAAATGTTTTCAGGTTAAAACATAATTGCCTTCCAAAAAAAGAAATTCCTTTTCATGATCTAGGCCAGCTCTAAGCACAAAGAAGGTAATAGAAATAAAAAATCAGATTTAACCATGACGCAATTTTTTTCACTTTTTCATCCCATCTCAAAACAGTAGGATGAAAAAGAGATACAGAGGTTTAACTTCATGTTTGTTATGTTTTGCAGTAACAAAATCTTGGAGAAAGTAACGGGTGGCATGACATGGCAGCTCAATGGCCTCTCCAATTACAAGGAAGGCAGTCGACTCAAAGGACAGCATGTAAAATTCATTGGCCATTTATAGACTTTCAATCTAAGGTATTGAAATGAACATTTGAATTGAAATGTCCAGATGGCTCATAATCATCGTCTTACATCAATGGCCAGTATTACACAGTTCGGTTGGCATTTTGGTTTAAGGATATCCACATCACTACCCTCAGTATAGGCTCCCCGGCCCAACTCTGGCGCCCTCCCGAGGGAGACCCACATCTCTTTCAGTGACCACACATCAAGGGGAGCCTCCGGCCTACAAGATCCAAGCCCAATCCCTGGTGCCCTTTGCCAGGGGGACCCACACCTCTTTATGTAGGGTTCACACGATAGGGGGGACTCTTGGTCCCACACAAAAGTGCCTAGATTTGCTCTGTTACTAGATTGTCACAGGGTCGTTTCACACTCAAAAGGGCTAGCCGCTTCCAAGGTTCTCCGCCTCCGTTAATAAACTCAAGATCTTTCCGGGGCATTTCCAATATGGAACTGCCCTCGTTACATATAGTTATATCAAAATATTAATACTCTTGAGTTTTCTAATTCTAGTAAGCATTCTTAAAAGCCATTCTTAACCCTAACCACTTCCATTACAAAATAGTTCAAAATACCAAATTGCAAATTCATTGATGTGGGCATGAGAATTGATTGTGTGAATACCGAAAGAGGGCCCAAACCCATTAGGTCGAGCCCAAAAGACAGAGAACTAAAGTTGTAACATCAAGTTGTGGTGAACTTGCTAGTCCATTAATTGGGGAAATTTTTTTTGTCATTCCAAAACTATTTTAGTTAAGAGTTCATATTAATACGATAAACGTAACCATATTTTGAGACTAGATTTAGCAAGAGATTAATTAGAACCTAACCATAATGAGTTATTTTATTTGATATGATTTAAATCTAAAAGATGTAGTAAGGTATGAAAAGGTGAGTAGATTTCATGTTTGATATACTTTTATTTAGTCAAACTTGTGATTGAGAAACTTGGTTGTAAATTCCCTTTTCTTTCTTCTTTGATTGTGAAAGCCCTTGTGCAGTAGGATTCTTAACAAACATACATGTGATTTAGATCTACATAGTCCCTTCAACTGGTGGATTTCTTGTAGATTTGAGCAACAACACCATCTTCAACATGTAAAGGATGGATTGTGATGGGTTGTGCTCGTGATTTAGGCTCAAACAAAGCTTTTACATCCTTGCCAAATGCAATTGCAAAGGAAGGTTTGATTTTGACCATTTTGATCGTCTCGAACAATTATATTGTTACATCATCCGATCTGGTTTTGGCTACATAGTGAGTAAAATATGTTAACCAAGTTTTGTCAATATACTGAATAGCTTTGGTTGGAAAGACCATAGCACAGTTTTGTGTATGTGATACACAAAACAATAACAGAGACATTCTCTCTCTTTTTTTTTTAGAAAAATAATAACACATGGAGAATTTTCGTCTTCACTTCATTGTTGGAACTTAGATCTGTGTATGCTTGAAGTTACACTTTGATAGTATGTTTGCTTATTCCGTGTTGACCAAATATAGCATTGGGGTGGGATTCTTTCATGAATATCCATTGTCAGTGACATTTATATAACAGACCATTGCTCATTGCTAGCAGGGGTTTAAATATCGGCCGATACGATATATCGGTTTTGGCCATGTGAATATCGGCCGATATGTATCGTATCGGCCGATATTCACAATATCGGCCTTGATATCGGCCGTATTATATCGGCCCGATATCAAAATATCGGCCGATATTTAAAAAAACAAAGAAGAAAGAGAAAATTATCGGCCGATATATCGGCCGATAGCGATATATCGGTCGACATATCGTATCGGCCGATATATCGGCCGATACCGATTTTTAAACCCCTGATTGCTAGTATGTCTCATTCTTAGAAAGAATTTGATACCAACCAGGCCCTTGAATCTGATGTGACTTGTTTTAATTTGGATGCATGGTAAGGAAATTAGTTTCCTAAAAAGGAACAATTTTAATTAAAAAAAAAGCATCTAGTCTTTAGTTAAGATGGCTATGTTTTCATGAAGGTACTTTCCTTTCCATATAGAGTTCAAATATTTTCTTATAAAAGTTTAATTGAAGTAGGAGATAAAAGAGCCAATTCAAGCTGAGCTAGGAAGCTTCACTTGAATGTTTGACATGCCAAGGATAACTCGTCAAGCTCAAGTCAAACTCGAGCCTATCTCATTAATATTTATATAAGCATTCTAGCTTAAGTATGCTTAGAAATCCAACATGATATAGTCAATTTTCGCTCTCTTAGTAATAATGCAAATTTCTATGGGTGTCAAATAGACAGTCAACCTATAGAGAAATGAAACATGCTAAATCCAAATGCAAATGCTAACTCAATGAGATAAATAGCTTCCATGATGGTGTTTTTTATATTAATGATATGGGTATCCCCACGCTACTTGGAGGTGAGATTAATCTCGCAGATACACTAATCATCATGTATCCTAGAAGCTCAAGATCTCTAGTCTTTTCCTATAAGCTCCAGCTGACCGAGCTAATGATTATGACTGATTACGCTGATGTAGATCAAGCATACACTTGCTTCGAGGTTGATCTGAGCAATAGACAAGATGCATATGATGTATCATTACACGTGTAAATAAGCACATGCAAACATACACATATACACCAAGAAAGCCTGCTTAAATTTCAAGCTCAAACAAGCTTCCTAAAAGCTGAGCTCAAGTCATAAAAAGTCGAGCCGTGCAGAGAAGGCTCCAAGTTGAGCTTGACTTGTTGATGACCTCTCATACCAGGGAAAACACTTTTCTTTTCACACAAACAAGGGGAAAAAACCTAGTTAAAAATTATTAATTTTCACAGAAAGTGCTTCTTCTCAGGCCATCCAGTGGCACGACATGGAAGAAGTTATCAAGAAAAATAAAGGGGAAAAATGGTCATTTTGGGAATTCCAAGTCTCACCTTCTTTCCAGAAGCTTCCCCCTCGATCTCTTCTCGAAACCGTTTACCGGACGCCTCCCCAGGTTCAGGGAACCCAGCCTTCCCGAGCTGAAAAACAGCTGCCGGAAAACCTCCACCGGGAAAATTGGCGTCATGGCCTGCGTAGGAGAGTATGTGGTCGAGGCTGTCGTCGGAGAAACCTTCCGGCTGGTTGGCCATGCCGGGGAGCGAAGGGAGAAACTGGGGTCGAGGACTTGGGAGGAAATAATATGGTTATCAAGGGCATCGAAGGGAACGGAGAGTGTGAGAAACGGGGTTGGATTTTGGGGTTGAGCTCGCTTTCTCTATCGCTCTCGCCATCGCTATCTCTCTGTCTCTGCAACTGCGATTGCTTACGTCAATAGTCGTGCCTATTCTGACAGACACCAGTGTCAAAGGCTGAAGGAAGAGGCCTCTTAAATTTAAGTCCGAGTTGCTTCACACGCTCTGTGGGCCCACCTTTGTAGAATGTTGCGTGTATGTACATTTTGGATAATACACTCCCATAATTTTTATCTATACATCCACTTCATTTTGTTTCCTGTTTTACCCTCACCCTACTCATCTCTTGTTTCAATCTACCTTTAATACTCTCCCTCCCTCCCATCCAGAAACGGAAAATAAAAGAGGTTGGGGAAGACGAATCTCAGATCAAGTGCTCTAGCTTGATTCTCTTGTTCTAGGCAACTGTCGGCAGGAAATCATGTTCTCCTAAGAGATTCATGTCCTTCCCAACCTCGTAAAAGCTGTGTGCGTTCCAAAAGTTTGTTCATTACTATTATTTGAAAGAATGAATAGTCAAAATTTTGTTGGATTTGTATCTCCAATGCTGTGGGAGTGCTTGAGGTTCATTTCTCCCTCTAAACGCTTGGTTACCATAAGACAAACTATAAGTCTCCTAATTGCTTTCTATGCATTCATTTGAGTCTTCTGTAGGCAGATCAGATGGGCATTTAACTCTATTCGGTATCTAGAGCCTAGACTGATGGTAATCATAGAAGTTTCATAGTAGTCTGTAATGAAATTCATTCTATGGAACTATGGTTTATACTCAGTTTTAATGGCCTTACGGTGCTTGCCTAAAGCCCTAAACATTATGTTGATTAAAACAATCACCGACTTTCATTGCAATGGTGTTATTTTTCAATGCCTGAAAGAGTGGTCATTTAGCAGCTCCAAATGTCATGCCAAACTTCAATATTGCTGGTATGGAATGGTTACTATGGCCAATACATGGTATGGCCCGACAGGTAGCTTCAGTAGGACGCACCATCCCCAAACCCAGGCGTCCCTCTCCTTCCTCCCTATTTCCACCATCCCTTTCTCCTAAGCCCACGACCCAGGTCTGTTGGAAACACCCAAACAGCCACCATCCCAGCCTCACCATCGCCCAGGCATCTCTTCCTTCGCCGTATGCCCTTCACCTTATCAAACCAACTCCCTGCCGCCACGCCTTCAGCAGTGTTACCTGCATTTCTGCCGTCTCTGTAAGTAACCCAACTCCTAGTCTAAACCTACTACCCAATCAGCACCAGTCGTTGTTCAGCCATTTACATTCAGGTCATCCCCTGCCTTCCATATTTTATTCCTTCTTGTAGGTCCCATCAGACCCTTCTGGACCTTTAGCCAAACCTGTAACCTTCCCTTGCCAACTTAGTCCATTAACCCATTCATCCAAGTCCCCTATGTCCAGTTCCACCTCCAACCCAACCAGTTTGTTGCTGCTCCAAGTCCGATTGGTGAAACGAGGCCTGACGCTCTGACGGAGGAAACGCGAGGCAGCAAATCTGGTCACTGACGGAGAAGGCACTGTGAACACCAGCAGCAGAGAACTCTGGCTGGGGATGACTTCTCTGATGGGATCACGGGCAGCAGATGGTGTTGCAAGTCTCAGACGAGGGCTGAAGAACAAAAAAAGAGAAAAGAGAGAAGAAGATGGTAGAGAGGAAAAGAGATAAGAAAAAGAAACGTAGAGAGACGTGGGAGGGAAGGAGAAAACAGTAGGAGTCTCTTTCTCACAATGGGGAAGAGAGCAGTGGGTAGATTGAAAGGAGAAGCAAGAGAGGAGTCTAGAGAGGAAATCAAGGGAAGTGCTTGGGAAAGGGTGAGAGGGTAAAATAGGAAAAGAATGAAGGGAGTGGATACATAAAAATTACGGGGCTGTGTATAACATTACTCATAATTTTTTTTGGACCAAAATAATAATATTATAATGATAACTACTAATAATAATAACAAGTGTGACCTCAAAAAAAATAATAATAACAAGTGTAAATATCTATTATATTTGATCGTGAAGCGTAATAGACTATGTAAGCACTTCAATCATTCAATAGTTATAACTTTTTTCAAAAAACTGTTAATTTCAGCAATTTAATATTTCTGTATTGTAACTCTTAGTTCTATTTCATTGAGTTAATTTTAAATTTATTTAACATATTTTAATATAAATTTCAAAATAAACTTTCATACATTTAATAAAAAAATTAAAAGTATTTTAAGTATCAATTATCTTATGTTGACAATTGGTAAATCACTATTAGCAACAAGCTTTTTTATCCCAGGCCCAGGTAAATTAAACAACAAAAAGATTATTGACTATTTTTATATATCAACTAGGCACGGACTCAGATCCTGGCCCACGGACGGTCTGGCCTAAATCCAATGAGTGCGGTAATGAGCTCGATCTTGGAGTCCATCATGACCCGTGGTCTAGATCTTTAAAGTTCGATAAGGACTCCGCGAGTCTGACGAATTTAAATGGAAGATTTAGGGTTTCTTTGCATTCCTTTGGTCTCTTACCCGTTGCTCTCTCTCGATTTCATCTGTCTATCTTGCGATTGCTCTATCACCGATGTCTCTCGATTTCATCTCTCCATCACTGCTTTCTGGATCTCTCTCACTAGTTCTCTCTTGATTTTCATCTCTCCTTCACTGCTTTCTCAATCTCTCTCTCGCTGCTCTCTCACGATCTCACTTTCACGCTATTGGGATCTCTCTCGCCTCTAGGTCTCTCACAGTGCGGTCTCTAGGTCTCTCTCTCTAAGTCTCTCAACTCTTTGGGTCTCTGGGTCTCTGGGTATCTCTCTCTGGGCTCACTCTATCTCTTTCACACAGTTTCATCTGTGTGTGAATTTGAAGTCGATTTCATCCATCTTGTAGGAATATCTTGAGCGGAAAAGTTTCAAATCTGCTTGCTTAGAAACTTCTGCATTTGGACTAGAACTAATTGGGCAAAAGGTATCATCTCTAACTATGATTTAGAAATGTGATATATAAATATCACCATGTATGACCTATCATGAAATTTTTTGGTCACCTTCAAGTTTTGATTGATAGTTACATCAGAAATAGATATTGAAGAACAGATGAACAGTAAGAATTTTATGTAATGGTAGATGAAAAAAAAAAAGGGCGAAAAGCCATCTAATATGCATCAATTCTAGGAGATTCAACAAGGGTTCCACCTCCACGTGTATCTTCCAAAGGCTCAACCCTTCTTTAGGAATTGTGGTTCATTAATGGAGTTCTTTTCTTATAATAGGAAGAAGATATGATCCCAAAGTGGCATATCTCTCACACACACTAGAATGGATTGTAACATTATTATCATGTATTTGCATGTCTCATGGAAGTCTAGTTTAAAAGCAATAGGAAATGATACAAATTAAAATTTTCTTTTTTGAATTTGGATACTTGAACATTAGAAAATTGATATGTTTACTGAGGAAAAAAAATCAATTGAAAAGGTTCAAATTTAACTTCATTTTTGCTTTAAAATTATATTAGGAAGGCACTCTACTGTGCTCAACCTTTTGTTTAAAAATTCAAAAAACTCAGCTGATTTAGTCTGAGTTAATTTGATTCGACAAAATTTCAGGTTGAACAATTCAATAATTTTTTTATTTTCTTTTAAATTTAATTACTTTCTCAACTTGATAGAATTTTAAATGAATTTTGAATTTCAAATTTTCAAAAGAATAAAATATCGAATTAGGACCAAAGATCAAAGCCTACTATGCATACCATGTGAAAATAATGAGTGTCTTCCCTTGTAAATTAATGAGAGACTCAGACTTTATTACATATAGAGAGAGGATATTACAAATATGGAAGGTAAATCAACTAAATAAGAAAATCACCTAAAAATAGAAATACAAATATTAGTAATACTAAATAAATCTAATCATATCTTAACACACTCTCTGAATCATATAAACTCTAGGATAGATTTTATGTGAAAGTTTTGGGCTTCAAAAATGGATTTTTAGAAATAGAAAAAATAACCTTTCTTCTTAAACACCTCTTAAATTAGTTTTTGGTGGTGTCAAAACCTTGATTTCACTTCTTTAAATCAAAAAGGGGAAAATATTAACACCAGCACTATACCCTTTAGGACAAAACTCTCCACAGGAAGAGCAACGGAAATGCCGCTCGGTGGCCATCTGTAGCGATGTGATATTCTTTTTTTTTTTTTTTTCTTTCGTCGCTCGGTTGTAAAAGTGGTTTGGCACTAAGTACTTTTATTTACTTTCAGTACTGTACCCTTTGGGCAAAGTTTCAATACTCCTCCCTAGGTAGGAAGAAATACAAGACTGAGCACTGAGTAAATTTCATTTTCCTATTTATTGTGTGTTTTGGATTGCTAGGAACTTACTATTCTTATATAAAGAATGAAGTAGTAAGAGTTTAGGAGAATTGTAGACATTACCCTGATTTTTCTGTGGAAAATGTGTAAAGGGTTCTTTTTGGAGTATTTTAAAGTGTTTTTGAATTTGAATAAATATTTATAGAGTTTCCATGTTTTTACAGATTTTTTGTGAAAAACTTGAAGCTGGAGAATGTGAGGAGACTCAACTACACAAAAAAGGCGGCTGCCTTAGGCCCCCGCTTGAGGAGGTCCCCTTTAGGAAGCCCCCAAATTTCGGATAACATTTGATTACAAGAGATCAATGAGATAAAAAGAAAGAAATCTAGGCATTATCACGTACCACTTCTTAGTTGAATTGTGAGAAGAAATGGCGTCTCTCCTCTGTCCTCACTCGATTGCAGGAAGAAAAGAGAAAACGACATCGGCGACTAGGGTTAAAAAAAAAAAGAGGGGGAGAGTAGGTTTTATTAAAGACGGATAACCCTTTTAGGGTTTTTTAAAGAGGTGGGAGTTTCGTTTAAGAAACACGTGAAAAGAAACTCACATGAGTTTAGCTTCTTGAAACTCACGAGAGTATGCTATTTTGAGGGATTTTTAACTATTTTTTAAGTTTTTAAAGTTTAAAGTTTTAAAAATTATTTTCTCATAATTTCATTTATTTTATTATAATATAAATAAATAAATAGAATATGTGGAAGGTAAAAAATTTGACCCAATAAAATGTAGTTATCTAAATGAGTTAAATGAACAATTTTAATTTATTTTTAAGATTTTTCATTTGATGCAAATTTATGAAATGAGTGATTTAAATAAAAGTAATTATATTTCTATTTATTGCCCATTTTATATTTTTATAATAATATTACGATATTAGCTATATATATGACTACATATGGTGCAATTTTTTGATTATTTTAAGATGATTCATAATAAAATTAAATTGGATAAAAATTAGATATGGTAAGCAACGAGTAGATCAAAACTTGAACTTAAAATTCAATTTTTAGTCACTTTATTTTACTAGTAAAACTCATATTTAAACTTGAATATTCTACTCTGTAATGTATACATTGCTGCAAACCATTAGGATTGGGCACTATGCATCAGGCTGAACTTGAATATGATTCTCAAGCAGTAGCAAGTCCTCTATCCGACCCTCTGTCTTTTACTTTCTTTCTTTCTTTCTGTATCTCTCTAAATGTTTATTTGGACAAATCTTAGTGTTATGTTGATCACCAGCGGAAAGAAGTTTTTCAAAACTAAAATTGATAAAATCTTACCTACGATCAACAGTGTCACAAGAAAAATTAAGTGAATTAGCCATGTTATCAATTGAAAATGATATTTTAACAAAACTTGAATACAAAAATATAATTAGTAATTTTATATCTTAAAAAACAAGATAAAATATTTTAGATAAATTCTTTTAATTATATATAATTAAAATTTTAATTAAATACTAGTTATAATAATATATTAAATACCAAGAAGGTCCCATTTAGATTTTTTGCTTTAGGCCTCAACTTATGTCGAGATGGCCTTGACTCAACTTAACATGTATAATGGTTGATGTGAAACTTGTTAGGTTCTAGACTAAAAATGGGACCCATGGCATTTTAAGGATTAAAAAGACCAAATGGGACTAGAAAGCGAGACTTGACACCGCTTCCTTATAAGGGATGATATTAATTCTGACTGTCAGAACAGAAGTGTGTAAAGGTGTGAGGGAGTCGAGACCTAGTGGTTTAAAATGCAGTATGAGACCCATCAGATGTTTAGAGATTTAAAAATGTATTGTTTGGACATATTATGAAATGTCTAGTGATAATGTGACTAATGGTATGCTGATTCATGCAACGATTGTTGATATACGTGGTGTATATGTTGTTACTAAATATGCATGTGATTAGTTTGCATATGAATATTCTTGTACTAACGTAGTGGTGCAGGTGTGAATATTGTCACGGTCTAACCCAACGGACACGTGAGAAACAATAATAATTTTTTTTTTTAAGTATACACAACTCATAGTCCAAACACGTGATAACTACACGTGTTGCGAAATTCCTATGGATCACAGGATTTATTGGACCCTTGATTTGATCGAACTGAATTATCAGCTGCCTACTGTACTCCAATGGAGATCAGATCCTGTGTAGTTCTCAATTCATTTATTTTATGGCACTAACCCCGTGTTATTCATGATGTCACATCAAGACATTCTACTTATCCTTTCGTGGGCCTCATCAATAGAATAGATCTCATCTATCACGGGTCTAGCCAATCACGGATCTATACCAACCATGGAACACCGTCAACCATGGGTCAATGTCACACATGGGATAAACCTCAACCATGGGACCTATACCCGAAGATAAATGAATCCCTCATCGGGGACAATACTCTAAATATGGGTCCTAATCCTCTATGGAATCAATGTCCTCCGTGGGAATATCTATCCACGGTATACAATACTCATCCATGGTCACAAAGCCCTCTATGGGAATAACCATCCATAGGAAAATAATATTTATCCATAGAACCGTTACGTCCACCATGAGACCAATACGTCTACCATGGGATCACTATATCTATCATGGGGTCAGTATGCCCACCATATAATTAATATCTAGGCATGAATCCAATATGTCTACCTTGGGAACAACATCCATGGAATTCATCATCCATCCCTAGTAACTCTCCATCAGTGAGTATCATCTATCCATGGGTAATAACCATCCATGAATATAATCACTCCATGGGTATAATCCATCCATGGGCATAACTTATACATTCGTAGAACTAATATGTCTATCATAGGACCAACATGTCTAACATATGACCAATACGTCTAGTATAAGACCAACATGTCCACCATAATACCAATACTTCTACCATGGGATCAACATGTACACCATAATGCCAATACGTCTACCATGGGACCAACATGTCCACCATATGTCAATACAGTCTACCACGGGACTAACATGTCTAACATAAGACCAATACATCTAGTATGGGACCAACATGTCCACCATAATACCAATACGTCTACCATGGAACCGACATGTCTAACATAAGACAAATACGTCTACCATGGGACCAACCGGTCTACCCTAAGACCTACATCCAAGCACCACCATGGGAACCATCATCCATGGGTATACACATCCATCCCTGGTAACACTCTATCAGTGAGTATCATCTATCCATGGGTAATAACCATCTATGAATATAATCCCTCCACGGGTATAATCCATCCATGGGCATAACTAATCTAGGGGTACATCATCTACTATGAGATCTTCTATCCGTAGGAACAACACTCGAATGAATCACTACGGGACTGTGGCAACAATATCAAATCATCATATCATATCATAAATATACCACGACCCCTAGCAAGACTTAGGGCCCATGACTTACTAAGCGAGAGACCCATAACTAGCGTGATCAAGTTTACCTCGCCCTGTATCCCTTCACCTCAAGGGTGATTCAGTCAAGCTCTAAGGCGGTCGGACCGCGTCTAACGAAGCTAGCACCACCTCCATGGGGTAAAATAGTATCTAGCTATGCCCATCACCGTACATCAAGTGTGCTAACTAGCTGTGAGAGCGCCCTCTAGCGCGTAGCATGTGAGGGACCTACTCCTCGACGGCAACCCTACGTGACCAAGTCTCCGTAGCTGACCCCACCATCTTGAATACCTCTCTAGAACGATTAGTCAACCATCATAATCACGTGAGGGACATACCCATACCATGTCTCAATATCAAGTGACCAAGTTACATATACATTTAAATGCCACAGTCTCCATATGTTCATATCGAGGCTCCCACGGTCTTACGGTTACTATATGCCTTACTCATTGAATCTATATACTTATTTCATAATTTTACCTATACAAATGTGAGACACAATGATCTACTGATCGGACAGTTTCCTTTTTCAACGGACTGAGGCATAACATTATCAATATCACATGAGGAACACACCCATGCCACGCCTCAATATAATCAATATCACGTGAGGGACGCATCCATACTACGTCTCAATCATCAATATCACGTGAGGGATACACCCATACCACGTCTCAATATAATCATCACATGAGGGACATACTCATACCACGTCTCAAAATAATCAAGTGACCTAGTCACGTACATCTCAGTGTCAAAGTCCTCATCTGTCCATCTTAAGAATTTTCACAGTTCTCTAACCACTCTAGGCTTTACTCGAGAACAAACATATATGTCTCATCAGTATCGGGACTCCCAGGGTATCATAACCTCTTCGGGCCACCTTCGAGGGATCCAACATCTAGCATTAGGGTCTATATTAGGGAAGGTATATCCCGCCAATCCCTTAATACCCTTCACATTTGTTCAACATCTTATATCATCCTAAACATAAATGGATGACAAAATGCATCTTTTGATCGAGTTGAGGCATAATGCTCTCAGTTGCCTACGTACCACATAGTGGATTAGATCAACCGTAGTTCATTATTTTCACATTTGGGTTGATATTGGGGAGTGGTCCTACTTTTACTTTGGAAAAATCAGACAAGCCTTTCTTAGTATTTATATTACATTCCATACATTCTCAATCATGCTAGCCCATCCCCATTGTAGCACAAGTTAACCCCCTTGAGTTCTAAGATAATTGACCTTAACTCACCCATATCACTTAGTCTAACCCTTTATCAAGTTCATCTTCAAATCATTGGAAATTAGGTCTACACATGGTTGATCGATCCACCACAACCATTATCAACATAGGTACTTACTAGTGATGTACACATCATCACATAATCCAAGCATGGCATTAAAACACATTCATCATGCTTATTATATAAGTTACTCATCTAAGAATTCCGATCACAATCATGAGAATTCATTTGATACATACAATACTCATAACCATACACAATTATGAGAAGTTATCAAGGCCTTACATTACACATCTTGTGAAATCTTGATTTATCATACATTCTATCATACTTTAACACATCATAAATTTATAAATTTTCAATTATAGTAAACATCTAATCATAGGGAACTTGGGAAACTCATACATATGTATCTGATACAATATATTCACATCAATCACACATAGGCACATAAGGAGGTCAAACCATAACCTTACACAACTATGCATTGGAATGTGCAGAAAGCAACATTTACTCAAACATATTATCACACACCTTGTGAGCATGAAATTTTACAAATATTCTCAATGCTCAAAGTGTATGGCATTCTCCAATTTTACCTAATGTTATCGAACTCGAATCGTATTGAAATCGGTCTATGGGTGTGAATCTTGAATTGAAAATCGTAAAATCGTACGATTCATATATCATCTTATTCTCATAACCATTTTGTTGACCTAAGCCATTACAAATATATTTTGGGTTATTAAACCTAGATTAAAACCAGTGGATGGTAAGTGTATCTCCATTGTTAAACCCTCATGGAAAGGGTATATGGAGAAGAATAAGTGAATGGTATTCTCATTTTATTCAATGTTTATGGATAGTTGATGATTAATATGCATGTTAATGTATACACACTTGTATGTTTGGTCGAGCTCTTGCAAGATGCTGCATTTTGTCTATGTCGGGACCTAATGCATTCGAGGTTGAGTGAGATACCTCGACAGGGTTGAGTGGGATACCTCGACAGGGTTGAGTGGGATACCCTGTACCTACTTCAATGGGGTTGAGTGGGATACCTTGATGTGTTAACTTTGTAAGTGGAAAGAAAAAAACAACTGCCACATGTCCTTTGTTCATTGAAACTGCATTGTAAATTCTCAATTTCTATTACTTGTGATGTTCATGAATTATTGAGCACTCTTCACTGGGCTGGAGCTCACATCTCTTACAATGCAGGACAAGTGCTGGAAAAGGGAGTTGAGGATCCCTCCATGATGGTTTAGAAGTTGGAATCCTCAGATTTAGAAGTTGTCTGTAAATAAGTCTTAGACTAGCTTTTGTTAAGTTGGAAGAATGCTTTGTTAATTTTTGTTGTTTAGGAAATATGTAATTTTGGATTCCAGGGCCACATGTGGTCTAGAGACCTTGTGAACAAATCATATGTACATATTATGGTATTTTTATGCATCTATGTTTGTGTTTGGATGCGTGTGTTGGTTTTTGAATGTCAAACTCGAAAAATATTGCGAGTGTTGAAATCTTGTGGTTTCCGTTTACCTCCGGGTTGAGAATCTCAAAGTTCTGGATTTCATACTTGTTATGGGATAAAAACTCTAGTGTACAAGTCATAAATGTACATACCAATGAGTTGGTAAAGGAATATAGGAGTTAGGATGTGTATCTGGAAGTTTGAGTGTCGAAACTGGAAATAACTAAGAGTACAGAATCAACCTTGACAGAACCTTCGCTATCAGAGGCGCCACTTGACGATTGACTAGCCCTGAGAGCAACTGAGAAAAATACAGAATTATGTTCCCACGATGGATCGCCATATGTGATGGGTCGCCAGTGATGGCTCGTGAATGCCAAGTGGCTCGGCCTTGTGACTAATCTGTAATAACAGAGTGTGTCTCTGGTCTGAACTTGTTTTGTGAAGTCAGTGGAGTTGAAATGTATTTCGTGCATTGATGTGTTGGATCACACGTGTTGTCCACATGAGCATGTGTGACATTTTTTATGGGCTTAAGTGAGCTCGAAACCCATGGACTTGAGATGTTTGGATTTTTTTTAAAAAAAAAATTTGTCGCTATCCGGGCCCACATCCTGGATCCAGGGCGTGACATAGAAAAGATAAAATGGAAGAGAATAACTCAATAAATTGATTATAGATAAACAGGACTAGAGACTTTTGATGGTGATGAGAAATGCATATTTCAACAAATTTATCACCACCCTAATTAAGGGCCCAACTCTAAATACATGAGTGAACATTCACTTTATAATTATATATTATTTAAGAAAAATGAATAATTTATAGAGATTATGAAAATGTATCATACTAAAAATCAACAAGTATAATCATGATAGGTTTTGGTTGATATAAAAGATTAAGATAGATTGACAACTTAGGTCTCATGATGAAGATGAATTAAGGCCCTATACATATGATACAAATGATTTCAATGTCTAGAAGCATAAATTATCATTGAACAACTGAAGATAATAAAAGCGGTCAATAAGTATTGGATTTAGATATATCAATATGTATTGGTTGATACATATAGTATCAAACCATATTGGTCGATACGGACCATCAAACAGCCATATTACATCGACCTTATTCAATTTTTAAATTTCTTTCTAGAAAAAAAATGTTGTTTCATTTATATTCCGGTTTGAATCTCTCATTAGATATGATTTTAAGAAGGTTTAGAAGCAAGTTCTTCGAGTGTGATAGGTACTTGCCTATTCCAACATTTTTTCATTTAGATTTGTCCATTCAGGATTATTTTAATTTACTTTTTTGAATTTTTTATCTAAGATAATCCATACTTTTGAGTTTTTTGTGTGAAAACAATTTAGTGGAATGATATTGAGTATATATGAAATTGAATGGAGATGTCTTAATATGATTGATAATTTTCAGGATATTTATGTAATTTAAATTTTTTTAATTCATGAAATCTGGTTTTCTAAGATAATTCTCATTTTGTAGTGTTTTTTAAAAAATGTCATACAAATGTTTATAGGATTAAATGAATAGCCATTAGTTCGATTGATATAGTTTTTAGGGTGTTTGTCTGATTTTTCTAATATTTCAACATTTTATAATTTAGATTTTTAATGAAAAATTAATGAATTATAATAAATGATAATGCTAGTATAAAACACTAGAGAACATGAATTTTATATAAGGTGTTTCAACATATTGATTTTTTCATTTATTTATAACATACTTTACTCGTATCAAAATTTCAGCTCTTAAATGTCGAATACTCTATGAAAATGATTGTATTTTAATCTAAACATGCTCATGGTAGGTTTTTCATTTTTTTCTATTTTTCTGCAATTTTCCAATTTTTTATAAAAAATAAAAAAAATTGAGAAAAGATCTTGTGTATGATTGTTGATACGTTTATATTGCCGTACAATGTTATTGTACGAGTTATGAGTTGATACAATACGTCCCTTCTGTTTCTTTTACCCTTAGTAACAACTTTTTAAATCAAATTTGTCTTTGTCTTACCTCAATAATTTTAATCATTTTGGCATTTGGTTAATAACTCCTGCTAATCTCATTATTGAAAGTCAAGCTTCTATGAAACCTCTAACATTATTAGTCCACATAGGACATGTATCACATACATAACTAAATGAACAAGTAAAAGGTTGTGGCTTCTATCATTGTTTTCCTCCATTTATCTTATAAATATTAATACATCATTAACTTATCATTAGTATTATTAATTTTCAAGGGACCAGACCAATTTCTTATAGAATTAATTTAGAAATACATCATGATCTAAATCCCAAAACTTATCTTCATATTAATGTTATCATTATTGAGTTATACTTATGAGATTTTTCTAATGAAATTTAATACTAATACTACTCTTTAAATGAGCTTAGACCTTATACCATTAGATCTTTATGACAATGGACAGGATAGGTGTGGCCTTCAAACCTCTCATCCATTACCCAGTTATTTATATGTGGGTTTGTCACCTTTTTAAATTGTTAAGTTCGAGTTAAATTAACAAGTTGGGTCAGATTTTGTCATGTTAAGTTTTTTAATCTTTAATTACCTAACTTATCTTTTAAATTTATTTAAAAAAAGCTCCTATAACTTGTTCAGAATGACTTTTTATATACTTATTCATAAATCATGGTTCACTGTTAGTCAAACACAGAAAATAATGAGATATTTTAGATACGGATTTTAAAGGTCGCTTTTAAATCATATTAATTAAAAAATACTGAAAATATTACTTAAAATGTTGATAGTTTGGTAAAAAAGTTTTCTAGAAACAGTACCATAATATAGCATTTAAAGATTAGATAATAAAAAGAAAAAATAAAATTAGTTCAAATCCATTGGAGTCACATTGATCACCAATCAAATTTGAGACAAGCCTGATAAGTGAGATTGGTTGGTTAGGAAAGTTTAAAAATACTGAAAAATATACTTAAATGTTGATAATTTGATAAAAAAACTTTAGTAGAAAAATACCAGAATATAGCATTTAAAGATTAGATAATAAAAAAATTTAGTTGAAATCCATTGGAGTCACATTGATCGCCAATCAAATTTGAGACAAGCCTGATAAGTGAGATTGGTTGGATAGGAGAGCCTAAAATACTGAAAAATATACTTAAATGCTGATAGTTTGACAAAAATGTTTACTGGAAAAATACCATAGTATAGCATTTAAAGATTAGATCATAAAAAGAAAAAATAAAATTAGTTCAAATTCATTGGAGTCACATTGATCACCAATCAAATTTGAGACAAGCTTGATAACCGAGATTAGGAGAGCTCTAAATATTTGGAAAATATACGGGCAAGGAAAACTTATTATAGAGGGGGATTGGGCAAATGTTATCAAGTGGCTAAGGGTGAAAGGACATCCGTTTTGGAAACGGTCACTTTGGTTAGGAAGATTAGAGAGTTGGCTTTAGAGCCAAATGTATCCTTTGTTAAGGTCAGTTGAGCAGCGAATGACGTGACATATTTTTTTTCAAGCTTGGAGTCATAGATTTTTCCTCAGATGATTTCCTCCTATGAGATTGGAGGATCTCTTGTTTTTGTACTTATATTTTTCTCTATTTTTTCTTGCTTGTTTTTCACATTTCCTTATCTTGTTTGGGTCTAATCCTGCTTAGACCTCTTTCCTCTTTTGCATTTGTTCTCGTTTATTTTAATAAAATATCTAAAAAAAAGTGAGATTGGTTGATTTAAAGGCAACGAACCATATAAAATACTTTACTGCTAAAGTATGATTTTAAGAGAGTAGTGATCTTGTCGTAACATCATTAAAAAAGGTGTTTTGATGAATCCAAGGTGCATGGCCCCACAAGGATCCACATCTCAACCAAGATCCAAAATTTTGTCTTAATTTTCGTATTTTATTTAAGGATTTTGAATAGTTAGGATTAAAAGGTTATATTTAGATTAAATAATTAGGATAAATGCTAGAGTTTCTTTTTTCATATGGCTATCAGAAGTCTGATAGAATCGAGTGAGATCGAGAAAGACCCATTATACGAGAATGGAGCCAATGTGACTTTAATTGATAAATTCATGTGATACCCTGCCCCTCTCTTTCTTAGAGTCCCACATCGGTGGGACAGAAGAAAGGGGGAGGGTTTATTAGAAGCCACCCATGGAACTCAAGTGTGAGGCCTTTTCGGCCTTGGCCACGTAGGCCAGGGCCCAAGAACAAAATTGTGCTGGTTCGAGCTGTGTGCGAGGCCTAAAGAGGACAATATCACATTGAGTCATGCCTTAAGCCCTTTATTCGAGTCGGGTCATTACAAATTTGGTATCAGAGCTGAACTCAACACTTGGACTGTGTGGACCTATCATCCTTCCCTGGAGTTGTTGAGCTGGATCGGAGTCGAGCCGGGGACGGCTCGAGGCTTTGGGGGGGTGATTGTGATACCCTACTCTCCCTTTCTTAGAGTCCCACATCGGTGGGAAAGAAGAAAGGGGGAGGGTTTATTAGAAGCCACCTATGGAACTCAAGTGTGAGGCTTTTGGGCCTTAGCCATGTGGGCCAGTGCCCAGGAACAAAACCGTGCTGGTTTGAGCTGTGTGCGAGGCCCAAAGCGGACAATATCACACCGAGTCATGCCCTAAGCCCTGTATTCGGGTCGGGTCGTTACAAATTTGGTATCAGAGCCGAGTTCAACACTCGGACTGTGTGGGCCTATCATCCTTCCCTAGAGTTGTTGAGCTGGACCGGAGTCAAGCCGGGGATGTCTCGAGGCTTTAGGAGGGGTGATTGTGATATCTTGCCCTCCCTTTCTTAGAGTCCCACATCGGTGGGAAAGAAGAAAGGGGGAGGGTTTATTAGAAGCCACCCATGGAACTCAAGTGTGAGGCCTTTTCGGCCTTGGCCATGTGGGCCAGGGCCCAGGAACAAAACCGTGCGGGTTCGAGCTGTGTGCGAGGCCCAAAGCGGACAATATCACACTGAATATGCCCTAAGCCCTGTATTCGGGTCGGGTTATTACAAATTTGGTATCAGAGTCGAGTTCAACACTCGGATTGTGTGGGCCTATCATCCTTCCCTGAAGTTGTTGAGCTGGACAGGAGTCGAGCCGGGGATGGATCGAGGCTTTAGGGGGAGTGATTGTGATACCCTACCCTCCTTTTCTTAGAGTCCCACATCGGTGGGAAAGAAGAAAGGGGGAGGGTTTATTAGAAGCCACCCATGGCACTCAAGTGTGAGGCCTTTTGGGCCTTGGCCATGTGGGCCAGGGCCCTAGGAACAAAACTGTGCGGGTTCGAGCTGTGCGCGAGGCCCAAAGAGGACAATATCACACTGAGTCATGCCCTAAGCCTTGTATTCGGGTCGGGATTGTTACAATTTAATTCCAAATTGACTAATGAATTGATAGAGGGAATAGAGGACCTCAATTACAACCTATAGACCCATTTGCACCAAGAATGAATCCCATTTGGACCAGCTATAGCTTAGGACCTATTTCGAGTAGGGTTGGGCCTCAAAAAACCATAATTTCACACCCATTTGCTGTCAACTCAGTAGGCATCCAAATCACACATCAGAAGCTACTTCATGCCCACCAGGACGCTGCCTACAATTTCTGCATGGCAGAGAATCAACCCAATTTAGAAGGCTATGCCAATTTTAGAAAGCAAAAATGGAAAGAAATCGTGGGACGTTGGGGTATGGATCTACAACAGATTAAGGTCGATTCTGTTAGGGCCTCGGTTTGACCGAGTCTATGTATTGTCAATTCCGTGACCGTGTGTGTTGGACCTTGCCTTAGAAGATTTAAGAAGATGTCAAAGTCTCTAAAGACCGCAAAAAGATCTACTACACATTGAAGGTTCTACAGTCTACACATGATTGGCACACATGTAATTAGACCCTAGTGGACCTTAGGTCAAGTCCAAATTACCCTAGAAGTCAATGGCTTAATAATTGAGAAATCTGAAAAAAGGTTATAGTTTCAAGGCCTTGAGCTTTCTCTGGAGGCCTCGAGACTGAAATATGAGGAAACTAGTCTGGCTGAATCTGTGAAAAACCTTGGTCCCCAGCCTGGAGGCCTTGAACTTTTTCTGGAGACCTCGAGATCGTTTGGGAGAATCGTGACAGCTTGTATCTAATGTGTGCACCTAAGCCTAGCTGTCCTTTCACTTTATGTCAATCAAAATCTAGGAAGGAAAATCTTTAAAGGCTCATTGATTATGAAAAATCTAAAAAGAATATGCCTTCATCATGATTGGCAATCATGGTTATAATTGGAAACTTTGAGAAAGCTCCTCAATCTAATAAGGGATAAAAGTCTCAAGGTGATTTGCAATCATATGCAAATCTGGAAATTCCATAAGTCACTGAAGTGATTGACAATCTTACAAAACTAGAATATTTCAAGAGGCTCCCTTTGATTTTAAAAGATTCTTGAAAATTATCTTCCCACCTCATGTTTTGATAAGTCAAATATCCTATTTAGCAATTAGGACAGATGTCAATTTAGTGGTTGATCATTGACTCAATAGGATTAGAAGAATGGCTTGAAATCTGGCAAATTCAGTGAGTTGTATTACCATATACAGTCTGGAGGCCTCGAAGAAAAGCTGGAGGTCTCGACACTCAGTCATTGCAAAACTATCTTATAAATACACCACTGACTGAATTCAAAAGATAGTCGTAAACATTGGAAAATACAGAATAACTATTAGAGAGCTTTCAGCCCCTCATCACTCCATCTTCATTATCCTTTAACAAGGATATAATCATGTATTCGATACTTCATTAATGATGAAGATGAGGATGTTTCTCTAGGACCCAAAATCAGTCATATCCCTGTCCTTGTACCCATGTTCCGCTGTACCAATATTCAACAAAGATGGACCTGATCTAAAGGAATAAGGCGCATAGACATCTATAAGAAGAACACATATTTTGAAGTATTGTTAAGACCCAAGGCAAGTGTTCCTCTTAGTCTTTTTCTTTGATTAAAGTTGTAAGGTGGATTAGAACATTGTGTTCGAACCACTAAAAAAAAAATAGGCATCGAGGATTAGACCATGGGAGTCAAATCTCTATAAAAAAAATTAGGTTGTACTATCTGGGTGTGAAGCTCATTCATAGAATATTGGGACGACCATAGAGTTGGGAAGTCTGATAGTGGATGTAGGTTCAGGTGAACCGAACCACTATAACTGATTCTGCAATGTGGTTTACTTTGATGGTTTGATTCATTTGTTTATTGCACACACGTTTATTCCGCTGCACATTTTGTTAAATTGATTTATATTGAAAAAGGTAATAAAATTGGATCAGACCTATTCACCCCCTTCTTAGTCTTGCACCATTCTAATAATGAAATTTTCAGATTCTGTGGGCATCTAAAATCAGTAACAAATCTCAATTAAGGGCTGGTATTTTCATTTGTAGACCAAAATTTGGATCAAATTTGGGCTGGGTTAGCAACGATTCAAGCAAGGCAAGACAATGGACTTAACATTGTGTAATCATATTTGTATGTGGAGAATACAATTTTCACTCTCCTTGAATCAGCTCTTTCTTGTCTATGTTCCAACGTCCCCTCCAATGGCTGGAAGGTATAATACCCAGAACAACTATAGGAAAGAACAAAGACATCGTTGTGGACAATTGAAGCCAGCAGGAACATATACCATCTAGTGATGAGCGTCAAGAAGACCTTCATGAGGACGTTTGTTTCCTTAGGGAGACTGTAGCAGTGCCAGTGAGGCAAATGGCGATGCTTCACACTTTGGTGCAGTAGTTGACACATGAGAGGCTTTCATTTCCAACCGTCAGAGCATCTCGAACCTCACCCCATCTCTTCAGATGGATCTGACGACGACTTCAACAAACAACGACCTAGACACTCCAACATACAACTTGGAAGAAGAGACACCAGAGAGGACGATGCCTCAACATGAAGGTTCTCATGCTAAAGTCTTCAGGGGGTATATCTGGTGATTGTCAGAAAGGGTTGGGTTATGTAAAATGTACTTGAATGTGAGAAAATTCTACTATTTTGTATCTGAATGTAAGCATGTAAGGAAATGTTCCATAGTCTTCGAAGGGTCAACCCATCGACACCTGTAACACTTTGGAATTTCATGTTATTAATATTTATGAAATTTGTCATTTAATTGTGAATTATTGGATATGGATTTTAGATGGGTACAGGGTTGGGTCAATTGTCCAATTAAGATCCAACGGATTGTGGATATGGTGACAATTGGAATAATTGAGTAAGATGTATTCAATTGGGTCAAAATGTCCAATTGGGACCCAATGGGTCGTGTTTGACTTGGTTGACCACCAAGTGAGTTGAGTTAAATTAAATGAGTTGAGTTGGACGGTTTGCATTTTAAATTTAAATTCAAACAATGGGAAGGACGGTTTGTATTTTAAATTTAAATTCAAATAATGGGTTGGACGGTTTTTATTTAAAATTCAAATGAGATGAAGGTGGTTTAAAAATTCAAATTCAAAATAAATGGAGTGGACGGTTTTAAAATTTGAAATTCAAGCAAATGGCGATGTTTATGGATTAATCTTCAAATTCAAACAAATGAGATGAAGGAGTTATGTTTGACACACGTTGGAGAGATGAAGGTAGTTTAAAATTTGAAATTCAAACAAATGGAGATGTTTATGGATTAATCTTTAAATTCGAACAAATGGAGGAATATTGGATTATTTCAAATTCAAAGGCACACGTTGGAGAAGATAATGGAGATGGTGATGGTTTAATTTTCAAATTCAAACTCTCCCTCACACTCTATCTTGGCCGGCCAGCAACCTAAGAGAAAGAATATCAAACTTTTGGAAAATTATATCTCATTTTCTTTCTCTCTTGGCCATTCCTCTCAAGTCAAGTACTTGAAGTAATTTTTCTATCTCAAGTTTTTCTATCTCTCTCAAATCTGTACCTTAGCCGAACCACCTCAAGGACTGCAACAAGGTCAGTCTCGGTTAAAGGAGAAGGAAGGAAGGACTAAGAAAGGAACGGAAGAACGAGCCGGAGCAAAGATCAAGAAGTAGTCAAAGAACCGAAGGAGTCGCGGTATTGGTAAGTGCACTATAAACCCTTGTTAAATAAATTGGTTAAGGGAATATGATCCGCCCATTGTATGACCGAATCTATCAAGGGTTTAGATCATGGATTATGCTATTTAAAAAAAAAAGGTAAAATATGGATCATAGGGTTCGGCCACTTGGGATGGCCGAACCCCATGAAAGGACTTGATAATTTTATGGTTTGTGAGAGTTAAAAACCATACAATGTCATAGAGGTTTTTAGGTGTTTTAAATGGAGTTAAGTTTAATATTTTGGGTTGGCCATTGGATGGCTGAACCATATGGTTATTATGGCTAAAGTGTTGAGCCTAAATTATATATAAATGATGGAATGATTGAGTCAAGAGAATCATAGGGTTCGGCCATGTGTATGGCCGAACCCCATGGACTATTTTGATGGGATAATCGGATTAAGAATATGTTTGGAAATTATGAATTGTTATATGCTTTTGATTTAAGAATCACATGTGGTTATTTATGGATTTAGTATTAAAGTGATCAACCATGATAGATGATGGAACAAGGGATAAAAATCCATAGGGTGAGGTTCGGCCATGTAGTATGGCCGAACCCCACTAATGATCATTTGGTGGACTTAGTGGTTAACTTATAATGTAATTGGAGATGGATGTATGAAGGATTTAAAGGACCAAATTAAGTTGGTGAGGTTCGGCCATATTGTATGGCCGAACCCCACTAAGGTGGGTTTGTTATGAATATTCGTTATTAAGCAAAATTAAACAAGGGTTATGCAAGTGGCAAGATTGTAAATATGAATGAAATGTTCAAAGGAAACAAGGGTCAAAATCAAAGTGATAAGGTTCGGCCATGTTGTATGGCCGAACCCTACCAAGGTATGTTTGTAGTTGAGGTGTTTAATTAAGTTATTTGAATAGTGTGTTTGGGCTTAAGAATCCAAAGGAGGGATTAAAACAAAAATAAGTGAGGTTCGGCCATGGTGTATAGCCGAACCCCACAAGGTTGCATTTGGTGGATTGGGATTTGTATATGAGTTATTTGTATGGTTTTGGTTAAATAAAAGAGAGACCAAAATTTAAGTGGAAGAGGTTCCGCCATGGGGTATGGCCGAACCCCACAAAGTGGTTTTTGGGACTTAGACTTAGTTGGAAATTAAATGGACATGTGTTTGACTTATTGTTATATAAACAAGGTAACGGGACTTCTTGAATGGTGCGCAAATCGTGAACAGGTGACGATTTAAGAAGAGCGGACCATTTAAGTGATCATTGTGTAGGTTTCCTACCTCTTTGTAACCACACTTATACTTGATGTTTTATCTTCATTTTGATGAGATATATGTATTAAACTATTATGTTTCATTGTGGATTTGAATGTTAAGATTTATTTACAAATGGCATGTATTCATAGACATCTCATGCATGGCATGGGGTGATAGTTATGTAATCGGAGGCCACACTCCGTCGAGGCGTCCGAAAGACCACTGTGGGGTACCTTGATGATGAGAATCCCATCAAGAGGAAACCGGAGGCCACACTCCGTCGGGACATCCGAAAGACCACTGTGGGGTACTTTGGTGATGGCTATGTATATTTGTGATGGGTGAGACTCATTACATTTGCATACATACATAGCATTGTTTTTATAAGATTTTGATGATTATGTACTATTATGTTATATGTATGTTTTTATTCTAACGTTGTGGTAGCCCTAATCGGAATACCTACTGGGCGCATTGATCTAACACCCTATTTCTATCCTTAGTGGATGACACAGGAAAGGGAAAGGTCGAGGATCGTGAAGGAAACTAAGCATAGGAGCTTGGGCAATTGAATGGTTTTATTTATGGTTATTTTGTTTAAGTTACAAGGACATATAATTCGTTAGTTAGATATTGGCATGTAATAACTTAGTAATATTTGTTATGGTTTGGTATGATTTGGAATGATTGATTAAGTTAAGATAACTTTGGAAAAATGATAATGTACTTTGCTATCTAATAAAATGGAGTAGATTTAGGTTCCATTATAATCCGCAGTTAGTTTAAGTATTATTCCACAATGTTTATACTTTACTATGTGAGAACCATTCTCATGGACTTAGTCCATGCTCACATAGGTTTGGCCAGTTAAGGGTCGGACTTTAGAAGTCCGGACTTAACTCGCGTCGTGACATCCCGCTCTTATCACTTGTTTATTTATTTAAAAAAAAAAATTAGACTCTGATTTATAGTGAGAAAGGGCGGGGTGTTACAACACCTAGTAGACCTGTGAACCATAAGTCCTCAACCAAAAGGGGTTCAAAAACTAGGGATGCCGCCATAATGCTACGCAATTTCACATGCATTTTTTTAGGACATATGGCTTCGGAGAGTCCGAACTAACAAGTGGACCTAGTGCATGGTGATAGCAATGTGACATCCGCAGAAGCAAATGCAGTAGAAAACTGCAGTGACGTCTTTAGTGAAGAAGACATCCTTCATCGAAATTCAGACGAGAATTTCTTGGTCCAATAGGTTCTCATAGTCCGAAGTAGCAATTGATGGACAATAAGCAACACAATGACACAGGGATTGCAGTCACACTTCAGGCAATTGAGTTTGCTATAGGCAGTGCCTCACTCCATGACTACATCGGACCCTGAGCAGGAGCCTGCTACACCCGCATCTCTTAAACTCGAGGACGAGTTTCCTCCCAAAAAGGGAGAATGATGCTGATCTGTAACAGGATTCGACACCCCTACTCGGCTGCCATGTGGATGGACGAGTGTGACTCAAATCTGGATAGTTCTCCGGCAACACACCAACACAAATGGGAATAAAGAGACTAAGACAATAGTATATTTTTAATGTGGTAAACCCACTGAATGAGGAAACCTCCACGTGCCAATCTAGGCAAAAACATCCACTAGGATATGAAATTATTACAAATATATTGCACTCTGCAATGTTTTGCAACATTGGACCCATTAAATCAATGGACTCCTTTCGAATACATACTCATAGGCGACAATCTTTAAGAGATAAAATTCCGACTAATTGTGTGCTGAACCAACGCCGCAATGGTGACAACTGAAGCTCTGAAAAAGTCAAGAGAGGAACATGGATAGTTCAGTCGACTGAGTAATGTGATTTAGTTGATTGAGTCTAGATCAGATCTCTAATGGTGGCCTCTCTCTATCTGTTTACTAGTCACTAGGACTCCACCTTGGATAGGAATGGGGCCCTTTTTCTTCTCCCACAACTTCCTCTTATATAGACCCTCATCATGGGTCGGTTACAACCAACAGGAACAATCACAAATGGATTTGAATTGAAGAAATTGTCGAAAAAACTATCGCTTTCGCCAATCAGTCTAGTATCAGTCTACTTATTGTCGACTGATGCTTTCAGAGACTTCTCTGTGTTTCTTGACAGTCATCGGTTGATGTATAAGTCAACTGATACTTTCAGAGGCTTCTCCAGATCTTTGCATCCAGTCTTCAGTTGATGATCAGTCGACTGATCGTATCTAGATCGATTATTCTGTACTTTTTCTCCATTTTCTTATCTTCTGTATGCTGGAAGATCCTCTTGGATCAGATGCGGGCATCACACCTAGAAATTGGGTGAAGAATGGTTTGTGTTTGACTGTGGTAAATGCGAGACCAAAGCAGCTGGTCCGAGACTCGAATTGGAAGACGCGGCGCATGCGGACCCATATATGGGCCCAAGGCCCACTAGAGGTCATGTGGATCCTAGTCGAAGGAAGCCACATGCTTACAAGGTCTAGGGAATGAGGAGGATTCATGGAAGACAGTGGAGTTGACACTTGAGCGAAGCGAATTTCAAGTCAGGTCGTTGAAAACAACACTAACTTTCAGATAACTTTTGAAGCATCAAATGAACTCGGAATAGGATGAAATTATAGGCAGTGGATAGCTTAGCCAAAGATCTTTCCAATGAGCACAAAAATATCCAAATCCGAGTTACATAGCTCAAGTTATGAATTTTCTCATCGAGAGGTGCAAAACTATCCAAACCCAAGCACTCCCATACTGAATGGCGTGTGGATTGCAAAGGCAAGTCAACTTAGGACACTTTAGCGTGGCAAGCTTGGAGAGTTCATTCTCCATTCGATTTTTAGTTTGTGCTTTCTTAGATTAATCCTAGCCATTGAATAAGCCTTGTTGCCACTTAGGATTATTTTCATTGGTTAATTTGTAAGCACAAGGATTGCCAATGAGAGTCCAATCCTTGTGTATTTTCCTTTCCTTAATTTTTTCAAAAATCCTCTCCTACTTTGGTGTGGTTGATCAAAGCAAGATGGGATGGACTTCAGGGTTCTATTTTGCCTATATAAAGGCTTGTAATTTTCAAATTTGAGCAATTCATAATATACAAATTTTTGGAGAAAATACTCTTGGTCGAGTTTGGTGTTTTGCAAGGCTTCTTGGCTAAAAAGCTTGGACTTAGGTCCAAAAACAAGTGAGTACCATGGATCTTTTGGATTATTGTTGTGTCTTATTGGGTTCTTAGATTAAGTAACTCATCTTGTTTATCATTGGATCTCTTTAATTCCCATCCATCTAAAATATGGGTTTTAAAAGAGACCTTAACCTAAAATCCAATAAGCACACATAATTCCCTGATCGCTTGTCATTACGGACTTCATTCGTCAACTCATGGCAAGGCCAAACCCATTCGTATATATTCGAATAGTTGTGGATCCATTGATGGGAACATCAATGACATTAATTTATCCTATCAAGCTCGGGAAAAAGTGAAAACCCGCCCCAAGCCTACATCAGACCCATTTAAACCCCAAAAGCCTCTCCTCTCCATGATTTGGATCTCTATTCAATTTGAATCTATTTGGAGTTAATTTCACTGTTGGATTGAAATCACACAAAACCTACCTCAATTTTACAAGTTCATTTTAGACCTTAAAAGCATGCCTCATGTAGACTTGGTTCCTAATGCTTCTCACGTTGTTATGACCTTTGATGGCAGCTTGGACCCAAAACTATGCCAATGGGTACAAGAGGAATGATGTGGCCATCAGAAGCTCAATTAAGCCAAATGAAAGTCATGAAAATCCATTAGAGGATGGTGAGACCCATCTCAACTTAATTGATGAAATTCTACTCCAATTGCATGCTAGAATTGATAGTGGAAAGAGAGGACGCGAGCAACTTTCTAATGAACCTACTTGCACTCGGTGTGGAACCCATATGAGTATGCTGTAGGTCTAGACTGGCTATGACATATTATGGACGTTAAAAGCTTACTGTAAGAGGCTCATTTGCTGCAAGGAATCTATTTGGACAAATTTGACTAGGAAGAGATTTTGAGTTGCACACAATTGGCTCCAAATTCTAGCAAGTCTTGGGCAAATGGCATCAAGGAACTATTGAGAAATTTTGTAATTCATTTTTCTTTTCATTTACCATGTAGTAAAATCTAGGGCACTCTATTGGATGGTAGAATGGAGAGAAAATAAGAGGTTTGCACATGCTCCAATGACTAATTAAGTTAAAAGGTCCTCTGTTTAAATACAAGTGAGACCCTCGACACCTTGATCATAAAAAAACAAAATAGGAAATAAAAAAGGGAATGGCATGTGAACAAGCAAGCAAGGGCGTGTGGGAAATCCTTGAAGTAGGAGTTTGGCAAAAACCTAGGAAAATGGCGTGTACATGGAGAAAATGGCAGTAGGTGATCCTAGTGCTTAGGATCTAATGGCTAGAAAATAGGCATTGGACGATGGAGCAATGAAGCGTGGACAACTTTCAATTTTCATGCATTGTATTTTCCTTCTTTTTCTCTTAAGAATCCAATCCATTATAAATAAGAGTGGAGGGCTATTGATTATACACACAATTTGGATGAATAAAATTAAAGCAAAGTTGTTTTGGAACTTCCTTCCAATTTGGTGAGTTTTAATTTCTTTTGAATTTTAATTTAATACCGTGTTGAATTAATTTTATTTTGAGGTAACTGGATAAAATGTTTGCATTTTGAATTTACTTGTTCAAGTAGTGCATTCATCCAGTACTTAATTAAAATTGAATTCTGCAATCCAAATTAATTCATTAGAAAGTTCATTGAATTTCAATTTAAATTAATGTTGGATTCAATATCATATTTGCATTGAGTTAATTAATTTGCATGTAGATTGTGTTTCCAATTAATTTAACCATTGCATATAAAATTGCAATTCCATGTTCATTTTGGATTTCAATTAAACGCCCAATTTCATTATAGTGCTATTGCACAGTGTCAATAGTCCTAGTTCTTCGTGTTTTGAACCTAATTTCCTTCTTAAGTGAAATTGGGTGGGTGGGCAATCTATTAGAGCTTTGGATTTTCTCCTAACTAGAGTCATTGCGACGTTAGTGACCTGTTCTGGCTTCCTTGGATTTGTAGAATTCAGATCTAAAATTTCATTTAAATTGGTGATCTAAGGAAGTGTACATGATAACATCACCTTCATCAGTTGGTGATCGAATTTCTTATAGTTAAGACCTTTTGCAAGCATTAAGGAGTTGTTTGGAGGAAGGGGATAAATTTTAAAAATTTGTTTGCCAAAAGATCAAGTGGCAGGACATAAATGAAAATGGAGGTTATAGCCCTTCAAAGTATTGCAGAATTAAATCACATAGAAGTCTATATTAAAAGACATGATGGATAGTGGAGTGATTGAATGTATGATTTACAATAAGGTAAAGTGAAAGAGCGGAACTAAAAAAATGCTAGATGAGATTTTAGCTTTGACGAGGATGATGATCAAAAGTCTCTATAAAAGGAGTTTCCATGTGTGTATTAGTTGGGCAACCGAACCACTACCCTTGGGGATCAGCAAATCAGATGGATGAAGGAAATTAGAGATCTCATCATCAACGCCCATCACTTAATTTTCCACATTCCTTTGGAGAAAGCTGTTTCGCCCCTCCTTGGTACTTAAGTGCTTTGGCCTGGTTTTCTGCTCTCTTCTTGAGAGCATCATCCTTTATCAATAATTTTCACCAATTTAAAAACTAAATAAATAGATAAAAGAATCTTCGATTCAGGCGAACCTCCTTGAAGAAGAAAAGAATTTCACTTGTCCAAATGCTATTGCTACAACACTAAATATCAAATAGATGAGTGTTTTAACAATTGACACGCACAGTTAAAAAAAAATAAAGAATCCACCTTACCTATCTTATAAACTCTCTTTCGTGCCTGAGGCTTCGATCTCTCCTTCCTCATTTTCTTTCTTGCCTTTCGTTACAGCTGTGGGTTTCTCTGCAGATACATCGGCTGTGCCTTCAGGTTCCTTTTTCAACTCTGTCTCAAACTCCTTGGCTGCCTGTAAAACTCAAGATGTAAAGACCAACAATGTGAAAACATTGCAGATGATTCGAACTATTTACAACCCAGAGATTAAGGAACTTCTATGATTGTTTTCATGTGTCCCCACAGATTATTTGAGGAGGGTGGTATGGAAATCAGTTATTATGCTTCAAGTGGTGGGTTTTAAAACACCCTTCACTATTTAGTAATTACATAATATGACTATCTTCAACATTACATTCAAGATTTAGATCCATAGTCAGATGAATGAAACAATTTGAGAAAGAAAACTAAATTGAGTGGATATACACAGGATAAGCTAGAGTTATCAGGAAAATTAGGTGTGTTCTTGGAAGTACCCCAAAGCATTTTGGATATTATGGCAATAAAATGGATTCGAAGCATCACAGAAATGGGGAAACACATTAGCTATTTTTACTGCCTAAAGCACTATCAGCACTGATTATTAATATTGAGTTGGTTTGGGGAAGAAAAGAAACACATTTGTTTATAGGTGTATGCACAAAGAACAACTATTTTATTAACAGTAAAGATTTCATTGAATATAAGTTTCAAGACAAGAATTATAATACTCAAATAAAAATGGAATATAGTGTCTCACAAAAAATGGAATATGAACAGGCCAAGAGATAGAGAGACTCAGGGCTCTTTATCTCCTACTAGGTGATGAATCCAATCCACACACATCTTAGCAAGATTGTGAGCCCTACATCTTTATTAGAAAGTGATTTTGTTATTCTTTTCCTATAAATATAGGAACCATCATCATCTAATAGCCACCTATCTCATCTATTTAGCGTCATCTTTTTAAGTCCTATATTTCCATTCCACCCTATCAAAGGCTAAATCCTTTGACACCCTACATTCTATAATGTCCTCCGTTAACCCCTTAATTAAAGTTTTTAGAAGTCCATCTTCTCCTAATCCCTATAATTTGTAGTTTATACTTTATGGATTCTTTGAACTGGGAATTATTACTGTCATCTATGGACCCACCAAACTAGATGAGAAATCCTTTCCCATCTTCTCATCTATCAATGCTATCTCTAAAGTTCTAATTTGATCATTTTCTAATTCTCACTCTTAATGTAAACCTGCTCTTCCACCTTAGCATGCATATCTCGGTTGCCTGGACTTCTACTTGTCTTTTCTTCATTGGGAAACATTTTTTCTCTTGGCCAAATAAATTTACCATCAGCTCTCTCAAAAAATACTAATATTAAAAACTCTATGGCAACAAACACACCTGAGCATATTACGCCAAGTAAAACACCAATCCAAGTATAGACCAAACATGCACAAACATTGTCGCAAGAAGATTTTGTACATCATACCATACTAGAAAAACCATTCCGCTAGGTGTAGGTCTAGAGGCATGTTGCTTTCAAAGTTCTAAAACTTAAATTCTTAAATTTAAGATTTCTAATGAGAAGTGTGAAGAAAATGTTGAAGAAGGCTCAAGACCCTCAAGGTAGAAAATTTGTGTGATGCAAAATTAGCTCACCTGTGGCTAAACATGCAAGGTTTCTAATGAACACATGCAAAATTAGCTCAACTCTCAAGAAAAAGTTGGCGAAATGAGGAAAACCTAGACAGCTATGGTAGGCCTCAATTCTACCCCCACAATCACTATTGCCATGACAATCAATTTCCAACTCACTGTTATCTCTCCTTGAGAAAATCGATATAAGATTCCAATATATCTTCAATCCAATTGTTGCAACTATTGTTAATAAGTCCCTCAAGATGTTTGTCAGCTCATAAATAGCTACTAAATTTTATTGAACTTTAGCCTCCAGCTTCTTAATGCAATTGTTGATGGGCATCATGTAAATTGGTGATGCAAAAAAATTGGAATAAAAGAAACAGAGGGAGGTGGGACTATACAGATCTGAAATAGTAGTGTGTGGCTCTGGATCTGAATATAACAAATTAGATGGACTAGGTGTAGGTATGGCTGGGTGTTGAAAAGGGTAGGGTTTTTTTTTCTTGGGTGAAGGGGTGGGGAGCTGGGAACGACCGAAGGAGGATCTGGGAGTGGATAGATATCCTGGTTGATGAAGAACACGCCTGCAACTAGGCAGGTAGAAGAAGAGAAGAGATAAAGGAAAAGGCTAAGCCTTAATCAATTTCATTAATAATTCATGTGTGTGTTATCCCAAACACATTATATAGCTTTATATAGGAAAAGTCTAATTCGAAAATAGAAAAGACTAACTAGGAAAGCCACCGACCTGGTTTCCTTGCTAGACTAGGACTCCTAAACCAAATAGGAAACTAACTAAAGTTGGGCTGCTAAGATTCCAAACGAAAATAACAAATCCTACTTGCTAATTAAGAAATAAATAAATAAATAAGTAAATAAAAATAAGTAGAAGTGAAATCTGTGTGCAGCATCTTCCGTGTCCTACATCACTGGTGGTGGGGTTGAGCTTGAAGAAAGTTGGTGTTTTGAAATAATAATAATAATAATAATTAAAAGAAATGAAGGAGAAAGAAGGTTGAAAGGACTAGAGAAAATGGAGGTCTGGCCTTCGGAGGAGGTTGCAAAAAAAATGAGATGAGATGAGAGAGATAAGTGGAGAGATGAGATGGGATGAGATGAGAGAGGAGAGAGAATAAAGAGAGAAAAGTAAGGTGTGGTTGTGGTTTTGAACAAGATGACAAGAGTAGCAGTAGTTGCAGGTTTAGAGGATAAAAAATAGAGAACAGGAAACAGGAAATGGGAAAAATGTTTCCTTTTGAATGATGAGAAATTGAGAAAAAGTCTAAAAAAAGATAGAAAGGACGAGATAGGTGATCAGGATTTTTAATACCAAGTGATAAAAATCTGAATAAGAAAGTAGGGATAGTTGATTTCAATCCAATGAGAAATTGTACCTCCAAGCCAAAGTCTTGGTTCAATCCAAGGAGAAATACCCTCCTAGCCTACGCTGAACTTTGAGGAATTTTGTGAATGCTTTGATTACTCAACCTAGCCCATATATAAGCCTCAGGTTAGAACTAAAATGAAATAGAATAAATTGGAAAAACAGGGAAATAATCCCTTAATTTAGCAACATTACTCTCCTATTAAATATGGACATAAACAAACTTAGAATTGAATCTTTAACTTCGCTGGCACTAATTTGTCATTGCCTAGCAATGCTACCAGTCTAACAATCATGACCTAATTCATAAGTTGCAAGGCTGTATATAGCCATCTGGGTGAACTTGCTTATTAAAATTGAACACCACAATGTTAATCATCATCATCATCTAAGCCATTTATCCCATCAATCTTGAGTTGGCCTTTATATTTGGATTTGGCAAATAATTTCCATAGACCACAATGTTAATCTTGTATATATTATGTCTATGTACGGAATTGGTCTGAAATTTGAAATACTTGTAAGAGAACGTTAACATTATTTTTGCCTTTCAATATGTATCATTCCAAATTTGTTTATAATTTTTATCATTTTAACATGCACGTGAGCACACATAAAATAAGATGGATTTTTAGGAAAGACGTAGATCACGACACTGGGAAATTGAAGAAATATCTTCATGTGAGATCAATCTCTAAGTTAGCAAACTGGTACACATGGAATGCATTTCTTAGACCAGAGTAATCCACTGATGAAGCTTTTCCCATTTCCTTCCTCTACCTGTGTTTGACAACTATGATTCAATCGTGTTGGAGTATTCAGGGTATGGTGTAAAAGAACCTGGCTCTGCAAAATCCTGAGCTTCTTCATTTGCATCTGTTTAATGTTGCAATCTTTACAACAGAAATAGTTTCAGTCTTTCAGACTATCTTAGTGCTGGAGTTTTATAAGCTTCATGACCAACAGATAAGAAAACCTTAAGTGATTACAAAGAAGGTTTCAATCTAGTAAACTAATGATACAGGTGAATAACTCTATGTAGTGAGAGCCACTTTTTGATGAGGTAAAACATTGAATTATAAGATTCCCATTGAATCCTACTAGCTTTAGTACTCAGAAATGAATGGTATTCACTGTTAGATTGGAATCATCTTCACGTGGTATTCCTTTTAGGTGAAGATGATAACTTAATTCCAATAGACAGAGTTAGGGTCACAAGATGTCCATTCTTCGTTGGATGAGCGGAATAACCTTAAAAATGATCATACTAGGAATATTTTTAAAATAGCCCCAATAGATGATGAAGAAACTTGCTTAAGGTCATTTGGTCAAGTTAGTAGAAGACAAAAGAGGGCCTCAGTACATCAAGTAGAGAGGTTACAAATCAAAGGTACAAGTAAAAGAGGAAGAATATTGAATATGTGGAGTAAAGGAATAAAGAAAACCATGATGAATAGTGGAGTGATGAAAACTATGGTTTATGATAGAGGTCGCATGGAAAAATTGAACTCGGAAAGTCAACCCTGGATAGATAGATGGAGTGACAACAATTGATGATAACGATGATGATCACTTAACTCCAAGGGCAAATATCAATGCAACTTGAGAAGAATAAATTTTGTCACAATTCAGAGGCCATATGTACTGATCCAACAATTTACTTTGAATACAGGCAGGCAGGCTCCACAATTCCACTTTTTTTTTTTTCATCCATACATTAATTTATCGAACTAGAACTCGTGTTTAGCGGACATTTCTAGAAAGCTATCATTTTACATGCCAACAATCACCCTAAGGCAATACGATCCAAGCCTTAATGTATTTCCTAATAATTATCAGGTTTGAGTAATCAAAATTAGCAAGTGATTTATACTTTCTAATCTTAAATTCCTATTTGATGATACATAGAATTCTAGAGTGGAAATAATGAAGCCCTACATATCTCCACTTCCACCCAAGAGTTTCGGGCTTGTAAGCAAGCACTCATCGTTGGTCAGCATGCTTTCGACCAAAATAAATTATCTAGTTAGTAAAGGAATGAAGATTTCCCGCTTTCTACCGATACAAACAGAACCTCTAACTCTGCTCAGACATCCAGGTACCAGATGACTATCTGTGTGGAAAATGGGTAGCTTTTCATTAGAAATCAACCAGGTACCAGATGACTATCTGTGTGGAAAATGGGTAGCTTTTCATTAGAAATCAACCCAGGAAAGCAACGAAGAAGCGCATAGTTACATTTATCTAGTTCCATTGATATTTGGGGTAAACAGCAACCAGACCTTCAAGACATTCAGAAACAGACTCATTAAAATGAATTCCAAGTTCCTTTTTTTTAAAAAAAAAAAAAAACTAAAGTAAGTTATCTACGGAAAAAAAAAAGAGAGAAGGTTTCTAACACCACAATTAAAATCTCAGCTAAAAAATATTAAAAAGAAAAAGAAAAAGAAAATTAGCATAAGAAAGCATCCACAAGCATCTCGTGAAAACCCCAGAAAAGAAAAAAGAAATAAAATTAAACGCCCATCAGTAAATACTTCCTGATAAATTTTAGAAAAAAAAAACCTGGATTAAATTCGAAAGAGAAAAAAAAAAGAATTCAAATCAACAAAAAATAAAATCGACCTAGAAGAAATGCATCCCAGACATATTTCTCCACCAATTAAAGAAAAAAAAGACCAATTGGGAAAAAAATAACAAAACCCAACTGAATTCAATCCAAGAAAACAGAAAAATGAGGGAGAAAAGGCAATGCCTGTTGGAAGCTCTTGACAGTTTTTCCAATGGTCCGGCCCACTTCCGGTAATTTCTTTGGCCCGAAAACAAGCGCTGCAACACCAGCGATGACGACTAGCTCCGGCACGCCCAAACCAAACAAGCAGCGGCAGCCCATACCCCTTTGAGCTCCCCTTCTTATGCTTCTGGTCAAGACCATGGCATTGGCATTAATGGTGTTCTTAAACAGGAGTTCTTTTCTTCCGTTGGTGAAGAAGAGGGAGTTGGAGGAAGATAAGGAAGAAGAAGAAGCTGATGATGATGATGATGAAGTTGGGAACTGAAGGCAGCAGAAGACAAGAAGCTGATGTCTCCATTCTGCTCTCTTCTTCAGTTCTCTCTCGTGTGTACGACTCTTATTTCTCCAACGTCCAAATTTGACGACTGGATAGACAGGTTTTGGACTAGGAGAATATCCAATCCTTTCTCCTCTAAAAGCGTAAACACTAACATAACATGACCGAGTCTCGTGACTCACCCGGGTTCTCTTAGTATTTTACTTCAGTTATATACTAACTTTATTATTTACAAAAAAATCATTTAAATAATTTTATTTATTTGATTTTAACAAAAAAAGGAAATATTACTAGAAAAATCCATTTTAATTATATATTTTATTTAATTTAAATTAAGTTATTTAAATTTTTAGTGAAATATATTGTTTTTTTCTCATATGAATAACTAGTTATTTAAGTTTATAAGGTTAATGGACTATGATTCATTATAAAATATTATCTTTTTTAATTTACTCTTGACTCAATTGTATCAGGTTAGCATCATCCTTTTGTAAAAACACGTGTAAGGTTCAGCAATTCAGTGAGTCAGTTTTTAACATTTGAGCAACAGATAACAGATCATAAATTTCTTTTATGCAAATATTTAGTAATTTTTTTAAGAAATTTATAAGATTTTAATTTAAAAATTAAATTTTATAATCTTGAAGGCTTCTTTTACATACCATAGTTTATTGTAACATTTAATTCTATCAATGTTCAATGGAGATAAAGAGTTGATTAAAAAACTTTTCTAAAATTGAAACGTCAAAAGTACATGTTTCTTTGTATACTTTCGGATGTGCACAGAAATTCTTTATAATTTTTAATAAACATTTTAAAAGTATTTAAGCCCAGTAAATCATTGTTTAAAGCCCACTTCTTACTCGCCATTAAAAATTGAATTTTTTTGATATATTGATAATGTTGTAAAAGAAGTAGCTTAAATGAAATTATTATAAATTAAACATTTTAAAGTAAAAAACAAAAACTTAGTTAAAATCAAATTGCTGAAGGTTACTCTAATCACAATAAAATTTAAACATTCCTAATACATATATAAAGTTGGTGCAGATCAAGAACATTGGTTGCAAAAGACCCCTTAGATGGGCCACAAAAATACATCATAACGAATACATATAATTTTAAAATAGTGGTGACTGTGTTAGCCAGTAATATAATATTTATGAAAACTTAAGATCATTTGTAAAATTATTTCAATAAAGGGATTTTTCAATATTTAAAAATAGATGCTTTTAGAAAATAAGTAATTGATAGATAAAAATATCACCTGCACATGCTTGTGTTCATGGGGCCATTTTTTGTAATGGAACCATTTGAAAGATTATTTTCAAAATATAGGTCCTAAACTGACATTGTTTAGATTAATTCATCTATGGTTTCAAAGAGCACAATAATTTAATAATAAAGATAATTGAAAGTGAATATATTTTAGATAACTTCAAAATATGACTGGATTTGATCAAATTAAAGGTTATATTTTACTTGCTACATATTCAAATGTACATCTATGTTAGTAGCGATGTGTATTTGTTATGTAACATAACTTATGTTGATGTGAGTAATAATACTAAATGATAGATGTCATGCCTCTACCTTCGAGACATATCACCATTTTTTTTTATTCTACCTCACACACCAAGCTCACTCGCATGTGGGAAACAACTGCAAACAATAAATTCCATCATATCTAAGTCTCCTCCGGATACAAAGAATTCTACCAAAATTTCGATAGATTCTTCCTTGAAATTAAGACCTTGGAGATCTCTCCCTGACCAAATATTTAGTGTGGATTTATCAACCCTAACTCATTTTTCATTACAATCACATTCTAAACCAGATTCTATTCACAGTAATCAATCACTACTCATGCCACATCTCAATAATTCCACAATACTAGAAGTCTAGGAATACATTCCATCTCAATTACAACTCACAAAACACATGGTTCAAGCATTACAACATCGTGGGTCCAATTTTCAAAGATACAAACTACAACATATTCAATCACATAACTAGCATTCCATGGTTCAATCAAAATACAAAATATAACTTGGGTCTTCCATTTCAAGTAGGCACCTAAGCACGCACTTAGGGTCCCTTGGACCCTACCTCCGTGACGGTTCTCGAAATTTGTAAGGGTAAGTGTCATGCCCCGATTCTCAGGTCAAGTGAATGAGGGATTTTTTTTTGAAACTCAAATTCAACACATGCTTAATAGATGCACGTGGAAACACGCACGTGCGAAGCGTCTCTCAACGGATTCCTAATCCCTTTTTCGGCTTCTGAGAGCCTATCGAAATTTCGACAGTCTCTCCTAAAAATGGGACATTTGGCCAGTCTAAACATCCATAAATATCATTCCCATTTCTACCATTATTCTATAATATCATTCTCAATCCTATCACACTTAAATTTCTCAAATAATCATAAGTCCATATAATACTAACATTGTCCATACTTAGGATACATAGTTGAGTTCCAATTCATTAGTCCAAGACTCAACATTAAATACATGGTTTAAATGATACAACATATTCATTACATTCCATGTTAAACTAACAAAATATCAAAATGTCAAGATGTGAGAATCTCCTGTGCGCGGCTTTAAGCTCGTCCATGAGGTCCCTTGAACTCTGCTAGTGCCACATTACCTGAAATTGCAACGATTAGCACATGCAAACCCAATGAGGAAATAAATGTAGGCTACACACTCACACACTCACACACCCACATGTACATGTATGAAATGAATACATATGTTATGTGTCACACCATGCCATCAAACCATGTAATCTAGGGTCCCAACCCTTGGGCATAACCATACGTGATCGGGGCAACCGAATCATCCAGACCTCGGTAAGCTTAGGAGGTACGACTTACCCTTCGCGTCCAACATGCCCAGCAAGCAACGAACATCTCACCCTGCGTGTCCTTCACCGTAACATGGTGATAGAAGTATTGCCCATTCGGCGGGTCAAACCACGACTTACCCTGCTCGTCCAGCCTGCCCAGTGTGCATCAGACGTCTAGCCCTACATGTGTATAGCATGCCCAATGTGCTTATGCACATGTGAGAGATGTACTCATCCACGGCAAAATCACGTGAAGGGCATAGTCCGACACAGTGCCTATGTGACCTAGTCAAATATACCAATGTCACAGTTCGTCGTCTCTAGACTTTCATGGCCCTGTAGCCATATAGGCCTAGCTCATGGGGTCTGTCACCTAGCACCAGTGGATCCAAATGGGGGAGCTCACATGGTCATAGGTTTCCTCCACTCCATAAACGTATACCCATTGCATTAGTGCCCTCATGCTACCATGCCCTACTCATGCATCCCAATGTTGACACACTTCTAGGTCCAACAAATGTAAGCAATGCATATGGAGTAGCAATATAAATATTCATAAGTATGTAATCTATCGTATCACAAATTATAGACAGTGGCAAACACAACAATTCCATGTGATTTCATACATTCATTTCGCAATCCAATTCATGTTGACTGGTAGAGTGGTCCTATTCCTGCCCTGGGGGAATTACACCAAAACAATAGAATAAGACTTCCACCTATCTAATTGATTTGGAATTTCACCCAATCCCTAGGTTTTGAAAGGTTCGACCTACCCCGGTCTATAATACCTGACCCGAATTAGGCTTAAATAATATGATTTAACCTTTTAATCGTCATAGATTACAGTGAGGGATTAGTGAAAATCCAGTTTTGGCCTAATCAGAGCTTGATAGCTCATTGATCCAACTCATTGAAGTTAGAGGGGCAAAATGGTAAGTTACCATTAACAGTATTTTTATTGTTTGAATAATTGTTTGTTTATTATTATTTGAGTGTTATTGATCTTTCTATTAGAGATTTAAATTCTAAAATTTATAAGTATCTTTATTTTATTATCTCAGAAAACTATTATAAAATGTTACTCGAAAAAGATCCTGAAAGCTAAAGAAACGCTTATTTTAATAATTTTAAAAGCTCGAAAATTGAGAGAAAAATATGTATAGTTAGATTGTATTTTAATACATTGTTTTATATTTCCAGATGTTGAAAATAAAGATTTTAAACCCTTAAAATAAATACAAATTAAGTTAAGTGAATAGTATCAAAAACATGAATTTTGTCTAAATCAAGTCATTATGATGAAATGTAAATATCCAATTTTTTATGGTACCTTTAGTTTTTAAAACCCAACATTTTGAGTGTGATGGATTAAATTAAATAAATAATTTAATAGCTAACCATTTAAAAAAATAAAGAAACTGGATTAAATTGCAAATAAGTTTTAGAGGGCTAAAACGCAAATACTAAACTTCTGCAAACACCTACATAGCAGGTGATGTGATGAAGCATCTACATGAGCGTCGACTCATGCAAGCTATGATCGTAGGTTACAGAGATGATGTGTTCATCTCCTAGCTTTGCATGGTACCTACCACCTTACCCTTCCATTGCCTATAAATTCAGGCCATTTTCAGATGATTTCTCTACTGAATTCTCACTTGAAAACCTACTGTTCTACTCTGTCAGTTTTTACCGTTAGCTTAAGTAGAAGATCTTTCCAGTTGGTGATTTTCAACCCAGGAACAAAAGCGAATGTAACCATTGTATTTGTTTTGAAATTCTAGTCAGTTTAGAATCAAGTAGAAGTCATTTTGGCTAAGTTTTGAATCCAAAAATCAGTTTTGGAGTTTAGTGAAAAACTTGGATTTTCTTGTGTTTTATAGGTTTTTCGTTTAATCTAATGTTTTAATCAGTTTAAGGACTTCAATTGATTTCTGAAGTAGAAAGAACTCACTGTAGAGTCCATCCAACCCAGATGATGTGAAAAACTGAATCCAGGAAATCCACTATTTCTGTATTCGTATTTCATACTGTCCCGCCCGTTACTGCTCTGTTGTAGGTGGCTGATGTAGAAGACGACTCTGGGATCTGAAGGCAGTGCCTCGGAAGTTGCGAACCCCAGTTCAGAAGGAATAGAGACTAACTGTTGAGCTCTCTGTTTCTGCTTTGACGTTCCAAGACCCTCTCGGATGATCTGAACTATTCGGAAGTTCCGAGTAGTGCTCGGCATGTTCCGAGACTTAAAGGCCAACTGATTTTTCTGTTTTGTTAGGCAGCAGGCTCGAAAGTTCCGAGACCTGAACTTCGGAAGTTCTGAAGGACAGAACTTAGGTTCCGAAGGCTTAGCAAAGACTCAGTTTTAGGCAGTGGCTTAGAAGGTCTGAAACCACAGTACCTAGTTCCTAGGCATATTTCGAAAAACCCAGATAAGATTTTGAAACTTAGTCTAAATTAGGATATTATGATTTAAATATTGGATTTTTAATGTGATGTTTATACACACTTAATTAAAAGTGATACTAACCTCTTTTCATTGGTATTATTAGGTAAACCTATATTATGTATTCACTTCTAGGCCGATACTCTCTATCTGTGGCTGACTCAGGCCGATAGCTATCAGTAGTTGAGCGATTAACTTTGCCGCTCGGTAGAAAAAAAGGGTTCGGCCACTGAGCGTACCTCTAGACCTAACTCAATATATGAGTAGTGGCCTGAGCACCCTATATTTGTATCTCTAGGCCTAACTTGCTATGCAAGTAGTGGCCTAAGCATCCTATATTTATATCTCTAGGCCTAACTTATTATACAAGTAGTAGCCTGAGCACCCTATATTTGTATCTCTAGGCCTAACTCGCTATACGAGTAGTGGCCTGAGCACTCTATTATAATAGTGATTATTGTAATCTAAAATGGATAGTAACTCATTTAGGAGACTCATATCCATTACCCTTGAAGTTTTTTGGAAAATAGGATAAAATGATTTGAAACATTGTGATTATGTGTTTTATGCTTGATTGATGATTGTATAATTCGTTGTATTCTTGTTTTGATGTTTTGACAGATATCTCAATACCCCACACTTTCGGTGAGGAGACTTAACAATTGTAGTTGGAGTAAATCAGGTTAAGTGGATTTAGTGCAATGAGGGTTTCAAGGATCAGATTTAATGAACCCACTTATATGCCTAAACATAATGCACTATTGTGAAAAGTGTTTATTGATACTAACGATGTTTATCGTATATTGTGATTATGATGATGAAATGCTTATGAGCTATAATGATATTGATAATGCTTCCACGTACCCTTAACTACTGATCTATTATCAGCCCAAGTGTGTCGATTACTGGCCCAGGTGTGTCGGCTTGCATCTACTGGCCCAGGTGTGTTAGTACCGGCCCAAGTGTGTCAGAGATATACTTGCAAGATTCTGTATTTTGATCGTATCAGGACTTAATGCTTATAGTCAGTGTAGTATCTAGGTATTGCGTTGGATATCAGTAGTAATATGAGAATGATTTAGTATTTTGGCATGACAACCATATTATGATGAAAATATTGATTTTGGCTAACTTGATAATCATCCCACTCCATTGTTATGCTCTTTTCACTGGGCTGGTTAACTCACCTCACTCACATTTCAGGAGATCAACCCGAGAAAGAGGAATCTCCATTTCAAGCTTAAGGATGGATAAGCTGTTGTAGTTACTTGGAGTCCCATGGATGAGATTTTCATTTATTTTATTTATTGGTTCTTGGAACCATGTTTTGTAAAATACCCCTTGTGGTACTTATTTTATAATCATGTATGAGCCACCATGTTACTGCTAATAACTCTGTTATAAATGAGATTACCTTTTGATGATGAAAATATTTGTTTGTAAGATGTATGCTTGAAAAATGGTAGATATATGGTATATGTTTGAATCCACATGTAAAAAGCATGTGTGACATTTATTTCTGGGCCTAAGGTTTGCTCAAACCCAATTACAAGTTGTTAAGATAACCAAAAAAAAAATTTAGTAGCGTTCTCGGCCCACCTTCGGGTCGAGGCGTTACATGGTCTACGTCCTTGTCCCTCTATTTTTTATAGCGGTTAAAGCCCTTGCTTTAATCCACTTCACCAGATGTTTTTAAAAGAAAATTAAAATACTAAGAAGCACTTGCCTTTTGAAAGCTCTCTTGGTGTAGAAGTTGTGCTTCTTGAGGATTCCTCCTAATATGACCCAGTTGATGACAAAATGTGTCTTTGTATAAGCAATCACAAGCTATGGGAAGAAGTCTCTAGGAAGTATGATTTGCCAATGTAAATCCTGACAAGTTTTCACTTTCACTTAATCTCAATTAAGGGTGTGATTGGATTCTCAAATGATTCACCTATATGAAGTGCATGGAGAGTGTATGGGAGAGGTTGGGATCTCTGGGAATACCTTTGAGTTCTCCTCAGATTCAGTTGTTCAAGAGAGAGCCTTTGCTCAATTGAATCCGAAGCTTAAATAGGCAAATAGCAAAACAGACTTCACTAGTCGTCGACATTTTGTCGACACTATCGATGCGTCGAGGCTTGAATATGACTGTTGCCTGTTCAATGCGTTTCCAACGGAACAATTACAAACACGCTCGATACATTGACATCCTCAATGTATCGACGAGCCATCGCTCAATATGTCGACAGATACGATTGTATCGATCTGAGGCTTAAGGCAATTTACAAAGGATTTTCATCCAGATCTTTGATCGGCCTCCTCGACATATCGACATCCACGATGTGTCAACCTCTCTCGTTACATCGACCAACTCGAGTGTATCGATCTAAGAGCAGCCTAAAAATACAGAGTATTGTTTCAACCATAACTCACTCAACCTAGGTTGACATGTCGACCACGACGATGTGTCGACTAGGTTAATCTCAATGTATCGACAATCACAATACACTTGATCTGAGGTTGAGGCATCTTTACAGGGTTTTTCATCCAGAACCTTTGCCATTCTATACGACACATTGAAGACCACGATGTGTCAACCCTGTTCATATCGACATATCGGCATGGTCGATGTATCGACCTGGCAAATTGACAGTTTTAATAAGTTTGAAACATTTCTATTCTTTCCATTGTCAATGCCCACTTAGGCTTCATTGATTTTTATCGAAATGAAATCTAAGCCTAGGCAAGGTCTACTTAAGGGTTTGGGTTCTACCTATAGTCATCTATGATCAATTTACCTTGAGTGATTGCCATACAAATGATGTTCTTGAGGCTTGAACTTGATCTTCCTATCTTCAGTTCACTTGAGTCTTGATCATTCTCTTCAATTTCTTAGGCCTGCTTCACATGAGTCATGGATTTGACAAACAAGGGACTCAGCAAACCGGTGCATTAAGGCTCCACTTATCCTTTCCGAATTAAGTCCCAACCCATCAGTCATGCCCCATTTCAGATCATGAGAATCATTCAATGTGTATATTATACATTACAACATAAAGCATGGGAATTCATACAAAGAATTACACTACTATTAACTAACCAAGCATAAACTAATACACGTTCTACCATGCTTTCAAATACATCATAATTTCAAGAATTCTTAATCAATTGCATGTAATTAAGCATCCCAAGTGTGTAGCGTTCCTTACCTTGGGTTTTAGCTGGGTTTCGGGTTCATCAGTTCTGGAATTGGGGGAGTTTGGCTCTAATTACACAAACAATCATACGAACATATATCGGTATCTAATTAGGCCAATTAAACACTTAATATAATGATTAAGACAAGACCCCCGAGTCTTTCTCCCACCTTGAGGGTATTACAAGCTCAAGTACATTCAAACCCCATGGGGTTTGAGAGAGGGTTCTCTTTCACTCAAGCAAATGGCACCATGTTTTCCCTAATGTTACCCATTTGTATGCCTTCCTCAAAGCCACTCCATACTAACCCTCAAATCATTTTACCCTACAAGCTCTAGTCCACCTTTCCCCCTCCCCAAATGTGGTCCATATTTATGCTCCAACATCCCCCATTCATCTCTCACACCCACCATCCTAGGTTTTCCCTCTCAATTGGGGAATTGTCATCCCCAATAGGGTCAAACTTCCATTTTCAGTCTCTCCTCTATCTCTCAGTACCAATACAAACCCTTGCCAAACCAAAACAACCATTTAACGTAATTTGAACTGAGAGGAGGAAGAGTAATTCCTTATTAACTAAATCGATCTGGGAGGAGATCCTTGGGAGGGTCCTGAATCACTTCCACACACATGCAAGATCAGTACCAAGGGATTGGAAGAGAAATGGAGGGTTTTCTCAACAAAGAGGAGCTCTCTCAGAGAAAAGAATGGGGAGAAATGGTTAAGAAAGATGAACTGGGCAACTTATACCCAATGATTCCTGCAGCTTCAAGGACTCGAAGAATACTTCGAGTCCCCAAGCCATCGAGGATTGCCTCCAGTATTCGAACGCAATAGTGCAATTATGGATTTTTTTTACTGCCAAACTTCCTTGTTCTCTGATAAACTCCTCGAGTCCATGCTCGAGTATTCGAAATGATAATGAAGAATTTCCAGATTTCTGTATATTTTTCCCTAGGTCTCATAGGGAGGTTCCCAACACTCTCCCACACACGTGAGTCCCATTCTCATGTGTCCGAGGGTACATATTCCATAAATGATTCTAATGTTTGAGTAGGGTCAATACTGTGAGCATGTAAAGCCTAGTGAGGTATCAAAGTACATACATATAACACATACATGCTACAGTCATGATTATGTCATATCCACATTCATACTTCACTAGCCATAAGAAAATGTCCAAATGTCATGGATGACATGAAATGCAACACCTATCACACTACCACTGAGTACCCACTCTATCAAACCATGGTCATACCAAATAACATGGCTCGTGATGCGTGTTCGACACAACTTACTATGCGTAACTGACACGGCTTACTATGCGCTTCCAAGCCATCAAGGCTATCATATCATACCCCATATTAGCCGCTACTAGGCTTCCACAACAGTGTATCCACTCCTAGGGTTTCAATGTAGGGGCTTCACAGATATATCTACATACACGAGGCATCGGGACTAACACACACTACCTAGTCCCGCCGTGCCCTTACATGCCATGTGATGAACACCATAAAACCATCTTTTTACCCTTTAATATTAGATTAATTAGTCTTTATTTTATAAATATTAGACATGTTTAATATGTTTTTGAATTTTGCAGAATATTTTGGAAAATACAAGAAATGTGAATAAAACTTGGAGAAAATGGGCCACAATGTCTTATTTGTAAAGTTTGTAATTTTACCACATAATTTTGGAATTCATTGTAATTTATTTTAATTCAAATCCATTATGAGAATTTGAATTAAAATAATACATTTTCCATTTTTTCTTTTTACAAAGGTGGTTAATTTTTACAAAACAATAGTCCATTATTCCATCTTAAAGTCCAAAGGTAGGTCATGACTTGAGAAGCAAAGAAATGGATGTAGAAGTGCCTGCTGATGAAGATGAATTTGAGGAAACATCAACTGAAGCAGTTCCTTTGAGGATGAAGAGACAGAAGAGGAAGATGCTGAGAAAAAGCCAAAGACACGGCCCTCATGCTGATGATGCAGTGAAGATAGTCGAAATGAATGTTACAAAGGTGGAAATTTTGTCTGCAGAGTTAGACTCCTTGAAGAATTGCTTGATTCAGAGTTGGAGATTCAGTCAAATGAAGCTGCAGAAATTGTTAAGAAGCTGAATTCTGATGTTGATTTGCTGAAGCAAGAACTTGAGAAGGCCAAGGCTACTGAGGAGAGATTGCCCAATACCGAAGCCTTGGTTGAGGTAATAAATGCAAAGCAAAATGCTGCAGATGTTCATAATTTGGTTGATGAATGGAGGAACAAAGTTGAGTTGTCAGAAATGAAGGTTTTGGAAACAGCTAAATCTGAGAGATCAGCATCTGATTCTCTCCATTTGATGATGAAGTAGCAGAGAAATGGCAGCCAACTGAAGCCAACATAGCAAGCAGTGAAGGAGGCAGCCAGCAACAGTTAAATAGCAGCCATGCAAAGCAGCCAGCTGATTGCAGCAGAGGCAAGAGAGGATAGCAACCTAGCGGCACACCAGAACAGCAGCCAGCACAGCAGCTGAGAAGGGCAGCCACACAGCAGTAACGAGAACAGAGCAGCTGAGACGAGCAGCAAGCAGATGGCAGCCAGCACCGATTGCAGAGAAGAAGTAGAGCTGAAGCCAGCGATGTCTAGCTGAAGAGGCAGCAACTGAGTGCAAAATAGCAGTCCGAGCGAGCAGCAGCGAACACAGCAGCAACGGTGGACAACAGCTGTGATCTCAACGGACTTGAAACAAGTAGCAGCTGAGAAGAAGAAGGAGGCGCAGCCAGGTCGACGTTGCAGCAGGGTTCCTCCCGGGCAGCCATCTGAGATGAACGACAGCCAGCAAAGAGAAGAAGAGCGGCCAAGAAGAGATGACGAGCAGCAGCTGAGGAAGGAGCAGAGGCAGAGCAGAGGCAACCGACATCAGTATGCTGCCCGACATGAGCAGCCAGCTGAGACGAAATGAAGGAAGAAAGCAGCAAGAGCAACACAAGAACAAGCTGCCAGCACTGTACACAGAAGAAGCAAGGTTCCAACGAGCAGCCAGCTGAGGGGCGGTGACCGACGGCAACTAGCAGAGGCAAAACAGAGAGCAACAGTTGCAATTTTTTATTGCAGAAACAAAGCACTGGCAGTAGCAAGCAGAGAGGAAGATAGAGAAGACAGCAGAACTGCAGTACAGCAGCTATTAACCGAGCAACTAGGAAAGAATTAGCTGCTGATAAGATTGATTTCAGATCAGTGAGAGAAGGAAGATAAGATAAGGATAAGATTAGCCGATTGAAACTGAGAAAGGAAGATCAGAGGATAAAGAAGAATTTGATTTTTAGCTGGGATAAGCAGAGAAGGAATCAGAATAGAGGGCTGCCGTGTAGCTGCTGGATAAGATAGCAGCTGGGTTTCAAAAAATATGAGGAAGGATAAGATTAACCGATGACAGCTGAGTTTCAAAGATAGAGAAAGATAAGAGAAGAGAAAGGGGATAATTATCTGCCGATGGAAGGATGGTTTTGCAAGAGATAGAATTAACAGATTGAAGAGAAGATAAAGGATAAGAATCAGCTGCCGTTGGAAGCTGAGCTTTCAAAGATAGAAGGGATAAGGAGATGAAGAAAAACAAGGCTCAGCCGGGCTGAATTTGAATTTGAAATTGAAATGGGTTTTATCCCGGCTGAATTTGAAGGACCCTTTACCTCATCCCTTCTCTCCTATAAATTCAAGGCTTTGAGCCTATTGAAGGTTGAACCGGGCAAGACTATCGAAGGGACTGAAATTGGACGACCAAAAGACAGAAGAAAAAAATAAATAATTTCTTGTAAGTTATTTTATTTTTATTTTTATTTTTTATGTCAAGTCCAAAAGAATTGTATTTCATTTCCAATTTATTAATAAAAATTCATGGCAGTTGTTTAGATTTATGATGATCCCAGTTATTAAAATATTTAATAATGATGATTTGTATTCTATTTTTTATTCTTTTTATGAACTTTATGTAAGAAAAAAAATATTTTTAGAATTTTTTTTCAAGGAAAGTAGAACTCCTATTAGGATCAGTGGGACTTGTCGTCTTTCCAATCTAAGGTTCTTATCAAGAACAGTTGTTTTAGATTTGGGGAAACACAAGTATAAAACCCGCTCAAGCCTAAGGCTTGAATTGAAAAAAAAAAAATCTGATTTAAAGGATGACATAAAAATTCTAATTAGAATTTTAATAGAAAATAAATATGAATTATATTTTATAACTCTAGAACATTTCATAGTCTAGGCCGTGATTTTATTATTTTTAAATTGGATAATATGTCGCGTCGATGTTTGACTCGATTCCATTGTAGATTATGTAAAAAAAATTATTTATTCTTGATTTATTTTTCTTTTTCTCAAAAATTCATCAAAACTATTCATTGTTCTAAATTAAGATTATAACTAAATGTTTTAGAAAATTATTTCCTTAAATCACATCATTTTTAAATAGTGCTATTTTTTTTTATTTCGTACATATATTTTGTAGATTTCTCTTGGGTACGACCTCGCACTCATACTCTATACTATAAATTGGTTCGTACGCTTGCGAGTAATTTAAAATTCACAACAAGTTTTTGGCGCCGTTGCCGGGAAATCTCGAAATAAAATTGTGTGCTATTGAATTATGTGATTTTTGAAAATAAATCTAATACTGCAGATATGTCTTAATTTAGAATTTCATCTAACTTAGGAATTTTTTTAATTAAAAAATTAAAAAAAATTAATTTTTTTTATTTTTTTTTTTGAAATAAAATTTGAATTGATTTAAATTTTTTTATTTTTTATTAATTCTTCCATTAGTTGTAATTTTAGGACAAGTGTACTTAGATTAGTATTATGCATTTTATTTATTTTATATTATTATTATTTTTTTATTTATTTGAATCAGAATCTTCACCAAAGCTTTTATTGTCTGTTTTGCAGGAATTTTATTTACGCTGCGCTTAAAAATCGTTGGAGATATGCACAACGGGCTAAATCTTCACCAAAGCTTTAAATTGTGCGCTTAAACAAAAAAACAAAAAAAAAAGGCTAAAAATACGCATAAAAGGCTAAGGTGAGTTTTTAATTTTTTTTCTTTTTATTTTATATATCTCATGCATTCATATAGATTTATTTAGGGTGTTCTTTATTATTGCTTGCATTTAATCTGTTCATACATCTAGGTTGTTAGTATTCATGCATTAGTTTAGATTGTTTTATTAATGTTTGTATATTGTTTTGAATGTTGTATGGTAATTTAGGATTGCATTTTCACAATACTTAGAAAAATAAGATTAGTAAAATTGATTCATGCATTTCCCTAATAAAATCAATTAAGGAACCATTCGGGTAGATTTTAGGGTTTTATGCTCAATAGGAACCTTTTTAATCTAAATTAATTTTTGTAACCGGTGAATATTTTATCTTCAATCATGGTGTCTAGGATTAGTTCTGTCACCAAGGTGTAAAAAGCCTAAGGATAAGTTGGAAACTTAAGAAGATGCCGTGTGCTCCTCCACTTACCTGGGAACTTACCTGGCCATGATTGTGGTTAAGCTCTCACCGGATACTTAGATTATTTGGAAAGAAAAGTAGGAGCAGTCTAGAAATAATCCTTAGGGTCCTAATAAAAAAATTTGAATTGCATTATTGCAATTCAAATTTAGATTTAGGCATTCGTCTTGTGTGAATTTGGGTGAACATGAATGAGCTTGTTTGTGTATGAAATATTGGTGTCGTGATTCACACAACCGTTTAGTTCGAGTCAAGTCTTCTGTCGATTTACCGATCATTGTGTCCGAAGCTCAGTCTAGCTCAGTCATAGACAGTCCAACTCCATAACCACCACCATCACCCAAAATGGCCGAAGAAAGAATCGAAGAGAGAACCCTCCAAGATTATTTTTCAGCAGTCACTCCCAATACACCATCAAGCATAGTTGTCCCTACCAACTAATGCAGCCTTTGAACTCAAATCAGGCCTATTACATCTTCTACCCACTTTCCATGGATTTGATCATGAGGACCCTTACCTACACATCAAAGAATTTTTAGAAATCTGCGCCACCATTAGACTTCAAGGCATCTCTGATGAATCCATCAAACTTCGATTATTTCCTTTTTCTCTTAAAGAAAAAGTGAAATCTTGGCTAAATTCTCTACCTCCAAATTCCATCACAACTTGGGATCTGTTAGCTAACAAATTTTTGAATAAATTCTTCCCATGTATCTAAAACTAACGCCCTCAAGAAAGAAATTTCAAATTTTAATCAGAAAGAGGGTGAATAATTCTATGAATCATGGGAAAGATTCAAAGATACGTTGAATAAATGTCTCCACCACGATTTTGAAACGGGAAGACTCGTGCAATTCTTTTATCATGATTTAATCATCTCAAATCGCACAATGGTCTAGTCTATGAAGGGTGGGGAATTTTTAATGCTAACCGCAACCAATGGATGAAACTTCTTAGAAACCTTAGCAGAAAGTTCTCAGCGATGGGACTTCTCCAAAAGAGATAATTCAGCCCAAACCTCAAAAAGAGGAGGTTTATACGAAGTTAGTACCGACTTTGATGTTAAGCTTGCAATCGCAAACTTAACAAAGAAAATTGATGCCTTAGCAATGACCCAGGCAATGAAACCAACATTAGGAATGAATGCAGAGGTTTGCTGCGATGTGTTCTAACTTATGACACACTGCCCCAAAACTGTCCTTCCTTTAGATCTAATATTGAGTGCTCAACCGAACAGGCAAATGCACTCAATAATTTTGGAGGACAGCAGGGAACCCCTTTCTCTGCCACATACAATCGTAACTGGCGGAATCATCCCAATTTTTCTTGGCGCCAGAATCAACCTCCTATAGGTCAAGGACCCCCTCAATATCAAGGATCTCCTCAATATCAAGGTCCACCATATCCACCATACCAACCACCTCAGAACCAACCATTCCACCCATCTCAAAATCATCCAGCCCAATCAAATCAGTCTTATCAACCCAATCCAGCCTAGTCAAGTCAATCTTATCAATCTGGTCCATCTCAACAACGTAAGCCCTCTCTCGAGGATACGTTGCAACAATTCATGCAATCTACCCAGCAGGCTATGCACAAGCTTGAGACACAGCTTGGGCAATTAGCCACCGCAATAGGAGATAGGGAGAAAGGTAGATTTCCCTAGTCAGCCTATCCCAAACCCCAAGGGCCAGAATGAAGTTTCATCGTCCAATCCAGAAGACGTACCAAGACTGATTTGAGGACCCATACCCATTCACTCACCTACCCATCTTCATTATTTCCATTACCCAAACCCACATATCCATCTGTCTATATCTGAGTCAGTCTGAATCTTCAGTGTCTAGTTTAGGTTTTCATTGAGTCAGTTTAGTTTCCTTATTTGGTCCATTTTGCACCTCATGCATTCCTAGGTATGTCCGAACCCTGATTGTTCGTTTTCTAAAATATTTCTTCTTTTACACCTGGCCAGTGTCAATTATGGAACATTGAGGACAATGTTCAATTTAACTTTTGGGGGTACTGAGGTCATTCAAAAAAAAAATTTAAAATTTTGAAAAAAAATTTTAAAAAAAAAAAAAAAAAAAATCATCATCTATTTTGTCTTTGTGACCAGCAGACGTTAAAGAACTGGATAGGAGTCATGCACGTAGACGGTCGAGTTTTTGTCTTCGCTTTGTGTCTGTCTAGAACACAAGTTCCCCCAGACTTGTGTAGGAAAATCGTTTCCTTAGCTATGAGGATGAGGAAGTTGGAAATCCAAGAGGAGCAACCCAGACCTCTTTGTGGTCGAAACACTCTAGCTGCAAAGAGGAAAGCTAAGAGGCTAGGAATCTGTCACAAATGTGGATGTGGGAATTGTAATGGAAAAATATCTGAGCAAGGAGTTCGTTGTGTGACAGCAGCAAAACATAGACCTATTAGTGAAAATAGACAGATTTATTTGGACCTAGTCAAAGGTAGAGTAAGTCCGGAAAGACTGAGACTCCTTGGTGTTCATAGAACTGTTGATTTTCGCTTAGGGGACTATAAATGTCTTGACAATCTGACGTTAAACGAGTCATAGTTTTCTTAGGCAGAGAAAGACATACTTAATCTTTTAAGGGTAGAGTAGGCAAAAGCTGAGACACCTTGGTACTTAACAAGAATGTCAATTGAGGTCTAAGAAAATCATGCGTCTTGACAATCTGACGTAAAAAGAGTCATAGAATAATTTTTTTTAGCATTAATACGTAAATAAAAATCTTTATATCATACTTTTCTAGAAAGACTTTTATAGGATTTATGCTCGAAACTACATGTACACAGTCATATTAATGTTAGTCTGAAAAAGAAAATTTTTCATGAGTTGAGTAATCACTAGAGGAATACTAGTGGAGACTTAAACCCAGTGAGTTTTAGAGTCATTCTGTCCTTCTGAGGGTTATAAGTAAACTCTTATTTCTTTGATAAGCGCATCGAGTCGTTGAGTGATCTCATTATCATTGTTTTGGTCAAATTACTAAGAACGTCATTAAAATTGAGTTATTACACCTGAAATTTTTCTGAATTTATTCAAAACAAAGAAATCATCTTATGAAGCTTAGGATATGATATAGGCCATTTTTGGACCGTTTTGAAGCCTTCAAGCCCACCTATTTTGGTCATTCCATCTTGATAGTTCCCTATTTGAGCCTAATATAGCCTCTTTTATTGACTAACCATATCTTCCATACTTAACTCCGGACATGGAATTTGAGCCAAAATTTTATATCCATTACCTATTATCATATGAGAAAAGGTTAGGGAAGATTTTGGAATAAAATTCACTGAAAAATGAAAATAAAAGAGAAAGCAAGATGGGAACATCCACACATCAAAGAGGGATGTTGAAAAAGAGAAGAGGTTACTTAGATTAAAAAAAAAAAATTGCTGAAAAAACATCCATACGTCAAAATGGGATGTTTAAAAAAAAAAAATTATTAGAGGAAAAATATCCCGCTCATATTATGAAGACCTCTAACCTTTTCTTATGAAAATGTTAGTTTTTAGAGTCTTTTATCCCTTCTTTGATATGACCCCGTCCTAAGCCTCGTTTCGTCCTATTAGAAAGTCCTATTGATCCTAAGTCTAAATAAGGTATTTCATGTAGAGAATAGAGGAGGAAAAATAAAGGTGTTTGACTCAACGTTCTTAGGAAAGTGGCATCTAATCATGAGATCAATTATTTTCTTCATCTATGCCGTCTTTGTTTAAAACATATGTGAGAATTTTGATTTGAAAACATAAACTCCGCTCACATATACCTTGAGAGAAAATAAACCCACCTTTGAGCGTTAATCTTTCTGAAAGAAATATCTGGTGAAGATTGAAGTCAAAGCGTATTTTCCAATGGTGGTTATAAAACTGGTGTCAATTTGGAAAAAGAAGACTGTCTTAATAATGGTTATCACACACAACACTCCGAGTATAAGTCTTGTAAAATAAATTTTAGAGTTGTATGATGTTTAGATTTTTGGCTATGTGTTTTTGCTTGAAAAAAAGAAAATTGATGATGTTTGTGGGTATCATCACTGGAAACCCTCACGAGACTATAACTCGTCCACTAGGGGTAACCTAGGGATTTCAAAGGCTTGTTGCATACGAGAGAGCCAGCGAAAGTGGTGTCATTTAGGATTTTTTTAATTTTCCATTTTAGTTTTTAGTTTTAGTTTTGCTCGAGGACTAGCACCATGCTAATGCCCCTCACTTATCCATGCTCTCTCATAATGCATGTATGCTTACAAATGTGTATGTTCCCATGCATCATACTAATTCATACACACAAACATGTTCCTATGTGCAAAAAATTCTACAAACATAAAGGTATAGGTTCATTTTAGTCAAGCTAGATAGTCCTAGATGGGGGTGAATATGACTTTTGCGGAATTTTAACAATCTTTAAAATGGGAGTCAATTAATTAAATAATCTTAGTAGATTAATCCAATTTAATCTCAAGTTTGTGCAATAAAGATAGAAAATAAACACAAACACAATAATGAGAGATGAATCACAAATGCATAAAATAATGTGAAGAAGGTGAGACAGAAATGGATGAGTATGACACATGGATTTTTACGTGGTTCGACAACCTTGCATACATCAAAGTACATACATATAACACCACTTGAGGATTTCATTAAACTTCTCCTTCACAGGGTGGAGAAGAAACCTATTATAACATTAATCTCTTTCAAGGGTAGAGATTGAACCGATAACTTACAATCACCAAGAAAGTACCTTTCTTGGATTTCACTATAGTTACATCAAGCCTTACAAATATCTCAATGATTAATGAAAGTTCTAGAACTTGAAAGTCTTACCAAGAACTACTAGCCTCTAGTTACTTGAAATAACATTGGCTTGTCCTTGGATGTCTTTCTTCACTTAGCTCTTTCGTGATGAGAGAATGCTCCAATGAATGCCATACCAAAGATTGTGAGATGATCTAGGGATGATTAAAGTTTGCTTATGTAAACAATCAATCCCAAATGGTTTCCTGAAGAACACATTTAATGTTGAGCCTTAGATGCTCAATGATTTGCCCTATGAGTGCTTTGAATATGTTTGAGATATGTTTTAGAGCAATGGGGGGTCTAACTATGGAGATTTGGTGCTCTAAAATAGTTGGCATGCTTAGGGAAGAGTAGGAGAAAATTTAGCTCAAAAAAATTAATCTTTGCCTCTCAAATGGCTTTGATTTATATAGCCAACAATCTCCCAACAGTTCTATGCTTCGGAACTTGATTGACTAGTCTCGGAACTTCCGGAATTCCAACGGTCGGAATCACAATGGTCACATTTTAACGGATAGTTTGACCTTGCAACGGCTAGTTGGACCACCTTCGGAACTAGCCAAGTTCCAGGTTCGAACTTCCGAAGTCAAGTTCCGAAGGTCAGAAGTAATGCCTCAAGTATGTACATTGCAGGTCTTGGAACCTGTAGTATGCATCCCTCGAACTTTTGAGGCTGGTTTCGAGGCAGGTTCTAAAGAAGGTTCCGAGCTTAGGAGCAACCTTCGGAACATCTGAGGTAGGTTTTGAGTCAGGTTCCGAGGAACCTGATAAGCCACATATTTCACTAAGTGTTGATGACTTTAGAGTATGTGAAATCCTGATAAGATGGAGAGCCCTTTATGTGTTTATTTGCAATCATTAGATTTAACTCTAATGAACATTTGTTAGATACAAATACACAAGAATATATAATGATATTTCGTAGATAGTAAGAGCTCTCCATAAGGAAAAGGTACTTAGAAATCCTAGATTAATTAAACCAGTTCTTAACCAAAGGATTGTAAGGCTTCTAGGTCCGTCTTAAGGTTCATATACTTGTGCTGGTTGACATTCAAGGAGTTCTTCCGGTTTGGTGCGATGCTTTCCAAATAACATATCTTCTGGAGCTTCAAGCTTGATTTGATTGTGCATGTCTTCCAGAGATGAGGTCTTGGACACGTAGAGGGTCACGACTCAGTCAAAGAAATTGACAACTTATGACTCAGTTGGACACAGTCACGGAATTGACAACTTCAGACTAACTTAGGGGAGGCAAATTTAACTTTTAGGCCAACAATCTCTCTCTTTGTCAATTTCATGACAAAACCTAGAAAATACACTATACAGTCCCAAAAACAAATTACAAATTTAACAAGTTTAAATACATGCCAAGTACAAAAGTAAAATATTATAATAATCTCAATACACTTGGATATGACTGCATGAAGTCCGAAGGCTTGAAGGCTCATGGCAACTCCCCCTTAGAATATGCCTGTGATATTCCTCTAAGCAAAACATAAATGTCATATTCTGGTGGAAAGTGATCTCCCCAATGGTTAGTGATAATAAGCAATATGAATGCAATTTTAAAGCATGTTTTAAAATCACAATTTCTCCCCCTATCTTTGATACCGATATTGAATTTTTGTTTCTCCCCCAATCTTCATGTATTGACCCTTACAAAAGTTTTCTCCCATGAAAATATTTGTATCTCCAGTATATCAATATTTCTCCCCCTTTTTGTCAAAAATTGACAAAGTGTCATTCTAAGCACATTACATGGAGCATATGTTGTGAAAGATCATTTGAATAAGTATAATTCCCCCAAGTTATCATAAACCTTGTCATTTAAGTTTCCATATATACTCTCCTTTAATATTGGAGTGTGACAAAGGTTTAGATGTGCATGTCAGAACATCCCATCATTCATTCAAACAAATATAATTATATCAGAACAATATGTAATGAATGATGCTAATACAATGCCATATTCCCCAAATTGTATATGATATGACTATAAGCATGAGAAAAGGGGAGGAATGAGAGAGAGGGAAATTCAATGGTATTTTCAAGATCATTCCAAATGATATAACTATTTAGGAACATGAGGAGATAAATTACAATCCATGTGAGCACAAATGATAAGTTTTCAATATTCATTCAAACACACTGTGCACACATATGAAGAAAGCATAATGCCATGCACAAATGCTTATAGATAGACCATTTAATCAATCATTCATGAAAAGCAAAACACATAACCATCCATAGTTGCATGAAAGTAATAAAGACACGCAATTGACTGAAGCCATCATGAAAGCATGTATAAGGCAAACCATCCATCCATGTAAGCATTAGATATATAACATGAAAACACCATGCATTCAACTCATAGAGATATATAACTATTTTAGAACATGAGTTAGAGAACAAGCATACTTGCAGATTAAATATTATATGCCGAATAGTTTAAGTACATTTCCAAAATTTGACCACAACGGTCAACGAGCCCAAAGTGTATGTACCCATTCCAAAGTACAAACATATGTTCCAAAAGAGATTCCTACTCCTAGTGGTCCATCATAATCTGGTCTGACGAGAATAGGAAGGAGTATCGGCATCGAAATGTCTACAGCTTACAATATCCAAATCTTGTTCAACCATGAGTCGTGCATCTCTTGAATCTGACTGATTTGATTTATGCAATTTTCCATGGAAATCATACGTTCTTCAAGCAAAGGATGGGTAGACAGAGAGGGTCTGAGTTCTGCATCAGCTTGAGCTTCTTGATGTGCAAGAACTTCTTCATTCTGCACAGGAACTCCTTGGTTTACTTGATCTGCATTTTGTGCAGGTTGAGCTGTTGCAGGAGGTGCATGAATACCAAACATCATGTGTATGGTGTCCAAAGTGAGGATAGGGCTGGATAACATGTCATCATGTGGTTCAGCAGGAACTCCCAGCCTTTGAGCTAATTTAGACATAAGGTACCCAAAAGGTGTTGCACTATGACCCCGCTTGAACCAGTGGTTGATGATGGTCTAACTGATTAAGGTAAGGCAGACGTATTCTTTTTTCTTCATATACTGCTTTCAAGATGTTTATCATATAGGGAGTCAAGTCTCCTCGGTTCCCTTTTCGAGGATAGACATTGAAGTAGAATATTTGGTGCATGAGACGAAAATGGGGAAGGGTTTTTAAGGCACGAAGGACATGTTCATTGACCCACTGAACAGGTTCTCCACATAAAAAGATGGTAGCAGCTCCTCTTCCTCCATAGAAAGGTCATCACTGACAGATTTTTGGCCATTATGGGATAAGGGAACATTGATGAGTGCGGAGATATGCGCTGGTGTGACTCGAAATTCTGACTCATCGGTAAATTTGATAGTGAATGAGTAGTCAGTATATGAGACTTCCTTGATTGCTCCATACATACCCCTTGCAAGAGATGCGTATGCCTGACCTCCCCAATTCAAAATTCTGGACCAGTGGACTTAAGCGAGATAGTGCTCGACTTGAAAAGTACAAACTGCAGTGCATTGATGCTCAACAACGATTCCTTTTCTGGTCATGTAATCAATTTTCTCTGGATTAACATTCATAACATATCTCTCTAAAGGATTGGATGGGAAGAGGGACCTAAAATTAGCTGCACTACTCCTAAAAATCCGTAGCACCAATCCGCTTGAAGAGGCTTCATCCATTTTGTAGAAATTGGAGGAAAATGAGGGAAAAAACCTCTAAAATGGAAGCTCGATTCAAGGATAAGGAAATTTCGAGTAAAGGACTGATAGGGGTGTCCAACATCAGCGAATGTGAGGATTTTTTGCAGCCATTTGAAGAGGATTTATCAAGAAGGGGCTGTTTGGCAAGGAATTTCATGGAAAACAGTGGAAAAAGAAGATTCTTGGGGGTGTTTTATGAAAACCTATGGGATTTAGACCCAAAAATATACTCACACAGTACAAGATCATAGCATGGGAGTGTTTATCACAAAATGTATGCGAAGGCTAACCCATTTAGGGTCGGATTTGAGTGGAACCAATGAGAAACTCTAAGTTCAACCCTTAAATACATGGAAGAGATTGAAAAGAGATGAAATAGAGGCTTACCCAACGAAGGAGGAAGAGATCCCATGTGGAAGCTAAGGAACTGTTAAGATTTGATGCCAGTTGAAGGAGGATGGTACCACAAGTGAGTTTCAGAATGTAGAGAGCGAAACATATGAAGGAACCGAATATGAGAAATGAGGGAAAAGGAGGGTCACGGGCTGTTTTAAACAAGATCAAGTCGCAGCTGTTTCCACTCCTACGGAACGACTCTCCATAACCTCAGAAGTTTCGAGGTAAGTTGTGGGCAGGTTCTGAGATGAAGTGAAGTGACCCTCGGATCAGATTTAAAAAAGTAAGCATAAGCAATTTCTAAAGTTCAGAACTTAGGTTTCACAACCTTGGAAGTCCCGAAGTAAGTTTGGATCAGCTTTCGAGCTCCCATAGATATGAAAAAGTTGTTCTAGAACACCAGACCTTTTGGAACTAGATGCTTTCAAGTTTCGAGATACATTGTGGTATCTTCGAGGTGCAGCAAGTTTGAAGGCCAGTCTCCGTACTTCCAAGGACTACAGAACTAGAACCTTTGTATAAAAGATGTTCCGAGTCACGTTCCGAGACATCACTAATTCAGGCAGTTGACTGTTTTCGAGAATCACTCATTTTAATCATAGTTTGTAAATAAGGCCTCTATCAGTTTTCGGGGTTTAGCCCAAGAGTTTGGGGACCTACCAAGAATAATTCTAATGTTGGTTTTAGGCCTTAGAGCTAAGAGAATCGTGCATTTAAAAAAAAACTTTGATTTTTAGTGAAGGCACTTAAGTCACGCATGATTCACGCATATAGTGTTACAAGATGCAACAAATTCATATTCATAATTTTCAACATTGCAAATAATCAATCAATGACTACCATGACATCATTTTCCATGAAATCTTCACTTTAAAGATGGAGAAGGAAAAAGTGAAACTAATGGTGATTCAACATTATCTGTTCATATCACAAAGGGTAGCATGATTGAATCAATCAACCAACAATCAATTCTTTTGAACTTTTGATGAGATCAAGTCCATGGATTTGTGACTTCATTGAGCATGACATTTATTATATTAAGGAACAATATTTTCAAATGCTTTAGGAGTCACAGGCATCATGTTATGGCACAACAAATGATCAATCTTGCTTGAGCAAGTAGTGATCAAGTAATCGAATTGCAAGCAAGACATGTTGGAATGGTCCAAGATATACATAGCTATTTGCTACAAAGTTTGAACCATAACATGACATGGAAAAAAATAAAGTAATCATCACACATGAGATATGAGAGTTGAGGCATAGATGATTAAGAGCAAGTGTAAGACATTCCAATCATGACATATTTTAATGGAAAAGTGTATGTTCAAGAACATAGGATATCACAAGTGTCCAATCATAAGAGTGTCAAGATCTAACCTACTCCTCTAACTTGGGTACCAATATGGTCTTTAGGAAAGGTCTTCGGGGTCCGCCAGTATCAAACATTTGATTTTCTCTTTTTAATGTCCTTGTTTGCTTGAAAGAAATTTGTAAATTCATTTATAGCTTCAATCAATTTATGAGTTAAGACATAATTTGGATTTCTATTTGGATTGTTATACCTTTGTCTTTGATTTCTTGGTTCATAACTCTTTTGATTTTTATTTGTCTCAACCCTTTCCACATTCTCTTTATGAACATTTTCCTTTAGATTTTGGACCTTAGTTTGTTTTGCATTTTTGTATTGATTTTCTTTTCTTACTTTGCATTCAAACGTGAGATGTCCGGATTGTCCACAATAAAAGCATTTTATGATTTTCATTGGAGGAGTTGAGGGAGAATTACCCTTAACAACGATAGTTTGGTTCTTGGGTCCTTTATCATTTTTCTTATCATATCTAAGACCTATTTTGTCTCCAAATGGTTTGCTTAGTTTTAGAAGTTTTTCAAACTTCTCTTCTCCTCTTATGAACTTCATTTCAAATTTCTCCTTATATTTCTTTAAGTCATTAACTTCTTGTGCCAATCTTTGATTTTCAATTTGTAGATTTGATTATGATTTAGGGATATTAGCTTTACATCATTAAGTTGATTTTTAATTTTAGCATTTTATTCTTATTCAGAACTTAGCACAATTTTCAAATATTTGTAGTCTTTTTTTAACAAGTGAAGTTCATGCTTTAGTTTCTTATATCATTTTCAAAATTTTTTTTTTTCATTTATTTCCATTTTTAAGCATTCTTCAAGTTTTAAGAACTCTTCTTTAATAGCTTTTGGATTTACTTGATTTGCCAAAGTTAGATCTTTTAGAATGTTTTCTTTTTCCAACTTTTCTTGATTTAGTTCTTTTGTTAGTTTTATATTTTCTTTACCAACTTTCTTAAGTTGCTTGTACATTTCATTTAATGTCTCACTTAATTCTTCTATGGTAGGTGTATCATCTTCTTCATTAGTTTGTTCTTGTTGAGTTTCAAGTGTTTGAATGGGTCCTAGACAATACACCACTTGTAAGGCATCTTCTTTTCTCGGTTTTTCATAGGTTTCTCCAACATGTCTCATGCTTCCTTTGCAGTTTCACAAGATACGATATTCTCCAAGATATTTGGTGTGAAACGACACAAAGTATAGCATTGAGGGCATTAGCATTTGCCGAATACATGCTCTTTTCAATATCATCGTATCAGAAGTAAATCTTGTAGGGTTTAGTCCATCTGCATAAGATTATTTCCAATAGATCTCCATCCATTACTATTAAATGTATTTTTATTTTGGCTTTCCAAATAACATAGTTAGAGCCACCAAGTATTGGAGGTCACATCACTAACATTTGAATTACTCTTAGACATTTCTAGCTTCAAGGATCTACTCTTAGATGCATAAGTCTAATTGCAAGAGTCCTTGCTCTGATACCAATTTTTAGTCAAGCTAGATAGTCCTAGAGGGGGGTAAATAGGACTTTTACGGAATTTTAACAATCTTTAAAATGTGAGCCAATTAATTAATTACTCTTAATAGATTAATCCAATTTAATCTCAAGTTTGTGCAATAAAGATAGAAAATAAACACAAACACAATAATAAGAGATGAATTACAAATGCACAAAATAATGTGAAGAAGGTGAGAAGAAATGGATGAGTATGACACATGGATATTTACGTGCTTCAGCAACCTTGCCTACATCCACGCCTCAAGTACACCACTTGAGGATTTCACTAAACTTCTCTTTCACGGGTGGAGAAGAAACCTATTACAACCTTAATCTCTTTCAAGGATAGAGATTGAACCGATAACTTACAAATATCTCAATGATTAATGAAAGTTGTAGAACTTGAAAGTCTTACCAAGAACACTAGCCTCTAGGTACTTGAAGTAGCATTGGCTTGTCCTTGGATGTTTTATTCTTCACTTAGCTCCTTCGTGATGAGAGAATGCTCCAATAAATGCCACACCAAATTGGGAGATGATCTAGGGATGATCAAATGTTTGCCTATATAAACAATCAATCCCAAATGGTTTCCTCAAGAACACAATCAATGTTGAGCCTTAGATGCTCAATGATTTGCCTATGAGTGCTCTGAATATGGTTGAGATATGTTTTAGAGCAATGAATGTCTAACTATAGAGATTTTCTTCTCTAAGAATAGTTGGGATGCTTAGGGAGGAGTAGGAGAAAATTTAGCTCAAAAGGATTAATCTTTGTCTCTCAAATGGCCTTGGTTTATGTAGCCAACAATCTCCCAACGGATCTCTGCTTCGAAACTTGATTGATTAGCCTCGGAACTTCTGAAGTCCCAATGGTCGGAATCACAACGGTCACATTTTAACGGATAGTTTAACCTTACAAAGGCTAGTCGGACCACCTTCGGTACTAGCCAAGTTCCAGGTTCGGAACTTCCGAAGTAGGTTCTGAAGGTCAGAAGCAATGCCTCAAGTATGTATATTGGAGGTCTCGGAAGTGCAGTATGCATCCCACGGAACTTCTGAGGCTAGTTCCAAGGCAGGTTCCGAACCTAGGAACAACCTTCAGAACATCTAAGGTAGGTTCTGAGTTAGGTTCCGAGCCAGGTTCCGAAGAACCTGATAAGCCACAGATTTCACCAAGTGTTGATGAATTTAGAGTTTGTGAAATCTGGGTAAGATGGAGAGCCCTTTATGTGTTTATTTGCAATCATTAGATTTAACTATAATGAACATTTGTTAGATTGCAAATACACATGACTATATAATGATATTTAGTAGATAGTAAGAGCTCTCCATAGGGCAAAGGTAATTAGAAATCCTATATTAATTAAACAAGTTCTTAACCAAAGGATTCTAAGGCTTCTAGGTCTGTCTTAGGGTCCATATTTCGGCTTTGGTCCGATGTTTTCCAAACAACATATCTTTTGTAGCTTCAAGCTTGATTTGATTGTGCGTGTCAGAGATGAGGTCTTGGACACGTTGACGGTCATGACTCAGTCAAAGAAATTGACAACGCATGACTCAGTCGGACACAATTACAGAATTGATAACTTTGTCTGACTTAGGAGAGGCAGATTTAACTTTTAGGTCAATAGTTCACATTTCAACTGAGCATTCACATCTAAGCAGATCATCACACTACATATTTCATACAATACAATTCATCACCATGTACATTCCATCATATTACACACATTGGCATTCTCGGCATCGTTCATTACGTATTATCAATGCATCACATCAATTTGAGAGGTGGTTCAAGTCCTAGTCTGTAACACCCCATCTAACCCAAAGGCCAAACAAAGCATTACATGAATTAAAATCGATCCAAGTATGGGAACATCGAATTGCATGCATTTTTTTCAACAAATAATAATTTGCATGGTTTACAACAACTATTCAGAGTAACCATATAAGATTCACCATTCAACATTGTATGGATTTATCAAGCTAAACAAACCACAATAATTTCTAAGAAATTAGGAAATCAAATCTCACCAATCACATACCTACAACTATGAAACCTCAAATAAAATAAGTTCTAAATAAACTTCATGGCTTCAACTAGCCAACAATAAAATCAACAACTACTTAATCCGAACAAATCAAATCCAATATGACATTTATTGTGTCTAAAAATTTATAAAACCCCAAATTAAAAGTATATTTCTCTCTATCAAATAAAAACGACTAAGTCTTTAGTCTAACATCTCCAGCAAATTCTAAGTTTGTCTCTGAGCCTCACCAGATACTAACTCGAGGGGATTTCCTATAATTTAAGGGATGAGCTCTAATATACAGTGAAGAAAACAATAGCCATACAATGTTCTAGAATAATTTAGAATTTACTAGGCATTATCAAGTTCATCAAATATCCAAATTATGCAAAATAAAATTCATGATGTGCAATAATGCAACGATATGATGCATGCTCCCATCCCATGCATCTCTATGAAATGAATCGAATAGCACATGTGTATAAGACCTATCAATGGTGAATCACAATCCCCTAGTTCGAAGACCCTAAAGGATGTGCTTCAAAGGTCATCAATGGTCAAGACGTATCTATGGCGAATCACGATTCCCCGATCTGAAGACCCTAAAGAATGTGCTCCAAAGGTCATAAACCCCCCACACAGGGAAACAACTGCGATCAGAAGCCCAAACGAATCTCCTCAAGGGTTGTGCAAGTCTAATGATCCAAATCAACAAAGTCTAAGTACGACGCATCAGTCCAAAGCGATGTCCAAAACTCACCACCCACCCCAACGTGGATGCTCATGCATGAATGCTGAACAAATAAATTTCATGCATGAATGACATGTCATGTAACGCCCCGACCCGAAAGTGGGATCGGAACGTCACTGATTTTTTTTTCTTTTTTTGAAACTAATCTCAAAATTCTAATTGGGCCGGATCAAAGGTTAGGCCTAGAAACAAAAGCCACACATGAGTCCAATAGGTGGACTCAAACATATACCATAAGTCTACCCATAAAGATGACTCATAACACGCAATGACAATATTTCCATAAATGAATTATTATTAAATCACAACCAGAGTAGCTACGGAACACATAGTGATTTAATACATCACATCAACACAAACTAAGTATCACACACGGTACTTTTCAAAAACATATGGTTCAAGAAACCAAAAGACAAATATAACGGAATTCCCCTCAGTGGGAATCCCAAGGCAACACAGTAGTTTATCCATCCTAAGCTTCATATGGAGGGTTCTCCTCCTCGGGTACATCTCTCGAAAGGTGAGTGTGGTGAGCTAAACAGCCCAGTGAAGGAAAATAACAATGCAATCTAATGAAACATCAGGTTAGTTAAATAATTAACATTTGCAATAATATCTCAAGGATTGTCAAAATCTCAACATCATTCCATAACTGCTATCATCCACCGTAACCCCTAGATATTATCCTGACACCAATAATATTTAGTCCCGACACGGTCAAAATACTCCTTGCAAGTACATCTCTGGTATACACCTCAAAACCGGTACTGACACACCTTGTCAGTCACTGTCGACCCACTTGGTCCAGTAGATGTAACCGACACACTCAGCTCGTCGATGGTTCAATAGTAAAAGGTACGTAGAAGCAGTATCACATAACTCATAATCAACATCATCACATATAACCATCATAAACACTTCTTACAACAATGCATCATGTTCAGGCACATGGGTGGGTTCACCAAACTTGAAACCACTAATTGTTCAAGGTCCATCTTAATAAACCTGATTTACACCTACTGCAAAGTTAAGTTCCCTCACCGAAATTGTGTCGTATCGCAGTCTTTGTCAACATGCAAACAAGTGTGCAATCAATAATTGGTCAATATACATAGCACGCAAAAGAATACATACTTGTAGTATTTCAAAACCATACTGTTTTTCCAAGAATCTCCAGGGTACATGGAATTGAGTCTCCTACTTGGTTTCTAACCATTTTAAGTTACAATAATCCACAATATAATAATAAATAGGTGCTCAGACCAATTCTCATATTGTCTTCTAGGCATGACCAGATTGACGTATAGGTCTAGATGTACAAGGGCTCAAGCCACTTCTCATATTATCTTCTGGGCATTGACCAGATTGACGTATTGAGTTAGGCCTAGAGGTCACTCAGTGCCCGACAGATATAGCGTCGGCCTGGAATTTAAGTCACTCAGTGCCAAACAAATAGTGTCAACCTAGAAGTGAGTACAATAAGTACTACACTATAGTAATAAGAGAAAAAGGGTTAGTACATTTTTAACTTATCAAATGGGTATAAACATCACATGAAAACCAAGGATCTAACACATACATATTAAATCAAACCAAGATTTATCATTCAAAAACTAGGTTCCTCAAAACATGCCTCGGAACCAGGTACTGTGGCTTCAGGACTGTCTGAGCCACGGTCTAAACTAGTCCACAAAACCTCGAAACATGGTTCTGTTCTTCGAATCAGTCCGAGGGTCAAGTCTCGAATCGTCCGAGGTGCTTCCGAACTCAAGAAGACAAAAAATAGGGTTTCAGTGGGTCTGTGTATTTCAGATCATGCCGAGGGAAAGCTCGGAATCAGTCCGAGAGGGGTTCGGTCCTTCCGAACAGGCTCGGGACGTCTCGGCAGCAGAGGCGGGAAACGATTAGCCTCTTGGACACTTCAGAACCTCGAACTGAAGTTCGGAACTTCCGAAGCCCAACTTTCGGAACTTCTGAGAGTCATCTTCCTCCTCTGTCTGCATCAGCAAACAGTGACGCCGAGCGGTAGAGTGAAATACGAATCAAGAAACAGTGGGTTTTCTGGATTCGATTTTCACATCCAATCTGTCAGATGGACTCCTTAGTGAGTCCTCTTACCTTAGGGAAAAGTTTAAAGCTTAAACAGTGATTGAAACATCGGATTTCAAACACCAAAACCAAGTTGACAAAGAAATCCATAGTTTTATCTTAAACTTGAAATTGGTTTTACAAACTCAAAACTCAGTCAAATTTACTTCTACTTGATTCTAAACTTGTTAAAATTGAAAAAGAAACACAGTGGTTACCTTTGCTTGAGTTCCTGGGTTGAACATCATGGCTTTGAAAAATCTTCCTCTTCTAGCTTACGGTCAACCAAAATTTGAAAAACAGAAACAGTGAGAGAGGTGATCAGTCTGGTTTGGTTTCACAGAGGGACTGAGATGAATCTAGGGGTGAAACCAGTTAGGGAGGAGAGGCAATATATAGAGGAAGCTAGGCAATGGATGGTGGTCACGACGGGCGCTGCATGCAGCGGCTGGCCATTGCACCAGGCACAGTAACGGCAGAAAATTTACTGTAGCTTTGCAAATAAGTCCACCACTGCTAACTTCTGGTTTTTGCAAATAGGTCCATTTTTTTTTATAAAAAATCAATTTTTAAATAAAATATGGTTCAAAAAGCTTAAATAATTTTAATACAACTTGACAGATAAGTTGGCTTTTAAAAACTCTAATCACCATAAAAATTTGGAGATTTAAAATTCACTAAAAACCATAGATTTAAACAAAATTCATAATTTGACATTATTTACTTAATTTAACTTTTGTTAAATAAAATGAATTAAAATCCTCATTTTCAAGGTTTGAAAAAAATAAACTAAACCGAAATAAAATGGTCTAAAATAATATGCTTGTCTCAAAAATTTTCTCATTTCTAAAATCATTTAAAAATATTTATTTCCCCTTCTCAAGGTCTTTTCGGGCGGTTTTAAATATCATTTTCTGAAAATAAAAATAATTCTTAAATAAGAAATAGAAATCCTTGATTAAAGAAAATAATATCATCCAACAATAATTACATAATGACTTAAATGATAAAATAATATCAATAAGTGATTAAATTACCATTTTGCCCCTCCAGCTGGACGAGCTGGATCACTGAGTTTTCGAGCTCAGATTGGGCCACACCTGAGCTTTTTGTAAAGCCCTAACCGTAATCTTCGAGATTAACGGGTCTAAGAAAGATTTATTAAACTAATTACGCCTAAATCGGGTCAGGCTATTACATGTCATGTATACTAAAATATCAAATATATGCTCATAATATAACAAAGAATCTCCAAAAAATCAATATAGCATGTTCTAAACAATAAGCATCTTCAATTATATACGATTTTTCGAATAAGGCATCAATTGCACAAGTCAGTTCAATATTCATGCAATTCAGTCCAACGAACATATTATGGAATACATCAACTTCATAAGATTCCAAGCATGAATAGCAACAATATGCAAACAACTTTCCAAGTCTCAAATTTCTCTAATTAGAATACCAAAATTGGGATTTTCAACAAGGTAAACGAGTAACAACCAAGTTCCTAAGCAGACTAAGGTGCTCACATGTTTTTGAACATTAAGCCAAAATCAGTTTCCCTTACATTACATGAGCTTGCATCGAAAATTAACCCGCTAAACCAAAAAAATCTCGGGCTTTGTTTAAACCCATTCAAATCATGCACAACAATGTTCAAATCATTCACAATGGTTATTAAATGAAAATCAACATGTATTGAATTTTTTCTCGTCACTTAGAATGTGTGAAGTGCACGATAAATGCTAAAAACCCAAGCTTTAGAAAAAATATTCAAACCAAATTTGTTGCAATTAAATTTAAACATCTAGCTTATTAAAATTTATTTTATTTAACCCACTGAAATTAGATAATTCCAGCGATTAGGGTTGATAGGGTTCTGCCCTATCCATGACATCCTAAAAACCAAAAGTTTCGACAAGTATTCTGAGTTTAATTAAGCGATCAAATACTGTAGAATTTCATCATTATTACTGAATTTTTTGGGAATAGTACAATAATTTATTAATTCTTATATTCTTATAGTAGATATGTCTTTCTATGAAGATTCCAGAAATATTTCTTGTAACGACCAGACCCGTTTCTCTCCGACTTTTAGGGAGATTACTGATCTAGCCCAGCGTGTGACCAGATCTAGCCCAGTTGGGCCCAGCTCACTGCAACTCCACCCCAGTTCAGATCCAAGGCCTAGCCCTTCAAAGCAAGCCCAATTCGCCTCCAGGCCAGTTCGTGTTGAACCCAACTTCTTGGGTCCAGCTCGCCTTCTCGGCCCAGCCTTGCTAGTTCAACCATGTCCGACCCATTGCCTGGCCCAACTCTAATCCAACTTCAAACCAGGCCCAGTTCAGCAGACCGGGCCCAACACATTTAGCGGCCCCATACAGGTCCAGTTCCAAGCTCATTTATGGCCCACTTTGGGGACATTTCTGAAGTACTTCTAGACCACTTTCTAGACCGCTTTCGAGACCGTCTGCAAGCACGTTTCCATCCATATTTGCGGCATCATCCCAGTTTTACAGGCCCAGTGACTCGTGCTTCGCTCCTTTCAACCCTAAAGCCTGTTTTTATCGCTTGGATTTCGAAAATTCACACAGGTGAAGGGACTTATCACTGTTTTAGCATGCACTCGCATTTATTTAACCTTTAACCCTATACATGGAGTGACCTGAATGAGAACCTTCGTTTATTAAGCCACTTGATAAGGGAACCATTGAAATGAATATGTGGCAAGGGATCCGTTCGGGTGCACTCATGTCAACTATACGCGATTATTGGAGAATTCTAATCAGATGAATGGTTATTTAACTTGAAACTTTCTGGTAACATGTTGTTTGTTTAATTATTATATGGGAATGAATTTATGATGAGAGTGAGGCACGCGTTAGACATTAAACATGACGCTTGAAAATTGTTGATAATACGTTTTGTGTTCAATCATAACATGTATATGAATTTATGATAGGAATGAGATGTGCATTGGATACTGAGCATGAGGCTTGAAAGTTTGTTGATAAAATGTTGTGTATTTATTTATAACATGTGAACATAATCATGATGAGCATGGAGATGTATGTTTAGATAATTTGTTATATTCCCTTGTTACACACGATGCATGTGTCGTTAATCTTGATTAATTATATCAGAGCATGATTGTATTGTTAGACATGACCATGATATTATGTGCATTCATTGGAGGCAACCCGCAATGATCGGCGTGCCATTGGGTGTTGAGATGGAGGAACTGTTTATATGAGTATAAGTTTATGATGATGTGATAATTTTTGGTTGTTGGGAGAACATCCCCGTTACGTTCCAGCGGTTAAGATCCCCATAAGGGATGCGGGTTTTCTCGTTGCGTTCCAGTGGTTGAGTTGTCTGCCCTAGAGTTTGGCTTTCCGGGGCGTGGTTGAGGTCCCTATTTCGTTTTGGGCTTCCTCAGCACGGTTCGTGTGGTTGAGGCAGTTGTATATTGTGTAGTCTTCCGATACCATTGGTAGGGAGACCGGAGTTTGCTAGAGGACCCGATGTGGGCTACCGAGATGATGTCTCTGATTTGGTCAGTGGATCATTAGTTGGTGATGTGGTTGGGTTTTTCATGCACATGAGCACCTTTGTTATCATGATGTTCTTTCATTCATGCATATGATACATATATTGCTGACATATGATATGCATTATCTCTTCACTGGGCTGGTTAGTGCCCCCCCCCCCCCCCCCCCCCCTTTACCTTTTAGGAACCCCGGTGGCAGAGGGGTTAGACGGGCCCCTCGAGCAAGTGTCAGGAGAGAGTAGTAGTCGTATTCCATATTACATTTTGATTAAGAGAACTATGTTATCAAATTGTTGTCACATGTTATATTTCAAATAACTGTGACAACTGCTTTAGATTATGGTGTTTATATGTTATTGCTAGAACTGTTAGTTGAGTGGAAGGTAGTTATCCCGTTTTAAAAAAAAAATTATGCCCGATACCTGCTCTTTGAGAATGTTATGAGATATTTCGAAGATAACGCGCCCTAGCAGGATGGGGCGTTACAGTTTGTTTGGTCCAATCAAGTTTCCAAGGCAGTTTTAATCAAACGGTTACGAACTGTCAAATTGTTTCTTGTCTTTGAACGATTCTTGGTTTGCAAACATTATCTAACCCTTCAAATCATTCTTTAAAATTTTCAATTTTTTTCTAGACATAAGTCTCCTCGTTAGTTGGACAATAGACACAATTTTTGTACTATTCCGATTCCTACATGTCAACTTATAATTATTTTAGTGGACTACTACAAAATTGTCTCATAGATCTAGATCCAAAATTTGGTCAATCTTGAAGACCCAATTTGGTGTATCAATCCTTATTCAATAATTCTCAAATTTTAATCGTGAATAGTTCTCCCTGTCTAATTTTCAAAAATATAAATTTCGAATTGTTTCGAGTTCGGGAGCCTCGTGTATGATTTTTCATACGATAGTGCACAGAAAAACACAATTTTGAATATGAGGTAGAGTTTTCCAACTTTCCACTAGAATGAGGTCCTTTCATGGTCAAAAATACCAAAGTCTATGGTTTCTCAAGGGCTTCTTTTTATGGACAGAAAGAAAAAGATAGAAAATAGAAGAGAGAGAATAGAAAATCAACCTACCTTAGAGAGAAGAGAGAAAACATGAGAAAGATAGCCTAAAAATTTTCGATCCTTGCTAAAGAGAGAGGAAAGGATTTTCGAATATGGGCATTAGACATTTGTCCAAATAGGAGAATTTAAATGGAGAGAGTTGGCCAGCTTCCAAGGATATCACTAGGAAATTTTCGAATAAGTAAAGAGGTATTTTAGTCTTTTCTAAGTAGGTGACCTAATTGGAATTGAACACTCATTGCTAAATTCGATGCCTCAATAAAATTCGCCCAAGGCATGTGTGGGTCCCATGGCCGACACATATTGGGTACTAGGTCTATTTAATTAAAAAAATTCAAAATTTCCAATTGATTCCACAAATCTTCAAATTTACCCAAAAATATTTTAAATTTTAAATTTTCTAAATACTTTCCCATGAGTTCGAATATTCCAATAAATTGGGATTTCGAATTCTTTTTTTTTATGTGCTCTACTTGAGGAGGAGTGTGAAGAGGGGCCGACTAAAATAGTTCTAATTTTCATTATGGTTTCGAAATTAATTTAACAAAATAAAGACACAAATCATAAATTTAATTTCTATCCATTAAACTGATCCTACCCATTCTATGATCCATTAAATTGGGTTGGGCCGTTACTACCCACCCCCTTTAAAAAAAAATCGCCCCTGAAATTTACTGAGACACATACCTTGTTCATCGAATAGGTTTGGGTATAACTTATGCACTAAGTCCTTCCGCTCCCAAGTAGAACCTTTTACTTCATGGTGTTGCCAAAGCACTTAACCAAAGAAATTGTTTTGCCACAAAGCACATGTTCTCGCGTGTCCAAAATCTTCACTAGTTTTTCTTCATAAGTCGCACCTTCTGTGATATCCACATCTTTCCAGTTTAACACTTGGGAAGGGTCTGGTTGATACTTCCAAAGCATAGACACATGAAGGACATTATGGATTCACGCGAGTTGAGGTGGAAGTGTAAGCTGATAAGCCACCTCCCCAACCCTATCGAAGACCTCAAATGGTCGTTACATAGTCATTGGGCAATTCCACCCAGCTCTATTTTTCTTTTCAATGGTTTATCCCTTACAAATTTCTACATTTTTGCGACCTGTACCCCTTACTGACAACGCTCGACTCCACACCACTTTTTTCACACAATTTCCACACAATTCATCGTCACACAAACACATTTAAAGACTGGAATTCTATGGGTCATACACATAACTAAAGAGAATTTACTTGCATGTGGAATTCCCCTCACCTGTAGTCTCACGGTGAGTTTTGGTCTTCTACAAGTCGACGGTTGTCAACATCGAAAAGGTTAGGTGTTGCTCAACAGCATAAACATGAAGGGAAATGCATGAGCTTCGGTTTGGGGTAAACTGAGTTCTAAATTACAATGGGATAGAAACCCCCAAATCTTCCCCCAATCTCATGGGTTTAACATAAGGTGATTTACCCCACCCAAAAGATAGGCCCTAATTGTAAAGAGTCAAGCCCTACATTCAAAGAGTCTAACTCTAATTATTTAAACAAGGGAGAAATCCATATTTTCTCAAGATTCACCCAATTTGAACTCACCTTGGGGCATTATACCCTAATCAAGACCAAACCCCAAATTTTGGGAGAATTCAGCCCCCAATTCTCCAAGTAAGGGGAAGCTTACATTTTCCCCCCAGGTTTAAGGGATCAAGTCCCAAATTTCCTGAGTTATTGTAGGCATTCAACTTAAATCCAAGTCCAAAGCCCATTCTAGGGTATGCAAGCCCATTTAAAGTTGAGCTCCCTTCTCCCTAACAACTCAGAAACCCTCCTCTTCTCCAAAATCAAAACCAAATCTTCATCAATGGAATAAATCCCTCTAAAATTGCGATCTCATCTCCAAAATGAGTTCAAGACCATACCCTCAAAAAAATTATGCTAAAAGAAGGAAGTTACCTCAAAGAGAATGCTAAATTTGGGAGACATGAGGGTCACTTCGGCGAGATGATTCATGAGGAGAGGATTGACGGTGAGAGAGATCCAAATCCTCTAACATGCAATGGTTGGATTTGGGGGAGAGGAGGAGGAAATAAGGGGTTTCTCTTAGCTAAAGGGGCATATCGGAGAGAAAGAGGGCAGCTAAAATGAGAAGGGTCTGTTTTGGAGACAAGAGGGGCTATTTATATAAATCATTTCTGTGCTCGGTCGGTCGACCAACAGTTCCAGTCGATCCACCGATTTAAGTCATCAACCGACCGATTATACAGGTCGATCATCCGACATCTCCAACCAGAAGCTTGAAAATACTCTCAACATTCGAAGACATCTTTGGTCGACCGATCAATGCCCATCGGTCCACCGATGGCACAGGTTGGTCGACCGATAACCCCAACCAGAACATAAATTTTATCTTCTCTCAAAAAAATGACCCGAAGATCTCTTGGTCCTCCGACGTTGGTCCACCGGTTTAGTCTTCAGTCGATCGATGCCTCTAGCTTTTCACACTAAAGCGGTTCTCCTTCGTTTTACCGAGTTCGAATCCAAATAGGTTCGAACTCGAGGGAGCCCACATGCCACACCACACAACACACAACAACCAACACGTTCACACCTCAATTACACACTCTAAGCCTTGCCAAACTGAAAATTTCTCGAGAAAGACAAATATTAAGGGTTGGGTCATTACAATAGAGTTAGAAATAAATATAGACATCTTAAAGTAATTTCAATAGATGAGAATTTTTTTTAAAAAAAAATAGGTGGTTTGAGTACATTTATAAAAAAATCTAAGAATGACCTTGATACGAAAATTTATATAAAACAAATTGAAATAATAAAAAGGGGAGGGAGACCTTTAAAAACATAGAATGACGGGATATAAAAGGATATAGAATGGAGAATATCGTATTTTTATAAGATAGAATATAGGTAAAAAATTTAAAAAGTTGAACCTAGCTAGATGGAATTAGTGGCTTCAATGATGATATTGATATTAAAAAATATACATTTCCAATGAACTTATGATCACCTCAATTAGTGAGTGCAACCCTAGGTGCACAAGTGATCATCAATATTATGAACTAGTTTAAGAAAAATGAATAATCCAAAGGGATCACAATGAAGAACGCATATTGAAAGTTCACTAGTACAATCATAACAAGTTTTTGTTCAAGTTCATTGATTAAAAACTCATTTTTTTACTTAGTTGACTCAGTTCATTCAAAACACTTGTTGAAGAAACAGTCACTCATCAATACTGTTGGAAATGACTTCAGACGAGTAAGTCCAAGTTGACGTGACTCGACAAAATTTTAAGTTAGGCAAGTTAACGAGTTTTCTCAAGTTTTTATTATATTTTCCCAAAAACTCGATTGATTTTTTCAACTCAAATGACATTTTGTGTTGAGTTTGAATTTTGAGTTTTGAAATACTACTTGTCAAAAAGTATAAGGCTCATTCAAATTTTGCTTGATTCAGAATATTCTTTGAGTTACTCATCCACTACTCTCACAAGATGTGGAAAACCCATCAATATTCATAAAGATAAATTTTAAAAGTAAAATATGAAATAAAAGCTAAATATATATATATATATATATATATATATATATATATATATATATATATATATATATAGAGAGAGAGAGAGAGAGAGGATTATGGATGGAAAATTGTATTTTATTTCCTTGTGTTAGAAAGGATATATAGAATTTACAGACAAGGATTACAACAAAAACTGAAAAGTCAATCTTACATTATTTGGTGATCTAGAGGATCTTATGATTTCATATACACACTTTTCAAAATTTATTTAAGAAATACTTAAATTAATATAAAATAAATATTCCCAACTTACTAAGTATACCATCAAACTGTAAACAAGAGATGGCTTTAGTAAGCATATCTATCTGGATTTTATATAAAGAGATTTGAAGTTACCAGAATACACAACAATTAACTTCATACATGTTTCGTATGCTTAAACATTAATGGTAACTTGATTGTCATGGTAATAGTCGGGTCTTCAGTTTATGCATTCGTGGTGCCATTGTGACAGTGGTCCAGTGAGTTCTAACTCCACAAAAGTTCTTTTTGTCCTCTATTTATTTATACTCGAACTTAAAGGTCCAAGTAAGATATTATTTTCATTTATTTGCTAGATATGCTTCATAAGGACAATTGTCATGCCCCGATTCAACGGTACGTGATATATATATATATATATAACCTCAATAAACCATTCTCCATTTATAACATATAATATAATCATATCAGGGTACGCATTAGGTACATCTCACTTCAATCTCATAAATAAATAACATATCATTTATTATCTCAACTATTAACTGACCCCAAGTCCATAAAATCCATAAATATCAAGGATGATTAGCGATTGTTCAGCTTCTCTACAACCACTCGAGATTTCCTATGTTGTGTTTTAAATTTATAGTCACAAGTGCACGGACCATTTATAATATAACTCAGGAGTGTAAGGTCGAACCCATCGGAACTTAGGAAAATATTTTCATGAAAAATATACCACTGAATTATATATTTTAAGAACTCTAGAAAATCTTGAAAATAAATCTTGAATATTGAATTACTTCTCTAATCTAGGAAATCTAAAAATAATTTAGAAATATTCTAAAAATAGAAAGCAAGTCCAAAAATAGGAACATCTAAAATTAGAAATTAACCATTCAAGAGATCTAATTTTCATGGAAAACACAAATTTTATCTAATTTCAATTAAGATGGGTGAATTAATAATCTTAACCCAATTTTGAACACAGAATTAAAATACAATTAATTAATTACCAACCAACTTCACCAATTCCAAGAATTTGAATTTATAAATAAAGAAAAATAAAAATTGAAAACAATATATATACATATTTACAAGTGGAACTGGATCAATAATTATGGAGGCTTTTATTTTCCATAATTTAAAAATAACATCAACACCTAGAATACGGAGCTCATGTAAAATTTCAATCTTATTCAAGTCTTTTATCAAATTAGTTCCCTAATTAATCCGAACCTTAGATCTAGATTAATCATCAATTCTCCGATCTAACTATTTCATTCGTTCAAAGAACCTTAGACCTATAATAGTAATGTTAATCAAAGAGCTAACTATTTCATATATCTAAATTAATTACCAAGGATGAGTCAAGAACTAGAATGATTCAAACCATCATAATAAAATGAATATTTGAGAACCATAATTCTAAAGGTTTTTCTGTCTTTCAATTATTAATAAAAATTGGAATTAAGAATTACAATGCATTGGAACTTTGGTTGAAGCGGAAAATAGAGACAAGAAGGACCATAGTGAAATTCGAATTTATTAATGAAAATAAATACATGACATTGAAATTTAATTAAAGAAAAGAAATACAAGAAATTTAAAATTAAACTAACCATAAAACTCTAAAGGAAATTCAAAATCCCCAAGATCTCCTTGCTCTCTTCTTCTCTTCTCCTCCACTCTCAAAGCTTCTCCAAAATCCAAGACTAGGTTCAATTTTCTCAATGGGAGAGGGATAATATTTATAGATGAAAGGAGGTGGACTGAATGGCTTGGATTTAAAATTTTAAATAAAGCAATAGACACTTAGGAGTGCTGATATGGTTTGTGCTAAACATGGAATAGCTTAAAGAAGGTAAGGAAGTGGAAAAAAAAACAGGTAAAATTTGTGCAAGGTGTGATGTTGATGTGCAAATTTTACATTTATAATCTACAAGCGTACAAACCATGTATAGTATAGCAGTATGAGTGCGAGGTTCGAACCCAAAGGAAATCCACAAAATATACGTTTAAAATTAAATTGGTACCTTTTAAAAATATGTAATCTTAAGAAATCAAATACATTGAATTACAATTTTAATTTAGATCTTAGAAAGTCAAAATTAACACCATTATTATCTAACTTATAAATTTAACAAGTAGAGAATCAAGTCTATCTTCTTTTTATTAAATTGGTGAAACATGAATAATGGTAGTCTCATCTAATTTAAATTTACATGTTTTAAGACCAAAATACCATAACTCCAATCCTAGTTAAAGAATCTTGAGAGAGAGTGAGTTTTGATATAATGAATTAAAAAATTAAAATTAAACATACAAGATTTACAATAAAAACACAAATTGAACATTTTTTATACAACAAACATATAAAGTAACTAATGTAGCTAAAGACAGGAAATAAATTGACAAATAAAGTAAATGACAGAATAAATAAATGCATAATTTAAAGGTGGTTATGGAATTTTTCTCTCATTGCCCAAAATAAATAAACAAACAAGAAACCTAGATCTGAAATTCAACGCTTAGAATTCAAAAATCAATTCATGCCATTTAATTAAAACTTCTTAAACTTTTATCTAATTAATGTTTAGATTTCAGATTCAACATTTACAACCTAAATTCTAACCATTAATTAAACAAAGTATACAAATTTAAAATTAAAAAAGGGACATTGAAAAGAAATCATAATAATCAGACTTTTCAAGATTCTAAAAGAAATGTCTTTTATTTATTTAATGAAGGAATTCAAGTATAGGCAATCATAAAATTAAGTACAAGAAAGATAAAATAAATGAAAATTTACAACACTCACTTGTAAAATTCTAGTGGTGTCTCTGTCTTCTTGCCTTTTCTCCTTAGCCTTAGGTCATCTTGAGCTCCAGGTCAAATTCGAAATTCATTGTTAGCTCAGTGCTCTATTTATAGGCTCAAGGTTGGAATGGACGGTTGTGATTTAATCTGAGTTTAAGTTATGAATGAAAGGCTTGGATTAGATCTCATTAGAAGTGGATAGAGGAGATTTAAGATGAGAAATTAGGGCTCCAATAGAGTATACACGAATTTAGGGTGGCTTGGTCTGGTGGCTAAGCAATGGTGGACAAAAGATTGGAATTTAGGATTAGTTTGGAAGGTAAAGTACAGATCTCATTTTTCTACACATGTATCATCTTGCAACTCCAGTTTGACCCAGTAAACTTCCGAATCATGAAATCTTTTTAAACTACAAAGTTGTAACCCTTGAAGTCTTCTTTCCAACGCAACAAAAATTAATGCAATCATGTATCGGAGTGAAAAGTTATGGTCAAAATACCAAATCTGTGTCAAAACTTGTCTGCCAAATCCCATTTTTTTCTCCATTTCTTCCTCCACAACGTTTCACACGAAATTGACAAGTGTAGTCCTTGCCTTGGGCGAATTTGGATTGCTTGGAGGAGGGGTGATGAGGTGTAGGTGATGTGGCATGAATCTAGATGAGATTTTGTGTCAAGTGTATGGAGAGATTTTAGTCGTTTGGGTTCCAAGTTGTTCTATATCTAGGATTTTTATGAATGAATGGCTATGATTGAATGAGATTAGATCTAATGGCTCTAAGGTAAGTTGATTAAAATAAATTATATAAATGGTAGGTTTCCTAATGGAGAGTTGAGATTCAAATATTGATCAAGATGGATGATAAAATGCATGGCCTAAATCTAAGATGATGAATCAATGCAATGGATAAGTATGGTGGCTCTAGGGTTTTCCTAAGTTTATGAATGAAATGGATGGTTGTGATGAAATCTCCTAACATCTAATGGCTTAAGTAATGGATGAATGATCTAATTGGATAGATGATTAGGTGATGCATGAATGGTCAAGATCCTAAGGTTAATAGATGATGGATAGGATGGATGACCTTGATCTAATTCATGAATGTGTGGGTTGGATTTGATAGGTGGCTCTAAGGTTTACCTAATTTTGATGCATGAGATGAATGGTTAGGATTAAAGGATGAAGATGAGTGGTTAAGATTGCATGGAGAGGAGATTGGATGGAGTGGATTGATAAGGAAATGGACAAGGCTCGGCATGTGAATGGGTTATGGACTTGGGTTTTGGACTTATAAATGAGCACACGGGCCTCCAGTGCACCTTGGAATTGGGCCTTTGTTGGACTTGAAGTGCATATTGGCCTGGCCCATCTTGTATTATGCGCATGGACAGCCTGTGGCCTGGCCCAATGATAACCTATGGAGCGTGGCTCAATAGAAGTGGATCTTTGGCCCATTAATCTTGAATTTCAGCCTTTGGCTTTTGAATTGCATGTTTTCTCTCCCGAAATTTAATAATTAACTTCACCACTTTAAAATCTAAAATTTTGATTTAATCTAAACTCTCATAGATGGATTTAGACTAACCAATTTAAATGAAAACCCTAAAAGTGGAGTGAAATTAATCATAAAAATTCTAGGTCTTCCTAATTAAGCACCAAACTTGTAATTATCTACTGTTTTAGCTTGATTTCCTGAATTATCCATTTTTAATCTATAAAACTAAGAAATTGTATTAAACGCACCAATATACACAAAATTGAGAGGTAACTGGTCCAATAATCAGGGGTGAGGATGTAATATTTCAGTGCTCAAAATGTGAACACAAAGGGGTTGAATCGGTCATGGTGTGAACACACCATGGAAAGTGGGTGCAAAATCCTATTTTTTACATATGTACCACTTTGCATCTCAATTTTGACCTAGTTAACGTTCGAATAACGAAATGTGGTAAACTACAAAGTTGTAACCCTTGAAGTCTTCTTTCCAACTCAAATATAATCATGCAATCGGATATTGGCGTGAAATGTTATGATCAAAATACTGAGACTGTGTCAAGCTTTCCTTCTTTTTCTCGACTTCTTATTTTGTTTCTTTTTCCTTAATCCACTTGGCAAATTCGAAAATCTTCTCATAATGACTTGTAAATTTTGAATTTCCTCATATGTATTTTGAGATGATGAAAAAAAAAACTTCACACATGTGGATTTCTTCATAGACTTTTCTTAATATGCTTAACAATTGGGTTTTTCAAAGTATAGAAAATCTAATAAATAATTTTACCACTTACATTCAATCTAAAAAATGTATTAAATTAATCCAAACTCTTATAAATAGATTTGAATTAAGTAGTTTACAATAAAATTCTAAATTATGGTAAAATATTCATTAAAAATCCATGTTATTCAAAAATAGCATTTTCTGCCCAAAATTAGCATTTTATTCCACTTTTTTTTTCTCATTTCTTGTATTTCCCTTTAAATCTTGCAAAACTTTCAAAATCTCATTAAACATATCTAAAACATGCAAAACAAGAGTTAACTAATCCAAATACAGAGGTAAAATATATCAATTTCCTGTGTACATCATCCTATAGCTCGACCTCAATTGTGAACTTGAAAAGTAGAGAACATGAGCCCACTTGGCCCCAGTAGGGGAACAACAATACCCACGTATAATATAAACAAATGTGTAATAAAATGTACCCTTTTTAGTCTCATAATATAAACACCTAATAACTTGCATCGCACGATATTTCAACACAAACAATACACATTGGCCATATCATAAAACTTCACAATATATATATTTGTATAAAAGAACATATTATCACCAGCAATGTATCATACTCATGCTAATGTGATGCAACTCACACCACACATATATCACCCAAGCGCACCCAGTCACCAGGTCACCCACCCTGGGACTGTTACCTAATTTAAGTGCTAAAGGTTCACCACTTTTGTCACCTAGTCACCCACCCTAGAACTGTTACCTTATTTAAGGGCTATAGACCACTCTTGTCACCAGGTCACCCACCCTGAGACTGTTACTTGACTTAAATGGTACAGGCACACCACTCTTGTAACACCCCTACTCGACGATGAGCCCAGACTGCTACTATTTTTTTTTTAGAATCTCCCATCAACTAACATCATAGCTGGGTTGGATATTCAAATTTACCAAAAAGCCCATCATAGAAAATGTCACATGTTCTCTTCTCACATAGACTTAAACATGTATCATATGGTCCCATACACAAATACATATTTCACAAACAAATATCTCCATTTATTGAATCAGATTTACGAACGAAAACATAACAATTTACACATGCTTAGATTTATAATACCACAGACGGTACTAAAATCAACATAACATCATGAAAATAAATGTAATGAATATATTTTCTATCATTGGAAAATACGATTAACTGCAAAGGCTCCCTCATCCTAAGTCAGCGGTGGAGGTTCCTCCTCCTCAGGTGCCAACCTTGCAATGCAAGGGATGTGAGCTCCAAGCCCAGTGAAGAGATCTTAAAATAACACATTCATTAACATGTACAAGTTAAACAATGCAGTCTAATTATAATAACAATAATAATCTACTATTACCATTTAAAATCACAGTTATCTACTCATTTACCATACTTACCAACTTACCATAAATGGTCTCATATAACATTTTATCAAATTACCACAAATGATCTCATGTACCATTTATCTTACCTGAATTCATAATTAGTCTATTATACCAATTTATCAAGTCACCATCACTGTCATCTCACTGCCATACTACTGTCGTACCACTGTCATATTGTTGTCATGCATACCACTGTCATATCACTGCCATATCACTAACAGACCACTGCCCAATGGTTTCGTATATCATTTATCATACTTGAAATCATAATTGATCAATTATACCAATATTTCAAGTCATCCGTGATACTGTCATGCCACCGTAACACCAAAGCACTACACTGACTATAAATACATTAAGTCCCGACATAGTCAAAATGCAACATCTTGCAAGAGCATCTCCGACACATCTGGACTGGCACTGACACACCTGAGTCAGCAACCGACACACTTGGGCCAGTAGATGCAAACCGACACACCTGAGCTGATTATAGTTCAGCAGTTGAGGTTACGTAGAGGCAGTATCAATAACATAAATGCTCAAGTTCTCACATTGGAACATTTTATCAATAATATCAACTTCATACTTTAGTCTTCATCATAACATGATGCTCAAGTTCTCACACCGGAGAATATCATTATCAATATCAACTCCATACTTCAATCTCTCATCATAACATGATGCTCAAGTTCTCACATCAAATAATATCATCATCAATATCAATACCATGCATGATAAACATCATTAGTAATAATATGACCATATCTTAGCAACATATATCAAGTCTAGGCATATAAGTGGGTTCATTCTTAGTTTATAGACTAGTAGACCTTGACTCTTTGACACCGTGTTATGCTTCCGTTCTAACAGTTAGAACTAATTTTCATCCCTCACATGGAAGCAGTGTCAAGTCTCGCATTCTGGCCTATTCGGTCTTTTCCATATCATGTATAATCCATGAAACCACTCATTGCAATAGATTTAGGTTTACAAAACCTGACTTACCGATCTGGTATTATTAAGTCTCCTCACCTTAAAACGTAGAGTATCGAGGGTATCTGTTATACAAATAGAAATAAAATGAATACACTCATAATCAATCATAATACACATTAATAGACTATACAACATATATTCATAGTATTTCAAATCTTTCTAGTCAATTTCTAGAAAAACTCCACCGGAAATGGATATGAGTCTCCTTAATGGGTTACTATTCATTTTTAGTTACAATAATCCATTAGTATAATAAAAATGCTCAGGCCACTACACATACTGTCTTCTGGAAATGACTATGGAGACATATTGAGTTAGGCCTAGAGATATAAGATGCTCAGGCCACTACTCATATATTGAGTTAGACCTAGAGATCACTCAGTTCTCGAACCCTTCTTTTCTACCGAGAGGTGAATTTAATTGCTCAGCTACTGATAGCTAAAGGGTTGCGTTTTCGCTGCACCACGATAGAGAACATCAACATGGAAGTAAATACATAATATATGTATATATTTAATAATTCAAACAAAGGGTTAGTATCATTTTTAATTAAGAATCTAGTATAAAATATCACATTGAAATCTAAAGTCTAAACCTAATATGAAATCCTTAACTTAATCAATCAAAATGAATTTCAAAAACCAGTTCTGGGTTCCTCGGAACATGCCTTGGAACTAGGTACTGTGGCCTCGGAACTTCCGAGCCATTGCTTAAATTCTGGGTTACATCACGACCTTCGGAACTTGACTTAGCTCTTTCAGAACATGCTTCAGAACCTAGCTTCAGAACTTGATATTGTGGCTCCGGAACTTCCAAAGCTTCAGTCTCAAAATGTAATGACCCGTTCCGAAATTTCTCTATCTTTTTAGGAGACTTTTGGATCTCTAAGCTGTTACGGGACTTTGGTGGCATTAGGAGAGTTTGGATCTTGAGGCGGGCCCCAGTTTACCTGTTTTCGAGTACGGAGACTCGAAGGGTAATTTTGTAACTCTGAATTATTATACGTTTTGTCCAAAGAAAAATATTTGGAAATCACACATTTTTCTGTCCCGACGTTCGACGTTCTATTTTTTCAGATTTTCAATTCTTTTTCTTGAAAATGCAAAGGCTTTTCTTTTTGAAAATTTGATTTAACACATTCAAGGTTTAAAAAAAAATATTAATAATAGTAATATTAATAAATAAAATAAATTCGATGATACAAAAGATTGTGGTTTTGATTTTTATTTTATTTTATTTTATTTTTTGTTCATAATTAAAACTCTTTTAAAAATATATATGTTTATATAGAAAACCCAAATCCTAACCTTAACCCTAAGTCACCCATATAAATGTTCTCTTTCTCCTTTACCTTCCTTTTTTGCAAAACCCTAGCCTCCATCCTCTCATTTCTCTTCTCTCCAATCCCTCTCCTCCTAAGCCCAAAAACCCTAAATCCTTTGCAGTTGCCGCCGTCCCTAACCCTTTCCAGCCGCTGCCTCTTCACCTTCCTCCTTTCCCACTCCATTCAAAACCCTATCATATCCCCCCTTTGTGTCGCCGCCGCCTCCTCCTTTCTATACTTATTTCGGCCTCCTTCCTCTCACCTCCTCTTCATCTCTTGCCCTCCTTTTCTTTCTTCTCTCACTCTCCTCTTTCTTATCTCAGTTCATTCTCTATTTTCCCTCCCTCAACACCCATCCGAAATCCTAATCTCAGCAGCCCTCCGCCACCACCATTGGTTCCCTTCTTCTTCGTTTCTTCCTCTCCACCTATCTTTCTTGAAACCCTAATCTCTTGACCCAACCGAGTCGAGTCTAGTCGAGTTGAGCAACTCATCTGACTCAGTTGGACTGAGTATGTGATTCCTGAGCTAAACCCAACAAATCAGGCCTAGTTCGTTTCATCCAACTCGTACCCGGCCCATCTCTTTCGCTAGCTCAGCCCAACTACAGTTTCAGCCTAAGAGTCTGACCCAACTTGATGTTGGCCTATCTCTAAGCCCAACTCAGTGCAACCAAGACCCAATCCAGTAGCCCAGCCCACTTTCAGGCCCGACCCAGGCCCTTTTCTAGGCCCGACCCAGGCCCATTTTGGGCCCGTTCCAGGCCCAGTTTTGGGTTGCTTCTAGTTTATTTTGGGATCACTTCTAAAGCTTTTCCAGCCCATTTTTGGATCGTTCTTAGATTGTTTCTAGCTCGTTTTTTGCCGGATTTATGGGATCAACCTAGTTTTGCAGGACCATCCCTGTTTTTGAAGATCCGCCCCAGCTTCTCAGGCCCGGTAGCTCGTGCATCACTTCTTTCAACCCTGCAGCCTGTTTTATCGCTTGGATTTCAAAAGCACGCACACAAGTGAGGGGACTTATCACTGTTTTAGCATGCATTCGCATTCTTAACCTAGAACCTTGGACATCGAGTGACCTGAATGAGACCTTTTGTTTATTAAGTCATTCGGTAAGGGAACCATTGAAATGAATATGTGGCAAGGGATCCATTCGGGTTCACCCATGTCAATTATATGCGATTAATGGAAAATTCTGATTGAATGAATGATTATTGATGCTTGAAAGCTGTTGAGAACATGTTTGTGTTTAATCATAACACATATATATATTATGATGAATGAGACAAGTGTTAGATGGATGTTGAACACGATAGTTGGAAGATGTTGTGATGTATTGCATGTTTACGCATAAGATGCAAATGTAATCGCATGTTGGATATAGAAGTATGAGTCTAAGCACTGTTATGTGTTGTTGACCACATGATGAGGCATGTTGTTGGTATTGGTGTTATGTCAGAACATGTTTGTGTTGTCATACATGCTCATGATACCATGTGCATGCATGGGAGGATTTGTTTATGTGTATACATTCATGATGATGAGATGAACTTGGTTGTTGGGAAGACTTCCCCGTTACGCTTTGGCGGTCGAAATCCCCATAGGGGATGCAGGTTTCCCCGTTGCGTTCTGGCTGTTGAGGTGCCTGCCCTTGAGATTGGTTTCCCCGTTATGCTCCAGTGGTTGAGACCCCATAGGGGATACGGGTTTCCCCGTTGCATTCCGGCGGTTGAGGCGGTTGTGTATTGTAACACCCCGCCCTTTCCGAGAATTTCAGAGTCTAATTTTTTTTTTAAAATAAACATCGGAAGAGAGCGGGCGGCGTCACGACGCGAGTTAAGTTCAGACTACCCAAGTCTGAACCTTAACTGGCCACCCATGTGTACATGGAATAGACCATGATAGTGAATCACACATGGAACTAACATCAACATGTGGAATAATCTAGATAATTGCGGAATAGAAAGACGAGATAGCAAGTAACAGTCTTAAATATTAAATAACATAGATCAACCATCCACAGGTTATTATCCTAATCAAACCATAGCAAATAACGAATTATTACATGTCCAACAATAGTATTCAAATGACAGTAATATAACGTAATCCAAATCCATCATTAAAGCACTTAGGCTCAGCTCCCCTCCTGGTCAATGACCTTTCCTTTCCCCTTGCTTGTACCTGCAATCTCCTCTGAGGATAGAATTAGGGCGTTAGATCAACGCGCCCAGTAGGTTCCCGAATCAGGGCTACCACATGTTAGCATATAAAACATGCATATACATAATAATAATACATGTGAGACAAAATTCCATAAAAACATGCTATGTATGAAATGAACATGTAATGAGTCCCACCCATCACCATTCAACATAGCCATCACTTGACGGGATTCTCATCGTCAAGGTAACCCACAGTGGTCTTTCGGACGCCCCGACGGAGTGTGGCCTCCGGATTCCTCCTGATGGGATTCTCATCATCAGGGTACCCCACAGTGGTCTTTCGGACGCCCCGACGGAGTGTGGCCTCCGGTTACAACACCATCATCCCATGCCATGCATGAGATGTCTATGCAAACATGTCATTTGGAAACATAACTTTACAATCATATAAGTTATCGAAATCAACATAAAACAGCATATGAAATAGTGGTTACAATAAAGGTAGGAAACCTACTAAAGATTCACTTCAGTACTTGATCTTTCTTTTGCGTCACCCGGTCACGACTCGCACGTCGTTCAACTTCCGGTACCTTATCCATATAACAATCAATAAATCATACTATCACTTACTTGTTCATTCATATCTAAGACCCAACTACATCATGTGAGTCCTTTGATCAATCCCTTCGTTTGACTTGTATTCACAGATTTGCCATTGGTATAACCAATGTCTAATCTTGCTCATAATCAAAGTTCATAAAAGTAATCTACCTTAGTGGCTGGTTATTTACTTATCACTAAGTCCAAAGATAAATCCATATGTTTACTTAATCCAACTCATACAACCAAGTCATAATCTCCAACAAAACAATCTATGGGGTTCGGCCATTCATATGGCCGAACCCTATGATCCTCCTACACAATGATCCCATCATTTGTTTACAAGTTAGGCTCTACCATTTAGCCATATTAACTACAAGGTTCAGCTATCCCATGGCCAACCCAAAACAGCAAGCTTATTTCATTTAACATACATAGGAAAACCCATAAATCTTGGTCCATTCATCCCAAAGCTAGCCCCATGGGGTTTGGCCATGCACATGGCCGAACCCAATGGTTCTCTTGATCTGATTATCACCATGATCACTCATGGTTTAATCATGCTAATTCAACCATGATCAATACATGGTTCAGCCATCCAAAGGCTGACCCAAATCAGTAACCATAACCCTAAGTAAACAAAATAAAAACCATAAAGCAACCCATGGGGTTCGGCCATTCACATGGCCGAACCTCATGGCTCTTTGGGATTCAATTCTTCTAATAATCTTTCATCATTTATCCTGTATCTTAGGCATAAAAACAGCAAACCTAATTCTATTTAAACTCCTATAGAAACCCCATGGTATTGCATGGTTTCTAACTCTTTGATTTCACAACAATCATCAATCTCTTTCATGGGGTTCGGCCATTCAAGTTGGCCGAACCCTATGTCCATGAATTGATCCTTCAAACATGCATTAGGTGTTATTTAAATCATGCAATATCAGTACCCTTTTGCTGCCCTTATATCTCTTAGAAACCCTCTAATTAAATTCATCCAAACAGTCCATAAAAGTCCATGGTTTCCATGTTTCCCAACATGAAAACCAAGATTCTTTTACATGGGGTTCGGCCCTCCATGGTGGCCGAACCCAATGGTTATGTTTACTGTTTTTAAACCTCAGATAATCATGTAATAACAGTAAATAAAAATGAGGTTTTACCTTTCAAACAAACATCCAAAATCAACACAACTCCATGGGATTCGGCCATCCAAGATGGCCGATCCCCATGGTCCATTTTTTCCAATTTTAATCCACTGATTTAGACCACATAACTTCCACCTTTTCTGATATCCAAACCCATGTTTTAACCCTCTTTAAAACATGTATTTTAAATCTATTACAAACATCTAACATCAGTCCCAACTTATATGGTTTTAACTTCTAAAAACCATCAAAACTAGCCACTTGTTTTCATGGGGTTCGGCCATGCTAAGTGGCCGAACCCAATGGTCCATTTCCATCTTTTAATCCACTGATTTTAGACCATATAAACTTCAGTCCCTATGTCAATCAGATCCATGTTGTTTAACCATTCTAAAACATGTATTTAAATCTTAAATCAAAACCCAAAAACAGTCCACAAAATCCATGGTTTTCATGTTTCAAAACATGAAAACCAAGCCATCTCTTACATGGGGTTCAGCCCTCCATGGTGGCCGAACCCAATGGTTTTTTACCATTTTAAATCCTTCATAATCAAGGTTAAACACTGGTGTATTCGGCCATGACCATGGCCCAATACATACCCCACTTTATTAATCCAAAAGTCCATGAAACACTTACCAAATTCCAAGCTCTTGTCTTGCCTTTTGATCCTTGCTTCCTTTCCTTCTTATTTCCTTCCTTCTTTCTTAATTCCTTGATGGTTTAAGCTTGAATAATTGATGCTAAAAACCTCTGATGTTCCACTTAAGCAAATGAATTGGAGAGAGGGAGAGAGAGATGGAGAATCTTGGCTTTTCAATGGTGAAAAATGGCTAAGATGGTGTTTGTTTCCTTTAATAATTCAGCCCTCAAAACCCCTCCAGTTCCTCATCAATTCTTGCCTAAACCAATGGGACACTTGCTGCCAACAAATGCACCCATTGGCATTCCAACATTGAAGGCTTGGGGTTTCCAAATGGAATAGAAACCCCCCATATTCCATTTAATGTTTTGCATGAAACTCTCCATAACAAGTCCCCAACGTGTGGGACTTGTTTTGGTTTGTTTGAGATCACCACACCTCCTCATATTCCACTTAAGTCACTGAATTTTCAGCCCATTTGACTTCCATTTTTAACTCACTCAACTCAATGTCCAACTCACCATAATTAATGCATTTCATTCAATGCACATGAGTTAACTCAACCCTTGATTTAATTCCAACTCACTTCAGTCCCACTCAACTGATTTAACTCGTGTTTTAGCTCCCTAGAGGGTCCACACGGTCAACCATAGTCAACTCGACCCGTTGGGTCCACTTTTAGCTCCTTGACCCGTTTTTGACTCCATGACCCAATTATGGTATTTTGGTCATTTCTAATTGGTTTTTACATATGGATCAAGCCTACCCATTTTTTCTCCACTTGATTTCCAATCAAATAGGGTTAACCCCATTTAATTTAAAATCACAAAGCGGTCAAATAATCCAGTAAGACCCGATGGGTCCCATTTGGGCCCTCTGACCCATTTAGCCATTTTCGACCCAATTGATGTAAATTACCCATCCAATCAAACTTGACATTCATGATGTGCTCATATGATCTTAATTTGAGCAATGGCCCATACCATTTCCTTACTTAACATCACAAAATAATTAATTTAACACATTAGGGGCATTTTCGTAATTTATCCACTTCATTGAGAAATTACCCATCCAATCAAACTTGACATTCATAATGTGTTCATATGATCTTAATTTGAGCAATGGGCCCCACTATTTCCTTATTTACAATCACATTTATTGAATTCACCAATCCAGGGGCATTTTCGTAATTATTCCAACCGTTGAGAATTCTTTGACCCAATTAACCATTTTGACCTAATTTGATGTACATTACCCATCCATTATAATTTGACCCTTATAATATGTTCATAGGATCTTAATTTGAACAATGGGCCCCACTATTTTCTCATTTAACATCATAATTAATAAATTTACCAATCCAGGGGCATTTTCGTAAATATTCATCTTATTGAGAGATCGGGGTGTTACATGTATTGTGTGGTTTCCCGTTTGCATTGATAGGAGATTGGAGTTTGTTGGATGACCCGATATGAGCTGCCGAGATGATGTCTCGGATTTGGTCGGTGGATTTTTGGTTGGTGGTGTACTTAGATCTCATACATATGGGAACCCCGGTTATTATGATATTCTTGCATTCATGCATATGGTATCTATTTATGTTGCTGACATGTAATATGCATTACCTCTTCACTGGGCTAGTTGCTCACCCCTTACCTTTCAGGTACTCCGATTATGGAGGAGCAGGCGGGTCCCTTGAGTAGACGTCTGGGGAGGAGTAATGCTAGTTAGAGATTTTATTATCATGTTTATATTTAGTTTGAAAGTCCTTGTTAAGTATGAATTCTCTGTACGATGTTTATTTTGGATGACAGTACGACTATACTTGGTCAGTTTGTGGTTGTTTGTTATGTCTCTTAGCATTATCGTCTTGCAGTTTGTTAAGTGAGAGATAATTACCCCATTTCAAAAAAAAAAAAAATATATATATATATATATATATACTCGATATCCGCTCTTTGTGTTGATTTGAGATATTTCAGAGATAACGCGCCCGTAGTGGGATGGGGCGTTACACAGAATGTCTTAAATCTGCTTTGGAACCTGAAATAGTTCCTTCGAAACTTTCGAGCCTCGGAACCTGCTACAGTGTCTTCGGAACCTCAAAATCAGGTTCCGAGAGCTCAACACTACTACAGTGACCTCGGAACTTGGCTTCAGCACTACTATAATAACCTCGGAACTTCCGAATCAGGTTCCAAGACTTATCTTCTTAAACCAGCTACTTGCAGAAAGTGCAGTGATGGGATAGGCAGGGTCAAATATGAATAAAAAAACAGAGGGGCTTGAATTCTTTTTCTAAATCTAACCAGTCCGATGAATTTTTCTATGAGTCTACTATATTTTAGAGATCAATTGGACATAAAACAACTAAGAAAACCTCTAATTTTGAAGGTGAAATCATCAAAACATTTGGAAAAATCATGGTTTCGACTAAATTTCAAAACTCATTTTAAGGTTCATTTCAAAACAAAATTCACTTTTGTTTGAACCTAAACTTGTTAAGATTTAAAAATGAAAACAATGCATACCTTCACTTTCCAAATCAATTGAAGTTTTAGGCTCTTAAAATTTTACTCAAGCTTAAAAACGGTGGAAGAAGAAGAAAACTAGAGGAAGAAAAATAGAGGGTGCAACAACAGTTGTAGGGGAGATTTCAAATTGGTGGGAAATGAAATGCATCTAGATGGGTTTATATAGAGTTGAGAAGTGTGGTGCAGAGCAAGTGGTGATTCCATAAGAAATCATCAAGTACCAACATTGCCTGCAAGTTTGCATGGGTTGGTGGTATCTCCTACGCAGGTGGTTAGAAAATCAAGAAGATAACTTATTTTATTTTATTTTAAATCTTTTAATCTTATCTTCACTAATTAAACATGAAATGGGTTTAATTAAATTAATCCACCCAAACCAAAATGTTGGATTTAAAAAATTATAACTATTGTAAAAAAAAAATTGAGACAAATACACTTTGAAAATTAATAGATTTTATTAAAAATGACATTTTAAGCAAATTCCATAAACCAACTTGTAATTATTTAAAGGGTCTTAAAATCACAACTTTAAAATCTAAAAATACCAAATGATGGATAGCATTATAGATTAACACAGTATATTTTCTCACAATTTTCTAACTTCTAAAATTATTTAAATAATTATTTCTTAAAGATTGAGATCTTTTTGGGTTAAATTAATAATATTTTCTAAAATAAAAATACAATAAAAAGACTATAATTTCATAATTTAAATCCTTATCAAATAAAACAATTTAACTCACACAATACTCAAACAATAATTAAAATTATTAATTAACATTATTTATGGTAATGACCATTTTGCCCTTCAAACTAAATGAGTTGGAGCAAAGAGCTACCAAGATCTGATTGGGCGATCTTGAACTTTTCAAAAAGCCCAATCCGTAATTTTCATGATTAACGGATCAAAACACAATTATTAACATAAACCACACAGTTACTCCTAATTTTGGGTCAAAGTATTACATCATATCCCCCTTAAAAAAAATTTGTCCCGAAATTTTAAATAAAACCTCGCACCTTACACCAGTGAGAAGATTAGGACATAGTCTTTTGCATCAACGATTTATATGGGGTTCTGAACTCCACAATGATGTCACAACAATTGAATCACAAGTGTATGTTTTTCTTAAAATACTTGATTCCAAGAACTTTATATTTTCACAATACCTACAAAAAAGGCAGATCTTCTATGATCTCAGTTCATATCAAGAGTCTTTTCCTTGGAATAGTGTAGTATCTTGTTAGTGTGTGACCCATCCTGGCACTCATCAGCACTCGTCCACCTACACTTGTTCTTCTGGATAAATGGGTTTCTTAATTTCATCCTTTTAGTCAACTTTCTAATGGGAGATTTTTCACTAGCCATTGATGCCTTCATTGGTAGTCTATTAGATGATGCCATCTGCAAATCATAAAAATTGCACATATATAACCCAATGTGGCCTATCTTATCTGGCATTCACATTGCGGCTTATCCCGTGGAACACAACAATTGGCATCTCATAAACAAATCTATCTTTTACAAATGGCTAACTTAATTTTCAAAATTACCCACATGGTTTATAATGCCGAAGCAGTGTAAAACAACACACATTTCTCCCTTGAGGTATCCTTTCCTCCAACACACAATCAAGGAGAATTATCTCTTCAAATCAAATCTTATTGGTATCATCTCATAGAATATTGTAGAGATGAATAACACTTGTATCAAAAGATGCTTGAGCCACATAACTAAAGAGAGGTATTGTACCTTCTATTACTGCATTGTCATCGGTTCTTTCATCTAAGTCCCAATCATATAGATTCTCTTGAGTGGTCTGAAGACGTCCCTCAACTTGTTCAGTCCTTTATGGCACACTTCCAGGAGTCACTGTATTCCTGGAGGATTGTTGAATAATTCTGCCAAAGGTAGACTGCACACATGATTGTGCCGGCCTTATATCAGGCAAGGGAACTATCCTATTGCTCCTATTGTTAGGACAATCTTGCAATGACATGTCCCCTCAACCGATAGTTGTAGCACATTTTTTTGCATGGTTTTTGGATTTTGGGTTGCAGACATTGTTTCACCATGTGACCGGGTTGGTGACACGAGTAACATCTCAACTGCTTAGATCCCAAATAAGGTAAGCACATATGCTTATCAATCAACATATCATTAGAGGCTTATAAACCTCTACATCCAAGTTTCAAACAATTATACACACATAATGAGACATATACACATAGTCACACCATTGTTTATGTACACATACATATAATTATTACTTCTTTTACCCAAACCAATCCTCTCCAATACATCCCAGGTGCTTCCTAGGATTCTATATACTTCATATCACCTAATTCATACATTCCTGGTCATTTCCATCCTAAACATGTGACTTGTTATTTAGGTATTTTGACCTATCTATAGAAGCAATCAAACATCACAAGTGCATTACAAGCAAGATTCATACTACCAACCTAGTAGTATTGGAAGTCCTTTATCAAGGAAATCCATCTTGTTTCACTAATACCTTTTTTGGCTTTATCAATCTCAAGCCCTTGACCCATATCCCATAAGAGATCATCACTTTCAAAAACTTGGTTTCACATATCTACTTGATATTGAAATTACACCAATTACCCAAGTCGAGAGGATTTTACTATCAATTCAACTTATCTTCTCTTCTTAATGATAAGAAGTTATCACTTCTAAACACTCGATTCTAACTATCACCTTGATACTAAATTCACACATCTCAGACAAACAAAGAGGCTCAATTTCTCATTGACCCTGGTTTCTACGTTCCCTACTTCCAAAATCAAGGGAATGAATCCAAAGTCAATTCATCAATCTACTTCCTCCCATACACACAATCCGAGATTTGAACCATACTCTGATACCAAATTGTAACGCTCAGACCCGATGGTGGGCCCGGAGCACTACTATTTTTTATTTTTTTTAGAATTTCCCATCAACTAACATCATAGCTGGGTTGGATCTTCAAATTTGCCAAAAAGCCCATCATAGAAAATGTCACACGTGCTCTTCTCACATGGACTTAAACATGTACCATATGTTCCCATATACAAATACATATTTCACAAACAAATATTTCCATTTATTCGATTAGAGTTACAAACGAAAACACAACAATTTACATATGCTTAGATTTATAGTACCACAGACAGTACTAAAATCAACATAACATCATTTGCATGAAAATAGATGTAATAAACATATTTTCCATTATCGGAAAATACAATTTACTACAAAGGCTCCCTCATCCTAAGTCAGCGGTGGAGGTTCCTCCTCCTCAGGTGCCAACCCTGCAATGTAAAGGATGTGAGCTCCAAGCCCAATGAAGAGATCTTAAAATAACACATTCATTAACCCAAAACATAATGGAGTTGAATCCTCTCCATTCCACCATTTTTCAATCTCCATTGATGCAACAATGCCCTATCAATTAATAGAAGATGCGATGAAAGTGAACCCTCTCCATTGTTCTGCATTAAACTGAGGCTTGATTGCAACTAACCGGCTTGAGTACAGGTCGATTTTCTTAAAAACTTTCTATGGGGAAAAATCGTAAAAAAAAAAAAAATGAGGTTAAGCTCTCGAGTTTAAACGGTTTTCATAAAAAAACCATGAACCATCACCCTTAAAAACCATTTCAAAAATGATAAAATAAAAAAATGTTTTTTATTTTCAAACAATTCAATATTTATTTTTTATTTTTCAAAAAATATTTTTTTGCTTAAAATTTTATTTTAACCCATCAATTAAACCTCGGTTAAAAATTTAATATTATTTATAATATAATATCCATGGCATGGGTTTGACCTAGTTTGACCATGATTGAATTTTATTTAACACAACCTTCTACCAAAACAATTCGTTTCATGGGTCAATCTTTAAAACATTGGTTTGGGGTCTTTCTCCCTAGAGAATTCAGTCCCTTCTTAATAAATTTCCCTGGCCTAACCAAGGTTAAAACCTCTCGACAAAATCGATACTTTTAAATGACTTCAAATTTTATGTTTAAATAGACAAAGTCCAAATGCAAAATATAGTCCAATCCTTTAAGCCCATCACTAACAAACATAGATATTTTGAGGAACCTAGACTAAAGGAATCTAACATGCTTCTTACCTTTTGTTAGACCCAATTTGGTAATTAAGAGGATTAAATTCCTAAGGTGAAAGCCCCACATGTTTTAGCCCATACGTGCTAACTTCCTTTGTGGTGCGTGTGTGCATGAATCTATCTTCTTGATGGGGAGGAGTAGGCCAACAAACCCAATAGTCCTTGTGGGCGGGTGATGTGTGAGAACATGCTACCACACTAGCAAGCTACCTCACTGACAGGCTACGGGTGAGGGGTGAGGTTGTGTAACGTCCCGTCCCGTTACGAGCACGTTATCTCCGAAATATCTTAAAATATCACAAAGGAATAGGTAACGGCTATTTTTTTTTTTAAATAGGGCAACTACCTCTCGCTCAAAAACTGGCAACAAGGTTCAACATACGAACATAACATGAAATAATCATGGACTATTCGAACACAATTATACATCATCCGAAATCAAGCAACATGCAAAGAGGGGTCATACAAAATAAGGTCTCTCAACTAAGAACAACGTAATTATAAAATGTCTAACTACTGCTCCTCTACGGGTGCCTGCTCAAGGGGCCCTGCCCAGTCCCTTTGCAATTGGGTACCTGAAAGGTAAGGGGTGAGCTAACCAGCCCAATGAAAAGATAATGCATATCACATGTCAGCAATATAAGTAGATATCATATGCATGAATGCAAAAATATCGTAATAAAAGGGGTGCTCATATGAATGAGATCCAACTGCACCACCAACCAATAATCCACCGACTAGTCCGCGACATCATCTCAGTGGCCCACATCGGGTCCTCCAACAAACTCCTAGAGCAAGAGGTGAGCTAACTAGTCCAGTAAAGAGAATAACCATATCATACATCCATGACATATATATATCACATGTATAGAAAAATAATGGACATCATAATAGAATGAATGTATACGTACGAGAGTATTCAACTACACAATTAACCAATGGTCCCACCGACCGATCAGAGACATAATCTCCATAACTAACAACTGTCCTCCAACAAGCCCGATCTCCCTACCAAAATAAACAGGAGACCGTATGATACACAATCGCCTCAACCGCCGGAATGCAACGGGGAAACCCGCATCCCCTTCGGAACGCAATAGGGAAACCTCATCTTCCTATGGGGGTCTCGACCGCCGAGGCCTAACGGGGAAGTCCTCCCAACATCCAAACTCAAAACATCATCACAAACATATGCACATGTCAACAGTTCCTCCATCTCAACACCCAACAGAGCGTTGTCCGTTGGTGGTTACCCCCCATGCATACGCATGATATTACGATTACATATAACAACATAAGTATATAACAAAACCTCAAAACACAAATCCACATGCTCATCATGATCTCATTCACATATTACAAATAGCACGCATCATGTTGCCAACCGAGCTCAAGCATCACATCCAAAAATCCAGACACATATCTCACTTTCAACATAAATGCATTCACATGTTATAATTAAATACACATGTTATCAATAACTTCCAAGCATCATATTCAATATTCATTTGCCCGTTCAAAACTTTCCATTTAATCGCATATAGCTGACATGAGTGCACTCGAACGGATCCCTGGCCACAGATTCATTCAACAGTTTCCCTTACCGAGTGGCTTAATAAACGAAGGGCTCCACTCGAGTCACTTCATGTCCAAGGTTGAGGGTTAAATAGATGCAAATGCATGCTAACAGTGATAAGTTCCCTCACAGTGTATGTGGAGTCGAAAATCCGCGAGCAAGGGACTTGAAAGGTTGTATGAAGCTCAGTCTGTTGAAACAAGGAAGAAAGAATAAGTGAAAGAGGTAAAAAGGGCTAAAACGATACCGGACTGAAAATGGGCCTAAGACTGGGTTGGGCCAGAAAAAGGACCAAACTGGGTCGGGCCTAAGAACGGGCCGGGCCGAATAGTTGGGCTCGCCGGAACTAGGCCGGGTCAAGTCTGGTTGGGCCGAGTCCAAGGACTGGGCCCAAGGTTGGGCTGGACCCAACAGAACTCGAGACTGGGTCTGGTTCTGGGCCCGGACTGGGTCAGGTAGTTGGGCCGGGCCAGGTCTGACCTGGCTGGGACAGATTGAACTTGGGCTTGGGTCACCGACCAAAAGGTGAACCGAGTCGACTCGGGCACACCACTAAACTGACTCAGCGATGCGACCGAGTCAACCCACTACAAGACCGAGTGAAGGGAGAAGAAAGGGACAAGGGAAAGCAGGGAAATCAGGGAAATCTGATAAATCTGAGAAAAACCAGGGAAAACGAAGAAGAACCCAGTAAAAATCAAGGAAAACCAAGAGAAAAAAGATGAAAACCCTTGAAATCAAGGAAAAGCATAGGTAAGGGAAAAATCCCGAAAGGGTTAAGGGCAAAGAAGAAAAGGGGAGGGCAAAGCGAAGAGGAGGAGGAAAGGAGAGAGAAGGCATACCAGGAGTTGGCTACCACGGCGAGAAGAACAGCACCTCGAGCGGCGAAGGAGGGGTGTTGGGTTCCAATCGACCAAAGAGAGAGAGAGAGAAGAAGAGTTGCGGCGGCACCGTAGCAAATTGCTACAGTGCTGCAAAAGGGGAAAAAAAATAAGAAGTTGGGTTGTTTAGGGTTTTAAGGAAGGGTAAGGGTTTAAGTATTTTGAATTCTTTTTTTTTTTTTCCACAAGGAATAAAAACACATTGGAAGCGAAAACCCAAAAAAAATCTCGAGTGTTGAAAGTCGAGAGGAAAAATGTGTGATTTTCAACAAATTTTTTCATGACTAAACATAAAAATTATGAAATTACTAAAATGCCTTTCAAGTTTTCAAACTCGAAATCAGATAACTAGGGCCCACCATGGAGCCCACACTCTTCTGACTACTACTACGGTCCCGAAAGCAATTCGGAGGTCCGAAAACTCTCCAAAAATGGGGAAAACTCGAAACGGGTCGTTACAGGTTGTCACGAATTTCACATCGAGAATTGATGAGTGATGCACATACATGCGGCTTGGTCTTTGTATGTGTGGTATAAACTAAGTGCACTCGATGAACCATTAGGTTTATGAAATGTGTTTTTGAATATGGTTTTGATGAACAATGGTATTTCTAGAAAATGAGCCAGGGTTACAGAAAATGACTTTGCGGATTTGCCAAATTGATGTTTTACTTTAAAAATGGTGAGTCTTCTCATGATTTTTTCAATTGAATGGTGTATGTGAATGTCAAATTATAATTACTTTGATATTATGTTGATAGATGAATGTATTATGAATAAGATGCTCTTGTTTATGTTTATGCTGAGACTGGGTTGGGAATTGTCCATGCAATCTCCTACTGGGCGTATAGCTCATGAATTCTATTGAATTACAAGGTTCCAGTTTGAGGAGGGGCAAAATGAACTCTCAAAGTTAACATGAAAGCACCAAATCTTGGATTGCTTAAACCCGATAGATTATTTATTTATTTATTTCATTGAGAATAATTTATTTTATATTGTGATTTTTATTCAAAGACTTGGTATGATTTAAAGTTGTATTTATTTGAGTTATTAGAAGTGAAACCTTGAGGCCGATTTAATTTTATCTAGATGAATGATTTGAGATTGTGATGATGAATATGTATAATTATGAAGGAGATATTTGGAGAGAACAGGAGGACCCATTGTAGTAAGGGGAAATGATGTATGTGATGTATGAATGTATAAAAGTGATGTTACATGTTATACAGGTTTAAACATGTGTAGAAATTTGGAAAAGTCTAAAATACAGACGGAACTTTGTCTAAATTTTGGTAGAATTTCTGTCTCATAATTAGACATTTAGTTTTCTTCCCTAATTTTATTTAAATCACATCCTGAATTTTTGGGGTGTGACACAATTTGCAATGAGGTTCATCTGTTTTGTTTCGAGGCAAAGTTTCTAAAATCGTAAGAGAGTGAGCTAATCAGCCTAGTGAAGAGAAACAATAATATCCATATAACATGTTATCAACCAAATATTCTTAATAACCTAAACCAAGGTATCAATTAGGACACCTATTTCATATTATCACACAAACACATAACATGTGGTTAAAAACACCCAAGTCTCGAAAAAAAAAAAAAGCATGCAACTCGACGCACACTAAACGAAATGTGAGGCAACTTGTGTTTCTAGCATAGGGTCCTACGACCCTTCCAGTTCCCACTGCAACGTAGGTCATCGCGTGTTTGACAATTCGGGGCCTAGATCCTATTGCAATATGCAACGTAAGTCATTACGTAAGTCACAACACGAGGCCCAATGCCTATTGCAGTTATGTTAGAACCTAGGCTTCCAGCCTAAAAGACTAGTCTGTGAGGTGGAGTGACCCAAGTCCTTTTATAAACCCCTAGATCTCCCTCTACACTTCCAATGTGAGACTCGTTCGCAGCAACCCAAACAATCCCCCATTCGAACGAGACCCTCATGTGGAGAGAGCGATGCCGGCCATCCCGTTCACCTAGGGGATCTCCTGAGCCCACATGAGGTAGCCTGAGACCTGGCTATGATTCCATTTGTTAAGACCTGAGCTTCCAGCCCAAAAGACTAGGTTGTTAGGTGGAGTGACCCAAGTCCTTTATAAACCCCTAGATATCCCTCTACACTTCCAATGTGGGACTCCTTTGCAGCAGCCCAAACAACCCCTCTTGAATGAGGCCCTCCGGCTGAGAGTGCGACGCCAGCTATGCCGTTAGCCTGGGGATCTCTTATGCCCACATGAGATAGCCTGAGACCTGGCTCTGATACCACTTGTTAGGACCTGGGTTTCTAGTCCAAAAGATTATTGACTCAAGTCCTTTATAAACCCCTAGATCTCCCTCTACACTTCCAATGTAGGACTCATTCTCAACAACCCCAACATTCCCCCTCAAACGAGGCCCTCCAGTGGAGAGAGCGACACCGGCCATCCCATTCGCCTGGGGGATCACCTGAGCCCACATGAAGTAGCCTGAAACCTCGTTTTGATACCACTTGTTAGGACTTGGGCTTCCAGCAGAAAAAACTAGCCTGTTAGGTGAAGTGACCTAAGTTCTTTATAAACCCCTAGATCTCCCTCTACACTTCCAATGTGGGACTCGTTCGCCGCAGCCCAAACGTATTTTACTACAGTGCGGACCTTCACAGAATAATGATCACAATCCACAGACCAGTGCCTCATAAAGACATATCTACACTGTCTATTAATGCTGTATAATCATAGCGACAATCAATCAGTGCCTCACAAAGACATATCCACATTGTTGGTCAACGTCGTATAATCAAAGCAGCTGCCGACCAGTGCCTCACAAAAACATATCTACAATGTTGATCAACACGGTATAATCATTGCGACCACAAGGACACTACATTGTCGATCAACGTAGTATAATCATTGCAATCGGTGATCAATGCCTCACAAAGAACTATCCATCTAGCCCATAGCCCCATACACACAACATATTTACTTATGCACTAAACATAATGTCCACATAGTTATCATCGTTAACACATGTTCAGTGAGCATAACATGTACATCATATCACATGCTCACGTAAATTCATCATAACTCATAATCACATGGTCTATCATACTCATATCTTGACAAAGTTTTATACCATATCACATGTTCACGAAGTTCCATACAAAATCACATATTCACAAAGTTTCATATAATATCACATGTTCACGAAGTTTCATACAATATCACATGTTCAGAGAGTTCCATACATTTTAAATATTCAAAAACAATATCGAGTTGGGCCTTTGAAAATTTTGAGAGAAAATTAGAGTGACTCAAAGTGGATTCCAAATTGTCCCATGTTCATCTAACTAAGAACGAGAGTGGGTGCAAATTTCGGGGTCTAATTGTTCAAATCAAAGTTATAACAAAAAATCAAAGTTTTGCACCTAATTTTTGAAATTAATTAAATAAATACAAAAATTCATAATTTCCTTCAAAAGCCATTACTTGAGCTCTCAAACTCGGATTTGACCAAACTTGGACTTGTTAGAAATCCTACAACGAGATCTATGCAACAAAACTATTTTTAACTCAAAATGGGAATTCCAAAAATTCCTTGAAAAATGTGATCTCAGATTGGGTCATTACACAGTAGATGACTGACCATATTTAAACCTTTTTATACATGGGAGACATGACTAGCCTAATTATTACTATGCAACACATCCAACCAAATGAGAGTCTACACTCATTTAAGAGGAAAAATTTGTATGAGTCTTACTAAAAAAAATCCTTAGGTAATGGGTGAATCTAAAAAAGATCTTCTAATACCCTGACCCAAATTAGGCGAATTTAGCTAAATAAATTCTTCTTAGACCGGTTAATCTCGAAGATTTCAGTTAGAGCGTTGTAAAAAGTCCAAGTGTGGCCTAATCCGAGCTCGAAAGCTCAGTGATTCAGATCGTCCAGCTGGAGGGGCAAAATGGTAATTTACTACTTACTGTTATTATTTTATTGTTTGTGTCAATATGTGATTATTATTGGATGATATTATTTTCCTTAATCAAGGATTCCAATTTCTGATTTTAAAATAATTTTATTTTCAAAAATAGTATTTAAAACTGCCCGTCAAAATCCCGAAAGGGAGAAATAAATATTTTTAAATAGTTTTGGAAATGAGAAATTTTTTGAAACAAGTATAATATGTTAGACCATTTTAGTATGGTCTAGTTTATTCTTTCAAACCCCAAAAATGAGTTAAAATAAGCAAATAGTCTGAAATTATGATTTTTATTTAAATCTATGGTTTTTGGTGAGTTTTAAATCTCCAAATTTTGATGGTGATTAGAGTTTTTAAAACCCAACTTATCTGTCAAGTTGATTAAAATTTTCAAGCCTTAAAAGTATTGTTTTAAGTTAAAAGTTGATTTTAATCAAAAGTGAACCTTTTTGCAAAATCAGAAATTGTGGAGGACTTATCTGCAACCAAACCAATCGAACAGTAGTTTACTGTACCGGACATCGGTAGCAATTGCATGCAGATGCCCGATGGCCTCCATGGATTGATCAGCTGATCCTATAAAACTACCCCCTCAGCTTAGCTGATTTCCTCCCTCAAAAAGCCCCATCTCTCAGTCTAATCTGCTATCTGGTTTTCCAGCCGATCACCCCTCTCCCTCTCTCTGTTTTCCAAGTTTTCTTCACCGTAGCTTAAAGAGGAAGTATTTTTAAAAGTCTGGATTTTCAACCTAAAAACTCAAGTGAAGATAACCACTGTGTTTCTCTTTAAATTTTAACTAGTTTAGAATCAAGTAGAAGCAAATTTGGCCAAGTTTTGAGTGAGTAAAACCGATTTCAACTTTAAGGAAAATCATGGTTTTTCTTTTATCAGTGTGTTTTTAGTGTTAAAATCCGATGGCCTATTAAGTGTTAAAACTCCAAACCACTCCATATAGAAAGAAGACTGACTAAGGAGTCCATCTGACTGGTTGGATGTGAAAACCGAATCGAGAAAACCCATTGTTTCTAGATTCGTATTTCACGGAGTTGCTGCCCGTTACTGTCTGCTGTTGCAGATAGAGGAGGAAGATGACTCTCGGACGGTCCGAGAATTGTGCTTCGGACGTTCCGAGCTTTAATTTGAAGTCCCGAAGCGTCCTAGGCTAGCCATTCTCCGCCGGACGTTCCGAGTCCTGTTCGGAAGGACCGAACCCCTCTCGGACTATCCGAGCTTCAATTGGCATGATCCGAGACACACAGACCCTCCGAAGGCTGTTTTTCTCTGTTTTTCTGTTCGGAGGGATTTTCGGACGATCTGAGACCTGATCTTCGGACGGTCCGAAGATAGACCCAAATTCCGAAGTTTGTGATTAATTTAGACAATGGTTTTGATAATCCGAAGCCACAATACCTGGTTCCGAGGCATGTTCCGAGAAATCCAGTTTTTTAATGTAAAATCTTGTTTGATTGATGATGTATATGTTAGACTTAAGTTTTAATGTGATGTTTATACCCCATTAATAATTTAAAAGTGTACTAACCCTTCTTCTCTTATTACTATAGTGTATATATTATTTGTATTCACTTCCAAGCCGACTCTATTTGTCGAGCATTGAGTGTCTTCACTTCCAAGCCGACGCTATATCTGTCGGGCACTGAGTAACTTCGAGGCCTTACTCAACATGTCAATCTGGTCCTATCTAGAAGATAATACGAGAAGTGACCTGAGTATCTAGACCTAACTCAATACTTCAATCTGGTCATGCCCAGAAGACAATATGAGATTTGGATTGAGCACCCTATTATTATTATATTATGGATTATTGTAACTTAAAATAGTTAGAAACCAAGTAGGAGACTCAATTCCATTTATCTTAGAGATTTTTGAGAAAACAGTATGGTTTTGAAATACTACTGTATGTATGCATTTGAATGCTATGTATATTGACCAACTATTGATTGTGCACTTGTTTGCATGTTGAACAGAGACCACGGTACCACGCATTTTCGGCGAGGGAACTTAACTTTGCAGTAGGTGTAATCAGGTTTTTAATGAGATTAATCTTAAACAATGAGTGGTTTCAAGTTGATGAACTCACCCATGTGCCTAGACATAATGCACTGTTGTAAGAAGTGCTCATGATAATTGTGAATGTTTATGATGTTGAGATATGTAATACTGCTTCCACGTGCCATTGACTATTGAACCAATATCGGCCATGTGTGTGAGATGGTTTACGTCTACTGGACCAAGAGTGTCGACAGTTGCTGACTTGAGGAGTGTCAGTATCGGCCACGTGAGGGCCGGAAATGTACTTGTAATGATGTATTTTGACCGTGTCGGGACTTAATATGATAGTCTCAGCGTAGTATGTAGGCGTTACGTTGGATGACAGCAGTTATGGAAATGATGATGAGATTATACTGGATATTGAGAATTTATTGTCAAGCATGAGATATTATATTTCAAATGTTGATTATGTACTAACCTGATATTTCATTAGACTGCATTGTTATATTTCCTTCACTGGGCTAGTTAGCTCACACCACTCACATTTCAGGAGATGTGCCTGAGGAGGAGAACCCTCCGTATGAAGCTTAGGATGGATAAGCTGCTGAGTTGCCTTGGGATTCCCACTGAGGGAATTCCATTATCTTTGTTTTTTGGTTCCTTGAACCGTTTGCTTATTTAAAGTACCGTGTGTGGTACTTATCTTGTTTGGACTTTATGTACTGAACTACCATGTGTTCCATAGTTACTCTGATGATGTTGTAATAATAATTCATTGTTGGAATTATGTGTTTATGTTTGTGTTTCTTTTGGGTAGATTTATGGTATGTGTTTGAGTCCACATGTTGAGATCATGTGTGACCTTTGGGCCTAACCGTTGATCTGGCCCAGTTAGACTTCTTGAGGTTATTTTTTTTTTAAAAAAAAAATTAGTCACGTTCCGAGTCCACTTTTCAGGGTCGGGGCATGACAGATCTCATCTGAAATGTTTTACAGCTAAAAGGAAAAAAAATTGAGGTGCATAGATGAATAGATATTTAGTATTTAGGGAAATTTGAATAGAGTAGTGGACGCAAGTATACCAATGACAAATACCATTCTCGCAATATTATCGGGAATTTACTACTACTTTCATTTTCATTGATAAAAACCTGATAAAAATGCCATAAAAAAACGTGGTACCTTAATTTGTTGCCGTTATTAATATCATTTTTTCCTAATTTTGTATGGATCTTACTACTAAACTTCTAAGTTCTAAATTTATAATTTAATTTTCTTCGATTCTCTTCTTAGTTCGATTCTTCTTTTATTTTGATATTTTATAATTTGAAAATGGTATTTAGCAAAAAATTTATATAACACTAGATAAAATTCTATGATTCAAGAAATATTAGGTGATAAGTTATATATTATTTTTAGATAATTAATAAAGTAAATTATTTTCTATAATATATTTGTACACAATCACAAATTTATTAATAATTCTTTCAAGTTAATATCATTTTTATCGTATAAATGTTTATATTTTTTTATAATTTTTTCTCAATAATTTTTCAATAAAAATCCAAAAATGTAAAAAATATCCTAATATTAACATATTATATCAAAAATAGTATCTCGTGATGTTGGCTGTTAGATGCGGTAAACAAGAGAGACATTTTTTTTTTTTTTTAATGAGACTCTCTACATAATACCTGATAAAGAATTCCCGCACCCATGACCTGCCGGCATTAATGTCAGAGAGGGACCTGCAGAAGCCACGTGAGCGAACAGATCAAGGAGGCCCACGTGCCTTTGTCGTTGATTCGTCGCTCCAAACCTGAAATCCTTACCCGTCTTGATTCGTGTTCTTGGATAGCGACGGGCAGATACAATAATGTCCTAATGTGGTACTGAAATCCACCATTGATTCTCCTGTCTGTCCACGTGCCTTTATTGTTGATTGGTCACTCCTATAGTAACAAATACCGTTCTCGGGATAATAACGGCAATGGTTAATAACGGGATATTTTCAATTTCTCAGGTTTTTAACTGGAATTTAACGGGAAAATCTAGCGGAAAATATAAATATTTAATAAATAATAAAAATAAATATAATAATTAATTAATTCTCATCTTACACTTCTTGAGTAAAAAAAAAAAGCATATAAAACTACAATAACATAGACAATTTACTCGATTCCCATTGATCAAAAGGTATGAGCATAATATAATCACCCAATAGGCAGAGGTGTTTATTAATGTGCTAAAATGGCATGGGTGCTTTCAAAAAACCCAAATATGCATGTGTGTTTGTATATACATACATGTGTATCACATTTAATTTGTTATAAAACAAGGCACAATGTAGCTCACAACTGTAACAGATTTACTTGGAGACTCATAAATGTCCAAGATTTTTTGAAAGTCAACTGCAAAATTTCTAAAACTTCTGCTGAACATTTTTGAATTTCAACATAACTTTTTGAAATTTCAGCCAAATTTACAGTCAAAGTTTTAATAATTTCGCTCAAAATTGTCAGCCTAACTTTCGAAAATTTCATTGCTTGATAATCAAACCAAAATTTTAGCTAAAACATATGCAAAAACTTCTGAAAATTCCAATCATAATGGTGAAAATTTCAATCAAAATTTTCTGAAATTTCTTACAAAATTTTAGCTAAATATTTCAGCCAATTTTTTTTCTAAAAAATTCAGTTGAAATTTTAGAAATTTCAGTTGACAATTTCAGGTGAAATTTTCTGAAATTTCTATGAAAAATTCAGCTGAAAATTTGTGAAATTTTCAGCAAAAAACTTCTGGAATTTTAGTCGAAGTTTTCAGCTGAAAATTTGTGACAAGAAAGAGGAAAATGAATAAGAAGAAGAGTAAGAAGAAAAAGACAATACCAGATTGAAATCTCAGTTTGCCGTCTTCCCTTTAAACCTACACCGACGACCACCGTAGGGAAGGAGAGGATATCGAATTCTACAAACAGATAAAGTGGTTACCACCTTTTAACTGGTGGCTACAATGACGGCGACGACGAGATAAGGTTGTTTCGTTCTCAGTGAGAGCTTACAAAACAGTTTATTCTTCTCAGTTCTCACACTCGTCCATCTTCATTTATTTTTCCTTTCTCTGATTCCCTCGTATCAACGGAGCAGAGGATTCGGGATTTTCCGAATCGGAACTCGGAAGAAGAAGAGGAAGCACGGAAGTAGATTGGGGATTTTCAGATTTCAGAATCGGAGTGAAAGTTTCACTGTGAAACCCTAAAACAGAGGGATTCGGGATTTTAAAATTTTTAACTTGTGTCTCACGCGCGGAATGGTGCGGGCGTGCGGCCGGTGAGTCGAGGCTTCCATTTCGATTTTCAAATGGATTTAACTCAACGTTTTTAACGCGTTTTTAACGTTTCTCGCATTATTAACGCGTTTTTACCGTTAAATTCCCGATAATAACGGCATCGACGGTAAAAACGCGTTTTTTACGCGAGAATGGTATTTTTCCGGTATTATCGCGGTATAAATGAAAATACCGGCGGTATTTGTTACATTGGTCACTCCAAACCCCAAACATATCAAATTCTTACTCGTCAGATACAATATCGTAATATGGTACTGAAAACCCTTTTCACGTTTAAATCTACTGTATTTTTATGGACAAAATATTATTAGCATATTAAAAATGAGTTTTATCATTACGATAATAAATTCTTAATAAAATTGTATTAAAAATACAATAAACGCTAATAACGCAATAATATCCCGATAAATTATCGGCAAATTTCTGATAAATTCTCAATAAATTTCTGATAAATTCTCGGTAAATTTTTTATACTATTTTTATTTCATTATTTTTTTATTTTTAAATATTATAATTTTTACAAGATTTTTCTTTTAAATTTTCAATAAAAATCTGAGAATTTAAAAATACCTCATTATTATCTATTAGCGTTTATATTCTTAATTCTCAAATCTGTCCACGTGCGTTTATCGTTGATTCGTCACTCCAAACACGAAATCCGTACTCGTCCCGATTCGTGTTCGTGATATTGGTTAGCCATGGGCAGATGCATTGTACTAATGTGCTACTGAAAGCCACGGTTGATTCTCATGATAAAACCCTGTCCTAAACTCTTCTGCCGGAGCCATTTGACCCCTTTTCTTACTCCCTCTCTCTGTGGAATAGTGATGGCTGTTGCTCTCAAAGGCTCCTTTCTTTTCCCATCCACAAAATCTCACAACCGTTTTCACCCCTCCCATTCTCTAAACTTCGTTGTTTCTTCCAAATCTTTGCGGCCAATGGCTACCCTTAGTCTCACTCAAACTGCTGGTATCACAGAAACCTTTTCCAGATTGAGAAAACAAGGCAAAGTAAGCATTTTCTAGTCCTTAATGGCTGTACTTTTTTTTTTTTCAAGTCTCTCTCCTATTGTTTCTTTTCTTTTCTGCTGTATTGGATTAATGACTATTTTGCATTTTGGGTTTGGGTCTGTTTTGGTTTTCCATTCGTTCTCAGGAGATTTGAAGTGTTTTTTTTTTTTTTTTCTATATTCATTTGTTTGTTTTTGCGGAACAGAGAAACACTATCTTCTTGAAGTTGAAGGAACGTTGATATTTGCAGTCTCTTGATTTGGCCCTTTTGATCCATTCATTCAACATTTTATCTCGGTTCTCTGCCGTTTTAGATTAATGGGCATTTGCATGTTGGATTTTTGGATCTATTATTGTCCGTTTGAATGTGTTTTGGGGAGATTTCACTTGTTTCTTTTTCAGATTCAGTTTTTTTTTGGTTTCAAGAATACAAGGAAAGACAGTAATTTATCTCTTGATTTCTCTTTATTGCATTTAAATTTTCATCACTTTTTCTCTTTTTTTCTGCTGTTTTGCATTAATCATTGTCTTGCCTTTTGGACTTTCAGGTCAGTTTTCATCAGTTTCAGTGTGTTTTCTCGGAGGTTTGAATTGGGATTTTTTGGATTTGGTTATTTGGTTTCAAGAAAACAATGAAACATGGTATTTCCAGATTAATTTATCTTATTTGGATTTAACTCAAACACCCAATAGTTTTATCTTTTTTCTTTTTTGATTAATGGGTAATTTCCATGTTGGGTTTTGGGTCCTGCTTTCTTTGCTTTTGATGCTATATTGGGAAATTTGAATTTGGTTGCTTGAGTTCAATTCTTTGCTTCCATGAAAACAAAGAAAGATAATAATTTTAATCTCTTGTTCTAACACACGTCATTCACAAGGGTCTTTAGCATAGTTTCCAAGTTCTCATTATAGTAAACATAAAGGTTGTGTACTTGGTTCATGACGTCATTTAAGAAGATTTTACCCTTTTAGTTAGTAGTAATTTGCAACTTTGGCTATGTTTTGGTAATTATTGTAATTTAGTTGTTCAACTATTATGTTCTCTGGTTACTTTGATATGAAATGGATGTAGGTATTAACCAGCATGTGCCTTGTGGTGTTGATTTTTTTTTTTTTAAGTTTCTAAAGAAACTAGAAAATTATAAATGATTGATATTTTTTAGAATTTACAAGTTTGATCTTGTACAGCAAGACATATACTGTTTTATAATGTGTCTCCAATCATACCGTTGAAATTTGGGTTGTTTTGTTACCTTTTCTCATTTTCTTGTTTCCCTTTGTTTTGGTTGAATGACTTTTTTGGATAATTGAACTTCATTTTGACAAGTACGAATATGTTGCTAGGTATTGGGAGTGAGTTGACAATTTCACATTCAGATACTTGTTTGCCTTATGGAATCTGAAGGAATTGGTTGGCATAATGGAATGGCAGTTCTGATAATTATTTGTTTTGCAAAGTAGAAAGATGTATTTCAGATTATTATGCACATTTATGCATTTGAGGTTCAGAGTATGTAGAGTATGTTAGTTCTATCCCCTTTTTTGACCAAAAGCCTAGTTCCACCCTTGAAGATATTTCCCACAACATCTCCACCTTGTTCTAGTCTCCACCAAGTCTTAATCATTGTGGATCCTTTCTTTTCTACATTATCACTCAAGTACCAACCACTAGCCTCCTCCTGGCCATACCTGGCTGTCGAGATTCTATTCTCTCCCAAATCTCCATGCCCACTTGCACGAAAGAGCTTGGCTCCTCAACTTCAATGGGACTATTCCTAGTCCTCCCTTAGATTTTGGTTTGATTATCTCTGACCATGCCACCAGATGAACCCTCCCCTTTTGTCTCCTTGTCTCCCCACAATTTTTTTTCTAAGAAGCTGTTTTTTCTTCCTAGCAATATAGGCATTTCGAAGGGGGGGACATAATATATTGGAAGATTCATCAAGTCGGATTTGATACCCTCCCACCAAGAGAGAGATACTTCCTGCCCCACCTAGCCAATCCTCTTTCCACCTTTTCTACGACCGGGGTCCAAAATTTTTTGTGTCTTGGATTCCTTTCCATAGGCAATCCCATATAGATGAAGGGAAGATTCCCTATGCCACAACCCATTCCTATTCCAAGGTCCTTAAGGTGATCCTCTGCCAAATCGATCCCAATGATGGTACCTTTACCAAGATTGATTTTGAGACCCGACACTAATTCAAAACATCTAAGAATGGCCTTGTAGCCCAATAATTCCTGACGAACTGGTTCACAGAAAAACAATGTGTTGTATACAAACTCTAGATGAGTAACTGTTGATCCCTCTGGCACCGTCTTGAACCCTTTTACCACTCCCAACTCTCTAGCTTTTTCCACTAATTTGTTCAGACTTTATATATTCTGGTGGATGTGAACAATATATTGTTGATTCTCTTGCGAGTCCATAAAAAATGGTCTGATTTTATTCTCTCCGTGTCTTTATCAGTTTTTACTGTTATTTTATGAGTTATTAGTGGGCCTTAATGGCCTTAAGTGCAATTTTTTTTTTAATTTTTTTTTTTAAAAGCCATGTTAATGTTGTGGGACTCGTTTTTGGACAGAGTTGACCTGAATCACCTTATTTTGGAAAGTCACTGCATTAGTTGTAAATTTGTAATTGATTAGTTCTTTCCTTTTTTGGCCACTCTGATGGCTCTCTGTAATATATTTATACCGATGTATCTCTCTTTGTCAATAGATGAAATACAAGTTAGAGAAGAATTCTTCTCCATATTCTCTCTTTTCCTTCTTTTCTTATTATTATTCTACACTTAAGTCTTATGCTTTGGGAGACTTGGGAGTATCAAGTTTCAAGTAGCATAGCCTCTAAGTAGCTTTTCTCTATGCCTAGGTGGCTTTAATACCTTATATCACTGCTGGTGATCCTGATCTGTCTACAACGGCAGAAGCATTGAAAGTTCTGGATTCTTGTGGCTCAGATATAATTGAATTGGGCTTACCCTATTCTGATGCGTTGGCTGATGGACCAGTTATTCAGGTTTGATTTTCCTGTGTTCTTTCTAAAATTCTTTTTAATTTGTCTTTTGAGGTATCATGATTTATTGTGTTGTTTACAGGCTGCTGCTACTCGTGCACTAGCGAAAGGGGCAAATTTCAGTAACATTATTTCCATGTTGAAGGAGGTAATTATTTAAGGCACAAAATCAAATTTGTAAAATGAGCATATATACAACGCTGGCGTTTCAATTTTTTTATTTTAAATGATTCATTATATTGCAATGTTTTCTCATATTTTAATGTAGAAATATTAAACTTTGATGGAGCCTCACTTGGAATATAATTTTTTCCATGTAATTCCCTAAATGGTGGCCCAATCAAATGCTTCTCATTCAGTCCAATTCTGTTATCAATGTATGGAGAATGTGAATTGATTGTTTAAATGACTATATCATGGCCTACTTGGTCATGACAAATTTTTTGCTTTAATCAATTGACTAGAATTGGTTTTTGTCAGTTGGCTGAATGATCCAATTCCAATCCCAAGTTAAGGAGGGTTGTTCAAGAGGATCTGTAAACTGGATTGTTGCAGCATGTGTAAATTGGATCACTTTCTGATTGTTGATTGCCATAATTCTGCAATTGAAAATGGTGATATGATTAGGAAACTCATTGGAGTTCTTGTAGCAATATGATTGAGCATAGGCCAAAGGGGTACAAAATGAGCCTAGGGTTTGTGTACAAGGCTGATAGGAGGCCCAACAGATGCATGGGGTCATCATCATCATCTTCAAGCCATTTATCCTCATTTAGGTTACAACAATGAGCTTTTACCAATTGTGCTCTATAGATTCTTGTCTCCCAACAAATTCATGTGATTTCCAACTTAATGGGATTTTGCATCTTACGTTTTGATTGGATTTTATTTCTTGCTTCTAGTTATTTACTTAAATAACTAGGTAGTTGTAATAATCTTACTAATTTTTGTTATATTTAATGGTTTAGATCAAAAGCTCTGCTCTGCGCTATCAATGTCAATGTAAAGGTCATTTGGGATTTCTTTTATTTGGTTTAGAATAGTGAATATTGACATTTTATAGTCTAGCAAATCCCTTTTTTTAGAAGTAATAGTGAAAATTCATTAAAAAAGAAAAGAAGTACATATACATAGAGCATGGTCTAAAAGGATTAGACCACAAAAATCGAAAAACAACATGTAATAGAAAATCAATACAATGGTACAACAAAAACAAGAATAAATATCATAAGAAAAAGATGCCTGAGAAATGATTCCCAATTCCCAATTGGAAAAATAGTCTGCCACTCTGTTAGTTGAGCGCCCGACCTTAACAAAAGATAAATCCATCCCTACAGCCAATTCTCTAACCTCCTTTACCGTATTGATCATTCTCCATGGAGGATGCATCATTCCTTTTGCCCATTTGAAAGCATTAGCCGAATCCCCTTCAATAATAAGCTTACCGCCCATGAACTTTATAGATGGCCAAAGCTCTCCTAATACTAAGTATTTCCACCTCATTTGAATCATTGATTCCCACCGACTCATTGAACATGATAGATGTTTTGCCCCTATGGTTCCTAAGCATACCGCCTATCCCAGTTGGCCATGATTTTCTCCTAGTTGCTCCATCTATATTAAATTTCATGACGTCCTATTCTAGTAGCTCCCATCTATCGATCTCACTTTTCTCCTATATCACCTCATGCACCCTTCCCAAGACAAGAGGAGATCGTTTATTTTGAGACCCTTAAACTTGGTGTCAGCCAGTAGACAAATGCAAAGTTTGCATTTAGCGACATGGAAAAGCTCATTCTCATCTGATGACTTGCCCTCAAACATTCTAGCATTTCTTTCCTTCCACTCAGTCCAAAAAATTACAGCGTAAATGTTTGCCATGTGATTTTCAATATGGGGTTTAATCTCGATAAGAACCACGAGCCCACTGTTTCTCTACACAACCTATCAAAAACCCATGGGTAAACCAAAAAGAATTATAATTCTCTTGTGTCTACTCTCAAGTTCTTCATCCTTGGTCTTTAGGTTCAATCAAATTTTCTTGTAAGATCCTTTTCAAGGTTTTTTTTTAACTTTCCACATCATCTCTTCAATTTCCTCATCATTCTACCCATTTCAACCAACAATAATTTGGTTTTGGATTGGTTGTTATTTCCATAATTATTTCAAAGATTGTTATTTTAATAATGTTTCCAATGTAATTAAGGACTTGATAAGTCATATTTGCCATCATGTCTTTTGCTGATCCATCATAAGGGAGTTCAAAGGAATTAGTAGCATATTGCTTTGTTGTTGCTGGAAAAAAAAAGAGAATAACACCGGAATGGGCATCCATGACCTAAGACATAATTTATTGCTTTTTGTGCACAAAGATTTTATGTTTTGAAGCTTTCACAGCATCCTCCTTTTACATAGGTTTGAGCCTGGCCTGAGCATGCAATCCAAGCTTGAGCTTTAACTTGATTAGCATTCAGACGAAAAATTATGCTCGGTTAGCATTTGGATTAAAGATTGATGGTCAAGTTTATTTTTCCTTGTAGGGCTCTTCAGGCTTTCAGTCAAATGGGCCAAATTCCAATACCTATATGTATGTTATTGGACCTTTATAATCTTGCTAAAGATGATTCCCATGTGCATGGCATTTTAATACTTTTGTTTTTGAGAGAGGACATTTGTTACATGATGCAAAGCATAATACCAGTCCTTTTTTTTTTTTGCTATTTTCGTGTCTCTGCTATTTTTGTTATGCTTTGTTTTCTTTCTTTCTTTTGTTAGTTTATTTTTAGATGAGAATAATTATGTAATTTTAGTTTCCTTATTTGGGGTAAGGTCTTATTATATAAACCCCTCTCTCTTGTAAACTCAACCACCGATAAATGAAATAAAATTGACGTTCTTCAGCAAGAATTGTGCGAGAATACCTTGGAGCGAGTCCTTGGAAACTCTGGTGAGATATCGGAGAGGTGAGAGGCCTTGGCGTGAGGCTATCCTTTCATCTTCTTTAGGTACATATTTTCTTCTTCTTCTCTCTTCTTCTCTACGACTCCTCCTTTGTCTTTTCCCTATTTCCACCACCCCTCCCTGGATCTTCATATCCATTGTCACCTTCCCTCGTTAAGCCCTACAGCTTTGCTGCAAACCCCCTTTTCTCCCTCATCTTTCACTGTTACCTCCTGTAAATCCATCTCCATTGCTGTAGCCTTAAGAAACCCATACAGTCCGTGACCTCCCTTATCCCATTCGTATCCCCTTTAGTTCTATTTCAATCGAAACCCCATTTAAAATCTCATGTGCCTAAGTTTCCAGCTTATTAACCCATATGCCATTTAATTCATTTAATTTTGAACCCTTTATTTTCATTCACACATTGGAATCTAAGGATACTTGCATAATTATTGGTAATCATTCTTATATTAGTTAATTGCATTTATTAACTAAATTTTAATTTCAGCCCATGTTAGTTTTAAGATGCATTATTTTCATTCATTTTAATTTTTAGGGACCACATTAGGCATTTATGGCACCCTATTAGTTGTCCTGCATCATTACATGATCTAAATTGTGGTTATAGGAGGATGGATAAAATGTCATGTGTCCTTTCTTGTTTCTTTTGAATTCTTCATGTCTTCCATTGCAATGCAATGATGGTTTTCTTACATTTTCAGCAATAATTTTTTTTTTCTCATGAATGGTTTGGTTACTCTAGTAGATATGCATAGCAAGCTTGTTGTATTTCCTATTGCATTATCCACTGGCTGAGTACTTCAAATTTCTAGGTGGGGGCAAGGAGCTAGTATTTATGTAATCATGTAATCCAATTATGACACTTGCAGGTGGTCCCTCAACTATATTCTCCAATTGCACTATTTTCATACTATAACCCGATACTGAAGCGTGGGATTGGAAATTTTATGTCCACCATAAAAGATGTTGGCATCCACGGTAATTTACAACTTCAAATTTGGTAACTATTTTGTTAAATGTTCCCAGCTGTTAAGTTTTATGGCATCAGTTTATTTGATTACAGTTAATGTCATCTTTTGGAATAATTGAGTGAGATGCTAGAGAGATTACCTTAATCTCCAACCATTTGATTCTTCTCAAACATTAAGGATTTCATGACTATATATTTTCTTGGATGATTGTTATAATTGTTCATTCTTTTCCTTGGCATATTAGTAGATTCCACTTCACACCATATGCACATGAACTGTTATTTAGGAAACAATGGAAGTTGACCATCAGATGAATTAGTTTCTAACAGGTATATTTTTGCAGGATTGGTTGTGCCTGATGTTCCACTTGAGGAGACCAAAGTTTTGAGAGAAGAAGCTGTTAAAAATAAAATTGAGTTGGTAGATCCTAACTTGGTCTTGTTGCTTGTGTATTTTTTGGGGCTTTAGATCCTTTATTTTTTTCTTTAATTTTTATGAATGGTGATGTAACTCAAATTCATAATGTTTATTGCAGTATGATTTTAGAAAATAAAACCACTGCTCAGATTTACTGGTTGCTTCTAACAAATTCCAGCACAAGCAATAAAACCTAATAGAATGTCAGTATTATATGGCATTACCCAGCAAGTGTAGTATCATGTCAAACCAATATCTCAACCACTGTATCTATTCCCCCCAACACCCCCAACAACCACCCCCAAAAAAAAAATTGACAGAAAAAACTACACTAAATAATAATAAAAATTGAAATGATGGATCAGATCCATATCACAAAACCAAGATCAAAGAAATTTATGACCTCGATATTCCACATATGTTAATCAACAACTAAAATCCATCATTGGCCAAGATAAAGGAAAAAAAAACCAGTTTAGAAAAACACTCAAGATTGGTGTCATGAGGTGGCAAACCTTGCAATAAGAACAAATCCCTGAAGTCACATAATCAAAATCAACCAAAACTAATAAAAAATAGAAGGGAAGAACAATATACGGAAACCAAATAGGAGAAAAGACCCTCAAAACTTTGCATTGGGCCCAAGCAACTCATAGAAGCTCTAGCCTGACCACTGGTATGAGAGGATAATCCGATAACTCATTCTGGTCAATGAAATTTGAAAAGGATTTCATTTCTCTAGAAAAGACAGCACCCCTTTATGGATTAGAAAGCCCTTTACTGAGATGGATCTAGAGTCCATCCTCCCTGCTGTAATTCTAAAGAAGGAAGGATTCCACATGACCACCAGCCCACCAAATAAGCCTTCTGAAGGTTTACAAAAGAAGTCACAGTCCAGGGGTCCCCATATTTCTCTAACCATTGTTGAAGTGATATCTTCCTTTTTAGTTTCTTGAAGACAAAGAAAATCAATTCTATTTTTCCTAATCATCCGTCTTATTGCGCCTCTTTTGGCCTGGAGCCCAAGGCTCCTAACATTCCAAGTCAGAACCTTCATTGAGAAACTCGTCTTCCCCAGAATTTTCTCCCCGCCCGAGCTTTCTTCTATAGTAAACATGGAAGAGTGTTCTTCTGTCCCTCAACACCAAAGCTGGTCTATTTTTCCTCGACTGTCTAGAAGATGTTGAAGAGGACCTATTTCTCATTTCCACCCTTTGCAGCTCACTTACTGCATTACCTTCATCACTAAATTTGATTCCCAATGACTTCCCTACCTACAAAATCTCATTACTTTTCAACTACTTACGCTTGCTGGTAGGTGAGAATTCAAGATCAAAATCCTTTTGGGCCCCATTCATGGAAAAGGTGGAGAAAAGATTAGAGGGGTGGGGTAGAAAGTATTTATCATTAGGTGAAAGGTTTACACCATTAGATCCGTCCTCATGAATCTACCTACTTATTACATGTCCATATTTCAAATGCCAAAAGGAGTTTCGAGGAAACTGGAGCAATGTTTTAGGAGGTCTCTATGGGGTGACAAACAGGATAAGAAGGTTCATTTGGTATCTTGGTCCGAAGTGACTAAACCCAAGTCCTTCAGAGGATTAGGAATTGTTCCACTCCAAGTCAGGAATCAAGTGCTTTTATGCAAATGGAGTTGGTGGTTTGGGAAAAAAAGGGAAGCACTGTGTGCTAAAGTCCTAGCTGCTAGATAATATAAATCATTCCTTTTTTCTCTATTAATATAAATAGTATTGTTACAGCTCAAAAAAACAAAGTCCTAGCCGCTGGATATGGCTTGTGAGATAGAGGAGGTTGGGTGCTTGGAGAAAATATTGAGAGGATAGGATCACAAGTAGTTAGGGCGTGGTGGAGAATGGGGAGGGGGCGGAGCCGGTCGGTCGCATTTCAAAAAGAATCTAAGACTCCTAGTCAGAAATCTTGATAGAACCCTCTTCTGGACGAATTTGTGGCTTGGGGAGAGACCCCTAAAGGAAGTTTTCCTGAGATTGTACAGGGCAACACGTAACAAGGAGGCTTTAGTCAGGGATCGTTTTGGGTTTGAAGAAGACCAAGTTTTGTGGTACTTTGATTTCAGAAGAGCCCTTTGGTGCTTCGAACATGACATGATAACTTAGAGGAGCTTGTAAGACACAATTTTGTTCGCTTTGGGGCCCATACACCCTCAAAACTTTTCATTGGGCCCAAGTGTGACACTTAAGCCTAAAATGCGTTGTGCTAGAAGGGAGGAGAGCGCTAGCTTATATCCTCCATTCCACTCCTTGTCCTAGGCAATGTGGGACTTTGTGCGCTCCTCACTGGCACAAGTCTCTCCATGGCCAAACTCTCTCTCAAGCACCCTCCACTGGTGTGGGTCATTACAATCATTACAATCCCACCCCCTTTGGACAAAAGTCGTCCCAGGCTCTACCACTCTCATCTTCCCACATCTGGTCCGAGAGTTGAACCAGGCTCTAACACCATCTGTAATGACCAGTTCCAGTAGCACAATATTGTCCACTTTGGGGCCCATACATCCTCACGACTTTGCATTGGGCCTAAGTGTCACACTTAAGCCCAAAACGGCATTGTGCTAGAAAGGGAGGAAAGTGTTAGCTTATATCTTCCACTCTATTCCTTGTCCTAGGCAATGTGGGGACTTTGTGCGCTCTTCACTGGCGCAACACTCTCCATGGCCAAACTCTCTCAAGCACCCTCCATTGGTGCATGTCATTATGGAGCTTTTAGCCTTATTGGGAGATTTCATGTTGTCTAGAGAGGGAAGAAGATGATTTGATCTGGGTTGGTGATTCATTTGGCTGTTTTTCAGTCAAATTGGCTGTTGATAGAGTTAGTCATGAAGAAATCGGGACCTCCCTCCCCTGCTTGGCCTAGAAAAGTATGGATCCCTCGAGAGTACAAGCCTTTGTGTGGAGTGTCCTAGAAGGTGAGACACTTACTAGAATGGCTTTAAGCAAAAGGGTTTTGTAACGACCCTGCTCTGCCCAACACAATATTGTCCTCTTTGGGAATCACACGCCCTCATGACTTTACACTGAGATGTGTGCGCATCCACACACTCCAAAAGGCCTTGTGCTGAGTGAAGGAAGAGTGTTACTTATATCCCAAGATCCAGACAACCTCCCAGGCGATATGGGATTCACTCTAGAGTATTCCCCCCACTCACCAATGCCACACTGGTGAAATTCTTTCTCTTTATCCACGCACATGGCGTATTCCCCCCACTTTTCATCTAGTGCGAGCCATCACAGGTTTACTCAATCCCGGGGAAGACCTCCAATGCACTTTACGCAGTCTTGTGGAGGAGGATGCAGATCATCTTTTTTTATGCTCCCTTATCGTGGGTCAATTTTGGGCAAATTTTATTAACATGATAGGAATCCCGTGGGTTTTAGACACGATTTGTGAGGGAGTGATGGCATCTTGGTCCCTTCCTCGCCTCAATCAGTAGACAAAGGCAGCCTGGAGCACAATTCTTGCAGCAATCCTATGGACCATTTGGAAAGAGAGGGATGCAAGGATATTTCAATTGAAGGCATCAGAGGTCATAGAGATTCTTCATAAGGCTAAGTGAAGGCTATGTGTTTGGCTCTTATTTGGGAAGGAGTTCAAGGGACACAAATTATCGGATTTCTATCAATCGTAGGAGGGTTCTTTATCTGGAGGACCTATAAGGACTAAAACCTTAGTCACTTGGTCCCTTCCACGTCAAAACACTTTTAAATTCAATGTAGACGGGGCTGCTAGGGGGGAACCGGGGCTAACAGGAATTGGTGGGGTTCTGGTCAATCATAATGGAAAATCTTCCATCATTTTCTTTGAATTGGTAGGTCGAAAAGAATCAAATAAGGTAGAAATTCTTAGTATTAGGAGAGCTTTGACTATTTGGATTTCTCTGGTGCTAGGAAAATTGGTTATTGAGAGTGATTCGACAAATGCAATTAAGTGTGTCATAGGAGAGAAATGACCTATTTAAATTCAATGTAGACGGGGCTGCTAGGGGGGAACCGGGGCTAACAGGAATTGGTGGGGTTCTAGGCAATCATAATGGAAAATCTTCCGTCATTTTCTTTGAATTGGTAGGTCGAAAAGAATCAAATAAGGTAGAAATTCTTAGTATTAGGAGAGCTTTGACTATTTGAATTTCTCTGGCACTAGGAAAATTGGTTATGGAGAGTGATTCGACAAATGCAATTAAGTGTGTCATAGGAGAGAAATGACCTCCTTGGAGACTAACGACAATATTGAGGGAGATTAGGGCATTACTCATTGGCTGAGAGAAATCATTCTCACAAGTCAGTAGCTAACGGAGTAGGAGATTTCTTTGCGAAACATGGAGTTGACTCATCATCCCATGGTGTTTTCTACCTGTGACTTCTGGAGTGGGAGGGGTTATACTGGTTGTTTGGATTGTATTGGATGTATCTCATGGACTTGGTTTTTTTTTTTTTGGGGGGGGGGGTGGTGGGGTGGTTTGCTTCTTTGATTTTTGGGTTGTTTTGTATTTTCTTTTCTCCCTTTTAGGGTTTACATCTCCTAAACGCTTCTTGTTTTTCATACTCTTGTACTCACATTTTCTTATTAATGCATTATCATTTTTATTACCACTAAAAAAAGGAAAACAAATCCTTGAGATCTTCTACCTTCATGGAGCAATCCTTGGACGACATTTCCATATTTTAGGTGCAATCATTGTGGGGTTTTTATCTTCTCTGGAGAGCAATCCTTGGAGATTCTATTATGTAATGTTGGATGGACCCGATTCTGTTTAACGCTAGAAAAGCTTGGTGTTCCTTGAGGCTTCTCTCTCATTCACACCATTCCACATTAAACTGAGTGGATCAAGTTAACAAAACCCCACGAGTGAACCTATTGGGACCTCTAATAAATGGAACAAGTCAATAGGAGTATAGGACCTCATTGGAGGACTACTACATCATCCAAAAAATAAAGGAACTAGTTTCACCAATTGGTATATGTGGAACTTGTAACTTGGAAGTTTGTAGCTTGTGGTCGAAGTTATACACTTGTTAAATGGTGTTGAGTGAACCAAATCATAGCTATTGACTCCACACTTGGAACCATGGTACTCACATTAGGTACAAATTCAATTCAATTTAGTTTATGGACTTCAATTCCAAGCACTTTTGATTTTTGTCCAACATGAATTCATCTAAATGGGTGAGTACACATGTTGGGTTTTTATAGATTCAGTCACTGCAGATTCCAACATGACAGCTAATGATATTTGGCTTTGGACTTGCTTTGACTTGGGACCATCAAGCTACATTCATGGGTTTTGTGCTGTTTGGTGTAGTGTAAAACTGTTACTGGCATTTCCCTGTTATAACAAATGGATAAAATCCATGATCTAAGAGACTTGCACTTCTTTGTGAATTGAAAACCATATTCTACTAACAGTATGCACCTTTTTCTGTATCCTGTGCCAAAGAACCCCTTTAAAATTTGTGTGTTTTGAATTTTGTTTGATCTAAACTTAAGGTAACTTGACTTTCACTAACTAGGAGTCTGTTTTCCATCTTTATCAGAATAAGTTTTTACGTCGAAACTATGGCATAAATTTATATGAACCATCATGTTTTTGTTGTCATATGCATATATTTGACTTTTAAAATTTAATTAATAAATCCATTAAGCTTGTATTTGCGGTTCACCAAATCTGTATCTCCATACAAGTGTCAGCTTTTGACACTTACGCAAGAAAGAATTATGAAGACATTGTAGAAGTTGCCAGAACGGTACAAAATTATCTGATCTCACTCAGTACTTATTTGTATGCCCAATTAATTTATTTTTTAGTTTTAATTACATATGCTATATATTGATAACTATATAACTATGTACTCATTTTGTTATGACTTTGAAGGTTCTGTTCACGACACCTACCACTCCAATAGAACGAATGAAAGCAATTGTTGAAGCTTCAGATGGTTTTGTTTACCTTGTAAGTTTCTGTAGTGTAGTATGGTACCATTTTTCTTTGATTAGGCTATAGATTATATTCTACTAAATATACTTGACCGTAACCAACACAACAGTGTATGTAGTATGGGCTTACATAAGTATTCATGCATAAGCTAATGCAATCTCATATTACACTTTAGTCAATACTGAGATATGTAAGATTTGTAGTGTTATATATATAAGAAAGAGAGGGAGGGGGGGTGGACTTTCCCAACAGGCTATGCCACCCATTACAACTGAGGGAACTCGCATCCATCCCATCGCAAGCACCTACAATGTCATGATCACATTGGTTTACCCCTTTTCTTTGGTAGTTCAACGGATGGTCGCCCCTCCTTGTCCCTCCTCCCTTTTCTTTCTCCCCTGGCCGTGTGGGCCACACTTCAGAAAGGCCTTATGGCGGTCCTTCACCAACTTGTGTGAGCCCTGCCCCCCCTCCCGCCAGGTCTCTCTCGATACCAACTTAGCTGCCTGGTCCTGCTATTGGCATAACAACTGGTACACCATAAGTTGGCCCAACCTAGTCCTCTGGTATTAGGGTTGGCTCCTCGTAGTTCTCCCTTTAACAACAATGGTAGATAGGAGCTGGACTGTCTCACGACGTTCTAAACCCAACTCACGTACCACTTGAATGGAAGTTGTGTTCTAATATTTAGTTGTGTATTGTTCACTGCTCCAAGGTCAGACATAACACTAACAATTTTTTTGATCCCTGTACCAATATAAATGCTCTAGCACATTGAAGGGAAGGGGAAAAATCGAGATTTTGCATTAGATCCTAAATATAGATGCTACACTGTGAGTGGGCATAAAAAGTTTTTCATCGATATATAAACTATATACTGGCTTGTCAAATGACAATTATCTAAAACCATATTCTTAAGAACATTATATATGTTGTAAGCCTGCTATATCTCTAGGTTCAAGTTCTGGTAGTGGCTTGCCATGAATGGGAAGACATGATTGGATATTGATAATATCACATTAAATTCGCATTTAATAAGAAACTCCTTGTACATACTGGCACATTTAATGGGATCTTGCGGTGGTGTGTTTCTCTCTATTTTCCTAATTAGTTCATGATAAAACACAAAGCATAAATATGTCGTAGCTGTTTTAGGGGCAAGTGTTCATCCTTTTGAATGTATTCTCCTTCCTGAAATTCCTTCCATGAGAGAACTGTATACTCATTGGAACTTTAGTTGAATTATACGTAACAAGTATTGATTTTAATTAAAAATAAAAAGTTATACCTAAAAGTATCAAATAATCATGTTGTGATAGAAAAGCTAACTGTTGTTTGACGCAGATTTAAGTGCTTGTAACAATAGCTTCTGGTATGTAATTAAAAAAATAACCTTTTGTTCCTTGTTCTTTAACTGAATTTCATGATTATCAATAAATATTTTAAGCTAGTTGAAGTAAAGATAATTTATATGTGCTATCACGAATCTTAATTCTGAACTGATATGTACTTATGAGTAGTATTTTTGGTGATAATTTACTTATAAAGGTGATGTAATAATTGCCTTACGATGGTCACATTGTTAATAACCTGGTCACATTGTTAATAACCTTATCTTTCCCCATAAATGGACCATATTGTTGAAGAAAAAAAGTATTAGATGGAATTCTGTGAAGGGGTCCCAAATTGATGGTCACCGAAGATATATTGCAATAAGCTTTGTTCAGGAAAAATTACAAATTTTTGATGCCTATGATATTTTTATTCAAACTATCTAGCCCGCATAATCATAATGTGCTTGTGTGCGCTGCACTCTCCATGAGGGTTCCTTGAGAGCTCCTTCTGGGGCCCACCCATGATCATGAGAGAGTTCATTAGAAAGGTCTCTGCTTGGTTTGGTGCTGACCAAAAGTCAGGTTGACTAGATGACTCTACGCATAGGCCTTATGGCTGCACAAATCAATTGTAGAGAATGGTACAATTTTATCACTTAAAATCTGTGTTGATCTTTTGTATTTTGATGCAAATTGGATAATTTCAACTTGTAAGTTGTTTTTGTTGCTTTAAGAATTTGTGAAACTATGTTCTTCAACCCAATTCTGGAGCCCTTTGGAATTCCCAATTTAAAAATTAGTCATCCATTGGAGGAGAGAAATGGAGAGAAACCAAGGGAGTGCATTGTTCGAAGCTAATAGAATAACAATTTGCACATTAAGGGAGGTTTCATTCCACTATTTGTATAAGAGTAAGCGCTATAACTTGTTTCCAATATTTGGTAGCTTGATCGGACCAAGCCTCTGCAATTTCAGAATTTCCTTGTTGAATGGCATGCTCTCCTGGGTTGGAATAGGTTGTTCAATTCCTTCCCTTAGAACCATACTTGAGAATTTCCTACCTCATATCACTAAAGAGTCGTTTGGCGTCCCATCTTAATCTACCATATCTAACTGAATGAGAATTCTTGTGAATCCATCCCATTCTTTTGGATTAACCAGAAGAGGTTAATTACATGAATTTCAAACTCTAATTCAATAATCAATTTTCTCTTTTGTCCCACCTTCAGAATAGTGAAGCATAAGTATTTTCAATTTATCGTTAGAATTTTCTTAAAGGTAGCTATCTTGGTTTCGTATAGAAATTCATATAGAATCTTTGAAAAAGACTTTCCTTTGGAAGGAAAAAAGGGCTTACTCTCTTTGTTATCTGATGCTACACCACTGCTCAATGCTTTAGTGGATCAACTCTATTACATAAGTTGATTCCTAACTTTATCTCATACAATGACATAAATAAGCAATCAGCAATCCTTATTGTACCCTCCCTCCCCCCTTACTCGATAATTGATCTTTATAGTGCTTCCTCTATCAATCAGATCCTTTATCCATAGAATAAAGTAGATAGGCCATATCAATTTCTTCATATTTTGGCTCTTATAATGTCTTTTTCCTTTGCTACAACTGATAAAAATTGTTGGTTTCGACCATTATATGTAGAAAGCATATATTTCTAGTATTTACTAGTAGATTTAATCTTTCTTACCTTCCTTCTTTAAATGGATGAAACTATTGTAAATTCGTAGCGTAGTAATGCATCCCAATGCATGGGTCTCATGTGGGGGGCATTTATTGGTGAATCTTATTGAATGTAAAAAGAGAGGAAAATAATGAAGAGCATGGACAAAAGCTGAGAGAAATTATCCTCTTCGTTGTATTTTTTGTGTCATTGAAGGAGAGTACATGTTGGTATAAATAGATTACATGGAGCTATTTACGGTGGCTAAAAAGGAAAGAAATAAAAGAATAATCAATTTACATCAATGGCAGATCTAATTGCAACTGACAACAACTTATGACATAAACTTGGTCAACTTTCCCAAATGGGATTGTCATGGTCAACTGTCCCAAATTGGGTCCTACAACACTTTCCCTCAAGCTAGTGCGAAAATATTGAGTAAACCCTAGCTTGCCTAAAACATGATCGAGTGATGATCGAGAAATAACTTTTGTAAGCACATTGGCAAGTTGATCTTTGGATTGCAAATAGAGAGTGAAGATCCGTCATGCAGAAATGTAATGCCGAAGGAAATGACAGTCAACTTCACTAAGGTTTGATGCGATGTTGATGGCAGCCTGATTGTCACAAAATATTATTAATGGGTCAGAAGGGGGCAAAACCAGATTCGGAGAGAAGTTGCCGAAACGAAAGTAACTCAGAGACAGTATGGTCATGGCCTGCTATTCTGCTTCTTGCTTTGCCAAGAGATGAGATGAGATCCCAAGAAAACATAGTAGTCTGACGGTAGAGCGTCGGTTATCAGGAGATCCAGCCCAATCAACATCTGAATAGCCATGAACCGGCATAGTTAGACTGTCGTGGATGGATAATCCTTGTCTAGGATGAGCCTTAAGATATCGAAAGATTCGAAAGACAGCATGAAGTTGAGCATCACGTGGGGCATGCATAAATTGACAGACGGCGCCCACAACGTAGGATAAATCTGATCGAGTGATAGTGAGATAAATAAGTTTCCCAACCAATCGCTGATAAAAGGCAGGATCATCAAGCAGAATCCCATCCGAAGCAGATAACATGGTGTTGACATCAAGAGAAGTATCAACAGGTTTGCACCTAGAATAACCAACATCATGTAAAAGATTGAGAGCATATTTTCTTTGAGAGAGAAAAAACTCTTTAGAGGAACGAGCAACCTCAATCCCTAATAGCGAACGGGACCCAGATCTTTAATGTCAAGGGTGCACTGTAAATAAGCCTTGAATGCAATAATAGTTGTATCGTCATTATTAGTGAGAATAATGTCATCAACATAAACCACAATGATCATCATAACAAAGTGAGCACAATAGACAAATACAGAGTGATCTACTTGACACCTAGAAAAGTCGTACTGCAACTAGAGCATTGTAGAATTTATCAAACCAAGCTCATGGAGATTGTTTTAGCCCATATATAGCTTTCTTAAGTCTGCATACCTTCCCTTGCTTCCCCTGTCTAATTGATGCAAAACGGGGAAGACAATCCGCCATTCCTTAGGTTCGCCAGGAAATTGAGGGTTTCAAATTTATTACAAATTCGAAAGCCTAGGTCGACTGGGTTTCAATCAATCGAACCTATTCTCTTAGTGCGATTATTAGTCCATCTAAGAGGCTCACTTCCCATGAAAATCAATGTTTAGATTTGAATTAAGATTTAGTCCAATTCTCTTAACCCAATTTCAACAATTTAATCAAACGAAGAGAAATATGAAATTCAACGCAAATCGAAACTCAAGCCGAAACAAATAGAGTATGAGGAGCCAAAGATCGAAGGCAAAAAGGGAAAATAATAAATCTAAATCTAATTACAATTGTGTTGTGCAATAGACACTGAATGTGGACACTATCCCGAGATGGGTCGGGTCTCACAACACTCCCCGAGTCCAAGACTTCGATAGTTCACCACCGAAGCCCCGAGTCCAAGACTCTGATAGTTCACCAAATTCACCAATGTGAAATTTGAATGTGAAGAAGAAAAATTCTCTTTACTTCTTGCTTGCAATTTTCGAAAATATATAATGTTTTTATAGACAAAAAACATAAAATAATTCCCAAAATGCAAAATTTGATCCTAGCTTGTAGAATTGTAATTTCCTACAATAAACCTATGAAATTAGAAAATAAACCTTGCAAAATACCTTCCATCAAAAGCATGCTCATGTGGCTACTTATGTGGAATTACATGGACCAATAGAAAACACACAAAATGACATTTGGACCGACACTGGGCGTCCAGTCATTTGACACTTGGACAACTCTTATTAACTTGAAGACTCCAAAAGTAAGCAAATTCCTTGAGAGAGAGAGAGAGAGAGAGAGAGAGAGAGAGAGAGAGAGAGAGAGAGAGAGAGAGAGTACATGATGGAAAGGATTTGGAGATGAATTTGCACACGATTTTTTGGGATGGATTTAGGGTCCTACAAGATGTGCGGTCCACTGATAAATCCTAATGAGCCAATGACATGAAAATGATGGGCTAATTAGGCAGGGTCCAATTAGGGTGTCCACAATCAATTTTGTCTATGAAGTCCAACCAATCAAGTCTAATCCATTGCATCACTAATAAAGCCTTGAGGTGGTAGCATGTAAACTTCTTCTTTCATGTCACTATGGAAAAATGCATTCTTGACATCTAACTGGTGAAGATGCCATTGTTGTGTTAGTAGCAAGAGAGATAATTGTTGAATATGATAATAAAAATAAGAAAAATATATTGAGAAAAGGAGAAAGGAAAATGAGATGAAGGATCTATTGAGAGAATCCTCTCAGTTTCTAAATTGTATTCCAATGCGTATCAACATTACATTGTACATGAATAAATAGAGTATGAGGAGCCAATCATGATGGCAAAAAGGGAGAATAATCAATCTAATTACAATTGTGCTGTCCAATAGACACTGAATGTGGACACTATCCCGAGATGGGTTGGGTCCCACAACATGTGGACACTATCTCGAGATGGGTCGGGTCTCACAACACTCTCCCTCAATCTGGTTCGAAGATATCGAGTAATCCCAGCTTGCTAACAACAGAATCAAGTTGAGCTCGAAGAACAGACTTAGTGAAAATGTCGACAAGTTGATCAGAGGACTTCAGATGAGGAGTGACAAGCCGACCTTCAGAAATATGTTGGCGAAGTAAGTGATAATCAACCTCAATGTGCTTGGTCTTCTCATGAAAGACCGGATTAGAGGCGATGTTGATGGCCACTTGATTATCATAGAACATAATAAGGGGATCAACAGGAGCAAAACCCAATTCTGTGAGAAATTGGCGGATCCAAAGTAATTCAGCGCTAATGTTAGCCATGGCACGATACTCTGCTTCAGCACTGGAACGGGCAATAACAGACTGCTTCTTACTTCGCCAGCAGACCAAATGGGAGCCCAAGAAGACGCAATAACTAGTCGTAGAACGTCGGTTATCAGGAGAGCCTGCCCAATCAGCGTCGGAATAACCACGAATAGGCAAAGAAGTTTGGTGAGCAAAGAACAATCCCCTTCCTGGATGAGATTTAATGTAGTGGAGGATGCGGAAGACGGCATGGAGATGAGTATCCCGGGGAGCTTGCATGAATTAGCTGACAACACCAATAACATATGATAAATCAGGCTGGGTGATGGTGAGATAAGTTAATTTCCCAACCAGCTTCTGATAAAACGTAGGAGAATCCAGAAGAGTTTCATCTGAGGCAGAGAGCTTGGTATTGGTATCAAGTGGAGCTTGGTTTGCAACCAGAGTAACCAACATCTTGGAGGAAATCAAGGGCATACTTGCGTTGAGATAAAGTAAGGCTCAGAGATGAATGAGCAACTTCAATCCCAAGAAAGTAACGTAAAGGCCCCAGATCTTTGATTGCAAATGTGCGGTGAAGATATGCTTTGAATGTGGAGATGGCGGTGGCATCATTCCCATTGATAACAATATCATTCACATAAACAACTAAATCATAACCACAACAGGATGTCGATAAATAAAGACGGAGTGATCCATCTGGCATATGGAGAAACCATAAGGCAATATATCACTACTAAACTTTTCAAACCTAAGCCCGAGGAGATTGCTTGAGGTCATACAAAGCTTTGTGGAGGCGACAGACAGAATGAGACCCCCCCTGCTTGACAAACTCCGGAGGGGGTAGCATATAAATTTCATCCTCTAAATCACCATGGAGGAAGGTATTCTTCACATCTAACTGATGAAGCGGCCATGCGTAGATGGTGGCAAGAGAGCAAAATTCTAACAGATGAAATCTTAGCCACTGGTGAAAAAGTCTCCTGACAGTCCACCCCATAGGTTTGTGTGAAACCTTTAGCAAGCAGATGAGCTTTATAGCGAGCAATGGACCCATCGGGATTATGCTTCAAGGCTAAATACCCATTTTCAGCCAACCAGAGTCTTACCTGGAGGAAGAGACACCTTATCCCAAGTATGATTCTGTTCTAGGGCCTCTAATTCTTCAACCATGGTTGCCTTCCAAGAGGGGTCCAGAAGTGCAGCGTCAACTCTCTTGGGAATTTTAACACTGTCCAGGGCTGTAAGAAAGCTGTGATAGGAAGGAGAAATAACATGATAGGAAACAAATTGACCAAGTGGATGGAGAGTGCATGTACGCTTACCTTTTCGAAGGGCGATAGGAAGGTCAAACGGAGCAGTGCTTTGTGGATCTGGTCTAGAAACAGATGTGATAGGGGCGTGTGCTGGATGCTGGGGTGGCCTGCATCGATATACCAAGGTAGGCTTGGGACCGCTAGCTGGGGTGAAGGTAGGAGTAGGATCGTGACCAAGAAGAGGTAAAACAGAGGAAGAGGGTGAACTAGAGGGTGTGGAGAAATATGGAATAGTCTCAAAGAAGGTGACATTCATAGACACATAGGTTTTGCCAGTGGTATGATTAAGAGACTTGTAGCCTTTGTGAAAGGGTGAGTAACCTAAAAAAATGCAACGCACAACTTGAGGTGACATCTTATCCCCAGTGAACTGGTGAACAAAGCAGGCACAACCAAAAATATCTACAGGCAAAATGGGGATGTGTTTATGGAGTGAGAGTATTTGAACATGCGACTGGTTTGATAACACACGGGATGACATGCGGTTAATATGGTAACAAGAGGTCAAGACTGCCTCAGGCCAATAAGACTATGGAACATGCATGGTAAAGAGGAGAGACCGAGCAACCTCCAGGAGGGGTTTGTTTTTACGTTCCGCGACACCATGCTGTTGTGGGGTAGAAGGACAGGACAATTGCGATTCAATGCCATGCTCATGCAAAAAGGTAAGAAAAGAATGAGACAAATATTCCCCCCATTATCACTACGTAAAGTTTTAATTTTCAATTCAAAATGAGTGGCAACCCAATTATAAAATGTGCGGAAATGATCAAATACTTCAGACTGAGTTTTCATGAGATAAAGCCACATCATTCTTGAAAAATCATCAATAAATGACACAAAGTTCGAAAACCAGTGCGAGAGATAGAAGGTGATTGCCAAACATTAGAATGAACTAGAAAAAATAAAGCAGCAGCGCGTTTATTCATAGATGAAGGAAAACAAGTTCTAATATGTTTGCCAAACTGGTAAGGTTCACATGTAAAATGCTGAAATGATAAAGAGGGAACAAGTTGTCGTAAAATAGAATCACTAGGATGGCCAAGTCTGCAATGCCAGAGCCACGCATCAGACGAGGATGAGGTCGAACAAGCTTCAGCAGCAGCTGGATGATCAAATAGATATAAGCCCCCAACTTTACGCCGACCACCAATCACCTGCCTCGTGGTCAGATCTTGAAAAACACAATGGGACGAAAAAAAGGTGGTAGAGCAATTAAATTGTTTAGTAAGCGCACTAACAGAGGGCAAATTACTAGACAAATGGGGGACATGTAACACATGAAAGGTGCATGGTGGAAGAAGAGGAATTGTCCCTTGACCAGCAATGGTAGTAGAGGAACCATTAGCTAAGCGAACATTACCATATGAAACAGGAGAAATGGACAAGAAAAGAGAGGATATACCAGCCATATGATCGGTGGCACCAGAATCGATGATCCACGAATTAGAGGAGGTATGATTGGCCATAGGCCCAGTACATGATGAGGAGGATACAACATTAGAGACCTTTGGATTTTGAAGACAGTCTAGGCGTTGTAACAACATGTTGAAGTCCTGTTTAGTCACAGGACTACCATCACCAACCAAATCAGGGGAGGAGGCAGGAGTAGTAGCAGAGATATTTGCTTGCTTCAGGCGCCCATGGAGTTTGTAGCAGGAATCCACAAAGTGATTTGTCATCTTACAATAAGTGCAAAAGCGGGACCCTTCTTCTGGGGACCTTTGCTGGGTAGACTAGGAGCTCCCCATGCTGAAGAAGACACAGGGAGAAGATGTCACTAAGGCAGAGCGTTCAACAAGCACGAGTCATGACTGAGCGGCGCTGGTCATCACGGAGTAGGGTAGATTAAACGTCATCCAGAGTAGGAAGCAAACGTTGATCGAGCAACTAAGCTCGAATAGGTTCAAAATCCTGGTTGAGCCCAGCGAGTAACTCAAACACCCGTCTCTGAGAGAGGAGTTGCTGATATAGAACAACATCAGCGGGTAACGCAAACTTAACAGTTTCAAGTTGATCCAGCTCAAGCTAACATGTCCACATTTTGGAGTAGTACTGAATTAGAGAGAGCTCTCCTTGGCGAAGGTGAGAAGCAATCTGATATAATTCATAAAAGCGGGCATAATTATCACCATCTGAATACAAAGCCTTAATAGTGTCTCAAACATCTTTGGCTGTGGGAAGTGTATAGACTGTCCCACGAACATGATCCTCCATGGAATGAAGGAGCCAAGACTACACCAAGGAGTTATTAACTTTCCATGTACGATAGGAAGAGTCCTTCTTGTCTGGTTCAAGGGTAGTACCATCGATATAATCGAACGACTGCTTGGCAGTAAGGAACATCTGAGCTGAATGAGACCATTGGAAGTAATTGGTCTCATTCAACAATCCAATAGTGATCTTGCCAATATGCGGAGTGCTAGAAGACGTCAGATCAGGGAAATAAGATTCCCCAGAGGTCTTTGGTGGTTTCGTAGAGGCAGACATTATCCCAAGAAGAACCCTTTAAGCAGAGGAATCCAAGATAAAAGGAGTCAGAGAGAGCTGGGACAACAAACTGGTAGAAGAGCAGTAGTAGATGCAGAGCCAACGAACCAAAAAGGGCAATAGTGTGGCCCACTGATGATGGATGCAACAAGAAGCAGGAAGGATGAAGATAAGAGGAGCAGGTGACACCAAGGAGTAGAGAGAATCACCCAGAAGCTGCAGAGAGAAGCATATCTGGTGAAAAAAACCCAAAAAATGGACTCCGGGCGTGTTCTTCAGCAGCAAGGGAGATCAAGCACATGGGGCCCACAGTTGGTCGGAACCTGTCGTCAGCCAGAGGCGAGTGTAGATGGGTCAGGGACGAAGCCAGAGGAAGAAGTCCAAGGCAAAGCAGTGTCTGAATCAAGCAGATCCAAGTAGAACAGTAGAAATTGTACAGGGTGCGATGGTAACTGCTGCAACAGAGAAGAGGCACTAGGGAGGGGCCCATCGAGATCAGATGGAGTCGCAATCTGATGGGATGAAGACCAAGGTCAGAGGCGAAACCAAAGGTGGCTGCTGTTGGGAGATCCAAGGCCAAACAAAGCAGATTGAGGGTCAACAATCAAGATTTAAGGCTGTTCTGGCGAAAAACAGTGCAGTGGAAACCAAGGAAATTTGGTTGCGCAGAGAGCCAAGGATAGGAACCAACAAGCAGTGCAAGGAGCCGGTCCACGACAGATCCTCAATGAACGAGGTCGAAGGAGACACTGGAATCCGACGAGAGATGATTACGCCGGTGGGGAATAGTACCAAGTGGAAGGAAAAAAAAACACCCCTTAAAGCGTCCGGTAGATCTTTCTGGCTGATACCATGTTGAATATGATAATAAAAATAAGAAAGATATATTGAGAAAAGGAGAAATGAAAAGGAGATGAAGGATCTATTGAGAGAATCCTCTCGTTTTCTAAATTGTATTCCAATGTGTATCAACTTTACATTGTACATGAATAAATAGAGTATGAAAAGCCAATCATGATGGCAAAAAAGGAAAATAATAAATCTAAATCTAATTACAATTGTGTTGTGCAATATACACTAAATGTGGACACTATCCCGAGATGGTCGGGTCTCACAACAATAATCACCCGTACGGAGGTGATCTTTGCAACATGAGAGAAAGTATCCTAATAATCAATCCCATGAGTCTGAGTGAAGCCTTTAGCCACTAGGTGAGCTTTATATCGAGCAATAGACCCATCAAAATTGTATTTGAGAGCAAAAGACCCACTTACATCCTACTGGAGTCTTCCCATGTGGCAGGGATACCATCTCTCAAGTGTGATTTTTTTCAAATGCACAACCAATCCTCTTAGGAATGGAAGGGGTATCTATTCTAGAGAAGAAGCTGCGATATGACGGAGAAACAACATGATAGGAAACAAACTGATTCAATGGATGGGCAGTACATGCATGTTTACCTTTTCTCAAAGTGATGGGAAGATCAAAATCCTCAAGTGATGGATTTGGACAGTCCAAGGATGATTGGGTAGTAGTAGGTGAAGCATGAGACTTGTCTTTCTTCCTGTGATAACAAAGAGAGGCTTAGAGGTAGAAGCATCAGTAGAAGTGTCAATTCTATTTGTAAGAATATGAAGTACAGGAGGAGAAGAAGACGACATATGACTGGATGGTTGAAAATATGGAGTACTTTGAAAAAAAAAAAAATAACATCCATATAAACAAATCCTTTACCAGATGTCGGTTTGAAACATTTATAGCCCTTTTGAGTGGAACAGTAGCTCAAGAAAACACATTTCATAGATTTTTTTGCAAGTTTGTTAGTAGAAAAAGCATGGACAAAAACGTGTACATCAAAAAACATACAACAGAAGTATAAAAACAGACTGATAAGTAGAAAGAATATCAATAGGCGCTTTGTTATTTAATACTCTTGTGGGCATGCGGTTTTTTAAATAACAAGCAGTAAAAATAGAACCAGGCCAACATGACTTAGGGACATTCATTGCAAATAACAAAGACCGAGCTTCCTCAAGAAGATGACGATTCTTCCTTTCAGCAACTCCATTTTGCTGAGGTGTATGGGGGCAAGAAGTTTGAGATTCAATCCCATATTCTTGAAGATAATGTAAAAATAAGCGAGACATATATTCTCCCCCATAATCACTTCGTAAGATTTTATGGTGATAATCAAATTGAGTAGTAACCTATTTATGAAAAACACGAAAGTGATCAAAGACCTCAAATTTGTGTTTCATCATATAAACCCAATTAATTCGAGAGTAAGATTCTATGAATGTAACAAACTAAGAAAGTCCATTGAAGAAACAACAGATGACATCCAAACATAACAATGTATTAAGGAGCGAAAAGTGGAAGAAGAATGATTTTAAGACCAAGAAAAGGTGGGTCGAGTCTACTTCCCATACTATTAACTTTCACAAACAATAATCAATATTTAAAGAAGATTGCAAATGCTTTAACACTTTATTGGACATATGACCAAGCCTACAATGCCAAAGCCAAGTTTCTTGATAACTAGTGGAACAAGCAACATGTTCTGAGCTAATTTGTAGATCAAATAAGTACAAGCCCTTTTCTTCATGACCACCCCCAATCGTCATTTTGGCGACCAAATCCTGAAAAACACAATGAGATGGAAAAAATGTCATAGAACAGTTTAAGGCCCTTAGTAAGAGAACCAACAGATAAAAGATTATTAGACAAGCGGGGAACATAAAGAACTGAAGACATCAAGAGTAGAAGATAGAGGAATAGTATCTTTACCACTGATGGAGGTAAGGGTCCCATTAGCAAGTTTAACATGTCCAAGAGAAAGAGAATTAAAGAAGAAAAAAGATGAGACATACCTGACATGTGATCAGTAGCCCTAGAATCAATAATCCGGAGACTACCAGATAAGGGCTGACAAGTAGATGAGATGGTACCTGATTGAAAAATAGAAGTTTGGGCATAACCAAAGGATTGAAGGCTCTTAATTTGCATCATATCTATAAAGGATCATATTCGTATAGAGATACTTGAATAACATCATCTCCGAGAGAGAGCGCTAGTAATGCCATTAGGAGTGATCGCGACTGAGAGTGCAAAAGAATCCCTCAACAATGCGGGGTTATAACAGATCAACCCAGAATCATCAAAAACTGAGACCAATGGCAGGGAAAAATTTAGCTACAGTATGTCTGGTTGGGGGTAATTTGGTCTCAAAGTAGTAAAATTGAGAGCAAAATCTCAGAAAAAAAATAGATCCAAAAAACTGCCGCACGAGGATAAAGCCAACGGTGGGCTCCACAGATCACAAGGAGAAGCAGTCAATGGGATAAATACTATGGCCCTAGGCGACTCTGATAGTGCAAGTTCCAAGGGAAACTGCAAGCCCTTGTTGTAGATCTGTAGGAAAAAGGCTAGAAAACACTGCTCCTGGTGTCTCTGCAGCAGTGGGGGAAAACCAGCAAAGTGGGCCCCACAGTTGATTGAAACCCTAGGTCAACTGGATGGAGAGGGAGGTTGGCCAAGGGCGATCACACATGTAAAGTTGTAACAATATCCGAGAGCTGGTGTAGCTAATCGAAGCCAAACATCCAGAAAACTGAGGTTTGTGTCGCATGCTGAGGACGAAAACGAAATCCAGCAAAAGGGACCCCACCTCTAACCAAAACCCTAAGGCAACCTTAGGCGAAGACCGTAGTGGCAGGGGCGAAGTCAGCGGGAAAGCTCCATCATGTCGGAGCTCCAGACAAGTAGATCAAAGTAGATATGTCATAGGACTGATTGAAATGTCATTTCTGGGAACGACAATAGTAAGGGTAATGGCTGCAGAAACTGGGTTTTGGTCCACCTTTTGTTAATGAAACCGAAACAGAGCTAAGGGGGTTCCAGAAGCATTTAAACTCAAAATCGGGACGTACAAATGTGAAGTAGGCCAAAACCGATTGCAGATTGTAGGGTTTGAGGTTCAAATCCAAAGGAGGACTCCATATCTGAGGGTACAAGCTGAGATGACCCTATGAACCACCAAAAAATGTAGGAAAAAGAATGTTCTCCAAAAGGGGATAGAGAAGGACGAGTTGTTGAAAAAAGTGTTGCAGCAGATAAATCAGAAATCATCTATTTTGGTTGATACCATGTTGAATGTAAAAATGTTAAATGAGAGGAAAGTAATGAAGTGTAGGGACAAAAGTTGAGAGAAATTATAGGTGGGTCCCACCCTCTTGACATGTCTTGCCAGAGAGCACTTATGTGTTTTAGTCTGGGCATCTATCAAACCTATATATAGAGACAGGTTCACCCACACGATGTTGAGCATTGTGCAGGTGAGCCTGTGGGCCTTTTGTGTGGCATCCAAGAGGTGGGGTTGGGTCCATTTGAAAGGGTTTTTTTTTTCTATTAGGTTTCTCATAAAAAAAAATCAGGACCATTGACCATTGGATTTAAAAAAAAATTATGATTTTCAGGAGTCCAAAAATCATGGAAGAAATGGGGGCAATTTTGCATGGATTTCAATCCAATGGTGAGATCAACCTAGAATGTGTTCAAATTGGGTAGGGATCCAATTCACAAAGTAGGGTAGGGTGTGAGGGGAGGTCTAAAAATTGTCGCCCATGGGTGATGTCGCGTTTGCACTCGTTATGCCGCACTCTTCGTGAGACCATTTATGTTGTTTGTGATGGGTCTATTAACAAGGTCTAAGCTTGAACTTGTGGCCTAATAAAAAATCATCTTGATTGCATACATGAAGTCATTGTTTTCAAAGATGTGAAAATTTCGTGGTTAAAATCGTGATCAAAAGTTTTAGGGCCTAGAAAACATAGCTTGATCGATCCAATTAAGATGATTTTTGTGGTCCACAAGTTCAAGTTGGGCATTTTCAATGGACCCATCACCATCATAGTACATGAGCTTTACATAGGTGGACTCATGGAGAATGCATTGTAAGGAGGGGTCCTAGATCATGAAATAATAAAATTCTGATTGGTCATGAACTCTAAATTTAATATGCATGATCTAAGCTCTGCTTTCTTATCCTTTAAATGTTATATTTAGTTACACTTTTGCACCTACTGAACACTAAGTACTTGTTACTTTTCCATGCTGACTAGAGATTTACTTGAATAGGTGAGCTCAGTTGGAGTTACTGGTGCACGTGCATCTGTAAATGCAAGAGTTCAATCTCTTCTGCAGGAAATTAAAGAAGTGAGTCCTCTGTATCTATTCATCTTCCACATCATGTTTTTGTGTCTTAATGCAGTTTACACGTTTTTGTGAAGGTAAATGTGACATTTTCAATTATATACAAAGGTCTTCATCATTAAGCATGTTCTGTAATATTTATGAACCTTTAGAACGATTTTATTCGTAAATGTTTTTTTTTTTAATATTTCACAGTTTGTTTTCTGCAGACATGAATCTATTTTAAATTCTGACATGGTATTACAACTTTTTTTTAGTTTCAATAATCTCTGATGGAAGCAAGATTTGTTCTGAGAGGATCCTCATCAGTTACTAGGGTTATTACATGGCATGGTTAAAATGAGAATTTTTTATCTTTTGGTCAGTAACAGAATGGATTCTTTATATATGATAAAATGTGAAGGGTTTTATACCCTATTCTGGGCCACCTTTGCTCTTGTTATTCTTTCTTTTTAATTAATGCAGTTACCTTTAAAAAAAAAAAAGGGTTTTATACCCTGTAAGAGCTACATGGTCGAGCTACATAATCTGCAATGCATTATCATCATCATTGTCATCGAATCATTATCCATTATGTTTGGAGTTTTGAGTATCCCAGTAATACTTTTCACTTGGTCCTGTTAAAAATCATGTTCTCCATCATCCTACAATCTCGTGTTCTCGTCTCATTGATCCAAGTCTCTAATGGTCTCTAGGCTTTCCCCAATCACAAATCACGTGTATATTGGGACAAAGTGCATTTATTGGGAAGCAAAATATAACAATAGATTGAAGATCTGCTCTAAATGCAAGTCCATCTACAAATGAAGATGTCTGTATCTGAGAAAAAGTGTCAAGTACAATGGCTATGCTCCTTTCAGATCAAGTTACATGCTAATCAATCACCTTAATTATGCTAATCAAATCTCAAATCAACCACTAAAACAATCCCCTACAAACTATACAGATAATTCAAATGTGCTGCTGGTATGTCATTTTTTATGTAGTCCACTCAGTGGTTAAAATATTTTGAATTGTGATTTGTATCTTACTATTCTGTGTAACTTTTACAAAACAAAAAGGATTTCAATCTAATGCCTGATTCCCAACTTTTGAGAACCTTAAAAAACTGGGAATTTTTTTATAAGTTGTCTCAGAGTTTTACTTATATCTGAATTTTCCTTTATGTTATGGTTCAATTTAATTTTCAAAATGTTGCTCTTAAAAACTATACATGATCACATGTAGTTATTTAGTCTATATCCACGAGTCTCCTTTTGTAATCTTGAACATAATTTACATTACGATACTCATTGTTTTATTTCTCAATTTTATTTGATGGTTTGAATAACAAGTGCATGAATTTCATTATCTTTTTTTGGAACTTTTTCAAAGTTTTTAAAATATTTTCCTTTTGAGTAAATCAGAAACATCCTACCATTTATGATTTTGATACAATTTGATGCATAGAGCGATTTACATTATGATTCTGATTTTCTAAATTTTGCTAACTCTACTGCAGTATAATAAACTGGTACTCTTTACTTAATGATAATGCTCTGCAGGATAAAATACTCTTGCGTGCCTTGATTTCTCAACCTTACAGACTAACTGCTAATCTTTTCTCTGCATCTTTGCAGGCCACAAATAAACCTGTTGCTGTGGGCTTTGGCATATCAACACCAGAGCATGTCAAACAGGTTGCTTAGTTATATCTGAAGCTCAACGTATTAATTTGAAGCTTCAAAATTTTAAACGCAGATTAATCAACAGTCTCATTATCTGCTTCTGATCTTGCAGGTATCAGGATGGGGAGCTGATGGCGTCATTGTCGGCAGTGCAATGATGAAGGTATTAGGGGAAGCGAAATCTTCTGAGGATGGTTTGAAGAATCTTGAGGTCTTCACCAAGTCCTTGAAGGCTGCATTACCTTGAGCCCAGTTTTATGACACCGTAAGTTCATAATAAGGCGCATTTACCTGTCTTTACCTTATCAAAAACAGCAATAGCTGAAAAGAATGAAGCATTGTTGTGAGCCATGTCTTCATTGTTCCAACTGTTCCTTTATGGTTAAATTCAAGACAAGGTCTTTGCAGACTTGAATGTCTAATTTATTTTGAACCGAGTTCATTCATGCCATGGTGCAATTGACAAGAGCCTACCATGGCAAAATCTGAAGAATTTCAGCCAAGTAGTTATGGGGAAAATCTTAAGTTCAACAGTAAAATCGAAACAAAACTTGACTCGCGAAGGAATTTTAATTCGGCTCAAAACTCACCTCAGTATGGATTTACAATCGAATTTTAGTCACGTAGGCTTCAATTGAACTCTTGAAAATTAAAATTTTCAATAAAAATGAATGTAAAAATCAACTCAGGAGGCGAGGAAGCCTTTTTCCAATCAAGATTTTCTAGAAAGTTTAAATCGCTCTCCTTTAGACATGTATTCTTGTTACATCATAGTTATATAATTTTTAGAATTAAAAATAAAAGAAAAATTCAAAAACTCACCAAGTAGCTGGTGCCCAAGGATTGCATAGATTTTCTTTCATTTTTCAAATTTCTTGCTGTTTAAGGAATGGTGTGAAAAGAATCTAGTGACAATGATTTAGGTGGTGGAAACACAATTCCATCAGAACTTAAGTTTCTAGAATTGGAATCTATTGAGCCAAAACTAATTCAAATTGAAGAAATATGAAATGAGTCCAACCCATGTCTACTCAAGATGAGCCACTTGTTTTAGCATTTTGGCCCAAAAAACTCTGTAAAGGGCCTCTCTTTCTCCAATAAAAAATTGTATAAAATGGGACGCTAATTGTATTGACTCTCTCACTGGTTGTCATAGATTACATCAAATTGTCTTTCTCCTTATTAGGGTAATTTCAATCGATAACGAAACTATTTTACCTTGATTGAGGCAATTAAAGTTCACAGGTGGCATTGGCCATGGTCCAGAACTTAAGTTTTAGCAGTAGAGCAAACAACCACTGATGGCTTTTTACTTCTCTAGTTCACGAGGTTGTCATCGACAATGTATGATAGTTTGTAGTGGACCAATGATGATCCTATGAGTTAGTTTAGTCAACATCAGAAAACGCATGAATATGCAAAAAGCAATGAGGAAAATACAATATTCATTTTCCAAGAGATTGGAAAATTTGAACCTTGAAGGTTAGCTTGATGGTCATATTTCCACCTTTGTATTTAGGAAGTCTTGGAATTAAGTTCTACTCTCCATAGTTTGTACTCAGAGTATACAGATAGGAGGTTTACATATGTCTCAAGGATTAGTCAAGTGGGACGCCTGGCTAAGTCAGGTGGAACCATGGATAACTGTGGTCTTAAAAAAAAACAAGATTGGAAAATTTGGGAGTCGTTCGATTTCTACTCCATTCCAAATGGTCACTTCATTTGACATAAATTTATAAATTGACGAACAAGTTTGTGACAACATGAGATATATTTGCAGGAGCGATTGTAAGAAAAAAATACCTTTTTTACAATTATTTTTATAGAAACATGGGCTTGGAAGAAGATCACCCATAGTATTTAACAAGTTCTGATTTTGCTCAAGGTGGTATCAATAGGTTAGGTTTGTATCGAAAGATTGCTACTATTATGAAGTAGATCTAAGATTGCTAGTATTATGTAGTACTGTGGTGTATTTACATTGTTAGAGAGTGATGCAAGATTGCTAGCATTATGAAGTAGATCCGCGATGTATTTACAAGATCACACTGGAGTGATCCTTGAAGGTAGTAATAGCAGCAAAAACATTTCTTGATCACAATTTCACCAATTTAGACACACTGAATAATCATACTAATGTCGCTTAACTTCAAAGTAAACACAAAGAAGGTTCGGCCACAAGTATAAATTCAGCCAAAGGCTTCAATTGGATGATTGGAGGTTAAGTCCAATTTGAAACTGAAAATAAAAATGAAAATTTTGCCCTTCTAATAAATCAAAGTGAGCAAAGGAAATTGAAATCGGCTACCTAATCACTAATCTCAAAGTGACCCAATTTTATATGGGATTCTGAAAATCGATTAGAGAAACCAATGCAATTTCACTCACAAGAAAATAACAAAGACCCTACGTTTCAATTTAATTTCACATAAAATAATTGTGCTTTAATTAATTGCGAAATGTCACCATAAATTTGAATTCAAAATGATATTAATAAAAAAATTGCAAGCAATTATTAGTTAAAATAAAATTAATTTGTTAAAATTAAATCAAAATAAAACTCACCAAGATTGGAATTCAATCTATCCTAGCCACGTACACCTTTTACATTCCTTTCTCTAGTTTTCCATTTTAAACTCAACCATTGTCTGCTTGCTAAGTGGCATTCATGTAGACGACCAAAGTTGCTTTGATTTCATTGGAGATTATCCTTCCTCGTTGTAGGTGCCCATGCATTCTAAAGAGAGATTTTCTTCCATTTTGGTTGTAAGGAGATAGGATCCATGTGATATACATGGGGAGCTTTATCCCTTTCTTTGTGTCATCTTTTCCATCACTCATCCTTGAGCTTAATGTCACAAATATCAGATAATTTTCAAATTTATCATATTTTTATTTGCAAAAATCAGTATTGCATTAGTAACGTGTATTTATCGGTACTACAGCAAATTTTCAATAAAATTGCATTAAAAATATGAGAAAGGATAATATTGCGATAATATCCTTATGAACTCCCAGTAAATAATCGATAACTTCTTTATTAAGATTTTTATTTTATTAATATTTTCATTTAATATATTTTTATTTTTTTAAGTATTAACCTTTCAGGAGATTTTCTCATTAATTTTTCGGGTAAAAAGGCTAGAATTTAAAATTAGTTCGATATTACCGATCGCCGTTAATATCCCGAGAATGCTATTTGTGACAATTCTTGAGCCTAGTTAATGGGCCATGAAATGCAGGCTTTAAAGGCTCAAAACATGTTAAACAATGCCCTAACCCATATATCCATCAAATGAACTCTTCATTTTGCATAATTAAACCCATATAGACTCTTAGAAAGGTCTCTCTTTCCACCATGAAATTTATCATGACAATTCAAGAGCCGGTTCCACAATTTTAGCTTACTTTTTTTTTATATTGGGCCTAATTCCACATACTTGATCCATCAGCTTCTATTTGAATAAATTTATGGGCTCTCTTAGAGATCTTGGCTTCATTTTCCTCGATAAAAACCTTAAAGAATTCCCAAGCCCATTTGTCAATCAAATCTTCAACTTGATCTTCAAAGCTTTTAAATTTTTTAATCGGGCCAGAGATGTACACATCGAATACTTTGTTGCAGGGGTGAAAAATTCACCCAGGCTGAGATATTGGCCGATATGCATATCGGCCGATAAATTTCTACTCTCCTCTTTAGTATTTTTTTTAAATATCGGTATTTTTTTTCTGAATTAAAAAATAAATAAAAATTCCAAAAGAAAGCTGATTTTTTTTTTTAAAAAAAAATTGAAAACGATAATATCGGTCGATATTTTGAATATCAGCCGATATTGGTCTGATATCTGCTGAGATATCAACTCGGGCCCACCACCGTTTTCATTTTTTTTTAAAAGGCCGATATCGGACCGATATATCGCTCATATCGGCCAATGTGATAAGGTTCTGAAAAACCGTATCATATCAGCTGATACAGTTTCGTATCGACCGATATCTTCACCCTTGCTTTTGTTGCTTTCACTGGAAAAAAAAAAGGGGGTAATCTATACTGCATTTGCCAAAGTCATAAAAAAAAAAAAGCCACACTAGATTTTGCAATCCATGCTCCGGGTTACTGTTTTAGGCTATTAAGTGCTTTGTGGAGTCTAAAAACCTTTCCTTCCTGGTCGTCAAAATCTAAGAAGTATGTAATCTCGTCATGAAAATCTTCATGTAGAAATATTTTTTACAGCCAATTGATGTAAAGGGCAATGAAGATTAGCAGCAACATAAATGATAATACCAACTAAATTAAACTTGATAAGTAGTGCAAAAGTTTCTTTGTGACAATGGCATCAATGTAATTTTTTGAATCTCTAAATTTTGTAATCATAAAAGTTAAAAGACATGATTTGATTGATTTTATCAATATAATTTAAATAGGCCACGTACTCAAGCAATGGCCTATCTAGGGGATCCTCATCACTTCATTTAGTGGATCTTATGTTTAGATACACACAACCAAATGTGATGGGGTCATCATATATTAAAAACTACTCTTAAATAAATTGGACTAACAATAACCACAAACTTCATGCAAGTGATACTAGTCAAAATACTTAATAGTAGATCTTCACAAATTTTTGAACAATTTTTTAAATTTTCATGTAGCATAGAAACAACACGAGAGGAAGGATACGGCAATATGTAGCCTAGAGACTAGGGCACAGTGAAGGGACCTTCTGGTCCTTTGGTCGAGTGCCTTCCGAGGCCACGATGAGGGCCTCTTGCAGCAGAGGTGTAGTGAGGAAGATAGAGAGAGACATGAGGGAAGATACTCTGAGAGATCTTGGGTCAGGGATTCCAAATCTTATATCTATGTATTCTTTCTCTATGGATAAAATTTACACTTTCCCGTGGACGTAGGCTAGAGTGTCGAACCACGTATATTTTGTGTTGTTTCTTTGTGAGTGTGTTGTGAATCTGTGATCGTGTGAGTGGGTTGGGTCTAATCCCTAACAGTGGTATCATGAGCGAAGGTTCCGATTTGGGCTAAAAAAATGACAGATTAGGCTGAAAGAGAACATACCACAGGAGGAACAGATGAGGCAATCGCTTGGGGGTTCAGATTTGAGGGCCATGCACGGACAGACCTCTGCATCCAGTTTGGTGAAGATCAGGTCGATTTGCCTGAGAGCAGGTCCTCTGCTGTGTTGAGAAGAGAAAAAGGCTTAGCAGATCTGGAGGTAAGGGTCCAGATAGGCAGATCTGAGAAGAGCAACGCCGGTAGTGAGCATCGGCTACAAAGCAACAGCAGAACGCAACAAGGGGCTGTGGATTTCTCTGAAGCATTGCAGAGGTAGCGACGTTGGAGATCTGAGATCAACACATCGCAGAGGGAAAAACAGAGTTGGTCGACGTGCGACAGCAAGGGCCAGCAGCGAGCAGCAAGCAGAGGCGTGACTTTTACAGAGGCAGATCTGTGGTGGAACAAGAAGATCGGCTGCAAACAGGCCTGTCCATCCCAAGGGAGAACCCAACAGTCAGATTTGGGTTCATGAAAGGGGACAAAATCCAAGACCAGCTCCGCTCTGATCAGGTGCAGATCTTGGACAGAGAGGAGAGGTGGAGCTCGCTCAAATCAAGTGTAGAGGTGTTATCGCGCCGGAGGAAGAAGAGGCGCCTAGGAGCGTCAGCGTGCAATGGGTTTTGCAGAGCAGAAAAGAATGGATGCCTTTGCAGAGAGACTGAGTGGCCAGCCTGAGGGGAGCAAGATCCAAAGAAAACGGTGGCAGCAGCCGGGGCTCTGCAGCGCAGGAATACTGAGCATCAAATCCATGTGGGAGTATGAACGGATCCATTTGGGGATTTCAGTACAGGTGGCGAAAGTGGAAAAGCTATTCGGCGGTTTCACTCGTTTTTGGGGATAAACGAGTGGAAAAGTAAATTTTAAAAAAAGGTTTGGTGGTATGGAGGACTACCATTTTAGGTGCACCAGAGGGACTACAATTTTGGGTAGTTCGCATGATTACTGTACTGTGTGTTTGGTGATCTACAGGTTTACAGTTTCGGGTGATCCCGTAGGACCACGGATTCAGATACTCCTTCAGCAGGAAAAATCAACGGTCAGAATTGTTTTGCAATTTCTGGAGTCATCGAGACTCGGAATTGAGATATGTCTTCGCCCGTACGATTATGATGAAGAGATCTACACAGTGACTGGTGTGGATTTGGAAAATGAGAGGAAAATTTTTGGAGGAGTCGGGAGTGGTCAACGACGGTGCAAGTGGACTTGGACGACCAAAATCGAGGTGGAGTCCAGTTGGATTGAACAGTCTTACTCAAGACTCAAGGATCATCCTAAGGTATGGGATGAGCACATCTCACACAGAGATGTAGATAGATTGTAGTTGCAGGTGGAACTCAGCCGGGAGCAGTCGATGTGCACAGAGGTGCATAGATGCATATGCAATGGGGGTTAGACGTCTCCGGAGGTTGGTGGATTTCTCACCAATGTGGAGATTGTTGGGTGAGATGGCTCGATTCCACTAAAATAGGGAGCCCAGATTTTTCTCATTGAAAATAGAAAAGAGATTCTTACTAATCTAGGACTCCTAATTTAGTAGTTGCTAATTTCTACGTGGAGTCGTCTAACAGAGAGGTAATTGCTATAAGGACTCCTACTCACATGCAAAATTGCTATTACAAACACGGTGGAAATCCTTTATATAAGGACTGGCTTAGAAACACGAGAGGAAGGACACGACAATATGTAGCCTAGAGACAGGTCACGGTGAAGGGTCTTCTGGCCTTAAGCCGAGTGCCGTCCGAGGCCACGATGAGGGCCTTTTGTAGCAGAGGTGTAATGAGGAAGATAGAGAGAGACATGAGGGAAGATACTCTGAGAGATCTTGAGTTAGGGGTTCCAAATCTTGTATCTATGTATTCTTTCTCTATGGATAAAATTTACACTTTCCAGTGGACATAGGCTAGAGTGCCGAACCACATATGTCTCGTGTTGTTTCTTTGTGAGTGTGTTGTGAATCTGTGATTCGTGTGAGTGGGTTGGGTCTAATCCCTAACAGTTAGATTCAAAATCACAAGGGATTTCATCTGAACAAATTGGCAGGTAATTTCTCCAAAGAAAGATTCTTGCAGTGATAGATAAGGAGTCCTTGGTTTTGGTTTTCCGACATCTCATTGTCAACTAAAGTAATCCCGCAATTCATTTGTGAAACCCTCTTAGATCCTTTCCATTCATCAGCTTTTAAAATTTCCATTTGTGCACTAGTTTTCATAAGAAATTTATGTTCACCTCCTGATGCAATCCGTATGACCACGTCTCTAACAACCTCATGCAAATTCACACACCCTTCTTTACTTCCATCAAGCAACAAGCAATGGGCCTTGAGATTTTTGACCCATTCATAAATATTATCCCTTGCTTCCTCCAAAGTGTCGAAGGCTTTTATAAACTCCTCAGCTATCCCATAAAATGTTAAGACATCAACATCGATTTCACAGTCTTCTGGAAATAGGCAACAAAACAAGAAACAGAGCTTGATCTCCTCACTTTCTAATCTATCATAACTAAGTTCTAGAGATGAGAACACCTTGTTATCAATTCCTGTAGTCTTTTTCAATTGTGACAATGAATGTCTCCAAATCCTTAGGCCTTGTCCAACTGTGACAATAGCCAGTGGCAATCCTCCACATTTCTTGGCAACTTCCTGCGCAATGTCGTGCAATTTCGAAGGTCGGCAACATCACATACATTTGTTTTGAACAACTTCCACGAATCTTATTCTGATAAAATGTACACTTTAATCGTCTCTTGGCATTTCATCTTGTTGCATACATCTATACTTCGAGATGCCAATACAATTTTGTAGCCCTTGTGGTCTTTTCCAATTGAAATCCCTACACTCTGTTGAATATAATTAGAATTAGTATTTAGATTAGGATTTAGTTTGTTTTAATCTCTTATTAAAAGATATGGTTATTTTAGAATTAGAAGTTTTAGTATGACTGAAATAACCCTAGGGTAGGCTAGAGGCTATATATATGTGTGTAATACTTAATGAGATACAGTTTTCAGTTTCTAACATGGTATCAACCTAGTCCCGATCCTAAGTTTCGGATTTCTCAAAGAGGAGGTCTCTGCATTCGAGTTATTTTGTCTTCTCTCCCTCTGGCAAACATCTGCTCTGGCAGAGGGAGAGGGAGGGAATCGTTTTGTGTACTTTTTTCCCTATTTATGCTTCTGCCTTTGTGTTTTGCTTCAGAAGTAGCCCAGATGTTTGTGCTTCCAAATCAGCCCAGATCTTGGATCTGATCCTCCAATCGTTCCTGCACCTAGTTCGTCCTGCAATTTTAGCAACACCTCTCTGCATCAGGCACTCCATCCAGTAAGACCAGTGACGACTCTCTTGTTTGGATCTCCACCACTGCCCACCGTCTGCAGCCCTTCAGATCTCAGATAAGGAAAAAAAACAACCGTTTACATATCTGGATCCCCTTTTCTTCTCTGGCTCTATTACATGCTCGCCGTTTTCAGGCGAGGTGTCCTTACTCATCTTCGCTGTTGTTCGTGTTCTTCAGCCTCTCTCTTGCAGTCTTCCTTTCCCTCAGATCTGGTCACGCCTCTGCATTAGCCCCCTTTGTTACCACTGTCAGTTCACACGTTTCTTGCACAGACATCACTTGCAAAGCAACCACCTATGTGTTTTTTTTGGTTTTGTGAAACAACAAATCTCCATTGTTTGTGAAGCGGTGTTTGTAGATCTACCCTTTGCCCCTAGCGTTGTTGCTGTCTCCTCCGCAAACCCCAGCGGTTCATCTCTATTCTTCTGTCAATGCCAATGGGCACTAGTCTACACATATCTCGCATCCTTATCTACATCAGCAACGCCCCTTCTTCACCTTTGCAGTGACTAAGCAGCCAGATCTGATTTCAGATCCTTGCATCGCCATCACTTTCCGCCCAAATCTCGCGTTGATATCTTGTTTTGTTCTCCGCCTTTGCCATTATTCCCAGATTTTGATGCTTGCAATGGAAAACCTCTGAGATGTAGCCGTTCTCAAGATTTTGGTTTCTCTTGAAAACCCCTTTGCTGTTCTCGATGATGCCCTCTCTGCATCGCCGCTTGGTTGCTATAAGAATAAGATTTGGCTTACTACCCCTGCTTCACTCAGCCTAGGACTGCACACCAACGTCTTTCCCACCATTATAACTGCAATCCCTGTTCGATTCTTCGATCAGCATCAATTTCACACTTTCACTTGCAGCACCGCCATACACCCCTGATTCGCGGAGGTTTTAAAAAAAAAAGGTTTTGATTACCTTGATTTGTCCCATGCACCTCCAATTTCTTGTCATCTTTGCTGCCACAATTTGGAAGATTTGATCTTTTGTCCCTTTGCAATTTGCTTGCTTTGTTTGAAAGCAATATCTTTAGTTTTGTACATTGTGCTATTGAGGCTTTGTTCAAGTTTTGCTATGTTTTGTCTCCCCTTTGTCTTTCTTTTGTCCTTGGACTTTGACCCTTGCAACCATCCTCTTCTCAACCTCTCCAGCCCCTTTATAGTCCAGTTTTGCATCTGTATTTGTCTCTCTCTTTCGGCAGATTTGATTTTGCACTGGTACCCCGTCTCTCTCTGACTTTGTCTCTATTTTTCTTTAGATTTGATTTTGCATAGGTGTCTTTTATCTCCTCTGCTTGCAGCCACATTTTGGAGGATTTGGTTTCTTGTTTTCTTTGGATTTTGCAGCCTTCTTGCACTTTGGTGTTTTGTTTTTTGGAATTGAAAGTGGCATTAGTATTGGCGACATTGGCATTGGCATTGGTTCTTGGCAATCGTGATTTTGGGCATTTTCTTTAGGTTGTTTGGGCAACAAGTGGAAAGAGGGAGAGTTGGAGTAAGTTCGGCATTGGTTTTATAACTTGTAGCATACGTGGAACATTGGTTCAATTTTGACTTCGTCAGCACGTCTTCACCCTTGATTTGCTTCTGCTCCACTAGATTGCACCAGTCGACACTTGGTTTATCTAGTTATTAGTTTTTTGTTTTAGTTCAATAATTGTAAACTCAAAGTGGTGAACCCACTTGAGTTTAAGGGGGAATGTTGAATATAATTAGAATTAGTATTTATATTATGATTTAGTTTGTCTTAATCTCTTATTAAGAGATGTGGTTGTTTTAGAATTAAAAGTTTTAGTATGACTAAAATAGCTATAGGGTCAGCTAGAAGTTATATATATGTGTGTAATACTCCTCAGTGAAATATAATTTTCAGTTTCTAACACACCCAACTCCAATTCTTTCCATAAATCATCTAAGATTAGAAGGATATTTGTCTCCTGCTTCAATCTGCTGAACAACTTGGCTTTTCTTTTGAGTTGATGTCCTTTCTTCTAGTTTCATACCTAAATTTTCAGCTATATCATCTTGGATTTCTTCCACAGAATTCTGTGACACTGTCACCATTATTACAACTTCAAAAAGCTTCTCTTTACTCACTTGATTGCCTACTTCTTTCACAAGGGTAGTCTTTCCTATACTTCACATTCAATAGACTCCAATGATGCTAATGTTGTCCTCTTTTAAGGCCTCCAAGATTTGCTTCATTATTGATCTTGTTGATTCGTTGGCTTCAAAATCTCCACGAGGGACTTGATCAAAGGTTGCAGGAAGTGGACGGACTCCAACAGAAGCAACAGAACTAAACTTCCCTCCTTCATTATGGAGATTTTTCACATCATTGATCTTTGTATTCACCTCTTTATCTAAATGGTAGTGGGATCTACTATTAGAATGCCATCCTTTCAAACATTTCATATTCTTCTTATCCCCATTAGTCATTTCCTTCACACTAGCTTCAATTTCTTCTACTCTTGTCATCTAGCGTTGCAGAACTAGATTGGTATCATCTCCATTACTACGAGCTTCGTCTACCGATCGTTGCAAATGTTCTCTCAATGGACTCAACTTATCTTCAACTTCATTTGTAAGTTCTTCTACATATCTCTTGCACTGATTAAGATAGCAGATGTGGCATTTAAAGAAAATATACAAATCCTCCCCAACTTTCATAATAAAAGAATTACACAATGTAATCAAACACTCTGTCATTTTCAAATAGATGAAGGTACCTAGAAATACCCAAATTGGAAAAAAAAAAAAAAAGCAGACATTAATGACTATAAAAAGTCTTAAAACTATCCACATGTGTGTAGCTAAACTGGTTGCCTCCCGCTTCAAGAAGCAGGAGGTTGTGGGTTTGAGCCTCCATGGCTTTACGTTTAGTGTGCTCTAGGGGTAGTTGGCTCACCCGTGGTTGTCATGCCTTGCCCCTCGGGCCCATTAACGTAAGATAATTTTTTTTTTCTAACAATGAGCCATTGCGGAAAATCATAATTATACATGGACTTAATCATTTCATATGATCAAAGTTTGGACATGACATTTGACAACTTCAGATCCAGTTATACACAGCCGGTAAGAATCTCAGACAGATGAAGGGGTCACCATGGACCCGTTTAAGACCCAAAATCTAGACAGATTCTACCTCGACGCATAGATATGGATATACTACTAACCAACATGTAGTTTATAACTTACCTCTTATGAAGTCCAGTAAAAAATGTCACACATGATCTACCCAAATATTCGTCATAACTCAATCTCATCTACATCAGAATCTCACATAAGAAAACAAAGTAGAATTTATTACATTTCTACAGTGCCTCAACTGACACAATAAATTGCTTATTACATAGCATGTTCATACAGGCAGTATGTAAAAGCATCAAGTAGATAAATATGAAATCCCAATAGCGGGGATAATAGTTAGAGGCTTTACACCCCTACTACACGTGCGGACCATCAAGTCCATCTTCCAAGTTCCCTGAAACATAAGGGATGTGAGCTCTACTAGCCCAGCAAAGAGAAAACAAAAGATAATATAGCAGATTATCAACTCATAAAGATATTTAAACAAATAACAATTTAATCACTCAGAAATCATGTAGTTTTATATGAGAACGACGTCTACATAGCAAACCTACAATGCAAGCTCTTTCTTTCCTCCAAAATTATACCTCCGCCAAACGGCGTGTACGGCTCTTGCCTAGCCGTGATAGATACGTTTCCTACATAGTAGGCAAATTCATACTCAGTGTTTCACACAGTCCGTACATACTCCTCATACCAGTGCCCTCCACGAGCTAGGTACTTCATACAGCAGTATAAAGTATTTTGATATGCACAATACACAAATCAGATATGCACATCAAATATGTGGATTAAACATAGTTGTCAACCCAAATAAACATCTCTCACAAATATGGTCATAATAACCTCACTCAGCTAAAATGAATTTCTAAGCCTTCTCGCATAGAATCATATCACATATATCAGCAATCAATAATTAACTATACTATGTTAGGAAACTAAACACAGATTAAAAAGTCCATCAATGGGTTATAAATTACAACACATAAGTGTTATCGTTTTCTCCAGCCGAATACGTCTACCCTATACTCATTTTTTACCTCGTACGATAATTATTCTACAATACACAGTTATATACACAAACACGTCTTCCCATCGGAATTGCGGTTGGATAATGATCTATCTTTAAATCTCCAACGATACCAGTCAATCTCTAGGAATAAGTGGGTTCCGTTCTTCGTTTTAGAATGGCTAGACCTCGACTCCCGTACACTCTATTGTTCATGTTTCATATGTAGAAACAATCATTTCATTCCATTACATGTGAACAGTGTAGGTATTGCATTCTGGTCCGATCACACTCTTTCCGTCAGTAAAATGACCACGGATATCCACTCATTACCGTTGGACTTAACAGTACAAGCAATATTGTATTGAATGCAAAATGTAATACACTTTAATAAAATATATATTATGGTTGAATCTCTTCACCTTTGGTTGGAGAGAGTTTTTCAATAATCTGTTTAAAACGTAGAACAATGTAAATTCAACGTATAATAACACCACATAGTCATAATATATACTCCTAAGTGTTTAAAATATCATGACAACACATTTATGGACTTTTTTGCAATTTTGTAAAAATTACAATTTTGCCACTGAGTTCAATACGGACTAAAAATAAACTCACAAATGGTCTATAAGTATTTTTAAGCCAAAGCAACATAAAATTCATTTTTGAAACTTTTTCAAAAATTACGTTTTTGTCTCCAATAATATCCAATATTACTAAAATGCCACTGGTACTGTTCACAAAAATTAAGAAAATGTCATTAGTTCACTATTCCGAAAAACTACGAAACTGTCATCAGTTCAAAATTGCGAAAATGTAATCACTTCACTGTTCGAGAAAATTATAAAAATGTCATCAGTTCAAAATTATGATTTTGCCACTGGTTCAAAACGCTGGACAGTTTTCCAAATTTGTTTCTATTTTCTTGTTCAATTTTTCCAGAACAACCCGTAATGAATTTTTCAGTGAAATTTTAAACAAAGTTTCCTCTTACAAAGGTCTACAATAAAAAATATTAACCGGGATAAAATATTCTCCAGATGCTTCAGAAAAAATCGAGAAAGTGGGTTCTTAAAGACTATTAAAAAAAAAATGCTAGTTTTCCAATTTCTGAGCATAGGTTTTCTCTGGTTCATTTCTCAAAATCTACATAGTATTTTTCTATCAAAACTTAGACATAGTTTCTACTAAAATTTATCTATAATTTGATGGAAATTAACTTCAAAGAAATATTTACAGATGATAGCTAAAATTCCACTATAACAGGGATGTTTGATACGCTTTTGAAAAACGTGGGAAATGCTTTCGAAAATGATGAGTTTATTTTAAAACCTTAAGCCACTATTTATAGGCTTTCAAAACCAACCTCTAATGAATCCCATCCACTTATCTTTGGATGAGGTGGATGATGACTCACAAGCAAAACCTCAACTTTATTCTCTTTTTCATTTTTCAAAGAAGATAGAAAATTCCAACTTTCTTCTTAAATATCTACTTTGATCTTATCCACTTCTAGATTAGATTTTTAAAACGAATAGGGTTTAGAGAAAATTTGACAAAATCCGATACTGCTATCGCGTTGAGAACGCGGGTTTTAACTAGGTTGGTTAACAAGATTTTCATTTCGTTAAGTGAAAATCCCCAATTTTTACAAAAATAATGTTTCACCAAAAATCGGTGGTCTAAGTTTCACCAATCTCATTTTCTAATGTGTTAAGTCCTCAAATCAATTTTCTAAAAATACCAAAAGTTTACTTGAAACATAGATTAACTATGATCTAAGTTTACTAATTTTTGGAATATGGGGTATCTATCAAACTGGGGTATTTAGATAAATCACGGCTAAGAGTCGTATTTCAGTTAAAAGTCAGAAAATTCCATAAATACTGCTGCATAGAGCACCAAATATGTAGAGTGTGTGAAATTCTTGATTTCCAAATTGGACATTTGAGTGGTCATGTTGGCTCTGATAGTTTTAAAGACACTATTAATGATTTTTCAAATAAAACAAAGGACATTAGAAATATCCAAAATGCTTTCCGAACCTTATCGGACTGGATCACTGATCAAACAAGCTCCAATTGGGTCATATAATACCTTTTCAGGAAGCTTCCTCCGTATTCTATCATATTAATCAGTCACAAAGCCGAGTTAACAGTCCTAAAATTTTGTCATTTTTTCTAATTAAGGGTTGGGTTATTATAGTAAAGGTTTTACGCTGGGTATCCCGTGGTTTCCCACACGTAAATTCAAAAAAAAAGAAAAAACTATTAATACTCTAATTCTAAAAACAAGTCTAGAATATAAATGACTATAAGAAATTTAGGGAATTCTGAGAAATTCTAGAATATAAAGGAATTTCATTTACATCTTAATATTATTGAGCATTATCACATTTATTTTGTTTTTATTTCCACAATTTATACATTTATTTGAGTTTTATTTAATTGAGATTGATTTACATATATTTTTGTTTCAGATAATTAAAATAAGTGGATTTAACAGATTTAGTCCCCGAGCCAAATCCCGAGTCGAATTGTGAGCCGATGCCGAGCCGAGTCAACAAATTGAGTGAAAGCTGAGTCAAATATCAGTGTCGTTAGAGCAAATGAATTGATTGCAAAGAAGGTTGAAAATTGCACAAGGAAAGAAACAGATAAATGAACGGGCAGGAGAAGATCTTGTGCTGAAACATAGGAATGGAAAGTCAGCTAGAAATTCAATTGGTAGGTGAGAAAGTTGCTGCCCTTGCTGAGATTTTGTTCGTTTACAAAAAGGAGAAGCACAAAAAAGTAAAGGTGGGTGCTAGCAGCAAGATTTAGAAGAAGAGTAAAGATTTTTTTAACCGTTGGGACTCTGGGATCTTCTCTACAAATGGGGTTGAGCATATGGAGGAAAGGAGGGAATCTCTTCATTGGGGGAGCATCGGGCTAGAGATTTTGGGGGTTCTCTGTGACAGAAAGAATTCTCTTTTCCTTTCTTTATTTTTCCTCTTCTTTCTGTCGCTCCTTTTCTTCTCAGAACCAGCAGTATCAGCGGTGACACAAACCATAACAGAGAGGCAGTGAGAAAAATTGAGCTGGAGGTGGATCGGTGGTGCAGAGTTGAGAGAGAGGCTCAGGCAAACAAAAAAAAGGGCAGCAGCTATTTTTTCAGCCCTTTTTTTTTTCTTCTTTTCGTTTCTGTCAAGAAATTTGAATTAATTTCTTTTATGATTTTATTTCAGCCAGGATTTGATTTAAACATAGACTTTAAAGTTTAATTAAGATATTTAGCAGTATTTCATTATGTGCTTTATTTAGTATAAGACCATTTAGTTTTGATTTGTTTTAGCATCGTCTTGACCTCTATTTGTGTGTTTAATTAATTAATGTCATCCATCATTATCATGGTCGGCTAAAATTACATACTAAGGCTAAGTGTGAAGTTAAATTATTTACGGGGTTATTTTAAATCAACATCTATGATATTAATGTGAGTTTCATTTAATTGAATGGTTTAATATATCTCAAATATTTATTATAAATCGAATTATTTTCCTTGATTTATTGTAGTTTTCGAACAAAGTAAATACTTGGATAAATGTATGGTATTTGTAATAAACTTTCAAAGGCCTATCTATGTCTATATATCTTTCTTGATTTTTTGTGATTTCTGGATACAGTAAATGCTTGACAAATCCCTGTGACATGTGATATGTAATTAATATTTCTTAACTATCAATTATTTGAACGAAACATTTGAAGTTTATTATTGATTTAAATGCCCCATCTTCCAGTGAAATAGAATCATCATTCGAATCTCATTGAGACAAGTTGATGAGAAATAGTGCTATAAATTATTAAATGGATCCCCAACACCTTAGTGAATTTTTATTATTGTTTTTAAAATCACCAACTTTGCTCCATACTCTTGTGTTGAAATTATCAAAATCCAATTTTAATTCTTTTCTTTTTAAATAGTGTTCTTAATACCTTCAGTCCCTATGGATTCGACCTCGGACACACCGAGTATTTTACTACTTTGCTACCTGCGCTTAGGTTTACACTTTTAAAGTGGTAGCAAGTTTTTGGCGCCGTTGCCGGGGATTGTAATGGCTTTACGAATACAAAAAAAAAAAAAAAAATTTGAAATTAAAAAAAAAAAGGTTCGTTCTTTAATTTTTTTTTTTAATTGCTACTAATTTTTTTGCCTTCTTGTTTACGTGATTTTATTTTGGATTCTTGCGCATCTGGTAAATTCGTTCTTTATCTCATTCTTTTTTTTTCGTTATTTTAGTTACATTATTTTCTTTGTTGGATGTCCTCGTGGCAATAAGACGAAACAAATTGCCTTAAAAAGTTGATTTTATTGCTGAAGACTTGTCTAAGAACTTGTTTGAAGAATCTGAATACTCATTTTCATCATTCACAATGTCTGAACATGAGAGTGATCATGGGGAAAACGATGGTATCCCACAAATGAAAACATTGTGTGATTATTTGCAACCGACTAGATCAAGTTCTCAATCTTGTATTATTTTTCCTAATAATCAGGGTGCTTTTGATTTAAAACTAGGGGTGATTCAATTACTTCTCAAGTATCATGGTTTGGATTCAGAGAGCCCTTACATACATCTAAAAGAATTCGAAGAGGTTTGTGCTACTTTGCATACCCAAAATGTTAATAGTGATGTAGTAAGGTTGAAATTGTTCTCTTTCTCTTTAAAAGAGAAAGCAAACAGTTGGCTAAATTCTCTAAGACCAAGATCCATATGCACTTGGCAAGAAATACAACGAGAATTCTTGAAAAAATTCTTCCCTACCACAAGACTAATACACTTATAAGAAAAATCATGAATTTTAAACAAAAAGAAGGTGAAACATTCTTCCAATGTTGAGAGCGTTACAAAGAATTATTGCAATCTTGCCCACATCATGGCTATAAAATTTGGCGCATTATCAATTTTTTCTATGATGGTCTAAATTCTAATATGCGCCAATATGTAGAAATGATGTGTAATGGTGAATTTCTAAGTAAAGATCCTGAGGAGGCTTGGGATTATTTTGACTATCTAGCTGAAACTGCCCAATCTTGGGATGATACTGATGGATCTGATAAGGCAGAAAAGAGCAAACCTAGCACCATGACAAAGGGGGGTATGTATCTCCTTAAAGAAAAATATGATGTTAATGCCAAATTAGCCAATTTGACCAGGAAGGTAGAGGCCATCGAACTTGCGAAAGTACACTCAATTAAGGCCACTGAAAAAAGAGAGGATGTATGTGGGATATGTGAGACTATTGGACACCAAACTCAGGATTGTCCGACAATCCCAACTTTTAAAGAAGTGTTATACGGTCAAGCAAATGCCATGAACACCTATAAAAGGCATTTTTCTTCACCCTACTTCGAAACATATAACCCTAGTTGGAGGAATCATCCCAACTTTAGTTGGAGAAATGATCCCAATGCAAATAACCATGCCCTCAAGGGCCTTCTACTTCTAATCCTTATATGCCTCCACATAAAAAGACCCTTAAGAATACTTTGAATGCATTCATGCAAAGTCAATCAATCTTTAATAATCAGATAATGCAAGACATGAGTGAATTGAAGAATTTTATGAATAAGTCGACCTCCATGTCAAACAATCAAGAAATATGTAGGTTCCCTGCTCAACCTCAACCAAATCCTAGAGGTCAATTTAAGGGAAATAATTCAAATTCTTCTAATTCACGCCAAGAACACTAATTCAAATTCTTCTAATTCACACCAAGAACACGCTAAGTCCATCACCACTCTACGAAATAGAAAAATAATTGATAAAAGTATTCCGACGAAGGTTAGCAAACCCGAGGAACTTTCAAGAGTGATGATGGGCCTAACGAGTCTGAGCCTAATGTGATTTCCCAACATCCAATGCCTGCCCCTTTTCCCCAAAGGTTACAGCCTCCTAAAAATATCGGTGACCAATGCCGACATTTTTGAAATTTTTAAACAGGTCAAAATCAATATTCCTTTGCTGGATACTATTAAACAAATACCGTCATATGCTAAAATTTTAAAAGATTTATGTACAGTAAAGCGTAATCTAAATGTACAAAAGAAAACATTCTTGACGGAACAAGTGAGTGGTATCATCCAACATAATACTCCACCAAAATACAAAGATCCGAGGTGTCCAACCATATCATGTGTTATTGGTGAGTTCCAAATTGGGCAAGCTTTGCTTGACCTAGGGCGAGTGTTAACCTCCTTCCCTATTTGGTATAGGAGCAGTTGGGGCTTGGTGAGCTTAAACTGACCAATGTAACACTCCAACCTGTTGTCCCCTCAGTTAAGATACCGAGAGGAGTAGTTGAAGATGTGTTAATCCAAGTAGACAAATTCTACTTCCCTGTCGATTTCATAGTCTTGGACACACAACCTGTATTGAATGCGAGCGCCCAAATTCCTGTCATTCTAGGGCGCCCATTCCTTGCAACCTCCAATGCCTTAATCAATTGCAGGAATGGCGTCATGAAATTGTTTTTTGGCAACATGACTTTGGAATTGAACATATTTAATATTTACAAACAACTAGGTGATGATAGCAATGTGCATGAAGTAAATTTCATTGAAACACTCATCCAAGACAAGTTTCCTCTATCAGTGCTCACAGATCCTCTTGAGGTTTGTTTGGCACACTTTAATTTTGATGAAGACTCCTTAATTAATTATGTATATTCTGTTTTAGAGTCTGCACCATTATTAGATACTAATAGGTGGAGGGCACCATGCCCCTTCCATCCTGTGTTCCAAGTGCCAAACTTGAGTTGAAACCTCTACCAACTGAACTTAAATATGCATTCTTAAGACTAACAGAGACATTCCCAGTGGTCATTTCATCAAAATTAAATCAAATAGAGGAAGAAAAATTAATCGATGTTCTTAGATAACATAAAGGTGCAATAGGATGGACCATAGCTGATATCAAGGGAATTAATCCCTCAATTTGTACCCATAGGATTTATTTAGAGGACAATTCTAAACCCTTTCAAGAATTATAACGTAGGTTGAATCCTAATATAAAAGAGGTTGTTAGAGAATAGGTCATAAAGCTTTTGGATGTAGGAATTATATAGCCAATCTCTGACAGTACTTGGGTTAGTCATGTTCAAGTGGTACCTAAGAAATCTGGGGTAACCATAGTCAAGAACGCCAATGATGAATTAATCCCAACTAGAGTCACAACGGGTTGACTCATTTGCATTGACTATAGGAAACTGAACTCAGTGACTAGGAAAGACCATTTCCCTTTACCATTCATAGACCAAATTCTAGACGGGGTGGCTGGCCACAAATTCTATTGTTTCCTAGATGGTTATTCTGAGTATAACCAAATAGAGATTGCACTTGAAGACCAAGAAAAGACCACCTTTACATGTCCATTTGGAACCTTTGCTTATCGGAGGATGCCATTTGGACTATGTAATGCCCCTGCTACATTCCAAAGATGCATGTTGAGCATATTTAGTGACATGGTAGAGCATTTCCTTGAGGCCTTCATGGATGATTTTCCTATTTTTGGCAATTCTTTTGATGAGTGTTTGAATAATTTGAAAATGGTGTTCAATAGATGTGAGGAGAAAAACCTCATTTTGAATTGGGAGGTGTCATTTCATGGTCTCAAAAGGGATCGTGCTTGGTCAAATTGTCTCCTCCCAAGGAATTGAAGTGGACAGAGCCAAAATCGATTTGATAGCTAATCTGCCCACCCCTAAGACCGTTAAAGACATTAGATCTTTTTTGGGTCATGCAGGATTCTATAGAAGGTTTATTAAAGATTTTAGTGCAATATCCAGACCATTATGTAACCTTCTATCAAAGGACATTCCCTTTGAGTGGACTGAGGAGTGCCAAGATGCTTTTACAAAGCTTAAGGGCATGTTAACTTCTGCTCCTATTATGCAACCACCTGATTGGAGTTTGCCCTTTGAGATTATGTGTGATGCCAATGATTATGCAGTTGGGGCCGTGCTAGGGCAACGCAAGGACAAAAAGCCTCATGTCATTTATTATGCGAGCAGAACATTGAACGGTGCTCAAATGAACTATTCAACTACAGAAAAAGAACTCCTTGCAGTAGTCTTTGCCTTGGATAAATTTCGATCTTATTTGATTCAATCCCAAATTATAATCTCCACTGATCGTGCGGCTTTAAAATACCTTCTAACTAAGAAGGATGCAAAGCTCAGATTACTTATGTGGATCCTCCTGCTCCAAGAGTTTGACTTGGTATTAAATATTAAAAAAGGAGTCGAGAATATGGTGGTTGATCACTTGTCCAAGCTTATATTTTCTGATTCCTTGGAGACAATGCCAACCAAGGACACGTTCCCCAATGAGCGACTCTTTAGTGTCTCCCAATTACCTTGGTATGCTGACATTGCTAATTTTTTGGTTATACGTGAACTTCCAACCTAGTGGACCCAACAAGTTAAAAAGAAATTTTTGGTCGAAGTGAGAAAGTTCTTTTGGGACAATCCATACCTTTTTAAATATTGTCCAGGCCAAACAATCAGGAGATACGTACCTAATAGTGAAATTCAAAGTATCATCTCCTTTTGTCACTCAAATGCATGTGGTGGTCATTTTTCTGCCAAGAAAACCACTGCAAAAATGTTGCAAAGTGGTTTCTATTGGCCCACTATTATCAAGGATGCTCATGAATTCTGTAAAGCGTGTGACTGTTGTAAAAAGTTGGGAGGGATCACCAGTCGAAATATGATGTCATTGAATCCAATATTAATTATTGAAGTATTCGACTGTTGGGGAATCGATTTCAGGGGACCTTTTCCCCCCTCTTTTGGATATCTTTATATCCTATTAGTTGTCGATTATGTGTCTAAATGGATCGAGGCAGTTCCATGTAGAAATAATGCTCATAAGACCATTTTGAAAATTTTAAAAGAGCATGTCTTATCTAGATCTAGATGTGGAACACCTCCAGCCATTATTAGTGATGGGGGTACATATTTTTGTAACAAACCTTTTGAGACCTTGATGCGCAAATATGGAATTACTCATAAAGTCAATACCCCTTATCACCCACAAATAAGTAGACAAGTTGAGGTATCCAATCGGGAAATTAAAAATATTTTGGAAAAGATGGTCTTTATGACTAACTGATACGCTTTGGGCCTATCGCACTGCCTTTAAAACCCTGATTGGTATGTCACCTTATAGACTTGTCTTTAGAACGGCTTGTCACTTGCCTGTGGAATTGGAACATAAAGTGTATTGGGCGATAAAGAAATTTAATTTTAACTTGAATGATTCTATCTCTCTTCGTAAGCTTCAGCTCAACGAATTGGAGGAAATCCGAAATGAAGCTTATGAAAATACTCAAATATATAAAGAGAAAATGAAAATATTTCATGACAAAAATATCATTCGAAAATCATTTGAGCCTTCACAGAAAGTTCTTTTGTATAATTCAAGGCTACACTTGTTTCCTGGTAAGCTTCGATCTCGATGGTCTGGCCCATTTATTGTAAAGACCGTTTATCCTTATGGGACCATCGAGATAGAAAATCCAAATAATGATAATATTTTTAAGGTAAATGGTTAACGATTAAAACCATTTTTGGAACATTTTGTACCAGAGGTTGAGTCCACCGCTCTGGAAGATCCTATTTATCAAAATTAGCATAGCACTATTCTATGAGTGTATTTAGGCTTGTTTTTCTTTTACCTTCATTTTTGTGTTTTGTTAGCGGTATCCTCATGTGTGCACTCATCAGTTTCAGGTGTCTCCTACTCTCTAACATTATCTTTTATTGATTATTGTGTCCTTAAATGTTGATCTCGTTATACACTCTTTGCATTCATGTAATTTTGACATTGAGGACACATTCAGGTTGAGGGGTCGGAGCTTAGTTGTTAAGAAAAAAAAAAAATCTTGGTTAAAAATGTGTTGATAAAAAAAATTGTGTTTGTTTTTTAAACTTTTGTGTTTTGACAGTTTTCTAAAATTTGAAATTGCTTTTCAGTTAAATAATAATTCTCCTCTACAATGATGAGTTCTAGTTTTCATATTTTTATTCTGAGAAAAATGAGGGGATTATTGTTTAATCAATTTTTTTTTTTAAAAAAAAAAAAGAAGACGAGAGATTATTTTTTTTAATGATGGAAATTTTTTTATTTTTGGTTGCTCAAGGACTAGCAACATGCTGGTTGGGGGGTGTGATAAATGCTAATAATTGCATTTATATCTTAATATTATTAAGCATTATCACATTTATTTTGTGTTTATTTCCACAATTTATACATTTATTTGAGTTTTATTTAATTAAGATTGATTTACATATATTTTTGTTTCAGATAATTAAAATAAGCAAATTTAATAGAGTTAGTCCCCAAGCCAAATCCCAATTCAAATTGTGAGCCGGTGCTGAGCCAAGTCAACAAATTGAGTGAAAGTGAGTCAAATAACAGTGTCGTTGGAGCAAATGAATTGATTGCAAAGAAGGCTGAAAATTGCACAAGGAAAGAAATAGAGAAATGAATGGGCATGGAGAAGATCTCGTGCTGAAACATAGGAATGTAAAGTCAACTAGAAATTCAATTGGTGGGTGAGAGAGCCATTGTCCTTGCTGAGATTTTGTTCGTCTACAAAAAGGAGAAGCAAGAAAAAGAAAAGGTGGGTGCTAGCAGCAAGATTTAGAAGAAGAGTAAAGATTTTTTTAACCGTTGGGACTCTGGGATCTTCTCTACAAATGGGGTTGAGCAAATGGAGGAAAGGAGGGAATCTCTTCCTTGAGGGAACATCGGGCTAGAGATTTGGGGGTTCTCTATGACAGAGAGAGTTCTCTTTCCCTTCTTTATTTTTTCCTCTTCTTTTCTTCTCAGAACCAATAGCACCAGTGGTGACAGCAGCCAGAACAGAGAGGCAGTGAGCAAAATTGAGTAGGAGGTGGATCAGTGGTGCAGAGTTGAGAGAGAGGCTCAAGCAAACAAAAAAAAGCGCAGTAGCTGTTTCTTCAGCCTTTTTTTTTTTTCCCTCTTTTCGTTTCAGTCAGGGAATTTGAATTAATTTCTTTTATGATTTTATTTCAGCTAGGATTTGATTTAAACATAGACTTTAAAGTTTAATTAAGCTATTTAGCAGTATTTCATTATGTGCTTTATTTAGTTTGAGACCATTTAGTTTTGATTTGCTTTAGCATCGTCGTAACCTCTATTTGTGTGTTTAATTAATTTATGTCATTCATCATTATCATGGTCGGCTAAAATTACATAGTAAGGCTAAGGGTGAAGTTTAATTATTTATGGGGTTATTTTAAATCAACATCTATGATATTAATATAAGTTTCATTTAATTGAATGGTTTAATATATCTAAAATATTTTTTATAAATATAATTATTTTCCTTGATTTATTGTAGTTTTCGAACACAGTAAATACTTGGATAAATGTATGGTATTTGTACTAAACTTTCAAGGACCTATCCATGTCTATATATTTTTCTTTATTTATTGTGATTTTCGAATACAGTAAATGCTTGACGAATCCCTGTGACATGTGATATGTAATTAATATTTCTTAACCATCAATTATTTGAACGAAATATTTGAAGTTTATTATTGATTTAAATGCCCCATCTTCCAGTGAGATAGAATCATCATTCGAATCTCAGTGAGACAAGTTGATGAGAAATAGTCCTATAAATTATTAAATGGATCCCCGACACCTTAGTGCATTTTTATTATTGTTTTTAAAATCACCAACTTTGCTCCATACTCTTGTGTGGAAATTATCAAAATCCACTTTAATTCTTTTCTTTTTAAATATTGTTATTAATACCTTCAGTCCCTGTGGATTCGACATCAGACACACCGAGTATTTTACTACTTCGTTACCTGCGCTTAGGTTTACACTTTTAAAGTGGTAGCAAAAGACTTTCATTATTTATTTAATTTAAAATTGACTAGAAATATAAGCACTAAATTAAAAATGATAAAAGATAAATTTACATTTTATGTTCCCACCTAATAATCTCATTATCTAGAAAAAACTATAAAATCATATAAGGAAACAATTCCACTTATCATCTAATAAAAAATATTAAAATAGAAGAATAACAAAAATAATTAACTGTTACTACCTACTATTATAATAAGAAGTAATAAACTCCAATTAATGGTCTACTTTTGAATCTCTACATTTTTCATTACTTTAAATTATTTTTAATCATAAACTTTTATTGTCTTTAAAAATATGCTTTAAGTTTTTTAATCAAGATTTTTTTAAGTGAATTAGGTATTCAAGTTTAATAAATGAAAAACATTTACATTCCAATATTATTGGTGGGCCCTAGATAGAGATGTACATCGGCAAACCCAACACCATAGACTAAAAACATCTTAAAAATGTCATGATACAAAAGACAACTTTTAGATTTCAGAAAAACTTTTTAAAAGAATTTAGAATTCTAAAATTTGGCAACTTTTGAAATTTGAAAAATTCAATCTAGATTGGGAAGGCCTCTTCAATGAGGCAACTAGAAGAATAATAATTACCATCTTGTGGGACACAACAATCAACTTGAACAATTGCTTAATATAATTCTTAGGTATGGCTGGCTGATTGATTGACATACACAGGATACACGGCAGAGACATTCTTGGCAAGATCCATGGAAATTTGCATGGACGTGTGCTGTATTATTGTGTTTACAACAAGTGTATATTTTTGGAGTTCTATATATAATATACACGACACGACATGAGAAGGTGGGCCCATATGCCTTAGGTCAGTATGGATTTCTATTCTCAGCAGGATTGTCCTAATTTGTTGGACATATTTACATAGAAAGAGAATCAGTAAAAGAATCTATATATAGCATGTATAGATCGGTGGAGAGAAGCCATCGTGGGTTATCAGAGAAAGAAAGAAACATAGTGAAAGCCAAAAAGAGGAAGAGCCGGACAAAAAGCAAAGGGGGCTGACAACCAAAGGAGATTACATCAAGCAGTCAGCGTGTGGGCTTGGAGTTTTTGTTAGCCGTATACAAAAGAAAGAAGAGAGCAGATCGGCGGCAAAAAGAGAGACTGCATACTTATCTAAGTTGGGTCTTTCTTCGAGTGGCTTTCATATCGAAGGGTTATTCTTGTATGTAGATTTATATTTTATTTATCTGATTATTAAAATTATTCTCGATGTGTGGACGTAGGTCGGATGGGGTCAAACCACGTAAAATTCTCAGTGTTTTCTTGTACTTATTTTTTTGGCTCAATTTTTCTTGTTTCCGCTAACGACGCTAACAGGGTGGGCGTCTGTACAACACAGGGGAAGAGGAAGGCGGTGGCACTGGTGGTGCTGGTTGAGCAGCCAGTAATGGAAGAAGGGACGAGTGGCTTGATGAAGTATTACACGGTTAACTCACAGCCTGTTGATGGTCAGCATGGCAGCAAGAGAGAGAGAGTGAGGGCAAAGCAAATAGAGAGATGGGAGAAGTTTCTACGCACCCTGAGAGAGTGTAAAAGAAAAGAAATTGGAGAGAGAGAATGGAGAAAAGATGAAGGAAAGGAAGAATTTGCAGAGAAAAAGAAAGAAGTGAGATGAGAAGAGAGAGCAATAGGGGAGCAATAATTGTCCCTGCTTTAGCTTTACAACGGTGTGGGTCAGGGCCTACCACCAGTCACTTGGGCCAAGACCAGGGGTCCAAATCCCGGCCGATACGAGATTTTGGACAATTGAGATATCTCAGTCGATACGAGATGTATCGGCCATAAAGGCGAGATCTCGGCCGATATAACCGAGATCTCGCCATCTTGGCGATACATCTCGGTCTTGGCCAAGATTTGGCCCAAAAAAGAGAGAAAGACCGAAGTCTTTAGCAAGGATAGGAAGAAAAAGATAAAGGTAGAGACCAATATTTTAAAAACCGGCATGAAGCAAATCGTCACAATGGAAGTGTGAGTTAAATAAGGTTTAACGAGATTAAACAATGGTCAAGATTTGGCCCAAAAAAGAGAGAGAAAGACCTAAGTCTTTAGCAAGGATAGGAAGAAAAAGATAAAGGCAGAGACCAATATTTTAAAAACCGGCCTGGAGCGAATCATCACAATGGAAGTGTGGGTTAAATAAGATTTAACGAGATTAAACAATGGTCAAATTCAATCAAACTCATGCCATATATATTATATTATAAACAATATTAAATTATTAATAATCTATTTTCTATCTAAATAAAACTCTTATATAAGTGTTTTTTTTTTAAATGACACTCAATTATGTATGATAGAAAATTGAAAATCCACCTTTCTTTTTAAAACAATATGATTTTCAATTGTTAATAATCAATAGTTCTTATTTTATAAAGTATCAAATATTTCTAGATTTTATAACGGTAGATTGATCTTTTCTAAATATAATTTTTTGAAGAGTAGCATTCATCAAAAGGGTCTTTTATACGCCACAACCAAGAAAGAGATTCTTGGAGTGCTCGCTGTAAAGTCTAAAACCATTCAGCAGGGCCTTTTGCAGGCAGCAAAAGGATTTCTATGGATGTGCTGGTGATTTCGTTGGGCAGCAAGTGTACACAATAAATATATTGCTTGCTGGTTTTCTGCATGAGTGTCTAGATCGTGGTGTCACCAAGAACTGAGAATAAGTGCAGAAACATAGAGAGAAGGTGAAGAAAGAGACGGACGTGAATACAAGAAGCAGCAGAGAGGTTTACATCTGAGTACTTGGGTTTGGTTTATTTCAAACGGCGAGATTGCAGCAACGTGGGACGGCCACAGATCTCGGATGATGAAAGGCAGCCTACTAACTCTCCAAGCACAACACAGAAAAAAAGCTCCATGGCTTTGATTGTGAGTGATGGAAACATCAACTTTTCCAAGACCCATGTTAATGGAAAGATTGCCACTAATGTGTGCACCAATGGCTAAAGATAGGATTGCCACAAGTTGTGAGATGAGGTCTTGGGTTATTGGTACAAACTCGTTGACCATAAATCTTGTTGTTGCAATTTTTTAAAATCTGACCTGTCGAGTGATCCATTTGAGAGGAAAGGTAAGTTAAATAAGGTTCAACCAGGTTGACTTGCAGTCGTGTACTATAAATATAATGTTATAAATAATATTAAATTATTAAATAAGATTATATTTCACAAAAATATATTCTTTCTCTCACAAACACAATTGTAAATATAAAAAATTAATAATCTGAAAATCATATTCTCAAAATAACCAATATTTTCATCTTCATTTTCTTCATTTAAAAAAACTAAGGATTTTTAAAGGTCATGGATCACGGGTTTAATCAAGAAGGGTTTTTAAATTACCTGACTCGTGTTTTATTTGGATCACGATTGACCCGTGGGTCGGGTCAGATTTGATAACATTGGGCTGTTGGTATAAACTCGTTGACCATAAATCTTTACTTTTTCATATATTTAAAAAAAAAGCCCTTTTTATTTTCAGAGAAATATTGGCTTTTTCAAACTCAATGTATATTAATTAGGTGAAAACTATAAGATCCATAAATTCAATAAACATATTGTTCGTTTATACTTCTAATGTATTTTTTATATATCACTTTTAAGTAGTTAAAGTATAAAATGTACCTCTTTAAGTCCCTATTTCAAAATTAAAAATATCTAATCTATAACTCTTTTAATAATAATATCAGGAGACAAAAGCAAATTAATATACTTTATTATTAAAAAAAATTAATGTCTAAATTGCTGACCATAAAACTTTTAGATTTTGAATATAACATGTTAATTAATGCTAATACATTTACAATTACATAACTAAAAAAAATATCAACTGATGTCTACATATTGAAAGATATTTTAAACTTTTCAAATGTTTGTGTCAAGAAAGGAAGCTGCAATGAGATATTTTTCTTCATAGTTATCAAGGACAAATTCGATTAGGCTTCATAGGCCATCAAACGTCACATATTATTTTTATAAAAATTCATGCTTTCCTTTAATTAAAATATTCATTAGATTTGTTCTCTCTCTTCTCTAAATGAGAAGGGATACAATCATACAACACACTTTCTTCCTTCTTTTTTGGGAAGTGATTTTTGCGATCTGAGTTTCTCTCATGAAGGACTAAAATTTTAATTTTACCTTTACTTTCTTTTTTTCCTCTTTTTCTTCTCTCAAAAGTAAAGTCAAAATCGAAATTTGATAAAAATTTGGTATGCCGTATGATAAACTAACGTTGCAAAAATCACTTCTGATTTTTTTTCTACATTACTAGCACATGACCTTGTATGTTCCTGTGAATAAAATTGCAGATGGATAAATAATTACGTAAAGAGAAATGATTAAGTAGAGAAAATTTAACTATAATAAAATTAGGTTTTACATTTTTAATATTTATGTAAATTTTTTATATATTAAACATTAAATTTCACTGATGAATAGTTATAGTTAGGTCTCCTACAATAAATCATTCTTCTTGTATAAATTATTAAACTGTTCAACGTTGCTTTTGTTACAACATCTTAACTTTTAACTTTTAGATGTTAAACTTAATTTAAAAAAAAATACTTTACACTCAATACAATAGTAAGGAACCAAGGAATAAGGATGATACAAAATAACATTAGTTTAGCATCTTTAGATCAGGCCCGGTCTAACTATAAGGCAAGTGAGACCTGGGCCTTAGGCTCCATTTAAAAAGGGCCCCACTCATGTTAGGTCTAGTCTAACTATAAAGAAAGTTAGGCCTTGGCCTTAGGCCCCCATTTAAAAAAGGCTCCACTACTACTTTGATTGCATGGTGGAGTGGATGGGATTGAGAGACAGAGCATGTGGAAACAGAGCCGGCCAGACACAAGTTGAGGCCTAAAGCAAAAAATCTAAACGGGGCCTTCTTTGTTTTTAGGATATTATTATAAATAGTGTTTAATTAAAATTTTAATTATATGTAATAAAAAAGAATTTGGAAAAAAAATCGGGCCTTATTTTTAACACTCATGCAACTGAAATTTGGGCCTCCCTAATAGGGTTTTGTGGTAAGTTATCAATAATTTTGGGTCTTCCAATATTTGGGGCCTTAAGCAGCCGCTTTTGTTGCCTTTGGGTAAAGCCGGCCCTATGTGGAAAAAGGGACATGTCTAAGCCTGTTTGGCTTACATGTAAAATGCTAAAACCATTTGCAATGGGAGGAAATGCAAAGTATTCAATTTTTGAGGGATTTGTCAAGAGTTTTTTTTTCCTTTTTTTGAATTATGATAAGATATTTGGTAATAAATAATCTACAATTTGAAATGAGACTAGTTTTAGTAGAGGTATTCATTGAGAGTTAGGACATAGTTTTAGAAGATACTGATCTCCAATTTTGATCATAGACCTAAAGGATCTTTCATCTAATAAGTGGATCAAATATTTCGAAAATTACATATGTTGGCAAAGAGATATAAGGGCTATAAAGCTAGAAAAATTCAGTAATTTCAAGTACTCAAGAGTCAAGAGGGGCCTCTTCTGTTAATAAAATAAGCAATTGATTAAAATACTTTAGACGATGGGAATGCATTTCAAGGGATTCTCCTAGCCATTTCTGGCATTGTTTGCATTTTCTGTGGGTGTTGATTTGTGAATTTGTAGGGCTTGAATTTTGGATTATTTTGTGCTTCTTTTGGTTTAAGTTTATGTCTATAAAATTTTATTTAACAATATATTTCCTCTTTGCAAATCATGCTGTGACTTTTAATTTAGAGATCTTTGGTGAGTTGGTAGAATAATAGAGGATATTGTAACCATTCATCAATTCTCTTATTTTCACAGTGTCATGTTCTATTGTTCTTTAACCCTTCAATTTAGTTCATTTTATTTTTTCATTAATTTAAAGACTAAATGAATTAACCATATTTGCAATTATATTTTAACAAAACATGAATACAAAAATTTAATTAGTAATTTTACATCTCAAAAAGTAAGAAAACATAGATTTTAGATAATTTTATTATTATATATAATTAAAATTTTAATTAATTATTACTTATAATAATATATTAAATATCAATAAGGCCCCATTTAGATTTTTCGCCTTAGGCCTCAACATGTGCCGAGCCGCCCTGCTTTAGATAATACTTGAATTCAAAGGTCAGATGATGAATGAAGCAATTTAATTCAACAATTATGTTATATGGCAAAATACCAATCTCTAAAGATTCCTTACTCATGGACTCCTACTAAGATATTCTGTACATGGAAAAAAAAAAATCCCTACAATATCTCTCTCTACTGCTGTAAAAATGAGAAAGCACTTTTTCGTTCATATTTATATTAAAGAATTATTGTATGTAATTAAATATAGAAACTATGTGTTGCACTTAGTTCATTCCTTTTTTTTTTTCATATTATATAAAAACCCAATCATACATATTAAAGATTTGATGATATTTAGTGCACCAAATTTAGATCATATATTTAGTTTTGAGTCACTTGATTTTAATGGTCAAAATTATAAGACATCTTTAAAAGATTTATGAATGTCAAATGATTTCAACCATTAAGATTAAGTGAATAAAACTAGACTTTAAAGCTAAAATTTAGTCCATTTTTAGTTCATCAATATTATTTTCAATATTTTTAATAGGACAAATAAAAATTAAAATAATAAAATGAATGCTATAGGTAGATTTCTTCATCTAAAGTTGTTTCTTTGCATTGCTCTCTATTCTCATTTCTTATTTTGCCTTCTACTTTTTTTATCATTTTTGCCTTTCTAATTTCTTTCACGTATTCTTACATTTCTTATTATTGTTATTCTCTTTTTATATTGATTTTAAATATTTCTGTATTCAGGTGTTAGCATCAAAATTAAATTACAATAGTGCTTCAATTTGATGTTTTAAATATCTATTTTTTATACAATGCAGTTTTATAGGAACAATGAGATTTGCATAGATAGTTTGTAGTTTTTATTTAAAAAGAAAAAAAAATTACATAGAACTTGGATTTCGAAAGAATTCTATATTAACAAATGACTTTATAAAAAGGTGATATGGAAATTGGATAATAACTCAATGACCTTGATATTAGATCCGATAATGGGTCCGGTCATGTCAGTTTTGGGTCGAGTTTTATTTGGATTTGAGACAACAATCTTCAACCCATTACTTATTTACTAAACATGTTAGTCGGTTTGTGTTTATTTCGGCCTCAGGTAACAAAATTTTCAACATATACCTATTTAACATGCTTGAATTTGATTTGGGTAATTGGGTCAAGTCAATTTTTATCAAGTCTAATTCAAGCTAGACCTAGTAATAGATCAAATTCTGTTCGAGTGAATAACTCTCAACCTATTATTTACTTATTTATTAAATGATTAATTGGCTTATATCTATTTTTAATTCATATTATAAAACTTTAAACTCATATCCATTTAAAATGCTCGGATTCAATTCAAATAATCAAATTGAGTCAATTTGCGAGATCAACTCATATAAACCTTGGTTTGCAGGGCTACTGTTAGACTTAATTAACACTGCACAAAATACTCATATTTTAGCAAATTGTGTTCTGTGTGTAGAGCACGAGCCATGTGATGAGGATCAAGGTCGTCAGCTCAAGAATGCCTATAATCGAGCTAGGAGGTCCAGGATCATAGAGGCTAAGTCGAAGGCTCACGTGCAGTCCATGCATGTTGTTGAAGATGGAAACGTGGACGAGAAGGAAACTGATGGGAAGGGACGTGGACTTGCATGAGTTTTGCAAGGAAGGAGTCCATTTCAAGTTACAAGTGTTTAGCAATAAGGAACCTTTATTTAGGGTGATTGAAACTAAAATGTTAGCTAAAATCAAGGAACTTGATAGTATCTATCTCTTTAGTATCTATCTCTTTATTTTGAACTCTTTAGTATCTGTAACACCCCGCCCTTTTCACTCTAAATATCAGAGTTTTTTTTTTATATAATAATCAAGTGATCGGGGCGGAGTGTCACGACGCGAGTTAAGTTCGGATCTCTAAATCCAACCCTTAACTGGCCAAGCCCATGTGCGTATGAACTAAGTCCATAAAAACTGATCCACACATGGTACTAATACAACATGCGGAATATACTTAGTCTTAGTCTAACTGAGGTTATAATAGAACATATATCTACTCAATTTATAACTTAAGATAGTAAAGTGCAAGATTTATTTTCCAATATTACTAAATAACCTTAGTCTACCATTCATTCCAAACCATCCAAAATAAACCAAACCATAGCATCTACTTAACTACTTATTACATGCCAACACATCTAATTACCAAATTACATTGTCCAAATAAATCAAATAACATGTCCATAAATAGTCCATTCAAAGTCCATTTAAATCATTCAAACCGCCCAAGCTTCTTTGCTTGGTCCCCTTCTCGTTCCTCATTCTTTGACTTTCCTGCGTCATCCACTAAGGGTAGGCATAGGGCGTTAGATCAACGTGCCCAGTAGTGTTTCCGAATAGGGCTACCACAAGGTTTGTATAAAACATGCAAATAATATAATAATACATGTATGTCAAAATTCCATAAAACATGTTATATATGAAATGAACATGTAATGAGTCACACCCATCACCATTCTACATAGCCTCCTCTTGACAGAATTCTCATTGTCAAGGTACCCCACAGTGGTCTTTCGGACGCCCCGACGGAGTGTGGCCTCCGGATTTCTCTTGATGGGATTTTCATCATCAAGATACCCCACAGTGGTCTTTCGGACACCCCGACAGAGTGTGGCCTCCGGTTACAACACCATCATCCCATGCCATGCATAAGATGTCTATGCAAACATGTCATTTGTAAATATAACATTTCATTCAAATAACTTAATCAAATAAACATAAAACAGCGAATAAGATATGTGGTACAACAAGGTAGGAAACCTACACTAGATTACTTTGTTTGACCCTTCCTTTGAACCATCTTCCGATCACGGCTTGTACGCCGTTCTAGCAATCCAAATACCTTATGTACATAGAAGCAAGTTAACATTCATCCATCTAATTTCCAGCAAGGCTTAATGTTCCAAGAACCCCTTTGTGGGGTTCGGCCATAGCCACGGCCGAACCTCACCCCTTAAAACTTTGGTCACTCCTTATCTATCTTAACCCAAAATTCCCAATTGAACCTTGATAGGGTTCGGCCATACTATATGGCCGAACCTTACCATCTTGGATTTTGGCTCACATGTCCATTCCTATGACCTTTTCATCTTGGATCATTTCATCATAATTAACATCATGCCATTTAGCTTATCCTTTGATTTAATTTATCTTAAACAAAGTCCATCACCTAATCACTTTAGTTGGGTTCGGCCATACACATGGCCGAACCTCACTACTTAGTTTTTTTTTATCTTTCTTTCCAACCTTTATCATGGTTGATCAAATTAATAATAAATCCATAACTAAGCATAGGTGTTTCTTGAAACAAAAACATAGAATAAATCATAGTTTCCAACATGATTCTAAACCCAAATCTAACCTCAAAACAGTCCATGGGGTTCGGCCATTCACTTAGCCGAACCCTATGGTTTCCTGGATGTAAATCTTTTCATCATACTTTACATCCTTACTGAATTTGGTCACAAGATGACCCATTTAACACATATAAAAATTACCATGTTTTGACATGGTTTTTGACCTTTAAAACATCAAACCAATCCACTCTTATCATGGGGTTCGGCCAGCCAAGATGGCCGAACCCAATGATATATTTTCTATCCTTTTTAAGCAATCTAATCCAAGATTAAATTCATTGATGTATTCGGCCCATCCATAGCCCAACACATGACACTCAAAACTATAATTTAGAACTTTTCAAAACATGCAATTAATCTAACTTAGCATAAAAAACAGTCCATGGTTTTGTTTTACAAAAACTATCCAAATTAACCCATTCTTTTCATGGGGTTCGGCCATCCCAAGCGGCTGAACCCTATAATCCATTTTTCATCTCATTCATGAAATACCATCCAATGTCTAACCCTTGATAGATTCGGCCATCCAATGGCCGGATCATGTTTCTTTATAAAATAATAGTTTATCGAAAACCTACCGTTTCCGCTACTCCTCTAATTGATCTTCACTCCAGCTTGTTCCTTCCCTTTCTTAGCCTCTCCTTCTTCTTGATTCCTTGGCCGAAGATGATTTTGTTGCTGTCCTTAAAATGATTCGGCTAAGGTATAAATTAGAGAAAGAGAGATAGAAGATTGGCTTTGAATGGAAAACCTTGATGCCAACTCATTTGCTCAATGTATGCTTTTGTCTTGGTGAAATAAATCAACCAAGGACTGATTTCATATCAGTAACCAGCTGCTGTTCTTGATCTTAGAGAGATGATAACCGTCCAAGGAAGAGAGAGATAGAGAGAGTAAAATGAAAAGCCTTTGTTTAACCAAAACCAGCCCAAGATTAACCTTGTGTAACTCACCTCACCTTAATCAAAGTCTTTTATGTTGCTTGGGGGTTTCATTATGAAATGAAAACTCCCCAACCCTCCAACGTCTCCATGCATGGTATTTGTGTAACCTCTCCTTTTCTTCCTCCTCTCATTATCATCTCACATGGGGGTTTCATCTAGAGATGAAACCTTACCCCCTCCTCCAACGTATAGTCTTATCATATTTGAATTTGAAAAGTCAAAACCTCTTTTGTAACTCTATAATACAGCAGCTCCATTCAACCCATTTGATCCTCATCAACGTCCCATGTGAGAGTTTCATTCTTGAAATGAAACTCCCCTCCTCCAAGTGTGAACACACTTTGTAACTCCCATTGGTTTAATATCTATCTTGGAGTTTCAACTTTTAAACAAAACTCTCCATGTTCCAATGATTAGCCCCTTGGTTAACCTTGTATTTGTAACTCTCAAAACAGCCACCCCACTTATCTCTTTAATAGATGTTACATGCATGAAAAGCCTCATGCAACCAACGTCCCCATGGTTTTGAATTTGAATTTTTGAAGTCAATAACTTCTCACCCTTGATGCAGCCCATGTGTAACCGTCACCTCCTTAATGCTTATCAACGTCCCATGTGGAAGTTTCATTCTTGAAATGAAACTCCCCCTCCCTTGTTACCTTCCAACGTGTAAAACATTTGAAATTGAGTCACAACTCTCATGTAACTCAACTAATAAATTCAACTCATAAGTTTAGTTCAACTAAACTCCACCATTCATTTCAACTCAAACCAAATTCAATTAATGAAAACTTAAATCAACTAAGTTTTGAGCTCACTCCATGATTAATCATGTCCATCTCGACCCATTGGGTCCCATTTGGCCATTTTGACCCATTTGACCCAATTACAACTCTTGACTCGTTTGAGTACATTTCATCCATTCATTTGCTTTGTAAACAAGATTACTAACCATTGGGTCTTGATTGAACCATTGACCCATTTAAATTCAAATCAAATATATCACAATGGCAATTCCGTAAATATGGATAAATTCATGTAAATTGTTATCTTTGAAATTCCAGGGTGTTACACTATCTATCTCTTATTTTGAACGTAGCCTATTTTTAGGCAATTGTTTAGGAGTTGTTATTGTTCTGCTTATAAGGACGGGATGTAAATTAGTGAGTTTTTATGCAATTATCAATACAAAAAAGAGATTAACCTCTCAACCCTGAGTTCTTGCTTCTAATCCAAGTAAGGATTCAACCCTTGGCTATTGTTGTTTCATCATTGGTGCTTTCATTGAGATTTGAGGATCATACGTAGCCTCGAAAGAAAGTCGTGATTTCAACGAATACCAAGTTACAATGACTGTAATACCCTGACCCAGATTAGGCGTGCTTTAGCTTAATAATCTTGTTTGACCGGTTAATCTCGAAGATTTCGGTTAGGGCCTTGTGAAAAGCCCAGGAGTGGCCCAATCCGAGCTCGAGAGCTCAGTGATCCAGCTCGTCCAGCTAGAGGGGCAATTTGGTAATTTACCGCTTATTGTCATTACTTTATAAATTATGTTATTATGTGATTATTATTGGATGATATTATTCTCCTTAGTTAAGGATCTGTATTTCTGATTTTAAAATAATTTTATTTTCAGAAAATAGTATTTAAAACCTCCCGTCAAAACCCCGAAAGGGGATAATTATTTTAAATGGTTTTGGAAATGAAATAAATTTTGAAACAAGTATTTTATGTTAGACCATTTTTAGTATGGTCCAGTTATTCTTTAAAACCCCAAAATAAGGATTTCAAGTTGTTTTATTTAACATTTGTTTAATTATGTAAATAGTGTTAAATTGTGTTTTTTATTTAAATCAATGGTTTTTAGTGAGTTTTAAATCTCCAAATTTTTATGGTAGCTAAAGTTTTTAAAACCCAACCTATTTGTAAGGTTGGATTGAATTTTTGAGCCTTTGAAATCATGTTTTTAGTTAAAAATCAGTTTTTATCAAATCAGGGGCCTTTTTGCAAAAACCAGAAACCGTGGAGGACTTATTTGCAACCAAACTAGTGAACATTGATTTCACCGTACCGGACGTCTGCTACAGCTGCATGCAGCGGTATGCAATGGCCGGATGACTCCAATCCACGGCTGATTTCCTATAAATTTAGCTTTTCCCCAGCAGCTCAAACTCCTCAAATCTTTTCTTCTCCCTCTCAGTCTCAGCTCTAGTGTGTTTCCAGCCGATCACCCCTCTTTCCCAGCCTCTGTTTCACTGTTTTTCAGTCACCCGTAGCTTAAGAGGAAAAGATTTTCAAAAGTCGGATTTTCAACCCATGAACTCTAGTGAAGGTAACCACTGTGTTCCTCTTTCGATTCCAGTCGGTTTAGAATAAAGAAAAACTGATTTTGATAGAGTTTTGAGTAAGAAAAATGATTTCAAAGTTTAAGAAAAAACCATGGGTTCCCTTGTACCCTTGAGCTTTCAGTGTTAAAATCTAGTGGCCTGCTGAGCTTCAAAGCTCCAAACCATTCCCTATGGAAAGAGGACTCCCAAAGGAGTCCATCGGACAAGCTAGATGTGGAAACCGAATCCAGGAAACCCACTGTTTCTGAATTCGTATTTCATACAGTGTCTGCCGTCACTGTCTGCTGGTGAAGACAGTGAGGAAGACGACTCTCAGACGGTCCGAGAGTCGATCTTCGGACGGTCCAGGCCCTTCGGACGGTTCGAGAGCACCCCTCGGACGTTCCGAGATTCACCCGAAGCCCAGAAGCGCTCGAGGCTAGCCTAACTCGCCCGGATGTTCCGAGCAGAGTTCGGAAGGACCGAACCCCACTCAAACGATCCGACCCTCACTTCGGATGTTCTGAGACACCAGACCCACCGAGACCTGTTTATCGAGTTCTTTCGTTTCAGAAGGACTTCGGATGTTCCGAGACCCAATCTTCGAACAATCCGAAGTTAGACCCAAGATCCGAGGTCAGTGACTAGTGTAGGCAGTGGTTCGGATGATCCGAAGCCACAATACCTGGTTCCGAGGGACCCAGTTTTTGAAATGTCTAATCTTGTTTGATTGGTATTGATTGCATGTGATGTTAGTACCCCATTGTTAAATTAAAAATGCACTAACCCTCTTATTTTATTACTATAGTGTATCTACTATTGTATTCACTTCCAGGCCGACTCTATTGGTCGGGCATTGAGTGATTTCACTTCCAGGCGGACGCTATATTTGTCGGTCACTGAGTGACCTCAAGGCCTTACTCAAAATGTCAAATCTGGTATCCAGAAGACAACCGAGAAGTGACCTGAAAATCTAGACCTAACTCAATAAGTCAATCTGGTCAATGCCCAGAAAACAATATGAGTTTTGGACTGAGCACCTCATTATTATATCTTGTGGATTATTGTAATTTAAAAAGGATAGAAACCAAGTAAGAGACTCAATTCCATGTGCCTTGGATGTTTTTGGGAAAACAAGTATGATTTCGAAATACTACTTGTGTGTATGTATTTGATGCTATGTATATTGATTGTGCACTTGTTTGTTTGTTTGAACAGAGATCGCGAAACCACACGGTTACGGTGAGGGAACTTAACTTTGTAGTAGATGTAAACAGGGTTTGTTATTTGAGATGGATTTTGGAGCAATGAGTGGTTTCAAGTTGATGAACCCACTCATGTGCCTAGACATGATGCACTGTTGTAAGAAGTGCTTATGATAATGGTGAATGTTATGATGTTGATCATATAAATTGTGTAATACTGTTTCCACGTACCTTTACTATTGAACCATCGCCGAAGGTGTCAGTTACGTCTACTGGACCAGGTGGGTCGACAGTGATTGACAATATGTGTCAGTACCAATTTTGAAGTGTATACCGAAGATGTACTTGAAAGGATGTATTTTAACAGTGTCGGAACTTAATACTATTGGTGTTAGTATAGTATCTAAGAGTTACGGTGGATGACAACAGTATTGGGAGGAATGATGAATTATGAGAATGTTGATAAAATGTTATTTGATGTTGAGAATTTGTTATCAAACATGAGATATTATTGCAACTGTTGAATATTTTGCTAACCTATTGTTTACTTAAGACTGCACTGTTATATTTCCTTCACTGGGCTAGTTAGCTCACCCCACTCACCTTTCAGGAGATGAACCCGAGGAGGAGAACCCTCTATATGAAGCTTAGGGTGGATAAGCTGCGTTGTTTTGGGATTCCCACTGAGGGGAATACCCTTATCTTTGCTTTCTGGTTCTTGGAACCATTTGTTTTTGTAAAGTACCGGGTGTGGTACTTGATTTGTATCAATGTGATGTATTAAAACTACTACGCTTCTGTAGTTACTCAGATGTTGTTGAAATGATAATCCAATGGTTGGAATAATGTAATCATGCTTTGTGTTACTTTTGTGTCTATTGTTGGGTAGACTTATGGTATATGTTTGAGTCCACATGTTGGGATCATGTGTGACATTTGGGCCTAACTGTGGATCCGGCCCAGTTAGAATGCTTGAGTTGATTTAGTTTCAAAAAAAAAAAATCAGTAGCGTTTCGGGCCCACCCTTCGGGTCGGAGCATGACAATCACAAACATATTAGGAACCAACAAGGAGAGAATTGAAAACCTAGAGTCCGAAATGCAGGCAATAACCCTGGAGGTGCAATCAGGAAACAAGGAGACACAAGACAAAATTGCACGGCTAGAAAGAACCATTCTTCAGAGTATACAGGGACGAAGATGAAGAAGAGACCGGAGCACTGATAGCAAGTCATCCTATGGGTTTGGAGAGAATGAAACCAACTCATATTCCCAAAATGATAGTACAGCTGATGAGGAGGAAGGTACTCACGAGAGGGAGACGAAGAAAGACACCCGAAAGCCCAGAATGCATTTCCCTATTTTCAAAGGAGACGATCCAATATCTTGGTTGAGTCGTGCCAACCAGTTTTTCAAATTCCAGGAGGTAAAAAAATCAGAAAAGGTTGATTATACTGCGTTCTTTTTGGAGGGAGAGGCGAATCTTTGGTGGCAATGGCTTGAATGTATATACCATAAGAAGAGAAAGACTGTGAGATGGAAAGATTTCGAAAAGGAAGTCCTCATTCGTTTCGGACCTACTGGATATATAAATTATGACGAAGAACTATCTCGTGTTAAACAAACGGGTAGTTTGCAGTGATTATCTTGTTCAGTTTGAGAGGCTATCAACACAAGTGCAGGGGCGGCCAGAAAAGGCTCTTATTGGAACTTTTATTGCAGGGCTTAAATCGGAGTTGTCCAAGGAAGTGAAGGTTAGTAAACCACGAACCCTTCGCCATGCAATAGAGAATGTACGCTTGCATGATGATTACTTGGTAGAGGACAGACGTGGTGGACTGTGGTGATCAACGCAAGTCGAGTTTTACAGCCCTAGAAGGGAAACCTACAAGCACCACAGTCACAACGACCAAACCCTTACCTGCAGGAATCAAGAAGTTGAGTTGGGAAGAAATGCAGGAAAAAAGAGAGAAAGGCTTATTTTTCAATTGAGATGAGAAGTTTGTACCGGGTCATCGTTGCAAAGTTTCACACGTCTTCTTGATCGAACCGGTGGATGATAATGGTGGTACAACCATGGAGGATGATGGCAACGGTGAAAAGATGGGAGAAGGTGATCAAGGTGATGAAACAAATCATCAGATTTCTGTTCATGCCTTGACTGGTACTAAGGGCCCTAAGACAATGAAGATACAGGCCTTAATCTACAACAAACAGGTCATAGTGCTCATTGACAATGGCTCCTCTCATAACTTCATCAATCGTGACATCGCAACGAAGCTACAGTTACCTGTAAATTTGGTTGAACCCTTTGATGTACGAGTTGCCAGTGGAGATAAACTCACATGCTCGGAGATATATAAAGATGTTCCCATTCGAATGCAAGGTATCCAATTGCAAATCAGCCTTTATGCCTTACCCTTGATTGGATTGGACATCGTCTTGGGTGTTCAATGGTAGGAAGAGTTGGGAAGGGTGGTTTCGGATTATGGACTCCTGATCATGGAATTTGCTTGGGGAGGTGGTTGGGTCAAATTGGTAATGCAAACATCGGAGGAGACGAAATCAGTAGGAATCAGTTCTTTGGAAAAATCATGGCAATGTGGTGGGCAATGTTTTACGATACATATGGAGGGAGTGGACGCTGGAATTATGGGAGAAACGAAGGAAATTGTTCCTGATGACATTCGTGCCTTGCTGGAAGAATTCACTTCGGTAATGATGGAACCGAAGTCTTTGCCTCCTAGGCGGCCATTTGATCATCGAATACCACTCAAAGAAGAAACACAACTAGTGAAAGTAACACCTTATCGGTATGCTTACTTTCAGAAAACAGAAATTGAACGACAGGTGAATGAGATGTTACAGAATGGGTTGATCCGAGCCAGCAATAGTCCATTCTCATCTCCCGTGTTGTTGGTCAAAAAGAAAGACAGTACATGGCGCTTTTGTACAGACTACCAATCTCTTAATGAAGATACGGTCAAGGACAGGTTTCTCATACCTACAATTGATGATATGCTCGATGAACTGGGGGGGTGTTCAGTATTTTTCGAAATTGGATTTGCCCGCCGGATACCACCAAATCCGAGTCTAGGACAGTGACATCCACAAGACTGCTTTGTGCACTCACAGTGGTCATTACGAATACCTGGTAATGCCATTTGGCCTCTGCAATGCACCCTCTACTTTCTAGTTCGCAATGAATACAATTTTCAAAAAACATCTTCGAAAGTTTGTATTAGTATTTTTTGATGACATCCTTATTTATTCAAAGGACTGGATTGATCACCTAACACATCTACGGATAGTGTTGGACATACTAATGTTTCACAGGTTCTATATCAAACCTTCGAAGTGTGCTTTTGCACAAAAAGAATTATCTCGAGATGGGGTCAAAGTAGATCAGAGAAAAATTGAAGCATGGAAGTCATGGCCTCTACCAAAAAACATCTCGGCTCTCAGGGGGTTCCTTGGATTAACAGGATACTATCGAAAGTTTCTCGCAAATTACAGGCTCATAGCCAAACCACTCACGGATATGTTGAAAAAAGGAGGGCTCCAATGGTCCGATCAGAGTAGGGAGGCCTTTGATAGGTTAAAGGGGGCTATGTCAACAACACCAGTGCTAGCCATGCCGAATTTCGAAGAAGCTTTTGAAGTGCACACCGATGCAAGCGATGTGGGCATTGGGGCAGTCTTAACTCAAAATGGCCGACTGGTGGCTTTTCTAACCAAGGCAGTTGGGGCCAAAGAAATTGGGATGGTCTGTCTATGCTAAGGAGATGCTTGCAGTTATTGAAGCTGTACGTCTATGGAGAACATATTTGCTGGGTAAGAGGTTCAAAATTGTCACTGATCAACAACCACTTAAGCACCTTTTGGAGCAGCGCATAATCACTCCGGAGCAACAGAAATTTGTTGCTAAATTATTGGGTTTCGAGTTTGAAATTCAATATCGATCGGGAAGGGAAAATGTAGTGGTCGATGCTCTATCCCGAAGAGAGGACGTGGCCTTACTCAATGCACTTACTAGACCTTGTTGGGCAATATGGGAAGAAATAAGGGAGGCAACCAAGGCCTGCACTTACTATCAGGATATTGTCAAGAAGTTGGAGGAACAACCAGAATCAGTGGAGGAGTATGAACTTAGAGATGGGTTGGTATTATTTAAAGAAAGAGTGGTGGTGCCAGCCATGGAGGAGATTAGACAGAAGAGACTCCATCATTTTCACAACTCAACTTTTGGAGGGCATTCAGGAGTCTATAGAACATGGGTACGTATCTCTAACATTTTTCACTGGATGAATTTGAAGAAAGATGTAAGGGTATATGTGAACTCTTGTGATATTTGCCAAAGAATCAAAAGTGATTCTAGGAAGCCAGTGGACTTTTACAGCCACTACCGGTGCCTGAAAGAGTATGGGAAGATATTACATTAGATTTTATTGAAGGATTACCTACTTCTAATAGGTACGCTGGAATTCTAGTGGTAGTGGATCGCTTGACAAAATATGCTCATTTCATTCCAATGGTCCATCCGTATACAACAAAATCGATTGCACAATTATTCGTCTCTAATATTGTCAAGCTTCATGGGGTTCCTCGTTCAATGGTTACGGACAGAGATCGCATTTTTCTGAGTAACTTTTGGAATGATTTCTTTAAGATGCAGGGTTCCAAGTTAGCAATGAGTTCCACCTATCATCCTCAAACGGATGGGCAAACAGAGGTGACGAATAGATCTTTGGAGCAATATTTACGGGCATTTGTGCACCAAAATCCGAGAAAGTGGGAAGATTTTTTGTCTTGGGCTGAATTTTGGTATAATAGCACATTTCATGCATCAACCAAGAAGTCCCCGTTTGACTATCTTTACAACAGAAAACCACCCATGCTGATGAGTTATTCGATAGGTGCTTCACCTAATGATGAAGTGGACCGAGACTTACAGGAGAGGGATGAACTGCTCTGAGAGTTGAAGGCTAATTTGGAGAAGGCTAATGATCGCATGAAGACATATGCTGATCAGAAGTTACGGGAAGAACAATTCAATCCTGGTGATTGGGTATACTTGAAGATTCAACCTCACAGATAGAAAACTATTACTCAGAAGGCACTGTACAAGTTGGGGTGTAGATTTTATGGCCCATATCAAATCGTGAGTAAGGTGGGCGAGGTTGCATATAAACTTGACCTACCATCTGAAGCTCATATACACCCAGTCATTCATGTGTCTCAATTGAAATGAAGTGTGGGAGATACTAGTTTGATTATGACACAGCTGCCCAATATGGATATGGAAGGGAATGTTATGCTTCGACCCTTGAGGGCATTGGAATATAGGCGAATTAAAAGGGGAAGTAGATTCAGATGGGAAGTGTTGTTACAGTGGGAGTTATTGCCTAGTGAGGAAGCTACATGAGAAGACCTTGCTGCGATGAGAGTTCAATTTCCGGACTTAGTCCTTGAGGACAAGGACAAACTCCAAGAGGGTGGGAATGATGAGGACCAAGGTTGTCAGCTCAAGAATGCCTATAATCGAGCTAGGAGGTCCAGGATCAAAGAGGCTAAGTCGAAGGCTCACGTGCAGTCCATGCATGTTGTTGAAAATGGAAACGTGGACAAGAAGGAAACTGATGGGCAGGGACATGGACTTGCATGAGTTTTGCAAGGAAGGAGTTCATTTCAAGTTACAAGTGTTCAGCAATAAGGAACCTTTATTTAGGGTGATTGAAGCTAAGATGTTAGCTAAAATCAAGGAACTTGATAGTATCTATCTCTTTACTTTGAACTCTTGAGTTCAGTATCTATCTCTTATTTTGAACGTAGCCTATTATTAGGCAATTGTTTAGAAGTTGTTATTGTTCTGCTTATAAGGACGGGATGTAAATCAGTGGGTTTTTATGCAATTATCAATATAAAAAAGTGATTAACCTTTCAACCCTAAGTTCTTGCTTCTAATCCAAGGATTCAACCCTTGGCTATTACTGTTTTTATCACCATGTATTAACACGAGACAAAAAAGAGAGATGTTAATAGATTATAAAATTCATATAATTCAATAAAGTAAAAATTCTTAAAAATTTGTAATATAATACGTTCATTGCTTAAAATAGTTATAAAACTATAAATTCTTTGAACAAAGGTCACAATACCTTATAAATATATATTATAAAATTTCTTTTTTAAAATTTCATAAGCACAATACCTTATAAATACTTGAGATGGCAAGCAATACTTAATAAAAAAATTATCTTCAGAATATTGTATACTAAAATTGAATCTATATGACACTTTTCTATCAATTCACTATGAAATTATGATTAATTTAGAGTAGAATAATTTTTATTTAACGCAAGGATGCAGCACGAAATCCTCACCTTTATGGCTATATTCTTTGGTGGCGTGGGCCCCTCCTCAAAGCCACGTGTCAGCATATGGTGCAACCGTTCAATTTTTCTAAATCCAAATATTCGTTGCAGCATCCACTCAAGAGGGAAGTCTCTCCCCCTTCCTCGCAAAAGAGCCAAAACCAGAAGAGAGAGAGAGAGAGATGGAGAGAGTATTCTCGACGGAAGAAATTTCCGACCCGTTTTGGGTGTCTCCTTCTCTGCAACCTGAAACAGAAGCATCAGGGAAGACGATGAATCGCAGCGCCTCCTGAATGGGCTTTCCAAAGATTTCTTCAAGAAGCTTCCGTCTCCGATAATCGTCAAGATCTAATTCAACCTTCTCCTTCTCCTTCTGCTGCTGCATCTTCTGCAGATGCATCTCTGCCTTCTTCGTTTTCTTCTTCAGATAAGAAGAAGAATAGTACGGGAGGAGGTGATGGAGACAACGAAGTCATCGAGATCAAGGACCCTCCTCCTCCTCCTCTACCTATTCCCTCGTCTGATCCTCCAATCGATTCTCCTGAGTATCAAGAGATCCTCAAGCGCCGCCTCAATCTCGCTTGCGCTGCCGTCGCTCTATCCCGGGTATGTGCTTCCCCCAAATTATGTCCTTTTCCTTTATCTGTTTCATCTTATTGCCCCATTTCTCCATTTTCCTTTCTTCCAGCATGTTGATCTGAATATTCGCCTATTCATTGTTATTTTCCCTTTTATGTAATCCCGTGTTATGTTATTGCCTGGAGCATGACCTTTAGGCTCTTCTTGATTGGCTGAAGTTCCTGTGGAAATTGGGATTTTGTAGAATTTTGTGGATTTTTATGACTGTATGTGGCCCGAAATTTGACCGGATTCTGATTAGTTATGGAGTCTTGGGCTACATGACAGAGCCTTAGGATTCATTTCGCGATGGGAAATGCTGTTGTATCTGGTTTGATTGGATCTAATCCTTTTCCCCCCCATACCTTGACTTTTGTTGTTGTTGCTGCTTTTTTCATCCAAGTCTGAGCTTGCTAGGACACAATGATTAGGCTTTCTATTTTATTTTTTTGCCATTTTTGATATTTCCTAGTTTGCAATTCGCGTTGTTTGGTCGAGTACATATAAGAAACCCTGGTTCTCTCTGAAAATTGTATAGAAACACATTGCCAATTCCAACAGTATCACTCTGATCAAATCGAAATTATGCAGAATTTTCATTCACTAGATTAATACTTTAGTGAAGGATCCAGATGAGTGAAAGGCGGGTGCACCGTCACTATGTGAGATGAGTGACTTGGAACTCTCCTAGTTAGCAAAAACCAGTTGATCCACCCTATTTTTGTGTTGCTATTTTTTCCACCGCTCTCATGGTGGTCTTGTTATTTACTGATTGCTACAGATCACTCTTGTGTATTTATTCACTAATGATGATAAATGAGAGGACAAGTGTATTACCCTTTATAAGTGTATGTGAGGTTGGTCATTTGTCAAAGAAGATAAACCAGTCCTGCCATTGTGGGGCAAGAGCTTGTGGCATGGCTGGTAATGCATATAAGGCAAGTTGACAATACTCCATAGCACAGATGGAAGGTATCCATATTTCAACTGCAAAGTTGTAGGCTCAATTTGCCTGTGAATGGAAAAGTTCAGTTGAACACCATATATGTTTTCTCAAGAATCTATTAATTGTTGAGAACATAGAAAAGGCTGTTTTGACTTGGTGGCCTCAAGTGAACTTCTAGATGCATTTACAGGTAGAGGAGGAAAAAGAACATCTGGATCTTTCACCTTGTGTAGGATACTTAAAAAGCCAAAAGGCTCATGATAAACTTCTGATTTATAGAGTGCAGCACCTTCCTATCTTGCAAAAATATAGAATAATGATATGCCCAACTCCCTTCCATTTGAACACGCGTCTGCCAGTCATAAAATTCTGTTATTGGTGGGAAAGTTGAAGGTTGGGAGGGAGGTCACTCATGGACATTCTTTTGATTCATTGGTATCCTAGATTATGCTGATTATAGTTAATGGCCTTTTGTTCTCTTTTTTTTTTTCCCTTTAATGAACTTCTGTCATAAGTCATATTATTGTTTGGATGATGCATCTTTGTTAATTTTCTGCATTATGTTTTATAAATGCTTCATATGCATTACTGGAGTGGACTTAAGCCAACTAGTGTTTATGACCTTTTGTCAGGAAGTCAAGATATTGTGAGTATAATGCACCTTTATTTATTTTCTGCATGATATTATATGTACAAACACACACAGGAACTTAGTAGTTATGCTTTCAGTGTGATGCTGTTTATAAAATCTATGTCTTATATGTGCCCTTATTGGGCATTAGGATTTTGCATTACCAGGAAATTGCCATTTCCTCATTCTTTTCTTCCCATGTTAATAGTCATCAGGTGTAAAACCTCAAGATTCTTCTGCCTTTGCGGACAATGGATCACAGGCTTTGAGTACTAAACAGTTGGGACCTCAAACTCTTAGCAATGGTATTTGCCTTCTTTCTCTTTTTTGGGAAGGTATTCCCATTTAAAATGTTTGGTGCTTCCTCATTTTGCATTTATGTTTTTATTTTTATTTATTGTTTGGTCTATATTAACATTCATATATAATCTCCATGAATGTCTTTTACTGCAAGAAATGGAACTTGAGGAAGTCATATAGTTGGTATCTCAAGAACTTACAAAAGCTTTGTCTTGCTTTGGAAATGTCTTGTCGTTAACACAATTTATCACTTGCCATAAACTGGAGATGAAAGAATGCCAACGGTTCAACACCTTTTTTTTTTTTAAACTTAATTTTCACACGAAATATAAGGGAACCTTAGGAGTTGGGATTGAAACTGGATCATAGATTCTTAACAATAAATTATTATTTTTTTACTATGTTTTAAGAACTTCCATGAGTTGCAAACATGATTGAGATGTAATAGTTTATTTTGTGGTAATTTTTTATTAACTGATAGTTTGTTCTTGACCAACTGGAGAGACAGGAGCAATATTCTTAATGCCTGATGGGCTTGCACCAAAATTGCTCCCATTCACTCATCAATCTAGAGTTTGTAAGCTGATATAACCATGCCAAAGTTTTCCAAGGTAATAAATTGCTAAGCAAGATTGAATGAAATTTACTTTTTCAACAAGGTAGAATTATCATGCTTAATTTGGAGCACGAACAAGATGCTTGTTTGTCCTTTGAATGATCTAGCAAATGATGTCAACAAGGGAGCATGGGGCTCTTCATGGGGCTCTTCATTACCCTGGTTAGTAAGTATAGGTTCTGATTTTCTTTGATAGGCCAATATAAGAGTTCTGATGAGATTTCTTTGATAGACCAATTTAAGAACAAACTTGGGAGCTGGCTGAGTTGTTTGTGGATTTTTTCCCTGATCCCTATTGGTGGATATTTTTCTTGAATCACAACACTTATTGGTCAGTTAAGCCCAGATCAGTTTATGATCGTTTAATACAAGTCTTGGTTGAATTCAGAATGTGTGTTTATCTATAGCTTCTAACTCTGGCTATTCACTAGTTAAGCCTGCAGAATACCTTCTTCATGGGGATTTTCAAGGAGTATATATGCCTTTTCCTGTTGGGTTTAAAATCAGTAATTACGACAAGACACTTTGCAAGTTAGGAGGAGGCTGTTGACTGTCTTAAGTAGTCACCTTGAGTGTAGTTTGATCAGTATGGCAAGATGGCATCATACTTATGATTGTCCATGCAAATAATATTATGGTTACAGGCAATGGCATAAAAGAGACTAAAAAAAGTTGAATGTTTTTCTGAGCTAATTGTTTGTTATGGAGAATCTGAATTTCCTGAATATTTTTTACTATAGAAGTGATCAGGTCAATGGGAGGGATAGTATTGTCTTAATGCAAGTATGTTCTTAACCCATTTCATGGTTCAGGAAAATTAGGGACAAGATCTATTGTTCCTTTTTGTTTTGGAGACCAGTAAATGATAATGGAGAACTTGCAATCAAGACCTGGTTAATGAACTCATCTATTTGACCACTGGTCATCCAAACACATCCTAATTCCCATGCTGTTTGTGCAAGCAGTCAGCTTATGCATGTCCCTAGCGCTAGTCATGGATTTTGTTTCTAATCATCTATCTTGAATGAGGTTTATACATTTTATCAACACTACAGGGCAATGTTGCAAACTTTTAAACAAAGGTTATTGAGAGGAATTCACTTCATTATTATTATTATTATTATTATTATGCACTTTTAAACAAAGGTTGTTGGATCCAGTTTAACTCACTCTCTTTTGACAATGCCAAAATACTCATTGTCATGTATCTTCTAATAACGTAGCATCAAGTAAGACTACTTCACAAGGCATGAAGAATAATACATATGTAATGTCTGAAAACATTATCTATACACATACAGGGCCGGCATATGTTTTACCTCCTGTGCAAGATAAGGCTGTTGCTGGACCAATTGGAATTCCAGAATTACCTGTTATGCAGAAAAGCTCAGGGGTTCCAATTAGACCAGTTACCAGTGGGTCATCCAGAGAACAATCAGATGATGATGAGATTGATGGAGAAACAGAAACTACTGAGAATATGGATCCTGCAGATGCTAAACGTGCAAGGAGGTAATCATGTATCTTGTATTATTATTGCACTTTGCAAGATTGGGACGTGCAAGTTTAGGTGGGTGCTCATCATTTTGGAAAAAATAGGAACTTTAGGAGTTCTACTTTTGAGGCACTAGAGATCATTCGCATGAAATAGTTTGCCAATGTGAGTGTGATGGAATACTTTTTTATGCTTTCTTCAAGTGGACCCATTTAGAACTAAGGCACAATAGTACTGTCTTTTTGGGGACCATGAATTATGTATTTTAGTAACATGTGTCTCTTTGTTTCCAACTAATATTACTCCCTTCCCTCACACAAACACCGGCACCACCCCTACCCCAAAACTCAACATATGTTCTGCTTAAATTGAAATAGTTCCCTGAGATTTCAACAATTCCACAATGTGCTCACAGATTTTGTATCAATTGCAAGGATCCCCAATCTACATTTAAATGTCAAAAGTGATCTTTAATATAGTCAAAGAACTATGCTAGCATAAGAGTTTATCATAGTAGTCAAGGCACAAGGCGTACATGAGGTGCCAAGGGGTCTTGGAGCCTAAGGCAAGGTACTTATTTAGGCATGTGCATAATTTTGCTAGGTGCTCTTGTTTAAATACTTCAAAATATATGTAGGTTTATTGATTTCTATCTTTATTGCAGTGATGTCAACAATATGCAATGCTACCTCTCCCAAACTGCCAAATATATTGATAATTGAGCTTCCAAATATATTATATAATAATTGTATTATATAAATGCAGAAGTATATTAAATATTCATTGAAGTTTCGAAGTTTTGAATTAAACATTACTAGGTATTTTACTTCATGTTAAGTATAATATTTATTAGCTATTAATAAAATCTTAAAAAACTAGTCTTATTATTGAAAAGTTTCTAAAAAAAAGTTGGCCTTAATTAAAGTGAGCCCGCCTTAGAGCTACAAGGTGCAAAAGGGTTTGGAACCTGCATATTCAGTTTAGCGGTGCACCTTTGAGAGACCATATAAAAAGTACACAGGTCCACACAACTCTGTGAAATATATAATAAACCATATGAAATGAAAATATATATATATATATATATATTTCTTTTTTGGTTTACTTCATGGATTGGAGATTGGTAAAGTTTTACCATCATCCAATCATTTTCTCTCTATAAAATGGATCCTCAAAAACTAGCTGATTAAAGTTTCAGTGATCAAAATCACAGAGTTATGATGATTCAATGCGGTGAAACTTCACTCGTCTTCTAACAATGTGGTAATCGGTATGTTTCACCAAATAGCATTTACCCATTTGCTTTATGATATTGTGTCTCAAGGAGATGCGTTACTAACAGCGTTACTGGTATTACAACTCTTTGACTAATTAAGGACATTTTGGACATTTGAGTTTGAAGAAAGGGGGGTTTGCAACAAAGACAAAGACATGGGTACAGTACATTTTGCAGTTGTTGAAAGCATGAGAGGCTGTTTGCATTGGACCAAGGGTAAAGGGGGTCTGAAAATTACTTGATTATAATAATTAATTTTTTAATGATTTGGCTCCTCATTATTGTTACACCATTTCAAAGGGAGTTTGATTGTGCCCAATGCAAGTGGAGACTCAAAAAGTCTTCCTGCATTATTATTGGATGATCACAACTTCTGGATATAATGTTTCGGCTGCTAGGTTCTCTGGGCTTTGGCATGGTTGTTTGGTTGGCTTGAATGATGTGATTATTATGATGATTTTCATGATCATGATGATGATGATTATATACTAGCGAGCATGAACTTTACTGAAAAGAAAATTAAAAGCAGCAAATGCATATGAAAACATATTTAAGCTCTCCAAGGGAACCAAACATCATTGTCATTGTCATTATTGTCATGTTAAAATGCATTTATCTCATCCTATGTAAGGTTGGTTTTCTAAATTCTACATTTCCTCTCAACCCTATAAATGTGTCTGCATATCGTTTTGTATTATTTTTTCTGAAAGAGTTATCGTTCCCTATTAATGAAATACCTCAACTACCTGAGAAAGACATGAATATAAGTTGTAAATAGAATTTTTTGAATAATTTAAGCTGTAAATTAATTATGATGTAGAAACATGATACAGCCTAAAAGAGTAAGTGTAAACGAAACACATTGGAACCACTCTTTCTAAACTTTTCTGAGTGTTATTCCTCAACTCTTTTTGTATTTTTATCACCTTAATGGTCCAAAATACATTCCCAAAACAATTTGTTAGCACTTGCAAGAGTTAAGTATTTTATTATTTGACATGCGTAGAGGCTTGTACATGGTTACCATTTATTTAGTTGTGCCTGTAAGTTTACATGTATTTAAGTTTGAAAATTGTTGGTTCATGATATGGCATTGCTATTATTTTGTTTTCATGTTTTTAATTAATTGATTTTATGTTGTTTAGAATGCTTTCAAATAGAGAATCAGCCAGACGCTCTAGAAGAAGGAAGCAAGCACATCTCAGTGAGCTTGAGCAACAGGTATGCCTCCTTCATGATGGTTTCTGCTTGAGCTTGCCTTAATTCGTTGATTGTTTAGATCAACTGTGGACTGATTCCTTTTACATGTCACTTGATAGGTTGCACAATTGCGATTTGAAAATTCTTCATTACTCAAGCGTCTTACAGACATAAGTCAGAAGTACAATGAAGCTGCTGTGGACAATAGAATTCTAAAAGCTGATGTTGAGACACTGAGAGCCAAGGTAAGCCATTGTTCTTTTCTTAGAAATGTAAAAACATTGTTAAAGCTATTTGGGTATTTTAGTTTTATGACTTTTGTCTTATCTATTGCAAATTTGACTGTTGTGCATTCGAAAGATTTTTGCTTCATGCTATGAAATTATGGATGCATGTAATGAGATACTTGGGACAAATATTCTGGGTCTATGTTTGAATTAGATGACTTGTAGGGGGTTCTCTAGGAAACCTAAAAAAGAGCAAATTTCGCTGCAGGTGGAGAACCCCCTACTTTTTAGATGGAGAAGAGGTTCCCTAGTTGAATGATGAAATAAATAGAAAAAAAGTTGACCTTTGGCTCAGTCATAAGACATCAGTACTCATATAATGTACTAGGACCCATTTACATGGTTGATCATTGGCACCCTCATGTAAGAAAGAAATACATGGTGGGGTACACATTTCATTCCATCTTCATCTTCATGTTGAACCATGGTTGTTAAAATCTTACGATACACGATTCGTATTATGCGATTTATACGATATGATAAGAGGAACAATTCATCTATCAACAAATCTTACGATTCGTATAAATAATAGAATTATGGAGTTATTAGGAGTGTGAAAGTATGAAACATTTCGTTTTAATGATTTTTAAGGTTTGAGTTAATGAGCATTTAAGAACTTTCGATATTTTGAGGGTTTTTTAGTTTATTATTGACTTTTCACAGTATAGTTGGATTATATACTGGTCTTATAATTTTGGGAGTTGGAGAATTAAAATTTGAGCTCCAATGAACTAATTATATAGAATTCACTTGATATTGAAAGAAAGTTGGAGAATTACTCATGTTATTATATTTTAGATATATTTTACGTTATTTCATATATTAAATATTTTTTAGGGAAAACACTTGTGAATCTTACGATTTTACGATTTACGATACACGATTTGCGATTAAAGATGTATTAACGATTTACGATACGATTCGATTTTCACAACATTGTGTTGAACTTCAAGGATGATTCAGATTATCGATCTTGTTGGTCATGAGTGATCGGGTTTGCTTCCATTCGGCGTCATGTTTCACAAATATCATATAACCATTTATTCCTTTCACTTGTTTTATTATAATACTTTTATGTTTTGGAAAAATTCTCTGACACGCATTACTAAGTTTCAAGGGCTAAATGACATTCTAGTCGACCATTCTAATGAACGAGGTTGCACTTAAAATTAAATGGGAGGAGTTTCTAGGCTGATGGAGTGTGTTCTGAAGGAGGTTTAATTAAATAGGAGTTACTAGGCTGATGGAGAGTGTTGTTGGAGTGTGGAATTTCAAGGAGTTAGTTGGGCTCTACCAGTCAAACAGTGATGGAGGGTGATTGAGGAGAAGGTGCTTTGTGGAGGAGGAAAGTTATTGATTCAAAATATGGGATGTGGTGTTTTTCAGGGCAATAGGGGGTTTGAAGACATGGGATGATGTTTAAGAGTTTGGTAATGTTCTGCACAAGGTCTGGAGGAACTGATAAAGAAAATCTCAACCTAATCTGAATTCAGGAAGATGTTGGCATTTGGGTCAGTCTATATTCTTAGAAGCTGCTGTGTATTCAAAATTGTTTAGAATGGTCCATTTATGAAGTGTGTGGGTGTAAGAGGGAGTGCGTGCCAATTATCATCATAGAAAGTATCCTCCTGCTTTCATATTAAGATGTTGGAGGATCTTATGGGTTTTGTTAATCATGTTCTTTTTCTTTTTAGAGGTTAAGGCGTATAAGATTGGGTGATAGATTCTCTTGGTGCTTTTCCTTGTGATTGCTTGTACTATTTGTTAAATGCCTATTGCTTGTTCTTCTCATCATAGTCTGGGGATTGTAGCTTCTCTTGGTGATATCTTTGTGTGGACATCCATGGATGGAACATGTTTAACCTCACCATTTTAAGAGCTTGGGGCCATTTGGAGATGTTTTCCTCATTCAATGTTGCTTTCCCCCTTCAGGGGTAGATCTAGGACGGCTTGGACGTTGGTGCCTTTTGCATTCTCGTGGGCTATTTGAACAGAGCGAAATGGGAGGATCTTTGAGGATAAGAGGGGGTGGTCATAGTGAAGAGTTTTCAAGAAGGCGAAATGGAAATGTTTGTAAGGAGTTTCTGGATTGGCCCTGGAGGATTTCTTCCTATCATGGGAAGGGTGTATGATGGGAGTTGGGAAAGATAGAAAACCCAGGGATGATTGTGTAGTGCCACCTCAAGACTGTTTTAAATTTAATGTGGATGAGGCAACAAGAGATAAACCAGGCCCGGCAGGAATAGATGGGGTGTTGCATGGCGATAGGGGTAGGATGCTATTAGCTTTTTCTGAGCCCTTAGATATCATCCAGTCGAATGGGCGGAACTGAGAGCAATCAGGATGGTGCTTCAGATTTGGTCTAGGTTTGGAATGGTGAGCTCATTGTCGAAGGTGATTCGACTAATGTCATCTCTTGGGCTAGTAATAAGAAGTCCCCCCCCATGGACCCTGGTTACTATTTTTAGGGATATTAGAAGGTTGTGTAGGAGGGGGGATATCACCTTCCCACATGCTCCTCGGTCGGCGAACAATATTGCTGATTTTCTAGCAAAAGTGGGAGTACTAAAATATAGACCCGCAATGGCGCTACTCTAATCATGTCTCTCTTTGGGGAGATGGGGAACTCCACATTGTATCTATATTATATACGGTGTACTTTACATATAGTTCTTAGATGTTCTTGTTTGTATTTCTTCTGATAACCGTATATACCTCTTCTATACGTGGTCTATCTCTCTTATATCCTCTTCATCATTTTATGAAGCCATTTGTTACTGTTGAAAAAAAAAAAAAAAATGTTGCTTCAACCCCACCACCCATCCAGTCATCTCTCACTGGGTTCTGGGTTCCTAATTCCTTTTTTTTTGCTCTGGTGTCCTTTTGTTTCGTTGTGTGTGGTGATATGGAGAATGTTGCCCTTTTTTCATTGAACTTTACTTCTTTTTTTTTTCTCTAAAGCTGATAATGTTATCTTTGGTGATTGCTTGCAAAGAATATGAAGCCAAATGTGAAAATAGGTTGCCGACCTTATTTATTCTATTTATTTGGCTGAACTTATCTTTGGCCATTTATGGCTATTTTCAGGTGAAGATGGCTGAAGATACAGTTAAGAGAGTAACAGGGGTGAACACCCTGTTTCAGACCATGTCTGACATGTCATCCATGGGCATGCCATTTTCCAGCAGCCCTTCTGATGTAACCGCTGATGCTGCCGTACCTGTCCATGACAGCGCTAATCAATTCTTTCAACCTACACACGACCAGAGAACAAACAATGGTGGCCCTGACATAGCTCCTGGTGCCATTGAAGATGTGAATAATGCAGGAGACAAGATGGACCGAACAGCTTCCATGCAGCGAGTTGCTAGCTTGGAACATCTGCAAAAGCGGATTCGTGAAGGTGCAAATCCTTGTGGACCTGTGGAGTGGGATGGCCTGTGGGACCCAGAAGCACCCCATGCAGTGGATGGCATCCATAACCGGAACCAACTATGAATGTGCTGCTTCATTTCATGCATATATGGGATTTAATGTTGAGCACTCATCATTGGAGCCACCTGGTGATATATTCCTAGATACATTGTTATGGTCGCTCTCCATTTCCGATTATTGTAATGGAAAATTTATTTTTTGAACAATTGATTGATGACAAAGGTAAAATTATTTGGACTTGGACACTATTGCATATATTGTGGCAAAAAAGACTCAAATCTTCATCTCTATGTGAATCACTTTGTATTTAAACTCAATCAATCTTTGATTTCCATCAGGTTGTATGCAACTTATTGATCATTACGTGGGGCATTTTTTCCCTTGTATGAAAGCAGTACAAGGCAGTACAAGGTGTTCATGTCTGTGATGATTTTCTTAACGTCTGGGGCTTAGAACATGGATAATGAACAGTTGTGATGCAGGACTTGATCTGATAATATTAAATGGTGATGGTTGTAAAGGACTCTATTCTGTATCAACTTTACTTTCTTTTGGATAGCCATTTAGACATCTCATTTTTCTTTTAAGAGATATCTCATTTCAAAATTTTATGTAAAATTACCTATTTTGTCCTTCAGTTTTGTGTGGAGCCATCATTTTTTTAAAAAATTGAGGGGCAACATAGTAATTTTCATACAAAATTTGAAATGGAATCTCTTAAAAGAAAAGTGGGGTGTCTAAATGGCCACTATTTTTTTTTTTTTTTCTGAAGTAAATTAGATCACCTGGTTCTTTATTCCTCAATCACAAAAATGTAAGTGGCATAGCTGTGTGTTCTATGCAGGATTGTTGATCCTCCTCTATTATTACTTCTAATACTTGAGCAAAAGGACAGTAGGACACTGACTTTGAAACCCCGTTCTTTATATTGTTTCCTGCAGGATTTTTTAGGCTAGAATTGGTTACTTCCCTTGTATGGTGTAGTGTTGGTGTCGCTAGATTTTTGAGGTGTATCAGTGAAATAGGCAGATTGAGCATAGATAGGCCTTCACCCTTGCAGCTCAGCCTAATGAGTGTTTAAATTCTATATAGGATGAAGAAATGTCAAGTGCATTGAGAAAATGGCCTAGTCACGTAGATCGGTTATCGTTGTTCAGGTGAATTGTACAGTGCATTTCTCCTATCTATCCTTATTTGTTCTCTGCAGAGGTCCTTCAATGCCCGTTTCCTAAAAAAATATTACTCTGATTGGAAAGTGAAATCGATTTTAAGATCTCAGAGTAGTCAGTTCCACGGTGGAATTTATGATGTTAGATCCAGTGTTTTAAAAACTGGGCTGGACTGCAGTTGAACCGGTGGTTCAACCGTGAGATGCACGGTTTGAGTGGTTTTAAAACCATCTGAAGGAACAACCCGTAAAAACTCATTCCGACCCGTGGTTGAAATGAGTTATTCAATTTAGATTGTCACTCGTGACACGTGGTAAAAAAGCCCAGGAAAGAAGAGAAGAAACAAAGATATCAATGAATCAAAGAGGATGAAGGAAAGAAGAGAGAGGCTGAAGGAAAGAAGAGAGGAATAGAGAGAGTAATGAATCAAAGAGAAGAAAGGAAAAAACAATGAAAGGAAAGAAGAAGAAAGAGAAGAGAAGAATGAGAGAAGGGGAGAAGAGAGACCAAACGAAAGGAAGAAAAGCCGGAGGAAGGTGAGGAAAATGAGTCAACCCAAGTGATTCATACTTGGTGAAAGTTTGATTTATTTTTTTAATTTCCTTTTTGAGTTGAAAATAAGCCTGGAAATTGAAGAGTAGGCCAAGGATTGTAGGAGGTCTAGTTGAGTGACTTTATTTGAAGCTTTAGGCTTTGTTTAAGCCTCCCAGTAAGGTGTTTTATTTGGATTTTTTGAATTTAATTTGAGTTTGTGTTTTAGAATTTAATTTAATTTAAGTATTTGTGCTTTAATTTTTGCATGATGAATTTAATTGCATGCTTTGCAATTTTTCCATTGTTGATTAAATTATAATTCCACAATCAGATTGGTCGTTAGAAGGTTCAGTGAATGTCGAATCGAATTAATATCGGATTTAATTTCCATGTATGCATATGGATTTTACCTAAATACTGTAGGGGTCTACTAGTTCTGAAGATCATGCGATTTCATATAAAAAAAACAGAAACTGCTTAAGTTTTGTTAGCCATTAAATTTATTTTGCACTTATTTAATGATTAATAGAATCACAAGTTTGATTGAGTTCTACTAAAGTTGAATCTCAGTTGAACTTTATTGAACCCAATATTCTACTAAAACGGTTTGACTCACTGATCGATTTTTAAAATATTGGTCAGATCAAAAGTGGATGTAACTTAGTGATAGTTGAATTGACTGATAATTTAATTCATGGAGTTGGTGGATACAAGGGGAAATGATGTGATTTGAGCCTGCTGTCACATGGCCAAAGCTGGTTACAGCCCTGCCTACATGAACGCCTGAATGGGTTAGCTTGAAATGTGTTTGAGTTGGGTTCTTTAAGGTTATAAACGTTGGGTGGATTAAGGTTGAGGTCCACCCGACTCAACAAAGTTGTGCTCCTACCTTACACCTATGGCTGCAAGACGGATGTCAAGAGTCAGGACAGGATGGCAGGTCTTCCATTAGGACATGGTACACATCTCACTATTTTTTTTTTGAAAAATGACAATTTTGCCGATCTGAATGAACCAAGAAATTTAGATTAACTGATGGTCAAAATTCATCTGCTTCTGAAATTATACATAGTTAATAGACATGGCTTTAATTGTGCAATTCTTGTAGGTACATCAAATGGTAAAATATTTGATTCGATTGAGTTTTAATATTATATATTAATTTTGATGCTTTCTTTTAATCTCTTGAGACCATAAGAAATCCTTGTTGATATTAATAGTGTTCTAAACTCTAAACCAAAGGTAATAATCTTGGCCGATATGATATATATCGTTGATATCGGTCAATAAAGAGAGAAATATCTCGGCCGATACCGAGATTTATACCCTTGCTCTAAACTGGTAAAAGTCCATGATATTAGGGGTCCAAATATCGGCCGATATGATACGGTTTTAAAACATTTTCATATCGGCCGATATGATTATCAGCTGATATGCCGATATTAAAACCGCATCATATCAGCCGATATCACAATATCGGCCGATATCGGTGGTTTTTGTTAAAAAAAAAAAATAAGGAGAGAGAATTTTATCGGCCGATACCGCTTTTTTGAACCCTGCATGATATGTTTGTTGGTATTTTTGAGATTTAGTATAAATTTATGAAAACGGATGAAGAAGTTATAAGTTCTTTATTTTAATTTAATTACTGTGTCTAGAATCTAGATTCAACATCTATTTTTAAATCTAATAGCAAACGATTTTTTTTTAAATATATCTAGAAAATATATTTTTACTGAGGTGGGGTACTATCACGGCATCAGTAAATAGAGACTCTAGAAATCCAACCTTTATATTGCCTCTTGTAGCAATTTTTGTTTTATTTTTTATTTTACACTTAGTGCGGTGAAGTGTCAATAATATAACACCATAATCTTTTTAAGAGCAGGTGTTCATAGAAGTTCCATATAGTTCCATCCAGGGGTGCAAATATTGGCCGATATCTCGGCCGTATCATATCGACCGATATCACTATATCGGCTATTTTTTTTTAAAAAAAAAAAAGAAGAGAGAGAAAAATATCGGCCTATGTATCTGTCAATACTGAATTTTGGACTCCTGGTTCCAGCCACAGCCGCAACGACGCTTCTTTCTTATGAATTTCAGTTCAGTCATGGGATAAAATTAGATGTTAAAATATATGAATTCACATATTTAATTAATGTGGTTTTTAATACACATTCTATTCAAGAAAGGGTCTGTCCATCAGGGCCTTAGTGGCCCCATATGGGAGGTGCACAGATAAAGGTGTGTATTAAAAATAAATAAATAAATCATCAAACTTTATTTATCCCATTTATCTAAAGTTGACATTTGCATTTAGATTTTTGCATGTTTCTTTTCCTATCATGCAGAGAGAGAGAGACTTTTTTATTTGTGTGAATAGAAACTAGAAAGGTTATTAGGCGAATTATATGCCAATAACGTTTTAGATCTATCATATCATCATGGACAAAAATATAATGATTTTATAGACTTAGATAAATACAAATTTATGGCTGAAAGTAACCTTATTTACTTGAAAATTCAATTAAGTTTGATAGATGGCAATTTGGTAAATATACTAAAATTCAATTATCTATAATAGTTTAACCTTTTAGTCATCAATGTTAAACTACAATATATGAAGTGGGTGACAAAGCTATAATACAAACAAGTCAAGTCTTTATTATAAGAGAGAAACAACAAAGTCATAAGATGACAATTGTTTTTGATAATAAAAGGCATTGATATACTTTTTTACTATTTAAATAATTAATTGAACAAAAAAGATAAGCTCAGTGCTCCTTATTATTACAAACACAATAGATCTCTATCAATTTCTTAAAAACAATACCTTCTGTCCTATAATTGAACAATATTAGTCGGACCCTCTGTAAAGTGACCTCAAAAGTTCGACTTTCTTAGGGCACAACAACATTTTGGGCTTAGTTTGAATACTGAGAAATTAAAATAAAAGAACTCTTTTTACCACTTTTGGGTAAGAGAAGTTAGGAGTCCTTTGGGTCATTGGTTTGAATGATATTAGGTGAATTTTTTTTATAAGTCTACAAGAGTTGTGTGTTTATCATTTTTAGTTTTTTAAAACAATCATGGATTTTTAAAAGAAAACTATCTAGTGAGATTGTAAGTTCATCTCTACCGTTACATGTAGGCCAATTTTCAGCTAAAAATCAAATTATAAAAAACTTTATCTTAACAGTTGAAATCACAAAACATCTTTGAAATAAAAAGCAAAGAAGCTTAGTAAATTTTGACTACTCCCATTAAGCGGCTAAAATTTAACTTTTCAGTTGCAATTGGTACACATGTTGCACTTAAAGTGAACTTAACCGTTACATGTAGGCCAATTTTCAGCTAAAAAATCAAATTATAAAAAACTTTATCTTAACAGTTGAAATCACAAAACATCTTTGAAATAAAAAGTAAAGAAGCTTAGTAAATTTTGACTACTCCCATTAAGCGGCTAAAATTTAACTTTTCAGTTGCAATTGGTACACATGTTGCACTTAAAGTGAACTTTCAATTTTCACTAGTTAAATTTTTTATTAAAAATTAGGAAATAAGATATTTTGCTTGGAAAATTTAGAAACCATTTGATTATCTTAAACCCTTGATATTAAAATCTAAAATTGTAATCACATGATAATAAATATGTAAAGTCCATTGGTCAAGATCTCTTGAATGTTTAACAGAGTTTTCTCTAAAATCAAAGAATAGGTGATGCATATGAAAGATTGGAACTCGTAAAAAGGCAAGGACCAATTCTCTTAAAATATGAATTTTTTTTTTTTTTTTTCTGAAGGTATGTATTGAAAAGTGAAAATTTATTTATATTTCATGTAAGAGTGGAGAATCCTCTTTTAAAATGACTATCTTCACTTTCAATGCATGAAGAAGACCAAAATCTTTCTGGATTTTTTAAGAGCAAGTGGAGAAAAATCTGTAGAATAAAGAAATCTTGAGAATTTTACTGATGGGAGAATTTTTGGTCTGACAGTCTGAGATACTTTTTGCCGTAGTGTCAAATTCACATCATTTGGTAAATCGAAGTGTCTAATTTGACATAATCGGCTTACGAGAATATCATGACTAAATTTATTTTTAGTAATTATAAATTGAAGTTTTTCGATTAAAATATCCTACAAATGGCATAATGTATAGCATAATGTGTTCGTCGTACCTGTAGAAAGTCTAATTCGAAAACCATGCTTCGGTGACTATTTGGAGAAATTTTAGACCAAAGTGCCCTCACTCACACCACTTTTTCCTATGTTTGTTGATATCCGTCACTGATGATGCAGCAATTCCCATTTTTTCTAACACCACTCGTAACTACATTTAGGGCAAGTGGTGTGGGATAGCTATATATGGCTGGCTATGTCACTAAATATAGCCAGCCATATAATTAAATAGTATTTTTTTTTATGACATGGCTGGCTATAATTTTTAGCCAGCCTCGTCACACGGTATAGTGTTAACTGGATGGCTATTTTTTAATATTTTATTATTTTTTTATGTACATTTTTTTAACAAATTTTAAAAAAAAAATATAAAGACATTACATATTTTTTCACAAGTAATTAAATAAATTAACAAAACATATATATTTTCTCACAAGTAATTAAATAAATTAAAAAACATATATATTCTCTCACAAGAAATTAAATATATTAAAAAGACATACATACAGTTTGTCTTCCACACTACAATCAAGATCGATCCTTTTTAGCGGCACACATTTCCACTCGGCTTAACAGGATCGCAATGCAGATAACAATCTGGATCTCAGGAGAGATCTCATGGAACATTTGTGGAATAAATTTGGTAATGAAGAAGTTTAAAGAGAATATTTTTAGAAATGTAATTTTTCATATTGTTTGTGATGAATAAAATATTATTTTTAATATTTTTGTTTCTCAATAGCTATAATTTTAATTTTTTTACAGAATAATTTTAATTTTTTTTACAGAATAATTTTAATTTTTTGTTTCTCATATATTTTGTTTACAAATGTAAAGGAAAAAAAAATCAAAAGGTAAAGAGTTATTTTTTATTTTTTTATAAAAAATAAAATAATAAAGTAAAGAAAAAAATAATTATTTGCCCTAATATACAAATTATATCCAAAAACAAAACAAAAAATCCAAAATAATCAAATAAATAAATAAAAAGAGAAAATAAAAAAATTCAAAAACTATATACAAGTTATATATATATATATATATATATATATATAAAGAGGAGAGAGAATGGCATGGCTGGCTACATGGTTGCTACCTGTAGCCATCCATTTAGCCATAAACAATGTGGGCCCCACATTTAGCCATCCCCACACCACACATGCACGGTGGCCATATGGCCAGCTTGCCCTTATGCAGAACATGCAAAGGCATCTTTTTAGAGCGTCTTTTTACATTCAAGCGTCTGCCAAGAACCTAACAAGACTTCTTTGCTATTCTCGTCCAATACATGCATAGAGTATTCCCGTCTCTTTGCCTGCATTTAGATGGGGGTAATTTTTATAAGAGTTACTCCTAAATAGGGTCACTTTTGAATAGAGATGACCTTTGAAGTGGGAATACCTTTATCTTTTTTAGTAATTACAGTGGTAAAGTAAACCTTACCCTAAGGGTAAAAACTCTTATTTGGTAACTATAAGGAAGGGTAATCTAATATATTAATATAATTATTAAATAATATTCATGAAGTAAATTCTAATAATATAATTTATAATAATATTATCTATTTTTTATAAATTATTTTTCATAATTATAATTTAAAATATATAAAGAATTTTTTTTATATTACTATTTTAAATCCCGATAAATAAATAAAAAATATTAACATATCTCTTCATAAAAATTATAAAAATTATTTTTTATATTATATGAATTTAATAAAAATATTAATTCTCATAAAATTGTTAGTATGTCAGTTTACCCCAACTCAAGGGTAACTCCTGTAAAAATTTACCCCACTCAAATGCATCACGTTGAAAATATTGCAGAAATTTTATTTTTATCTTATATAGATTTAATAAAATTATTAATTCTCATAAAATTATTAATATGTGAGTTTACCCCTACGTACAATTACCCCTACTCAAGGGTAACCTCTGTAAAAATTTACCCCTCACCCAAATGCATCACGTTGAAAATATTGTAGAAATTTTATTTTTATATTGTATATATTTAATAAAATTATTAATTCTCATAAAATTGTTAATATGTCAGTTTACCCCTACTTACAATTACCCCTACTCAAGGGTAACCCCTGTAAAAATTTACCCCTTACCAAAATGCATCACGTTGAAAATATTGCAGAAATTTTATTTTTATATTATATATACTTAATAAAATTATTAACTCTCATAAAATTGTTAATATGTCAGTTTACCCCTACTCAAGGGTAACGCCTATAAAAATTTACCCCTCACCCAAATGCATCACGTTGAAAATGTTGTAGAAATTTTATTTTTATATTATAGCAATTTAATAAAATTATTAATTCTTATAAAATTGTTAATATGTCAGTTTACCCCTACTCAAGGGTAATCCCTGTAAAAAAATTACCCCTTACCCAAATGCATCACGTTGAGAATGTTGCAGAATTTTTTTTATATTATATAGATTTAATGAAATTATTAATTCTCATAAAATTGTTAATATGTCAGCTTACCCCTACTTACAATTACCCCTACTGAAGGGTAACCCCTGTAAAAATTTACCCCTCACCCAAATGCATCATGTTGAAAATGTTGACACATTTTTAAAATAATTTTCTAACAGAATAAATTGTTAATTACCCTAAAAGAGATTATCATGAACCTCAAACTTTTTCAGAGTTTTGAGACCCTATCGAAATTTCAACAAAATCACCCCTTAAAAATAGAACATTTTGATAAATACGTTTAAGAAAATTTATTTTTATTTTTATATTATATGGATTAAATAAAGTTATTAATTATTCTAAATTGTTAATATGTTAGGTTACCCCTACTCAAGGGTAACACCTGTAAAAAATTACTCCTCATCCAAATGCATTATTTTGAAAATCTATATAATAAAAAAAATTATTTGAAATCTATTAAATTTTCAATTATATGATCTATAATTGAAAAATAAAGGAAGGCACGGGATAAATAGGGGAAAGGTTTCCTTAAAAAATAAAAAATAAATAAAAAGCCACTATTAAATTTCAATAAATGAATAAAAAAATTCTACATATCTCTTCATAAAAAAATATAATTTGTTGTTTGGTAATATGAAATTTATCAAATAGAAATAATGGAGTACTTTTAAAAAAAATAAAAACCAAATACTCACCAAAATAAATAAATAAATAAAATGTAAAAAAAAAATCTCATAAAAGAGCAAAAGGGAGGGTAAGGAGGGGTATTCAATAATGAATACCCCAAGCCCCATGGGGGTATTCAAAATGGTTGCAAGAGGGGTAAAAATTCAAATTTTTACCCTTACCCCCTTGTTACCAAACGAGGGTAACAAGGGGTAACAGGGGGTTGCCCCCTTTTACCCCCATCCAAACGCAGCCTTTGTTCCTCACGTTGTTGTGTGAATCAGCAGCCACAAGATAAACCTTAATACATACAACCAGACCACATAATTGTAACAGTGGGTTTTCTATGCGACTTCTCCTCTCAAGATTGGCAACTTGTCTCTTTCTCACCTTATATGGCTTCTTCAATGCATGCAGCCACAAACCCACTTATTACTAGCACAACCACGTATATAAAGTTAGCAAGGTCACTTCTCATACAACGTCCAACACCCACGATACACCTCTGATATTCCCGCCTCACCCTCTGTATATCAGGCCCTATGTATACATAGAGGAGAAAACTTCCATCTTCTCTGTATTAGAGTCACATTCTACTCTAACAGCATCCACGTTCTTATTTATGTATATCCCTGCGATTTTGATTCTCAGTTTCCTTCAGAGATTTTAGCCTATGTATATCCCAACAGCCTTGTTGTCATGGTCGTGCAAGGCTTGTTGAGTTGCTGATGGGATCAGAGATGATCATGCCTCACATTGCAGTGCATGCACTGGTGACTACCAATTGTCGTGGGTTGTTGATGTTGTCGATGCCCTCATTGTTGAGTGTGTCTCGAATTCTCAAGTGGGGCATATGCCTTCTTTAATAACACGGAATAACACAATGGAATAAACACAACACACAATAAAATGACACCGGTGGGTTCGACCAAACTCGGACTACGTCCACGGAGAGTGATAATCTTTAGATTAAAAAAAAAAAAAATAGAGAGAGAGAGTTTACACCAAAGTAATCTTTAGAGTTTGAAGAATACAGTTCTCTCAAACTCTTCTACACACGCTTGAACCCGATCAAACCCAATCTCTTTCAAGAGATACTTTTGTTGTCCCACACACGCCTCTTGCTAGAGGTTGCCTCTTCCTGCTTACTTTTGCTCTTCTGAATATATCACTGCTGCAGCACACCAAACATATGGCTTCCCTTGGCTGACGATGGGAGTCCTAAACTAATAAAACATGCATACCCAGTTGGTATGCGTTGGAGGCTTATCACAAGGAAATTTTTATTTGGTGAAACACGACAATGGAAGTTTCCTTAACCAGCTAGGATTCTAAGTTGAGGAAACAACAGTGACCGACTGTTGTGGGACCCACACATCTAGTGATGTGGGCCCCAATTATATGTCTAGATTCAACGTTTATTGAAGGTCAATACAATAGATTGTAATTAGGATACACTTACTATATTTCTTTTTTTATTTCCTAGATTGTCTCTATATTTTCTATTTTAAACTTTATCATCTAAGAGGGAGATATAATCAATATACATTAACAGAGATAATTTTCTCTCATTTTCTACATCGTATCAGCCAAGGAAGGTCCTCGACCTACATTTCAAATCTCTTCTCTAATTTGGGTGTCACCTTCTATACCATTTTTTCGGGCGACAATCATCGTCACCGGCTAAGGTTCTATCATTGGGGATCCCTCATTCCCTATCATTTTTGATAGAGGAATCCATCCGTAAGGTTGGATCTCTGTTTCGTGCTGGTTCAGTGGGTTTTCTAGCAGTTCATTGGGTTTCTAGCAGATCTATCTTCCAGCCTTTTTTTTTTCAACTCACCTCACTGGTTTGCTGCTTCGATCGACTGATTTTAGGACTTTCCTGCCTTTGACCTCTCCTCTTTGGTTTCACCCCTACCTCAAGCCTCCATTGAAAGGGAAGTTCCCACCTTTCATCACAGGTGGGCCCCTCGTTTTGCTGTTCTACAGATTTGTCTCTTGGGATGCCTGGACTATTTTTTTTTGGGTTTTTCCCTTCGATCTGGTTGCAGATTGAACATGTGTTTCCTGGTCCTCCTCCATCCCATTTGTCCCTACAGTAAGATTCAATCTCACTCGTGGGTCCCTCTTTTCATCGCTGGTGGGCCCCTCTGTCTGCTGATTTCTTCTCCAAGTTGTTGTTTGCACCCTCATCTGGGTGGTTTTTTCGGTGGATCTGGTTGGACATCACTCTTCAATCTCTCTTTCTTGCTCTATTACAGTCGTCTCTCCCGTGATTCAGCATCTACAAGGCTTTAGCCTCGCTTTGTCACTTGTGGGACCCACATACGACTTCTTCTTCTTAGATTTAACGTCCGCCTTGGTTTTGAGTTGGTTTATTTGGTTTGTCTTTACTGCTATTACTCTCTGATTGACATTATAGTTGTTGCATCATCTTCTTCTGGTCCTTCTATTTCGGATGTCGCCTTTTTCGGTTCTCCACAAATTGGTCGGATCACGACGGTATTGCTCAATGAGACGAATTATTTTGAATTGTCACATTCTACCACAATGTTTTTAACTGCAAAACAACTATATTCATGTCTTGATGGTACTAGTCCCCAATTGGCTAAGACTGATCCAACATTCTCCGCTTGGACTGCAAATAACGCTCTAGTCCAGGCTTGGCTTCTTCATTCTATGGAAGCCCATGTGTGGTGTCTCAGTATATACTCTTCCAACCGCTAAAGTTGTAAAGGACATTGTGAAGACTTTGTATTTTGATGAGGATAATTTGCTCGTACATATGAATTATCTCAGACTGCTGCCACTCTCTGATAGGGTGGCGTTGTCTCTCATCCAATACTATTCAACTCTGCAATCCAGTTGGTTGGAGCTTGATCAACTTCAATCCTTTACTTTTAAGAATCCGAAAGATACTTTTAAGTTGCCACAAGTATGTTGACAACAACAGATCTTTACCTTCTTAGCTGGACTTAACTCTGAATTTGAGCCCACCCAGGCCAAATTCTTGGACAATGACCTCTCCAATCTCTAGATGAGGTATACTCAGCCTTACTTCGAGAAGATCGCCGTTGTGTTGTTATGACTCCACTGCCCGCTGAAGGATCTGCCCGAGTCACCACCCATTCTTCTATGCCTTCTATGGCTCATGGGCACCCAACTTCCCATGGCAAGGATTTCCCATCTGATTCCTCGAAGGGACACCAAAGGTCCACGGAAGAAGGGCCCTCGGTTCTGCACATACTGCAAGGTGACTAACCACAATATTGATTCATGCTACAAGCTTCATGGATGCCCTAAGCAAGCCAAGCTCTCCGCTGCACCTCCTTCATCTTATGTGGTTAGTGATAGTGCTCCTGTGACTCGTCAGGATCATAACTTAATATTACAACACCTTGAACGCCTTCAGTCCTCTAAGATTTCCAATGCTGTCTCATCTCCTTCAAGTAATGAATCATCTACCATCATGCCTTTCCTCATTCCTAGATTGTCGATTATGGTGCTACTGATCATCTTGCTGGTATGTTCACCCCCTTCTCTTCTCTTTCTCCTATTTATAGTGATTAGGTCAAATTAGCCAATGGCTCATACACTGATATTGTTGGGAAATGGATTGTTCTTGTTTCTCCTCATTTGGACCTTCACTCTGTTTTACATGTTCCAAATCTATCCCGCAATTTTTATCTGTTAGTGCCTTGACTAAACATTTGAATTGCTCAGTCACATTTTTTTCTTTCTCATTTTGTTTTTCAGGATCTGAACACGAAGTATGTGTTGGGTGGTGGTCGTGAAGCAGGTGGTCTCTACTTTCTCGATTCTCGCTATGATAGCTCTGAGGCTTGTTCTACTTCTTCTTCTTCAGATGTGTGGCTTCTAGCAATGTTATTTAGGACATCATGCCGACTCTGTTCTCAAACAGCTTGTGCCTAGTTTATCTTTTACTTATTTTGAATGTGAACCTTGCCAATATGGCAAATATGTTAAAAATCACTTTTCCCCATCTATGAATAAAAGTTCATCCACTTTATTTTCACTCATCCATTCTGATGTTTGGAAATCTCCAAATGTTTCTCGCACTGGTTTTCTTTATTTTGTTACATTTATTGATGATTTCTCTCACATGACATGGACATATTTGATGAAACAGAAATCTGAGGTTTTTTATCACTTCCAAAATTTTTACCAGTGGGTTCAAAATCAATTTGGGTGTAAAATTCAAGTTCTAAAGAGTGATGTTCAGGGGAGAATATTTGTCACACTCCTTTCTTATTTTTGGCAAAAAAATGGCATCGATTCTCAGTTCTCTTGTCATTCGACAACTCAACAGAATGATATAGCTGAGCGAAAGAACTGTCACCTTCTTGAGGTGACTAAGTCTTTTCTTTTTACTATGCTTGTCTGTAATACCCACCTCCTCCCCAAACCCATGTGGGAAAGTGTCCCACATCGGTTTGGGAGGAGAAAATAGAAGGGGATATAAGTGGTGTACCTCTCTTGATTCTTGTGTGAGGCCTTTTGGGCCAGGCCACGTGGGCCCGGGCCCAAAAAAAAAAAAAATCGTGCTGGTTTGAAGTTGTGTACAAGGCCCAAAACGGACACACATTGAAGAAGAATCGATTATATGTCAAAGCAAGCAAGTGCGAGTTCTGGCTATCTGAGGTCAACTTCTTGGGGCACGTCATAGCAATAGGAGGAATAACCGTGGACCCAGCTAAAGTGGTAGCGGTTAGAGACTGGAAAGTTCTGAAGAATGAGTTCGAAATTCGCAGCTTTCTGGGACTGGCTGACTACTTTTGGAAATTTATTATGGACTTCTCCAAGATTACGACTCTACTCACCCAACTAACTCAGAAAGGAGTCAAATTTGAATGGTCGGACGTGTGCAATCGAAGGTTTGAGGATTTGAAACAGAAGCTTATCACAGCTCCCATTTTGATTTTGTCGGAGAGAGGCAAGGGATATGAAGTATACTGTGATGCTTCAGGAGAAGGACTTGGGTGCTCTCTCAATCAAGTCATCATGTGGTGGCATATGGTTCAAGGCAACTGAAAATCCATGAATGCAACTATCCCACTTATGATCTGGAACTAGCTGCAGTGATCTTCGCTCTCAAAAGCTGGAGACACTATCTATATGGTGAGAAATTTGAGGTGTTTTCATACTGTAAGAACTTAAAATATCTGTTCGATCAAAACGAGCTCAATTTGAGACAGCGCAGATGGATGGAGTACCTGCAAGACTATGAATTTACACTGCAATATCACCCTGGCAAGGCAAACAAAGTAGAGGATGCCCTCAGTCGCATTTCACATGTAACTGTGGCCAGTCTGATTATGAAAGAATGAGAAATGCTGACGACCATCCGAGAGTTCAATTTGCACATCAAAAATAGTGGGAGCATGTATAATCTGATGGTACAGTCTAGTATGGTTTCCAAAATTGAACAAGAGCAGCGGACAGATCTTGAAGTGGCAGAAATATGGACCAAGATGTCGACTGGAGAGGTCATACCAAAATGGGACTTACGACCTGGACAAAGTCTCTTATTCTGAGGCAGGACATATGTACCTCAAGGCTGCAGGAGAGAGCTGTTAACAGAAGCTCATCAATCAAAGCTCTCCATCCATCCAGGTAGCACCAAAATGTACCATGATTTGAAAAGGCATTATTGGTGGCATGGACTCAAAAGAGACGTGGCTGACTTTGTTTCTCACTACCTTAGTTGTCAACAAGTCAAGACAGAACATCAGAAGTCGCCAAGCCTGCTCAAACTTCTACCCATGCCCAAATGGAAGTGGGAACACATTGCCATGGACTTTGTGACAAGGCTGCCAAGGTCTTCAAAGGGTAATGATACAATCTGGGTTATAGTGGACCGTCTGACCAAGTCTGCACATTTTCTCCCTATCAAGATGATAGACTCGTCTGAGACTCTAGGACGGCGGTATATCAGGGACATCATCAGGCTACATGGTATACCCAGGACTATTGTGTCCAACAGAGATGGCAGATTCACTGGCAGGGTGTGGCAGAGCATGTAGTCGGCTATGGGGACAAATTTGTTATACAACACAGCTTTCCATCCACAGACCCACGGTCAGCCAAAACGAACAATATAAACATTGGAGGATATGTTGAGAGCCTGCATACTAGACTTTAAGGGTAGTTGGGAAGATCACCTACCACTGGTCAAGTTCTCATACAACAACAGTTACTAGGCAAGCCTCAAGATGGCTCTATTTGAGGCATTGTATGATAGACCCTATAGATCCCCAGTGTGTTGGACAAAGGCCGGTGAGCCTGCTCTTATTGGACTTGATCTGGCTGCAGAGACCAAGGAACAGATCAAGGTGATATGACATCATCTGTTCACAGTACAGAGTCGTCAGAAGTGCTACGCTGACAAAAAAAAAGATCACTTGAGTTTGAAGTGGGAGACCTAGCATTCTTGAAGGTCCACGAAAGGGACACATGAGGTTTGAAAAGAAAGAGAAGTTGTCACCTAGATTTGTGGACCCTTCCCAATCCACAAGAAGGTGGGGGAAGTGGCCTATTCTCTGATACTCCCTCCACAGTTGTCAGGACTGCACGATGTATTCCATGTTTCCATGCTGAGGAAGTACAACCTTAACCCATCACACGTGCTGAATGTGCAAGACATAGAAGTGCCAAGCGTATCTTACGTCGAGAGGTCTGTTCAAGTAATTGATACAGAGCAAAGGGTGTTACGGAACAGAACGATTCTATTCGTCAAAGTGGTATAGGACCGACATGGTAATGAGGAAGCCACTTGGGAACAGGAGTCAGAAATGAGAGCAGTTCATCCTGAGCTATTTGTATGATTTGTTTGAAACCCTACTTCGCCCGATTTTCAGGACGAAAATTCCAAAAGAGAGTAATATTGTAACACCCCTAGATTTTCCTTAGCTTATAAATTTATTAGTTGGGCCCATTTGGATTGCAATTTAATTGAATTTGAAATCAAAAAGTTGAAATGGACATTAGATGGGCAAGGAAATGGCAATTAAGACACAATGGGTCATAGGTGATCTTAATTTAAGAATGATTGATGAATTAGATCATCATACATAAATTACATAATAAGAGGGTAATGGAATTAAAATAATGAAATAAAATGGTATATGGAAGTTTAAAAATAATTGGGTAAATTTAGTTAAGTTAGTTTGAAAGTGGATAAGTTAGTGCATTTAATGCATTAAGGTCCACCACATCAAGTGAGGTGACATGTGGGTGATGTCGCATTGCCATGTGGCATTCATGTCATCACATGGAAACCAACTAAGGGCAAGTGGTGTGGGATGGCCATATATGGCTGGCTATGTCACTAAATGTAGCCAGCCATATAATTAAATAGTATTTTTTTTATGACATGGCTGGCTATAATTTTTAGCCAGTTTCGTCACACGGTATAGTGTTAAGTAAAATGGCTACTTTTTAATATTTTATTATTATTTTTTTATGTACATTTTTTTAACAAATTTAAAAGAAAATAAATATAAAGACATTATATATTTTTTCACAAGTAATTAAATAAATTAACAAAACATATATATAATTTTTCATATTGTTTGCGATGAATAAAATATTATTTTTAATATTTTTGTTTCTCAATAGCTATAATTTTAATTTTTTGTACAGAATCATTTTAATTTTTTGTTTATCATATATTTTGTTTACAAATGTAAAGGAAAAAAAATCAAAAGGTAAAGAGTTATTTTTTATTTTTTGTATAAAAAATAAAATAATAAAGAAAAGAAAAAAATAATTATTTGCCCTAATATACAAATTATACCAAAAAAAAAAACAAAAAATCCAAAATAATCAACTAAATAAATAAAAAGAGAAAATCAAAAAAATCAAAAACTATATACAAGTTATATATATACATACATACATATATATATATATATATATATATATATATATATATATATTTATAATATAATATAATATAAAAAAGAGGAGAGAGAGAGAATGGTTGGCTATACATTTGTTATATATAGCCAGCCATTTAACAACAAAGCATGTGGGCCCCACAAGTAGCCACTCTCATACCGTCAATATTGGGTGGCCATATGGCCAGCTAGCTGGCTATATGGCCACCACACCACTTGCCCTTAAGCAAGGATGCCACGTCATCAAGTGAGGTGGAAAGTAGAATTGAGGTGGCATACAAGTGGAGGTGACACACCAAGTGACATGGCCAAAGTGGGACCCAAGTGCCATGTGGTGAGGTCACCACATGCATGGTCGACCAGGGCATGCTTGGTCAACCACTTTTGAGTTCAAATATTAAATTAGGATTTTATCTTAAGAGGTTTTAAGTCGAGAAGACGAAGGGATAAGATGGAAGGCTAGGATTTCATCTAAGGGAAGATCAAAGGTGGAAATTAAAAGTTGGGGTATCTTGTCTAAGTACATTGTACCTAGACACTTGGGAATCCAAGAGTCTTCACCTCAAAAGCCATGAAGCCTCCCTTGGGAAACCAAGGGCCTCCTTGGTTAGACCAAGCCATTATGAGAGGGCGGGAAGAGATTAAGGCCTTAATATAAAAACCCAAACCAAAGGGCACTCCAAACCCCTTGGCCGACCCCTCATCCCTTGGGCAAGGATTTTTTCTCCACTCCTCTCCTCTCTCTCGTCTCTCTCCCACCTCTACCTCCATACACTTGAAGACTTTGAAGAACAAAGAAAGGAGAAGAAGAACTAAGGAAGAAGAGAAAGACCAAAAGAAAAGAAGGAGATTAAAGAACCAAAGAGGAGGAGCAACTCATTGAAGGAAGGTATGTTTGGACTAAATAAAATGGGGATTAATCTAAGGAAATCATAGGCTCGGCTATGGTGTGGCCGAACCCATGAGTTCCATGATTGGTTGGAATGAATGACCAAAATTGTTATAAGGCCATGGAGTTGAAAATGCATCCAAAGGATAGTTATGAGATGAAACAAAACAATCATAAGATTAAATGCTAATCATCATGGATTCGGCCATGATATGGTCAAATCCATGGGTCTAACATTTTAAGGGTTTTGATGAATCCTTGATAAGAACTCATAAGAGGAAGGAATGATCAAACATAAGGGAACATAGGTTCGGCCATAATGAATGGCCGAACCCATGCTATGATGATACTATGATTGGATAGATTATGAAAAACCTACCATGATAGTTCGTCCATGTTGTATGGCCAAACTCTAACCTTTGCTAGTGGGTAGAATAAATTTATTAAGTAAAGTATTGAAGATGGAATCCATATTTAAATATGATTAATGATGGATTTCAAGGAGAGGGGCCTTACAGTGCATGCAAACACAAAGGATCTGACCCAAAGTCAGTCGATTGAATCTTATGTTTCAGTCGACTGAAAGTGTACTGGCCAAGCAAATAAAGGATCTGACCCAAAGTCAGTCAACTGAATCTTATGTTTCAGTCGACTGAAAGTGTACTGGCCAAGCACATGTGGGATCTGGTTGTGTTTCAGTCGACTGAATCCCACGGTTCAGTCGACTGAATTAAAAGGTTTTACTCTAGATTTTCCTTCAGAGCCTCTGCCTATCTTGTAGGATGGAAGGGAGATGAAAAGGAAGAACAATGGGCTCGGCCATGTTGTATGGCCAAACCCCATTGAGGGTCTTAAAAGGGTTACGGACTATGATGCGTAAATGCATTGAGAAATGAACACCGAACTTAGATGGAAATAGGGATGATGAAATTAAAATGGAAAATTAAACTAATATGTATGTTTGAATTTGATGAGGTAAAGAGGTTCGCAAAGGGATTGTGGTTCATCTCACGTGACCGTTAGCATTATCATTGCAAGACAAGAAATGATAGTATATTGAACATTGGTAGGATTCCTACCTCATTGAGAACACGATGGTGTATCATATGACACTTGTTTTATTCAAAATATGATGAATACATTGGCTAAATAAATTGTATATGATTATGAGTTGATTTTCAATGATAATATGTATTTTAAATGAAATGATATTCTTGCATACATTGCTTCATGCATGGCATGGGAAGGAACACATATGACCAACAAGCCAAGTTCTGAACGGTTCGAACATTACTTGGGTTTGAGATTAGCTTATAGGAAGCTATATGAATCGTTGAGATTTGGCCGCGTCCCGTTGAAAGTACGGCGTAATTGGGCCAAAGGGCTCCTGGGTAGTGAGTCCCGAAACCCTGCGCAGAGGGAGGAGTCCACACTCCATCGATAATCACAGTTAATTTGTTGATGGGTATACAATGCCCTGGTGGTTGTCGCCTCAAACACTGTGGACATAATTGGCCAAAGAAACCATTGATTGATTTATGATGTGGTTGGGTATGGACATTGGGTGAGATTTCATTTAGCATTTACATCCATGACATGAACACTTATGTTAGCGTGATTATGATGTGGACATCATGCATTGTTTTTATTACTTACAAGATATTTACAAATATGTCAGTAATGATGTATAAACCCTTGATTTATGATATTCTAATATTACTCATGTATACCATAACCCTAATTGGAATAGATACTGGGCATGTTGACTAATGCCATACTTCTACCCTATAAATGATGGAATAGGAAACGTTAAGGAAAAGGACGTAGGACCGGAAGGGAGCCAAGAGTAGGAGCTTGGGAAGATTTAAGTTTAAATTACTTAGTTTTGATTTCAATGATGTATTCGGAGGACTTACATTTTGGGTTGTAATAATTTAGATTAGTTAGGACATTTTAAAATTTATTTGTTATGCTTTGATAATCTTTAAGTTTTATTGTAATTTTATGGTGATTGGCTTTTCTTGCCTAATGATGACAAGAGAATGAATAACATCTTATTCATATAAATTATTCCTTAACCAATAAGATAAGCGTGTGTAAATGTTTTGCTGGATTTGGGAATCTTGGACTTGACTCGCGTCGTAACGGCCCGTTCTATCTTATATATATATATATATATATACACTCTGATTTATGCAAGTGAAAAAGGGCGAGGCATTACAGTTTGAATTAGAATGAAATCGGAAGTGTTAAGTTTCGCAAAGTAAGATTAATACAGTATCATGTCTCACTGACAAATAAGAATCTCAACTGACCGACTTATCGGAGTCCACTGCATGGGGGCTGGATTAATTTACTTTGATGAGAATTAGACTGTAAGCATTCAATCTGAGAACAACCTATGATGAGAAAAACAACAGCAAGGGAATGACACTCACTATAAATTGTAGATTTATGAAACATCGCGAAATAGGTCGTCCCTCCCCCGAACAAGAAACATTACATGATTTCCCCAAAAATAAGGAACACTACATGATACTTAGGCAATTTCTCCAAAATAAGAAACACTATATGATACTTAGGCAATTTCCCCAAGTAAGGAACACAAAGTGATATATAAGAGAACTAAACAAAACTTTCTCCTCCCTATGATTATTTGATTAAGTGTAACTTCAAAGTATTTGAACACAAGTCCTTATGAGAAAACTAAGTCAACCAATATTTAGATGACTTAAGAAAATGCCTCCACGAAGAAAAGAAGTGCCCGACGGAACCCGAATCGGCAAGAAGGAGAGAGCAATGTGAATATTCCTTTGGTACCTCTTGAGCTACAGAATTTAGTGCATGCAGTAGTCATCTTCGTTCTACAGCAACACCAGAACAGCAACGGAGGCACTACTTCCAATGAATCCCAAGACCGAACAATGTTCAGAGATTTCCAACAACAATGTCCCCCTTATTTCAAAGGGAATGAGGGACTCGCAGGAGCAGAGAATTGGATTGAGAATATCACGATGATCTTGAAGCTGCTTAAGATATCCAATGATCAGGACCAAATACTGTTGGCTATCTCACAACTGGTAGACGATGCATGCAAATGGTGGAAGGTCATAGAACATCAACAAGCGCAGGCTCCAGCGGCGAATGGAATAGTGATGACTTGGGACTAGTTCGCTGGGATGTTTTTGGACCATTACTTTCTAGAGGAGGAGAAGGAGCGCCAAACACAAGCATTCATAGCTTTGGTCTAGGGCCCCACGACCGTTGCAGAGTACTATCAAGAATTCCTCTGTCTATCTGCTATGCTCTATACATGGTGGACACGGAATATTAGAAAGTCCGAAAGTTTGAGCGAGGCCTGCGACCTAGCATCAGAGCCAAAGTCACTATTTTCAAATTAGCTACTTTGTCAGAGATGGTCAGTCGAGCCAGCATAGCCAAACAAGAGCTGATGGAGACAACGAGATTTGTGGAGAACAGACGAAGCCAGAGCGGGGGAAATTCTTTCCTCCCTCACAAGAATTTCAGACCCAATTTTGGGAAACCCTCAGCCTCCACTGTTTCCACTGGTGGTTTTCGTCCTAGTTAGCCCTCCACATTAGGATCAGTCTCTCAGTCTCCTCGAGGTGTTATCGCTTGTTATCAGTGTGGCTAGTAGGGCCATATCAGGAGGGAGTGTCCACAAAACAGCAGACCTTCTTACTCCAAGGGTTCTTTCCGTCCCCCAGCTTGGTCAGCTCAGTCACAAGCGTCCAGGCCACACAACCAGATAGGACAGACACCCATTCCGGTAGGATCTGGACGGCTATATACTTTAGTTCCTCCTCCAGAAACGGTGGATCACTCAGTGATTCAAGGTATGGCAGTCGTTGGTAGTTCTTATGCCTTTACGTTATTTGATTCAGGAGCATCCCACTCCTTTATATCTGCTACCTTCATATTTGCTACTGGTATCTTAGTACAACAACTATCCTCTGCACTCACTATTGTATTCCTGTTGGAGACACATCACTAGGTCTGTTTGATTGTCTCTATATTTTCTATTTAACATTGTATCCTCTAAGAGGAAGATATAATCAATATACATTAACAGAGATAATTTTCTCTCCTTTAACATTCTTTCTCTGCTCTTTTCTTTATTTTCATTCTCCTTTTCTACACCGACTATATAAGAGGACATATGAATTGGAAAGAACAGAGGTATGTTCTATCATGTGACAATCTATATAAAAGGGGTTGGCTGATCGACAAGAGTAGACAGAACATAGAAGTGTTGCGTGAGTGTGGAACGGTAGACAAACATACTCGAACTGCAGAGAGTTGAGAAGCACAAGAGAAGTAATGGACTGTTTGTTTTGTTTCCAACAGAGAGTACGGTGAACAGAGACAGGTCTGAGAGTTGTGACGCTTGCAAGGTAGCAGCAGGTAAACAGGGGCAAGTACACTCAGATCAACGAACAATAAGCTATTCTTGGGCAGTAGTGAGGTCTATTCTTAAAGTATTACACAACCAAATTTGAACGAGATCTAGGGGCTTCCTGCATGGGCAAATTCAAAGAGGAAGAGAATAGTAGATTACAGATTTGATCTGGAAATTGATCTTGGGATCAATACAGTTGTTGCATAACAAAGAGGAAGACAAACAAGAGAAGAAGGAGACGTTGAGAAGGACGAAGTGACGCATCTAGTTCATATTGCAGGAATCGTCGGAGGATCTCCTAATTGTGTTTGGGTATCAATTTCTCTTGTAAGACTGTATTATTTCTTCTCTTAATAAAATTATAATCAATTTTTGTGGACGTAGGCCAAGGGTGGGCCAAACCACGTAAACTGTTAGGTGTTGTGCTTGTGCTTGATTTATTCTGTTTATTTGGGTGTGTTTATTTTCACTAATAAACCTAACAGATCTCGGTACTACTTCCCATTGGAGACTCTAACGTTGCCACACTCCCTGCCGTATGCATATATCGAGCACTAACAGGGTAAAATCCTAACAGTGTTAGAATTCCCCACTAATACACGCTGGCTTCTTCTAAACATCTAAGGAAATCCAGTTGGGTAAGGATTGTGTAGTGGAATAATTTGAGCCATACTTAACATAGCTGCAGGCATGGCCCTGCCTATAGGAGAAGTAGGCTGTAGCCTAGGGCCTCCAAATAGGCGGGGACTCCAAAGATCCATATAACTCATTAAAGGCCTGGGTGCTGGCCCAATATCCCATTCATTTCGGGTACCGCATTCCGAGTCCGCTTCCGGAACGCGGCTTCCCGTTTCCGCTTGCTGAACGCCTAATGCGGTCTGGACTCTAGAGTATAACGTGCGGAACACTGTTCTTTTCCACGTGCAGAACGCGGTTCGTTCTGTGTCCGTGCTTTCAGCGCGGTTCCGTTCCGCATTTCGATTTCCGCGTTTTCTTCCGCATTTGATATTTTCGCGGTTATGCGTCCGTTCGTCTTCCATCCGACTTTTTTGCATCCGTTCGTATTCCTTTTTCAAACGATCAAAACTTACGCCCAGCGGTATATCCTTCCATTTTTTAAACCTAAAAATATACTAAATAAAATCTCCTAAGTGACTATTGCAGCAGCCTCTTTTCTCCTTCTCTCTCACTCTCTCTCACTGCACTCTCTCTCGCTCTCCTCTGATGTCTCTCTCCGTGGTCTCTTTCGCCTTCAGCTTGCTTAGTTGCAGACTGCAGACTTGCAGGTACTTTTTTCATCGATCCCGTCATTTTGAATTCTTAATGGGTGTTTGAGATCTGTTTTGGGTGTTTAGTGTTTTATTTTAAAAAAGATAATAAAAAGTAAAAAAATTAATAAAATATGAAAAAACTATAAATTTATAAAAAATATTGTGATTAATTATTTTCCTCATTTCACATTAATCTACATAAGTAAAAACATCAATCTCAAATTGTGATGGGTATCTCTTCCATTTTGATAAATAAATAAATAAATAAATATATATATATATATATATATATATCATCTCCATATTTTGTCCCTCATAATATCTCGATACCTTCTTGATACTTATTTATAAAATTGTAGTTAGAAGAGAGAGTATTGCGACACTCTTACGACAGTATGGGGGTATTTGTAGGTGTACTTTCACCAATAATGGTAGCCTAGAACTTCATTGTGGCATTGACATAATGACATTATATGTAAATTCTGTTATAAATTTGATTTTTATATTTCATTTGGATATTTCACACTTTATAAAAAATATATATAATTTATTTTTTGTGTGTATATAAAGGCAAAAGGCCCCATTTTAAAAGTTCGCCTAGGGCCTCTGAAATCTCAGGGCCGGCCCTGCATAGCTGCTGTTTAACTCTTAGGTTAATCATGCATTATATTGCATGGGATAATGTACGTGGGAGTCTCCTAATGCAGCAAGGAAACTAACTGCTAGCTGCCCATTGAAAGCACGGCAGAGTGGAGTGTATACATAGAAAGAAAGATATGACAGTAAGCCTTGGCATTTCCCTCTTCATGACTCATGTTGCACTTCTCTTAATTAACCACCTGATTCATGCTTATACTTGTATTCGTTTTTGAGATGGAGTCTACTTCACCTTCTCTTTGTGTATGGAAATTTTGTGATGGAGTATCCTGCACCTTTTCATTTCTCAATCTAAATGTGTCTTTGAATGAGTTTGATTACTGATTTAGTTAGAGGTTTCTCATTTACAATTTGGTGGATTGAGTCAGAATCAATCTCTTGAGGATTGGTTGGGTTTAAGAACTGATTGGGTGGAGATGGAACCAATTCGTTGGAAGGGATGGCTCAATGACCAACTTAACCAGCTGATTCAATCAGTCGAGATCGAAGTGAGAAAGAGATGGTGGTGCAAACCTTACAAAGACCGTCAGAAGGCGGAGAATAGGAGCCAAGCAAGTCCTCGACATGCCAGCCAGTAAGTGTCTTGTTGGTTTTGTTTTTCTTCATAAGGTGGTGAGCGCAGCAGTTGAGGGAGAAGGGATGGAAGAAGAAAGCTTGATGCTGGTGAGAACAAATTGATATAAAAAGTATTTACCATCCTAGAAAATGTATCCAGAAAATTCATTTTCCTTCAAACTGCCTTAAGACAACCATATGACACAGTAGTTATTTTCAGGATAATTATTTCCTGACAAGTCCACTTTCTGATTCTTGTTAATTTCCTTGAAAGTGCATCTTTAAATCATTCTAAATCTTATAAGAGCTTCTCTATATAATTTTGATGAATTTTTGGATTTTACTTTTACTTAATTTGATTATGACTAGATCTTCATCTGATGTTCCTGCATTTCTGGGTGTTCTTTTGTTTTTTTACTTTTTTATAATTTTAAGTCTGATCATATCTTCTTTTAATTCGGTACATTCTGGGTTGAGCAGTGCATATCGAACTGCAATTTGCAAGGCAAATCGGAGGGTTTCAAAGATGCACATGCTGAGGACTTACTTGCTCAACTTCTTAAGGTTCAGCACACACTCTCTCTCTCTCATTGAATTCGAACATTCATTTTCATGTAAAATGTGAATTTGATGATGTGATGTAAGTTTTATAAAAAAGAATCCTCATTTAAATTTTCTGGTTAGTTGTGGATGCTTTTCTCCTCCATTTGAGTTTCTCATAGGTAAAATTCTACTGTAGGCATTGATAGAGAAAACAAATCTGGATCCAAATGAAATTGGGGATATTGTTGTGGGCAGTGATTCCACCTGGTTCTGTAAGAGCAAGTGAATGTAGGATGTCTGCATTCTATGCTGGATTTCCTGGTACTTTGTTTCCTTAGTATGGATGGGCAGATCACAATCCCTGCACAGAATTGCACGGTCCTCTCTGCAGAAGAGAAAAGCCATCCTCTCTTGTCAATACGCCATTTTCATCCATCATCAACAATGCTTTTCAAACTGTAGAAAGAGAAGAAGAGGAAGAAAAAGGGGAGAGAAAGAAGCTGGAGTGGCACGTTTTCTCTCTGGCGCGTTCGCGCTCTCTTTCGAAAACCAGCATCCGCGCTTTCTCTGAAAAACGAGCAGAAACAAGCGTCCGCGCTTTCTTTCGGAAGCCAGTGCTCTGGCAACCAGCATCGGCGCTTTTTCTCGGAAACCAGCACACGATAATAAAAAAAGACACTCCAACAAAAAAAATGGGGAAGTCATATTTACACAACAATTTTTTTTCATCTTACATGGGCTTTAAAATTTTTCTTTATAATTTCCATTCTACCCTTCTTACCTCTTTTTCTTTTCTTTTCTTTTCTTTTTCTTTCCATCACACAACTGAGTCTCTCCCACTCGTCCTCTCTCTCGCGACCTCTGTGTGTGGCTCAGATTCCTCAAGTAAAGTTGAATGCAGGATTTAGATAGAAGTTGAAAGTCTCTAACGTGTTTAAGCATGGATAAAGTCCTCATATTATTAGAAGATAGAAATTATTCTTTGAATGACTATTTTGCGGTAAAACACAGCCGACAGAGAGAGATAGTTGTTGGGCGTGGCAACAACACTACAAAGGAGAGACATAGCTTGCTGGCTTTATATACGTAGTTGTGCTAGTAACAAGTGAGTTTGTGGCTGCATGCATTGAAGAAGCCATACAAGGTGAGAAAGAGACAAGCTGCAAACGTCTTGAGAGGAGAAGTTGCATAGAAAACTCACTGTTACAGTTGTTTGTTGGTGAGCTTTGTGTAAAGTGAAGGTCTAGCTGTATGTATTAAGATTTATCTTGTGGCTGCTGATTCACACAACGTGAGAGACAAAGACAGAAAGACAAGGAAGTCTTGTTGAGTTGTTGGATAGACGTTTAAATAGAAGCTTAAATATACAAAGACGCTCTAAAAAGACGCTTTTGCACGTTCTACATGGGTGTAGTTATGAGCATTGTCAAAAAAAGTGGGAGTTACTAATTTGGTCCAAGATTTCTCCGAACCAATGCTGAAACATGGTTTCCGAATTAGACTTTCTGCATGTACAACGAATAAATTATGCCATTTGTAGGATATTTTAACCGAAAAACCCCTTGTAAATTTATCAAGAGATTGTCAATATTAAAATAAAAAATTTATTTACAATTTTTGTCTATTTAAATAAATAAAGTTATAGTTAAAAACATTCTATTTCAGCTTTTTTATTTTCCTTAATTTAAATGTGATGACTTGTTGTTTCACAGAACTAACTTTTTATAAATTCTCACATTCATAATAATTTGTTTAATTTTATAAAGTTAATAAGCCTTATCTTCTTACCCAGTGACATCCAATTTAACTTGTCACGAGTGACTTACTTATTTGAACGTGATGGGTCCCTCTAGAGATGGAGTGCGTTGCCATCACAATTATTTGGCATTTCTTGACGTTCCACACATTCCATTAAGAACACAAGTTAGGTAAGATCTTGAATTATATGATTTTTTTTTTTTGTTTTACAAATATTAAATATAGAGCTCTAGAGTCATTTTCCATTAGACAACTCTGGGCCTGTGGGGCCCATAGAGGTGAAATCCAATGCATGAAAATGCATAAGTTGTGAAAAGTATTTTCAAGATAATGATTCTCATAAAAAATCAGAATCTTTAGATTTAAGAAGTCATGATTTTTAAGGATCCAGAGATCCAACGGTCAAAATAAAGCCAATTTTAAATAGATTTTAATCTAACAGTGAAATCACCTCGAAATAAGCTCAAATCGAATAAAGATACAATACACGAGAGGTAGAAAGGTGCAGGCAGGGTGTCGATTTGGATGCCATAGGCACCAAACTTACTAGAGCACTATACAGTGGATTCAAATTGAAAAGATTATAAAGGCAGTAAACCATATTTGCCCTACATATGTTGCATAATCCGTGCTTCCATTTCCCTAGCATCTGCATATAAGATAACCCTACTAGCTTGGACACGTATCATCCAATATCTCTCAGGCCTTGATGGTTCAAATGAACCAGGCAAGCCCAAGCTAACCAGTTTGAAGTACAAGTTCGTCCATGGCTACCCTGAGGAACAAGAAAATGTTGATTTACCAAGGCATGCGCACACTTCACTCAAATGGTCCCAACAACATGGGATCTTGAAGCTTCAAAAACATACAAGGGGTGATGAAGTACCGCCACAGAAAGCAAACAATTCAAGAAAGGAGCTAGAATATGGACGGATTAATTTATAGACATTACCAGCAACATTCAGATGCAAGATAATATCCAGAGATGTGGTCACTTGTTTACAATTCTATCTATCTATGATTCTAAATTTCGGTCAGGAGAGTAAGAAGCGGACTCCAGCAAAAGAGATCACCATCGCAAACCAATTTGGGAAGAACGTAGTCACAACGACAGCATTTCAACTTGGGTCTGATATTAGCTTAGTTAACCAAGACAGTGGATGCTACGGACCTGTATGATTGTTGAACTTCCCTGTACCATTGAGACCAGCCTGGACTTTAAGTGAGAAGAAGTGTTCTAGCCTGCTCATCAATGGAAGTATTATGTCAGGAATATCATAATAAAAGACTCAAGGTTAAAAAAACCAAACTCAGTCTTAGACTCGAGTATCAAAGTTGTACAGTAAGCAGACTTGGCCATCTGAAATTCTTTTCAAGCCCTAAGTTAAAACTGTAAATTTAAAAAATAAATGAGAAACCTAAAAAATTAGGCTAAAAAGACTCAATATCTTTCAATAAATAGATTCAACAATATACCCTTTAAATTTATATTCATTTCTTTACAATTTTTTAGTCTATCTTACGTAAAATATAGTCCAAAATAGTTACAATAGTAAGTCATGGATGCATGTATATGAAGTCACATCAATGAATCTAAGTTCTTAAACATAAAGTAAATTTCTCATCAGATTTTAGAAAAAAAATTGGAATAACAGTTTTGATAAAACCTTTTTTTTTTATGACCGAAGGTGTCCAGGCATCTCACCCGACTAGTCCTTCGGGGCAAGTGAAAATCTCCCAATCCACACACACCAAGTAAGTCTACGAGGGGTGGCCCTTCATTAGGGTTGAGAGAGAATCGAACCCAAGACCTTGCTTCATGAGGCGAGCGTCTGATAAAACTCTTATACATATCCTAAAAATAGTCAAAAGGTAAAAACAATTCCATGGATTGATGTATGCATGGTCTAATAAGAATACTCTAACAATTTTACACTTAGTCTTTCAGACAAAAATGGAAAAAGAACATTCTATTTTTATTCATTTTATATTAAGATATTCAAAAAATCAAAATCACAACATAAACCCATGCATCTGGGGGTGTCCTAGCCAATAGTGAAATGTGTAGCATCAGTTTGCTTGAATTCTGAGGTGACATGGCCAAGACATATCGGTCAGTTTCAAACAAATAGCACCACATGACTAGGCCTTCACATATGGACTCAGATATTTGTACATGACATGCTTTCACATTATGTCATCGTGCCCCACTGACATAACAAAAATATTTGACATTTTGATAACTAGATTGATATTATCTCCATATCAAATATTTAGGAAAATCTAAATGTTGAAATATTATTCTGAAATGAAAACTCTAATGAGACTTCTACCAAGACTTGATACCAAGACTGCCCTTTAAATAGGTCTTGACCTCCGTATGTTGGATGTGATGAAAAGAGGACCATATGACTAGGGGGTGTTTGAAGTTTCACCCCCATCTGGTCATCCTAACCCTTAAATTTAAATTTTTAAAAAACCACTGGCATATTAACCGGAATTAAAAGGCCAAGATTACATGACTTGGATGATTAGTTGGTGGTAACACTTCACACACTTCATATTCATGTAATCACCTATCAAATGCACCCAATTATATAGGACCATGGTCCATTTTAATAAGAAGTCTTGTTAGAGTCTTGCTTGCCTAACTCATTCTGAAAACATCACGGTATTTCACGTTAATGACATAAAATGTCTACCCATTTTAAATTTAATACAATTTAATCTTTGAAATTATCATTATTTCATTCTAGTTTTTGGATATGTTCTGTCCTGATATTTTATCCTGCCGACAATAATAGATCGGAATTTTTTTGATGACAGACTGAACCATTTAACGACCTTTCTAATGTTACTTAACATTGACAAGTATAAAGATGATAAAGAAGGCACCTTAATCTATTAGATGAGCACAAAAAATCACAATTGCAGGATTATATGCTCTTGACAAAGAACATAGAGACAGAAAAAGAGGCAAAAATTTAATAAGGATTTTCTCCTTCGCACATTAGCCAAATGATGGAGAGCCGGGTCTGAATCATGAGATGATGGATCCTTGAGCATGGATACGGAAACCTTGACGAACCATGTCTTCTTTGCAACTTGATTTACCATGAGACACCAATAAAATCTATGTAGCAATGCTGGTCTGATTAATGATAATGATAAGAGGCGCCCACTTTTAGAAAGGTAGGTGCTGGGTTCAACCAAGCAGGTACATTAGTTCAAGTAGAAAGATCCTCAGACCATCTCTCCAAAAAAGAGTGTTATTTTTAAATACTTTTTACTAGATTGTGATTGTAGAGAATTTGAATTACTGTGCACACCTGGTTGAGCATTTAAAATAGATGGTTTCTGGAGAGTTATATGTGCGTGCATTTGCAAACATTCTCTTGACATCTGCAACAAACATCTCAAATGTAACATAGTATTGCTCAGACTCCAACCTCTTCGACATTGTCCTGAGGTCTGTCAAAACAGAAAATAATAACATACATGAGAATTTGACAAAAAAATAAAACAAATAGAACCTCATTTTGAGAGAGATGAGTGGAAGAGTGAATTCAAAACTGACAAAAAGAAAAGAAAAGAAAAATAAAGAAAAAAACAGGAAACAATATTCCACACCACAAGCACCATTAGGACAAAAGTACCTAAAGCAAGCAAATTAAGCTGATTGATCTTGCCAGTCCAAGCAACACCATGTATCAAAACCCATCCAGGTGGGCCCCACTACCAAGAGTGCTCGGGTGATCTTAGCAATATGTACATGGTAAACTCTTCTTTTTTCTCTTTTTTTCTTTTAAGAAAATCTCAGGTGCATGTATGAACATGTCTTTTTTGTTATTGGTTGATGAAATGGTGTTCTGTTTCATTATTAACACAATTACATACAAATGTACATATGTAAATATAGGCCAATGATCTAGAGAGCTGAAGTAGAGACCTTATCTAGGGCCTTCCCATGGTTAATCAAACATGTTCACACTCACATAGAGACCTGTCTTTTATATCATTAGTTATTAGTTGTGAAGATAAATTTCCAAAAGACCTCTTGATTCTCTTTCGTATCTGTACTTTTTTTATTTTTAGTAATATTTCCTGGTTACTGCTAAAAAAAGGTAAATTTCCAAAGAGATCTTGTAGAGATCTTCATATGCAGCCCTCCTATGATCAATCCAGACCATTCAATCACCTAAAAAATGTGAATTGACATAACCCAAACTGGCAGAGATCCCCTTCTCATACACAGTTAAATTTCAATCTGAAAAGCCACATTTATCTAAGTCTTGACCAACCTACAAGTGACGCCATGATGATGAAATGGAGTTGAAGCTATCTACCCATTATGCACCTAATGACCTTCCCATTCACCCACTCCTTAATGATTAGAATGAGCCTAGATGGGCAAATCATTATTTTTTTCCCAAAGAAATTGCCAAGGTCTCCATTTTATGAAATTGAGTGGTGTTTTCAAATCACCACTCATATTATCTACAAATGGGAACTCCATGAAGGTTCTCATAGTGAGAATTCTTTGCTTGGGCCACCTTGGCCCCCATTTACAACTCTCATTTGTTTGTTTGTTCGTTTGTGCATGCATGCATAAATATTTAGCCGGGAAAGCAATAAGGGTTTGAGAAACCCACATGCAGGGCTCATCCTACAGCCCATTTGCTCTATTTTCTCAACTCACACCTTTTATCCACCCATGAATTAGAAATATACCTAATTGGATCCCATACTTACACCCATTATTTGATTGGAACATGATAAATCACACCCTAACATTGATTTTTGGGCCTTTAAAAGTCATATCAAGAATCACATGCCTCATCCTCAAATAAAAGTCTGTAGACTTCTTTCGTGTGGGGCGCACGAACACCCATATGGATGAGGTGGTTGGAAAGGTCTTTGCTTGAATAGGGTGCCTAAGAAAAAACATTTTGATCAGAAAAGTGAAACCATATTTTTGAAGGCCTCAAATATTCAATTTTATCCACACCCCATGAAGGATTCTCATGGGGAGAGCTCCATTTTAGGCCCACCTCAATCATCAGGTTAGGTGGGTTAGAAATTTTATGCCTAAATATGGTATTTATAAAAACCGGCTTGATTGAATGACTCTAGCCATGGTTTTAGAGGACCCAAAAAACTACGTTTGATAGGAGTGAAATCTTATCAAAGTTCAAACAAATGGTAGGTGTAACTCGGTTATGGGATCCAATTGGGTAGATATCCAATTTATCGGAGGGTAATAGGCATGGGATGGGAAATGGGTGCAAATGCGGCCTAGGGGTAAAATCTTTATCAAAGTTCAATCAAGTGGTAGGTGTAACTCAGTTATGAGATCCAATCAGATAGATATTCATGGGAGGGTAATGGGCATGGGATGGGAAATGGGTGAAAATGTGGCCTACGGGTGAATATCAAAGTTCAATCAAGTGGTAGGTGTAACTCGGTCATGGGATCCAATTGGGTAGATATCCAATTCATGGGAGGGTAATGTGCGTGGGATGAAAAATGGGCACAAATGCGGCCTAGGGTGGACCCCACATGAAGGGTTCTCATTGTGAGAACCCTATAGTGTTCACGACTAAACATTGTCTATATATATACAAATTACAAACAACAGCATCAAGCAACCCTCTCCTAACTTGTACAAAAAAAAAAAAATTGGTCCAGAGACGTGCACCAAAAATTTACAAGTAACAAAAGCTAGATAACTAGTGGTCAATGGCAACAAAGGTAAAATATTCATTAGGATAGATTCCAAGGAGGAAGGTCCACTAGTGTTCTAAGGACCATTTGGTATAAAAGATAGTTATGAAGTACTAAATAATAATATAATAATAACAATAATAATAGTGCTAGTAGCAAAAATAATAACAACAAGAGCAACAAAAAAATAACAATAGATCATTTCTTCTATCTTTCTAGTGTCAACCTCTTGAGTTATATATGTTTCCAATCTAAAGAGACTATATTCTTCTTGACTATTCTTTCCCACCAAAGACCATATTCTTCGTCATTCTATAAATTATCATGTCCTCCTTTACCCCTTTTACCCAAGAGTTTCTCCTCATTCTACTAGTTCTTATCACCGCAGCCTTTCATTCTTTGCACTGAAATAGTTCATGGTCGTCCATGGACATGAGGAAACCATCTTCAAATGCTCACCTTTATCTTCTCATCTTTTGGGCTATCTTTAAGGTTCCCTTAATGCAATGGTTCCTGATTCTATCTTTTGATGATACCCTCCACTCATTCGTTTCAGCATATGCATCTCTATACCTATACTTCATGTACTGAAATTTCCTTCATTGACCAACATTCTACTCCTTGGAGCGTTCATAGTCTAATTGTTATCCTATAGACTCATCCCACCAGCATACCTACATTTTGCCCAACTAGAAGCCCACCTACTAGTGTCCAAATCAGATCCTTCGTTTGTCTTTCGGCTTTACCTTATTAACTAAAGTTTATCACATTATCATAGTAAGAGATGGGAATTTGGCTGGGATGTTGAAAGGCCCAAGGTGCCGTAATCAGAAAAAAGGGATCTGAGTAACATTTTTTAGCTCCATTGCTGATTGGGCTCATGCTTGGTCATTGAAATGAAGCTTGCTTGTTAATTCGGCCAAGCACAAGCTCATAGATGCTCAATCTCGATGCAAAAAACAAAAGTTGAAACTCAATCCATGATTAGTCAACTTAGGTTAAAAACCAAGGTAAGACTTGCTCTAAAAGCTAAAAGCTCTATCCATCTATCTATCCCTGAACACATCCCCCTCATTTCATTTTTATAGGTTATATAGAAAACACCTATCTATCCATCCATCCTTCCCTTCCTGAACACACATACACACATGCGTGCACGCACGTAGACACACACACCCCTTGTTTCACTTTTATAGTAGATATAGAAGACATATACCATCAAACAGACAATTTGAATTTACTGTTTAATCGACTCGTTGGAGTGATCTTACTTGTTAGTACTATATCATTTACAAATAACATACATCATGTATCTCCTCTTGGATTTTTATGTCAACTTGTCCAAGCTAGGACAAATAACTAAAGGCTCAATAGAGACCATTGGTGAAGTCCCACTCTTACGAGGAACTTTGGCTCTCCATGTTGCGGGACCAACGTCAGAGCACATAAGGTGTTGTGGGACCCACGTCGGACCAAAGTTAACCAAAATCTCATTAGTTGTGTAATTGATTGATAACCATTGTGTTATTCTTTTCCTAATATAGATCCCTAGATTCTCTCTCATTCTTTTATATATACATGTAACCATTCAGTGTATTGATGAGCACAGGAAAATGACTATTTTACGTTTGTATTTGGACTAGTTAGTTCTTGTTTTATGTGTTTTAAGATATGTTTAATGAGATTTTAGAAGTTTTGCAGGATTTACAGGGAAATATAAGACATGGGAATTCAAATGGTGAATTTTGCTATTTATGGGCATAAGTTGATATTTTTGGAAAGTTGGAATTTTTAATAATTATTTTACCACAATTTTAAGGATTTTATTTGTAAACTAATTAATTCAAATCAATTTATGAGAGTTTGGATTAATTTAATCATTTTTAGAATTGAATGTAAGTGGTAAAATTATTTATTAGATTTTCCATATTTTGAAAAGCCCAATTATTAAGCCCATTAAGAAAAGCCCATGAATAAATCCACATGTGTGAAGACTATTTTCATCATCTCAAGATACATATGAGGAAATTCGAAATTTACAAGACAATATAAGAGGATTTTTGAATTTGGCAAGTGCATTAAAGAAAAAGAAGGAAGGCTTGATACATCTTCAGTATTTTGGCCATAGAGTTTCACTCCAATGTCCGATTGCTTTGATTCTTTTTGGGTTGGAAAGAAGACTTCAAGGGCTATAACTTTGTAGTTTACGACTTTTCCTGATTCCGATGTTAACCAGGTCAAAACTGAGTTGCAAGGTGGTATATGTGTGAAAAAAGGGATTTTGCACCCACTTTCCTTACACAAATTTTACTATTTATTTCCGTCTCCTTTCCTCCTTTAAGTCATTCCATGTTTAGCACAAACCATATCAACCCCCCAAGTGTCCCTTGCTTTATTTAAATCTTTCCAAGCCATTCATTCCACCTCCTTTCATCTATAAATACTCCCTCTCCCATTGAAGAAATTGAACTTGGGCTGTGGATTTTGGAGAAGCTTTGAGAGTGGAGGAGATCTTGGGGATGTCGAAGTTCCTTTAGAGTTTGAAGGTTAGTTTAATTTTAAATTTATTTTCTTTAATTAAATTTCAATGTCATGTATTTATTTTCATTAATAAGTTCGAATCACTATGGTCCTTCTTGTCCCTATTTTCCGCTTCAACCAAAGTTCCAATGCATTGTAATTCTTTATTACAATTTTATTAATAATTGAAAGGCAGAAAAACCCTTAGGATTATGGTTTTCCACTTATTTATTTTTGCATGATGAAAATGTGATTTTATTTTAATTCTTTTTATGGATTTATGTGAGAGATTATTCTAAGATATTCAATGAAAGCAGAATTTTTTTCAAGGATAAATAGAACTTGATATTTTCAGTCTAAGGCTCTTCTTAAGAGCAGAAAAACTTTTAGATTTGAAATTGCAAGTAGAAATTCTATTTAGCTTAAGGCCGGATTTGAATTATCTTAGTTTAATAGATTTTATAACATTCATACTGAGAATTTTAATGGATGAAAAACTTGAGTGCATCATAGATAATAAATGTGAGCTCCGTATTCTAAGCCTTGATGTAATTTTTAAAATATGGAAAACAAAGCCTCCATAATTCTTTGATCCAGTTCCACTGTAAATATGTAAATATGATGTTTTTATTTTTATTTTCATTTTATTTGTTTATAAATTCAAAAACTCTTGAGAATTGTGGAACTAGGTTGGTTAATTAATTAACTGCATCTTAGTTTTGTATTCTAAGTTAAGTTAAGATTATGTATAATTTTTAGATCAAATCCACCTATCTTAATTAAAATTAGTTCTCTTTAATTGTTAAATTATATTTTTGGATGTGGTTTTTAATTTTAGACCATGTTTTCTATTTTTTAGAATGTTTCTAAATTAAAATTAGATTTCCAAGTTTAGATAATTAATTCCATGTTTAAGATTTATTTCTATAATTTTCTCAAATTCTTAATGTACATAATTCAATAGTGTATTTTTCACGGATATATTTTCCTAAGTTCCGATGGGTTCGACGTCGCGCTCAATCGCTATACAATCTAATGGTTCGTGTGTTTGCGAATTATAAATTTAAAATTTGTACAACCATCAAACTCTAAAGGAAATTCGATATCCCCAAGATCTTATTGCTCTCTTCTTCTCCTCTTCCACTCTCAAAGCTTCTCCAAAATCCACAGCCCAATTTCAATTTTCTCAACAGGAGAGGGAGAATTTATAGATGAAAGGAGGTGGAATGAATGACTTTGGAATTTAAAGATTTAAATAAAGCAAGGGACACTTGGAGGGCTGATATGGTTTGTGCTAAATATGGAATGGCTTAAAGGAGGACAGGAGGCGGAAATAAATAGTAAAATTCATGTAAGGAAAGTGGGTGCAAAATCCCGTTTTTACACATGTACCACCACCTTGCAACTCAGTTTTGACCTAGTTAACGTCGGAATTAGGAAAAATCGTAAACTACAAAGTTGTAGCCCTTGAAGTCTTCTTTCCAACCCAAAAAGAATCAAAGCAATCGGATATTGGAGTGAAACTTTATGGCCAAAATACTGAAGATGTGTCAAACCTTCCTTCTTTTTCTCCCCTTCTTATTTTATTTCTTTTTCCTTAATCCACTAGCTAAATTCGAAAATCCTCTTATATTGTCTTGCAAATTTCGAATTTCCTCATATGTATCTAGTAAATTTCGAATTTCCTCATATGTATCTTGGGATGATGAAAATAGTCTTCACACATATGGATTTCTTCATGGGTTTTTCTTAATGGGCTTAATAATTGAGCTTTTCAAAATATGAAAATCTAATAAATAATTTTACCACTTACATTCAATTCTAAAAATGACTAAATTAATCCAAACTCTCATAAATGGATTTGAATTAATTAGTTTACAAATAAAACCCCTAAAATTGTGGTAAAATAATTATTAAAAATTCTAACTTTCCAAAAATATCAACTTATGCGCATAAATTGCAAAATTCACCATTTGAATTCCCATATCTTGTATTTCCCTGTAAATCCTGCAAAACTTCCAAAATCTCATTAAACATATCCTAAAACACAAAACAAGAGCTAACTAGTCCAAATGAAAGGGTAAAATAGTCATTTTCCTGTGCTCATCATGTATCAACACATGATCAATACAATATTCAGAGATTTTCTTCTCTAATCTCTTTTCTTTATTCTTTTTTCTACATGATATCAGCCAAAGACAATTTTTGTGCTCCGTGATCTTCTTTTCTTTTTTTGGACGTCACTTGCTGTAGCAGGGTTTTTTTTTTCTAGCAAAGGTTTTGTCGGCGGGGACCCATCTACTCCTTCCATCCATATGGTTGGATTTTTTATCTAGAGGCTTGAGCTCTGCCTTCTGCCCCTTTCTTCCTGGGCAGATCTGATGTTCCTTTCTGCAACAGTTTTTTGTTTTTCTGGCGAAAGTCCTCTCCGGCATTGCTTCTACCGGCGGGAACCACCCCTACCAGTTCCGCTTTCCGACGGTCTCTACATCTATGCTGGTGGATCTGATTGTTGGACTATGTGGGACCCTCATCTGTCCAGCTTCTGCCACTGCTTCCAGGGACGTTGAAAACCCTGTTTTCTAGATATTTTTCTTCGATCCAACAGGATCCTCCTCCTCTGCAACTTGGATCCACACCACTGTGGTTGCCCTGGCCCACCTATGATCGCCCCAGGTTGACCAAGGATTTCGAAGAACTGTGGGCCCGTCTTTCTCCAGTTCTTCTGCAGCTACTACAGATGCCCATAGTCCAGTTTCTTGGTTTCTTCTGCTTGGATCTCCTTGCTTCCAATCCAGTCTTTCATGAGCGGACTAAGCACAATGAAGTTGATTGCCACTTTATTCATCAGTATATTTCAGAAAGGCGACTTTTTACTTCTTATCTGAAGTCTAAGGATCAGCTGGCAGACATTTCACAAAGTCAGTTCTCCGCACTCAGCTCGATTGGCTGTTAGCAAGTTGGGTATACTCGACATCTTCGAACTAGCTTGATGGGGAGTGTTGTGGGACCGACGTCAAAGCACATAGGGTGTTGTGGGACCCACGTCGGAGCAGAGTTGACCAAAATCTCAATAGTTGTGTAATTGATTTTAGATAACCATTGTGTTATTCTTTTCCTTATATAGATCCCTAGATTAGCTTTCATTTTTTTATATATACATGTGACCATTCAGTGTATTGACACACAATCAATCCAATATTCTGAGATTTTCTTCTCCAATTTTTTTCTTCTTTTTTTTCTCTTTTTCTACACTGCATCATACACTTGTCACCTTTTCATACATATCTTGTATTCGTTTCAATATTTGCCAAATAAAATTCCTTGATGTCTACTATAGGTCTTTCCTAAGCTCAAATAATTTTCTTCACTTTCTCTAGTTTTAAGATTGGTGACTTGGTTTGTGAGACTTGTCAAATAGCAAAACAATAAAAAATTGTCTTTTGTACGATGATTAAACCTCCAAACATTGTTTCTTTCTATGATGATTCTAATGTGTGAAAATGTCCAAATGTTCCTAATGGATTTTTTTGTTATTACGTCACTTTTACTAATGACGCATCTTGTATGACATTGGTGCATCTCATGAAACGTAAAGGTAAGATTCTTTCTCAGTTTTAGACTTCTCACAAATGGGTTACTACTAAATCGAAGTTTCTATTAATGTTCGTTTGCCACAATGGTGACAAGTGTATTTTCTAATTTCCTTATGCAGTATCTCCAAGAAAATGGCATCATTCTTAGACTCCCTATCCACATACCCCAGGGAAAATGGAGTAGCCATGTGTAAGCATTGTCACTTATTTAAAGTCACTCATGCACTGTTTCAAACGAATGTTCCTATATCTTATTGGTGAGATGCTCTAGTAACATCATGCTATTTGATTAATTGTCTTTCAACTCCTATTCTTGAAAATAAGTCTCCTATTGATATATTTTCTTCCCGTTATTTAATATGTTCAATATCATTATGGACTTTGGACGTGGTTGCTTTGTTCACAACTTTGTTGCTAGTAGTCATAAGTTATCTTAAACTTCTTTCAAATGTATGTTTGTTGGTTACTCACTACTCAAAAGGGATACAAATGTATCAATCCTACTACTAGTAGGAGATTCATTTCCATAGTTGCTACTTTGTTTGAACATCTTCCATATTTTTCAAACATTAGCAAATCCCAAGTTGATAATCCATTCATGGTCCTTCTAGTCTCACTTGATCGCTCTCCCATTCACATGTATCATAGATAAGTCAAACTTTCCTCTACACTTGAAAATTAATCTCAATCATCTACCCTAGCTGTCTTCTCCTACTCCAAGTAATTACTATCCTTCTGATTTACCCATTGCACTCTGAAAAAGAGCACATACTACCACTAATCATGTATTGGTCAAAGGTGGGACAAGCTGAGGTGATGGGGAACAGAGGTAGGGGCGACTACAAGAGTGTAAGATCGAACCCCAACAGAGCCTCAAGCTAGTAGATCGAAGCAGAAAACCGAGAATTGGGTTTCCAAAATCGTCAGAATCGCTAGAGGAAGGTGGCAGCAGAAACGAGCGAGAACAGCTACAAAACAAAGATCCAATTTGATGGAAGGAGAGCATTGTCAATAGGGTCCAGCCGGCAGATGTGTCATCGAAGTAAATCGACGGCAAAGAGGAAATAGGATCCGCTACAGGGGTACAACGGATCCATAAAAAAAATTCAGAAATCTTTCTGGCGTGATACCATAATGAATGAGATAATAAAAATAAAAAAAATAAGAGGAAGAAGAGAAGAGGAGATGGAGAAAAATTCTTCTCTCAATATCACTAAGATTTAGCTTTTTACATGTATAAATAATACATAAGAGAGCCAATCATGTTAACAAAAAAGGAAAATAATAAACTAAAGGACAATGACAAGCTGTTAGACAACTAATCTAAGTTGACTATTCAATATACATTGAACCTGGACAATTGCGTCCCAAAATGGGTTAGGTCCCACAACACAGAAGAATGGTACCCGAAATGGGTCGGGTCCCACAACAATCTCCTTCTATTTTTTGCATTGGTTTTTGTTATTTTGTTACATTTATTGATAATTATTCTTGCATGACATAGTTATATACGATGAAACATAAATTTGAGGTGTTTGATTGTTTTTGCATTTTTTTACCAATGGGTTGAAACTCAATTTGCTTGTAAAATTCAAATTTTGCGTAATGATAATGGGGGAGAATATTTGTCATATTCCTTTGTTCAATTTTTGCAAGACACTGGTGATGAATCCCAATTTTCTTGTCCATCTACACCTCAACAAAAAAGTGTAGCTGAACGAAAAAATCGACACCTACTTGAGGTAGCTAATTCTTTTCTCTTCACTGTGCATGTACCTCAGTCATATTGGCCTAAAGATGTCTTAACCTCGCGTTACCTTATCAACAGAATGCCATGCCGAGTGTTGCTAGACAAAGTCCCTTGTTGACTTTATATCCCTGCACAAAACCATCCCCATTCTTCCCTTACATGTTTTTGGGTGTGTATGCTTTGTTCACTAGTTTTATGGTGATAAACTCTCTCCCTGTTTTGTGCGTTGTCTTTTTGGGTTATTTACCCTTCCATAAAGACTACAAGTGTCTTGATCCCCTCACTGGTAAAACATGTGTCCATGGATATCACATTTTTTGTGGTGGTCTCTTACTTTCAGAACCATCTGTTTCTTCCCCCTCTCTCGTTCTCCCTCTTCTACCTGCAGATACTAGTCCTTCTAGCGCTACCAAGCCCACTCTAGTGTATCAACACAGGTAGCCTAAGCCTCCACCTGTAGCAGACCCTACCCCCTCATTTGCCTCTGGCCCAGATCCATCCACCACTATTGTGTCTGACCTTCCCATTGCGCTTCAGAAAGGTAAGCGTACTTACACCAGTCATCCCTTTGATCGTTTTGTGTCCTATCATGTTGTTTCTCATTCCTATCACAATTTTCTTATAGCTCTGGACAACATTAAGATTCCAAAGAGGATTGATACTTCCTTTCGCGATCCCTCCTGGAAACCATGCATGGATGAGGAACTAGTAAGCACTGGAAAAGAACAATACTTGGGATATGGTTTCTCTACCTCCAGGAAATACTCCAGTTGGGTGTAAATGGGTCTTCCTTGCAGCATAATCCGGACGGGTCTATTGCTAGATATAAAGCCCATTTGGTTGCCAAAGGCTTCACACAAACTTATAGGATGGACTATCAGGAAACTATTTCCCATGCGGCCAAGATTACCTTTGTTCGAGTCTTGATTTCCATGGCCACAACTCATGATTGGCCTCTTCATCAATTAGATGAAGAATGCTTTTCTACATGGTGATCTACAAGAATAAAGTATATATGCTCCTTCGTCAGGGGTTTGTTAAACAGGGGGAGGCCAACTCTGTCTGCAAACTCAAGAAGACTCTTTATGGCCTCCAGCAGTCTCCTCGGGCCTGCTTTGATAAGTTCAGCAGTGCTTTGTTGCCATATGATTTTTTTCGGTGTCATGGTCAACCGGTTCATGCATGCTCCACAGGATACCCATCTTCATGTTGTCTTTTGCATTCTTCAGTATCTTAAGGCTCATCCTGGTCGCAGGGGGGGGGGGGGGGGGGGGGGGGTGTTGGTTCTATGCACACCAGTCTTCTTTATCCGTTTGTGGGTACTCCGATGCTTTGATAACCGCCATCCCACCACTGGTTACTGTGTCTTCTTGGGCTCTCATTTAGTCTCCTGGCACGATAAGAAGCAGACTATTGTTGCTCGCTCTAGTACTGAAGTGGAATATCATGCAATAGCCAATATTGTTGCCGAGTTACTTTGGCCCTGAGAGTTTCTATCTGAGTTGGGTCTTGCTCTTCTGATCTTCTTATCATGTTTTGTGACAACCAGGCTGTCATTAACATTGCTTCAAACCCTGTGTTTCATGAACGCATGAAGCACATTGAAGTGGATTGCCACTTCCTTGGACAACACATATCTGTTGGTCGTATTTTCACCCCTTATCTTCAGTCTAAGGATCAACTTGCGGATATGCTTACTAAGGCAGTTTCTCGGTCTCAACTTGATCACGCTTTGATCAAGCTGGGTTTACTAGAAATCTTCGAACCAGTTTGAGGGGGAGTGTTTTGGGACCCACTTTTGTACAAAGTTGACCAGAATTGTCAAATTCAGGAAAATGAACATTAGTTTATGTCGCTAACCATATGATTTATTGTAGTTAATCATTCTTTTATTTCTTTCCATTTTTATACACCTTGATTGGCTCCATATTTATTATTTATTCTTGTAATCTTTTACAGTTCAGACACAGGATACAACACAGAGAGAAGAATTCTCCAAAATATTTTCCTCTCTTCTTTTCTCCAAAATACAAACATAAAACTAGGCTTTGTTCAACAAGTGAAGACTGGCAAAGTGTGCTAACTACAAGAATCTATTTATGGCTTGAAGCATCACCAGATCTTGGTTTGACTTATGGCTTTACCAATAGTTTATGTTGGTGATATCATATCATCACTGGCCTTGATGCTGCAAAAATTATCTTAGCTTATAGTTTCTTTATGTGGGTTCCACCCCTTGGGTATTTGGGATTGCGGGTGTATAGGGTTGCGGGTTTCTTTTTTTTTCTTACGCATTGTACAGTTTTTCTTCGCACCACTGGTGTCTTTCATGCTATATCAATTCAATTACCATTTCAAAATATAAAATTCATGCTCTAAAAGTTCCTTTAATAGGACCTCTTAAATATTTTCCCAAAGTAATGGTTGCTAGCTCCAACAAGGGCATATATCTTTCTCAATGAAAGTACGCTCTCAATCTTCTTCTAGATGTAGGGTTTCTTGGTTGCAAATCAATTGACACCTTATTTGATCAAAATGTGACACCCCGAAAATTTTAAAATTTATGAAAATGATTTTTTTAATAATTAATTGAGATTAAGGAGATTTAATTAAATGATTAAGAGAAATTAAGGAGTGATTTAATTAAGCTATTAATTAATAATACTTAATCGAAATTGATTTAATTAATGAAGATTAATTTAAAGAGGTGAGGTGTCATGCCATGTGTCCAACCACCCACCTCTTGGCAATTAATGAAGACCCAAACCCATACTCCACCACCCACCTACCTTTTTGACTAAAAGGAAGAGAGAGAGAAATGAGCTTTCTCATCTCAGTTCTCTCCTCCACCGATCCTCACCTTCCTCTTTCCCTCATCTCTCTCCCTCTCTCACCCTCTTCAATCGGTTCTCTCTCTCTCTCCTCTCCTTCTCTTCCTCTACACCTAAAAAGGAAGAAAAGAGAAGAAAAGAGGAGGGAATCATCTTCCCAACTCCACCCCACACGAATTTCTTCTCCTCCATTAGAGAAGTTTGAGAAAGAAGAAGAAGAAGAAGAAGAAGAGAATAAAAGAGAGGAAGGAAACTTAGAAAGCTCATCTAAAGGTAAAATCTTCTTCCCTAACATTATTATTTATGTTTAATGTGAAATTTACGATGATTTGGAACCAACCTTAGACAATTTTTGGTTAAGATGATGGAATTTGGGGAACTTTGGGAATTTAAGGGTTTTTTCCCAAATTCATGGAATTTGAGGTAAATCTATGAGTCAACTCATCAAATTGGAAATGCTAGCCTCCTAATATGTGACCAATTACATGGAGAAGTAATACAAATGATTGGGCTTGGAAATTAAGCCCAAGTTAAGGAGATGGAATTTGGAGATTTAGGAGTTTTCTCCAAATTCATGGAATTTGATGTAAATCTATGAATTAACTCATCAAATTGGAAATGCTAGCCTCCTAATATGTGACCAATTACATAGAAAAGTAATACAAATGATTAGGCTTAAAAATTAAGCCCAAGTTCATTCACAACAAAACCCCCCAATTCTAAGGTATGTGAAATTTACCATTGTTGTGCTAAAATGATCCAATTGCATGCTTAGGAATAGAGTGCAAAATGATAATGAGTGGAAGGAATGGGAAGAACATGTAGGAAATCTAGAAAGGTATGAGAAATCTAATTTATCCAAGGTTAAGAAAATGTATGTTAGAATTTAGATTTTATCTAGAGTTAAGATTTGAAGTGGAAATTGGGGATTCTTAACCCTAAGCCTAAATAAGGTGTAATTTGAAAGAAAAGCACAAGAAAAGGCTTATGGTCGTTATTTCTACAATTAGTTGGAAAGGAACTAAACTAGATTTGGGTTCAAGAAGCAAAGTAGAAGTAATGAATTTTTTATTAAAGAATCTTATTAAGTTATTTATTAGAAGGTTATGATTTTTATATAAAATTATGCTTATGATGCATGGGATGAATGAAGAGATTGGAGGTGACCCCATTATTGGCAAGGAAGTTCAAGACTCAACATCAACACTAGAAAATTGGAATCAAGTAGGTTTTCCTACTCTTATTAATGTACCATGGTGAATATGTATTTCTAGTTTGGATTTCAATGTTTTGAGATTTGTTACATGTGTGTTTTAAACATGGAGTTTGATATATATGTATTATCTTATTATGAAATGCAAATTGATTTAATATTAGCGATGGAGTTTTCATGCATATGAATCATGCATTTATGAGGGATGGGAATGCATGAGCATTACGAATATGGATCCTTATGAAAGGAATTATACAAAATAGACCTTTGGCCCTGTCCATGTGACAAGATATGGCATTAAGATGGGCTGAATGCTCCTGGGTGTGAGACCCGAAACCTGTGCAGGATTGTATGGGTGATAGCACTCCCCCGGTAGTCCCGGTAGAAATGCTAAGTATTGGGAAGTAGCTCCCATCCGGATGCCACAGAAAAGCTATGAACATAAGAGGCCAGTGATAAAACTATTGAATTGGGAAAGACAGATTTTCCAATGCATGGGGCATGAAAGGGATTGCATAGACTTCATGGCACCCATAGCATGTCATTCATGATTATTTAATATACTGAGTTGGAAAGTATGATTTGATATTTGGTTATGAGATGTATTATGATTTCGAAATGTTTATTACTTGGTATTTACACATGACTTTGATTTTAATTTGAAATTTCAAATGGGGATGGGAGATGTTTTTATAAAATGTGAATTACAATGTAATAAGCACCTATCTTATATTATGATTTTGTATATGTCACATATTGGTACCCACACCGATGGGAATTCCTACTGGGCGTTGACTAAGCCCACAAATTTTCCCCCTTTTTAGAATCTAATGCAGGAAGCGATAAGGGCAATGAGGCTAGGCTGAATGCTAGTCAAGCATGATTGGAGATGAAAGCAAAAGACAAAGTTTTGGAGAGTCACATTTTGACATTTTGGAGATAGAAGACACTATCATTCTTTTTGTCTACATTTTGAGAACATGTAATTTTTGTAGGAGTTATATGATTGGAAGTTTAATTGATGATGTATAAACTCCTAGATGATGATGTTAGACTTCTTTGTTATTTGACATTTAACTTATATGGGATTAATATGCTTTGTTTTGGATTGAGAATGACTATCATTCAAATGTATCAAATACTATGTATATGCTTCTCCAGGTTTTATGTTGGTGTGTTGCAAAAGTTAAAATGGACTTTGTCCATGCGCACACACTAGTTGGGCCAGGGGTCTTCTGACTCGGACTTGACTCGCGTCGTGGCGCTCTGTCTATCTCTCTCTCTCATTAAATACCATGCTGATCCTAGTGGGAGAGAGGGTTGCTAAACAAAACACTAAATTACATCTTGAGGATGGGAAACGACCGTCAAACCCACAATATTATTAGAAGCTTGTTCACAAACTAATATATCGACCATCACTCATCTTAATTTCTCATATGCAGCTAGTGCTGTTAGCAATTTGTGCACTTTCTCATACCACACACCTGCATTATGTCTTTCAAATTTTATGGTATCTGGAGGGATACCCAGGATGTATTCTTTATGCAACTCATGGTCAACTCTCCATACAAGGTTATTTAGATGTTAACTATGTAGGCTCCCTAGAAGAAGAAAAAAAGCGGTCATTCGATCCAATGCTAAAACAGAATATTAAGCAATGGCAAACACTTCCTCTGAAATATTATGGTTGTGAAACTTACAAGTTGGGTTTCTGCATCATCAGCCTATGTTTCTTCATTGTGACAAATCAAGTTGCTAGTCACATTGCAAACTATATAAGGCTACTTGTAGGAATCCTATTTTCCTCGAAGGATTAAACATATAGAAGTTGATTGTCATTTCATGTGTGAATTGGTGCAACACAAAGTCATCTCTCTCCTAAACGCTCAAAAAGGTTGTTTCTCGCTCACAACTTCAACAACTTTAGAGAAAAAATAAGGATCCTTGTAGGAGAGGAGACAAAACCCTCTTTTGGACGCACTCGTGGATTGGGGAACGGCCTATAAAAGATGTTTATCCTAGGTTTTATAGGATAGCTAGGAACAAACAACCTTAGTTCAGAAGCTACAAAGTAGAAGAGGACCATATATCTCGGCAGTTCAACTTTAGAAGAAGCTTGAGGGTTTATGAGCAAGAGAGTTTCGAAGAGAAGAAAGCTTTGTTAGGAGAGTTTCCTCTATCCACGAGGGAGGAGGATGAGCTAATTTGGATAGGAGACTCCTCGGATGCCTTTATAGTCAAGATGATGGTTGATCTGGCTTTTCATCAACACAACGGTGAGGCCTTTTTAGCCTACTTAGCCTGGAGGAGTTTAGTTCACCCAAGGGTTGAAACTTTTGTGTGGTGCACACTGAAGGGAAAGGTGCTTTTCAGAATGACACTCAATAGGAGAGGATTACTCAATCCGGAGGACGATCGACACTGCATACTTTGCGGTCATACGGAAGACGATACAGATCACTCGTTTGCAAAGTGCCCAGTGACAAGACAACTGTGGACAAATTTTGCTAATTTGATGAGTATCATGGGTTTTCGACAAGACATGTACAGGTGTTGTAGGGGTCATGGTTTCTCCCGCGTCTCGGACCTAAAATGAAGGCCGCTTGCAACACCATTCCAACAACGATCTTATGGTTTGTGTGTAAGGAGAGGTATTCTGGGATTTTTGAGAATAAGGAGTTATAGAAGAGAGAGATCTTTCAAAAAGCCAAATGGAGGCTTTGTGCTTGGCTTCTTTCCAAAAAAGAGTTCAAAGGTTACAAAATTACAGATTTTTACAGCTCTTGGGAGGGTTTTTGAAGAGGGCCCGAGGAAGGTCAGACCCCACATTACCTAGTCTCCTCCTTAGCTGTGTTTTTATAAATTTAACGTCAACAAGGCAGTGAAGGGAAAACCTAGACCGGCACGTCCATAGTTTTTTTGAGCTGGTTGGATTGAGAGATTCAAATGGGGCAAAACTTCTTAGTATTAGGAGAGTTTTGACCCTATGGAATTCATCCAGGCAGGGGAAATTAATTATCGAAGGGCACTCAACAAATGCGATCAAGTGGGCTAAAGGGTTGTAACGGTTCCCTTGGAAACTGATGTGGGGAGCGACTTTCTTCTATGTTTTGTTCTTGGACATTTTGTTGGATGTATTTTTCTTTTCTCGTTCTCAGTTTTTCCAAGTTCAAGTCTCTTAAACCCTATACTCTGTATTTATTTTTGAGCGGTAACCAAGAGAGAATATTATTAAAGAGAAAATATCAATACAAGAAAGAGAGAGGATCTAGAAGAAATAGACCCAGCCAAACAAACAAAGAAAACAAAAACAACAAAGAAACAAAACTACAATAACTCCAAATGAAACAAAGCAATCCATCCTGCATGATCCAAAAGTCCCTCATCTTCAAAGGTAGAAGACCCCAAAAATAGCTCCATTAACATCGTTCTTGGCAAAGAAATCCGCTACCCCATTTGCTGATCGGATGATGTGAACAAAGGAGACCTCAAGCTCCCTAACTAGTGCTCTTATCTCCCTAATTGTGGTAATCAGTCTCCAGGGGGGGTCATTTCAAACCTTTTGTCCATTTTATAGCATTTTCCGAATCTCCCTCAATGACTAATTTTAATGGTCAAGGCTCTTCTCCTTATACTAACAAGTTCAGCTTCATTGGAGTCCCTAGTCCCTACTGATTCCGTGAAAACCACAGATGTCTGACCAGAATGATCCCTGAGTACGCCACCTATACCGGCCGGCCCCGGATTTCCCCTTGCAGCCCCATCGATATTATATTTCATGACCTTGTATTATTCTTTTTTCTATTAATATATTCAACCTTTGTTACAACTTAAAAAGCAACACTCCACAAGTTGGGCAACATAGATATCTTTGCACAAGCTTAAGGGGGAGTGCTAAGAGTATGATTTCATGTACTCTTGTAGAGAACTTCATTTTGGATCACTCTTGCAGTTTGGCGTTTGATGAAGGCCAAGATCGGTACTCTGGACCTTTCTAAGTCTTCAAGGGGTGAAGGCTAAGATGGTGTATTGAATCTCTCTAAGCCCGTGATAGAATAAATCAAATTGAACTCCACTCCTGAAATAATCAAAGTGGTTTCTTACCAACGACGAGCACTTGCAAGTCTATGGAGGCGCTAGTTTCTAATGAAACTAGTTTCAAGTTCAATTGAATTAAATTGAAACTAAATGCAATTCCCAAACAATCAACTCAATTTTAAATACTATAGGTACTGAAATAAAATTGGAAAATGCAAGCAAAAATTTAATTCAATTAACTTCCGAAACTAGAAATTAAAAGACAACTTACAAGATACTTGAAATCCACACTTGGAGCTTCTAAACTTCAACCCAAAATTCGATGCACTACATGGCCTCCCACATCCTCTATTTATATTGGTTTTGAGTAGGTGGAAACAATAGAAAAGAGGTCCAATGGCGTGGAAGCCAGGTGACCAACTCATGTTGGCTTGGGAACCAATCCTAGTCCTAATCTAAGCTTCAACCAATGGGAAAATAGAACAATAAATTACAACCAATTGGAAAATGCAAGCTAAGATTTATGACTCATCCATGTTGTGCCAATGCCTGAGTTGTAAATCGTGCAAAACTCGTTGGAGATGGAGTGCACATGCCGTGAGCCATCAATGTAGGAGTTTGAGTCGAAATGGGAGAGAACACTAGGATTTCCCATCACTCTCTAACACTTGTCTAATAAAATAGTCATAACTTTGTCTACGTAAATCGGAATTGTGCAAACTTGGGCTTGTTGGAAAGGTCATTGAATAAATTTTCCAACAAACCCAATTTCGTCAAAATTGATATCGTTCGCTGCCTCAATTATGCCTATAAAGTTACCGTTTATCTTCTGCCGATATGAGTGATGACCAATCACAATTTGTCACCTAGGATGGGTGATGTGTTCAAGCCAATCAAATGCTTCCAAGTTCATATGCCCAAGGTGGAACCAAGGATGGAATGAAAGACTTCCAAGGAGAGTCCAACACCTACCATAAGAGAAACAAGGAGAGTGCACACCAGGAAAAGAGAGAAAATAGCCAAATTGGAGAGAAATTCTCCAATTTGCGTCTCCATGCTTGTGGAATTCGTTTTCCACTTTTAGTGCTAGGGTTTTCACCTACCTCAAGTGGGCCTCAGGTCCATGGATGGGGTCCACATGCATCAAAAACACCAATATGGAGCCCAAATTCACTAGTTTAACCCTCTGCTTGCCATGATAAAAAAATTAAAACATTCCCCACTTTCTGGTGTGATGTCCACATCAATGCGCCTATGGTAAAAAAATGTTGTACCTTAGCATTACTAAGTCTAATTTTTCTTTTGTTGCTAAGCTTAAGAGATTAGCTTAGATTTTATTCAAGTTTCATTTATCCCTTAAAAGAAGAGATTATATTGTATCCTTTCATATATGCATCACACAAAGGGAAACAAGACCTTTCCATTCTCATGAAATACTTCTCACGAATCTCTCCTCCTCTCCTCTCTTCTCCTTTTCTTATTTTTCTCTTCTACATTCATTAAAACACATTTTGCAGGCTATCCTGCACTATGTTTTTAACCTTTAAGGCCAATGATATGATTATTTCATATGATAAAGATGTTTTCACTTCACTCAAGAAAAATTAAATAAGAGTTCCCATCAATAGATGCTTGAAGTCAAATTAGGCAATCTGTGTTGGATACTGATCAAGCTAAAGATTGAAAATGAATAATGGAATAGTGCATAGATTTCAAAATAAGCCAACCCCAAAAAGATGTGAAATGGTTGATAACGATGATGATAGCAAATCCAAGATAGTTTTCACCTATTGACATGGACAATAAAGTAAGATACATGACTTGTGTTTCACATTACATTTTATACATGTAAAATTTTATGTTACATGTGATAACACAAAGAAGAGAGAGATCTATTACCCATAGGATCTTTAATGATGTCATAGTAATCAGGAACTTCTCGAGCATCAACTGGATCCTTAAATGGCCATGCATCAACATGCTCATTCATCAGCTGTGAACATAGAAATGCCATGGTAACAAAAACAAATCAATCACTAACTTTGAAGTCTCAAATTTCAGGCCAAAATGTGGAAGCATAAGTGCTTCTGTCTGTGTGTGCGCGCGCGAGTGTGTATCCCAAATTTCAGGACAAGGAGTGGAAGTGGAAGTGCAATTTCTTCTGTGTGTTTGTGTTTTCCAAATTCAAGCCAAGAAGTGGAAGCATAAGTGCTTCTTTGCGTGTGTCCCAAATTTCAGGCCAAGAAGTGGGAGCATAAGTGCTTCTGTGTGTGTGTGTTTTCCAAATTCAAGCCAAGAAGTGGAAGCATAAGTGCTTCTATGTGTGTGTGAGTGATAAAGATAGATGGATAGATATATAGACAGATATTATATAAGAAACAACATTGGATTTTTATAAAATTGAATTCACTGGAAGCTTATTCAATAACCTTTCTAACAAGCCCAAGTTTGCACATTACTGACATACATAGAGAAAATTATGATTGATTTTGTAATCAAGTGTCCTAGAGTGGTGAGAAGGCTTTTTTTTGTTGAAAAATTCACAACTGTATTCACTAATAAGCAAAAGGTACATTATAAGAGATGTATACTAATCCTCTACAACAGGGAGGAAATCAATATCCAAAAGAAAGAACAAAATCAAGATACAAGGAAACCAATATCTCCCATAGTTACAAATGTCTCACAAACCCTCATTACGGTCCATCCCCACTTTTGATAGGAAATCCACCACTCCATTAGCTGACCTTTAACTTGCACGAGAGAAATGTCCTTACCCTTGCAGAGGAAGGAGATATCCCTCACAACTGCTGGAAGCCTCCAAGGTAAGTCACCCTCCACAATGAGGTTGCCCGAAATAGGGCTCTCCAAAACCCACAATGGAAGTGCTTTCCTCATTGCCAAGAATTCAACCATGTTCGTATCTCTAATGCCCATGGTTCGGTTAAAGAAATAAGCATATTACGAAGATGGCTCCGTAACACACCCCCTAATCATGTCGGTCTCAGTTTCTCTCTTGTTGCTCCATCAATGTTAAATTTAAAACACCCTTATCCGGCGGCTCCACCTTTCTAATATCTTAAACTTCCTTTTACCTTCTCTTAAAACATCTGTCCATCCCCTCAACAAATCATCATGCCCAAAATCTTTGAATTCCTTGCATACCAAAAGCCAGAAAACCATAAGATCTCCTGCCTCTTCAAACGCTAGCCGTAGACTTCTCTTTAGATTAAAAAATCCTTAGGTTCTATTATTTCAACTCAAACGACAAAAAGACAGCTGGAATCATTTGCCATGCTAACATCCATCTACCCTTCAAAGCATTACACCACCAAGTAGATAAAACATCACTGACGGAATCCATCAAAACCCACGAGCAGCCATGAGGTCCAAAAAACCATTCCATTGTGTCCTCGTAAAAGTGCATCAACAAAATGAGTGATCCACTGTTTGCACCTCCTCTCCATAAAGAAAACAAGTCAAAATTGTGTCCTTTGAAATTAAACTTCTCCTAAAAGGATTAAATCTTGTTAGCACCCTATCCTTAGCGAAACACCAACAAAATGATTGTATCTTTAGTGGAGATTTGCCTTTCCAAATGATATTCAAATGCGGTGATAATGCAATCTCACTGTGTAACTTCCTAATTCTGGTTTTCACAAACAACTCACCTAATGAATCCCCATCCGAAATTCTTATTGAAAATCCGTTACTAGAACAATGCTAGACCTAGAAGAGAGGGGGGGTGGTGAATAGGTCTGATCCGATTTTATTCCCTTTTCAAAATAAATCAATTTAACAATATGTGCAGCGGAATAAACGTGTGCGCAAGTGAAAAACATATGAATCAAACCACAGAAGCACAACAATATATAGTGGTTCGGTTCACCTGAACCTACATCCACTATCAGACTTCCCAACTCTCAAGTCGTCCCAATATACTAGAATGGGCTTCTCAGCCAGAAGACATGTAGTATGTTGGTAACTTGAACAAAGCAGGTTTGATTAATGTTAACCTTCCACCTAACGATAAATAATTCTTTGACCATCCCACCAACTTCATTTCAAATCTCTCTACTACCGGCTCCCAAATATTCTTGGATCAAGGATTAGCATGATTGGCAAACCAAGGTATGTCAAGGGAAGTTCCCAACCTTACATCCCACCTTCTTACCATGCCATCAAACACCACTTCCTCCACACCTATTCTTACAATTACACTTTAGGCAAAATTTAATTTAAGACTAGACACCAGTTCAAAATATCCTAGTATCGCCTTAAGCACCCCTAGTTCCTCCTCTCAAGCCTCACAAAAGAGTAATTTATCATCCATAAATTGTAAATGAGATATTTATAGACCTTCAATGATTGCAAAGCATTTGATTAGTCCCAACTCTCTAGCCTGTACATTAGTCTTTTAATCCATGTGCAATTACAGTAAACAAAAAAGGAGATAGGGATCCCCTTGCCTAATGCTCTAGAAGTCTTGGCCTTGATTGGGGGAGTTAGTGAACTGTTGACCAGTATTGAGTAAGAGACCCCACATGCACATTTTGTAGTGACCCGACTCGGAGAAGCAAGTCAATGAGTAGTATTAGTTTAGTAAACTAATATTGTTTATGCAAATTTGATATTTTATTTTAAGGAAATGGAAAATTTATTTATTAAATCAGAATTTAATCTCCAAGGTTAGAATTTTAATTGGAATTATACAATTAGAAATTTATAATTTTGGGTGGGGCTATGGGACCCACACCCGTTGGTTGATTTTACAATAGATTCTCACATTAAAATTTATTTAGGTAGATGTATATTTATTATATACATATGTTGGGTTAATAAAAAGGGTACCCAAACGGTGTGGGCCCTTGGAGACCCACACCTGTGAATCCCATTCACAGTAAAACACTCCCTTTGGCTCACTTATCCTAATAAATCTTTAACTCTCGATGGAAATAAACACCCTCTTCGTTTCCCACTTTCCTTCCCCAAAACGGCAGCCAACCCTATTCCCCTCTGCCATAGCCGATTTCCTCTCCCAATCCTACTTTCTTCCGGAATAATCCAGCCGACTCTGTTCCTATATGAATCCATGCGATGGCAGACATATCTCTTCTCCCATTTTCGAACTTCTCAAAGCAGCGGTAAGATCCTTGGATTCCCCCTCCAACCCGGTTTCGCCCTTGCTGTTTGCTCCTCCTAGCCGGCGTATGAAAGGTGTTGTTCTCTCTCCCGGCTGCGCAGCCAGCCCCTCTATTCGACTCCTTCAGATCCATCGTCTCCTCAAGGAAACAGTTTTGTGTCTAATCGGTTAAGGTAGGCCTTCTTGCTTCATCTTTTTCTTTATTTACCTTATTTTGATCCTTGAGAAGGAATAATGAGATTAGATAAACCAGTAAACCTTGCTGTTTGGGTTTGCCTTGGGCCAAAACCATCGCTTCTTGAACCAGATCTAAACCTTAGCCACCACTGTGTTGAAGGGCAACTTTACTTATTAATATCAAATCAATTATGGATTTCAAATGTATTTCATAAAAGAAAACCATACTTGTACTGTTTATGGCAGAACCGTTTATACTTGAGACTGATTTTCAGTCTCCAAAACTGTTTGATTGAGGACTGTATTTATCTTACCTAAACTAAAACCTTCACCCGTCACGTTGGACTTTAGGATATCCGTGGATCAAAGTTGGGGCAACAACATACCTCATTTGTATTTAATGTAAATTGCGAGAGAGACTTAATAATCACCATATTAATGATGATTGGAAAACTCAAAATAATCTATTTGCAGCACTTAAAAGTGGAATTCGAGTTGGCGCCTTTATGCAACCTATCTATTGCTTGGATGCTAGGAGACTACAAAAATCTCAACTTTGAGGTAGGGAGTACGAAACTTGATTTTTGGTGTCTTTCCTTTTGATATAAATCAAGTCATGCTATGGGTTTTATGTAGAAGATTCAATTATAATTAGGATTTGAATTATTATTATTGTTTATTTTATTTCATACGCATTTTCAATTATAATGAATATTCGTATCACTTTGATTATATGTTGGTTTTTGTGAATTATTGATATATGTGGCATGATTCAGTGATTCGGATATTATAGTAATAACGCAAGCATGAGATTATGTAAGTTGGGTGGAGGTGTTTGAGACTCATGGACAGATATGAGTAATCATGATATTGTCCAATGATGACCTCATGAGATTGTGAGATATATTAGCCACTGTGGATGATAAATCTGACTGCTAGGATGCTAGTTCATATGTATGATGAGGTGGTACTCCACGTGTTGGATTGTAGGACATGAGCCTTATGTGTGAGTGTGATGGGCCGCACAGTGTATTCACGGTGATGTATGTTTATGGGCAGCATGATGTATCAGATTATTGATTGTGATAAGTGGCTTGTCAGGAAAGATCCCATGTGTGAGATTTGATAAGAACGTGACACTTATCTGTCTTCTTGATGGGGAGGTGTGAGGCCAACAGACCCAACAATCCTAGTGGGCGGATGGTGTGTGGGCGGGTGATGGATGAGCATAGGCTACCACACTGGCGGGCTACCTCATTGACAGGCTGCGGGTGAGGGGTGAGGTTTTTACTAATCTCATATCAAGAGCAGATGAGTAAACGCGTTGTCTATAAAATGGATTTGAGAGTATCACTGTACTAGGTGAAATGAGTCCTTGTGGAATTTGATAGTGTGATAAGTTACACTCTTTAGTTGGTTAGGTTGATGATAGAGTGCTTAAAACTATGATGTATTAATGGATATGAGTGTTATGAGTATGCTATCAAGATAGACACGTTTAGGTGGGTTATGTTGTAGTGTTCGTGTGTATGTTGTTTATGTGATGTTGAATGGTGTTGGATATTCCGTCTTTTTATATTGAATATTATTGTATGTGGGTTTCCAATTGTTTATTTGTACCCCTACTGAGCTGATGATCCATGGGCAAGTGAGGCTCACTTCCTAACAGTTTTTCAGGTGATGGCTAAGAAGTGACGATTCAACTCTCGGAGGTGGTGACGTAGTAGTGAGTCAAGGATGGATATTTAATTTCTTAGCATAGTTGTGGATTCATGCGATTGTATTTATTTGGTAATATTTATTTTTGAGACTTGATTAGTTGATTTGAATAAATTGAGAACCTTGAGGATATTGTTTTTGTTTTATTTTATGGAATGGGATATGAGCAGTGAGATTAGACTTGATATTAATAGTCGATGTTGCCCCTCTCATTTTTTTTGTGGATGACATTAAGATTTGTGCAAGGTGTAATTGGGCATGAAAGATTTGATAGCTTCGTTATTTCATTTATAATCTTTTAAAAAATATATGTTCATTTCCCCCAGCCGCAAATCTGTGATATAAGACCCGTTAGATGTGTAATGCGTTGGATCACGCATACCTAGGATTGTGATAGGAGTCTGAGATGCTAGAGATACTTCCTTACTGCTTAGGTTATTGCAATCCCCGTGCAGGTTAATTGGAGCCAAAGCCATGAGTGAATTGTCCCTATTCAAAACTGTGGGTAAGCGCTCATAATTGGATAGAAATTTTCTGACTTGAAGAGCGAAGACACTTGTGTCTATAGATAGCTTCACAACAACTGCAACTGTTGACTCTACTGATTTTGCAATGGCATATGCCTCTCTGTCTCTAACTGCAGTTTCAATATTACCGTGTTCCAAAGGGGGTTCAGCAACCCATTCACCACCATCTGATACCGAGACAGAAGCCAAACTTATATATGATTTTGAATTTTTATTAGTTGGTCTATGCACTACGTCATTGTTATTCATTTCTTATGTTATGCACTAGTGCTTCTACATTTTAAGTTTTTTTTTTTTTTTTGGGTAGTATATATATTGCATTGTTTAGCTGACGGTGGGTTGAAATGGCAACACATTTGTCATTAATATCTTAAAAATAGTAGTAAAAAAATGTATCTCTACCAAAAAAATAAACACGTGTACTTCTACCAAAAAAATAAATACATGTATTCAAAAATATGTAAAGAAAGAGTGCCTAAAATGAAAATCCTGCGCCTCAAGTGCACCTCGTGCCTTAGGCTCTAGGACCCCTTTTGTGCCTTAAGTGTGCCTTCCGCCTTGACTATTTTGAAAGGCTCACGAAAGCAATTGCACTAGTGATGCTATTGTCAATATGGAACGATAGGAATGTTAAGCTGTTTAAAGCAAGCTTGGTCAAGATAGAAAGTATTGTTGTGACGTAAGAATTATGGTAGACTTAATCACACGGAGAGAGGTAGTCAGGTTCTCTAAGAGGCTTGACTACCTTGGTCTTCAAAAAAAAGAGTTCATTAATAAAGGTTTTAAAATTTTGATGTAGAAAAATAAAGAAGATAAAAAGAAACAAAGAGTTCACTTTTTTTTTTCTTTTCTTTTTTTTTTCTCGACCTTCGGGGTTCGGGGGGGTTCTTTCATTACAGTTGTCAGACAATGGGGTTTTTGTTATCAAGGGTGAGAATCTCAATCCAAATGAAGTGGCTATATGACTTGAGTTTGGTAGGATAGTTGTTCTCAATGATGGTATTGACAACAAGTTAATGCCGTTTTCAAGTCTAACCAGGTTCTTAAATTTAAATCAGGCAAAGTTTGGAAAATGAAAATACATTTGGGATTCTTAGAGGTGAATCCAAGGGACAACTTTATGGTAGGGAAACTAATCTACTGAAAATGGTTGGGAATGATGGGAAAGTGACATTCGGGAGATTAGGGAGTTTTGTGCATGTATACAAGTTTTACACATATCACCAAAAGTGCAAATTCAAGGCAAATAAATTGGCCATGCCTAGGTTGATGATGATAGGTAGATCACTAAAAGAAAGACTTTGTTACATCATTCACTAGCTTTTGGCTCATTTGAGAATTTCTGTATTCTTTTTTTTTTGGGCATAATTTGTGCAGAGTATTGGGCATATTTAGTATATAACATACATAATATTCGTTTCCAGACTACTTGTATGGTGTTGCTTCTTTAAAATTGTTGTTCATATGTGACCACTTCAAGGACACCCTATGACCACCTACACCACGCCTGTGCACCCCTGTGTGAGGCTTGCATGGGCCCATGTGGATGGGTTGTTGAAATGATCTGTGCCTAGTATGGAATTTGCCAGAATCAACATAGTTGAATTAACAAAGCCATGTTTTAAGGCCTCAAAAACTGATGATGTCATAGAGCGTGTGACAGTCCATGGGAGTGTAATACAAAGACAATGGCACTACATAGAAAATACGCAAGCAAACTTTTTGCCCAAGTATATAGGTAGGGTCATCTATTGATCAATCCAAATAGTTCCATACACTACTTGACACTAATTGAATTCATATCTAACATTGGACAATGCACAATCGACTCATTTTTACCATGGATCAAGTATCTACAACAATTAAATATTTACCCAATAGTCTACCATCAAATGCAGATATCAAAGGTTAGGATGAACTTATGGGGCTACCTTGGACAATTCTAATGTAGAAAGAGAGAGAGAGAGAGAGAGAGAGAGAGAGAGATACCTTTAAAAGTGATCGCATGAAGGTATTTAGTGACTGTCGATAAGTGACACTATCGGTAGATGCATTTGCATTTCTAAACAACTTTGAATGTCCCCATTGATCAGGAGTCCAACCTGCCTCCCCTGTTGTTCAAGAAGTACCACTACCTTTAGATATGTATACCAAATAACACTCAAAAACTAAAAAAGTCAGTTGGGGTTGGGGTTGGGGTGGGGTGGGGGGGGGGCAGCAATAAAAGACAAATGAAACCTTCGTTCAAACGAACAATTATGTCATATTTTCAAAGGCATTGTTTCCATCTGCCGGCAGATGAAAACCAATATGTAATATTTTATGATGGAAAGGAAAGCTAGCACAGATGCAAAAGTCAAATAAATGTAAAAAATAAAATATGCAACCCCATACACTTGTTTACAAGGTAATACCACACAAAAAAAATTTTGTTAGAAAGGGCTTGGTCTATTTTGAATTGCAGACTTGCATGACTAAGAACTCTTAGCAACAACACTCGATTTAGGATTGGGAAACAACTTTAAAAGATAACCCCTTGCTTGGAAAGGGTTTTCAAATTACCTAACAAGGGTAACGGGGGTTACCCCCCATTTTCCCCCATCCAAACGCAGCCATGAACTACAACTGTAACGACTTATCCTCTGGCACAATATTGTTCGCTTTGGGCTCGAGAAACCTGCACGGCTTTGCATTGGGCCCATGTCTCACCCTTGGGCCCAAAAGGCCTTATGCAAAAGGGAGGGGTGTTCCCTCATATAAATCTCAACCCTCTCCACCTCATGGGCGGTAGGGACTTTTTCTCCCCTCCCATGCCGCCCCCTCTTGGGGCGGGGGTATTACAATAAAAATTGATTGGGGTGAGGAGGACTAATCACATACTTATTTATTTTAATGTATGTCTGTTAGTTCGCTAATTTCTATGATTTGGACTAGATTTATAATATGTGTCATGCGAACGTGATGTTATTGGATTTAATATGCATTTGGGATTAGTGTTAATCGGAATGAGAATGCATGTGTTGGGTCCAAAATAGACTGAAACTATGTTCTAAACAGTTTAAAATCCGGTGCAATACTCACATAATGTAAGGGGGTGCATGGGCTTAAATATTATAAAGCCGTGAGTACTCAGTCCGCCCGGATAGCGGACCAACCGTTGACCTCGTTGAAGGACCCGACCAATGTACTCGTATGATTAAGGGTTTTTGCCGTGTTAATGTTAATTGGTGGTATTTTGAATTGCTTGATGACATGAATGGTTGATGTTAGAAATGTTGGATTTATGATGTTATGATTACGTGTGGATATGTTAAGACATCCTGGATATGTTAATATAGATAAATGATATGTTATGGATTACATGTATATGTTGGTGATCAGATTATACATATATGACTTTATTTGAGCATGCAAGAAATATATGGAAATGTGTTGGCGATTATGATAGTAAGCATATGACATGCAGGAAGGCATGACATTGCATGGCATATGTGTGTGGTTATGCATAAGTGTGGCGTGCTTGAAGCCCTTAAGTCGGGTAAAGAGTGGTGTACCTGGAGCCCTTAAGTCAGGTATAAAAGTGGTGTGCCTAGAGCCCTTAAGTCGGGTTAAGAGTGGTGTGCCTGGAGCCCTTAAGTCGGGTACAAGAGTGGTGCGCCTGGAGCCATTAAGTCGGGTAACAGTCCTAGGGTGAGTGACCTGGTGACTGGGCGCGCTTGGTTGATGTGTGTGGGGTGTAAGTTGCATGACATTCTCATGAGCATAATGCATGATAATGATTTTATGTAAAATTTAATAGTTATCATGAACCATAAGAGATGATAATATGTAAATTAAATATATGTAGTTTTGCATGCTAAAGTACGAAAACAATATGGGTGTATGTATGCAATCCTGTCTTTCTCACTGAGCATTGGTAAGCTCATTCCCTTACATTGCAGGTAATCCTTTGGAGTTGGGCCTAGATGAGGTTCAGGAACAAGAATAGACGCCGCAATTGGGAAGAAAGAAATGAATATAAATATAGTCTCATTATTAGGACTTCTATGTATTGGGTTTATTTTAAGTATGGTGTGACTATATGGAGGCGAGTTGAGACTTATCAATTAGATTGGTCTTAATTCCCTATTAATTGTTGAAGCAATAAATATTTTTAGACTTGTGTTATGTAATAATTGAGGCTTGGATTTCTTTGAAATTTGCAATTATATAATAATGAACTTTGGAATTATAGACTTGTCAGCATGTAATGATTGAGGCAATGAATGTTATTTATTTATATCTGGAAATGGGATGTGAGATTATTTGCCACGTACTTTGATATTATTCCATTATATTTTATAAGTGGAGAATGGATTTTTGAGGTGGTATAAAAAGAAAAAAAAAATTCACGTGCCATTTGTAACAACTTGTCCCTCGAGCACAATATGGTCCGCTTTGGGCTCGAGAAACCAGCACGGCTTTGCATTGGACCCAAGTCTCACCCTTGGGCCCAAAAGGCTTTGTGCTAGAAGGGAGGGGTGTTCTCTTATATAAACCTCAACCCTCTCCACCTGATGGGCGGTATGGGACTTTTTCTCCCCTCCCATGCTGCCCCCTCTTGGGGCGAGGGTATTACAGAAAATTAACATCAACCACATTTTTTAAGCATATCACGTATCTTTTAGTTTAGTTGTATTTAATAAAGTAGTTTTTAAATTTAATATCGATGGGGCAGCAAGCGGTAAATTGGGGCTAGCAGTTATAATGGGAGTTCTTCGTGATTCAAACAATACATCGTCCTCAGTTTTTCTGAGCCTGTGGATCGGAGAGATTCAAATGAAACAGAACTTCCTTGTATTAGGAGAGCTTTGACCTTGTAGATTTCCTTAGGGACTTGGAAAATGTGATTGAGTAGGCTAAGGGGTAGAAATTGCCTCCCTAGAAACTTATTACAGTTATCAGGGAGATATTGGGTTATAAGATTTCCTTGACCTAGTCAAGCAATCAGCTAATGGAGTGGTGGACTTTCTCGCAATGAATGGGTGGACTCCAGGACTTAAGGTGTTTTCTTCCTTTGAGTTTCTATGATAAGCTTCTCGGAGCAATTATGTATTTATGTTTTCTAGAACTTTATGATGGCCGCGTATTTCTTTTTCTCCTTTCTTTTTGGGTTTAAGACTCCTAGACCCTTCACTATGCATCTGTAATGTTCATTTCTCTTTTAATATATTACTCTTATTGTTACTACTCAAAAAAGTAAAGTTAAAGACAATATGATAATAAATCAAATTCAAAACATGCTTAACAAAGCTACGGATGCACAAAAACCAAAGCAAAAGAAAAACGAGTTACTCACTCAAGCCAGGAATATCCTCAACTTTGATGATTTTTCGAGGAATGCCAGCTTCTTTCTGAACAATTAGATGTTAATCAGCATAGAAGTGAGTGAGAAAAACATTTCACAACAAAAGTTATATCATATTTCCAAAAAAAAATGTTGAATGTTAACATCTTGAGCTTGCAACCTTTGCAGTTGGAAAAATGAATAGTTTCCAAATGTTCTACAATCTTGTGTATCTATTCAATGGCTACTTACAAATTGTAATAATTGCTTTAAATGTTAATTCACATGCATGTGAACTATTATTTCCTTAAATAATAACCTTATCAAATAGAAAAAAAAATAAAGATACGGCATGCAAACAAGGAAAGAACTCCCTCATACATGGGAAAAACTAGACCCAACCACAATAACCAAAATAACAGCAGAAGACCTCTTAGAAAAACAAAACCAATAGGGCCTAATCAATCTCATTATGCATGAGTAAGCTTGCTCTACAACAAACTTAAGTTTGAATGCTTTATACAAGCAAGAACTATTAAACAAGGATGAGACATGGTTTTCTGCATTGCAACCTCAATGAGATTAACTCAGAATGGGTTCAAAGTGGGTAGGATCTAATTCACAGGGTAAGGTAGAATGTGAGGGTGGTAAGGGGTTTAAATGGTGCCAAGGGTGGGTGACGCAAGCGCTTCCATGAAAGCTTAAATTTTGCCGACAATTTGATGAGCCTAATTGGGCTAATTTTTCTAAGATATCTGTCCAAAAATTGTATTCTTAGTGGTCCATGTCCATTAGACCCATTTGCACTTGTTGGGCTTGGAAAGCTAAAGTTGCAAGGCCCATATTCTAGAAGGATTCTCCAATTCTGAAATTACAAGTTCTTGCATCTCAAGGCATTGGCCAAGGTCAAGGAGAAAAAATAGCAAGGGATGAATGAAAATGGCATGGATTCTACACCAATGTTTATGGCCAACTTCAAAAAAAAAAAAAAATTATTTTTAGAATATGACACATGGCACTATGAGATTGGTTGGAGAAATGGTGTTACTTTGCAAGTTTATTTGATTTATCAAATGATATCAAGCCCAAATTTGTGTCATTCTAAGATACGTAGACAAAGTTATGACTAATTTTGTATCAGGGTCTCTTAGAGTGACAGGAACTTTTGTTTTTGTTAAATTTTATATTCCTAAACTATAAATAAGTCACGGACACCCAATAGTTCCCCGGTTTAGTGTGAAGTTCCTTTCCTTCGTGTGGTGAATTATCTTATCTTCGAGCTTTTGTTTTCTAGTAATTATTTTGCTTGAATTTAATTTTATTTCCTAGCAATTTAATTATCTAGAATTCAATCGATTTTATGTTTATTGTGTGAGATTCTACAGTGTCAATTTTCTTTTTATGACAGAGAACAAGGTTGCACTTGGCACTGTTTCTCTTCTTTTTTTTTTCAATTTTTACATCAAAAATCTAACACATACATCGAGAGTAGACTTGATGAGCTACAATTGACAAAATTTTAGCCAAACCTCATTTTTTAGCCACTGGATCATAAGTTATCAATCAAAGTTGGAGGATGACCTTGAAATTTTTTCAAGGGCATCTAGTAATTTCGACCTAATAGTCATCATTATCATCATCTAAGCCATTTATCTCATCAATCTGTAGTTGGCCTATACATTTAGATTTGGAAGTTGTTTCCATGGTCGACTGCCAATCTGATGCCCATATAAATAATGGGTTTCACCACTTGAGTAAAACCCATTGCAAACAGTAAACGTCAGGCACAGAGAAAAAAAGGGACTAATTCTGCGCATGGTTTTGCAAAATTCGCATCCAAAAAGCATGCTGCAGTTTTAAGATAAAAATGATACACACGTGGGTGTTCTAAAAACAATGATACACCAAAAGCCCTTTTTTAAGTTCTTTTTGAAAATTTCAACAATAATGAATGGCTTTTTTCATCCCCCCACCCCCACAATTAAAACAGATTCGATTTTGTACTTCTGGGAAAAAATATAATTAATTCAATTTTTCAATTTTAAGAATTTCAAAATTCATTTCATATTATCAAAATTAAATCGGAGTCTTGAATACTTAAAAATAGATAAATTGTTTAAAGTATGACAATGGGACATGTATGTATGACATGATTCAAAACTCGAATTGGGAAACCTGATGGAAACCGATTCCAATTTGTTATTTTTGAAAACGTACAACTCACTTAATCGAATTTGGATTTTGCAATTTTTAAAACCGAAAAATCATCAAGTAGGATAATTGTCTTTGGTTTTTTATAACTAAGAATCATCAAGTTGAGTAACTTTTTTTTATTTTGTATTCTTGGTCCGTATGTTCACTGCAATTATTTGAAATTCTATATTAAATAGTTAGAATTTTCTGATAAACTGATTAGTAGTACTTGATTTATTTTAAACGACTCTTTAATTGTTTCAGATTTGATTGGATTTTAAAAAATGACAAATCCAAATCCATTTCAATTAGGAGGTTGAAAATGAAAAACCCATTGTCTATTTTATCAAGCATTGATGAAATTTGAAAAATAATGAAAAATAGCTTCAAAATTTTAAAAAGAATTGCCTCAGGCAAATTAACTAATGTCAGATTTGAGCTTCACGAACGTCTGTACAAAGATTGGTGGGTTTTCAGGTGTCAATGGAGGCACAATTGGTTGTTTGTACATACTAGTGCTTGTGGGTTCTCTTCCTTGTTAAAGATGAATATGGAAGGAAAGGGAGGGGAGGGGGGGGGAGGGGGGAGAGAGAGAGAGAGAGAGAGAGAGCCCCCTCTCCCCCACGTAGGTGTGTATTTACACAAGCTTTTGATTGTCGGTTTTGCAAAACGACAATCAAAATTAATCCAGGCCTTTCTCCACATCCAGTGGATACTATTTGCAATGGGTTTAACTCACACATGGGCACACTATATATAATGAGATGTTCACTCATGCATCGGATTGCATGGAATTACCTTGTGCACCTAGGCGTGGAACCCACCAAATGGATTGGTGGTGATGGGACTCTTGGAATGGTCTTTCCTTCACTATATTGTCCACCAAAAATCACCTTAATTGAATTGGTCAAGCCATGTTTTTAAAGGCCATAAAGTTTAGTGACTAAAAAAATCATTTAAAATGGTGATATTTTGATAGCTCAAGGTGATTTTTGGTGGACAACATGTGTAAGAAAAACCATTCCGAAAGAAAAACCATTCCAATGGGCCCATCACCAATCAATTTGGCAGACCCACGTCTAGGTGTGCACAGTAATACCGTGCGACCCACTGTGCGGCTGAGTATATATATGTATAACTGGGCTAGGCTCAAGCTTTTGGGTAGGCACATGTACAAATCAAGGTTTAATGTCCAAGCCTAGCTCATTATAAATCAACTAAAAATTTTACGTTGAAGCCCATCTTTTCTCAAGCCGAGTTCTTTAGACTTTTAGGCCAAATTCTCATCCCTACCCGACCCACTCATTAAATGGATAGACCCAATTCAAACAACCTGAAATGAGTCTATTCAACTTATATGTGACCTAAATCATTTGTTAAACAAATTAAGCCCACCCAAGTACTTAACCAAGCATAAACAGGTTGACCCAACCTTTTTTGGGAAAATGAAATGGGTTGACCCAACCTTCAAACCTTTTATTGAATGGGTGACCCAACCTAACTCACACCCCAAACCATTATTAAATGGGTTAGCCTAACTTGAAACAACCTATTTATTAAACAAGTTGGCCTAATCCGAAAAATTCTAAATGGGTCAAGTTGACCCATAATAGCTAAGATAACTCATCTATTAAATACGTTAACTATGCTAAGTATCTGATAAAAAAATGGATTTCCCCACTTGAACAATTTACTAAACAGTGGACCCAACCCAATATCTACCAATCTCAACCTAATTATTAAATGGGTTAAACCAACCCAACTGAACCCTTTTATTAACCAAATTTTATTTATGAAGATCAATGACGAACAAATGCAAGATTAGAAACAAATCCATACTAAAGCCATTTTCCCAAGAGAATTTTCCCATTGGACTCCATTTTCCCTAAAAACCAAAAGCTTGCCCTTAAAGATTAAAACATTACCTCTCAAATGTTATGTCATGGACATTGGCCATTTGACCAACTTCAATGATTTAAATGGGACATCAAATAAATTCAAGCTAACTAACGTGAAAGTCTATAAAGGTACAAGCATTTGGACTAAATTCTCTTGTGATGTTATACATTTTAAAAGTAAAGAGAGATGTGCATCTTTGACTCATGGGATAATGTATAGGATGCATAATCAGAAATCTGTGCTTTCCAATTTTTTGTTAATTGTGTATGTCGTCTTAAATAAAAGGTTGAGAACCAAAACCGGATGCACACAATGGCTTCAATGCAACATGTCCTTCAAAACTAGCTACAGAATGCCTAGTGACATCAAACAACGATAATAGAAAAAAAAAAAAAAACAGCCCTATTAAAGCTTAGCTATCCAATCTAAGGCAATGAAACCATTGGTTTAAACGATATCACTAGAATGGTCCATTAAGTGGTCTTCGATAACATTGCAAGAAATGACCGATGCAGCTTAACTTAGGTAAATGGAATCCTCCTTGGGTCCAGTTGGGCTAGTGAACCCCACCACTTGCATGTGACTAGTGGTTGGAGCCAAGTCATGAGTGTTCATTGCTTAGTGTAGAAAATAATAAATTGTGTATTGTATTCAACTCTAAGCTATTACATGTATTTATAAAGCTTCTAGCCAACCCTAGGGCTATCACAATCAAACTCAAACTCTAAACTAATTATAAATCAAATATACCTCTTAATTAGAGGTAAACTCAAACTAATAATCCTAATTACACTAATTCTACTAATATAAAAACTCTAAATATATTCCAACATGCCCCCGCAAACTGAAGCGTGGATGAACACGAGGCTTGAAAAGTGAAGAAACGGCAGGTGAACTACAAAAAGTAGTGCACAGACTGGCCACGAAGGTTTGTTGGCAGCAAACTGATTGACTGCAAAATTTGTTGAAGAGGCAGCACACTGACTGTCTGCAAAATGTCAGACGGCAAACACAGATAACGGCCTGAAGAGAGAAAGAGGCACGGACGATGGCAGTGGCCGTAAAACAGTGGTCCGGCAAAAGCAATGATCGCAATATGCGATAAATACAGGCAAAAAATGGCCTGAAAACAAGAACATCACATCGATCAATCAGATCAAAAAGGCCAACAAACAAAGGGGATTAATCAAAGTCCTCCTAAATAATAAAGGTTGAAGCCATAAAGGCCAGCAAAAAAGGCTGAAGCCATAAAGGCCAGCGCAGATAAAGGCTGAAGCCATGAAAGGCCAGCAAAGATAAAGGCTGAAGCCATGAAAGGCAAGCAAAGAGAGAGGACAAATCAAAGTCCTCCAAATAATAAAGTGGATGAATTCCACAACAAATGGACAGGTGCCTAAAAAACAGACCATCTCATATTGAAGAAACGGTGAAACGAGACGTGCTCGAACGACAGTAAAGTAGGAGGAGAAGGGCAAGTTGCGTCCCTTTCTTCAACTCTCCCCCTTTCTTCTTGGCACAGATCTCTTAGATCATGGCGAGAAGAAACAAAAAAAGAGGAATGGTGCAGAACCTCTTTGTCGATGGATTAATTTGACATTCATAGGCCACAACCTCTATGCACTCCAACACCTCTAGTTGACAAAAATGCCATCCCCCAATAGGTTCTTCTGAAATAATTCTTGGAGCTTGAAAAGGAGATGTGTAATGAGCTGGACGATCAAAGACTTGATGACGGATCTGGCAGCTTCAAAAAAGAACCCAGACAGCGGTTGTCTCTTTACATAGAGCAAGATTTGAAAAAAATGCAGATCAGAAACTGTATTTGTGCTTGTCCTTTTACCAATTGAAAGCCACAAGAAAATCTCTGCTGCAATCATATCTTGGAGACTCGGCTAGCGTTGGCGAACAACACGATGGATACACGACGGGGCAGTGATGGCAGTTTAAAAACTGATCAGCGATGCAGAGGGCTATGCCAAAAATGATGCAGCAAGCAGCAAACAAAAAACAGTGAAGCAGCAGGGCGGCAGCAATGCAAGGTGACGCTGCAAGAGGTGTCTGTCGGAGCTGAGCAGCAAGAAGATCTGTATTGGGCAGAACTGATCTGTATTGGGAAGAAGAGACGGACGATCAAAGCAGCGGAAGAATGACGAGTTTAATGAAAAAAGGCAATCTACAACCAGGTCTTAAGATGGTGATCTGCCGGCCCAAAGAACAGTGCAAACAGATCTGAAATGAGAATCCGAAGAAAACCAGAATAAACTCGGCTGCAAGGATATGACCGTCGGATCTGCAGAGATCCCGACTGGGCAGCAGGAATGGACTGCTGATATTGGGCTGCAGACACTGGAAGGAGATCTGGTTTAAATCTTGCTCAATCCCAATTAGTCTGTCTCGGTGTATCAGACTTGGGATAAGATGGAATTAGCCAGCAACGACAACTGGCTTTCAGAACTGGTCAGGAATGGAATAACACCACCACCGCTGCTGGAATTGGGTGACGATTCCCAATCAGAATGTTGGCAACACCTCTCTGCCAATGAAACTTGCAACTGATTGCAGCATACAGATCTTCAGACTCAGTGGGTTGCAGAGATGACCAGGTGGCTGAAGATCTCAGTGGATGCTGAAGAAACAGAGGATCGGTTGGATCCCTTTTAAAAACAGTAACAGAAAACAAGGGAAGGGCATTTTATTTTATTTTTTTGTCGTCGTGAAGTCCCTCCCTCTACCAATGTATCTCCTCCGGCAGAGGGAGAGAAAAAAAGGTGTTTTGATTGAAGGCTGACTGATGTAATACCCTGCCCCTAAAAGTCCCACATTGCTAGTGGCATTGGAAATTCCCTGGTATATAAGTAGTAGTCTTAGCCTTCCTCCTTCTAGCACGAGGCCTTTTGAGAACAACAGTGGGTTGGCTCGCCAAAGCAAAGCCATGCGGGTCCATGTACAGACCCAAAGCGAACAATATTGTGCTAGCGAGACGGGTCGTTACAAATGGTATCAGAGCATGGTTCAACTCTCTGCCTAAGGGTGTGGGCTTGGTTGTTGTGTGTGCAGAGCCGGAGACGGCTCTAGCTTTAAGGAGGGTAGATTGTAATACTCTGCCCCAAAAAGTCTCACATTGCTAGTGGCATTGGAAATTCCCCAGTATATAAGTAGTAGCCTTCCTCCTTCTATCACAAGGCCTTTTGGGAGCAACAATGGGTTGGCTCTCCAAAGCAAAGCCGTGCAGGTCCGTGTGTAGGCCCAAAGTGGACAATATTGTGTTAGCGGAACAGGTCGTCACAACTGATACCATGTAGAAAAAAATAAATTGTATATTGTATTCAACTCCAAGCTATTACATGTATTTATATAGCTTCTAGCCGACCCTAGGGCTCACAATCAAACTCAAACTCTAAACTAATTATAAATCAAATACACATCTTAATTAGAGGTAAACCCAAACTAATAATCCTAATTACACAATAATTCTACTAATGTAAAAACTCTAAATATATTCCAACACTTCGGTCATTCACATTAAAGAGTTCATGATATAATTTAAGAATTTATTTTCAAAAACCGCATATGTATTTAAGAAGACTATGTGTAGTTTAATAAAAATGTCTTACCAATATGGATAAATTATTATGTAGCAATAGATTTTAATAAAGGGGAAAAAGACATTTTATACACTAGAACAACCTAACATAACAAAAGTGGATGGAAATTTCCACAATATCACTACTACATGTATCGTTCCCTCAACTAATCAAGCATGTCAAACAACAAGTAGATTTTATCTATGTGAACTAGTAAAAGTAAAGAAAGAACAAAGATAATGAAAATGACAAACCTTCTGGAAGTCAATTCCGGGGTAAACAATGTGACAATTAGAGAGTTCTCTTATTTTCTCATCAATTGCCTACATTTGCAGATAAATAGAATAAAAACATAAAGTTAATTAAAAATGCAAAAAAAAAAAAAAAATAGGCAAAGATTCAAGAATTCAAAAAAAAAAAAATGATTTGGATAAAAGAGAGACAAGGCACCACTCTCTCTCTCTCTCTCTCTCTCTCTCTCTCTCTCTCTCTCTCTCTCTCTCTCTCTCTCTCTCATGAAAACATAGGTAAAGAGAGACAAGGCACCTCTCTCTCTCTCTGATGAAAACATATCCAAATGGAGACAAGGACTCTCTCTCTCTTATTAAATACTTTTCCCCCATGAAAACATATCCAAATGGAGACAAGGGAGCATGGAGACCTCTCTCTCTTTCTTCCTGCCTCTCTCTATAGAGTAGACTTCAGGTCCTTCCTATGGGTATGAACCACGGCAAAGAATGAAGAAGGAACAAACTTAAGGTCCTTCCTATAGGTATGAGCCATGGCAAAGAACGAAGAAGGAACAAACTTAAGGTCCTTCCTACAAGTGTGTTTTTTTTCCTTCTTTTTTGTTTTCTTGTTATCAATCCTTTCTCCTTCCTTTTATCTTTTCTCCACTTCAAAGCCCCACATGACCCGCCCCTTCTCTTCTCTCACAAGAATATAGTCTATTTCCAAACCACTCTTTCTTATAAATCCAATAAAACCCTACAAAGTCTTTAGAAATATGTTGGAAGCAAAAGTAGGCAAGGTCATCCTCCAACAATGTTTTTTTCTGTGTCACCTTCTTATAAATCCCTTTTTTCTCATATTTCTTTTCTTCTCTAGATCTTCTTTTTCCCCACCTTTGTCCTTTCTTCATGTTTCTCCTTTACCCTACTGAACCCCTTCACCTTTTCCATATTCACAAGTTCCTAGCCACTCCATTGCCATTATTCTCCTTTTCCCTAGTCAAAACCCCTCACCTTCCCCCCTAAACCTCAGCCCATAGTCACTCCATGGCCCAAATGACCCCACCCCCATTACCTTCTTCCATAAAAAAAAAAAAAAATATCCAGTTTCTATCAATCTATCACCCCATCCCCACGCTCTTCTTTCACAAGATCTATACAATTTATATATCTCTACCCATCCATTTATTTCTATCCATCTACTTAAATTATATAGGATCATTCTATATTTTCATAATTGTTACCTTGTTCATACATAATAACACATTACCACAGTAGTGCAGGTGCAAAGTGCACTCATACCACAATGGCATTCTGAAACCTAAAGCACAATGTGCACTTCTAAGTGTGGGTTTTTATTCTAGGCGCAATTTTTATATTTTTCAACATATTTATATTTCTTTAATCATGTATATTTATGGCACCAATATAAATATAATGAAATTATTTACAATTATTTTTAAGATATTAATGACAAATGAAATGCTTTTTTTACCCTTAAAAGCAAATGCAATACCTTTTCAATCACTATCAACTAGACAACGTAACATATACACTATAAAGAAAAACATCAAATGTAAAAAGCTCAAGTGCATAATATAAAAAATTAATAACAAGAGTCTAAAATATATAAAACCAAATAGCAAAAAGTCAAGAATAGGAAAAATATATAGAGCAAGAAGTGAAAGATAATCATGATATTCCTAATAATACCTTAAAAGGTTGAATACATCAAAACTTGGCAGCAACATACCACCACATCCCCCACACCCCACCCCACCAAGACTCCAACCAAAAAAAAAAAACACACGAGTGTCTACCTACTAAATAACTCACATTATCATGTTCTTTTTTATATATATTCAAATAGTTTTCGCACAAAAGTACTGCCCGATTTAAGAGAAAAGAAAAGAAAATAATAAGAAGGTGCAATCATGCAAATGAGGAGAAACTAGAAGAAAATAAGATCAAAAGAAGATCAAAAGAAGAAGAAGAAAACAAAGAAGAAAAGGTCTTTTCAGAAAAAGGAAAGAAACAGTTGAGGAAGAAGAAAAGAAAAATAGAACGAAGAAAAAAAAGGGAAAAAAGAATAAAGAAAAAGAAGAACGGCAGAAAATGGAAAGAAAAAAAGATACTTGCTTACCTATCCAGTCTGCTACTACGGCTGCTCTCTCTTTCCTCTTACAGCAACTCTCGCTCTCTCGTTCCTCTGTCTTTCACTTTTTTCTTTTGTACCTACCCTAAACCCCTAGTTCGTTTTATATTTTAATTTATAAGATACTATATATCAATCCTACAATGTTTGGTATTTACATTTTCGTACTTCAGCGGGGGAAGAAAAGGTACGCCTTTCAATTATATGCATAGCAACCTATGCCCAGCATGATTGAGGCGCCAAAGGCCTTTGGCAACTCAAGACGCAGCTTTGACTGCTATGCACGTTAATAAAACAATAGTATTTAATAGTTCGACCAAGTCTAGACCTTTTGCAAGATCAAAACTCACCCAAGTCATTGAGTTGCATCTACTCATTTGAAACTATGTTTGGTAGTAATATGGCACAAGACATGGCCTCATTGTGGTCTCCTACACTACCGAACTTTTCGGGCAAACAACACTTCACACATGACCTGGTTTAGCGATCTTCCATAAAAATTAACATTGCATTTACCTTCATTATGCTCATTTGTTGCAAATTAAAATTGTAGAACTAAAACAACATTTCCCAAATGAACTTGCAATAGGCCTTTTTTTTCTTTTTAATTTTTTCTTTCTTTTTTTTAATGATGATGATTTTATTGAATGAACTCGCAGTAGTAAATTTTACCTGCCGCTGCCTACGAATCATGGTAGACAAATCAGTGTATGGGAGCTTTGGATCAATTTTGCATTCCATCAAAATTCCTCCATCGTAGTCTTTAATGTAACTGGAACAGAACTATCTAATATTCATCAGATTAGACATAATCAATCAAAAGATAGGATTAAGCTTTTTTGAAAGTAAACTGAATTACATTACAAGAAAGAGAAGATACAAGAGCAAGCTACATCTGTTCTAAGCAAAAATAGATGCAAAGAGTCAACAGTTAAAAAAAAAAAAAAGGCAACATGAAATAAGACATCCTTGGTTCAGCTAGATAATCTGTTCCTTGTTCACAGAACAATGGATCTTCCTGACAAGTGATCTCCTTGAGGTGATGATATCCCTAATTTCCAGAATGAAACCTGATAGGGACCAAGGAAACACAGTAGAGGAGCACTAGGTGATTTCTCTTCAGGAGTCACCTTCCACAACAACATTGGAAATGTCGTAGAGTCTAGAAAATACATCACTAGCTCATTCACCCTCACCCCACAAGATGATTCTGAGAAGGAAGTGATCAAAACAGAACTATCTCTAATTAGACAACCAATACCTCCCATGTTCACTTAATGGCATAAACCACCATCAAATTGAGCTTCAACAACCCTATATCTGGCAATTCTCAACAGGCAGCAACACTGGGAATGCAGACACAAACGCCAATCTCGGAGGAAGTCTAGTCTGGATAACCCTCTAAACTCCTCGAAAGATGAAACTCATGAAATAACCTTATGCACAATCAACATGATTACTTGGGAAAATAATTTAGACATTCAGTCCCCAAAGCCTAACATCCTCACGAAGAATGGGCAGAATGTCTCGTGGAAAGTACCTTGCCAACAGAGATCCCTCCTATTACTATTTCAGGTAGCATCCTTAATGTTAAATGTTTGCTTTTTGGTGTTTATTTCAATAGAATCTTTGTTACAAGTCCAAAAGGCCAAAGTTATAACATAATCACAACGTCATTGATATATCAATGTCTTCTAAGAATGCTTGACATGAGATAAAGATAGAAGTAAAGATTAGTTTGAATCTAGAAAGACAGTCCTCAAAGTAAAACATACCCTTGCCATCTATCTTTGTCCAAATCAATGTCCTTTGTAAAGCCCTATCATCATTGAATGAGAGATTGTATATCAGTCAAAAGATACAGTGCAATGTTGGAAGAAAGCAAACTACAGATACTCTATGGTTAAGATAAAAGTAAAAGAGAAACACAATTACATGGCACCTTCCATGCCATTCACCATAGAGGAGGACAATGGTAACTTTCCATGGAAAGGTAACAAATGCACACAAACCGAGGCTAGAAGCTTCCATAAAGTATAAATTACCAATTTAACAACAACCAAAAGTATAATCCATGCATCTTTTTTATTTTGTCTGTAGGTGACTGAAATTGCGACAGCTACTTCCCATAGAGAGAGAGAGAGAGAGAAAGAGAGCTCTAAGATAAAAATGTAAAAGATGAAAAAGAACCAAAAAAAAAAAAAAAACACATCCCTTTCATCTCCACCATGGAGACAAAAATTTATTAAAAAAATTAATAGAATTAAGAATGTTTATGATCCATGTTTATGATCCATCAAGAACATGTAAACCATGCCTGCTATTTGTTTAGCTAATGTATACGCCTCATCAATGACACATCTTAAAAAATATTATCACTGGTATCTATGACGGGACCAAAGAAAATGCTCATGCTTTCTCTTGCTTTATTTAATTGCCCAGTCAAAATCTTTTTATTTTTCCAGTTTAAGTAAAATAATTCCAGGATGAACTTTAGATGCCTTCGCACATGGCAAAAGCAAATTTAAAAGAGAAATACAAAGAAAAAGAAAGGAGAAAAAAGAGTAAACAAAACCTGCTTTATGAAGTAACCAACAGCATTGTTGTCTGCATAAGTTAGGAAGTGAGTTAGCCCATCGACATCACGAGCATGCTGCTTTAAGTGATTCATCAGTCTTGTGCCATAGCCTTTGACTTGTTCATCAGCAGTGATAGCACAAAAGGCAATCTCCCCAAATCTTTGGCTGTGATTTCCAAGGATTATGCATCAAAACACATATTCATAGGAAACAGACACAAAGATGAGAACAAAATTACAAAATCAAAGAGGATGTAAGCCCTAATTGATAAAGTACATCTTTTTAAGATATATCTGTTCTCAAACATTAAGAATATTATACCAAATGGTATTCCTATTATTCAAATAAAGAAAATGGAATTGCAACTACAGGTGTCTATCAGACTGGATGGTGAGAAAATGAGGGAACAAATATGAGGACGGATGGCGATAACAGTAGCTCCAAGACAAGGCAAGCTATAGAAAGGAATAAAAAGTAGTAGAAGCCATGGATGAGTGTCAGAAAGTGGTAACCAAGTCAATGGTTCAGAAAGAAGCAAAAGACAGACCTCCAAAACATTCAACGAGAGGTATGGATAGCTAGAAAGTTGTACTTGGCTATAGATGGAGGAATACGTGCCAAAAGGAGCCTAATGCAGTTGGGACAAAAAGATATTCTCCAATAAATGTGCACAAAGAAGGAATTACTGTTAACCTCTGTCTCATCAAGATGTCTGGAGAATTTGTAGTAAGCCTGATTGGAAGGAAGCAAAGGAATTACTATCAATAAAAGAAAGCATCAGCTGAAGTGGCGCCTCCCTTTGAATCCTTATGTGGCAAAAAGAAAGAGACAACTGGAAAGGATGACACAATCTATTCACTTCCATTTTGATGTTTGAGTATTTCCATAAAGGAATGCTTTAGATTTCTTTTCGGTGCAATGGAATGCATTGTTGTCATGCTTTCTTTCGTTCTTTCTTTCTGTTTCTCTTTTTCCCTGAGGGACGGTGTACGTAATGGTAATATAAGCTTAGTGTATCAATTTCCTTGAGATTTTTTCCTTTTTATTCATGTAAGACAGTTGACTGCTTCGGTTTTTTCTTCTACTCTTCATGAATTTCTCTATTTTCATCAAATTAAAAGGAATACAGGGATTTTATGGAAAACCCAAGGACTCAAAATCAGGAAATGACCTGGTGTACTAGGTGGTGTCCAGACAAAGATCCTTATTTCCAATTTTGTGATATTTTGCCAATAGAGAGAAGATTTCTTTCAACTTCACCACTGGATTGGAAACAACCCAATACATTTTATGGAGACTCCGCCAGGGACCTGAAGAAAAGAGACATACAAGGAACAGCAGTGAAGCACATGTTTTCATTGTGTAAAGAGTTTGAAGGTTTTTCTATGGCAGATTCCTTCCTGTCTTGGGAGGGGAGCTTGAGAAGCAATAGGAGCAAGAGTGTCATAAAGGAATCTTGGACTAAACCTATCTTGGGTTTGAGTAAACTTAATGTAGATGGAGCAGTTAGAGGTAAACCTGGCCCGGCAGGCATTGGTAGTCTGGTCTACAATGATAAAGGAGAGATGAACTTGTTTTTGTTGAATCTGTAGGGATAATGGAATCTAACAAGGTGGAATTGCTAGCAATTAGCAATGTCACAAATACCACATTAGGAGATAATTTCAAATTTACAACGTTTTTATTGGCAAAATACCATTACTGCATTAATAACGTGTATTTATCGGTGTTGCGGTAAATTCCCGTTAAAAACGTGACGAATGGTACGCAGGATATTTATTGAACTGTATTCTAATATATTGCTTGTAGTTAGTTGTTCATGAATTATTAAGATTTTTATTTATTATATTTTAAATGTTATATTTTCCGTGAGATTTTCCCTTTAATTTTCCAGAAAAACCCCAAGAATTGTAAATATCCCGATAATACCAATCACTATTAATATCCCGAGAACGGTATTTGTGATAATGGCAATTAGGAGAGCACTGTATCTTTCAAACAGGCATGGGACTGAGAATCTAATTAACGAATGTGATTCTGTAAACACCCAAACTTGGAGGTTGATTTATATTGCTAGGGACATTAGAAAGGTCAGTAGAAATAGAGTTATTCAATTCAGGCATGTCAGGTGTTTAGCTAATTATGTGGCAGACTTCTTGGAAAAAGTCGGGGTGGAATAGCAAGATGTGTTTTTGAAGTTTTTATAATTGGAGGCTTGTGTATGTTTCGTATGGGGGTGTATGAGGCTTGGGGTTTTTTATTTTCCTATTTATTATGCATGTCTATTAAGGAATTTGTTTGTTTTGTTTGTCGTTTAATTTTGTTCTTGATGGCTCTTGTATAGCTCTCTTATAATGAGCATCCAATCTATGTATTCTCCTTTTCTTTAATAATACCATTTTTGTCTCTATTTCAAAAAAAAAGTCTTTACATGACCTGAAGAATATTAAGTCGTCTTTACCATTTCAAATACATATATATGTATATATGTGTGTGTGTATATATATATATATATATATATATATATATAAAGTCATCTTTAAATTTTTCCCTCAAACCCATTCCACACTTCTACACAACCCCTCTTTCAACACCCCTTCCCCACTTTATCCATGAAAATGATGCAAGTGAAACCCAAAAACTTCTTAACATGAAGCAAGCAAATGCTACATATTACACAAAAGCAAAGACAGTATATATAGTTGGCTCACGGTCAAATAGAAGAAGCAGTAATTAAATTTAGTTCCAAATTATCCACGGGTGACTTCAGAATCATGTTCTTCCCATGCAAAGACAAGTAAACAAGCATGAAGAAACAAACGGATTACATAATATAACCATCTAATATACCTGATGTATGGGCGGTATGTTATGCCACCAACAACCTGGTTATGCCTGATTACCATCATAGATTTGTGGCTTCTGCAAACATTTAGACACATAACCAATGCATATAAAAGAACTTCAATAACAACAAAGAAGTAAAATACATGGGTGGCAAAATCCATCATAAGTATACCTTTCAAAAAAAAATCCATAATAAGTATCAAAGATGCACTACTGTCTATAATATAACTAATCTTTACTGAAGGCTTAAGTCATGAGGTGGTCTTAACCAAATAGTAGTTGGCTTCTTTGAAAAGCATAGTAGTCAATGTGCAAGGTACAAGGTGCACTTAAGGCATATAAGGGGGTCCTAGAGCCTAAGGTGCTGGCTTTTCATTCGAGGAATACTTTTCTTATATATTTTTAAATATGTGTATTTATTTAATTATTAATTCTTGCACTAATGTAAATATAATGCAATTGTTTACAACTATCCTAAAATATCAATGACAAATCTATTATCTTTTCAACCCATCATCAGCTAAACAATGCAATATATGTACTATAAAGAAAATGCATTAATTTAGAAGCACAAGTACATATTATAAGAAATCAATGACAAAAGCCTAGTGCATATAAAAAGTCAATCATAAATAAAAGAAAAGGGATAGGTGTTTGTACCACAAGATACCACCACAATCCAGTCAAAAGAGATTCATCTCAAAAAAAAAAAAAAAAACCATAACATTCATTCAGTAAATCCTTCATACTCACCATCATCATCATTGCCAATATAACTATTAGACGTTCATATCCTCAATGTTCTCGGCATTTTCACCCTTAGAGGAAAACAGTATTTTAATACATGTATTTTAGTACCAAAAATGAAAAGACGGTAAAAGGCGCAAGGCGCAAGGCGCAAGGCGCAAGGAACACACCTTTTAATTAAAAAGTGTCTGCACCTCACGTAGCCTTGTTTAGGCATTGACCCCCTTGACTACTACGTTGAAAAGAAGTTGGACTTTTTTTTAATGACAGTACTTGATTATTTTTAAAAAGTAATTGATCATAACAATTAGCATAAATAAATTAAATTCTACTTAGAGCAACAGAGCCTTAGTTGCTGAAGTCATGGGAAGGAGAGGTTATGTTCAAGTCACACGGATATGAAAGAGCAAAAGGAAATTATTTTATGATTCAAGCATCTAAGATACCAAATTAGGAGCAGCACCAAAATCAGAAGACTAATGCAGTTAAAGGCATGAAAGAAGGTAGAGGAAACTGCAGAATCAATGCTGAAGAGAAGATTGATTTGTCACCATTTCAAAAATAATAACCAATCCATCTCTGATCCAAGTTTCACCTTTTCACCAAATCCAAATCTTTGGCTTTCAACTTCAATTTACTCAATGCTTCTTGCACCATTGCAAATATAAAAAGAGATGGTGGACTAACCTGTCTGATACCCCACGACGCCTAGATTAAAGACATAGGTGCTCCATCTACAAGAACTACAAATGAAGTATAGATAATGCACATCCACGTCCATGTCCACCTCATTTCTCCCCAAAAACCATTATTTTGGACATGTAGTCAACTAAGCTCCATTGAACATGATCATAATCTTTTTTCGAAACTAATCTTTAATAGACCCCATTTTCCTTTTTCATTGCATGGATCAAACTCACTAGCAATCAACACCCAATCAAGTATTTGCTTGTCCTCCAAAAATGCTCCCTAAATCTCAATGATAACATTCCTAAGCACTAGAGTTAACTTTCTAGCCGACAATGTAGCCAATATCTTAAAAACTCAACCCACCAAATTTGTGGGTCTAGATTATGTTGGTTTTGTTACATCTTCCCTCTTGGAACCAAGGTGATGTATGTTACAATTTCTTAGGGTATGTCAAGATAGATAATGCTTATGTCATACAATTTGATTGTTTCCTAAAGAAGGTATTATAATTTCTTAAGATTGGATTGTATAAATCAATATACATCTAGATTTACCTATTCATTCTATATATTTACATATAAAAGTTTATGGTAACCTTTTTTATTTATCATAGTATGTAGAGTCACTGATCTATAGATTATTTTTCTTCTTAGAAGTTGCCAATGTCATCTTGTAATTGTCCATCGTCAGTGTCTTGGTGGGGCATGGGATCTCAATCTGATGTTAAGCATGGATATCCCTTTTTTTCTGGAACAATAACAAGAAATTGTATCAATAAAATGAATACAAAAGAAAACAATAAGGCCTGTAGTATAAAAGAGGCACCAGGGGAAGACAAATGAAACAAAAACCACAACCCCGCATAAAACAATAGCAAAAATCACATGAAACCTACAAAGTCATCCCTTCTGTCTACTCCAGTTTTAGCCAAAAAAGAAACCACCCCATTGACCGAGTGTTTAACATGACTGAAAATCACCTATCTTCCAATGCAAAGACCTCTAATCTGTCTCACCATCAGGATTAGTTTCCAAGGTGGTCTTTTTCTACCACTGGCCCATTTGATAGCATTAGATGAGTCTCCCTAGACCGTGACTAATCCATAATTCCAATGCCCGTTCAATAGTCAATAACTCTACCTCGTTAGAATCTCTAATACCCACTGACACTGACAAATAAAACACAATCTCTCCTCTCATTATGGACAACTCCCCATACCCCATCAGAACAAGTTTACCCCTACCCACCCCGTCAATATTAAATTTGAACATTCCTCTTGAGACGGGGACCATGATTCCACAATTTTCCTTTTATCTCTACTCCCCCCATACAACCCTCCTGTGACAAGCAGAAGTCCTTCATAGGCAGCCCACCAAACTCTTTACTCATCGATAACCACCCCAATGTATTTTCTTTTTATTTTCCCTGTTTTTGTTTCGGTCTAATCCCGTTAGACCATTTCCTCTTGTTTTTGTACTTCTCTTTCTTTAATATATTTCTTTTCGTTACTGCTCAAAAAAAAAAACCACCCCAACAATCTCAATCTAGTGCACTCAATGACCTTCTTGATCCCACCTATCGTTCATTCAAAAATTCTAGAATTTCCCTCCTTCCTAATTGAACACATACTGCAGCTAGGGTTGTTTCCCAAGCGCATCTCTTCTTTCCTAAAGGGACAAAAACCCCACTCCTCCACCACTTTCCACAAAGAAAGACTCACCTGATACGAGGAAGAAGAAATGGGAGGAGAAGAGGAAGAATAAGAATTGGGAGGAGAATAGTTCTTGTGTTCTCACTTTCAGCAGAAGATGATACAATATATAGAATACAAGGAGACAATTTAAGCTCAGAAAAAGGAAATAAAATAAATCTACAATCATATCCTAAGTCAAACCCATGTGCAAATTGTGTAATAATACAAGTGTATACAATAGTAATTATCTCCTACAACACAACCAACAATTCATCAAACCCAAGAATCTTTGTCACAGATCTCTTGCAAAAGGACATTCACAGAAGAGGTGGTCCACATTCTCCTCGTCACCACATAAAAAGCATGAAAAAATCAGCTTCCATAGGCAATGAGCCCCGATGTCTTAGACCACACCTTGTAAGGATTTTACTTTTAGAGCACACCAAAGGAAGAGTTAGACCCTCAGAGGGGCTCTTTCCCTTTCAAGCTCAATTCCAAGGATATCTTCAAGCATTTTATTCTGAGTATTGTACACATTTTCTGAGTATTTTATTCTGAGTAGTGCACACATTTCAATGGTGTGGCGGACTTCTTTGCAAAGTCAAGATTGACAACTCCATGTCAGGCGTCTTTCTTCTACGAGATTGGAGGAGTCAAAGCAGGGACGGGGTTTAGATGATTGTATTCTGGTTTCTTGATTTGTCATTAGTTGTGCTATTACTTTTCAGCTGTATTGTAGTTATCCTTTCACTTTATTGTTCTGATGCTTTTTGCGGTCTACTCCTTCTAGACCCTTTTCTATTGAGGTACTTGTATTCTTTACCTATTTGAATAGAAATATTCCTGTTACCGCTCAAAAGAAAAAAGAGTAGTGCACACATTTCTTGGGAATATTTTGCACCCCCAAGACAATGAAAATTACCATTTTATTCTGTACAAGATGCTGCTGCAGAAACTTCACATTACAGCCTTACATCTTGTAGGATTTCTGGAGTCCACACTGGACCAGTTTTCAATCTGTGGCAATCACACCCAAACTGGTTTGTTCCAACATATTCTGTAACATTCAGATTTTTCTTTCATTACAACAGTAAGGGTTGTTTTGAGGGAGTAATTGGCCAATCCACTGTGGGACCCACTCAACCAGTGATCAGATTTTGTGTGGCCCAATATTGCATCCCATGTTTGTGAATCAAGGTAATGAGGAAGGTTGTTTAGGGCATTGAGTTTCTACTAGGGGCAACCTTCTCTCCTATGCTTATGAGGGCTGCTGAAAACCCTAATACCCAAGATCTTCTTTGCTATCTAGAATGATAAAGAATTATTGACAATAAGAATGATTCTAAGAAAGAATGATTCTGAAAAACTGATTCAGAATAGATTTGGTTCTTATCCCCCCACCCCCACCCCTACCCTTTTAAGTCTCCTTTAGAAAGAGGTATTGTTTTCATTATGAATGAGAACATTTTCATTCCATCTTGAATAGCCTACTAAACAAGCCGTAATGATTGTTCAGACAAATCATCAGGTTTGATTGTTTGATGGCCAGTTTTTATAAGGGATTGAATGACACAGTCCCAACTGCTTAATAAGGCATATATAATAAATGTTAATGGGACTTTGTCAATTAGGTCCTACCACTTTTTGCTGAGTGGATCCTCGCACCTAAATTCCACTTACAAGGTGTGAAATTATGACTTTATTGTCCAAGGTTCTTGCATTTGTCTGGTCAACTTTACAAGGATTTAATGATTGATGAGGAGAAAATTTTGAAAGTGACTATTGTAAACAATACATGCCTTAATAGGATTAATAAATATTTGTTTCTCTAGTGTTATGTGATTCAAAAGGTATGGACAAAATCTTATCATGGTCTGATATATCATGGATGCCTCTTATTGTATCCCAAATCATTTCATGTGTTAACCTTTGCTTTAAAAATGGTAGAAGAAAGAGAGTCCATTTTCTCTCATGGTTGGGTATCAGTCTACTGGAAAAGGCAGTGACAGATGCTTCAGAAATGAAACAAAAAAAAAATTGGTGAAGTGATAACTATTACCTAGTACCAAACAATGCTTGGGATGCGACTTTAACAAGGACTTCAAAGGAGCGATTGTGAGGGAGACAATTAAAGAATCAAATGGCTCTCATCTCAATGCAAGGCCGATAAATCATTGTTCTCCAAACAAAACTTAGTTGTCAACGACGTTTTTGCGATTTAAATAAGCCAACAAGATTGATTGGTCTCATCATGGTGGGTTTCAAATGTGTAATTATTATCCATAAACTATCCATTTTCATAAAGATAATAGGACGTCAATGAGGAGTTTATCAACATTGCTTGTAGCTTCAATATCATCTTGAACCATGTGTTGCATGATATTAATGAAGCAGAGTCGCAAATACCTTGAAGCTACTTGCTAATCCTACCTCTGCTATGCCTTTTAGTTTTTGGGTCCTATGCCTTTTTTTCATACCGTTAATTGTTTTCCTTTCAAAAAGAATATCAGCCATTTTCCCCTTCAAAATTAATCAGCTTATTCTAGCTTTGTTGTATAGTTACATTTTTGCACTTTTACGCTTTTCGTTTACCTTTAGGGTCCTCTCCTAATAACATCATCACCATCTTTCAATAAATTTTGGTTTTGATTGAGTCGTTGGATAGATTCCTTTCTAGGACAGGGGCGCACTCAAAAGTGGCAAACATACAATGAAAGACCACTCCTTTGTTATCAAGATTTGATTAGGAAGGTAGCGTAGGTAAAAATGTGACACAGGACAAGTTCTTATATCAAATTTGACGCGGGATAAGCTCTGATACCAAATCTGATGCAGGACATATCAAAATATTGGAAACCCTAGATCTAAATGCCAAATGGATGCTATTACGAGAATGCAAAATATGTATGGTGAATTTTAAAATGACATGCAACCTATAACCATCAGTCACATAAAGATGTTACAGAGAAAAATTATATTAAGATAAAACAAAAACTAAGGTCAATTCACACTAACAATAAATCAAAGAGATACAAAAAAAAAAATGACACCCACAAATAAAGCCATCAAGGTTGTATTGCTGGCCTTTAATGCAAAATCTCTCAAATAACTAAATAAATCATACCAAATCATGTCCTAGGTCTTCTAAATTTTAAAAATCAATCGTCCAAAGGATGAAATTGTTGGGACTGGCTTCCAGCCCAAAAGACTAGCCTGATAGATTGTGATATCCAGCCCCATATAAGTCCTTATAGTTTTCTCTCTCTCACTGATGTGGGACTCGTTTGTAACCCAATAATCCCCCCTTCGAACGAGGCTCTCTAGCGGTTTGAACGTCGCCAACTATCCCGTCCGGCTAAGGGATCCCTGAGTCCACATGTAGTGGCTTGGGGAACCTGTCTCTGATACCACTATTGGGACTGGGCTTCCAGCCCAGAAGACTAGCTTGATAGGTGGAGATATCCAGCCCCATATAAGTCCTTATATTTTTCTCCCACTCACCGATGTGGGACTCATTCGTACCCCAACAGAAATAAGGCTATGGAATCACAAGGGTTTGCCAAAGGAATTAGGGTTTGTTATTTTTTTTTAATTTTCAATCAAAACAATATCTAAAATAAATTCATACAATAGATTAGGATTAGATTTACAGGTCTAAGATAGGGATTCAGAGGTTGGGGTACAAAATAGAGCAAAAACAGGGCCAAAAGGGGCTTGTCCATACAGTCATATATGGACATCTGTATGGATTGGTGAATCACGACGAGGTTTTGGGGGCTGATGGTGGGGTTAGGTCGTAGTTTGACTAGGGCTAGGTTTTGGATTAAAAAAGACAAATAAAGTATACAAAGAGGGGAAAAGTAGGGAAGAAAAAAGAGGAGAAAAGGGAAGGGAAAAAAGAGAGAGAGAGAAGAGAGAAAAGGAAAAAAGGAGGATGAGGATTTTTATCTTGAGTCACACAATGTTCCTTACTCTCAAACCAAAGAGGCAAGAGGAGTCGCACCTAATTTTCTGATGGAAAAAACTTGAATTTCTTCATTGATTCATTCATTCATCATCTTTCTTAGAAGTGTCTGTTACAACTATAAAAACTCCAGATGACTTTGAATTTTCTTTTCGTTTCCTTGAGTTCATTACTCCTGAACCCATGTTTTTCTCTTTTCCATTTGTACATTCTTTCTCTTTTAATGAAAATCATGTTACTACTCAAAAAAAAAACTATAAAAACTCCAAACACGTGAATTAAGGCACACATGATGACGATCTAAAACCATAAATAAAAAAAAAAATGTCTCAACAATCTTAAACCACATATAAACTACACAATATAACACTAATAAAATATGATAAAGACAAACTCCCGGATGGTGCTAGATCAATGGCTAGATTGGTCCAATCCACCAATGAACGACTCAGATGATGTAAATGGATGGATCGAGCCAAATCTTCACATTCAATGCTAAATCAACACACAATTTGGGCTATCCATGGCTGGATCTATCTTTATCCATGGTCAGATATGTAGGGATTGCACAAAAATTCATCACCAACTATGATGAGGTGAAATTTAGATTCAATGCATCCTTCTTTGTTGGCATCCCATAATGTCCTCATCAAATTGCCTACATGTATAGGAAATCATAAATGCCTTCTGCTAGATATATTGGCTAACCCGGCATCAAGAATTGCCACTTCTGCCCTTCATGTCATCCATAAGAGTTGACATCTCCAATACATTCCCACCATCAATAGATCTCAAATTTTCTAAATTAAGGCCAACCACAAATTGATAGGATAAATGGCTATGATGATGATGATGATGATAATCAATAGATCTCAAATTTTCAAAAAAAAAAAAGCATAACATATGTAGCTGGAATTCTAGCACTTGACATGCATGATTAAAGCATAATACATGTCCCTATGCGTACTTATCCATGTTTTATCAAAGATCCTAGATTTGATCAGGAAGATCTGGTAAGTTAAACCATTTGCCGATATCGGAAATGACAATGCCTTTTACCAGACAATACTGGCTAACCTTGGCATCAAGAATAGGGTTTCTAATGTAATTGATTTCCTGTAACTTCTTGTTATCTTCGGTGTATCCTTGGATAGGGTTTGCAATGTTTGTATTGTGATATAAGTCTTGTACCATCTAGATGGGTTTTTGTAGACTTCTTTTTTCATTATTTTCATTCTTGATTGTTACTACTTCAAAAAAAAAAATCTTACTTGAATAATACAAACACCACCTTGGCATCAAAAACTGCCAATTCTGCCCATCATCTCATCCATTAGGTTGACATTCTCATATATTTGCATCATCAATAAATCCCAACTTTTCAATAAAAATGTCAAATATGGTTGTGAATTCTAGCACCAAACATGTATAATTTAAGCCTAGTAAGTATTGTAATGTGTACCTGTCCATGACGAGACGAACTATGTACTCCTTTGGCATATTAGGTAGTTGTCTAGCGAAGATATTCTTCAATCCTATCAACCTGCGACATACCCAAAAAAAGAATAACAAAATATATATGGGTGAAGGATTTAATTTCATGAACACACAATTTTTTGGATCAAATGTAGCCACATCTCTCTACTTTGTCTACGTTAAAAGAGAGAATTTTAGGTGACTGAAGAATGAATCTTAGTTGTTCATCCATTCGAAAGTGAGATAATTGTATGGAAGTTAAACATAAAGAAAATTCATAAAAATGGCTACAAATAAAAATAAGGATTTTAACACTAGATTTGATGAGTTGGATCGATTTATTACACTTTTGTCATATTAGTAATTAAAAATATATAAAATTCAACAAAAAATGAGAAACTAGGAAAAAATATCTTAAAAATGGCAAAAACTCATGAAAAAATAGAAAGAAATATGTTAGAATTGGAATTGGTGAGTTGAATTGATTTGTCACACTTTTGTTATGTCAATAATTAAAAAATATGTAAAATTTGTGTCAAAAAAAAAAAAAAAACAAAAAAAGAAAATAGAGAAAATTTGTGCAAAAAATGGAAGGACTGGGATTAGCTTTTGTGAGTTGGAAGAACTGGGGCCACCATTGTTATGACAATACCTAAAAATAAAGAAAATTCATGTAGTAAAAATAGAAGATAAGATTTATGAATCAATTTAGTGAAGTTAAAGGTCAAAAGACTATGCGAAAAGGGCATAATTTCTTTACTCAACGCCCTTTACAAGATTATGCCATATCCAACTTCTACATACTCTTAAGATATGAGTGCCCAAGGTTTGTTTAGACTGCTCCCATCAAGACTTGATCTTTTATTTTCGAGTATGTTTGTCATTGCTCATCGATTTTGTGAATAGGTTACTTTATCCGTAATTTTGTGTTTTATAAATAGATTGCCAATTCAATATATTATGCATTTCAAGTTGATATTAAAAGTTCTAATTATTTAGTATATAATTGGACTTTTAAGTAGATAATTTTTCCTTGATTAATTATTTAATTACAAAATAAATCAATAGATTACATAACTAGTATATAAATTAATAAGGAAGCATTCAACCACACACACCGTAAGGGGTTCTCAAAATAAGAGGTCCATGTGGGGCCCACATATAATCATGTGGGTAGGTGGGTTGGAAAGATCCATGCCATGATATGGTGCTTATTGAAAAACAACATGAATGCCAAGAATGGACTCGATAGTTCTATTTCTGCCATCTATCACTTTTAGGAGGAAAATCAAGAGATTGCTTGAAGCCTTCGACAACTTTTATTTTCATCGATGTATTTTCTTCTTTGTTTTTTCATGTATTTTCTAGGTCTATCCCTTTTAGACCCCTCATTTTTTATTTCTTATTTTTTTTGAGACGTAACAATTGTGAATTTTATTGATAGAAAAAGGTAATTACAAAGCATAACAAGGGGGGTCTAAAAGGCACAGACCTAGACAGACACAAGAAAAAGAAAAAGAAAGAAGTACATCCATAGAACAATTTCCAAGAATTTCTTCCTTAAAGATGAAAAACACCAAAAACAAAACTATCGACTTCCTTTTTCGCTAAGCAATTTGCCACTCTGTTGGTTGTGTGACTGATCTGGGCAAAGGAGACATTCCACACTCAAAGTCATGGCCTTAATCTTCGTAACAATGGTAATCAGTCTCCAACGAGGGTTGCTTCAAGCCCCTTACCCGTTTTATTGCATTTATTGAATCCCCTCCAACTACTAGTCTTCCACCCCATAGTCTGCCCAAATGGTCAAGGCTCTCCCAATACTAACTAATTTTGCCTCATTTGAATTCTTGATCCCTACAGGTTCTGTGAACACCACTAAAATTAAGCCATTGTGATCCCTAAGGCTCCACCTATCCCTGTAGGTCCCAGTTTTCCTTTAGATGCCCCCTCTACATTAAATTTGTGAAAACCTTGTGGAGATGACCATTTGACCAAGCTCCTAGATTTCTTAGGGAGACTTCTCATACAACGTTCCCATACCGAAAACAAGTCATTGACTCTAGTCCTTAAACTCTTTGTCCAAATGGAGCCAAACACAGCCTCTATTTGGCTTTATGAAAAAGCTCGGTCACCTCAATGGATCTCGATTTAAAGATTTGGGAGTTTCTCTCCATCCAAATAGTCCAAAGAACGGTTGTCGGGATTGTAATCCACGCCACCCTCCTTCTACTATTAAATCCTAACATGGTCCATGATCCCAATAAATCATGACAAGAATTTGCAAGGACCCATTGTAGAATTTAATGATAAACGAAAAGAGAAAAATAAGAAGAGAGAGAGAATAATTATTTTCTGAATTGTATTGATCCATTTTCCTCTTAGAGGATAAAATGTTTAAATAGAAAATAGAGAGACAATTAAGGAAACCTAAAAACGAAATACAGCTAGATGGCTAATCAATTACAATCAGTTACAAATCTACTATGTTGACTTTCAGTACACCCTGTATCTAGACATATATGTGGGCTCCACAACACTCCCCCTCAAGCTGGTTCGAAAATGTCAAGTAGATCCAACTTGCTCACGACCAAATTGAGCAGAGTTCGAGGAACGGATTTTGTGAAGATATCTATCAGTTGATCCTTAGACTTCAGATGAGGAGTAAAAAATCGTCCTTCTGAAATATGTTATAGAAGAAAGTGACAATCAACTTCAATGTGCTCTCATGAAAAACTGGATTGGAGGCAATGTGAATGGCTTCCTAATTGTCACAAAACATGATGAGTGGATCAGCAGGAGCAAACCCCAACTCAATAAGGAATTGGCGAAACTGTAACAACTCAGAAGCAGTATTAGCCATAGCACGATATTCAGCCTCAGCACTGGAACGAGCGACAATGGACTGTTTCTTACTTCGCCAGGCAACTAAATGAGAATCCAAGAAAACACAATAGCCAGAAATGGAGCGGCGATCATCAGGAGAGCCGGCCCAATCAGCGTCAGAATAACTGCGAACCGGACAAGTAAGCTAGTATGCATAGAACAAGCCGCGGTCGGGATGAGTATTAATATATCAAAGAATGCGGAACACGGCATGAAGGTGAGTGTCCCATGGTTCATGTATGAAATGACTAGCAACACCAACAACATAAGATAAGTCCGGTCTCGTAATGGTCAGATAGATGAGTTTGCCGACAAGTTTCTGATAAAAACTGGGTGTGTCAAGAGATTGCCATCTAAAGCAGATAACTTGGTGTTCACATCCAACGGGGTATCCGCAGGTTTGCATCCAAAATAGCATGCTTCCTCGAGGAGATTCAGGGCATACTTACGCTGAGAGAGATAAAGGCCACAAGAGGACCGAGCAACTTCAATCCCAAGAAAGTACCAAAGGGGCCCCCAATCCTTAATATCAAATGTCCGTTAAAGATATTGTTTGAAGGAAGAAATAGCTTCATCATTGTTACCGATGAGTACAATATCATCAATATAAACCACCAAAATCATCACAACTGAATGGAGACGATAGATAAAGACTGAATGATCTGACTGACATCGGGTGAAGCCATAAGGTAGCAAGGCACTGCTAAACTTCTCAAACAAGGCACGGGGAGACTGCTTAAGACCATAGAGAGCCTTCTTGAGTCTGCAAACAGAATGAGGCTCCCCTTGCTTGACAAAGCCCGGAGGGAGAAGCATATAGACTTCTTCCTAAAGATCACCATGGAGAAATGCATTCTTCACATCTAATTGGTGCAGGGGCCAAGTATAAGTGGTTGCAAGGGAGAGCAAAATACGCACAGAGTTAATCTTGGCGACAGGTGAAGAAGTGTCCTGATAGTCAACTCCATAAGTCTATGTGAAGCCTCTGGCTACTAGTCGTGCCTTATAACGTGCAATAGAGCCATCTGGATTATGCTTCAAGGCAAAAACCTATTTGCACCCAACTGGAGTCTTGCATGTGAGAAGAGAGACCATCTCTCATGAGTTGTTCTTCTCAAGAGCAGCTAACTCTTCATCTATGGCTGCTTTCTAGGAGGGATTTTTCAAGGCCGTGTCGATCCTCTTGGGTATCATAATGCTGTCCAATGCTGTGAGAAAACTATGATAGGAAGATGAAACAGCATGTTATGAGACAAACGATCCATGGGATGGCTAGTACAAGAGCGCTAACCTCTGCGAAGCGCAATAGGAAGATCAGACGAAGCAGAAATGGGTGGATCTGAAGCACTTGCAGATGGATGGGTGGAGCCAGCGGCAGATGGTACCTGAGGCTGTTTGCGTTGGTACACCAGAAGAGGTTTAGGTAGCCTTGGAGAAGGAAGATCTGCAGGTACAATGGAAAGAACAGGAGAAGGAGAAGATGTAAAGAAGGCGGGAAAATATGGGTCCCGCTCAAAAAAGATGACATCCATGGATATGTATTTTTCCCAGTAATAGGATCAAGGCACTTATATCCTCTGTGAAAAGATGAGAAAGTTTATGGCCAGAGAAATTATAAACAAAACAAACACACCCAAAGACATGTAAGGGAATTTTAGGAATGGTTTTATGTAAGGACAAACGATCTATGGGTGACTGATTTTGTAAAATGTGAGAAGGCAGTCTGTTAATGAGATAACAAGCAGTTCACACTGCTTTTGGCCAATAGGAGGATGGGACATGCATGGTAAAAAGAAGAGACCTAGCAATCTAAAAAAGATGACGGTTATTTCGTTCAGCTATGCCATTCTATTGAGGTGTAGAAGGACAAGAGAACTAAGAATCGATGTCATGCTTTTGCAAAAAAAGAAGAAAGAAGTGTGACAAATATTCTCCCCCGTTATCACTCCTTAAAACTTGAATTTTACACCCAAATTGATTTTGAACCCTACTGGTAAAAATGTTGGAAGTGATCAAAAACCTCATATTTCTGTTTCATCAAATAGATCCACATCATACAAGAGCAATCATCAATAAAGGTAACAAAATAATTAAAACTAGTGCGAAAAACAGTTGGAGATTTCCAAACATCAGAATGAATGAGTGAAAATAAAGTGGATGAACATTTATTCATAGATGGGGGAAATTGATGTCTAACATGCTTGCCATATTGGCAATGTTCACAATCAAAATGAAAAAACGATAAACTAGGAACAAGCTGTTTAAGAACAGAATCTACAAGATGTCCGAGATGACAATGCCACAGCCACACATCTGAAGAAGAAGAGGTCGAACAAGCTTCGGAGCTGCTATGACGAGAGTCAAGAAGATAAAGACCACTTGTTTCACGACCACCACCCAACACCTGCTTCATGGTCAGATCCTGGAAAACAAAGTTGTAGGGAAAGAATGTGACTGAGCAATTCAAATATTTAGTTAAGGCACTAACATATAATAGATAACAATTGCTGGAGAGATTTGGAACATGCAAAACCGAGGGAACAGTCTAAATGAGAGAAACGGGAACAATCCCTTTCCCAACAATATCAGTGTATGAGCCATTGGCTAATTTAACCTTACCACAAGAAATAGGAGAAAGGGAAGAGAAGAGGGTGGACCTACTAGCCATATGGTCAGTAGCACCGGAATCAACAATCCAAGAGTGATGAGAGGCATGATGGGCAGATGATTCAGTACCTGAAGTAGAGGAGACAACATTGGAGACCTGAAATGGCTGAAGGCGGGCCACTCCAGTCGTTGCAGTATGAAGTTGAGGCCATGTCGAGTCACAGGGACAGTATCATGATCCACATCAGAGGAAGGAGGAGCAGTAGGTGCAGTGGAGAGATTGACCTGCTTAGGTCACCCACATAACTTGTAGTAAGAGTCAATATTGTGGTTATTCATCTTACAATAGGTGCAGAACCGGGTCCCCTTCTTTCATGGGCCTTTGGTGTCTTTTTGAGAATCAACAGAAGGATCCCTGCCATGGGAAGCTGGAAGCCCATGAATCGGAGAAGCAGCTGAGGACTGATTGGTGACCAGAGCAGAACGTTCCACCGGCATAGGAGTCATAACAAGGCGACGTCTATCATCACGAAGCAACGCAGCGTAGACCTCATCCAGAGATAGAAGAGGTCGTTGCCCAAACAGTTGAACCCATATATGCTCAAATTCCAGATTCAGTATGGCTAATAACTCAAATATCCTTCGCCGAGCGACCAACTGCTTATAAATAACAGTATAAGCAGGCTTCTCAAATGTGATAGATTCGAGTTGATCCAATTCGAGCCAACAAATCTGCATTTTGGAATAATATTGAATCAAAGACGACTCCCCCTGTCAAAGATGAGATGCAATCTGATATAACTCATATAAGAGTGTTGAATTGTCACCATCAGAATATAGGGCTCGAACAGTGTCCCAAACATCCTTGGCAGTGGGAAGGGTATAAACAATACCACGGATCCATGGAGTGAAGAAGCCATGACTGGACGAAGGAGTTATTAGCTTTCCATGATCGATATGAGAAATCATCCTTGGCCGGTTCGGTGAGAGTACCATCAATATAGTTAGGCAGTTGCTTGGCTTTAAGAAAAATTTTGACAGAGTGAGGCCATTGGAAGTAATTGACCCCGTTCAACAAAACGGTTGTGATCTTGCCAATATAAGTGGACCAGTAGAAGCCATCTCGGGAGTAGAAGAAGATGCCCAAGAAGAAGATAGCTTAGAAGAGTCAGCAGCGGAGGCCATGACGTGGAAGCAGGAACCAAGGCGAACCAAATCGGAGAACAAACTAGTCGATCTGATCAACAAAGAAGAGATTGAGTGTCGGCAGTAGCAGCAAGGACAAAAAATTCAACAAATCTGAGGAAAAGGAGGGGCAACAGTGGACCTCACAAGGCCCCAACCGAAGCCAAAGGCGTGCAGAGGCAAAAGAGAGGAAGGGGGGACTGTAGTTATCCAATACGCAGGTGCAGCAGTGCGTGGTCCATGCAGATCCAAAGGGAAAACCCAAAGAAACAGGGATAGCGGACGTCCCAGGCAGCAAAGAGAAGAGAGCAGACGAGGAGGCCCCACCAAAAAAGGAGTAGGGTGCAACCAGGTCTGATGGTAGCAAGGGGCAGGGGCGAAAGCAGTAGTCGAAGTTCACAAGGCAAGCCCAGGAACCAAAAAAATAGGGTTTCTTGAGCGAGAAATCTGCCGAGGAAGAGGGGGCAGAAATCACAGCTCGAGGCTTCAATGCAAAAATCCAACCGAATAGATTGGAAGAGCTGTCAAAAACGACAAGGGAGTTGGTTCCCACCGGCAGAAAAACTCGCGGAAAAGATGATCTTCGCCGGAAAAGAGAATTGGTGCAAACGTTAGATCTGCTGAAGGAGAAAAGGAGCAAAAGTCACAACTCGAGCCTCCCGATCAAAAATCCAACCCGATAGATGTAAAGGGCTGGCAAAAACAGCAGGGACAGGGGGATTCCTGCCGGCAGATCAATTGCCCAAAAAAGGGGATCGTCGCCGGAAAGGCACGACTGAAAAAAGAACGCCAGAAGAAGGAAAAGACTGTAAAGAAGGTCAGAACCCTTCCTTGTCTGATACCATGTAAAATTTAATTATAAAAGAAAAGAGAAAAGAGAAAAATAAGAAGAGATGGATAATAATTATTCTTTGAATTGTATTGATCCATTTTCCTCTTAGAGGATACAATGTTTAAATAGAAAATAGAGAGACAATTAAAGAACCTAAAAAAGAAATACACCTAGGTGGCTAATCAATTACAATCAGTTACAAATCTACTGTGTTGACTTTCAATATACATTGTATCTAGACATATATGTGGGTCCCACCTGACATCTGGGTCCCACAACACCCATGATACTTCCATGAGATTAAGGAAGTTAGTCCATAACTTCCAAGCAACTGGGCAGGTAACAAAGAGGTGGCCAACCGTTTCCCTCGCCGACCCACGTAGAGGGCAGCTGAGGTCCTCTTCATTTCCCAACATACCTCTCCTCCTAAGGTCCATCCTAGTGAGAATCCTCCCCTTCATCGCACACCAAACGAAGGTTTGGACCCTTGGTGGGGCTAGACCCATCCATGCTAATCTAGGTAGTGAAGTCGAACTAATCTGATGGTGGGTGGCCAAACCAACCCATTGTCTTTAGACCCTCTCATTTGTTGTCATGTAATTAAGCTTTTCTATTAACAAAATTCTCAATTGTTATCGCTCCAAAAAAAAACAACTTGAATGAATGAATTCTACCCATTGTTTTAAAGGACTAAAAAACCAATGATAGATAAAGGTGCAACTTTATCAAGTCCAAACCAATGGTAGGTGTTACTCAAGAATTGGATCCAATTGGTTACAAATCAAATTCATGTGGGAAATGGGAATGGAGTAGGAAAGGGGTACAAATGAGGCCCAGGATGGGCCTGATCCAGGAAAATGGGATAGGGTGACCCTAAATGTCTAATGTGGTTCCCTAAAAATCAAAAAGTATGAAAATAATGTACCCTAAATCTAAAATGCGCTGAAATTAAACAATCAACTAATATGGAGCAATTAAATATTATAAATAAGCTTCAAACAATCACGGAAGTCTAGAATTTAATGTAGAGAATTAAATCATGATCCAGGCCAAATTACCAAACGCGGCGGGATCCCTCAAAACAAAGGGGTTTGTCCAATTCCACAAATTGTAACGACCCATCCTACTAGTACAATATTGTCCGCTTTGGGCCTACACACAGACCTGCACAGCTTTGCTTTGGCGAGCCAACCCACTGTTGCTCCCAAAAGGCCTTGTGCTAGAAGGAGGAAGGCTACCACTTATATACCAGGGAGTTTCCAATGCAACTAGCAATGTGGGACGTTTTGGAGCAGGGTATTACAATCTACCCCCTTTAAAACCAGAGCCGTCCCCAGCTCTGCAAACACAACAACCAAGCCCACACTCTCAGGCAGAGAGTTGAACCATGCTCTGATACCATTTGTAACGACCCATCCCGCTAGCACAATATTGTCCGCTTTGGGCCTACACACGGACCCGCACGGCTTCGCTTTGGCGAGCCAACCCACTGTTGCTCCCAAAAGGCCTTGTGCTAGAAGGAGGAAGGCTACCACTTATATATCAGGGAGTTCCAATGCAACTATCAATGTGGGACTTTTTAGGACAGGGTATTATACAAATAATTAAATCTAACATCAAACACGGCTATGTATGACTGTTTGGTATAAGGTTATGGCAAAATCAGCATGGAACAGCAATATGGGAGGATGAAAAGGTGCAAAACAGCAGTAAAAGGGTTAAAGGGGTTAAGGAGGGCTGGATCTGAGGAACAGCAGGAAGAAGGAGAAGAAAATAAGTTGGAGTGGCTGTATTGGTAGAAATAGGGCTGTAACAGTGAAAAAAAGGATGGGACAGCAGTATGATGGGCTGTATGAGCTGTAGTTGGAGATAGGAAGGCCAAAAAGACTTTAGGACAGCAGCAATGGACAGTTTTGAGATGAACAGCAGTGGTGGAGGGGAGTTTAGATGAGGCGAAACTGATTGGAAGGGGTTTTGGGGTTGGATGAAGGTAAAGGGAAGGGTTAGGACAGAGGATGAAGGTTGTAGAAGGGTTTTGTGGGTTGAGGTGAAGGGGAAAGGCAGGTAGAAACGGATGTTTGGGACAGCAAAAGGACGGGTAATGGCAACAAGAATGAAAGAAAAAGAGAAAAGGAAGAAGAGAGAGGAAGAAAAGTGAAAAGAAGAAGATAGAAAAAGAGAAAAGTAGAAGAAGAATACCTGAAGAACATGTGGAAAGAAGAAGGAGAAGGAGAAGGAGGAGAAGATGTTGGCTTCACACCAAACCCTCTCAAGGGAATTCATCACACCACCATGCACATGTTCATGGGAGGGCTTCCAAAGCTTTCGTATTTCTCATTCGTTTTGTGTCTCTTCCGAATGCCTCTCCAGGAGGGTTATAAAAACCCTATGTAACTTAAGATGGCTAGGCCTGGCTCGAAACTGGATTGCTCTGCATCAGGGCCCCACACAAAGGGTTCTCAACATGAGAAATTTTTTGGGGTTCTCAATTGAACATTCTCCCCAACCAAGATAGCCTAGGCACTAGTGCTCATATAACAACTTGCTGCCCAGGCCATATGGGGCCCACATAGCCCTAATCACACACCTTCCCACCCTACACCCAACGATCTCCAAATAATTGGATCCTTACTGAAATTGACCCTAATCTAAGCTATACAATCCAATGATCTAACGTCACAAATTTCCAACGTCAAATAAAATTTAATCTTTGGACCCTCAAACCCACATGGCTTCACTTATCCAATCAAGGTGTTTTTTATAAGCACCTCATTTATGTAAAAGACCTTTCCAACCCACCCATCCACATGGGCTCAAAAACTTAGCCCAAGCATTGTCCAACAGTATGTTACATGTGTTCAAACTAGTTCATTTATCACAAGTTCAGGGCGAGTCTTAGGCTAGTATTGGATCATGAACACGCCTAAGAATACACTAACTTCATAAAACTCGAAGCAAAATGTACCTATTTATTAATAAAATTTAGTTCAAATGTATCTATTTATTACATCTAACCATTCGTAATGGAATACTTGAATATGAGGTGTCAAACTTAGTTTAAATTTAATCAATCAAGTTATATTTTCAAACTTTGATCACTTTTTTTCTATTCCATGCCTAAATTTTTGTGGTCTTCAAAAATGTGGGCACCACAAAAAAATCACGTTGATAAAAAAAAGGTTTATTTAAGTTCAAGCCACAAGAAATCATAAAAGTCAATCAAGCCAAGTTTTTTGAGCCCATCAAATTTGTTATTTTTAATTACTAAACATCTATAGCTTTTAAAATGTTAGGAAAACAAAACAAAATATATATATATATATATATATATATATATATATCTCTTAATGAAAATTTTAGACCTTGAATATAGTGCGAGGAAAATCACATTAACTAAATCAATCAATCCAGTCTTTAGATTTCCAAAATATTGATTGCTTTAAATCTTTTAGTCCCTTAATTTTTGTGGCATTTTAAAATCGTTTGAATCTATTAAAAAAACCTAAAGTAGAAAATTCTATAATTGAATATTGGATAAGGAATCAATAAGGTCATGTTTTTAAGCGTTCAATCTATATTATTTTGAATTTTTACATTACTTAACATTCTTCGTGGCCTTTAAAACAACCTACTAAAATTTGGTTTAAATATAAATACTACAATCATAAAAATAGGAAACAACGCAGTAGTACATTGTGATAAGTCTAGATACTTGGGCTCTATGGTAGAATCCCAAGGAGGGTTCAACTTAGATATAACAAATAGCGTAGGAGCGAGGTGGGTAAAATGTAGACAAGTCAACAAGGTTTTGTGCGATAAAAGAGTCCCCCTTCGCGTAAAAGGACGATTTTGTAAAACAGTTGTTAGATCTGCAATGCTTTACAGAGCAAAGTGTTGGGTAATGAAAAAAAAAAAAAAACAAATAAACAAAGTTAAGACAGCGTAGATGTGTATGCTACGTTGAATGAGTGATTCATACAATTAGAAACAAACGCATTGGAAATAGTTTAAAGATAGTTATGATAGAAGACAATTTGAGAGAAACTCGTTTGAGATGGTTTGGTCATGTAATGGCCCAAGTCAACAAAATGGTTATGGGAATAAGAAGATATATGAATCTTACAATTTTATGATTTTCAATTCACGATTCACACCCCTAAACCAATTTCGATACAATTCGAGTTTGATAACATTGGGTAAAATTGGATAATGCCATACACTTAGATTATAGAAAATATTTGTAAAATTTCATGCTCACAAGGTGTGTGATAATATGTTTGAGTGAATGTTGCCTTGTGCATATTCCAATGCATAGTTGGGTAAGGTAATGGTTTGACCACCTTATGCCTATGTGTGATTGATGTGAATATATTGTATCAGATACATATGTATGAGTTTCCCAAGTTCCCTATGATTAGATGTTTATTATAATTGAGAATTCATAAATTTGTGATGTGTTGAACTATGATAGAATGTATGATAAATCAAGATTGCCCAAGATGTGTAATATAGGGCCTTGATAACTTTCCATACTTGTGTATGGTTATGAGTAATATATGTATCAAATGAATTCTCATGATTGTGATTGAATTCTTAGATGGGTAGCTCATATAATAAGTATGATGAATGTGTTTTAATGCTATGCTTGGATTTTGTGATGATGTGTACATCACTAGTGAATACCTATGTTGATAATGGTTGTAGTGGATCGACCTAACCATTTGTAGAACAAAAACCCATGATTTTGAAGAGGAACTTGATAAAGGTTTAGATTAAGTGATATGGGTGAGTTAAGGTCAAGTATCTTAGAAACCAATGGGGTTAACTTGTGCTACAATGGGGATGGGCTAGCATAATTGAGAATGGATGGAATGCAATGTAAATGCCAAGAAAGCCTTGTTTGATTTCCCCAAAGTAAACGTATGACCACTCTATAATGTCAACTCAAATGTGAAAATAATGAACTACGATCGATCTGAGCAACTATGTTGTACGTAGGCAACTGAGAGCATTGTGCCTCAGCTCGATCAAAAGATGCATTGTGTCATCCATTTATATTAAGGATGATTTAAGATGTTGAGCAAATGTGAACGGTAGAAAGGGATTGGTGGGATATACCTTAATATAGACCCTAATGCTAGATGTCGGATCTCTCGAAGGCGGCCCAAAGAAGTTATGATGCCTTGGGAGTCCCGATATGATGAGACATATATGTTTGTTACTCGAGTAAAGCCTAGAGTGGCTAAAGAACTGTGAAAATTCTTAAGATGGACAGATGAGGACTTTGGCACTAAGATATATGTGACTAGGTCACTTGATTATATTGAGACGTGGTATGGGTGTCCCTCACGTGATGATTATATTGAGACGTGGTATGGGGGTGTCCCTCACGTGTTGATTATATTGATACGTGGTATGGGTGTCCCTCAAAGTAATGATGATTGAGACGTGGCATAGGTGTGTCCCTCACGTGATATTAATGATGATTGAGACGTGGTATGGATATGTCCCTCACGTAATGATAACGTTATGGCTCAATCCATTGAAAAAATGAAATTGTCCTATCAGTAGATCATTGTGTTTCACCTTTGTATAGTTGAAAGGATGAAATAAGTATATAGATTCCATGAGTAAGGCCTAGAGTAGCCCTGAGACAGCGGAGCCTCGATATGAACATACGGGAGAATGTGGCATTGAGATATTTATGTGACTTGGTCACTTGATATAGACGTGGTATGGGTATGTCCCTCAAGTGATTATGATAGTTGACTGACCGTTCCAGAGAGGTATTCAGAACGGTGGGGTCGGCTACGAAGACTTGGTCCCGTAGGGTTGCCGTCGAGGAGTAAGACCCTCACATGCTACGCGTTGGAGGGTGCTCTCACGGCTATTTAGCACACTTGACATGTATTGATGCGCAGGGTTGGGTACTTGTATGCCCCAAGGGGATGGTACTAGCTTGGTAAAGCGCGATACGACCACCTTGGAGCTTGACTGAATCACCCACGTGGTGAAGGGACGCAGGGCGAGGTAGACTAGAGCAAGCTATGCGTGAGTCACCCACTTAGTAAGTCGTTGGAGCCCTAAGTCTTGCCAATGGTATGTTTATGATCTGATATAATAATTTGGTATTGTTGCCACAATCACGTAGTAATTAATGCGAGTGTTGTTCCTATGATAGAAGATCTCATGGTAGATAATGTGCCCCTGGATTAGTTATGCCCATAGATGGATTATACCCATGGAGGGATTATGCTCATGGATGGTTTATACCCATGAGTAGATTATACTCACTGATAGAATGTTACTAGAGATGGATGTGTATAACCATGGATGATGGTTCCCCATGGTGGTTTGGATTCATGCCCGAATGTTGGCCTTATGATAGACATGTTGGTCCCATAGTAGACGTATTGATCTTATGTTAGGACATGTTGGTCCCATGGTAGACGTATTTGTATTATGGCGGACATGTTGGTCCCATAGTAGGCATATTGGTTTTATGTTAGACATGTTGGTCCCATGGTAGATATATCGGTCTTATGTTAGACATGTTGGTCTCATGGTAGACGCATTGGTATTATGGTGGACATGTTGGCCCTATAGTAGACGTATTGGTTTTATGGTAGACATGTTGGTCCTATGATACATATTGGTTCTACGAATGTATGAGTCATGCCTATAGGATGGATTATACCCATGGAGTGATTATATTCATGGATGATTATTACCCATGGATAGATGATACTGATGGAGAATTACCAAGAATGGCTGATGAATCCCATGGATGTTCCCATGGTAGACAGAATGGATTCATGCCTAGATATTGATTATATAGGTGGGCATATTGACCCCATGATAGATATAGTGGTCCTATGGTAGACGTATTGGTCTCATGGTAGACGTGATGGGTCTATGGATAGATATTATTTTTCCATTGATGGTTATTCCCATGCAGGGCTTTGTGACCATGGATGACTATTGTATATCGTGGATGGATATTCCCAAGGAGGGCATTGATTCCATAGAAGATTGGACCCATATTTAGAGTATTGTCCCCGAGGAGAGATGTATTTATGTTCGGGTATAGGTCCCATGGTTGAGGTTTATCCCATGTGTGACATTGATTCCATGGTTGACGATGTTCCCATGGTTGGTATAGACCCGTGATTGACTAGATCCATGATAGATGAGATCTATTCTACTGATGAGGCCCACGATTGGGTAATTAGAATGTCTTAATGTGACATCATGAATAGCACGGGATTAGTGCCATAAAATAAATGAATTGAGAACTAAACAATATTTGATTTCCATTGGAGTACGTAGGCAGCTGATAATTCAGTTCGATCAAATCAAGGGTCAAATAAGTCCTAGGATCCGTAGGCATCTCGCAACACGTGTAGGTGTCACATGTTTGGACTATGAGTTGTGCATGCTTCAGAGTTAAAAAAAAAAAAAAAATATATATATATATATATATATATATATATATATATATATATATATTATTGTTTCTCACGTGTCCGTTGGGTCGAGGTGTGACAAGTCATATAGTAGAAGACCAAGCACAACCCCAATGCGTAGAGTGGAGAGGCTACAGATTGAAGGCACTAAGAGGAGAGAAACATTCGCAAACATGGAGGGAATAGATAAAAAACAACATATTAGATTGTGGAGTGACTGATAGTATGGTTTATTCAATTGGAGTAGAAGAACCCATAAAGCAAACGATGACGATGACGATGACGATGACGATGACGTAAATCATAAATTTATGCTACATTGAGAATTATAAATATAATAATATATGAAGAACATAAAATAAAATTTATTATCATCATATTTTTATTTTTCTTTAATCTTAGGAAAGATAGAACATACAAATTTAAAATGTGTCAAATCATATCAAAGGAAGTAACAAGGCATTGTCACTATCATGGTTATAATAAAACTTGGACTGTGGAGGGTCCTGGGTTCGAATCTTTTTATCATAAGTAGTTTTTTGAGGCACTTGGGTCTTTCTTAATGGATCTGGATCATGAGCTCAGCCTTAATGGATACCTAATTGGCTCATGGTCTGTCCATTAAGCAAACAATCAAGCCAAATCTAGTTGCAGGAAGATTCAAATTTTAACGGCTAGGTGGATCCATATCTAGACACAAATGGACAGGGCCAGATCCAAGTCTGTTTACAGCCTAGTGGAAATTCATCTAGATAAATGGGCTTTTTAACTCATATCTGGATCAAATCAAGTATAGATCCAGTTAATGAGATGTAGGGAAGAGAGGGGAAAGGACATGATTAAGGTCATTGTGGGCCCCATTTTGTGAGAGACCTCGAATTGCAATTTGAGGGTGCAACCCTAGGTCATCCTTGTTATATATACATATGCATATATTATCATTATCATTTATTTCCAAGATTGTTAGCTCTATAGATGTGATTGTCAAAGTAAAATGAATACCAAACCATATGCTCATCAATCCCATCATTCGCAAAGCACACAAACTTCAGTCTTTCGGCATCCTCCTAAAAAAAAGAACAAAAAAAAAACATAGTTAATTCACAATGAGGATAAATCATTCCTACCTACAGCTAACGTGTTAAACAATTTATAGTCATGAATTACTTGATGATGATTCATATGGACAAGCAACCTGAAAGAGTTCTTGACAAAGGAAAAAAAAAGTTGTTAATAGCTTTTCTCCTATTCTACATAACAATGTCATTCTAATATTTTAGATCTATTTCCTACACTATTTAGACCCTTTATGATCAATATGGTGCAAAAATACACAAACAGATCTTTTTCAATAAAACTGCCACAGCAACAAATAAATACAAAGAAATAATTAAAAGAAGCCAATATGTGCAAAAGCATAACAAAACTCAAAAGATTAAGAAAAGGGTAGGGACTCCATAAACAAATGTGACCAACAATTATAAGAGTTATAAAAAAGGGATGGTACATGGTCCTTTCTTTTGCTTGCCATTTCCTAGGAGGTTGCTTTTGTTTTTTCTTCTTTTTTTCCCCCTCTCCGTCAATGTTAGTTCTGCTAAACACATGCCATGAATCATAATGCATGCCAAGATGTGGAAGGGACATGATACCTTGTTTGTTGAATTAACAGAGTCTCCATGGATAACTACATTTTTTTGAAAGATTAAAGTTTTTTTTTGTGAATATCATGGGCATCCCCACCCAAACTAATCCCATGGATACATAAAATCACCCGCAAGATTAAAGAAATAACATTAAGAGCCAAAAAAAAGAGATACAACGAACCGATAAATGGAACGAAAAATAAACTCTGTAAAAGGAATACAAGCTCCTAAACAAGCTAGTATATCCACAGCATCAATGAAGGGATGATGAATCTTCTAAATGATAAAACCTCTCCAGCTCTACTTTTGAAAACATCACTTATTTCAAAATAAGATCAGATAACTGCTTAGGAAGGTGCTCAAGAAACATCAACAGCTTGCACTTCTAGAAGTCACTTTCTATAATAAGCATTAGAAAAGCCCGAAGACCTAGGTAGGTCCGCAATCTCTAAGCAAGGCTCTATCTCAAGCTCATTAGCATTAGAATCCAAAAAGGACATAATCTAACACCTTGCAGTCCTAATTGCAGGCAATGTTAATGACGCGAGGAAATTGCACTTTCAATGACGTGTTGCCAATCCAGATATTACTCCAAAAGAAGATTGATCTTTCATGGCCTGCTTAATGGCAAATAAGATTGATTTGCCATTACCTACATAATGGCAAATACAATCAGAGAACAACTAGGAGACAGAAGAATAATAAATCTCCAAATGCCTAAAGATATGAAGGAGAATCCACCACCACAGCCAACCATTTGAATGACGTCTGTACTTGGAAATTAACATAGAATTCCAAAGACTCGTCACCTCATTGTCTAAATGCCAAAAATACTTTTTTTTGAGAGGTGACAGTGAGAATTATATTAATAGAAGAAAAAGACAAATACATCAAAACGAGAAAAGGGTCTAGAAGGATTAGACCCAAAAAAAAAAAGATGCAAACAGAATAAAAACACAATTACAAAACATCCATAAATCAAAAACAATCTTCATGGCCTTGTCCCTGCTCAACCCTCCTTTCTCACCGAAAAAATACGCCTGAAGTTGAGTTGTCGACTACAGATTTTGCAAAGAAATCCACCACACCATTGGTTGTGCGGCAAACTTGGGCAAAGGAATCATCATGTCTCGAAGCTAAGGCCTTAATCTCCATAACTGTAGTAATCATCTCCAGGGAAGTTGCTTCAGCCCCATAGCCCATTTGATTGCATTTGACGAGTCCCCTTCTATCACTGACTTGACATGCCCATACACTAACCAGATGGTCAAAGAACTCTTAATACTGAGGAGTTCCGCCTCATTTGAATACCTAATCCCCACCGACACTGTGAAAGCCAATGTTGTCAAACTCGAATCATATCGTAAATCGATCTAGGGGTGTGACTCGTGAATCGTAAATCGTAAAATCGTAAGAGTTATAACATTTTTGAATTCTTTTTGTTTTTGCTATAATTATTATTTACACTACAATTACATATAAAATGACGTAGAATAATAAGATCCTCATAATATATAATTATTTATACTAGAATTGAATAGTATGTATTTTAGATAGATAATTTAGAAAAATTATTTGTTAAATGTAATTATAAAATTTAATTTCAATTGAAGAAATTGATAAAATTGACATTAAGATGATATAATATGAGCTATAAAAGAAATTTCTACATATCTTTTAAGATTTATAATATTAAAGTATATAACTTGTTATATGTTGTTTTTTGTAGCTGTAGCTGTAGCGATAGAATATTATACAAATATTAAATTTTAATATAGTTTGTAAAGCTATTTACTATACAAATTATTTTTGTTATTCAAAAATTGTATTTTTATATTGTAATTAATAGAAAAAAAAAGAAATTAAAAAATTATTTTATATTGTAATTAAAAAATTGTATTTTTATATTGTATTTTATAGAATGAAGAATATCACTAAAGAAAATAAATATTAAAAACATGATTAAAGCCACGTGAAAAACTAATAAGACATAAGTAAGAATAAAAAAAAAAATAGTATTAAACTAGAAAGATTTTTTAGTACAGGGTCTATATATATTAATACAAAATAATTATTTAAATACTTGTATCAATTCAATTTATATAAATAAAATGGACTAAATTTCTTTGGTTTTGTTTGAAATTTATTTTATGTAATAATATTTTTATTTTTTAAAATAGAAACAAAATATTGGAAAAAAAAGGTTATTTAATAAGAATAGAAAAAAGAGGGTAAAAAATAAAAATAGAAAAAATAAACATGTGTAAAATAAAAGGAAAATATTTAATTAAAAAGTGATTATAAAAAAAAGAAGATAACTAAAAAAGAAATAAAGAAATAAAAAGTCATGAAATCATACTAATACCACGTGAAATACAAACCATGTGAAAGTCACGTGGCTTTAAGTCAAGCTATCGCGAAACACGAACACGGAAAACCCTAACAATGCACTTAAACACGAAGAAAAGAGGAAGCGACGAAAACCCTTCAGTATACAGAGCTGCGGCGGCACCTAAACTCGAAGAAAAATAGTTGAAATCACAGGAAAAGGGATGTGGCGACGAAAAAGGTAGGTCTTCAACCTTCTTTCTTCTCTTTCTTGCCTTTCTTTTTCTTCATTTTTCCCTCTTCTTTCACCTCTTCCTTCTTGCTCCTCTTTCTCACCCTTTTCTTCTTCTGCTCTTTCTACTTTTTCTTGTTCCTCCTTTTTTCCATTCTTCTTCTGGATCGAACAATTAAACAATTGTCCGAGTTGGAATCGTATGATCTGCAATTTAGCCAAAAATCGGACAATTATTGGCCATTTTCGATTTAGCATGCGAGTTAACTCGGTGGACCATCAGAGTCAACACATAAGAGTTAACTCGTAACTCGGACATTTTAACAACAATAGTGAAAACTAAGGATGTTAGGCCACTATGGTTCCTAAGAACACCTCATATCCCAACTGGACCCGGTTTTCCCCTAGAAGCTCCATCCACATTGAATTTCATGACATCTTGTTGAGAATGAGCCCAATCGACAAAGATTCTTTGTTTCCTACAGTAACCACTCATGCACCCTTCCCACAACGAGAGGAAATCAATGAGTTTAAGTCCCTTGAACTCATTACTGAAAAAAGCCAAACGCACCTCCTCTATTTAGCCCTTTGAAAAAACTCATTAACCTCGGTTGGTTTTCCTTCAAATATTCTGGAATTTCTCTCCTTCCAAAGGGTCCACAAAACAGCAGTTGGAATCGTATTCCATGCTGCCTTCAACCTAGGGCTTAAGTTCTCAAGAGAAACCACGACCCCACTAGCCCATCACAGGTTCTATCAAAGATCCATGGAACATCCAAAAGATTAGCAACATTTATCCATAAGCTCCAGGCAACAGGGAAATTAGCAAATAGGTGATCTACATCATTCTCTAGATAACCGTAAAGGGAACAACTAAACACTTCCTCCCCTCTCAACAAACCTCTCCTCTTAAGTTCCATTCTAGTAAGAACCTTGCCCTTTAGTGTGGACCAAACGAAAGTTTGAACCCTTGAGGGAGCTAGACAAATGCCAAAGATACTTACCAAGCATAGCTTTATTTATACTGGATATGGCGTGACTACTGAACCCACTTTTTTGATAGAACAACAAATGGATTTCTAGACGACTAGGTGAAATTTCCTTTTGTCCACAAAATCATTCCAAAGAAGATTCTTCAAAATTCTTTCCGATCTAGCCATCATGCTTTTAGGACAGTCAAAAATGGAGAGGATAAATTCGAATAGTTAAAAGATTTGACTTAACAACGGTTATCCTTCCTCCCAACGCAAACATTGACTCTCAAACCAAACAACCTTCTTTCAGTTCTCTCCACTATTGAGTTCCAAGAAGCTTTTTCTAGGAGGACAAATGCATCGGGAGCACCTAAATAGCAAGAAGGCAACAAACCACCCTTGCAACCCAACAACTCTGAAAAGGGCTAACTTGATCGAGTCATGACAATCCCAAATATCACGCACTTACCAAAATTATTTTGAGGCCTAAACAAGCTTCAACCCACTTGAGAAGGGATACCAAGTTCATCAATTCATTTGTTTCCGTGTCACAAAATGTGATTGCATCATCTGCAAACTAAGATGATCTATTTCCAAGTCCAAGTGGGGAAATTTGAAATTGTGAACCAAATAGTGGTGGTTTGGAACCTCTAAGATCAAGTGAAGGACTTCAAGTACCGAAACAAACAAAAAGGAACATAGGGCACGACCTATGAAGCACGACTACTTCGAAACCCTTCGAGTATCCGTGTTGGGTGCGTATCCGACACGGGTACGGCCGGATACGGCTCGAATACGTGTCGGATACGCACCCAATTAATTAAAATATTTTTTAAATACGGATACGCCACCGATATGCCCCGATACCTCACCGATACGGGGAGGTGTACGAGGATACGGCACACGACACGACAAGGACACACCCGGACACGCGACACTCATAGGAAAAAATCTAGATCGGCCGAGTTTTGCGAACATCGCAAATCGTGCAATTCTAAAATCGTCAATCGCACCATCGTGCGATGCAGAAGAAAAAAGAAAAAAACAGGGAAAAAAAGTAAAAGAAGAAATGGAGAAGAAAAATGAGAGAAAGGAAAGGAAAAAAAAAAAAGAGGGAAAAAGAGTAAAACAAGAAAAGAAGAAGAAAAATGAGAGAAAAGAGAGGAAGAAGGGAAGAAAAAGATACCAGGAGCCTTCTTTTTTTTCTTCTTCCCTACTTTCTTCTTCTTCTCTTTCGCATTTTTCTCCAGTGTTTCCGCTGTGTTTCTGTCACCTCCACTAGCCCCTGTATCATTTAGCTTCTTTCTTTCCATTGTTAATGAACTTATATCAAGTCTTTGAGAAAGAAAGCCCCAAGTATATTAAAGTATTAATAGTCTATTAACGACTTAAAATTAAATTTAAAAATGATGATAAAAAACATGTCCACTGGCGGAAACTATAAAAAGACATATTTAGGACTTCCAGAAAATATTCAGACACTATTTTTACATTTAAATTTATTTTTTTATTATCATTTTTATGTTTTAATTAAAAACACCTTTTATTTTTTATTTTCAATCACTTATATCTATTTAAAAAATTAAAAGCTCTAATTTTTCTATTAGAACAGTAGTTTAAAATGTCTTTTATATTTTTAACTTTTTTATTATCATTTTTACGTTTTAAAACATCTTTTTTATTTTTTATTTTTAATGTTTTGTATCTATTTAAAAAAATTATTTGGTAGATGTTATAAGGATTATTTAAAATTTTAAATGCTATGATTTGTGTCAATTAAAAAATTATTTAAAATATTAAACTAACTATTTTAACATAATTATTATTTAAAATAATACACAACTCATAGTAGAATTTATGATTTTTTTGTAAATGTCTAAATTTATTTTGTTGATTATATATATATATATATATACATTATATATATATATATATATATATATATAATGTTTTTTTAATTCAGCGTATCCCGCCGCACTCGTATCCTAGTTTTTCAAAATTTGTTGTAGTCCCACGTATCCAATACGCGCACCCATATCGGTGCTTCTTAGGGCACGACCTTGACGAAGACTCTTAGGAGTGCAAAAATGTCCTTGAGTAAAATTGTTCAAAACAACAAAGCAAGAAGTTAAAGATGAACACTTTATCTTCCAATTCCACCATTTCACCCAAAAACGCATCCTCTAAAGAATAAACTGAAGGAAGTCCCAATCCACCATATCATACGTCTTATGAAAGTCCAACTACAACTCTACACCTAAAAGTATCACCTGACGACATAAGTCAATGCATTAATAGGTAATTAGGATTGAATCAAAATTTGTCACTCAGCTGATGAAAGCACCTTGAAAATGTAAGATGTGTAAAGGCATGGCTTCTTATAAACAATTGGTGATGCAAGAATTAATAAATACCACCAATTAAATTTATCAGTTGAAAGTCCTTTTCTTCATGCAAACCATCTTTCTTAGAGGTTAACATAATGAAGTCCCTATTGACATAGGAATACAACCTTTCTCATGAAATTTATTGAAGAAAACAAGAAGATCATCCCTAAACACTTCAAAAAAAAATTGGAAAAAAAAAAGGTGTAAGAAGATGTGAGAAAACCATCTGGACTTGGAGATTTATCAACACAAAGAAAATAATTGCATTTTTTATTTTTTATTCTTAAAAATTGACTTCGAGTCCATTTGCTAGCTGGGTGCCTACATGCTAAATTTCCAACCCATCAACACAGGGAGATTTAGACTTGACTTCTTGAAAAGATTCTAAGAAAAAGACAAGATCTCATTTTGAAGAGATCCTTATTTTTTTTTAAGTTGCCTATCTATTGGAAGAGAAGAAAAAAAATTGTTGTGGCATCTACATAAAGCAATGTTATAAAAAAAACTTGGGGTTTGTCTTTTTTTGCTTCCACTTCAACTTCTAATAAAAATTTAAGTCCTCCTTGAGAGAGATCCTTAAAGCTTTATCAAATTAAGAACTAGGGCATTGTTCTTCAAGTGCATCAATGTAAGTGGTATCTTCCAAAATAGGACAAAGGACAGCATCAAGATATCCAAAGAATAATTTCTTCGAGTCCTTAGCTTTAGACAGAAACAAAACTTTAAAAGACAAAATTAAATCTGTTGTGGGACCCATAGTTGACCACATGGGACCCTCACTCGCATAAGTGTTGAGCAAAATCATCTTATTCTGGAAAGTCAACTTTGTCTATATTGCTAACCATTGAATTAATTGTAATTGATGCAATCTAATATTCTTTTATTTTCCTTCTATTTTAGCCACCTTGATTGGCTCCTTATTTCCTATTTAACTCATGTAACCTCTTACATTTTAATATGACAATACAATACAAGAGAAGAATTATTCTCCATTTGATCTCTTCTCCTTATTTTCTTATTTCCGCATTATTATTCTACATGGTATCCTGCCAGAACGATCTTCTGGTCACTTTAGGGAAGAGTTTTTTTTTTCCATTTTACCGCTCCACTAGAGTTACTATTCATCGCCGGAATCCGTCCTTGTCTTTTGGATCAGATCTCCGGGGCATCTGTTGCGGATACTCTCTTCTCTTCTTCCCCTTCCCTTTTGGGAGCCTCTTAGAAGTTTTGAACTTCTATTGCATAACCCAGTCGTGGCTACCACCACCCAGCTTTATTCGACAGGGGGAGAAAGGGAAGGTATGCAGACTCAAGAAGGCTCTTTATGGCCTCAAATAATCTCCACGAGCCTAATTTGAGAAGTTCAGTGGTGTTTTATTACCTTATGGTTTCTCCCGGTCTCAGATGGATCCCTCCGTTTTTATCTATCTCGTCACTCTGTGGTAATGCTTCTAGTGGTGTATGTTGATGATATTGTCCTCACAGGTAATAATGATGCAGCCATTTGTAGATTCAATGAGTATCTACATCGCACATTTGATATTAAAGATTTGGGGCCACTTCATTACTTTCTTGGGATTGAGGTCGCTCGTTTTTCTAGAGGCCCCTCTCTCTCCTAGCGAAAGTATGCTATCGATCTCTTACAGGATGCCGGATATTCTGGATACAAACCTGTTGATACTCTGCTAGATGCCAACACAAAATTATCTACTTCCGATGGAACTCTCCTTGATACTCCTGCGTTCTATCAAAAATTGGTTGAGAAACTTATTTACATCACTATCACTCGGTCTGATTTATCATATGTTGTTGGTGTGGTAAGCCAGTTCATGCATGCTCCACGGGATACCATCTTCATGCCGTCTTCTGCATCATTCGGTATCTTAAGGCTCATCCTGACAGAGGGTTATTTTTTGAACGACAGTCTTCTCCATCCGTAGGTACTCTGACGCCGATTGGGCCGGCTCTCCTGATGACCATCGTTCTACATCCGGTTATTGTGTATTCTTGGGCTCTCATGTAGTCTCCTAGCGCAATAAGAAAGAATCTATAGTTGCTCGTTCTAATGCTGAAGCGGAGTATCGTGCAATGGCCAATATTGCGGCAGAGTTACTTTGGATCAAACAGTTTCTCACTGAGTTGGGTCTTGCTCCTACCGACCCACTCATCATGTTCTGTAACAATCAAAAAGCCATCAACATTACCTCCAATCTGGTCTTTCATGAGAGGACCAAGCACATTGAGGCTGATTATCACTTCTTTCGTCAGCATATTTCTGAAGGTCGATTGTTTACCCCTTACTTGCACACTAAAGGTCAACTTGCGGATATGTTCACAAAGGTCATTCGTCGACACCAACTCACTTCAGTTATTGGCAAGCTAGGTTTACTAGACATCTTCGAGCCAGCTTGAGGAAGAGTGTTGTGGGACCCATAATTGACCACATGGGACCCACACTAGCATAAGTGTTGACCAGGATCATCTTATTCTGAAAAGTCAACATTGTCTATATTGCTAACCGTTGAATTGATTATAATTAATGTAATCCAATATTCTTTTATTCCCTTCTATTTTAACCACCTTGATTGGCTCCTTGTTTTCTATTTAACTCATGTAACCTCTACATTTTAATATAAAAATACAATACAAGAGAAGAATTATTCTCCATTTCATCTCTTCTCCTTCTTATTTTCTTATTTTCGCATTATTATTCCACAAAATCAGCACCAGAAAAGGTGAATCCACGAGGCCCATATCTGAAATGTAATTTGAGAAGAGTTACATGTTGTGAGCAATTAGGTTGTTATTTGATCTCTCAACGATAAAATGACCTTCATTGAAGTCACCCCCATACACACCAGGGAAAATTCTACTTTCTTCAAATAGAAGAAAGCTCGTTCCAAAACTGCGGCCAGACCAAGTCAAGACTCCAGAACACACCGATAAACAGAAGTAAAATAGATATCTAATTGTTCAAAACAACCTCTAGAATCATGGAAACCAAACCAAGCAGTCACCAATGAAGTAGTGTACAAAAAAGGAATTAAAGGGATTCCATAATCGAGATATACCACCTGAAGTACCAAAACAAAGCTCCAACCACCAATCAAAAAAAAAAAAAAGATAACAAATTTGCCTGAAATGAAGATTTGAGACCACAGACAATTTAGTCTGCTAAAAGAAAAGAATGACTTTCTTTGTTGCAGCTACCATGGCACAAACATTCCAAGAGACTACCTTCATGGCAACTACTTTCCAATCACTTGTTTCTTCCGACGGCCTATCGTAATTATTTGAAAAAGATAAGTCATGTAACTCTTGTATACATTGAAGAACTTTCAGCGGCTAATCAAAAGAACCACCAAGAACAACATTACCACCAGGTTCCTGATAGTCAAGTATAAATTGGAGGAAGTCGACTTATCTTACCCACTATAGAAAAAGCCTAAATAGCAGCCATTAGCTTGCATTCGATCGATGATCCATTCCTAGCAAACTCTAGAATTATTATGAAGTGGGATCACTAGGGCCCATTCTATAAATCTAGAAAGCAAAGGAGGGAACACAAAGGTGCAGCTAATAGGTGGATTCAACCCACACTCACCTAGCCCCACTTAGAGAGGACTAAGCAAGATGCACAGTACATGGAATAGTCATGTAGCCAAAATGAAGAATCCAATGAAATAAGAAACGCAGGAAAATGGATAGGGTGACCCTAAATGCCTAAATACAATTATAATGTAACAAGAAATCAATATGAATCAAATTTATGAAGCTGAAATTAAAACTCAAAATTAATAATTGCAATAAACAATATAAGTTTGTCGCCAATATTCAATTTAATGTGAACAATTATGTAACATTCCAAACCAAGTCACAACTCAAAATAGAAGGCCTTCAAAACAAAGGAGTTTAACTAAATCCACAAATAAGTAGATCAATCACAAAAAGAAACTAATTCGGACTGTTTAGAATCAAGGTGATGTCAAAAACAAAGTAGAGGCAACAGGGTATGGGAGTATCAGGGATGGAAAAAAGGGATTTAATGATAAAAGAGGATAGGTAATGGCTGTATGGTAGTTTGGAAGGGTCCAAGAAGACTTGTGGCTGCAATAAAAGGGTTGTAAGGGACTTAGGAAGGGCTTGAGACGAGTCTAGATGAGATCTGGGACAGATCGAGACGAGTTTGAATGGAATCTAGGACAGGTTGGGATGGTAAACAAGGATTTTTCTGAGACAGATCTGGGGACAGCAATAGGATGATTCTGGGACAGCAGTTCAGCTGGGTTTCAGAGGGCAGCAAAGAGATAAGAAAGGGAAAAAGAGAGAGATAGAAGAAAGATAGATAAAAACCTAGATCTTGGAAGATGATTCTCACATTTTCCCGTGGCTTCTCGCCTTCCCTAGTTTCTCACGAGGGTTCCTTGGCTTCTCACCATGCTTCCTACGATGGAGGCAAGTTTGCACAAAGCAAAAGTTCTTCTTTTCATTGATTAAGTATCAATCTCATATAGAAGGGTTACATCATATATATAATGGCTTAAAAACATGAAAAATACCAAAATACCCTCAAATAAACAAATATCAAACTACTCCCAATGATTAGAAAGCCCTAATTACATGTAAAATCACTAAATTTCCCCAAACAAAACCAATTATTAGACTAAACAAATAAATGAAAGAAAAAAATACAATTATAAAAAGCTGGAAACCCTAAATCTAAATATAGAAACTTGCTAAATATGGAAACTCGTGTGGTGCTCCGCATCAATAAGGCCGTTAATAATTAGCCATAAAAGGGGCAAAACAAAAATGCTCACTACAAAAAAAAAAAAGTATAAGAGCAGCAGAAGACCTCCATTTCACTAAGATCCACTGGGGATCACAGAGCTTGCGCCAATTGCCTAGGTGTTGACTTATTGATGCACCACAGACAAGTTCTAGGCCACTAGAAGGAGCTAAAAGATTGTTGAGGAAGAATGTGATAGTTGTTGAAAGAGACACCATACGGAGAGAGATTGAAATTCAAACCACATGGCAAGGAGTTTACCACGAAAGAGTAACTAGGGCTAGAATCCAAAACCAAGGAAGGTGTCTTTCCAGGAAGGCAGACTGGATTAAGTCACCAGCCATTTTGTTACCGTAATTGCAGAGGATTCTAGCCTTAAATTGATGAAGACCATCACATGGATTGGAGTACAACAGCTAGTGAGAACCAGCATTACAGCAACGAAAGTTTCTAGAAAAAAAAAAATCAAGGGATTGAAACCCACTAGAGGCCAAAAAACAGACACGATGGCCCTCTACATTTGCTAAATTTCGAGTCTAGGGTTGGAGCCAAAAGAGATGGAAGGCTTCCAGTTGTTAAGGATAGAGGCATGGATGAACTTTAGACTACGAAGAAAGGAATAAAAAATCTCTGGACAGCATCTCCTCATAGTCTCAACCCTCGAAGCCAAAAATCAACACCAAGGCAAATTTGCCATCCTCTGTTTTTATCTTTGCTCAGCAATAAAGGGAAAGATGTACCAGTTGGTACAATGGTAAGAGGAGGACGAGAAACACCACCCTGGCTTAAAAACGCAAAAACACTTTATTACTGAAAAATGAGTAGCAAGTTGTCAAGTTCAAGCTTCAAGGTCAAAATTAACCAAGCAGGCAAACAAAGGGTGAGTCCTTAGACAGCATCCATCTAAAGGGGAAATTGTTGACAAGGCATTCTTGCAATCCTAGAAATGGATGAAAGTGAACCCCTTTCTAGAAAAGGATCCACGGCGTAGAGGAATCACAACCTCAACCACACGTCCACCCAATAGTCCAGTAGAAACCTGTAATATTCCAGTCACTAAGGAAGAAATTAACGAAGATAGAAATAGTATCATCGAGAGACATCTTGAAGAAATGGAGAGGAGGGATTAGAACAAAGGAGAAAGCAGAATCAGTATCAAACAGGGTTGTAAGCCAGATTTCCAAAAGGATGCCTATAAGAGCACTACAACTAGATGAGCCAAAGGAAGAATGGAAACTTTCTAGCCAATGCATGACTTTAACATAAACTCTAGCTATAGATCAAGGAAACAAAAGAATTCTTTCACACAAAAACTCCCACACTTCTAAATGACTCCATTCCCCACCGAATAACAATTCTTTTTTTTTCTTTTTCTTTTTTAAATGGTGACTTCACTAAAACAAAAAGGGCATCAGAAGTGCACCAACAAAGGGTACAAACAAGAAGGAAGAAAGAAACCTAACCACCCCGTAAACCCAAAAACTAGGAAAAAGGGAGGAAAACTCCAAAATACTACATCAAGGAACTGAGGGAAGCCAATGCACTCCTTCCAAGCTCTAGAAATATCTGAAATGGAATAGTCCTGGAACTCCATGAGAGTTGAAGACCAAGAAACACATTCGTCCTTAATCTTACTACTGACATCAAGATGGTTTTTCACTTGGTTAATTGTTAATAATTCATTTTTAATTGTGCAATCTAATCACTTCCATTGAATCAACAATGTCCAAGACCTAACTTCAATGCAGCCATGGAATTATTGCATAATTACACTGTTGCACATGGACATGCAAAATATTGAGCACTTCTATCCAAAAATTATTTTGACGTCCCACTTTAGAAAATGAATTTGGTGGGGGTTTTTTATCATGGGTATCCCCTCCCCACATTAGATGTGAGACTAATCCCAAGGATACACGAAACCACCCACAAGCCTCATGTATCGGGTAATTCTAAAGAGAGTTGAGCCCAAGACCTCTAATATATTCCCAAAAGACAAAGCCAACTGAGCTACACCCATGCAAGCTGAAATGGGTCAGGGGATCTACCGTCTACAACAACCATTTCCCATCCATGTGGTAAACAACAAACAAAATGTAGAAGATTCATCAACTAGGTAATAAAAGGAATTTAGAGAACTCTTCCAAGTAAAGTTTGTCATCAATGGAGTCGATAAAAGTGGATCATGTTTGTTGGGTTTGATCTAAAGATCAAATAATAATAAACTAACAAAGGAATTACAATTAGATTTATTCAGTGATGGGAACATTTATTGTAGTCTGATCTGTATTTTCTTAAAGCGCATCCTTTGTCTAAATCATTTTCTTTTGTACTATCACTTTCTTTAATATTTTCGTAATTAAAGATAAAAATAACATAATATATTAAAAATTCCAATTGACTAAATCTAAAATAAGACATTATTAAAGAGGCTTTCACCCTCATGATTTATCTGGAAATATAAATTAATCATTTTTCCATTTTCATAAGTTCTTATCATACATCACTGATAATTTTTCCCAAAAAAAAAAAAAAAAATCAGTTATTGAACTTAAATATTGTCAACTGCCATATAAACTGCCATATAAACTGATGAACAACTGGGCATCTATAGCCACCCTAACAAGAATTCAAACTAGGACAAGAACTTTTTTTGTTGAATGATAAATGATCAACATAGTAGAGGACAAGAATTTAATTAGACATGTGCAGCATGTTGCTTCAATAAATAAAATGTTCAAATACATAAAACCTTCTTAACTCTTAACTATAAAAAATTATACCATCTGAAAAGATAAAACTACAACTACAATTAGATTTCAAACTTCCTATTCACCTCCCAAGCACCAACTTACTTTCTATCTACTTCTTTTATTTTTTGAACAATTAAAACATAATCACGAAAGAGAACTATACTATAAGAAGTATATACCAATCCTCAAAACAACAAAGAAAAAACAGTAGAGAACCCAAAAAATACATCAAAGAGAAGAACCCAGAAACCCAATCCATAGCTAAGGAATCTACAACTGGATTAGTCGAGCGCCTCACGTGTCTAAAAGAGTTGTCCTTGTGCCAGCTACCTGGATGATCTCTCTAGCTAAACACTGTAACCATCAAGGGGCTTTACTTTCTATTTACTTCTTATCACCAAATTACAAGTCTGAAGGGCAATTGTTATTGCTCATTTGGCTCTAGACATTTTGCCGTTATGTGAAGTCTTCTGCTGCCAGCCACTTTCTGACCTTTGTGGGAAGCAGAAGCAGAACAACAGCGTTTTCACAAAATGTGATCATCAGTTACATAGTCATTCATGCAGTTAAAAGGAGTCTTTCATTGATCAAATCTGAAGAGGCAGACCTTGAAGCTTGATTGGAGATGGAAAGGAAAACCTTAAAGCCTATTGGATATCCTATATGACAGAACGCTGGGAATGGGAATAATTGGTAGGCACAAAATGACCTACATAACCATTCCTCAATGACTTTTACTCTAGCTTTTATTGTCCTCGAGTTCTACTGAAAAGCATTATTTATTTATTTTAAAAGCAAACAAAATACAAGCAGCCTGGCACCCCAATACACCCTCAAAAATAGCCCAAAAACTGAAAACAACACTAATACAGATACTTAAGTAAAATCAGCGCATTCTTTCCAGGCTCGTAAGACGTCGGTCATAGAAATATTCTTGAATTCCTCGAGAGAAGAAGCCCATGAGGCACACTTGAAAAAACACGTCTAGAAAGAGACTAATTCGGCTCGGCCAAATCCTTAAATACCTTATTCTTACGTTCCCACCAGAGGCTCCAAACAGTGGCAAAATACACAATGCGCCGCAAAAAGGAACACTTTGGAGAGACCAAAACAATGTCCCAAGCATAAGATAGTTGAGCCAGCGAAGAAGGCATAACCCACAGGACTCCAAATTGATCCAACACAAAATTCCAAACAGCAGAAGAAAAGGGTCAATGAATAAGTAGGTGATTCGTCTCTTCCGAAGCTTTAAGGCAAAAAGGGCAAGCACTAACCATGATTCTTCCTCTTTTGGCGCAAGTTGTGTATGTTTTATTCCATCACTGAATGACTACTAAACAGGCCCTAGTTCTCTTATTCTGTTCTGCTTTAGGCTTCATCAGCATCATAGAGAAATGTGAGGGCCTCAATTGTAGAGAGCTCGTGAAATTGGATGCCTCTACGTGTGTGCTTTTTGCTGCATGCTCAACAATGAGCTCATTAAGTGTTCATAAGGTGTAAAGGGCTATTCTAGTTTTTGTTGCCTTCTTTACTCTCAAGTTTTGATCAAAGTATTATTTAAATTCTAAATCATAAGAATGAAAACCAGTCCCATTCCATCAATGAATGGAATAATAAACAGGCCCTAGCTCTCTTACACTGTTCTACTTTAGGTTTCATCAGCATCATAGAGAAATGTGAGGGCCTCAATTGTAGAGAGCTCGTGAAATTGGATGCCTCTACGTGTGTGCTTTTTGCTGCATGCTCAACAATGAGCTCATTAAGTGTTCACATTCCTTATAAGATAGATAAATGGATTGACAAAATTTTGCTTTTCTGAACATTCTCCTCTGTCTACTGGGCCAAGTTTAATTGCAATTGGTGCAAATATGTGAATTACTAAATTACAAGGTATCCAATGCATTAAATTCAAATTTTATCTCCTTCTACACCTCACAAGCAGCAGCTAGTTCAGGGCTCTACTGCTAACTTCATGAATAATTTCATTAACTTCAGCAAGATTACATCCTTCATTCAAAGAAAGATCAAATGCACTCTTTATCAACCCCCCTTTCCAGCCAAGAAATCACTTAACCTATTTCCACTCTGCCTTGCATGAATAATGTGATCTCCAGTGATCTTGTTAGGTACTTGATTTCTTAAGAAGTTGAGACTATTCTCAATTCACTATAAACATAGTTAAAAACAGGGAAAATACATGCACAAGTCAGGCTGAGTTTACTCTACTCGATTTGACTTCAAGTCAACTGAAATGACGAAGTTGTACAAATTTCTGAAAGGACTCAAACACAACTCAATTCAGTTTTGAATCAAGTTTAAGCTTCAAATTTTTAAATTATGCCATTAAACAATTAGAAAGGTGTAACATAACGAGTTTCGGTGTATCATGGAGACTACATTAGCCCAAAAAATAACTCAAAGTTAATATATATATATATATATATATATATATATATCATACCTCCCTCTTCAAGTTCTCTTCCCTTGCACTGTAAGCTCCACTCGTTTGGATATTCTCCGTGAATATTGCTTTCATAGTATCTTCCTTGACCACAATTCCTGCAATTGAATTCACAACCCCTGGCCCTGCAGGCCCCGAACCGACAGATGGAGCAGGCCCACGCTCCTCCTTCCCAATATCTGAAAGGCCAGAATTATCAATCTTGGCTGATGAGTTCTCCGACTTGGGTGGCTTCAAATTCCTTGAATTTGCGTTATTGTCCAAGCGGGCAGTGGTGAAGACACGCATAGAGTCATTGTCCTCGTCCTCATCCTCATCTTCTCCAACATCCTCAGAGGGGTCGTCTTCAGAATCGGAATCAGCTCCACGGGCGCTGATGCTGTCAAGATCGTCATTGGAGGTCAGGGCACCGTCGCGAGTGGTGTCAGAGAAGGAGAAGGGAAAGGAAGAAGCAGGAGGAGGGTGGTGGTCGTCAGAGGAGGGAGGAAGCTTGCGTTTGTGGACAGAGCTGCAGACGGATGCAGAGGCGGAGTGAGAAGGGGAAGGGGACTGGGAGCTTCGTGACCGCACTGGAGCCGTTGAATGTGCAGAATGGCCTTCCATCTCTTCTTCTTCTTCTTATACTAGAATTTTGAAATCAGGTGATTTCCCTACTTCCTAGAGATTTCAATTTTTCCTCTCCCAGTTCATGTTTTCGTTTTTATTTTTCCAGGGTTTTGGATTTGGGTTTTCCTATCTAGGGTAGAAGAGCGTGGAACCTGAACGAGAGTAATATTTCAGCGGAAAATAGGATCGAATCGAAGCATTTCCATGGAAAAAACTCCAGCTTGTCCTGGACTTCGGGGTCTCTCACTTCCTCCTGCGTAAAAATTTAAATTTAAATTAAAAAAAAAAAAAAAAGAGGATATCGAATTAGAGAAGGCGACGACAGTTCGGATCCAATGGTCGACCCGTTTAGGCCGGCAATCCAGGTTGAGCCCGGCCCGAATCCATCGCAAACAAATGGATTCAATTTTCAAAATTCAAACATAAAAATATTTATTGATGGGCTTATTTCTATAAACGTTCTTGAGTTCTTAAAAAAGCCTTTGAAATCCACTTAGACATTTCACTTCGCTGATTTATTATATTTTTAGACTCTTAATTAAAACACTGAAATATTTTTTAAATTAAATATTATAATTTTCATATGATAGAAATGTCCTTGAGTTTTTCAATGGACACCATTCACTCAAACTTGAAACAAACAACAATTCTTTCACATCTATTATATTCAATTTTTTTTTACGATTAAGATATCTAAACTTCCTAAAACACCTAATTAATCCTCAAAATATATATATGAACTTCTCTATCTACACAGATCCAATAACTCTACGAGTAGCCACTCTTTAAAACAAAATGAAAACTTCAATTCACTGTATTCCCTAACACATCATTTTCCCATTTCCTCTATTTGTTTCATCCCCACTCATAAAATGGCCTCTATTTTTTTTTATCTTCGGGTCAAATCGAAGCCAACAAATAATGTATGAAGAAGGGAACTCCATGCATAACTATTGCGCAGTGAAGAATTTAGATTTTTTCTTTAGATGAAATCAAAATCATATATATATTTCTTTTCTATTTTCATATATTTTTTGAACTTCGATTTTTTTGCATTTTCTTTCTTTGGTTTTCGAAAACAACAGATTTGAAAAATAATTGTTCATATTTAATTGAGAGGAAGGTTATATTTATTTTTAAATAAAAATAAAATAAAAACCTGATGATATGGTCCTTTCGATCCATTGAGTATAACTTTGAGGGCAGGATGATTAGAAAACATTTTAAAAATGAAAAAGAGGATGGTTGTCAACACTGGAGAACATCACATAAAATTAGGAGGGTAAAGAGAATAAAAGTAACTTTCTATCATTATAAGTTGTGAGTTGGTGGAGCCTTTAAAAAATGGAGATCATTGTTATTTACAGAAAAAAACCGAACTCACCTATTTGAATCTGGATGTATCTTATAAATCACACAAGCTGGGAGGAACTACAATTATTGAACAAAGGTACCATGATGACCAAAGTTTAAACCTAATTTAACCCTTTGGCAATTTTATATTTCTATTGTCAATCTAACATTCTATTGTGAGATAATTTGCACCTCTACTACAGTTCTATTTTAACAATTGCTCCAGGGCCAGCCTTGATTTAAAGTTAGAATCTTTCAATTTGACCAATGTCATAGGACCTCCACTATGCACTTCTTCTAGAGCCTAAGGCTCCTACGAGTGTGTTGGGTATAGGGCCTATGAAATTTCAGCACCGATCCTAAGCTGCAGTTGTTTTCTTTTTTAGGTTTAGGGTTTTTACTCTCTCATATAAAAGCGTTTTAAGGGGTGAATGACAGAGAAACTGATAGTTTGAGTAATGGGTTTTTACTTCCTATGTTCATCAAGGGTTTGGAGGGTGCAAGAGTGACAACGTCGTTTGTGACTTGTGAGGATAGAGCCAAAAAGAGGAGATGTTAGGCAGCTCTAATCCGGTTAAACTGTTAAAATGATCACCCGCATAATTGAGTGCGGCCGAGCATTTAAAAGTACAAGACACACTAAAGGGTGCCCACATAGACACCGTAGAAATCTGCCAGCAGACACCGATTTTTAGATTTTAAGTGGAAATTACCACTTTGCCCTTCCGCGCGAAATCGATCGATCGATTGTGCAGTGCATTTTTCGCATCGATCGATCGATTCCACGAGCGGAAGAAATTGATCGCAAAATGTGCCATTTGATTCCGTCGATCGATTGATTCTATCGATTGATCGATTGATAGCATCAATCGACTATCAATCGATCGATTCATACAGTAATTAAATAAAAACAAAAATTAAAATTTTAAAGTTATTTTTTAAGTACTTTATATTTTCAAAATTTCTCAAATTGAATATCCGGACTAATTACAATAACGTGATAAAAATACTTTAAAACTTTAAGGTCTTTTGAGATTCTCAAATGCTTAAAACAGAGTGTTTTACAAATAAGGGTATCCTTAGGGTGTGCCGAAAACACATTTAGGAGTGTCAAAAGACCTTAAAGTCTTAAAGTATTTTTATCAGGTTATCGTAATTAGTCCGGATATTCAATTTGAGAAATTTTGAAAATACACAGTGCTTAAAAAATAATGTTAAAGTTTTATCTTTCCCTTAAAACTTTAACATTATTTTTTAAGCACTGTGTATTTTCAAAATTTCTCAAATTAAATATCTAGACTAATTACGATAACCTGATAAAAATACTTTAAGACTTTAAGGATCTTTTGACACTCCTAAATGTGTTTTCGGCACACTCTAGGGATACCTTTATTTGTAAAACACTCTGTTTTAAGCATTTGAGAGTGTCAAAAGACCTTGAAGTCTTAAAGTATTTTTATCACGTTATCGTAATTAGTCCAGATATTCAATTTGAGAAATTTTGAAAATATACAGTACTTAAAAAATAATTTTAAAATTTAAATTTTTGTTTTTATTTAATTACTGTATGAATTGATCGATTGATAGTCGATCGATGCTATCAATCGATCGATCGACAGAATCAATCGATCGACGGAATCAAATAGCACATTTTGCGATCGATTTCTTCCGCTCGTGGAATCAATCGATCGATGCGAAAAATGCACTACACAATCGATCGATCGATTTCGCGCAGAAGGACAAAGTGGTAATTTGCACTTAAAATCTAAAAATCGGTGTCTGCTGACAGGTTTTTGCCGGTGTCTATATGGGCACCCCACACTAAATAAAGTAATAACGTGCTGATGGATGAATGGGAAATTTTATTTATTGAACATGTAGTTCATGAAAAATTATTATACTCATATTTTAAAAAATTATAAAGTTTAAAAATTAAAAAAAAAATTGACTGATCAAATATTAGAGAGCTTAAAAATTGTGGTTTGATTGATCAATTAAAGAGATTTTTAGTCAGATACATATTCAATAAATAATTTTTGAGATAGTATTGAACTCTAGTTTGGTTAAAATGATCACCCGCACACTTGAGTGCGGCATATTACACCGACACTTAGGTAATAAAGTGTGATAGATACATCAAATAAAGTGTGATAGATACATCAAAAATGTCATTTGTTGAATATGTAGTGCATCAAAAATCATCTTGATTAAATCAATAAACTCATATTTTTAAAACCTATGAAGTTTAAAATTAAAAAATAATTTAAACTGATCAAATATTAGAAAGCTTAAAAAAATATTTGATTAATCAATTTAGATGATTTTTAGTAGGATACATATTAGAAAATGATTTTTTTCCAAAAACCACATCATTATTTCATTTAATAGGCTATATATTTATATACTCAGGCGTAATATGCCACACATCGGATGATCATCACTTGCTCGGATAAATTTCATGCATGGATGGATGGCTAAAAGCAAATTTCAAATTACCTCTGTTGAAAACTTTGAAGGTTTTTATTAAATTATTTCATAAAATCTTGGTCACTCAGAAATAATTTAAAAATATTATTTCAAAATCAAGAAATCCCATGAAAATTTTAAAGTTTTAAATTTGATGGTAAACTTACATTCTTCATACTTTGGGGAACTAATTTTTTTTAATTTTTCAAAAAAAAAATCAAAAAATAACAATAATAATACAAAATTACCAAAATACCCTCAAGCTCCCGAGCTCGGAACTAGGCAAACTTAGATTCGTCATTAAGCCCACATGCTATCCATTGCCATGAAACCCTCCAAACCATCTCGGAGATCCGTAGATCTCCGTAAAGTCCTAAAATATCGAATCAGATCGTTACAAGATCTATTTAATAACTCGGGCATCTCATTGCTGATCCTTACGTTTCTAACTAAAAAGACTTATTTTAGGACTTTCTGATCCTAGTAGTCACACGTGTAAACTCACCCACTGATTCAATGAAACTACATAGGAAACATTTTTTTTTTACAATTAATAGATCTAAAGATATAAATATAATAGATGGGAATCTATAGTACAACTGATAAAGACTCGTGATGGTTACAATTTAGAGATTGAGAATTCAAATCTTTATAGTATCTGTTCATAACATTGGCCTACGCAACCCAGGCGAAATAGAAGAAGGCCTTCTAGATCTCTCATGTAATGAAGTTTAGTCTTATATTAGTTTTATAGCAACTCAATCAGAATTCATGAATTAGAATGTTGAAATTAATATACTTATTTCTTCACCAACTATTTGTTTTGCACCTTTTACAGGGCTTTATTTGTCAAAATGTGATCGGTTCACTTAAAAGATGCATGAATATAGGGCCTCAAAAAATTTACCTAATGAAGTCATGTTTTTGATGCTATTGAAATTTTGATGATCTTAAAATATTCTTTAGTTTAGAAACTTTAGCACTATATTTGGAGCTCACTTTGCCCATTTTGATGGTGCTGTTAGAGTGGTTTATACATGAATACAATATTCTAAAACTTCAGTCTACTTAGATAATGAAGTCACTTTTTTTTAATTCTTCAAATTTTGATGACTTTAAATTATTTTTAATTCTTAAATATTTTGCACTATAAAGTCTAATTGTTTCATCCAATAAATAATTCTATGCAGGAATATGTGTTTGGAACATACTTTGACTCATTTGATGGTGCTATTAAAAGTGGTTAATACATTAATACGATGTTCTAAAAAAATTGAGTCCACTTAGATAAACGAAGCCACTTTTTAAATGACTTTAATTTTTTAAGCAAGGCCCAACATTTGATCTTAAACAGCCACCAAATGGACTTGAACATGATGAGGCATATGTCAAATTTATTTTGAAATTCACATGGATGTAGTTCAACTGGTTGCCTCTTTCTTCAGGAAGTGGGAGGTTACGGATTAGAGCCTCTATGACCTAACTTTGGTGTGCTATAGGGGTAGTAGGCTTACCTGTAAAGATTTTACGCTGAGTATCCTCCTATTTTCTACACGTAAATTAAAAAAAAAAAATTCACATTGGATTGACACATTCTGAACTGTAACTGTGACTACAGAAGACAAATATGAGTTTTAAAATTTAAAATTTAGGGTTAATCTAATTTAAATCAAATTAATAAATATGTTGATTTAAAATAATTGAGCTAGCGAACCTTATAAGATATGTTCTCAACATAAGTAATAAGGTTACAATTTCATAACGTGTCACTAAACACATTTATCAAAATTCCAAAAATAATAGAATTCCCTAAATTCTATTTTCTAATTTCAAAAGCAACATGATTTCTATAATTCTAGGATTGTGAAGAATTTAAAATTCCAAAGAGAATTTCTACCAAATGCAACTTAATGCTACATTTACATGTTTCTAACCTTGCAGGAGCACTTTTAAGAAAGTATGGAGTTGGAATCACCCTTCCATGTTATGTAGTTTTCTACGTTTGTGTTCGGGGATAGAATTATCAATTTCTTCTTTTTTTTTTTTGAACGGTGACAATGAAGATATCATTAATAAAAGGAACAAAATACATAAAAACAAAGAAAAAGAAAAAGGCCTAAGAGGGATAGACCAAAATGTAAGAAAAACAAGCTAAAACCAACAAGATACAAAAACAACCCAACAAGTGCCATCCTTCCTAAAAAAAAGGATCCCCGAATAGCTCCATCAATGCCATTTTTAGCGAAAAAATCCGTCACTCCATTGGCTGATCGACTGATGAGAGAAAAAGACACCTCCATCCCGGCTATCAACACCTTAATCTCCCTCACCAAAGAGGTAAGCCTCTACGGGGGACGCTTCACCCCGCTAGCCCATTTTATGGCGTTAGATGAGTCACTTTCAATCACTATGCTATCTCCCCCCATATCCAAACCTAAGTTCAAGGCTCTCCTAATGCGAAGAAGCTCCACCTCATTCGATTCCAAAGACCCCACAAAATCTGAGAAGACAACTCTAGTGTGACCCAAATAATCTCTAAGTACTCCCGCAATCCCAGCAGGTCCAGGTTTACCCCTCGAAGAACCATCCACATTAAATTTTAAAGAGCCACACGGCGGAGGTGATCAAACCTCCCGAAGCTTCCTCCTACGAGGGTAGGACTTCAGGCAGCCCTCCCAAGACATAAACAAGTCTCCAGCTTTGCAGTCACTGAAATCCTTATTAGCACATAACCATGAACATAATCTCCATTTAGCATTTTGAAACAAGTCATTGAACTCCGCAGCAATCCCCTCAAAAGTCCTTAAATTCCTTTCCTTCCATATGGACCATAAGACCACAACAGGTATCGTATTCCAAACACATTTTCTCCTTGACCTCATTCCAACAATAAACCACGATTGAATAACTCCCACCCAAGATCCAGGGCAAACCCAAGAGACTCCTAAAAGATCCTAGAAACTACACCAGAGTCTCCAAGCCACTAGACAAGTGACAAAGAGATGATCGATATATTCCTCAACCAACTCACAAAGGGGGCACTTAACATCCCCCTCCGAATTAATAAGACCTCTATTCCTCATTTCCACCCTCGTCAACACCTTCCGCTTTGCACGACACCATAAAAACAATTGAACTCTAGGTGGTGCTAAACTTTTCCAAACGAGAGTCTTAGGAACCTCCAACCTAGCCAAGTCCTGAGAAGCTAACTCTACTAGAGACTTCACAGAAAAAATCCCAGAGGAGTTCCCTGTCCAAATAAGCTCATCATCACATTCTAAGTCCATGGGAAATTCTTTTAGCATGGCCTTGAGTTCAACGAATCTTTCTACCTCAAAACTTCTGAGCTCTCTACGAAAATTAAAAAGCCAAAGTTCCTAACTCATGTTCTCCTGAAAGACATCCATCACCAACTCCTTCCGATTTCGAGATGCTCTATACAGCCTAGGGAAACAATCCTTCAACGCTCTATCCCCCAGCCATAAATCTTCCCAAAAAAAAGTTCGATTGCCTTTACCCATTAAATGGCGCAAATTTCCTTTAAAGAGATTACCCATTTCCCACCTACCTTTACATAACCGCCACCAAGCTTTAATCATTTGAGACCCTGATTTTTCCACTTCGTCACCCAAGTTCCAACCATTTCTTCTTATTTTCTATGTCGATTATTTTTTTCCATTATTTGCTTGTGCAATGTAGGAAAAATTGGTTGGAAAGGTTATCTTGGCAATGTTTGTGTTCGGATTGAATCTAGTCAATTTTTATCCACTCTTAATCTATTTTCCTATTAGGGCTTCAATTTGAGCAAATTAGGCTGGGTCTTGGGTCTGCTTGAAATCAAACTCGAATTGCAATTAAAGGGTCTAAGTCTGAGCGAGAGTTTGGGTTAATCTAAATTAGTCAAACTCAAGCATAAACTAAATTTTATTTGATGAAAGCTTATGGTTGATATTGCAAGAAGATTCACTCTACTACGAACTTTAGCGAAATAAAATCTAGATCTTAATTCTACCATTCAAATCAAAGAAAAAAATAATAGAATCACTAAAGCTCCAATTTCACAAGGACGTGACTTATTGAAATCCTGAAGCTCCGATGGAAAAAAAACCACTCTCAATTTCACACAAGATAAGAAAATGGTTCAAATTTCATTAGGAAAATTCACACCTATGCAAATTCACCAATAAAATTTGAAATTCAATTGAATTAAAATTGAATCATAGATCCAATTTTTATTAGGCAATGTGGAGCAATAAATTGACATTCAAATTAAAAAATGCAATCAAACACAACACATGTATGAATTAAAATTAACTCAACATTAGCTCAAATTAAAATTAAACTTTTTTTAAAAAAAACTTAGACTCACGACACTAGGAGAGACCCGATCAATTGATTACTCGAATTCTTGTGCACAAAGAATGGTGCCCATGCCTCCTTGTATAGAGGTCCCAATGGAGAGAATTTTGAGGAAAAATAATAAAATAATAAACCCTAAATGACACTTGCGCCCAAATTAATCCCATAAGGATACACATGCCAATTGCTTTCTAAATCCCTAATCTACTTAATTAAGTCAGCTATGTGGATTTATTATATCACTAATGAAAATTAAAAATTAAAAATTACATCATAATTTCAATAATATGTTTGAGCGAACTTGCAAGGATTGAGTTGCTTAATATGGGAATTCAAATGTGAACCTTACAAGTTCAAGACATGCTCAAACAGGCCCAAACCCATAACACAATGAAATGGGCTCAGAATTTAACAAATTCTTCAAATTTATGTTCTCCATCTTCTATTGGATTAATTGGGCCCATGATACCCGTATCATTATTTGTAGGACGCAAGTTTGATTTCAAGCTCAAATTAGATAAATTATTCTTTTAAAACATAAATTCTACATTATATAAATATATTAATTAAAAATTATATTTTACAAATTATTGCTCAAATTTGAAATTTTGAGCAAAACATGGCCTTTGTGTGCTAGACTAAGTCCAATCTGTATTTAATTCAAGCATTAGAATTTAAGGCTATAAAGTAGTCCAATCTGTATTTAATTCAACCATAAGAATTTAAGGCTATAAAGTTGTCCTCAGCCGACTCCGAGTCAACCCTAATGCAATATTTTTCGAAGTGATTCCGACTCAATAAACCCGACTGAAACGTGTTTACAAATTTGTGAAGGCTGGAAATCCTTTTATAGTTTTATCACCAAAGCTTAAAAAGAGATTTTCCTTTAGGAAGCAATAGGAAAATTAAAAAGGTTCAATTGCATTGAAAAGTGATCGAACAACCTGATTAGGCAAATTTAAAAAAGAAACAAGAGACCAGAGGTATAACTATCAATGGATATATATCGTATCAGCTGATATATATCAGTTTTAAAATGCTAATATATATCTGCCGGTCGATCGTACAAATAATATCTCAGTGATATATCGGCGATTGTATCGCCCAGGATATCAGCCGATATTTCATTTCGATTTAAAAAAAAAAAAAGCATTAAATATGATTGATATTTCCAAAAAACAATAAAAAAAATTTGATGCAATTTTTTGATAACAATGTTGTTAGTGCTTCGGCTTGGCCGAATGTCTGTTTGTCAATTCCATGACTCGGAAAGAAGCACTTGCTAAGAAGCTTGAAAATTCAAGATAATCAAAGAAGAAGTACATGCTTCACCAAGCTCAAAGCTCATCGGTATGGCAATCACAAAAAGAGGTATATGGCCATAAATGACCTTAGGTGGAACCCACACCAAAGAGAGGACTATCCCTAGGCTTAGTTGAACAGATGATAAAATCATATAAATCCTAGAGAGGATGCTGAACAGTGAATTAGAAGATAACTTGAAATATGAATTACGTTCACTGTCAGCTCGACCAGTCTATCTCACCGACCCCTTGATGAAGACAAGATCGACCCATCGTGGTCAAAGACTAGTCGGCCAGTTTGACATAAGTTTTGGAACTTAGAACTGTCATTCTGAGAATGCCTCTGATCGAGAGTCTGGTATGCACCGACCCCTTGGTGATGAACTTAAACAACCCCTCGTGGTCGACAACTCATCGGTAAAAGACTTGTGAGTTCTGGACTGTGAACTCAAGTAGGCACTCGATAAAACAGACATCTCAGTGATTCAAAATCGATTGAAAGGAATAGGACTAACCCCTCGGTAAAGGACGGCATGTCGATCTGGATTTGACTAGTTTTTGTCTTGAAACTCTGTCAGCATGGATTTGCCCAGATCGAGCCTCTCGTATGGACCAACCTCTCGGTACCATGACTGTCGATCCATCAACGACACCTACTTGTCAACCGAGAAATAATCATACCGTTGGGAGTGCATTTAATGCGCAACAGTCGGATGGTTGAACGGTAATAAATATGAACACCGTCCCATCGGTGCCACAGACTTGTCGGTACTGGATACTATGAAAAACTGTTGTAATTCCTTTATAAATACGAGTGTTGTATGATCATTTGCTATCTTCCTTGAATTAAGAAAAATCATACACTCTGAGAAACGATCCTCTTTCTTGTGCCTATACTAAAATCAAATACTCAATCTTTGGTTAAGATTGTGAGAGAGATATAAAGTGAAGAAGATACGACATGAACTAGGACCTAACCCAATCTTCCTAGTCACTCTGAGCTTATGATTGTTATATGACGTCTACAAGAAAGAGCATCAACACATCTTGAGTGAATCTTTGAGAAGCAAACATCGTCACGAAAAAATCTATAAGGCAAGTGTTTATGGTTTTAACTTTGTTTTTAAAACCTTTAACCCAAAAATGGATTAAGGGGGATTTGCTCCGGAACCACTATAAAAAACTCTAGAGTATCGTCTCTGGCACAGTGGTGGGTGGAATTCTCAGCCGATTGAGTGAGGTGGAATTCTTACTCTATTTCTGATGGTGTAAGTCCCCACATAATGAATTTGGGGATAGCTCAAGGTTGGGCGAGTTCTAACAGTGGATGTTGGTTGGTTAACCGAATCACTATATATCGTGTGTCCTCGAGATTGTGGTGTTAGAACTAACTTCGTCCATTAATTGTTTAATCACTTTTGCTAACACACACTTACTTGATTGTGATATCAGCTACACTCAAATTAATGAATCAAGTTAATTTTAAAATTGAACAACGATTTGAGATTTCCAAATTTTCGATTAAATTTTTGATAAAAATATACATTAATAAATGTCCATGCGTAATCATTAATCAATGCACATTTTCGATGAACTTTTTTATAAAAAAAATTGCATTAATTAATTTCCATGCGAAAAGAATTAATCTACGCACATTTTCAATGAAATTTTTTGATAAAAAATGTGCATTAATTAATGTCCATGCATAATGCATTAATCAATGCAAAATTTCCTTTTTTAATGAAAAATAGTTAAAGCTAGTTTTTTGTTCTTTAATGAAGAATAATTAATGTTACTTTTTTGTTTTTAATGAAAAATAATTAATTCTGGTTTTTCATTTTTTAATGCAAAATTATTAATGCTAGTTTTTAATTTTCCAAAATGAAAATTAATGGTGAATTTTCATCTTTTATGGAAAATTTATTGTCACTTTTTCAAAAACGATAAAAATTAATAGTGCAATTTAAAAAGCAATGGAAATTTATGGTGATTTTTCATTATTATAGAAAATTAATTGTGACTTTTCGTTTTTTGATGAAAAATTAATAATAATTTTTTTAAAAACAATAGAAAAGTAATGGTGCATTTTAAAAATCGATGGAAGTTTATGGTGATTTTTCATTTTTTTATAGAAAATTAATTGTGACTTTTCATTTTTTGATGGAAAATTAATGATAATTTTTTGAAAAACAATAGAAAAGCAATGGTGTATTTTAAAAATCGATAGAAATTTATTGTAATTATTCATTTTTTGTAGAAAATTAATTGTGACTTTTTATTTTTTGATGGAAAATTAATGATAATTTTTAAAAAAATTAGAAAATCAATGGTGCATTTTAAAAATCGATGGAAATTTATGGTAATTTTTCATTTTTTTATAGAAAATTAATTGTGACTTTTCATTTTTTTATGGAAAATTAATGATAATTTTTAAAAACAATAGAATGACAATGGTGCATTTTAAAAATAGGTGGAATTTTTTGGTATTTTAAATTTTTTTATAGAAAATTAATTGTGACTTTTCATTTTTTTATGAAAAATTAATTATAATTTTTTGAAAAAACAACAGAAAAGCAATGGTGCATTTTAAAAATGATGAAAACTCATTTTTTTATGGAAATAGTTAATTTTGACTTTTCATGTTTTAAGAATTCAAAACATGTAAATGATCTTCCTCATTATAATTTGTTATCATTTTTTAAAAATATATGAAATTCTCGAGTTATTAACTTAAAAACAATATTTGATCATATAAATGAACGATATTTAATGAAAAACTTACATATTCATGAAACCCATAATTTTCTAATTTTTTTTGAAAAATTAAAAAAAAAAAAAGATCGAATGGAGGGAGAAAAATATTGGCCGATATCATTATCTTCCGAGATTTAATCCCCTACTTGAGAGAGAAAATACTTTTTTTTAAAATGAAAATGGTGCAAGTTGAAAAAAGGGCAAACATAACCTAAGAGTTGTGAAAGCGGAAAATGTGCAAAGGGTTTTATTTTCTCATTTTGTTTTAGAAAATTAATGAAAATTTTAATTTATGTCAAATAAAGGTATTTTAAGTAAATTTTTTTAGTCTTAGGCAATGTTATCAGCACCGGACAGCCTAACGAACTGTCCTCGAAGAGGCTAGGGTTCAACCGGGTTCGACCGCAGTCAAAGCCGGTCAAGTATTAAAATAATACTTGTATTATATATAATATTAAGTTAAACATATTTTACCAATAACATTAATATAAATATTAAAAATAACATTCAAACTCTAAATAATATACTAAAACGGTAAAATATATTGTGATATCCTGTCCCATGAGCCAGAGGCCAGGCCCTAGATAGGCTGATCCAAGTGAAACTGGGCTCTGTCTGACAGGCCAACAGAGTGGGCCGGTCAAATCCGACAGCCCAGCAGTGGGTGGCAGTTGTGAAAAGTCCAACATCGGAGTTGAGGAGTTTGAGAGGGGGTTTATAAGTAGCCTTACTCCCTCAAACCGACAAGACGCGTTTTGGACCGGGACTTGGGCCGGGTCGGATCCAAAAACCGTGCGGGCTCGTGCGTGTGCACGTGTGTGCGCGTGTAGGCCCAAAGCGGACAATATCTTGTTGGCCAATCTCTAAGCCCTTTTTATGGGCCGAGCTGTTACAAATGGTTTCAGAGCTCTGGGTTCTACATTCAGACTGTGTGGGCTTACTGCCTTCCACTGGGTTCATTGGGTCGAGCCGAGGACGGCTATAGGCTTTAGGGGGGTGGATTGTGATATCCTGACCCATGAGCGAGAGGCCAGACCCTAAATAGGCTGATCCAAGTGAAACTGGGCCCTGTCGGACGGGCCAGCAGAGTGGGCAGGTCGGATTCGACAGCCCAGCAGTGGGTGGGAGTTGTGAAAAGTCCCACATTGGAAGTTGAGGAGTTTGAGAGGGGGTTTATAAGTAGCCTTGCTCCCTCAAACCAACAAGACGCGTTTTGGACCGGGACTTGGGCCGAGTCCTATCCAAAAACCGTGCAGGCTCGCGCTTGTGCACGTGTGTGCGCGTGTGAGCCCAAAGCGGACAATATCTTGTGGGCCGATCCCTAAGCCCTTTTTATGGGCCGGGCTGTTACATATATAGGATAGAAATAGTAATAAACATTTATATTTCAAATATACACATTTTTTAAGAGAAAACTTTAAAAAATATATATATTAAAAAAAAAAAAAAAATACAAATTTCTAAACCAAGGTCTGCGGTTCACGGTTTATGTACCAAAACCGCATAAAACCGCGGTTCTGACCGGTTTTATGTGGTTTTGGCCGCCAGCCGGTTTTCGGCCTAGACCGAACCGCATATCCCGCGGTCGCGGTTAAACCGCCGGTTCGACCGCGATTCGGTCCGATTCTGATAACACTGGTCTAAGGTATCCAGGCCTCTTACAACACTTGATTAAGTCCTTTGGGCATATGCATCTTCTATCCACACACACCAGGTAAAAGTAGGGAGAGTAACACTTATATATTGATAGTGGGGCTGCATTTGGATGGGAGGTAGGAAGGGGTAACCCCCTGTTACCCGGTAACAAAGAGGTGAGGGTAAAAATTTGAAAATTTCCCTCTCATCCCATTTTTTATTACTCCTTTGGAGGTTGGGTATTGACAATAACCTACCCTTCAATACCCCTTGCATTCCTTTCTTTATCAATTATATATTATAAAATTAAAATCTTTCAAAAAATATATATATTATATAATTAAAAAAATAATATATTTCAAGTAATTAGAAATTTAATTCTGAATGAAATTTATTTTAAAAATTTGTCAACATTTTCAACATAATGAATTTGAATGAGGGTAAATTTTATGGGGTTACCCTTGAGTAGGGGTAGCTTTGAGTAGGGGTAAACTAACTTATTAACAATTTTATGAAAATTAATAGTTTTTATTAAGTTTATCTAATGTAAATAATAAAAATAAAATTTTATAAAACATAATTGTCAAAATATTCAATTTTTAAGTGGTGATTCTGTCGAAATTTCGATAAGGTCTCGAAACACTAAAAGAGTTTAAGGTTTATCATAATCTCTTTCAGAGTAATTAGCAATTTATTCTCTTAGAAGTTTATTTAAAAAATGTGTCAACATTTTCAACATGGTGCAGTTGGATGAGGGATAAAATTTATAGGGATTACCCTTGAGTAGGGGTAACGGTAAGTAGGGGTAATCTAACATATTGACAATTTTATAATAATTAATATTTTTTATTAAATCTATATAATATAAAAAATAAAAATTAAATTTTATGAAACATAATTGTCAAAATGTCTTATTTTTAAGTGGTGATTCTGTCAAAATTTCGATATATCGAAACTCCGAAAGAGTTTAAAGTTCATGTTAATCTCTTTCGAGGTAATTAACAATTTATTTTATTGGATGTTTATTTTAAAAATGTGTTAACATTTTGAACATTATGCATTTAGATGATGAGTAAATTTTACGGAGGTTACCCTTGAGTAGGGGTTACTGTAAGCAGGGGTAATCTGACATATTAACAATTTTACGAGAATTAATATTTTTATTAAGTTTATTTAATATAAATAATAAAAATAAAATTTTATAAAACATAATTGTCAAAATATTTTATTTTTAAGGGGTGATTCTGTCGAAATTTCGATAAGGCCTCGAAACTCTAAAAGAGTTTAAGGTTTATCATAATCTTTTTCGGAGTAATTAGCAATTTATTCTCTTAAAAGTTTATTTAAAAAATTTGTCAACATTTTCAACATGGTGCATTTGGATGAGGGATAAAATTTACGGGGGTTACCCTTGAGTAGGGGTAACTGTAAGTAGGGGTAATCTAACATATTGACAATTTTATAATAATTAATATTTTTTATTAAATCTATATAATATAAAAATTAAAAATTAAATTTTTATGAAACATAGTTGTCAAATTGTCCTATTTTTAAGTGGTGATTCTGTCGATTCGATAGGGTCTCGAAACTCTGATAGAGTTTGAAGTTATAGTAATCTCTTTTGAGATAATTAACAATTTATTCTATTCGAAGTTTATTTTAAAAATGTGTTAACATTTTCAACATGATGCATTTGTATAAGGGGTAAATTTTACGGGGGTTACCCTTGAGTAGGGGTTACTGTAAGTAAGGATAATCTGACATATTAACAATTTTACGGGAATAAATATTTTTATTAAATTCATATAATATAAAAAATAAAAATAAAATTTTATGAAAAATAATTGTAAAAATGTCTTACTTTTAAAGAGTGATTTTGTCCAAATTTGGAAGGGTCTTGAAACTCCGAAAGAGTTTGAGGTTCATGGTTATTCTCTTTTAGGGTAAATAACAATTTATTATGTTGGAAGTTTATTTTAAAATGTGTTAATATTTTCAACGTGATGTATTTGGATGATGGGTAAATTTTACGGGGGTTACCCTTGAGTAGGGGTAATTGTAAGCCGTGCTAACCTAACATATTAACAATTTTATGAGAATTAATATTTTTATTAAATTTATATAATATAAAAAATAAAAAATATATTTTTTTAGGAAGAGATATGTTGATATTTGTTATTCATTTATTGGGATTTAAATTAATAATATCAAAAAAATTCTTTATTTATTTTTTTAATATTAAAATGCAAGTGTTCATTTTAAATTATAATTCTGAAAAAATAATTTATAAAAAATGGATAATATTATTATAAATTATAGTATTAAAATTTACTTTATGAATATTATTTAATAATTATGTTTTATAATATTTCTTAAAAAATATTAATATATCACGTTACCCTTGCTTGTAGTTAACAAACAGGATTTTTTACCTATAGGGTAAGCTTTTATTTTACCACTGTAATTACCAAACAAGATAAAGGTAATTTAAGTTCAAGGGTCACCTGTAACGACCCGACCCATGAACAAGGTTTAGGGTCCAACTCAGTGTGAAATTGTCTGCTCTGGGTACAAAAATACGGCCCTCACGGTTTTGCATTTGGGTCTGGCCTAACCCGGTATGTCAAAAATGCGTCACACCTGAGTGAAGGGGGATACCACTTATAAATCCCATCAGGAAGTTCCTCACTTGCGATGTGAGACTTTGCAAGCTCCCACACGCCCAACCACTGTTGGGTAGTTAGATCTGACCGGCCCACACTGCTGGTCCGACCGACAGGGCCCAGTTTCACTTGGATCAGCCCTTCTAGAGCCTGGCCTCTCGCTTATGGGTCAGGATATCACAATCCACCCTCTAAAGCCTAGGGCCGCCCTCGGTTCATCCCAACGAACCCAGTGGAAGGCAGTAAGCCGACACAGTTCGAGTGTAAAACCCGAAGCTCTTATACCATTTGTAACGATCCGACCCTGTGAAAAGGGCTTAGGGTCCAATTCAATGTGAAATTGTCCGCTCTGAATCCAAAACCATGGCCCTCATGCCTTTGAGCCTTGCCCAACCCGGTAGGCCCAAAACGCATTACTCCTTAGTGAAGGGGGATACCATTTATAAACCCCATCAGGAAGTTCCTCACTTCCAATGTGGGACTCTACAAAGCTCTCACACGCCCAACCACTGCTGGGCTGTCGGATCCGACCCGCCCACACTGCTGGTCCGACCGACAGGGGCCCAGTTTCACTTGGATCAGCCTTTCTAGGATCTGACCTCTAGCTCTTGAATCAGGATATCACATAACTCCAAAACTTTCCACTTATTGGGGTTCTAAACTATTAAGTCAACCCAACATTTTTTCTTTTGAAAAACAAGGAGTTAACATTAATTTATTTTGACTTTTATTAAAAAGTGTTGTTTGAGTTTTTCATAGAAACATAGGAAGTTTTTTAACATTTTAAAAAACACAATAAATTTTCTAAACATTTAAAAAAAGCTTTTAAAATTTCTCATATATTTATAACAATGATAATTTTTTCAATATTTTTTATGCTACACTTATATTTGACTTATCATTTTTATATCCTCAAACTCATATGCTAAATTACAAGTGGTTAACTTTTCAATAGTTAATTAAGTTATCAATCAAATAACTTATCACATCAATAAAAAAATATAAATTGAGATTAAGTTTAGCGGGTTTTTTTATTTAATTTTTTTTTGAATTCAGGCGGATTTAAACTCTTGAACGGGCTCCCGCGTTGTGAAGTGCGGTTATTAGTACCGGACATTACAACCATCGGTGGCAAAAGCTATGTCTTCCAAAGTTGGGATTTGAATTTTGAGGATCGAGTTTTCTCCAGCTGAATATTGATCTTCTTCACTCTTGAATTGGAATTTTCTTCCAATTTCTGGAAGCGAGTCTTCCAAATCTTCACATATTTCGACAGAGATTCCATCTTCCTCCATCATTTCGTGAGATTTTCTTCTTACAGTTCCTTAAGTTTCCTTTCGATTTAGCATACGAAAAACGTCTTACGGTTTTTGATGGATCTTTTGTCAATGTCGCTTTTTTAGCCTACTGGAGAAGCTCCCGTTTCATAACTCTGATATTTCTTCGAATTAGAAAGCAAATCTGCCGGAATTTGTGATTTTTCATCAGATTAGTCGCTATAATATGGAAGATCACCATTTATATGCCTACATAGAGAATTTTAGGGTTCCATGACTGACTGATATCTTGTGGATGTGTCTTTTTTTTAATAAATAAACTCAACTACGATGCTTTGGTCTGGAAACCCCAAGATTTCTTTAGATTTTAAGGTGGATCAATTAGATCTTGTGAATTCTATCAAATCGTTGCTGTATTATGGAATTCCATCAGTTTTTAAGTCCGATCAGATCACTTTAGGGCTTTTATTATGGATCTTTCATCAGTCTTGCTGTCTTTTTCGTCTAGACAGAATTCTGCTGTGAAAATCCTATGATTTCTTCTAATTCAAAGGAAGATCCTTCAGATCTTGCCATTTTAATTAAATAATTGCTTAATATGGAAGATCATCAATTTTTTTTTTTCAATTCTCATATGGATTAAAGATCTGGTATACTTCCCTCTGATTTTCTTTTGATCCATCATCAGCTTACAATCTCTTCAATCCAGACTTGATGTCTTCATGCAATGTAATTTTTTCGTTGTAAAATGATTTCATATCTTCCACAAAAGCTCGTGTCAATAAACACCAGTATTATTCAGTTTTCTGTCAGGGGTTTACTGAACTACTTTAGGCTATATTGGAGAATCTGCAGTATAAGCCTGAGGAAATTTTAAAGATCAGCCATCATTTCGAGATCTATTGGAATTACAGTCACTTTAGACCAAAGTATCACTAGTTTCTTTGATTTCTTTAATTTTGGATAGCCATTTTTCATTGAATTTAATTGAATTGGGTTTTATTCTGACTGATTTCTTTCATTTCATTGAATCTTGTTGCTTAACTACATTGTTTTGTTGGTTTGCAGGAAATCCAATAGTTGAAGTGAATTTCCTTTGCTAACTGAGAATTTTGATTTAAATGGAAAACCAAGCGATCGATATTGCAAAGAAGCGAAAGACAGTACTGGTATGTTTCATGTCCTTTTTTTTTCTTTCTAGAGCTTGTCTTTGATTCTCACTGGTTTTTGGATTCTTAAAATAGATGGATGCTATTGAAGGAGAGAAGACAGAGGCAGGCCATGAAGGGGTGATTGAAGAAGATACTCAAACAATTGTTGGTTCAGAAGAGATGGAGATGAATATCAGTCATATTCTGGAAAAGATTGAAAGGTTCACACAACAGGTGAGTTTTTACGTATATGCATTATGACAATGATTTAATGGCATGCTTTTCTTTGCATGCTCATGTTAGAACTGAGTTTCTAAATCCAAACATAGCTTGTTCTTTTAATGCAGTAGGACCTAAAGGACAGATTGTGACCTAAAGGACAGATTGTGTCTCATCCTTCTGACTTTAGTAATCCATCTTTTATATGGTGACAAGATTGTCCATCCTGCTGACCTGCCATGAATGGAAGATGGCCAAAAATCAAAACAATGGGGGAGCCCTACCCAATCAATTGAAGATGACCTGTTAAACGTGCAATGTGTTTAAAATGAATATTACTACTATAAAACATATTTTATTGCACAATATGCTATGAAGAGTTGTGTTCATTGACAATACAGTTTTATATCTAATTTGTTTTCTTTCAGTCAAATATGGTTTGTTGGCAAATGAAAATCGTTATAAAGAATAAATGTTTTTTTTGTGCGTTCATTCATTTTTTGAAAAGAGATTCAAGGAAGATAATTATAGTACATTAAATTATCCATTTTCTAATGGTATCTGATATGTAGTGTGGTAATGGCTTATACAGAACAGGAGTGCAAACAAGAGGCAAAAAGTGGCTAATATTCTGAATATCCTTGATAGATATGATCCTTATCAACCTTTTGCTTAGCTATTCTATCTGCTAACCATTTGTTTTCCTCCTTATTTGGGAGAATTGGACTACCTTTAGCATACTTAACTTTTTTCATAAAGGAAAAAAGAAATGAGAAATGCTTCTTTGGAATGGAATGTAAAGATTATGAACACTATGCAAAACTGTAACCCTTATCTCAGTTCATTAGTGCACAGAATTGGGTACACCTATTTCCTCACATCCATGAATGGTGTGGATGAATTATGCAATTCACTTCGAAAGGGATTTTAAATTTCATTCTAAATCCCATGTTGGGACGCCTGTCCACAATAGATGGTTGGATATTTAATGCGCTGATGATTGGTGTGGATGAATTCTGAAATTCAATTCAAAAGTGATTTTAAAATTGCATTATAAATGCCATGTTGGGATGCCTGTCCACAATAGATGGTTGACATGCACTGATGAGTGGATGGTCATAACCATTGTAGGTGCGAGCCTTGCCTGAAAATATTGTTTGTTTGATACCTTTCAAAAAAAAATTTTTTTTTTGTTTGATTAAAAACCAAATTACTCTATCAAATTTGTAGTCATTTAAAGGTCATTTTTACCTTCCATGGTTGCCCTATGACTTACCACTAGTCATGCACCTATGTTTTTATTACTGGATGAAAGGTGTCGGAGCTTTTAGAAGCAGGAAAGACTATGTTCAAAGATCTGAGTGCTGAATTTGAAGAGCGCATGATTGCGTAAGTCTCTGCATGATAAAAGAATCCCTTTTCCCTTCATTTTCTTAATGGAATTCAATTTTCTTTGACTCAAGTTTTGTGCAGTGAACCTTTTTTGGAAGGTAAGCATTGCAACTCAAATCCACAACCCTTTCATTGGCCAAGCAAGCACTCAGTAATGTGCCATGAGCTCAAGTCATGTATCTTTCCTGAGCCCCATGTTTAAGTTTTTTCCTGTGGGGTCATCATTTAGTGATCTAGATCATGGACCTGATGTGCCCCTGCACAAGTTGTAAAATCTCAGTCATACAGTTTTCTGAATAGCACGTGGACCATTTCTGTGTTCCTATTCTGGGTTGTCATACTTCAGTCAGTCAATTAAAGTTTTTGATTTTTAAAAGGTGGGATTTTTCCTTTTTTTGGGGTTTCTTTCTCTGTTGAAATCCCATCCAACTTATATTCTGCCAAATCTATGGTTGTCAATGGTCTTGAACTCTTTATAACAAATTATTGGCCCCCACAAATTGAAGCCTCAACTTGAGTGAAAAATCTCTAGTTGAGGATCATAAAATGATCTATATCTTTCTTTTCCCTTAGCTAAAAGCAGAGATTTGATAATAATTATTTCTGGCAGAATACACCAAGAAAAGATTGAGAAATGGCAAGATGTGATTAAGGATCTTCGATCTCTTGATGCATCAAATGAAGAAGCTGATGCACATTTGCATAATGCTCAATACCTATTTCAGAGCATTCATGTGGACTCTTGAAGTTTAAGGCAGCTGCAGGTGATTTTCTTGAGATTAGTTATGTAGAACTTGACTTTGCTACATAATCTTCACCGAAGTAGATTTTTCAATTTGCCCTGGACAGGTTGTCTTGGGAGTTTTCCACCATTGAACGATACCTGTCTGAAAAAGATCAGAAATTTCTTCTTGCATGAAAATGAAATGTGCAAAATGGTATTTCTACTTCTAGTCCTCTCTCTCTCTCTCTCTCTCTCTCTGTCTCAGCAGGTAAGTGAGAATATTAGTTCAGGATATCAGTGGCCTGTGATTTCTTGAGATCCTGTGTCTTCTTTAGATTGAAGAACTGTTTCAATTTTCCTGTTAAAAAATCTGGTTATGACTTTGATTGTTAAGACTGTTTGGTCACTGTGATTACTTGTAATAACTCTAAAAATCAGAATAGGAATAAAAGGAATTGCAGTCGTTTTATTCAGTAGGATATGTCATTTCTTATATTGATCTTGTAATAGAATTCCATTTTAACATCTATCACTCCATACGAATTGTTTCGTGGACACTAGAACAATGATGGATCCTAGAAAAAGTTATTTTTTATTAGAGATTTGCTCTAAAAACATTTGTTACTAGAGGGTCTGTTATACTATATTCTTTTGTAGAAAGAGTTGGTTTGTTTCTTTGACTGTTAAATTTGAAATGTTACTCTATTCTTGTTTTAGCCCCATGTTTGAAGCTGACATTGCACATTGTGTGTTCGAATCACATAAAAAATGGGAATATACGACCTGTTATGACACTGATATGGTTGTGACACATAATCATATTTCCTTTACTGCAGAACTAATCCTTGAGAGAAGGGAGCAGCTCAAACAAAAATAAAAATCTATACCGCTTTTAAGTTGGGGGCTTGCAGAACTTCTTTCGATCAAAAGGAACAATTTTTCAAACATCTTTATTACTGATTTCATGCTCTGTAAATTCTTAATTTTTTTTTTCAAGAAAGTGCAGAAAAATGATGAATCTTGAATGGTAAATTGAACCTGAGAAAGCAAGATAGTTTAGAAAGGGTTTAACTAGAGACGTTTAGCTATTACTTTGTTGAGGCAAATTACGCTGGGCATTAGATAAGGTAGTTGGTCCATGAGAAGAATTTGTCAAATCTAGATATGAAAGCTTACTCCAAATTAATGGGATAAATCGCTAGACGATAATGATGAATAATAAATATTGTTGCTCAGTTGAGAGGTGTGACATGCAATTTTTGTCCTCTCTTTCACTAAACAAGTGTGACCTTAAAATTTCAAATAATACATTATTATAACTTCAATGGAGAACCATTGCCACATGATTAATCAACTAGAAATGTTGAATGTCTTAGTTATTAGATTTTTTGTGGACTATTTTCAGTGATGGCACGTTTAATTGAAAGTCCCAGTTTATGTACCTTTGAGTCTATACTATTTTTTAACTGCTAAAAGTATCTATTTTTATGTAGATGAAAGGGTTAAAGCTTAAAGCCATTGATGGCTCTATAATTCCATTTATTGGGTCCTCACGTAAGCCCACCTACTTGGATTAGGTTTTTAGGCCTATGAGCTAGGCCCATTATAGACTATTTTTTGCTTTGACGGTTTAACAAATTGGCTAGTCTTTGTGTCTTAGGACTCGTTTTTTCAAACTAAGCAGAAAATGAGATTTTCCATATAAAAACTTTCCATGGTAGATTTCATTTTCTACCATTTTGGACACAAACATTTTCCAGTGTTTGCATTTTTTGCTAATTTTCCGTTCGCTTTTTACTCATTTTCCATGTTGATCTAATTCATGTTTGTTTCACGATATATAAAAATAGTTCCATAAGGTCAAATTCAACTATATTAGTCTTAATATCAATACTTAGAAAAGTGTTTAACAAAAGAAAATAAAATGCAAGGATTCAAATAGATGAATTTGCTAAACAAAAAAGAACGATGTAAGCAGGGGCCACGATTACAAATGTAAAATTGGGAGATTTGCAAATGCAGTTTGTTTCATTAGAAACGAAGAAGAAAAGGGAATAAATAAAATGAATGTGTAATGACCCGACTCGGGGTAACGGGTCAGTTGTGATGGGTAAAAGTAATTTAGAAAATGATTGTAGTTTAAATTGATTTGTTAGTTTAATTTGATAATTTTATTTGGGAAAAACATAATTGAATTTAAGGATTTAATATTAGACATCGATTTCACACTTTCTCCCCAATAAGAATTTACAAATTTATCCCATTCGAATTAAATTAAGGGAATAGAAAATAAATTATCAACTTAGATTTTAATTTCCCTAAGTTAGAATCTCAATTAAGAATGTGAAATCAATAAATAAGTTCCAATTTTAATTGTCTAGAATTTAATTGATGATTGACAAAATTAATAAAAGAGAAATAAAGGACAATTTATTAAAATCAATAATTTAAAGGGACTCACCTTCCCTAGTCGAATTTAATTGCCCAAAATTCCTTCACATTGAGATTGGTCTAGTGGGACTTTTATATTACATATAAAAAGATATAAATATCAAATTTTTTACCAAAAATAGAAATTACACTAATCGTGTGGGCCCTTTGGATCCACACCTTCAGTTTTTATCTTTGTTTTCCCTAAGTTTCCTTCGACCCTTATCTCCAAAAAAAAATCCCAGATTTCACGATGGAAACCTAAGAGCTCTTTGCCTCACCATGGGTTTTCTTGTCCAGATTGGAGTCTTCTTCCTTGTTCGTTTGGGACTCAAAATCCCTACCTAAATGGAAACTGTCCAAAATCCTTTCACTGATGGAATTCCTTTACAAATAGGACTCTCCTCCTTTTAAGAGACCTGCGAACCCTTCCCTTCTTTTACTTTTTTCGAAACAGCAACCAAATCTCAGTGGGAGAAGGGAAAGAAAAACTCCAAATCTCTCTCAAGTTCTTACTCCTCTCCTCTTCAAAGACCATTCTGGCTCAAATAGCAGAGCCCAGGACCACCGTGTGACTGGCTCTCTGTCATCCTTGGTTCCAGTTGCAGCTAGTAACAGGTATGTCCTCCAATTTCCGTTAAGTTATTCTTCTCCCTTTGGTTTCTTCTTCCTTTTCTCCCTTTTGAAATTATTTGAGCCGGCCGATCAACCCAAAACTAGCAAAATCGGGACTGATCTTAGTCCCCTTATTGCCAGCCTCCTTGCTGAATTTATTTATCTCAGTTAATTGGATTTATTTAGTAACTCAGATCAGTCCCCAATACTTGATCCGTGAACAGTACCTGCCCAGTTTTCTTCCCCAAATAACTAAATCTGGGACTGATTTTTCAGTCTTCAGATCGCTGATTGTGGGGACTGATTAGGACTTTAAAACACAGCCAAAACCTAAGTATTTTCCCTTGCTGTCCTACTAGTTTTAAAACAACCAGGTGTGATTCTTTCAAACCAGGCCAGATCTTGGTCGTGGGTTTTCTTGGACTACTCAAAATTATTTTTAAACCTCACAGATTTGTTTCCTTTTGAATTTTATGAATTTTGTTTGTTTTAAATAATTTAGATGTGTATTTTCCTTAAAGTCTTGTGGAGAACTGATTTGTGTCAAAACTATGTAGACGGGGCCAAATATTTAATATTTGACAGTTCTTTATAGCAGGCCCTTCTGCAATTTACTCTGTGTTTAATACCCAGGCTTTTACAGTTGGGGACTGATTTCTTACCCCAGATCAACAAGTAAAAGGGACTGATTTTCAAGGCCCAAAAATATTAATGTTGAGGACTTGTTGGTCCAGAATTTCACTCAGAACTGATCAGTAAAATTGGTCCTCTTTCTACCTAAAACTGGATGCTTAAACCAGTCTTGTTAATGACCAGCTTGAATCTGAGATAGAAAACCATCTCATACCTAGCTTCTTAACCTTGTATTTTCAGCATACATAGGTGATGGCAGCACACATCACCCATGGTTAATAATCCTTAAACACTGATCTAATCCATGCTATTTAGAAATATTTGTTAGAAGAAATATTAAAAGTTATTGGAATCTTTAAAACATATTCGCAGCAGACTTTGGTATTCAAGTGTAATTATCACTTGGAAGCTACGTGGACTTCTCATTCACAATACGAAAACTTTTAGGTGAGGGAAACAATTCACTACATACTTTTAAATATGATTCCTTATATTATTATGTGTTTAGGCAATAGAAATATTGTATTTTGTTGTGTGATTGGAATATAATTGTTGGATCTAGAATAGACTGGGTGTATGTTAATAATGGTTGTGATCCGGTGTTCACTCACAGTAGTGTAAGGGAGATTTTAGCTAAATATTCTATTGGTCGTGAGGAGACTCAGTCCGCCCGGGTTATGGAGTCTAACCATTAATATTGTTGAAAGATCCAATGATTTATATTCGTAGATTGATGGTTATTTGTATGTTATTGACTAATTATTAACCTTGATTGGAAATGATTGAATGTTGGTATATATAATCCAAATATTATGATGCATGGACTATTGTTACGTTTATTTCAAAGTTTATGCATGCTATGGCAAATGAGATATTTAGTATGATGTTATAATCTGCTTAGATTGAGATTCATAATTTTATAGGCATGTTATGAATATTTAAGCATGTTTGTCGGCATTGAGCATAGTATTCTCATATTCAGAGCATTGGGTATGAGGGTGCGATCCATGATTGTCACGAACACCACGACGGTGGTAGTGTTGCTATGTTGCTAACCTCACTTTAAGTGGGAAGACCATTATGGTAGAAAAGGTGTGATATCCGTAACAAATCATGAGGGCTATTATTTGGTGGTAGGTTGTATTATCCTCACTTTATGTGGGAAGGCCATTAAGGCGATGTTGTGTTATCCTTGATTCGTCGGGATGGCCACCAAATATCAGTAAATGTAATAATGGGTTGGAATATGGTATTTGGCATTGAGCATTACATAGGCATGAGCATGAAATAAATTGTTATTCTTGCTTATCTGAAATATCATTGAGGAAATAGGAATATCATACGCTATGTTTGTGTTATTGTTTTCTTTACTGGGCATAGAGCTCATTCCTTACATTGCAGGCAATCCCTTGGACTTGGGTCTGAACGATAATCACAACTGATCTTAGAAGACAAAGAGTCGATGAAGAATTCTTAGAAACGTTTAGTTAGTACAGAATTTATTATTTAGATTATAAGTTGGTTGTTTATTTGATTTAAGACTTTGAGAAAGTTGTTCATTCGTTTATTTTAAGTTGTGGAAACTTGGATAATGAATTCAAGTATGGATTAATTTTGAGAACGATTTAATTTGATTGCCATGGGAATGTGAGTAGGTGATGCGTTTAGAAATCTTTATTTGAGTGATATTTATCCCTTTAAGTTATTTGGATGGTTAAGTGAGATATTATGTTTTCTAGCAGGTTGTGGTTTTGCGGAATCTTGGTGGCTTGTGAATGTGGTTATGTTTGTTTTGAATTCAGTCCTAGAGTTTTGATGTAAGACCCATTTAGGGCAACAGGTGACTTAAATTTGTACAGTCAGATCACGCCCGTCTAGGTGTTGGAAGGTGGGGCGTGACAGAATGTGCCAAGAAAATTACATTGTTAAATGTAGCATATTTGCAAAAGTTAACCCAAAACTAAGTCAAAATTGATCCCCACCCAAATTTGTATCCGTAGGGTCCAAGCCTGATTTCAGTGGGCTTTACAGGCTCTGGTTTCTTTAAGCATGAAAGAAAATTTCTTTATTTTTTTATAAAATAAAAACTGTGTATTATCTAAATGTGGCTTAAATTCAGACTTTCTAACCAAACTTAGGCTTTTATATACGACGTGGATTATAATTCGGGCTTGATATTTAAACAGAAAAAATAACTCTGATCCTTTTTGAGTTTTTTTCTTGCAAAAGTTGAGTTAGACTTTGTCATGTGACCCTTCTAGTCAGGCAAGGGAATCTCGCAGCTGAAGTGGGGATATATGAGGATAAGCATTAGCTGGCTGATTAGCTTGCAAAGACATGTAGTCTTTTTTCTTCAATGTAATTTCTTCCTAGATAATCTCCTCCTAAATAGGGAGAGCCCTTTTTATTCTGTTTAGAAAGTAATGAATAAGCAAGAAGAATTTATCTTTCCAAAGCTCACGGAGTAGGAGGCCTCGGGATGTCCTCGAAATCGTCCCACCCTCTCTTTCTACTCTCTTTTTCCCTTTTTTTATTTCACACCATAGTTTCAGACGCAGCAATACTTCCAAAACAGTGCAGGCACGCTGCAAGGTATGAGAGCCAGGTTTCATTATTATGGCCGAAGCTACGCGCAACGCCAGGATTGAAGAAATGATGAATCTGTTGCGGGAGTCCATGGAGACTCAAGGGCGTAGGATGGACGACTTGGTCACTACCCAAGGTCGTAGAATGGATGATCGGGTGTCTTGGCTAGCTGAAGTTAACACACACCTTGACACCATTTCACAGCTTTGTACTCCAGATGAAGGAGACGCTTCAGGCTCGTGTTCGTTTATCCGTGTGTCATACTTAGACGGGTTCTCTAGAGGCGACAAGGATCAGACCCTTATGACTCGGACTGCACGCCTAGAATTCCTACGTTTCGATGGAACTGACACGTCGGGATTTATAAAGCTGAGCAATTTTTCCTTCATCAGCAGACGCCAGTAACTCAGCGACTGCTGATGGCCTCTTTCCACTCGGAAGGAAGAGCTCTTCAGTGGTTCCGTTGGATGGAAAGGTCTAACGCTATTGCTAGCTGGAAGGACTTCACTCGTGGTCTTCTCACTCGATTTGGGCCTTCTCCATATGAAGATGCCACTGCCACCCTCACCAAACTACCTCAAATGACCACAGTGGAAGACTATCAAACCAACTTCGAGGAACTAGCTAACCAAATCGAGGGGCTCAATGAGTCCTTCATTGTGAGTTATTTCTTGGGAGGCTTGGAGGATGATATCCGATTAAGTGTCCAGATGTTGAGGCCGCACAACCTCCCCGATGCAATTGGGCTGGCCTGCATGCAAGAGGAGAAAGTCAAACTGCAGCAGAGACAACCATGTTTTGAGCCAGAAAAATTAAGCACCTTCCTTGACGACGCCCAACCTAAACCTTTAACTCCTATTGTAAAGAAGTTAACACCAATGGAGATGAATGAAAGAAGGGTTAAAGGTCTATGTTATAATTGCGATGAAAAGTTCGCAGCGGGCCATAAATGTCATGTGCAAAAATTATTCCTCATGGAGGGAAGTTATCTAGTGGAGACAGATGAACCAGAAGACGGCACATGGAAACTTTACCATAAGGCGCGAACTAAGTCTTCAGACTTCCTCCACGAGGACAACGTCGGTCCTAAGGGGGAAGGATTATCACGTGACCCTTCCAACCAGGCAAGGGAATCTCGCCGCTGAAGTGGGGATAGATGGGGATAAGCATTAGCTAACTGATTAGCTTGTAGAGACGTGTAATCTTTTTTCTTCAATGTAATATTTTCTTAAATAATCTCCTCTTAAATAGGGAGAGCCTTTTTTTATTTATTGTTTAGAAAGCGATGAATAAGCAAACAAAAATTTTTCTTTCCAAAGCTCACGGAGTAAGAGGCCTCGGGATGTCATTGAAATCGTCTCACCCTTTCTTTCTTCTCTCTTTTTCCCTTTTTTTATTTCACACCATAGTTTCACAGGCAGAATTACGCCCAAAACAACGCAGGCATGCTGCATACTTTTCAGGTAAGACCAACGACAAATCAAAGAAATCAGGAGGTTGGTTTACTTGAACCTCCGTGAAAATGGTTTTAAATAAATCTATTGAGACTACTGCAAATTTGGATATTGCAATATATCTTAATGGTAAGAGAATGAATGTCATTGAGGAGCTTTATTAATTGATCTAAGATGTTACTGGATACATTTATAAGGGAAATGGTATTAACACTATGTGTTTTAATCATACGGACACTAAGAGAGATTTATTTTTCAAAGTTCATTTTTTACCCTCTCATATCTTTCCGTCAGTTTCAAGAGTTCTCGGTCTCTCTCTCTCTCTCTCTCCCCATTGTTTGCTTGCCTTCTCTGTCATTCTCTCTCGCTCTCATCTTCAACGTCGGTGGGTTTTGAAGTTTCTGTATACTTCATTAGCTGTAAGAAATTGGGGTTCTCCAGGTAGTTTCTCCCTCGTGAGAGAAATACCAGATAGTTTGAGCCAGAAACCATGAGAAACAGCTGTAGGAATTCCCTCTCATAAATGGAAAGGATACTCAAGGACAAAATCTGCACTATCACGGTAAGGGTCGTACAGTGTGTTAAAGAAAAAGGAGGTAGCTGGACTAAGAATGTTCTTTATGTGTTGTTCAAGAGCATTGATCTCTTTCCCTGATGGATCTTTTGCAACCTGCGGGAACATGATGTTCCTAGTTTAGACCCAAAACAAACTAAACCATAATACAATCAAAACATGTTAACCTGAATGAAAACAGTGTTAAAAAAATAAGCAGTACATTGTTGTGGATTCATATAATGCTCTTCAAAACATAATTACATAACAACAAGCACATAAATCAGAAGTCACATGGATTGCATATGAAAGACTTATATATCGTTACAAAAAGAATTACAAGTTGTTGAAAAAGAAAATAAGGAATAACACAGGTTTCTTATATCACCTCTATGCTCATTTCCACATGGAAAATGGCCAAATTAGGAACAATTGTTCCAGAACTAAGGTATGCATTGTGCAGAACAATAGTGTAAGACTAAACATGACTCACATTAAATTTGGGACTCCACGTAGAAGATTTTAAATCAGGAAAACTGTGTTTAAATAAGGAAAGTCTATTTTAAGAAAGTTCTAAAGGAGGTCAGTTTCCTATTTTGATGGAAAGTACGAAAGGAAAATTCTGATTATCTTAGGGGTCCTCTCTCTACCTATAAAATGATCTCTCTCCATTATTATCCATCAACTTAATACAACTCAGTGTTCCCAAAATACTATTCACTAAATTGAGCATAGGGCATTAAGGAGGAAAGAGGCAGAAACTCCAAGGTGTGTGTTTTCTCTTGTTTTTGGACTTTAGGAATGGAAATAGGTATTTTTTATTAATATGATGTTTATGATTCCGCATTAAGATTAATCTACGTTTTAAGCATTAATCAATCTATTTCTGTGGTTATGTTGTTCGGGTATGTCGAATATTAAGTTTAATGATAAATCAATGTATAATTGATTTTCAATCAATAAACTCTGATATTATGATGAAGTATTACATATGGCATCAAGAGCCTGGTTCATAGGCTCAATTATTGCTTGAAATAAAGAAGAATTAAAAGAGTCATGATGGCTTGGATGACTTATAGACCTTATGATTTTATGGATTATGAATTTTTCTCTTATGTTTTTTTGGCAAATGTTAATGATTTATGGAATTTAAAATTTTATGGACCTTAAGATTATGATTTATGGACTAAGAAATTATGGGGTTTTTCCTATTACGTTTTTGGAAAACCAATCTACACTAATAAGCAAGGCCATTATTCTTAACCTAATGCTATATTATGATACGATTTGGTTAGTCACCAAAGTGGCCAAATCGGAATGTGTTTTGACATCAGATCATATAATTGTGTTCTAATACTCTTCTCAAATGTTGGATAATAATAACTTTGCAACTCGCAATCCTAATCACAGAGATATTAGGTTGGCCAAAAGGTGCACCATTCCGAGTGGTTAACAGTTTGGGATAGGATGATTGGCGGGTACCTATGGTTGGTAATTGTCTGGATATCCAAAGGTAATAGCGGTATTTGATCGTTTGTACTTTGTTGGTCAGTTCTATCGGTGACTGGGAATCATCATAATCAAATAGGATGTCATAAGATTACCCAAAGGTAGATTCGGTAATATTGTTTGCTAATGTTGACTGTTGGTATGTTTTAATTAAGTTTAAGTCATACTATTATGTAAGTGAGTATGAAATTATGAAATTAAGTAATTTTTGTAGCATCTCTCGCTATTAGACTGCATGCACAAGCTTCTGCTGTCGCAATGTTAATTGGACTTAATTTCTCTAAATGGAAAGAACAAGTCGAGTTTTATCTCGGTGCGCTCGATCTTGATAAAACATTATATTCTGATAAGCTTGTTATTACTAGTACAAGTATAAAGTTTGAGAAAAAGTCCTATGAAGCGTGGATTAGGTCAAATAGACTCAGTCTTATATTCATACGCATGACGGTGGCAAATAATATCAAGGCCCAAAATGTTGAAAATAAATTCAAAAGAGCGAACAACTCTTTAGCAAGGACATTTATGGCCAAGCTAACCACTATTAAATTCGGTGGAAGCCGTGGCATATATGAGCACATAAGAGAGATGACAAATATTGCTGCTCAGCTGAAGAATATAGGGATGAGTGTTGATGATACTTTTCTTGTCCAATTCATTCTGAATTATATGCCTCCTCAGTATAGGTCATTTCAAATAAATTACAATAATATGAAAGATAAATGACAAGTAAATGAACTGTCAAGTATGTTGATTTAAGAGGAGAGCATGATTAAACAGATTGGACATTACTCACTCCATCTAATAAATCAAGGACCCAATAAGAAAAGCAGATGGAAGCCCAAGAAATTTAAGAAAGCCGGAAAGAAATAATTTGAATCCAATATGTCTTCCGAGACTCAAAATTAGGGGATAGGTAGTGCGATGTGCCACTTTTGCAAGAAATAATGACACTTTTAGAAAGACTGCCATAAAAGAAGAGCGTGATTCGAAAAGAAAGGTAACCATTCAAATTTTGTATGTTTCGAATTTGATCTCACCGAAGTTTCCTCTAATACTTGGTGGCTTGATTTTGGAGTTATAACTCATGTTTCTAATACGATGCAAGGATATTTTATGACCTAACTAAAACCTACATTTACATGGGAAACTGACGAAAGGTGCCAGTTGAAGCCATCGGGATTTACCGTCTTTTCCTCGACACTGGCCACCACTTAGATTTATTTGATTGTTTTTATGTTCCTTCTATTGGTAGAAACCTTATTTCAATTTTCAAACTTGATGTTAATTGTTATTATTGTAAATTTAGAAATAATGCCTTCAAGTTATTCAAGGGTTCTTCTTTTATTAAGTTTAGACTATTGATTGATAGTCTTTACCGTTTAACCTGCATCATAATGTTGGTATTAAACGTGGGTTGATTAATGAAAATTCATTTATCTTGTAGCGTAAATGTTTGAGACGTTACCAATTTAGCTGTGTGTGCGGAATGCATTAAGGGTAAGCAGACCAAACACACCAAGAAAGGAGCCACAAGATTTAAATGGCTACTTGAGTTGATCTATACTGATACTTGTGGCCCATTTGATTTTCCATCTTTTGGTGGAGAGACTTATTTTATCACATTATTGATGATTTTTCGCGTTATGGTTATATTTATATGTTACATGATAATCTTAAGCAGTTAACACCGTAGAGGTATTTATCACTGAAGTTAGAAGACAAATAGATATAAAGGTGAAAGTCATAAAGTCAGATAGAGGTGGTGAATATTATAGTAGGTATGATGAAACGGGTCAACACCCGAGGCCTTTTGCCATACTACCAGAAAGTCCCGGTATAATTGCACAATACATGATGCCTGATATGCCTCATCAAAATAGTGTTGCTAAAAGACGTAACCGTATATTTATGGACATGGTTAAGAGTATATTATGTAATAGCACTGTACCCAATATGTTGTGAATGTATGCATTAAGAACTGCAATGTACTTGCTTAATAGGGTTCCTAGTAAGTCAGTTCCTAAGACTCCTTTGAACTATAGACGGGAAAGAAATCCCGTTTGAGACACCTGCATGTATGGGGTTGTCCTGTAGAAATAAGAATTTATAATCCACATGAAAGAAAACTTGATAAACATACAATCAGTAGTTACTTCATAAGTTACCCTGAGAAGTCCAAAGGGTACATATTCTATTTTTTGAACCATAGTATGGGAATCGTAGAGACCGGTAATGCAAAGTTTATTAAGAATGGTGAGGTTATTAGGAGTGACATAATGAGAAACGTCGGTGTACAAGAAGTGATGGTATAAGTCCTTATACCTGTGACTTCAGAAATAGTTGTTCATAATGTCATTGAACAAACTGATGAACAACACTTGAATGATGAATCACTCCATGATGAAACCATCACCAATAACAAACCGATTGTGGAACAACCATAAGAAATTGTATTAAAAATGTCCGAAAGACGAAGAAGACATGCTAATTCTGTTGATTACGTGGTATATCTATAAGAATCGGATTATGATTTAGGGGCTATTAAGGATCCAGTTACTTATAAAAAAGTAATAGAATGTGACGATTCTAATAAGTGGTTAGACGCCATTAAAGACGAGCTAAAGTCAATGGCCCATAATGAAGTCTGGATTTAGTAGAATTGCCTTAGGGATATAAGAAAGTTATATGTAATTAGGTCTTTAAGACCAAATGAGACTCAAAGGGCAATATCGAACGGTATAAAGCAAGACTTGTGAACAAAGGGTTTACTCAGAAAGATAGCATTGATTATAAAGAGACATTCTCTTCTATATCCAGAAATGACTCTTTTAGAATCATTATGGCTTTTGTGGCTCATTATGATTTTGAGCTTCACCAAGTAGATGTTAAAACCGCATTTTAAATGGTAGTTTAGATGGGGTTGTGTATATGGAACAACTTAAAGGATTTTCTATAGAGGGTAAGGAACATATGTCATGCAAATTAAAGAAATCAATTTATAGCCTTAAGCAAGCCTTCCAAGAAATGGTACCTTAACTTCAATGGTACCATTACCTCCTTCGGTTTTAAGAAAAACATCATTGATCAGTGTATATACATGAAGGTCACTGGGAATAAGTTTATCCTTCTGATAGTATATGTTGATGATATTTTGCTTGCCACTAATGATCTGGATATGATGTTCGAAACCAATAAGTTTCTCTCTAATAATTTTGAAATGAAAGATATGGGAGACAACTTACATGATTGGAATAGAAATATTCCGCGACAGAACACGTGGCATGTTAGGACTGTCTTATAGAAAGAATTTTGGAGAGATTCGGTGTGTAAAATTGTTCCTATCAAGATGCCCCTATTCAGAAGGGAGATAAATTTAGCTTAAATCAATGTCCGCATAATGAGTTTGAAAGGAAACAAATGGAGGGAATCACTTATGCCTCAGCTGTAGGTAGCCAAATGTATGCTCAGACCTGTATGCTGACCCGACATTAGTTTTGCTTTCAGTATGCTGGGGAGATACCAAAGTAATCCTGAAATAGATCATTGGAAAGCTGTAAATAAAGTAACGAGATATCTATAAGGTAGTAAAGACTTTATGCTCACTTTTAAGAGATTCGATAATTTCGAGGTTATTGGCTACTCAGATTCGGATTTTGGTGGTTGCGTTGATAGCAGAAAGTCAACGTTTAGTTATTTGTTCCTTATGGCTGGTGGACCAATACCATGAAAAAGCACCAAACAGACTATCACTGCAACATCAACCATGGAAGTAGAATTTGTGGCATGTTATGAGGTCACTGTTCAAGGAATATGGCTATGGAACTTTATCTCAGGATTTGGAATTGTCGGCAGCATTGCCAAGCCGCTGAGAAATTAATGTGATAATTCTGCAGCAATATTATTCTCTGAGAACGACAAGTAGACACATGGAATTGAAGTACTTTATTGTGAAAGAAGAAGTTCAGAAACAGACGATGTCTATTGAGCACATTAATACTTTACTTATGGTGATAGATCCGTTGACGAAGGAATTTCCTATAAAGACTTTTAATGAACATGTCAATAGAATGTGTCTTGAACGTAATCTATTATGATATAATTATGTATTTTTGGACTACATTATGAATAATGACATTATGAATAATGACATTATGATGCAATGACATTTGAGTACTCTTTTATGTATTTCTGATTATTGTTTATGTTTATTATTGTTATGTATATACATGATGTGTGTTTTTTTTGACACTAAAAAGAATAGTCATTATATTATAACACTTATATGGACCGTTATGAAAAAAACTCTCATTTAAGGGCTATGTTGGGTAGGTCACTTGTGTTGTTGTGATGGAAGAGACCATGTCGGGATAAGATGTTGTGCAACCGCCATTGCTCACACTTGTGGTTTATTTAGTATTAAAATTATGACCGCATTATGTTGTTAAATACATTTTATGTGTACATCTTATGATATACGTGTTTTAAATCCCATGAAGTGTAAATGTGGACTAAGTGGGAGAATGTATGACTAAACATGACCCACATTAAATTTGAGGCTCCACATAGAAGATCTTAAATTAAGGAAATTGTGTTTAAATAAAAAATGTCTATTTTAGGAGAGTTGTAAAGGAGGTTAGTTTTCTATTTTGAATTGATGAGAAATAGGAAATGAAAGTTCTAATTTTCTTAGGGGTCCTCCCTCTGCCTATAAGATGGTCTCTCTTCATTATTATCCATCAACTTAAAACAATTTAATATTCTCAAAATACTGTTCACGAAATTGAGTAGAGGGAATTGATGAGGAAATAGTTAGAAACTCCAAGGTGTATGTCTTATTATTAAAGGGAAGATCAAAGATCACTTTCTTCATCAATGGATCCGGGTATGTTATATTATTATGATATTTATAATTTCTGCGTTAAGATTAATGTGTTTTAAGCATTAATCAATACAGATCTTATGGTTATGTTGTTCGGGTACGTCAAACATTAAGTTTAATGATAAATCAATGTATGATTGATTCTCAATAAATAAACTCTGATATTATGATAAACTATTACAAATAACAGATCTCGAACTCATAGCCGATGGAGAATGGAATAATATTAGAGGAGTCCATATTAGATATTATTCCGTTCGATTTTCCATCGGCTAATTAGAGAAGGTGGTATTGTTTCATTGGCATACAATACATATCAGAGTTTGGGATTAAAAGTTCTAACCCAAGTGGAGCTCTACAGCTAATTCACACGGCAGCATGAATGGACTCTTGTATACTGTATTCTTTCAAGAAGAGTCTTATGCACTTGAGAGTCCTTGTAGATATAAAACAAGGACAACATAGTCGGGCATGAGTTGAGAGACCAAGTTGAACTGTACTTAAACAGTTATACACGGCATACATGGAATAAGACTCTGATAGAGCCTGACATACATAGACGTGCATAGTAGATAGAAGATATGACCGAGACGGTGGAGGTTTTCTATTTATATGAACAATCGCCATAAGAGAGGAAGCGAGGAATACGAAGGGGCATCGAGGGAGAGAGACAACCAAGACGGCCTTGTGGCCGTGTTATTGTACTGTTTATTGTTCTTTTTTCTCTTATATAGTGAAGTTATTTGTCGCTCCGTGGACGTAGGTTGGCCCAACCACGTAAAATATCGGTGTCCCGTGGTGCTTGGTTATTGTGTGTTGTCTTGTTATTCCATTCGATTTTGATTTTTTTTATTTCCGCATCGGGGATTAAATCCCAACAAGTGGCATAGTAGCTGAAGTTGAGATCAGAGAATAATGGGTGAACGGAATACAGCACAACGACCTGATCGAGTGTTTCTCGGTTCAGAAGCAGAGCACCAACAACGAGAGAGCACCGGTTGCAGAGGCGTTGCAAAGGGGATCGGACTACTGCAAAACTTGAGCATGTCACGTCTGCAAATTGGAGCAGAGGCCAGCGTTCAAATCTGGTCCATACAAAGAGGTGAGGAAGGCTGGTTTACTGTTATCTTGGTGTCTATTGCATAGCAGAAGGGAGAGAAGCGCTGCAATAGAGGAGAGGTATCCTACAACGTGCAGACATAGTGGAAGGGGCTGCCTGAACAGAGGAGTTGTTCAGGCAGCAGATTCACACACAACTGCAGCAGATCGATGCTCAGATGACTTATAAAGGGACATTTTTTTGGTGACAGAAAAAGGACTCATAGTGGGAGAAGGAGTGTTGTTTGGAGTGGGTTTTTACGGCCTACAAGAGATAGATGTGTGTTAGATCACACCACTCAACGTGATGAGGCGTGGGTACTGCTGTTTGCGTCCATCGTAGAGGAGGAAGAACTGGGAGAGGACTAGAGGAGATCAGTTCTTGCAAAACCACATATGTTGACAGTGGACGTGTGTTGTTGCCAAGGTTGTCCACCTGTGTGTGTGACAGGATTCTCAGAGAGCTGAGTGCAGAGAGGATGTGGAACAAACCTGTGTTTGATCTGTTCCGGGCAGCAACGATGTTGTCTGTTAGATGCAGAGAGGCCAGAGAAAGTACTTGGCAGTGTGTTGGTGGCAAACACACAACGTACAGTGTTATTGAGAGGAGTAGGAAGAGAAAGGCTGCGAAGTGGGTACAGAGAAAGCAACCAATTGATACAGCGTGACGGGTGATTTTTCCCTTGGAAAAATCAGCAAAGAATTGCTGCCAGTGCATGTAACTAGAGAGGTTTCTCTGGTTTTCAGAGGAGGGCATACAACTGCCACGTGAACAATGTGCAGTTGACGCCTGTAAAGAGAAGTGCTGCTCAGAAGTTGCTACTGTCAAGAGAGAAGGACAGAGCAGAGAACAGTAGAGTGAGATAGCACACAGAGGCAGCCAACGTTGTGTGTGTGTGTAAGGGTTGCATTCATACAGATGAGCACACACACACAGCATACAACGTGTTATTGGAGAGGGCTGCCAGCGTTGCTGTGGAAGCAATGCAGAACTGGGTGCAGATCTATCAAAAGCAGCTAATGTAAAGCACAGAGGTGTATACGGACGTGTTCTGAGGACTGCAATCAACTAGTTTGTGAGTAGGCTTCTGTGGTTGAGAGGATAAAGTGAGCATACAACTCAGGTGGAGGTGGTGACTCAGGTGGAGGTGGTGTGTGTACAAAACGTGTGCTTGCTGATGGATGGGGAGGTATCGTGTGAAAGAGAGATGCACGAACATAGAGGAGTCCCATATGCAAATTGGGATCTAGTCTTGAAGCAGCAATCATTGTGTACTGTAGCAATTGAGAATAGAGGGTAGTCTGTTGTACACAACAGCCTAGCAAAATACAGGGGAGAGTTTTGGAAACAGCAAAACTGAGACCAACAACCTCAAGCAAGGCTGCATGTGAGAGAGCATTTATGAAGGTGTAAATGTGCTGAAACTTTGTATGAGAAAAAGGTGCAAATACAGAGATAGAAGCGGCAGTGTGGGCAACAGTCTCCAATAGCACCAAGAAAACAAAAGCAGCAATTGGAGACGAAGATTACAGAGCGTCTGCAGCAAAGTGAGCGGTGTTCAAGCAATGAGCACGGAGTTACAGCTGACTAGAACTGCAGCTGCAGATGGAGCAAGGCCAAGAGCGGATAGTGTGCACAGAGGTGCAGAGCTGTCAGATACAGTGTTGGACGTTGTCACAGGTCCTCTCCAGGGTTGGTTGAATTTCGCAAAGGTGGAGATTGTTTGGATTGTGGCTCAATTCAAATTGGTGTTGGCATGGAAAACTCCTCATGCAATTAGGAGAATGGCTGGCAAGAGGAGTCCATATGAGACATGGGACACGACATCTTATTAGAGATTAGCTTGCTGAGGGTGGTATTGTTTCATTAGGACTGTATGACAGACAGTTTTATTGGGCATACAATACATATCAGTGTTTGGGATTAGAAGTTCTAATCCAAGTGGGGCTCTACAACTAATTCACACGACAGCATGAATGCATTCTTGTATCCTGTATTCATTTAAGAAGAGTCTTATGCACTTGAGAGTCCTTGTAGATATAAAACAAGGACAACAGAGTCGGACATGAGTTGAGAGACCAAGTTGAACTGTACTTAAAACAGTTATACACGGCATACATGGAGTAGGACTCTGATAGAGCCTGACATACACAGACGTGCATAGCAGATAGAAGATAGGACTGAGACGGTGGAGGTTTGCTATATATATGTACAGTCACCACAAGAGAGGAAGCGAGGAATACGAAGGGGCATCGAGAGAGAGAGACAGCCAAGACGACCTTGTGGCCGTTGGCCTCTATGGTCGTGTGCATGGAGGCACACCCATATTAGAGATGTGCATGAGTGTGTGTTTGCATGGTGTCTCAGAAGAGCCTTCCAGTGGTGAGAGAGAGAGATGGGTGTACATGGGACTCGGGTGTTGGATTTGAGAGTTAAACTCATGGAGTCGTGTTATTGTACTGTTTATTGTTCTTTTTTCTCTTATATAGTGAAGTTATTTGTCGCTCCGTGGACGTAGGCCAGAGATTGGCCAAACCACGTAAAATATCGGTGTCCCGTGGTGCTTGATTATTTTTATTTCCGCATCGGGGATTAAATCCCAACAGATATGTGGTCAGTTGCTTGTATATTTGCCGAATTGGTTACCAATCAACCACTCTTTCATTGGGGACTCTGAATTGTGGCAACTAATACACATCTTCAGGTTGTTGGGTACTCCAAATGAGGAAGTGTGACCAAAGTCAACTGCCTAATTGGCATGAATACCCTTAGTGGAGTCCTTAGAATATTTCATCTGTCGTTCCTGGTCTAGAAGCTGATGGAATTGATTTACTTTTAAGATGTTGCAATACCAACCTGCTAAGAGATCATTTACTTTTAAGATGTTGCAATACCAACCTGCTAAGAGGATCTTTGCGAAGAGGCTATGGAGCATCCATACGTCGATGATTTGGACAAAGTGAATCTTTAAAGGCTTGGATTTTGATAACAATGCTTATGGAGCTGATACATTTTTCTGGAACTGTGCTAGATTTTGCTTTCCTCAAGCATAGCAGGTTGTTGGCGAAAGGTGTTTGTTCGACAATTTAGTCATAGCTGGTAGTTTGTTAAGGAACAAAAATGGAGTTTGTTGCAATGTTAATATTTTCTTTTTGACGTGGTAAAGTTTAATGGAGTGTAAAAACTTACTGAGTCATCATCCAGTCGAGGATGCTTGAGCTTCGATGTTCTGTTCGACTGGAACCTGATGGCCAAGGAAGATAAAATGTTGTCTAAGAAGATGGGAATTGTTGGAAAAATGAGGGAGAAACTGTAATACCCCATGCTGGAGAAAAAAAAAAGGTCTTTGTTAGTTGCATTAGAAATTTTGTAATATGTAAGTGGTAGTCTTCCTACTTTTAGTATGGGACCTTTTGGATGTAATCATTAGTTGAGTGATTGGAGTTGTTTGGCTTTGTGATTCAATTGCCTTTACTGGTTAATTGAGAACTTTATAATGTTTGCAAAAACTTTAAGTAAAGTCTCCTAGGTCTTTGTTAGTTGCATTAGAAATTTTGTAATATGTAAGTGGTAGTCTTCCTACTTTTAGTATGGGACCTTTTGGATGTAATCATTAGTTGAGTGATTGGAGTTGTTTGGCTTTGTGATTCAATTGCCTTTACTGGTTAATTGAGAACTTTATAATGTTTGCAAAAACTTTAAGTAAAGTCTCCTAAATTGGGGGGTTTTTATTAAAATTTAAGTGGGTTATACATCTTTGGTTCAAATATATAGAAAATAACAAAAAAGACAATATTAAGTAAAATTTGATCCCCATTTAAATGTTAAATGATGAGAGTTATTAAAGATGAGATGACTCTTGAAAATAATGAGTTTCAAAACAACTTCTTGGTCAATAGACATGGATGTTGTGGACTTGTCCCAGTATTTCAATCATGTGGGTTACCGTTTTTGGACATGAATGTAAATTTTGATTTTTAAAAAATATAAAATTGGTTGTTAATGTGAATATGAATGTTAGTTCAAATTACAGGTTAAATGATGCATGGTTTATAGTTCGAACTGTTTATAGTAGAATTATGCTACTTGAGTGCAATAATGAATGTGAAAACAAAATATATTTTTACAAAGGGTAATGATTTGTGCATTATGTGCACCACCTTTAAAACAAAAAGATTATGTTGCCATTTTTTTTCTCTCTTTCCTCCTTCAAAAAACGAGGGCAAAATGATCTTTTCTTTTAACGGTGATACACCATAGATGATTATCAACAAATTGATTGATAATGTATTTAAAAGAATATTGATTGATAATGTGAATATAATAATGAAAGCTACTGGCTGAACGGCCATGTTAATGACGCTCTTTCTGTGTTATATTTGTACCTTGATGTGATTTTTTTTTTTTTTTCCAAACGCTAACTAATACTTTTTTAAAAATAGCATGAAAAGTATACAAAAGAAGTATACAACAGAGTACATTGATGTGAATGTCATTCACTCGCATGTAAATCATAAAATTTTACTTTCTTTTTAACATTATATATCAGGTGTTTGAATTCTTTTTGTAGGTGCAATGTCAATATGAATGCCAATTTATTTATTTTTATAATTTTTTATTGTAAAAGTTAGTATAAAATAGGCTTTTATAGCAAGAGATGGAAAAAGTTTCAAACAACTCTACTAAATAACCTTTGGAATCAAGTCAGTGGAACAAGTTCCCAGCGAGTTTTTACTTCCGAAATATCTTTATCGATATTAGATGTTCCACTGTTTTCTGGACCTCTGAATGCACTAAGCTACCAACCGGGCTCTTAGATTTCAGGTTTCCTTCTTTGCTACGGGGTTAGGGTTTTCCTTTTTCATTGTTTTTATCTCATTTGGGTTTTTTGGGATCCAGGGTGGACAGGATTTCTCATAGCAAATGTCTTCTTTGGGAACATCGAAAGGGATTCTCGAGATCGCAAAGTTCGCTCTCTATGTCTCAATTCCAATAGCTATGATGTACACTTTTGCCAACAACTCTGAGAATCTCCAAAAAGTCATGGGAAATGTAAGACTCCCTTATCTCTCTCTCTCTCTCTCTCTCTCTCGTTATGGAATTTCATTTTCTTCATTTGTTTTCATGGGTTTAATTTCAAGGAATTTAACAGAAACATGCTAATGAAATGATCTGTTGAGAACTCCGTTAAGTGAGTTTTTTTTGGTGGGACTTCGTTGGACCATGGAGATAGGTTAGTTGGAAAGGTCTATGCTTCGATAGTAGGCTATGCCGGAACTCAACTTGAATGAATTACTCTAGGTATAGTTTTGAAGAGCGCAAAGTTTTTTTTGGCACTGGTTAACTTGGGTAATTCAACTCTTAAGCATAACTTGAAATGAGGTCAAATCGGGTTGGGATCCAATCTACATGGGTGTAAAGTGGCATGGATTTTATTTTATTTTATTTTTATTTTTATTATTTTTTAATCGGGGCATCAAAAAATAGCACTCATTCTGGATGGATATTGTTTTCCTAAAAGCTCATAATGTATACACTTTTTCAGAAAATGGCCACATTTGATCTATGGATTAATTTTCCCTGATAAACAAAGAAGCTCTATTCTTGGTTGGCTATCCTAAGATTTTAGTTCAAATCAATCGTTGGTTCCAAGATGTCAACAATTAAAAGCCAGGAAAGCTAACTTTCATGACTGATCTGCATAATTGAGGAAAATGCACATCGCCAAATCATATTTATCCATTTCAGATCCATCCAAATGGCTTTGAGTAACTTGATTTGGTTTGCATTTAGTTGTCTCCCTAATTGCAATTTATTGATTATTATAATTAGTAATTATTATCATTTTTTTGAATATTTGGCAAAGTGGGTGGATATTGAATCAGTTTAGAGTAGTTGGTTTTGCTGATGTTGGGGCCCTACTTTGGTGGGTATTTTTTTCTGCCTGAAATTGTTGTTTGTTTGTTCACTGATAATGATTTGGATGAGGAATATGGGAGAAAAAGGAACACTCTGACCTGATGTGTTCCGAATGTGTCATGAAATGGTTAGTCATCATTTCTTGGCATTGGAACTGGTCATGGTTTTGGTGCAGAAAAGATTTCATATTTAATGAGATAATTTATTGGTGGATAATGTAGTTTCTGAAGTTCTTGGCAGAGATGGGTTATTGATGATTGTCAGTTATTGACACATTAGTGTGTGTAAACATGAGTACTTTCAATTTCCTGATGTATTAAGGTGTCAAATTAAGTTGTACATGTTGCACATGGTCTTTTTTTCCAGTTAGAGGAGAAAATGGCATTGATGTTGATGAGGATGATGATGGGCTCTTTTTGGTCTAGATGGTGAGAGACCCTCATTGCGTTTAGAAGCATAGGCTGAACTAGTTATGTTCGTTATGAATAATTTTATGAACAAATTCTTATCAACGGATTCATGGAAGGAAGAAGTGTCAAAATGCAGTTTGCCATCACCTCCTCATCATCGTCATTTTTTACTTGGACATGTGTTTAAAATATGGGCTTAAGTGCCAAATAAGATCATGATTTATGGGATCCACAGGAAAGAGCTCCAATTAATGTGATGGGTAGATTACGTAAGGATCCTTGTGATGATTTCGGATTGAAAACTCACCCTCAATGGGTGACTCAATCCTTAAATATCATGCTATCTAATTTTGCTGCCTAATTTTAAAGTACTCTTTTCCTTCCTTTTGTTTTTTAGAGGTTATAATGAAAGTACTTGTGTTAGTTAATTATTAATATTGCAATTCTAGATTGTGTTACTGCTTCAAATTGGCACAGAATTTCACATATGGCTGATCTATAAGTCTCCCTTTCTCTTGAATGGAGTAGCATACATGAAAATACACCAATTGTTGAGCCAAACACTACTAAAAGACAGATACACAAAGCTGACCCAACTCACCAACATTTGTAGTCTTCTTCTGTTTTTAGCAACTCCTTGCAGATTGAGTTGTTCTAAGTAGTCTCTGGCCATCTAACATGAATTTGGCCCTACATTGGTGGTGAAATGTTAAAGAAGCTACATAGACATGAGAATGTTGGGAAAACTTCCTCCGTTCAATCATCTTATCGTTTATGAGATGGGCCACAAAAAATGAATGGCCTATAGGACTTGAGTATTTACTATCCAAACTCTTAAGATGGTAAGATTGTGGTGAAACTTCACCCACCACCATTCCATGCCATTTTCTACACCTCACCCAAACATATGTGGCTGGTCAAAACATTGTTTGGATGCGTTTTAGGTGGAGAACTTAAGTTTTTAAGAGAAGCTAAAGTGTTCCTATGGACTGTTAATCTTTTGTAGCCTGCAAAACGATACTTAAGTGATCCATTCAAGAGCTTATTTTCGCTAAAGTCCCTTATCTAAACATAAACCTGATTGCTAATCCATTTGCAAGGTTTAAAGTAAGCCCTACAAAGACATGTATTAATGTATCTTATTATAAAAATCTCAACCAGTATCTTACTTAGATCTACATTTTGCTCCACTCAAAGGAGGCCTTAAAAAATTGTGAAATAGCAAGAAATATAGAATTTTTTGTCTTGTTATTTTTTATGCATTTAGTTCATCAAGAGGATGCTTTTTTGGCTATTTCTATATGAAAATATTTAAAAATATGAGATGCTACTCTATTCAAGTAAGAGGGTATCCCTATGTATTAGTCAGATACAAAATATCATAGCAATTTGAGAGTTAGATGAGATTTTTTTAAAAAATTTAGGCTGCAAATTCGAGACCATCATATTTATGGATAGAGTCATCAGATTAGGGTGACTCTTGGTTCTTCACATTATTACAAGGTTTCCATCAAATCCTGTTTATGCCATGATTTGTGTCTCTCTCTGGTGGGCCCATAATTAATTTTTTGTTTGTTTTTTCTAAACATGAGACAACTGTTATTTTCTAAATTGCATCTTCACATCATAGGCACATCCATGATAAAGATAGCTGACTGTTTCATGATGGAATGAACCTTAGGTTTTACTTTGAACACACTAATTAATTAATCCAATTTGAAGAAATCACAATTGTTTTCTTTACTATTTTGGAATTTTCAATGGATATAGTGCCTCCAAATGAAATCAGACATCATTCCAGCTTTAGTAATTTCAGTTTAGGTTGAACCCTTTCTTGAAAGCTGAAGTCTAAAAGGTTTTCAACATTTTCATTCAACTAGAAGCATCCAATCTTGAATCTTCTAGCCAGTGTGATCTTAGTGAAAGTCTCTCTCTCTCTCTCTCTCTCTCTCTTGCATGCTCACACGTGGTCATGTGCATGCAGCTTAATTTTATTTCCACTCAACGTTTTAATTTTTTATTTATCTTTATTGTAGATGAAAATACCTTTCTTACGTTTACTTATGAAATGCTATGAAGTTACAATGGCTATATTTATTATAATTTTTGTTATTTGATCTGCATGAAGCTAGTGTATTTGTGCCTTCATAATCCCAGATAAACTTTTTTGCTTGGTGTTTGTCTGATTCATGGGAGGCCTACATTAAACATGTGGAAGTTTCGCTGATAGCACCTTTTGATTCCTTGCAAGGTGTCTCAATAGTAGCTTGCCACACATTGTGATTTTGCACAATCTTAGTGTCCACTAGAACAAAAGTATCTAAACTCTTTTTGAATTTTTTTTTTTAATGAAAATAATCTTTAATTCATGGTTGAGTGCCTTGTGTTACACCCAAAGGCTTAATCTCATCTAACCTCACAATTTTGTAGACTATGTACATAGAGGTTTTGTACATGAACATTGTAGAGTTCTCTAGAGTTTTCCAAAGAGGGAAGGATCTAGAAAGCTTTTGGATGATTCTAGGAGTGTAAGATTTGTAGAAAGGTGGAGTTTCTAGAGTTTTTCATGACCTATTGGATGTTTGCCAAGTAGCACAATCCTAGCCACTCATTTCCAAGGCTTGTACTGTAAATAGAGGTGAGGTCCTCATCAACCCACTCCTCAAGTGTTGTACATTCTCAAGTGCAATACAAGTTCTCCATTCCAAACAAGTGTGCTTGTGTCCTGTGTTTGCTTTGAGTGTGGTGAGCAAGGTTGATTTGTTCAACAATTTGGGTGTTCTTCAAGTGCCTGCACGGGCAAAAACCTTGAGTGCAACTCTAAGTCTGTGACAGTTGGTCATCAGAGCCTAGTTCGATTAGATGTGATCATCACAATTTACCCAACAAGCCGGAGCTTTGAAAGAGAAGAATAGGTTGCTCTTGGAGGAGCTCAATGCGATGGAGTCTCACCTTGGACATCTCGAGTTACTCATAGCTGATGGGGAGAAGAGGTTGGATCCAACAAACTTGTTTGATGGCAATCGAAGAGGTTGAAGGTGGATCGCGTGAGGTGATCAACATCCTCAAGGCCAAGCTATCCATGTGGAGGAGTTGCACACCAAAGAGGTACATGATTTGAGGATTGCCAATTAGGAGCTTAGAACTAAGGTAGTGATCCTAGAGAGGGTCGTTGCCAATGGTGTCGAGACGTCTGCACCCTGTGAAGTTTCTAGGCTCAAGATCCCAGAGTCGAAGCCTTTCAATGGAGTCAGGGAAGCCAAGGTGTTGGAGAACTTCCTTTGGCACATGGAGCACTATTGCAAGGTTACTAAGATGGAAGATGAGTTTGACAAGCTCAACACGGGCGTCATGTTCCTCACAGATGTTGCTATGCTATGGTGTCGTCGATGCTACGGAGACATGGAGAAAGGACTCCGCAAGATCGAGACATGGCAAGAGCTTAAGAAGGACTTGAAGCTACAGTTCCTACTTGAGAATGTGGAGTACCTTACACGGAAGAGCTTGAAGCATTTGAAACACACAAGTTCGATTCATGACTATGTGAAGTAGTTCATTACCCTTATGCTAGACATCACCGACATATTGGAGAAAGATACTCTTCTTCTTCATGGACGGACTCCAAAGTTGGGCAAAACAAGAGCTCACTAGGTAGGGGGTCAAGGACTTCGCTTCAGCACTCGCAACAGCCAAGAGCCTTGTGGAGTTTAATGATAAGGCCGTTGGTGACTCTTCAAAGAACAAACAAGTGAAGGAACATAATATGCGCAAAGGTGTGGGAGAGAAGAGGGATGCCCCCAAGGGTGAGAAAGAAGCCTAGCTACACAAAAGGCTGCGTGGGTAAGAAGGTAAGTTACTTCCTTTGTGATGGAGATCACAGAGTTGGGGACTACCCACCAAAGAAGGCCCTCAATGTATTCCAAGTTGAAAGAAGGGGGGAGTCCAGAGTCGGCACACTAAGGTTGCTAAATGCTTTCAAAGGGAATGACAAGGGAGAGCCTAAGTCACAAAGGTGAGAGCTAATATTCGTCAACATTGAGCTCAATGGACAACCTACATGGGCATTGGTGGATACAGGTGCAATGCACATTTTCATCTCAGAGGAGGAGGCCAAAAGGTTTGGTCTCAAACTTGAGAAAGATTATAGTAGGATGAAGGCGGTGAATTTTGAAGCTCAACCTGTCTTCAGAGTAGCTAAAGACGTTGAGCTATGCTTGGGGATGTGGAGAGGCTGAGTGAACTTCTCTGTTGTTGTATCGGTCGACTTCAAGGTAATCCTTGAAATAGACTTCCTTGGAGTAGTGAATGTTCATCTTGCACCCTCCCCATGAGTAATGTGCATCTTCGACAATGAGTCGCCATATGTGGTCCTGGTAGAGCATCAAGCAAAGAAGTCGGTAGTGGAAGTTGTCTTAGCCCTACAACTAATCAGGAGCTATAAGAAAGGGGAGACAACTTATATTGCAACCTTAGTAGAGGAAGAAAAGGGAGGATAAGAGGAAGGTCTTCCGAAGGAGATCACTGGAATCTTGGAAGAGTTCAAAGATGTCATGCCCAATGAGCTTCCAAAACAGTTGCCTCCAAGGAGGGAGGTAGATCACCACATCGAGTTGGTGCCAGGAGCTAAACCACTGGCGATGGCACCTTACAAAATGTTCCCGCTAAAACTAGAGCTAAGGAAACAACTCAAGGAGATGTTGGATGGAGGCTACATCCAACCATCTGGAGCGCTTTATGGTGCCCCAATGTTGTTCCAGAGGAAGCATGATGGGAGCCTAAGATTGTGCACGACTACCGAGCGTTGAATAAGGTGTCCGTCAAAAATAAGTATCCAATACCACTTATGGTGGACCTATTCAACCAACTTGGAGCAGCCAAGTTCTTCACGAATCTAGACTTGAGGTCAGGGTACTACCAAATGCGCATTGCAGAGGGAGATGAACCTAAGAGAACGTGTGTGACAAGGTATGGTTCATTTGAGTTTTTGGTTATGCCGTTTGGGTTGACAAACACACTAACCACTTTGTATACCTTGATGAACAAAAATCTTCCACCCATACTTGGATAAGTTTGTTATGGTGTAGCTGGATAATATCGTGGTCTATAGTAATATGCTAGAAGATCACGTTGATCATTTAAGAAAGGTGTTTCAAGTTCTAAGGGAGAACACCTTATATGCGAAAGAAAAAAAATGCAGACCAGATGTGTGTTTCCTCAAGAGAAGGTGTGTGCCATCATGAAGTGGGAGGTGCCCACTAAGGTGGCAGAGCTGCAATTCCTAAGCCTTGTGAACTACTATTGATGGTTCATTGAAGGATTTTCAAGGCGAGCCGCACCACTCAATGATTTGCTGACGAAAAATTGTGAGTGGAAGTGGAGGGGAAATGGCAGAGGGCATTCAAAGACTTCAAATGAGTTGTTATGGAAGACCCGATACTAGCCTTGCCAGATCACGCAAAGCTCTTCAAAGTACGATCTTATGCATTTGACTTTGCGATCGGTGGGGCGCTCATGCATGAAGATCATCCAATAGCTTACAAGAGTTGTAAGCTAAATGAGACAAAGCGGCGCTACAATGTCTATGAGAAGGAAATGACTACAGTGGTTCATTGCCTGAGCACGTGGCGTCACTACTTGTTGGGTTCGAGGTTCATGGTAAAGACAAACAGTGTTGATACCAGCTATTTTCATAAGCAGAAGAAATTGAGCCCAAAACAAGCACGTTGGCTAGAGTTCTTGATAGAATTTGATATGATCGTGGAGTAGCAACCTGATTGCACCAACTAGGTGGCCAAAGCACTTCGTAGGAAAGCACAGTTGGCTACACTGAAGCTCGAGGAGGCAGCTACGGTGAGCCAAACGAACTCAATGGTACCCTATCGCATTCGTGTAGGACTGGCCTTTCCCATGGACCAAAAGTTGATGGACCTAGCGGAGGAGGGGAAGACTCGGGATTCTGGATCGACGATGGACTTTTGATCGCTAAAGGTGGTCGATTATATGTGCCAAAATGGGATAACCTACGAAGGGAGTTAATGAGAGTGTGTCATGACACTTGATCGGTAGGTCAGCTTGGCCAACAGAGGACGTTAGCCTTGCTTGAAGTTGCTTACTATTGGCCAAGCATGAAAGAAGATATGGATGAATATGTGAAGACTTGTCTTCTGTGTCAGCAAGACAAGGTTGAGTGGAAGAAGTACGGAGGTTTGCTAGAACCCTTTCCCGTCCAAGAGTGACCTTGGGAGAGTGTTTCCATGGATTACATCACTTGTCTCCCAAAGGTTGGTGAATTTGGATCAATAATTGTGGTAGTGGACATGTTCTCCAAGTACACAACAGTCAATGTTGCACCTACAGATTGAACGGAGGAGATTGCCAAGCTGTTTGCCAAGAACGTCGTTGAGTATTGGACGATTTTTGGATGGAGGCATTCAACTTGGGTCGGAGTTTCATTTCTCCACAAGTTTTCATCCACACACAGACGACCAAACCAAGCGTGTAAATGCCTTGTTGGAGGAATACCTAAGGCATTTCGTTACTGCCAATTAGAAGGATTGAGTGTAACTTCTTGATGTGGCACAGTTTTGCTTCAACTCGAGACAAAGTGGGGTGTCAGGATATAGTCCATTCGAGCTTACAATGGGGCAATAACCTTTGGCACCTCACTTGGTCTCTAGGGGCTACACGGATAGTAGTCCGATTGCCTACAAGTTCGCTAAGGAATGGCAGGAGCGGACCAACTTTGCCAAAGTTTATTTCAAGAAAGCCACGAAAAGAATGAAGAAATGGGTGGATGAGAACCAAAGGCACATGAAGTTCAAGCTAGGGAACAAGGTGATGGTTCGAGTATTTCCTCACTAGTTCAAAGTGTTTTGGAAGGTAAGCAATGGATTGGTTCGAAGATATAAAGGTCCCTTTACTGTGGAGAAGAAGGTGAGCAAGGTGGTCTACACGCTTACAACTTCCTGCCTAGTTGAAGATTGACCCTGTCTTCCATGTGGGAATGCTCAAGCCATACCATGAAGACATGGAAGATCCGACATGAGGTGTTTCACAACGAGCTCCTGCGATGATGCTCACATCGTTTGACAAGAAGGTGAAATGCATATTAGCTGAAAGAATGACGAGCAAGTGTGGAGTCTCTTTGTATAAAGAGTACTTAGTGCATTGGGAGGGACAACTTGAACAAGAAGCCTTGTGGCAGTAGGCGGATGAACTGTGGCAGTTCAAGGAGCAAAGTCGACGCTTCAATGGAAAAAGAGTTGTGATTCAACGAGGACGTCAAAGGGTTAGGTGGGGGAGAATATTTCACCCAAAGGCTTAACCTCATCTAACCTCACAATTTTGTAGATTATGTACATAGAGGTTCTGTACATGAACATTGTAGAGTTCTAGATGATTCTAGGAGTGCAGAGATTTTTAGAAAGGTATGCAAACCCTTTTGGGGGACTTCCCTTTGTCCATTGAGGAGGAACACAAATTAATTTGGACAAGGGAATCTTCTTGAGTATTTTCGGTCAGATCAGTTGTGGGTAGGGTTAGTAACTTAAGCGATGAGGCTCCCCTACCTTGCTTAGCATGGAGGAACCTAGCGGCGCCCCCCCCCCCCCCAAAAAAAAAACCAAAAGAGTATATGCCTTTTTGTGGAGTGTGCTACAAAGGAAGACACTTACTAGAGTAGCTTTAAGAAAGAGGGGTTTACTCAACTCGGAAGATGACCTCTAGTGCCCCATATGTAGCCAAATGGAGGAAGAGGCAGATCATCTCTTTGTAAAGTGCCTTGTTGCGGCTCAATTGTGGAAAAACTTCCTTAAACTCATGGGAATATCGTGGGTACTCAACAATACCTGCAATGGGGTCATGCGTTCCTCATGGTCCATTTCACGCCTTGACCGTATGAGAAAGATGGCTGGAATACAATTCTTGCAGCAATCCTTTGGACTATTTGAATGGAGAGGAATGCAAGAATTTTCAATCTAAGGAGTCGGAGGCTGAAGAGTTATTCTAGAAGGCCAAATGGAGACTGTGCACTTGTCTCTTATAAGCAATGTAACAAATATCGCTGATATTTTCGATTTTATCATGAAAATAACGGCAAAATTTCGCTTTCCCATAAAAAACGCGATATTTTCACCTCTGCCGTTAAAAAATGAGAAATTACTGTAAAGAACGCGTTTTTAACGCGAGAAACGGTAAACTCGCATTAAAAACACGTTTTTACCGGTCAAGTTCTTTTCTCCGTATGTACGCTCGTGCGTGAGTCTTTTAGTCGTGTGTAAGTTTGAAAATAAAACTTCAAACTTAATTTAGGATTTTGGGTCGGTCGCTCCTGGCCTCCTATCTGCCTCTTGCCTCTCTTTTGTCGTTGCTCCTTTCTTTCAATGCATTTTGTCCATAATGGCATGTTTTTTTTCAACTTCTTTTACTTCTAAAATGCAATTAGCATGTGATACGGAATATTTCCAATATTTGAAAATCCTGCAGTTTTTTTTTTATTAACACAAATTAATAAACTAATTATTTGAAAGTAATAACCTAAGCAAACATTCCATATTAGATATGAGCGATTACAAGTTTACAACATAATTATTTTTAATGAAAAATATATATCTCTTATAATAAATTAAATATACGGTTTAAAAGAACTAATATAGAATGAATTAGTAGGCAGCCATTACAACTAAATTAACTTTTAAAGAAAATAAATATTTCTAATAACAAATTGAATATCCAAATATAATTATTTTTTTCTAAAACTTAGATATACTATTTATTAAACTATTCATAATAATTAAAAATATCATTTTAACTTTGAGATACTAAAAACCAATAGAATTTTAGTATATTTCTTGGTGGATGATTGTGTTTTTTAATATTATTTTGATATTGGATGACTTTTGATATGATATTTAACAATGAACTCACGTAGAATTGTATGATATTTTTTTACTTAAGAAATGTTAGATGAAAGTTATTTATTTATTATTATTATTAATATATATATATATATATATATATATATATATATATATATATATATATATATTTTAAGTATTATATTTTCCGTGAGATTTTCCCATTAAATTTCTGATAAAAAACTCTAGAATTTGAAAATATCCTGTTATTAACAATTGTCGTTAATATCCCAAGAACGAGATTTGTGACAATACTTATAAGGGAAAGACTTCATAAGATCCAAGATAACAGACTTCTATCTGTCATGGGAGGGTTCTCTGTCGGGAGTCCCTAAAAAGACTAAGAAGTTGACCACCTGGGTTCCCTCACAACAAGGGGTCTTCAAGTTCAATGTGGACAAAGCAGCTAGGGGAAAATCGGGCCCTGTAAGAATTGATATGCGATCACACTAGGAAGCCTTTGGTCGTATTCCTAGAGTCGATAGGTAGGAGAGAATCAAATGAAGCGGAACTTTTAAGCATTAGAAAAGCCTTGAATAATTGGAACTCCTTAGGGTTGGGCAAATTGGTTATTGAAAGTGATTCGACAAATGCAATCAAATGGGTATTGAGAGTGAAAAGACCCCCGTGGAAGCTAATAACAGTGGTTAGGGGAAATTAAGGCTCTACTTATTAGCCAAGAAATTTCGGTTACTCATGTTAGCAGATCGGCGAATGAAGTTGTGGACTTCTTTGCAAAACATGCAGTATTCAACAATTCAGGGTGTCTACCATCTATGATTTACTGGGATGGTGTTTTTGGGATGGGATGTATTTCTCTTGTAACTATGGCTTTTGCTTTTCTTGATGCATGTGATATTGTGGGGTGGGTGACTCTGTACTTCATTGTTCTTTCTTTTCCTCTGGTAGGAGATTTTAGAGTTTTCCATGACCATTGGATGTATGCCAAGTGGCACAATCCTAGCCACTCATTTCCAAGTCTTGTACATTCTCTATTATACATTCTCAAGTGCAATACAAGTTCTCCATTCCAAGCAAGTGTGTGTGTGTCTTGTGTTTTCTTTGAGTGAATTGGTTTTGAGTGTAGTGAGCAAGGCTGATTTATTCAACAATTTGGGTGTTGTTCAAGTGCCGCACGGTCAAAGCTTGAATACAACTCTAAATCCTTGACATTTGGCAATAAAGGAGTAGATCATCTGACTATTTCAAGGGATTGCCTACCACCTTTATCCACATGTAACTCTTTCATTGTGTTTTTTTAGACACTACTAACTTTGAGGTGTGGGATTTTGGTTCAGAATTGTGTTCTGGAGCATATTTATTTATTTATTTTTATAAAGCTCTAGTTGAGTGGTTGGTGTGAAATTGCTTCACCTTAAGTGCTCTCTAGTTGAAGATGGTTAGAGAATGGGAAGAATTACCCGTTTGTTACCTAATTCTCACTCTATAATAGTCAGGCTGCAAAATCAATTTAAGAATGTTTTAGCAGGTTTTTATTCACTCTGTCTTGTCTTTTCTATGAAAATAAGGAGTCGCTTGAATGTATCATGTAAAATGGAAAGATGACAGGTTTTTTCTATGGGCCAACTTTATATCTATCATGTAAGACTTGAAACCACAATCTCGTGGTTGCAACTATGAGCACTTGGAACTGTGCTTCAGGCTCTTGTATGAAATAAAGTGCTTAATAACGAGTTATTTTTTGCCTTTATTATGAGCTAAAAGGGATTCAAATTGCCCTTGATGTTAGCCTGTCATTCCAGTGGTATGTCTTTTATTTTGATGAATACTATCTCATGCCATTTTAGGAAGTTTGTCCCACCCATCAATCACCATTTACCTACAGCATCCTTGATTAACTTTGAATGCTATAGATATGAAGCCATGTTACAATTACAAGTGCGCACTGTCCATCCATTTAACATTGTGGGTACAAGTCATATTTCCATTTTTAAAAAAAGGAAAAAAGAACTTTCAAAAATGCTGCAAAACGATCCTTACTCATGATTCTTTCCTGTGCAGCATTCATACATTGTCTATCCACCTGAGGGTCCTCGACCTCCATCACCAGAGGAACTCAGAGAGATGGCTCGAGAGATGCGCAAGAACAATATCCGTTGAAGGTGACATGCAGTGTAACCAATGTCTTAATATATCTTACAGAGATGCTGGTTCTGATCAAATGCTTGTTTTTTTTTGAATAGTGATCAAATGCTTGTTTTAGCTTAAGGGTCCCAATAATGTTAGACTAGCACAATGATCAATGGGATGATGCATTGGCCTATAATAATCCAAGTAGGTATTGTATATAGCAAGCTATGAAATAGCATTGAATTGTGATATTGTTTGTTTTTTTTTAAAATATGCCTTGCTGCTTTGATTCAAAAGTGATTCCTACAAAGCCAGTGGTTCCTACGAATCCAATATGTTCGGGGGCCTAGTACTTTGGAGAGTGTTTTTAGAAGCAGAGAAACAAATCTCGAACGATATCCGATATATATCGTTGATATCGGCTGATAGAGGTGGTTTTTTTAAAAAAAAATTTAGGAGAGAAATTTCTCGGCCGATACCGAGATTTAGATTTAAACCCCTGGTTAGAAGCTTATTCAGGAAATCTATACATATTGAAACTGTTCTTCAGTTGTTTCTTGAAAAATCAAATTTGCAGGACATGCAATGCTTGGCCATTAAGTGGTATATGATCGATGACTGTCATCGTTGTCATTGTTGCATGAGAAATTCCATCTAAACAAAAAATTTGCCTGAGACTTGCATCCCTGTCGTGGTCTGAATGTCACGGTCGCATGTACTTTCAATGGTAGTAGATGGACGCATTGGAGGTAAATCTACATGAGAACCCAAAATTATTTCTTAAACTAAACACAAAAATATGTAACAGTTTCATTTACTGGTAGACGTGAAATGCTGCAGATTAACCCATTAAGTATTGCAGATAGAGATTGTGTTGAAAATCAAGCTGTATCAACCAAGTATGGGGATGATACTGTTGTTAAGCTTTGACATCCTTGTTGAATATTTTGCCGTAGGAAGCTTATTTGGTGGCACCTGTGAAGATGGTTGATGCCCTTCGAATAAAATTTAAAGGAGGTGGAGAGGAAAGATATAAGAAGAATCTCTACTAAATTGATTGTATGGTGCTCCCTAGAAGGGTGGAAAAGTTGATCAATATGTATTGTATTGGTCGGTATGTATCGAAAATGTATAGGACGATTAATATGTATTGTTCGCATGATTATCGGCCGGGTGAGACGGTTGAATTATTGGCTGATACAACATTATTGGCCATTTTCAATTTTTTTTTTTTAAATTCTTAAGGAATTTGTTTTGATTATTTTTGGGGTTGAATTTGCACTGGATATGATTTAAAGATGGGTATGATTTAAAGAAGGCTCAGAAGAAAGTTTTTCAAGTGAAAGGTTTTTGTCGTCAAATTTCTTTTCTTAAAATTTTTTCATTTAAAGTTATTTTCATCATTTTTGAAATTTTACACGAAGATGATCTCGATTTTAGAGTTTTTTATGAAAGTAATTTTATGAAATAAAATTGAGTGTTTACGGAATTGAGTAGTGATGCCTTAGTATGATTGATATAGTTTACAAGGTGTCTTTGTATTTTTCTTTTAATTAATAAAAGTCGGACTTTTAAAAATAATTTTCAGTTCGGAGTTTCTTGTGAAAAAAAATGAAATGATAAATAAATGTTTATAGAATTAAATAAAGATCTTTTAATGGGATTAATATGATTTTTGGAGTGTTTGGGAGATTTTTTTTTTATTATTATTTCAACATTTGTATGGAATTAAGATTGCTTTGCTACAAAAAAATTATGAATTCTAATAGATGATACATGTTACTGTTGGATAATAATGAAACATGGACTTGATATTCGATTTTTCCTCATTAGCTTTCTATTTTCAATTTTTTTTTAGATTTATTTCAAATTTTTGACTTTTAAGGATCTAATATTCTATAAAAATGATATTTTTATAAAAACATACTCATACTTGGCTTTTTATTTTTCTCTATTCTTTTCATATTTTTATGTATTTTTTTTTAAATGTCAAAAAATAGAAATGAAGTTGATCAAAGAAGACTAGATAACAGTAAATGGTATAAAGGAGGAAATTCCTCCCTCTCTGCTTCTTGGGACCTTCCTCCCTACCAACTTCTTCCAACAAAACCTCCTGACCTTCCTTGCCATCCTGGTAGAGGTAACTTTCCTCTTGTCATTTTGTTGTTCAAGTCTTCTTTTGATTCTTGGATCGGGGCAATGTGTCTAAGATCTGCTAAGGTCCCTGTTGGTGTTATTGTTTGGCGGATCTGCAACTCTCATATAGATCATCTTCCTCCTCTACTCTTCATCGCAGAATGCCTTCATTTTCTGGTGGAAACCTCTTTTCACTCGGATAGTCTCCTTATCAACGACCAAAGCTTGGTCCTCCTACTCAAGAACCGCAAATCTGGTTGGCATCTCTTGATCCATACTCAATCTATTCAATCCTTACTCAAGCTGATGCATCATGATCCTGGTTTGGTGGCATCAACCCCCCATGATTTGATTTAGTTAACTAAGAACATCCTTCTTGCCCATGTGCTAAACTCCCCTGCTCTGTGCAAAGGATATTTTTGCTGGCTCCCAAATCTAATTGCGTTTGGGTTGTTTGCTGCCCAGTTTTTTTTTTGGGTTGGTTTTTTATCTGGGTTCTAGTTGAACCCACTTCTTTTATGTGTTTTTTTTTGTCTCTGGGCTCATTTTTGTCTCAGATTTTGGCTTTGTCTTATTTTGACAAATTCTTTTGTGCTTTGCTCAGGCTGTGGGTCATACTGTAAATTTTTTGGGTTTTCCCCTCTTTGAATGAAATCACTAACCATCATTCAAAAAAAAAAAATTATATATAAGATTATGTTGGTCATTGTTTCAATTTACCATTTGCATGTCATCAAATGGTGTTAAAACAACCTTTTTAAATAATGATATAAAGGAGGAAATTTGTATTGATCAATCTGAATGTCATACTAAAGAAGACTTAGAACATAAATTTTAAAAAATGAACAAGATTTTGTATGGCCCATAGTAGTCAAAAGCGTGTCTTTGCTTAAACTCCATACCCATTTTCTGCCTCGTCTAACACCTTTTGGGCCTCGACTTTTACTTCGTTCTTGTAGAATTTTTCTATAATAAGTTTATTTTTTAAAATTTAATAGCTAGTGAATATTATAATTAAGATGAACCAAATGTTAGCAATACTTGGCAGAGAATTCTAATTTTTTGACAATATACTTGTGCATGTATATTATATATGCTTACATAATCTGATTGAAAGCTTAGTTACCAACATATTTAGGTTTTTTGAATGATTATTGCTGCACTTTGTTAATATTGATGCAATAAGGGTATAAATTCATACATCTATACAAAATTTGAAGTGCATATAGCAAAATTAGGCTTGTGGGTAAATATGTGCTTTGCACTTTGCACTCTCCCTTCTAAGGTATAGCCTTCAGCCATCTCCTACACGATGATATAATAAATTTAAGCAAGAAACTAAAAGGTTTAGTTTTCAAAGTACCAAAGTTGAAATTTCCCTTCCTTCACTTTTAAGGAGTTCTAAGTTAGCTTCAATGTTATAACTGAAAGCTTTGAAGCATTACACTACTCAACTACTCACTCCATATTATGTAAAAGTTGTTTTACTCGTCGCTTCCACTTCTTGATAGAAAGATTTTTCTAAAATAATTAATTAAGACTTTACTTGTCCTATCTTGGTCCTCCACTTGCATTATCAGCATAGCTCTTGTTTTTTCTTTTGTCTGGTCCATTTTGTTGATCACTGTTTTAATTCATTATTGTTCATTTATAAATAACCATTATGCATTAATAATTTCTTTAAAAACAGAAGGCAACAAATGTTATCAAAGTAATGGAAATGATAGTATAATAATCACTCTTTATATTGATGATTTACTTATCTTTGGTTCCAAACTTCCTATATTGATGAGGACGTCCTGTATGAACCCGAGGTTGATGAAATTGCTTCCTTAGCCATGCAATTATCTGAGATTTTTTACCATTGCAAAATGGGGCCGAAACTTGTTAATTGGGGCTCCAAAAAATGGTGAATTTAGTACATGTGGACCCTACCACATTAAGAGCATAATAAACTCCACAAGAGGTGTTGCAAAGCCTACAACCAAGGCTTGTTGGCTTGTGGACTCTCACCCTTCTTCTCCAAACAAAAGTTAAACTCTTAATTGGAGAAAGAATGAGGCTTGTTGGTGCATTGGATGTGGCTGATTTTGATTGATTTGGACAATGCACTAATCCTACATGACACAATATAATTCGTTGTCACTTTATAATTGGTAGAAAATGTGTAGTAACTTTGCATGCATAATTGAAAAATCACAAAATTAGATTTAATAAAATCTTATTTAATAACATTTTCAACAAGCGTATATTTGCACAATTCTGATTTACGTAAATAGAATTATAATTATTTTTCTAGAAAGGACTCAAGAAATTGACCGAAAATTCCATTGTTATTTGTAATTAGGAAAATCTAAATTAGCCAAATCCTACCTATACCTCCTTAGCAATTTTTTTCTAACAATTCCACTCCCTCTATAATACTATAAATAGATGAGGGTGGCAGGATTTAAAAATATAGCATGACATTTGAAAAGTAATATGAAGAAAATGACCTGATCACTTAGACTTGGCTTTTTTAACTTTTTCTTTCTTTTAGAAAAAGGGTACATTTCCAGTGACAGTAAGGCCCACTTGAAATGCCAAGCGTGTGCCACGTCTTCAACATATCGTCCACAGCAAATAATTGGAATTTGTTCGAACATTTTTTTTCTTCAATAGGCTGCCATAAAATCACTTTGATCAGATTTATTAAACTATATTTTTAAAATTATAAATTTAAATATTAATTTTTTTTTGAGAAATAACTCAATAAACCAAATGAAGGTAATTTAATAGATAACACATTAAAGAAAAAAAATCATTTCAATGAATTCATTTACAAGTGTTGTACGGAAAAAGTTGTTCGAGAAGTTTAGATAGAAAGACAACTTTATTCAAATTTAAACCTAAAAGTATATAGCGATATTCATTCAAAAATTTATGAGGCTTAGACTAATGAAACGACACTATCTAAGTTAGAATAATAAAGAGTAATTATCACAAACATTATATCTTGATAAATATTTAATTTTGATAATAAACAAAAAATAACAATCTAAATATACTTATAATTATTTAAATATAACAAGACTTTCCTAGTGAGACTCTTTAATGAAACTTCCCGGTAAACGAATTATAGGCCTTATAAAATATGATCTGTTGGATATCTGGCCACATAGATATAAAGTATATGAAGTTTTATTGTTAAATGATCATCTTAGCCATTTCATCTTGGCCTTTGCATTTTCAACGAGTGTAAGTCATTATTTTTTAAAAGTTTTAAATAAAAAAATAAAATGACCAAATGAGAGTGAAACTTCATATACCTCCAACTAATATGATACTTTTTACATCACACCCAATCATGTGGAGCCCAAAATCCATTTTTAGAGCCGTCTCTACTGGGAGTGTTTCTTGAGTGAATGGATGAGTAGAGAGTCAATGGAGGTGTGCGTCAAAATGAGTTAGGCTAGCGAGACTTTCTAATTAGACTTCTTATAAAATAGATCACGAGTTTCATATAACTGGATCTATGAAGTAGGTGATTTTATGTATATGAACTATATAAAATTTCATTATCAATTAATAATTTAAGCCATATAATTTTAGCTCTTAAAAATTGATGAGCATAAACTATTGATTTTATTTAAAACTAAGGGATAAGATAATTAGATAGAGGTGAAATTTTATAAATAACCTATTCATATAATTCTCTTTACATCACATAAATGTGAACATTAGGATCCATTTGAAAGGAAGCATCGTAGTCTCGGTAGAAAACTCTATGCACCATAGTCGTTATAGCTGCTCTAGAACATGATTTTGCCTTCAGAGCATAACATTTCAAAGTCTTGGCCATTTTGGTATTCCATTCAGAAAAGAGTGTATAAAAAATTTAAAAAGCAAAACAAGTAATAAAATATGAAGAAAATATTATGAATCAACAAATATGTTGCAATTAATTATTTTCATCATTTCAAAGTAATATATACAAAAAAATATTATTAAATACCTATTTTGATTGTAATCTTAAGTCATATATGGGTAATTATCAAATGCTAATTTAGGAGGGTTTGAATATTATATTAATAGGAATAAAATAAAACCCAATTAGAAAAACTATCCAAAAAACTATTCATGAAATAAACTTAATTTCTTATTTTATGCAAAATCAAAAGTCAAAACTAAAAACACATGGATGCACCGAGTACATTTTTTCCTCCAATTTTCATCATATCCATAAAACATTAATAGTGGAAGGTTAAAATATACTAGAAAGGATATGTGTGGACTATTGTTCAACCTAAAATACAATGTTTAATCACCTAATCTTAATGGTCAAAATTTGTAGACATTCTCTAGTTAAGAAAGGTTGGTCAATTTGACTATTAAGATCAGGTAGTTATAAATTAAATCTTTTGTAGAAATTTAATACACATGTAGATAATTAAGCTTTTTACTCCATACCGTTTGTTTCTATATAAATAGATAGACATTGAAAAAATGAAAAAAAAATTCAAGCACAATAGCTAGAGAAAAATGGGCCATTGGATTAATTTCTTCCCAACTAGAACAACGTGTTAGTGCCCTGGTTTGTTTAATCATCTATTTGTCAATTCCATGACTTAGGTGAAGCATTGTCTCAGAAGATTGAAGAAAGAGTACAAGACTCAAGTGGTGGTGAAGACTGAAGATCAAGTTGGAGAATCAAGCAACACCATGTGTATGACAATCACAAAGGTAAATTGGTCATAGATGACTTTAGGTGGAACCCTCACCCTTAGTGGATCTTGCCTAGATTTAGGGATCATATTTGTAAAAAATAATTTAAGTCTAAGTGGTGCCTGGACAGTCATAGAAATAGATGTGATAAACATTGAAAATCTGATAATCTGTCAGGTCGACCCGTCGAGTCCACTGACCCATCGATGAAAACAGGACAGACCCACCAAGGTCATTGACACGTCGACCAGATTGACATGAGTTCTGAACTGGAAGGACTGTCACTCAGGGCCACTCTCAGTTTGAGCATATCGAGTGCACTGACCCTTTGGTGACACATGACCGACCCATCGTGGTCATCGATATGTCGACTGGATTTGGGCAATCTCTGGAAATAACAAATTGTAAATTCAGTATGCACTCTGATATTCGGGTTCGACCTGTCAGGGAACACAACATGTCGACCTGGGTCGAGTTGAGTTCTGGACTTAAAACTCTAGGGTACTCTTAGACAAACACATTGAGGTCATCAACCATTAAGAGTACCAGGACTAACCCATCGATGGACAAACATATCGGTCAGTATTTTCAAGGTTCTAGATGAGCATGCTCTGTAGTTTTATCCTGCTCTCTAATAATCTAGACCAACCCATCGACAAGATCTACATGTTGAATATAAGTCATGTCGATCCATCGGTTGTAACCGTTCTCTATCCGTTTGAGTTGCAATTAATGCGCAACAGTCACTTTGCCTGCACCGACCTGTCGACCACACCGACCCCATCGGTGACCCATAGTTGGGTTTTTTATGTTTGCCTATATATTCTCCAATCCTTTGGGGTATTTGGTTGGAGACCTCGGACACCTTGAACCTTTGTATAGGCAAATCTTAGAGGCATTCCCACACATCCCAACTCCTCTAGCTATGCTCTAAACTTAGGTGAACCATTTGAAATCCAATCTTTATAGATTGAGATTGAGAGAGAGAGAAAAACCAAGCCTAAAATCAACTAGCGAATCTATATCCTAGCAACCTCCCATAGATTGTGATTGCACAAACTCGGAGCATTTTCATCATCGAACGACATCACAATGGGAGACTCTTAAGAAGCACATATCTATATCAAGAGAGCTCAACAAGGCAAGTGCTTCTAGTTTGATTTTAATTTTCTAAATCATCTTGTGAAGTGGATTAAAGCATGGTGCTTGAACCACTATAAAAAATAGAGGGATAAAGACGTAGGCCGAGGTAGATCGAACCTTTCAAAATCTTAGGGATTGGGTGAAATTCCCAATCAATCGAGTTAGGTAGAATTCCTACTCTATTTGTGAGAATGTAATTTCCCACATAGTGAATTGGAGTAACCCAAGGTTAAGTGAGTCCATCAGTGGATGTAGGAGAATTTACTCCGAACCACTATACATCTAGTGTTGTGGGTGTTGTCTTTATTTGTGTGATTGCTTTTTATATTGGCTCACTCTTATATCACACAACACACTTATCTTGATTAATTTGTTTAATCCGCTGCAAATCATTTTAATTAATCTAGAAATTTGTGAAAACCATAATAAGTGGTAATTACCCTATTTACCCTCCTGTAGAGTCAATCTTGGACCGTGTTCTAACACGTCCAAGAACTTTCACAGTGCAAAAGGGCCAGAATAAATCCTGGTATCAAATTAGATGCCATTTGTTTTTATTTTTTTCACCAAAATCAAAATGTTTCAACTAAACTAAAACAAAAATAAGCTGTCTCATAAAATGAGAGTTTTAAGTTCGATTCTTACTTTACCTTTAAAATGCCACTTCTTGTAGATTTACAAAGCCCGGGACACCTTGGTGAAAAAAAACCCTAAAACAAAAGGAAATTGTGTAGTAAGTCGAACGAGTTTTTTCTTGAGGATCTCACCCTGTGACTATGTAACTTTGAGAGAGACAAGTCGAAAGCGACACCACCCTGCTTTTTTTATATTTTTAATTTTTTAATGGCTCAGTTCTACGCTATTTCCAAGAGCTATTATTCAATAAAAAATATTTTCCAAATTTTAAATAAAAAATTAAGATTCATCAGATGGGCATCAATTGTTTAGTAAGAATAAAATATAATTTAATATACAAATTGATGGTTAAACTGCGTCCCCTGTCGATCAATAGTGATAAATAGATTTTTATATTTTCTTTCACAAAACTGTTGAGTTTTTTATTAGCAATGAAAACTTGGAAACCTTTTAAATAGACTTAAATAATATTCATTTAGAAAATACCAAGCGGGCTTCATTTATTTAAGATACAAGCGCTTTTGTCTCAATTTTGAATTTCAACTGAGACAATGTTCAATAAACCCATTAAACTGCAGCAATAATTATGAATGTATCAAATAAAATATTGAGCTTTATTAAACAAAATTCTAAGATTTTTTTTACTTTCATTCACGGGGAGAGAGTCTTTACGATGCCATGAAAATCGTAAGAATTAGAAATACATGAAATAATATTTTAAAATTAAATCATAATGCAAACTTATTTTATTTTAAAATTATATATTGTGAATTATGAATCTTAAAATTGGAACTGTCTATTCAAGAAAATATATAAGTATATGAAATAATATAAGTGATATTTAAAAGTATTAACATGAGTAATTCTCTCATATCTTTTTTCAACACTAAACGAATATTCATATAGATTATCAAATGAAGTAAAATAATACACGTTTCAAAATATCAAAACTTTCAAATGTATAATACTAGGATATGCTTTAACTAATGTTGTGAAAAATATTTGTAAATTAAAAATATCTTCAAAAATTCTGATGGCGTTAGAAACCTAATAACTTATGGCTTAGAATAATCAAAATCAAAAGTTTCATATTTTTAATTTTAAAAAAGTACTATGATTCTTTCATTTGTAGAAACTGTAAAAGTTTCAAATAAGTTGGTCTCCCCTGATTGGTGCACCTGCACCCTTGCTGCTGCGACTGAGGTTATTTTGAAGGTGAACGATTATCCCACAGGCACTTGTGTATACAGACAAGGGTTTTGTTGTTTTTTGGCTCAAAAGGTGGAGCCCAGTTGTGTACCCATTTTCAATTTACAGTTTACTTTTCAATTTTTGTAACTGTAGCAATTGTTGTGTAGTGGGTAAACTGAATCAACTGCTAGTGAGTGAAAACAAGAGAGTAGAGAGAAAATTGGAGAAATAGCTAAACCAGAAGAGAAGAGAGAAACCAGAGAGAAGAAAGAGTGTGAGAGACTCTGGAGAGGAAAATGAGTCCTTTGTAATCATTCTTCATAGTGGAGTCTTTGTTGCACGCTCCGTGGATGTAGGCAGTTTTGCCGAACCACGTATTTCTTGGTGTTATTCTTCTTATGTGTAATTGCGTGTATATGATTTGTGATTGTGTGTGGGACTGATTCGCACAACAAATGGTATCAGAGCCGAAGGTTATCGGATTCAGACAAAGGTAATACACACAACAGAATCGTCTGCAAAAGGGGAGAGGGGCGGAAGCAACAGTACAGTACCGCTTGCAGATCTGGGTTTTTTTAAAATCTGTGAGTGGCATCCAGTAAAGGTGCGACTGGAAAGATAAAGTCCCATCGCTGAATAGAGGTGGAAATCACAAGTAGAGAGGTGGAGCGGCACGGCAAAGCAAGGCAACAGGTTTGAGACAGAGAAGCCGGAGGCAGCTACATCTGGAAGCAAATCTGAGAGCCGTGACGACGGTAACATAGCAGCTGCCAAGGAGGAAGGCAGCCAGCATCCAGGCACAAATCTGAGCAGAGATGGGTCAGATCTGATTTGCAGAGAGGCCAAAACCGAGGAAGCTTCAAGTAGCGATGAGTAGAGGGCCGAGCAATCGGCTGAGAGGGTTTCCAGCCAAAGGTGTGTAGATCTGAGATAGATGGGTTTTCGTTCTGCAGCTGGGATCGGTAGGAAATTTTGAGGATCAGAAGAGGAGACAGAGAGGAAGGCCGACCAGCAAGATCGGTTAGAGAAAACCAGTTATGTAAGAAGGAGGCGGCATCGGCAGTTTTTTTCCAGAAATCACAGCAGCAGCAGCAGAACCGAACAGGGGATTTCTTGGCAGATCTGATCTCTGCCGAAGAAGAAGAAAAAAACATAGAGTGAGAACCGAGATCTGGTTTTTTCGGCGGCAGCCAACCATAGGAGCAGTGGCAGGTGCCAGGAAGAACGTCGGTGGAGCAGCAGAGGAGACTGACTCAGGTTTTCATTCGGTTTTGGGTTAAAACTGAGTGGAAAGTGTTTTTTATTGTTATTAAAAAAAAAATTGGTGGTCAGGAGGACCACCACTTCTGGTGCACCCGCGAGAACACTGTTTCGGGTGGTCACCCGAGGGACTACAAATTTTGGTGATCCCGAAGGACCACAGATTCATATACTCCTTCAGTAGACAAAATCAACGGTCAGGATTGAGTTGCAGTTTTTGGAGTCATCCAGACTCGAAATTGAAATTCGTCTTCGCCTGTGCATTCGTAGTGAAGAGATCTACGCAGTGGCCAGTGTTGATTTGGAGTTTGGGGACTTGAAAGAGGCAGTGTGAGAAAATTTCAGTGTGGGAGCAATGGTGGAAGAAGGAAATGCAAAGATAGAAAAATTTAATGGCACAGACTTTACGTTCTGGAAGATGTAAATCGAAGATCATCTCTACAAGATGAAGATGCATCTACCTCTTTAGGAACAAAGCCATATACGATGAAGGACGAAGATTAGACTCTTCTTGACAGAGGGGCATTGGGCGTTATTCGATTAACGCTGTCTCGGAATGTCGTTTTTAACATAGTGAATGAGACGACCACAAAAGGTTTGATGGATGCCCTTTCGAATATGTATGAGAAACCATTTGCCTTCAACAAGGTACATGTCACGACCCGACCCTACCATTTTCAAGTGTGATATTGTCCACTTTTGACCCCACATGGACCCGCACGATTTTATTCCTAGGCCCAGGCCCAAAAGGCCTCACACAAGGGAGGGGGGCATCTCTCATATAAACTCCCACCCCACCCGCCTCACAACCGATGTGGGACTTTGAGGTGGGTGGTGGGTATTACAATCCACCCCCTTTAAGATTAGAACCATCCCTGGCTCTGTCACGTCATACAGGTAGCGGGCCTAAAAAGTCCGAGTGTTGAATCGTGTTCTGATACCAATTGTCACTACCTGACCCTACCATTCCCAAGTGTGATATTGTCCGCTTTGAGCCCCACATGGACCCGCACGGTTTTGTTCCTGAACCTTAGCCCACATGGCCAGGCCCAAAAGGCCTCACACAAGGGAGGGGGGCTTCTTTCATATAAACTCTCACCCCACCCACCTCACAACCAATGTGGGACTTTGAGGTGGGTGGTGGGTATTACAGTTCATCTGATGCGACGGTTATTCAATTTAAAGATGTCAGAAGGATCGTTGGTGGCTAAACATCTGAACGAGTTCAACCAAGTCACGAATCAATTGAATTCGGTGAAGATCGAGTTTGAGGATGAGATTAGAGCTTTGATTCTTTTGTCTTCTCTACCAGAAAGTTGGAATGTCACTGTAACAGCAGTGAGTGGTTCTTCAAGAAGTCAGAAATTAAATTATGATGATATTCGAGACTTGATTCTAAGTGAAGAAATTCGCAGGAAGGAATCGGATGAAACATCAGGCTCATATCGTTCAGAGGGGTTAGTGGATATGGGTAATCAGTAGCGCGGGAGAAGAAATGACAGAGGTTTTGATTATATGAGGTCGTCACGGTCAAAGTCAAATGGAAAGAGTGCTGGAAAGTTCAAGTGCTTCTATTGTAAGGAGAAGGGACACATGAAGCGGACTGTTTACTGAGAAAATACGATATAGAAGAATATAAGAAAAGGAGCAATCCACAAGCTCCAGAACAAGCAAGCGTCGCACAAGGAGTTGAAGAAGATGATGAGGCTACCTTTGCACTCATCACAGGTACGGATCATCTAACTGATAGATGGATGTTAGACTCAGGTTGTTCTTATCACATGAGTCCGCACAGAGAATGGTTTGATAGTTACAAACCTTGTGATGGAGAAACTGTCCTAATGGGAAATGGTCAGGCTTGCAAAACCATTGGGATCGGGACAGTAAAAATCAGAATGCTTGATGGGATGGTGAGAACACTGAGAGATGTACGACATGTCCCTGATTTAAAGAACAATTTGATTTCCTTGGGTACACTTGATTCAAACGCGTTCACCATCAAGGCAAAGGGTAGAGCTCTTAGAGTTGTGAAAGAATCTATGATTATTTTGAAGGGAAAGAAACAAGGAAGTGTATACACACTAGTAGGGAGTACTGTTGCGGGGCATAGGCAGCGGGATCCTATTAGTCAGGCGGCAGGAAGGAAGAAAAGAATTCAGAAGGAACAAGTCAGGCACGGCTTTGGAAATAGGGTTTCTTTTGCATTGGATGTTTGTGGGGTACCATCTAATTTCCATGGTGCAGGTAATAGCAAGCATGGAAAGGGGAAACAGATGAAGATGCACACGGAGAACAATGCAGCGAGAGTTCCAGCAAAGCCAGTGACTACGCTTAAGTTCAAGCACGGCTTGGACTTGGTCTCACCTTCTTATTGACGACTAGTGGAGCATCCCAAGGCATGGGGATGGGCATCTTATGCAAGATGAAGAGCTGCGGATGTAGGACATTTTTTTTTCTCAGATAGTCTCCAAGATTGGTGGAGTTCTCACTAAGTGGGGGAGTTACAAAACAGTGCAACATTCTTCAGAGGGTTGGCCTTTTTTCGCCAAGGTGGAGATTTGTTGTTTTTTGGCTCAAAAGGTGGAGCCAATTGTGTACCCATTGAAATTTACAATTTACTTTTCAGTTTTTGTAACTGTAACAATTGTTGTGTAGTGGGTAAACTGAAGCAATTGCTAGTGAGTGAAAACAAGAGAGTAGAGAGAAAATTGGGGAAATAGCTAAATCAGAAGATAAGAGAGAAGAAAGAGTGTGAGAAACTGTGGAGAGGGAAGGGAGTCCTTTGTAATCATTCTTCTAGTGGAGTCTCTGTTGCACACTCTGTGGATGTAGGCGGTTTTGCCGAATCACGTATTTCTTGGTGTTCTTCTTCTTATGTGTGATTGCTTGTGTATGATTTGTGATTATGTGTAGGAATGATTCGCACACAAGTTTTACCGTGATGCCCATTTTGCCATTTAACAGCCGTACCGAAAATGTAAAACAATTTGAATGTCATAAATCAGCTCGCCAAGTGTAAAATCGGCTCATCGGATAATTCGTGAACAGTAAATCGGTTCTCCGAATCACCTGTGAACAGTAAATCGACTTGTTAAAAACTAGTAAGGGATCCAATTGTTGAGCCGATTTCTGACATTTCAAACCTTTTCGGTACGGCAGGTGAGGCATTATAGTAAAACCCGTGTTTGTATACACAAAGTGCATGTGGGAGGATCGCTGGCCCATTGTAAATCGTCTATCTTGTTCCATCTCGTGTATTACCCCTATGCCAGCCATGGATATCAGTTCATTTTCGAGTTTCCTGGCTTGTCTTCATGAATTACCTATTGGGGGAGGTGTCTAAATTCTATTTAGGTTTGTTCGATTTTTTTTGTTTCCCCTATTTCTGGGCGTCCGTTTTCTCCTGTTGGCTGCTATGCTTGCGCCTCCAAGTGGATGTTTTCATTACTTTGTACGGTTTTATTTTGCCTAGGCCATGCATGCTCTTCTTGTGTATTTTTTGGGTCCCTGTATTTTCTTTTTTCCCTTATAATGAATAATATTCTTACCCTTTATTAAAAAAAAGTTATAATTTTTTTTAAATGAATACAAATCATCCTTTTCATCATATCATATAAATCATCAAATATAAGATTTTAACAATAATAATAAGGATGCCCATCCTTGTAATACCCTGACCCGATTTAAGCGTAATCAATATGATAAATCATACTTTGACCTGTTGATATCGAAGATTACGGTTAAGGTTTTACGAAGCTTAGGTTTGGCCCAATTAGAGCTCGAAAGCTCGATGATCTAGCTCGTCTAGTTGGAAGGACAAAATGGTAATTTACCATTTATCAATATTATTTTTTTACTATTTGTATAATTGTTTGATTATTGTTGAATAAAATTAATTTCCTCAATCAGGGATTTTAATTTATAATTACAGAATTATTTTATTTTTAGAAAATATTATTTAAAACTACCCGAAAAAACCCCGAAAGAGAAGAAATAAATATATTTAGATAATTTCAGAAATAAGAAAATTTTGAGAATAATATGTGATGTTAGGCTTTAATATAACTGTTTAGTTTATTTCTTCAAATTTTGTAAATAAAGACTTTAAACCCTTTTATTAATCACAAGTTAAATTAAGTAAATAGTATCAAAATGTGGATTTTGTTTAAATCTAATGGTTTTTAATGAATTTTAAATCTCCAAAATTTTATGATGAGTAGAGTTTATAAAACCCAACAATTTTGTTAAGTTTGATTAAATTAATCAAGTTGATTAAACAATGTTTTTAGTTAAAAATTGATTTAAGACAAAACCTGACTTATTTGCAAAACCTGCTGGAAGGACTTATCTGTAAAATATTTTTACTGTTTTGTTGTTGCCACCCCTACGTGGCCGTGTCGACCCATGCAGACGCCCATAGGCTGCTGGTGATGTGTCCATCACATGGCCTGGTTGGAGGGTTTATAAATTCTACCCTCCTCCCAGCTGGATTCACCCCAGATCAAATTCAACCCTCTGTGAAAACCAAACTGCCGTCCCTCTCTGTCTTTTCAAAACTTTTACCGTAAGCTTAAGGAGGAAGATTTTTCAAATTTTGGATTTTCAATCCCAGAGCTCAAGTGAAGGTAACCTCTGTATTTATTTCCAAATTCTAACCAATCTAAAATCAAACAGAAGTAAAACTGATCAAGTTTTGAATGTGTAAAATGGATTTAAAGTTTAAGGAAAAATGATGAACACCGTAAAATTACAATTTTACCCTTTAATGTTAGATTAATTAGTCCTTATTTTATAAATATTAGATATGTTTAGGGTTGTTTTTAGTTTTATAGTTTATTTTGAGAAATATAAAAAAGAAAAGAAAATGAAAATAAAAAATGATAAAAAATGGTTAATTCAAAAATACGGTCGAAGTCACCTTCAAAATGGTCAAGTCAAGTTGATTAAATCAATTGGGTCTCAGAACTTGCAACCTTATACACTCGTGTAATTAATATTTAAATTTTATTTTGAGTGAACGTCGAGTCTGATTTACCAATTTTTTTTATTTACTGTCGATCGGGGTGCCCGACGCCCCCTAAAGATAGCCTGAAAGAACTGTTTCTATTCCATTTCTTTTCCATTTCTTTTCTACTTTTTTTTTTTCTTTCGTCTCTCTGGTTGCAGGACTCATGGACAAATAAAGGAGAAACCAGAGAGCAGCTGAAAGGCAGCTGAGAGGAGGAACAATGAACAGCAGCAGGAAAGAAGAAGGGCAGAAAACGGAAGAGGAGCAGCAGTAGCGCCCAAACGGCAGCCAGAACAGCTAACTGAGCGGCAACCAACTGAGATGACCAGCAGTCCGGGCATAACCAGACCGACAGCAGCTAAGAAAGGCAGCCGGCTGAAGCAAGCAGCGGCTAAGGCAGGGGAGAACAGCAAAGATGCATAGCAGCTAGCTGAACAGTGAGCAGCCAGCAATGAGGAGAAAGGCAGTTGCAGTCCAAGAGGCTGGACAGCCATGCACGGCAACCAGCAGAGCAGCCAGCTCTGAGCAGGGGCAGTGACCGACGGCAACCAGCAGATAGAAAGGCAGAAGCAGCTGGAGCAGAGGCTGAACGGCAGCCAGCTGAAAGCAAGCAGAGAGTTAGCCGAACAAAAACAGGAATCTGGGAATCTCAGCACTGAAGCAAAAGCATCCAGCAGCTGAAGTCAGCATGGCCGGGTCCTCTAGGCCTGTTTCTAATGGTGGACAGCAGCTGTGAGAAGCAGAGGACCGAGCGAGCAGCAACAAGGTTCCGCCCGAGTTGAGAAAGGCAGCCGGCTGATACACAGCAGCCAGCTGAGAAGAGATGCCGATGGACAGAGAGCAGCCGAAGAGGGCAGCTGAAAATGAACAGAGTGCATTAAGCACCGCAGCCAGAAGGCTGAGTAAACAGTAGCAGCAGAGTCTGCTGCTGATGGTTTGCAGCCGGAACAGTGAAGGAAAGAAGCCAGCCCGAGCAAAAGCAGAGCTGAAGCAGCGGTGCATAGCAGCCAGTGCAAATCGGCTGCCCACTTGAGCAGCAACCAGCGATGGACAGAGAGCAGCCACCTGAAGAGAAGGACAGCCAAAGAGCACTCAGCTGCAGAGGCAGCCAGTTGAGAGCAACGGACAGCCATGAACAGAGCATTGCAAACAGCAGTCCGAGCAGAGGCATGAGTGGTAGCAGCATCAGTCTGCTGCCCACATGAGCAGCAGTGACCGATATCAGCAAACAAAAGGCAGCCGTCTGAAGCAGGCAACCAGCTGAAGGAGAAACAGAGCAGAAACTGGCAGAATTACAGTCAACGCTTGCATTGTAGTTTTTCAGTCGCTAGTAAAGGGCTGAACAAATCTGCAGGTTTAAATGGACGGTAATTTGAGGACTGCATTCAGGTTCTATTCTGGAAAAAAAAAAACAGAGAGGGTTTCGGCCTTAGGACTCTACTGAGTTTCTTGAAGATAGAAGCTGAGAATTTGAAAAGAAGAATATGAGATTTAGATGTGGCAGCTGCCGTGTAGCTGGATGACAACAGAGAAGATCAGATGGAAGATAAGGCAGCTGAGCCGGATAACAGCTGGGTTTCAAAAGAAAGCTGTTCGGAATGAGAAGAAGGGATAAGGTGATAAGATAAAGGAAAAAGAGAGGATATCAACTGCTTTCAAATTTGAAAGAGACAAAGATAGAGAAGAGATAAGAGTTAAGAGAAGAAAAAGGGGATAATTATCTGCCGATGGAAGGATGGTTTTGCAAGAGAGAGATAAGATTGAAGAGAAGATAAAGGAAAAAGAGAGGATATCAGCTACTTTCAAATTTGAAAGAGAGAAGATAGAAAAGAATCAGCTGCCGTTGGAAGCTGGGTTTCAAAAATAGAAGGGATAAGGAGACGAAGAAAGACAAGGCTCAGCCCCCGGCTGAATTTGAATTTGAAATATCCCGGCTGAGTTTGAAGGATCCCTTATCTCATCCCTTTTCTCCTATAAATTCAAGTGTCTGGATCCATTGAAGGTTGAACCGGGCAAGACATTGAAGGCTGAAATTGGACGACCGAAAGACAGAAGGAAAAAAATAAATAATTTCTTGTAAGTTATTTTATTTTATTTTTTATTTAAAGTCCAAAAGATTTGTAATTCATTTCCAATTTATTAATAAAAATTCATGGCAGTTGTTTAGATTTATGGTGATCCCAGTTATTAAAATATTTAACAATGATGATTTGTATTCTATTTTTTATTCTTTTTATGAACTTTATGTAAGGAAAAAAATATTTTTAGAATTTTTTTTTCAAGGAAAGTAGAACCCCTATTAGGATCAGTGGGACTTGCCGTCTTTCCAATCTAAGGTTCTTATCAAGAACAGTTGTTTTAGATTTGGGGAAACACAAGTATAAAACCCGCTCAAGCCTAAGGCTTGAATTGGAAAAAAAAATCTGATTTAAAGGATGACATAAAAATTCTAATTAGAACTTTAATAGAAAATAAATTTGAATTATATTTTATAACTCTAGAACATTTCATAGTCTAGGCCGTGATTTTATTATTTTTAAATTGGATAATATGCCGCGTCGATGTTTGACCCGATTCCGTTGTAGATTATGTAAAAAAAATTTTATTTATTCTTGATTTATTTTTCTTTTTCTCAAAAATTCATCAAAACTATTCATTGTTTTAAATTAAGATTATAACTAAATGTTTTAGAAAATTATTTCCAAAAATCATATCATTTTTAAATAGTGCGATTTTTTTATTTCGTACATATATTTTGTAGATTTCCCTTGGGTACGACATCGCACTCATACTCTATACTATAAACCGGTTCGTACGCTTGCGAGTAATTTAAAATTTCACATCAAGTTTTTGGCGCCGTCGCCGGGGAAATCTCGAAATAAAATTGTGCGCTATTAAATTATGTGATTTTTTAAAATAAATCTAATACTGCAGATATGTCTTAATTTAGAATTTCATCTAACTTATTCATTTATTTATTTATTTATTTATTTTTATTTGAATTAGAATCTTCACCAAAGCTTTTTATTGTCTGTTTTGCAGGAATTTTATTTATGCTGCGCTTAAAAATCGATGGGGATATGCACAAAAGGCTAAACCTTCCGCAAAGCTTAAAAATGCGCGCTTAAACAAAAAAAAAATGCTGAAAATACGCATAAAAGGGTAAGGTGAGTTTTTAATTTTTTTTATTTATCTCATGCGTTCATATAGACTTATTTAGGGTGTTATTTATTATTATTTGCATTTAATCTGTCCATGCATTTAGGTTGTTAGTATTCATGCATTAGTTTAGATTGTTTTATTAATGTTTGTATATTGACTTGAATGTTGTATGGTAATTTAGAATTGCATTTTCACAATACTTAGAAAAATAAGATTAGTAAAATTGGTTCATGCATTTCCCTAATAAAATCAATTAAGGAACCATTAGGGTAGATTTTAGGGTTTTATGCTCAATAGGAACCTTTTTAATCTAAATTAATTTTTGTAACCGGTGAATATTTTATCTTCAATCATGGTGTCTAGGATTAGTTCTGTCACCAAGGTGTAAAGAGCCTAAGGATAAGTGAAAATGCAGATGCCGTGTGCTCCTCCACTTACCTGGGAACTTACCTAGCTATGATTGTGGTTAAGCTCTCACCGGAGACTTAGATTATTTGGAGAGAAAAGTAGGAGCAGTCTAGAAACAATCCTTAGGGTCCCAATAGCTAAATAAAGATTTGATTGCATTATTGCAATTCAAATTTAGATTTAGGCATTCTTTTTGTGTGAATTTGGATTAACATGAATGAGCTTGATTGTGTATGAAATATTGGTATCGTGATTCACACAGCCGTTTAGTTCGAGTCAAGTCTTTTGTCGATTTACCGATCATTGTGTCCGGAGCTCAGTCTAGCTCAGTTATAGACAGTCCAATTCCATCACCACCAGCATCACCCAAAATGGCCGAAGAAAGAATCGAAGAGAGAACCCTCCAAGATTATTTTTCAGCAATCACTCCCAATACACCGTCAAGCATAGTTGTCCCACCAACTAATGCAGCCTTTGAACTCAAACCAGCCCTATTACATCTTCTACCCACTTTCCATGGTTTTGATCATGAGAACCCTTACCTACACATCAAAGAATTTTTAGAAATCTGTGCCACCATCAGACTTCAAGGCATCTCTGATGAATCCATCAAACTTTGATTATTTCCTTTTTCTCTTAAAGAAAAAGCGAAATCTTGGCTAAATTCTCTACCTCCAAATTCCATCACAACTTGGGATCTGTTAGCCAACAAATTTTTGAATAAATTTTTCCCTGTATCTAAAACTAACGCCCTCAAGAAAGAAATTTCAAATTTTAATTAGAAAGAGGGTGAACAATTCTATGAATCATGAGAAAGATTCAAAGATACGTTGAATAAATGTCCCCACCACGGATTTGAAACGGGAAGACTCGTGCAATTCTTTTATGACGGTTTAACCATCTCAAACCGCACAATGGTCGAGTCTATGAAGGGTGGGGAATTTTTTATGCTAACTGCAACCAATGGATGGAATTTCTTAAAAACCTTGGCAGAAAGTTCTCAGCGATGGGACTTCTCCAAAAGAGATAATTCAGCCCAAACCTCAAAAAGAGGAGGTTTATACGAAGTTAGTACCGACTTTGATGTTAAGCTTGCAATCGCAAACTTAACAAAGAAAATCAATACGTTAGCGATGACTCAGGCGATGAACCCAACATTAGGATTGAATGTAGAGGTTTGCGCGATGTGTTCTAACTTAGGACACAATGCCCAAAACTGTCCTTCCTTTAGACCTAACACTGAGTGCTCAACCGAACAGGCCAACGCACTCAATAATTTTGCAAGACAGCAGGGAACCCCTTTCTCTGCCACATACAATCCTAATTGGCGAAATCATCCCAATTTTTCTTGGCGCCAGAACCAACCTCCTGTAGGTCAAGGACCCCCTCAATATCAAGCCCCCCCTCAATATCAAGGTCCACCATATCAAAATCCACCATACCAATCACCTCAGAACCAACCATTCCATCAATCTCAAAATCATCCAGCCCAGTCAAATCAGTCTTATCAATCCAATCCAGCTCAGTCAAATCAGTCTTATCAATCTGGTCCATCTCAACACCGTAAGCCCTCTATCGAGGATACGTTGCAACAGTTCATGCAGTCTACCCAACAGGCTATGCACAAGCTTGAGACACAGCTTGGGCAATTAGCCACCGTAAAAGGAGATAGGGATAAAGGTAAATTTCCAAGTCAGCCTATCCCAAACTCCAATGGCCAAAATGAAGTTTCATCGTCTAATCCAGAAGACGCTAACTCCATTATTGCCTTGAGATCCGGGAGACAGGTAGATAATAAAGTAAAATTACCTGCGCAACCGGAAGACCAGACCACTGGTCATTCCAAGCATTAGGATGAACCATCTAATTCATCCCCAGTCCAAAACGAACCGGATCTATCTGCTAGAAAAACTTACGTACCTAAGGCTCCGTACCCTCAGAGGCTCATCACTAAGCAAGGGGTACCTTATGGTGACATATTAGAGGTCTTCAAAAATGTCACTATCAATATTCCTCTACTAGATGCCATCAATCAAATACCCTCATACGCTAAGTTTCTTAAAGACCTTTGTACGGCGAAACGGAAAACTAATGTTCCCGTAAAAGCATTTCTAGCAGAAAATGCAAGTGCTCTCCTCCAACAACCGTTCCCAATTAAACATAAGGACCCTGGGTGCCCAACCATTGCATGCACCATTCGCACATATGAAGTTGAAAGGGCCTTATTAGATTTGGGAGCTAGTGTTAGCCTACTGCCATATTCCGTTTATGAGCAGTTGGGGCTGGGAGAGTTTAAGCCCACTCCTATCACACTACAGTTAGCTGACCGCTCTGTAAAAATTCCAAGGGGTGTGATAGAAGACGTTCTGGTGAAAGTAGACAAATTCTACTTTCCGGTCGATTTTGTTGTGCTGGATACACAACCTGTTCAGAACGAAAGTGGGCACATTCCGGTTATTTTAGGACGACCATTTTTGGCCACCGCGAAAGCTGTTATTAATTGCCAAAATGGTATGCTTAAGTTGTCATTTGGAGATCTGACGACAGAACTCAATGTGTTTGGCCTATGTCGACAACCTTTTTGCACAGACGATCCGTGCGACGTTAACATGATCCAGAGTTCTGTTCAAGAGTCCTTCCTTCACTTCATTTGTGATGACCCATTTGAGAAGACTCTGTCCACTTTTGGCACAGAATTCAATGAAGATGGTAAACAAGAAGTGAACAAAATATTTGACGCATCTCCATATGTGCGAAAGTTCTCCAAATTTGAACCTCTCCCTATTAGTCAATCTGTACTGATCCCCTCTATCGAGAAGCCACCAAAGTTAGAACTCAAGCCACTTCCTGAGACATTGAAATATTCTTATCTTGGACCATCAGAAACTTTACCTGTGATCATAGCTTCCGATTTAACTTCTGAGCAGGAGTCTAAACTCCTTGCTATTTTAAGAGATCACCGTGAAGCTATTGGATGGTCCATTGCCGATCTCAAAGGAATTAGCCCATCTGTGGTCATGCATAAAATTCACTTGGAAGAAAATTCCAAGACATCTAGAGAACCACAGAGACGGTTAAATCCGGCAATGCAGGATGTGGTACGAGCTGAGATTTTAAAACTTCTCGAGACGGGTATTATCTACCCGATCTCTGATAGTAAATGGGTGAGTCCGATACAGGTTGTACCTAAGAAATCGGGTGTTACGGTAGTCAAAAATCAGGATAATGAGTTGGTGCCAACCCGCATCCAAACGGGTTGGAGAGTTTGCATTGACTACCGTAAACAGAACACTGTCACTCGAAAGGACCATTTTCCTCTTCCGTTCATCGATCAGATGCTTGAACGGTTAGCCGGTCATGCATTTTATTGCTTCCTTGATGGTTATTCCGGCTATAACCAGATCTATGTTGCTCCTGAGGATCAGGAGAAGACCACCTTCACATGTCCATTCGGTACGTTCGCATATCGTCGTATGCCATTCGGATTGTGCAATGCACCAGCCACTTTTCAACGGTGCATGATCAGTATTTTCTCCAATATGGTCGAACGTTTCCTAGAAGTCTTCATGGATGACTTCTCTGTGTTTGGGTCCACTTTTGACCAGTGCCTGCACCATCTGAGCCTTGTGCTAATCAGGTGCAAAGAAAAGAACCTGGTATTGAATTGGGAAAAATGTCACTTTATGGTGAAAAATGGCATAGTACTAGGGCACATTATTTCTGAAAAAGGTATCGAAGTGGACAAGGCAAATGTCAACCTGATCTCTAATTTATTAAGACCCCAAACTGTTAGAGAGATCAGGTCATTCTTAGGTCATGCTGGTTTTTACAGGAGGTTTATAAAAGATTTCAGTAAAGTTTCAAAACCTCTCTGTAAACTCTTGGCCAAGGATGCTAATTTCGATTTTGATGATGAGTGCATTCAAGCCTTTGAAAATTTGAAAACCGCTCTGACCTCCGCTCCGATAATACAACCACCTGTTTGGTCTGTCCCCTTTGAAATTATGTGCGATGCCTCCGATTATGCAGTCGGAGTCGTTTTAGGACAAAGGTTAAATCGGTTGCCTCATGTTATCTACTATGCTAGCAAAACTCTCAATGACGCTCAGCTCCATTATTCCACCACGGAAAAAGAGCTGTTAGCAGTCGTTTTTGCATTAGATAAGTTCCGATCCTACTTAGTGGGTTCGAAAGTCATTATCTATTCTGATCATGCAGCACTTAAGTATCTCCTTTCTAAGAAAGATGCTAAGTCTCGCCTGATCCGATGGATATTGCTACTACAAGAGTTTGATATGGAAATCCGGGACAAGAAAGGTTCCGAGAATGTAGTAGCAGACCACTTGTCTAGATTGATAACTGAGTTCACCGATGAGACCCGTCCTATCACTGAGTCCTTCCCTGATGAGCAACTCATGTCAGTGTCCCAAGTACCATGGTTTGCCGATATTGTGAACTATCTTGTTACTAGTCAAATGCCCCCGCATTGGACTAAGCAAGATAGGTCTAAGTTTCTGGTCCAAGTCAAAAGTTTTATTTGGGATGACCCTTATCTTTTTAAACACTGTGCGGATCAAATCATTCGTCGGTGTGTCCCAGAAGAAGAGCAAAATCGTCTCATAAGTTTCTGCCATGACCAGGCCTGTGGAGGGCATTTTAGCACAAGAAAGACAACTGCAAAAATCTTGCAGTGTGGATTTTATTGGCCCTCCATGTTTCGAGACACCCACACTTTTTGTGTCTCATGTAATAGGTGTCAAAGATTGGGAAGTATCTCCCGTAGAAATATGATGTCTTTAAACCCCATCCTAACCATTGAGCTTTTTTATGTTTGGGGCATCGATTTCATGGGACCATTTCTAATTCTTTCGGCAATCAATATATCCTTGTAGGGGTCGACTATGCGTCAAAATGGGTCGAAGCGGTGGCGTGCAAAACGAATGACCACAAGGTTGTCCTTCGCTTCATTAAAGAAAACGTTTTCTCTCGATTTGGAGTTCCACGAACCATCATTAGTGATGGGGGTAACACTTTTGCAACTGCCCATTTGCTAATTTGTTAAAATCATATGGGGTGACGCATAAAGTGGCTACTCCTTATCACCCACAAACAAGTGGCCAAGTGGAAATTTCGAATAGAGAGATTAAGCGTATTCTTGAGAAGACAATCAATCCAAATCGAAAAGATTGGTCTTCCAGACTCATTGACGCACTATGGGTGTATCGTACAGCTTTCAAAACGCCTATAGGAATGTCACCCTACCGTCTGGTTTATGGGAAAGCTTGTCATCTTCCGGTCGAGTTAGAGCACAAAGCCTATTGGGCAATCAAAAATTTCAATTTTGCTCTAGACTTTGCTGGACAACATCAGAAACTTCAGCTTGTTGAGCTGGAGGAATTACGAAATGAAGCCTATGACACGGCTAAAAGGTACAAAGACCGGATGAAAATGTTTCATGATAAACACATATTGAGAAAATCTTTTACAGTTGGTCAGAAGGTCTTGTTGTACGAGTCAAGGATGCATCTTTTTCCTGAAAAGTTAAGGTCCAAATGGATAGGTCCATTTATTGTTTCATTTGTATTCCCACATGGAGTAGTACAGATCAGACATCCTACGAGTGGTCGTGCGTTCAAAGTTAATGGGCAACGATTAAAGCCATTTTTATCGTTCCCCACTCTAGAAGAAGAGACTGAGGTCGAGTTAGCTGAGCCTGTGTACCAGAACTGATTTGAGAATCCATACCCATTCACTCACCTACCCATCTTCATCATTTCCATTACCCTAACCTACATATCCACCTGTCTATGTCTGAGTCAGTTTGCATCTTCAGTGTCTAGTTTAGGTTTTCATTGAGTTAGTATAGGATTTTTATTTGATCCATTTTGCACCTCATGCATTCCTAGGTATGTCCAAACCCGATTGTTCGTTTTCTAAAAAATTTCTCTTTTTCACCTGGCCAGTGTCAATTAGAGAACATTGAGGACAATGTTCAATTTAAGTTTGGGGGTCCTGAAGGTCATTTATTTAAAAAAAAAAAATTCATCTGTTTTGTCTTTGTGACCAGCAGACGTTAAAAAACTGGATAGGAGTCATGCACGTAGACGGTCGAGTTTTTGTCTTCGCTTTGTGTATGTCTAGAACACAAGTTCCCCCAGACTTGTGTAGGAAAATCGTTTCCTTAACTATGAGGGTGAGGAAGCTGGAAATCCAAGAGGAGCAACTCAGACCTCTTTGTGGTCGAAGCACTCTGGCTGCAAAGAGGAAAGCTAAGAGGCTAGGAATTTGTCACAAATGTGGACATGTAAATTGTAATGGAAAAATATCTGAGCAAGGAGTTCGTTGTGTGACAGCAGCAAAACATAGACCTATTAGTGAAAATAAACAGATTTATTTGGACTTAGTCAAAGGTAGAGTAAGTCTAAAAAGACTGAGACTCCTTGGTGTCCAAAGAACTGTTGATTTTCGCTTAGGGGACTATAAACGTCTTGACAATCTGACGTTAAACGAGTCAAAATTTTCTTAGGCAGAGAGAGACAAACTTAATCTTTTAAGGGTAGAGTAGGCAAAAGCTGAGACACCTTGGTACTTAAAAAGAATGTCAATTGAGGTCTAAGATAATCATGCGTCTTGACAACCTGACGTAAAAAAAGTCATAGAATAATTCAAGCCCACCTATTTTGGTCATTCCATCTTCATAGTTCCCTATTTGAGCCTAATATAGCCTCTTTTATTGACAAGCCATATCTTCTATACCTAACTCCGGATATGGAGTTTGAGCCAAAATTGTAGATCCATTACCTATTATCATATGAGAAAAGGTTAGCGAAGATTTTGGGATAAAATTCACTGAAAAATGAAAATAAATGCAAGATGGGAACATCCACACATCAAAAAGGGATGTTGGAAAAGAGAAGAGGTTTCAAAAAAAAAAAAAAATTTGCTGAAAAAACATCCATACGCCAAAATGGGATGTTAAAAAAAAAAACTGTTAGAGGAAAATATCCCGCTCATATTATGAAGACCTCTAACCTTTTCTTATGAAAATGTTAATTTTTAGAGTCTTTCATCCCTTCTTTGATATGACCCAGTCCTAAGCCGCGTTTCGTCCCAGTAGAAAGTCCTATTGATCCTAAGTCTAAATAAGGTATTTCATGTAGAGAATAGAGGAGGAAAAATAAGGGTGTTTGACTCAACGTTCTTAGGAAAGTGGCATCTAATCATGAGATCAATTATTTTCTTCATCTATGCCGTCTTTGTTTAAAACATATATGAGAATTTTGATTTGGAAACATAAACTCCACTCACATATACCTTGAGAGAAAATAAACCTACCTTTGAGCGTTAATCTTTCTGAGAGATATATCTGGTGAGGATTGAAGTCAAAGCGTATTTTCCAATGATGGTTATAAAACTTGTGTCAATTTGGAAAAAGAAGACTGTCTTAATAATGACTATCACACACAACACTCCGAGTATAAGTCTTGTAAAACAAATTTTAGAGTTGTATGATGTTTAGATTTTTGGCTATGTGTTTTTGCTGAAAAAAAAAAAGTTTTTTTTTTTTGATGTTTGTGGGTATCATCACTGGAAACCCTCACGAGACTATAACTCGTCCACTAGGGGTAACCTTAGGGTTTAAAGGCTTGTTGCATACGCTAAATGCAATCGAGAGAGCCAGCGAAAATGGTGTCATTTAGGAATTTTTTTAATTTTTCATTCTAGTTTTTAGTTTTAGTTTTGCTCGAGGACTAGCAAAGTCTAAGTTTGGGGGTATTTGATGAACACCGTAAAATTACAATTTTACCCTTTAATATTAGATTAATTAGTCCTTATTTTATAAATATTAGATATGTTTAGGGTTGTTTTTAGTTTTATAGTTTATTTTGAGAAATATAAAAAAGAAAAGAAAATGAAAATAAAAAATGATAAAAATTGGTTAATTCAAAAATACGGTCGACGTCACCTTCAAAATGGTCAAGTCAAGTTGATTAAATCAATTGGGTCTCAGAACTTGCAACCTTATACACTCGTGTAATTAATATTTAAATTTTATTTTGAGTGAACGTCGAGTCTGATTTACCAATTTTTTTTATTTACTGTCGATCGGGGTGCCCGACGCCCCCTAAAGAAAGCCTGAAAGAACTGTTTCTATTCCATTTCTTTTCCATTTCTTTTCTACTTTTTTTTTCTTTCGTCTCTCTGGTTGCAGGACTCATGGACAAATAAAGGAGAAACCAGAGAGCAGCTGAAAAGCAGCTGAGAGGAGGAACAGTGAACAGCAGCAGGAAAGAAGAAGGGCAGAAAACGGAAGAGGAGCAGGAGTAGCTCCCAAACGGCAGCCAGAACAGCTAACTGAGCGGCAACCAACTGAGATGACCAGCAGTCCGGGCAGAGCCAGACCGACAGCAGCTAAGAAAGGCAGCCGGCTGAAGCAAGCAGCGGCTAAGGCAGGGGAGAACAGCAAAGATGCATAGCAGCTAGCTGAACAGTGAGCAGCCAACAATGAGGAGAAAGGCAGTTGCAGTCCAAGAGGCTGGACAGCCATGCACGGCAACCAGCAGAGCAGCCAGCTCTGAGCAGGGGCAGTGACTGACGGCAACCAGCAGATAGAAAGGCAGAAGCAGCTGGAGCAGAGGCTGAACGGCAGCCAGCTGAAAGCAAGCAGAGAGTTAGCCGAGCAAAAACAGCAATCTGGGAATCTCAGCACTGAAGCAAAAGCAGCCAGCTGAAGGCAGCATGGTTGGGTCCTCTAGGCCTGTTTCTAACGGTGGACAGCAGCTGTGAGAAGCAGAGGGCCGAGCGAGCAGCAGCAAGGTTCCGCCCGAGTTGAGAAAGGCAGCCAGCTGATACACAGCAGCCAGCTGAGAAGAGATGCCGATGGACAGAGAGCAGCCGAAGAGGGCAGCTGAAAATGAACAGAGTGCATTAAGCACCGCAGCCAGAAGGCTGAGTAAACAGCAGCAGCAGAGTCTGCTGCTGATGGTTTGCAGCCGGAACAGTGAAGGAAAGCAGCCAGCCCGAGCAAAAGCAGAGCTGAAGCAGCGGTGCATAGCAGCCAGTGCAAATCGGCTGCCCACTTGAGCAGCAACCAGCGATGGACAGAGAGCAGCCACCTGAAGAGAAGGACAGCCAAAGAGCACTCAGCTGCAGAGGCAGCCAGCTGAGAGCAACGGGCAACCATGTACAGAGCATTGCAAACAGCAGTCCGAGCAGAGGCATGAGTGGTAGCAGCATCAGTCTGCTGCCCACATGAGCAGCAGTGACCGATATCAGCAAACAGAAGGCAGCCGTCTGAAGCAGGCAACCAGCTGAAGGAGAAACAGAGGAGAAACTAGCAGAATTACAGTCAACGCTTGCATGTAGTTTTTCAGTCGCTAGTAAAGGGCTGAACAAATCTGCAGGTTTAAATGGACGGTAATTTGAGGACTGCATTCAGGTTCTATTCTGAAAAAACAAAACAGAGAGGGTTTCGGCCTTAGGACTCTACTGAGTTTCTTGAAGATAGAAGCTGAGAATTTGAAAAGAAGAAAATGAGATTTAGATGTGGCAGCTGCCGTGTAGCTGGATGACAATAGAGAAGATCAGATGGAAGATAAGGCAGCTGAGCCGGATAACAGCTGGGTATCAAAAGAAAGCTGTTCGAATGAGAAGAAGGGATAAGGTGATAAGATAAAGGAAAAAGAGAGGATATCAGCTGCTTTCAAATTTGAAAGAGACAAAGATAGAGAAGAGATAAGAGTTAAGAGAAGAAAAAGGGGATAATTATCTGCCGATGGAAGGATGGTTTTGCAAGAGAGAGATAAGATTGAAGAGAAGATAAAGGAAAAAGAGAGGATATCAGCTGCTTTCAAATTTGAAAGAGAGAAGATAGAAAAGAATCAGCTGCCGTTGGAAGCTGGGTTTCAAAAATAGAAGGGATAAGGAGACGAAGAAAGACAAGGCTCAGCCCCCGGCTGAATTTGAATTTGAAATATCCCGGCTGAGTTTGAAGGATCCCTTATCTCATCCCTTTTCTCCTATAAATTCAAGTGTCTGGATCCATTGAAGGTTGAACCGGGCAAGACATTGAAGGCTGAAATTGGACGACCGAAAGACAGAAGGAAAAAAATAAATAATTTCTTGTAAGTTATTTTATTTTATTTTTTATTTAAAGTCCAAAAGATTTGTAATTCATTTCCAATTTATTAATAAAAATTCATGGCAGTTGTTTAGATTTATGGTGATCCCAGTTATTAAAATATTTAATAATGATGATTTGTATTCTATTTTTTATTCTTTTTATGAACTTTATGTAAGAAAAAAAATATTTTTAGAATTTTTTTTCAAGGAAAGTAGAACCCCTATTAGGATCAGTGGGACTTGCCGTCTTTCCAATCTAAAGTTCTTATCAAGAACAGTTGTTTTAGATTTGGGGAAACACAAGTATAAAACCCGCTCAAGCCTAAGGCTTGAATTGGAAAAAAAAATCTGATTTAAAGGATGACATAAAAATTCTAATTAGAACTTTAATAGAAAATAAATTTGAATTATATTTTATAACTCTAGAACATTTCATAGTCTAGGCCGTGATTTTATTATTTTTAAATTGGATAATATGCCGCGTCGATGTTTGACCCGATTCCGTTGTAGATTATGTAAAAAAAATTATTTATTCTTGATTTATTTTTCTTTTTCTCAAAAATTCATCAAAACTATTCATTGTTTTAAATTAAGATTATAACTAAATGTTTTAGAAAATTATTTTCAAAAATCATATCATTTTTAAATAGTGCGATTTTTTTATTTCGTACATATATTTTGTAGATTTCCCTTGGGTACGACCTCGCACTTATACTCTATACTATAAACCGGTTCGTACGCTTGCGAGTAATTTAAAATTTCACATCAAAAAACTTAGAAATTCTTGTGTAACACTGGTTTTCATGTTAAAAGCGGATGTTTTAATTCATTCCATATGTTAAGAGAACTCACAGAGGAGTCTATCTGACCAGTTAGATGTGAAGAATGAATCTAGAAAATTCACTGTTTCTGGATTCGTATTTCACTCAACCGTTGCAGTTACTGTCTGTTGTTGTAGACAGAGGAGGAAACGACTCTCGGAAGTTCCGAGAGTTGGGCTTCGGAAGTTCCGAATCAAACATTTCGGAAGTTCTGAGCTTTGGATCGGGGTTCCGAAGTGTCCAGAGGTTAACTGTTTCCCCCGCCTCGGTTGATGAGTTGTTCCGAGTCTGTTTCTGAAGAACCGAACTGCTCGAAAGTTCCGATCTTTCCTCGGCAGGTTTTGAGACACACCGAGACCCATATGATTTTTTGTTTTTTGTTTTTCCGCTCGGAAGTTCCGTAGGACAGAACCATGTTCCGAAGGTTTTGTGGAATAGTTTTAGGCAGTGGCTCCGAAGTTCCGAAGCCACAGTACCAGGTTCAGAGGCATGTTCCGAGGAGCCCAGTTTTGATTTGTAAATGTTGGTTTGATTTAAGATTGTATGTTTTAGACCCTAAGTTTTAATGTGATGTTTAAACCCCTCTTTGATAAATAAAAAATGATACTAACCCCTTTCTCTTAGTACTATAGTGTATATACTTATTATATTAACTTCCAGATTGATACTCTCTATCTGTGGCTGACTCAGCCCGATAGGTATCTATAGCTGTGCGATTTCCTTCGCTGCTCGGTAGAAAAGAATGGTTCGGGCACTAAGTGACCTCTAGGCCTAACTCTCTATAAGAAAAGTACCATGAGCACGTTATACCTCTAGACCTAACTCAATACGTCAACCTGGTCATGTCTAGAAGACAATATGAGAAGTGGCCTGAGCACCCTATTTTTTATTGCTGATTTTTGTAACTTAAAATGGTTAGTAACCAAATAGGAGACTCAGTTCCATTTCCCCTGGAAATTTCCAGAAAATAAGATTTGAAATACTATGAGTATGTATTGCTTATTATACTATGTATATGGACTGATCATTAATTGTATATCTGTTTGTATGCTTGACAGATACTTCGATACAATACATTTTGGGTGAGGAGACTTAACATTCCAGTAGGAGTAAATCAGGTTAAAAATGATCTAGTGCAATGAGTGGTTTCAAGAATCTGTTTTGATGAACCCATTTATATGCCTAGACATAATGCACTATTGTGAAGAGTGCTTGTGGACATTCATGATGTTGATCTTATATTATGATGCTTATGAGCTATGATGATGTTAATATTGCTTTCACGTACCCTTAACTACTGAACTATTACCGACCTTAGACGTGTTGGTTACATCTTCTGGACCAGGTGTGTCAGTTATTGACCTCGGGTGTGTCAATACCGGCTCTGGGTGGGTCGGAGATGTACTTGCAAGGATTGTATTTTGACCGTGTCGGGACTTAATACTGATGGTCTCAACGTAGTATCTAGGTGTTACGGAGGATGTCAGCAGTTGTGGAATGATGTTGAGATTTTGGCAAGTTAAAACTATTGTGTTGATAATATTGATTTTTTTGCTAACCTGATGTTTAATAAACTGCAATGTTATGTTCTTTCACTGGGCCAGTTAGCTCACACCACTCACATTTCAGGAGATGTACTCGAGGAAGAGGAACCTCCATATCGAGCTTCCGAAGGATAAGTTGTTGCGTTGCCTTGGGTTCCCATGGATGGAGACTTGTTATTGATGTTTGGTTCTTTGGAATCATAATTTGTGTAAAGTATCGTATGCGGTACTTATTATGTGTTGGCTGTATAAACCGTTATGTGACTGAAATTACTTTGATTTGTTTAATCAAATATTTTAGTTTTAGAAATATGTGATTGTATATTATGTGTATGCATGTGGGTAGGCTTATAGTTTGTGTGTGAGCTCACATGTTGAGAACATGTCTGGCTAGGCCTAACTTTTGATCCAACTCAGTTATAAGTCTTGAGATTAGTTTACCAAAAAAAAATCAGTCGCGTTCCGGGCCCACTTCTGGGTTGGGGCGTTGCAATCCTAACATGAACATATTCTTTTAATAGACACAGTTTTTCGAATTTCTCACTTTGCCTCCATCTGCAGAAATCGGCTCTCTTTTTCAGTGAATCGGTTCACAAGCGATGCACTGTCCGGTGCACTGATTTGTTGAAAAGTGAACCGATTTATGTGTAAAACGATCCAGTCGGTGCACCGATTTGGACTCTCAAGAAATCAATGCACTTGTCTGGTTCACCGATTTCTGCAGATGGATGATGGGCAAAATGTGAAGTTCACTAAAACTCGTGTATTTTAAAAGATAACGCTCGTGTTAGAATGGGCACCCTAATAATAATATGCAGCCACATTTATTTGATTACTCTATTTCAATAAATCAATCGCCTATTAATTATAAGCTAGAGACTAAAATTACATGATCATGACCGTTCATGAGATCGTATATGCATGATACCCAATTATTAATTTTAACTTTAAATTATATTTGTTTTAAATTAAATTAAGTGATTAATCTATTTAATAAATATAATATTTATATTTCTCAAATTTATCACTTATTTTTCTTTAATGGAATCAACCTGCATACTAATTCTACGTTACATAATAAAAAGTGAAGCTGAAAAGCATAGCCCGGGTGATTTTATCTTTTTTTACCTTGGAAATTTTCCTCGAAATTCGAAAATACCTTTTTCTGGAACGGTGGTATTTCCTGCAACTCCAAGGACATTTTTTTACTGGTTAATCCATTGCCTAGTGACGCTCGACATACCATTTTCTAATGCAACCTTTCTCGATCAGATTGCTTTCAGAGAAATTTCTTCGGTCGATCCTCGTTTGGCAGAAGAACTGAGGAACGGAGTTTCTGCGTTTCCACTTATTTTCATCTCTCACGAATCTATTGGCTATTTGACTTTGAGGACTATTTTCTCAATGACTCTGAACTTTCCTTGGAGTACTTTGACAATTCAACCGTTAAGTAATGAAATACGTAAAAAAAAAGGGGAAAAAGAAGATAAGAAGAAAAGACGTGGAAAGTGCAGAGGAGACCTGCCGTTTCTTTCTTTTGTCGTTTAGGCTCTCTGCTCTCTGCTCTCTTCCATTTCTTAGATGTATTTCCGTCACTGGGTTCTTTTCCTTTTCTCGTTTCTATTCTTGGAAAATCTTCTTATTATGTACGGAGCATTAAGAATAAAATCATGGAAAAGAAAATTGAGCGTATGGTATGAGTTTTAAGTTTCGGCTTTCTGCCTCTCACTTATTGGTGGAAGATTCTGATTTTCCTCGTGGTGTATTTGGAGCCCTGGTGCATGTTTCCATTTCTTAGAGGTATTACCTTACTGGGTTCTCTTCCTTTCCTCGTCTTTCTTCTTGCAAAATCTACTTATTATGTATGGAGCATTGTGAATGAAGTGATGAAAAGGACAAATGGTGTATCGTATGAGCTTAGAATTTGAATTTTGGCTTTGTGAATGGATTGAAGTTTTTGGGTTGTTTTGGTTTTGGGTGGGTTTGTTTTGGTTGATGTTCTTCATTATTTTGGGAACTTTGAGCGGGAGTTTCTTCTTTTTTATTTATTTTCCGTTCTTTTGGATTTTTGAGGAAATGTGTTATTCTTGCTTGTCTTAAGAATTGTATCCAAGTGGAAGAAATATTTTTTTTTCTGGTTTTCTATATTATGATTTTTTTATCTTTTGAATGACTAAACGCTTTGTCTGTGCGCATATTTAATTGATTATGTGAAGTCAGGAAGAAATTGTAATTCCATCGTTGAACTAGGACTTTGTTGTGGGGATGGAGACGGGAAAAGGATGTGGGAAATGGAATTAGACTTGAAAGCATGGAATGCTCCATATTGTAAATTTTTTAAAAGTATTTACATGAAGCATTGAATGAATTTGAAGTATGGGAAATCAGAAACGTAGGCATTTGAGACGGGAGAAATGTTTCCTAGAAGTGAGTTCTAGGGAGATCGATCTTCTAATTTGTGGATTTTGTGTTTTTTTACAGTGTCATGGAATAAAAGTTTACTGGCTTTATTTATTTACGAGGGGTTGTTTCCCATTTTTTTTTTTTGACATGTTGTTATTGTTTCCCATTTTGCAATGGGAATATTGCACATTTGTCGAGGGCTGGACTGGACATGGTCGGATGTGATGGATAGAGGATTTTATGAATGATATAAGTTAAGGAAAACTCCTCTATTCAATCATTATAAATCAACGGTTTGTCAATAAAAAATTTCAAAGTCCAAATTCACAAAGCTATAATGATGAGATGAGGTTCAAATTTTCCCTATCTATTGTCTCTGTCATTTTCTACATGTCCTATCCAAATATACGCGGCAGTTCTAAGGAGACTGGGGTATCCATTTTCAATACATTTATAATGGCCTAGGCCTCACCAAGTTGGGTAGGATGGATAGAGGATTTTATGGATGATATAACTCAAGGGAAACTCCTCAATTTGATTATCATAATTTTGTGAGAGACTATGAAAAATCAGTGGCTTTTTAGCTATCAAATTTTTGAAATCTAAAATTATAAAACCAATGTAGTCGGATGAGGCTCAAATTTTACGTAGCCAATGTCCTTGTCATTCAATACATATTCCATCAGTGTGGCCCATTTCAACATTTAAAGAGCAGTCTCCCTGTAGTTTTTGAAAATACGTGGCCCACTTTAAATTTTGAAAAACCACCTCTGTAAACGGGGACACTTGAGCAATCTCCCTAGACTTCTCATTCGAGAAATTATCTATTGTGAATTGGTTTACAAAATTGGTATGAACTTTGAATTAAAGCTCTTAGATGAAAAAGAAGCTATCATGTTTCACTTTTTAAATTCAACTAATAATTCAAACCAAACTCTGTCCTTAAAAGTTCACAAAAAAATGATGTGAACCGATTCACAATGGATAATTTCTTGGGGTTGTTTTGCATAAGGACTTCTAGGTTTTTTTTTTTTTTCCACTTTCTTTTTTATTAATTTAGAAACTTTATTTTGAAGCCTTTTTTTTTCTTTAGAATTTGTAGTCTTTGATGAATTGGTATGGAGAATTTATTTCTATCTTAGTGCATGGGACCCTTTTTAAGTGTGATTTTTGTTAGACTGCTCACTAGTTATATTATGGTTTTTATTTTCAGAGCATGCATTTGAATTGTCAGGAATGAGAAGTTGTGCTTTGCATGAGATGCATTACATAGGAAGAAGAAATTAGTGGAATTACTTGAAGGATGGAATAAATGATATGGTCTGGAAGTTGATTTCTAGGTCATGGATTTCCAATCTTGTTATTTTAGAGAATTTTCCTACATGGCATGATGAAACACGCAAATGGTTTCTTGTTTGCAAATTCTTGTGGGCAGAGAGATGAAGATGTGGGTTCTCAAGTGGTGTCATTTATATGATATTCAGTAGAAATTTGTACTTGAAGGGTACAAAATGGCACTGGTGGAACTTATACCGATTGGGACATTTTTGTCGTTGCTGACAAAAGAGGTCCTAGAGACAGCTTTGGCCGCTAAAGACGTTTTGATAGAGAAGGAGAGCTTCAGGGTTCTATCAAAATATCTTGATGACATTGAACCTGTCTTAAGAGAGTTGCAACTCCGTGGGCTGAAAGACTCTCCAGCAGCGAGGCAAGCTCTGGAGTACCTTAAGGAGGATGTTGAGAAGGCAAAGAACTTAGTGGAGAAGTATAAAAACCGGGCACGGTTCTACTTATTGGTAAAGTGCAGACACATAGTCAAAGAGGTTCAAGATGTTACGAGGGATATTGGAAGATCTATGTCTGTGTTGTCCCTTGCTAGTGCTGAAATTCTTTCTGACATATCTGAGAAAGTGAATAGATTGCATGGTGAGATGCAAAGAGCAGAGTTTGAAGCTTCTCAATCGCAACTTAGAATTGTTGAAAAGCTGGATCAGGGACTTCTGGAGCAAAAGAGTGACCAGAACTTTGCAAATGACATGTTAGAAGAAATAGCAAGAGCTGTTGGTGTACCTGTTGAGCCATCTGAAATAAACAAAGAGCTTGAGAACTTCAGAAGGGAAAAAGAAGAAGCTGCTGAACGTAAAGAACAGATGGAAGTGCTGTTTTTGGAGCAGGTTATTAAACTGTTATCCCGAGCAGATGCTGCAAGTGATCTACAAGAGCTCAGGGCACAGTATAATCGTAGGGTCCAGACTATTGAGAAATATAAGAAGGATGAATACATACCGCCCCTTAAAACTTTTCTCTGTCCCATTGAGAGAACAGTGATGGTGGATCCTGTCAGTCTTTTCACAGGAACGGCATGTGAAAGAGTGGCTATTGAAAATTGGTTCAACAGTGGACAGAGAACTGACCCTGAGACAGGCCAGTTCATTGATGATTTGACAGTCAGATCAAATGTTGGTTTGAGACAGTCAATTGAAGAGTGGAGAGAACTCAATTATTGCCTTAAAATTAGATCAGCCAAGGAAAAGTTACTGTCAGGTGTTGACTCAGCAGCTGAGGATGCACTCAACCAAATACTGGGGCTTATCAGTGAGAATCCCATTAACAAAGACTGGATTGCAATAGAAGGCATTGTTGAGGTCATTGTGTCTCTTCTTGGAAGCTCGCACAACAAAGATGTGAAAAAAGGCATATTGATTACGTTGATGGCCATCATTGATGGACGTGCTAGAATCAAGGTGTGCAACTAAATATTGAATGTTTCTTCTGATTCATTTGGTATCTGATCTTTCTTCTCTGCTGAGCTGATTATTTTCAAGGAAAATAGCTTAACTCTGACCATTACATGCATACAGTTCTGTGAAGCTGAAGTCATAGGGTTGAACATTGTGATTCCATTATGAAGAAGTCCTTTTATTGTCTTGGTTAAAATGCAATCATCATTCATGCAGTTTCCATTATGACAGATCAAGATATGAAAATCATGCCTGCAGCTTTGGAGTTGCAAAGAGTAAACTGACATAAATAAGCTGAGTAAAAAATAAACAAATTGCATTGAGGAATGATTGGATGAGTTGAACCTCGTTGTATATGTGGTTGAGTCAATTTTTCACATGCAACCACTTTTTATCAAAGATAACCATTGCATCTATACATCCCTTCATGATGCATGAACTGCAAAATCAGCTATCCCTGATGCCTAGTTACTGTTGGATTGAGATATACTATTGGGTCTCTTAAATCAACCATGCATCATGTTGTATCTTAATCCAATGGTGAATAGATATCATGGCTGGTTGATCATGGAACCATAAACAGTTATGGAGAGATATTGAGATTCATGAGTTTTCTTTACCTAAAATGTAAAACTAACTTAATCTTACCATAACATGCCATGTGGTCAACCTCATTTATTGTTTCTCAATTGCATTACATACTAGAGACTACAATCTTTATCAAGCTTTTGAAGGAGGAAAATAAAAAAGACTGCAATCTTTATCCCTTTAATTTTTCTATTTTAAGCTGAGTCTAATAGCCTAGTGGAGGCTATAATTGTCACAAAAATTAAAAATAATATTTTGATAACCAAAAGATGACATGAATTCTAGAACCATTTTCCTTTACATGAAAAGACAACCTCACCATCTTGTTTCCCAAGTGTTTAGGATTTTTCTATATTCCCTTTGTTCTTTTTCTTTCTATAAATGGTGACGGTGACTCCAAACGTTTGCATTTGTTATCATTTTCAGAATTGTCCTTCTCTAGTATCAGCTGTCTGCCTGCTTCCTCTCCTTTGTGCTTACTTTACAAGCAGCTTCCTCCCCGATACCACCAGGTAATTGGGTCCTTCAAAAGTCTTTTTTAAGTACCTGACCCTGATGATCTTCTAAGAGCTTCCTTTCCCAAGATTTCAATGCTTTAGTTTTCCAGGTCTTTGAATCTAGATCTACAAGTTTGAATAATCATATGACATACCTTATTTGTCGCTAAAACACTTGAGATTTTTTGATAGAAATTTTAAGTGTTTCCCGAACAAATAGGGTTTAGGGTTATAGCATACTCTATAAGAGAAAACAACACTCCTGTACTATGAGGCGAAATTTAACTTTTAGTCGGATCTAGCATACACTATCCTTTCTGTCAATGATAACGTGTGATTTGGGGATTCAAATTCCATGAACATTTGCACAACCTAACCAACCTCTACAAAAGGACTATGTCTTGGTGGACCCCATGGGAACCTCTAAAAAATCTCTACAAGTGGAACAAATCTTGAAGACTCCACTGAAGGACAAATTTACAATCCTCCAAGTAGACCTAGCAATGGGTTGAGTCGGGTCGGGTTCATGTTCGGGTTTGGTCTTATTTTGTTTAGGTCTATTCATGTTGGGGTCAATTTCGGGTTTCGTTGAATGGGTTAAGAATAGGTTCGGGTTTGATTCAAGTTCGAGTCTGTTTCGGGTCGGGCGAGTTTGGGTTTACTCATTTACATGACTAAGGAGACCTTTCTAGCTAGAGACATACCAAGATTACCCCTTAAATTAGTGTTGACCTCATTGGGTTGCATTTGCGTGGCAATAAGTCATTCAGGTCTATCTATTTATTTTCGGGTTCGGGTTGGGTCTTCTCATTTATGAACGGGTTTGGGTTAGGTTGGGTCATCTATTGAACGGGCCGGGTTAGGTCAGGTCATTATCCAAATGGGTTGGTTAATCGGATTGGATTAGATTTTGTCAAGACTACCTCCAACGTATGGACTAGGGCTGGATGCCACTGGAGGACTCAATCATATACAAATGAAATTTCTACAATATGGAACAAGGCTATAGACTCCACTCGAAGATATCAACATGCTAAGGCCACCATCATGAATATGAGATGTTTGATTTGTAACACTACGTGCTAAAAGTTTGACTTGTATAGAGGTTCTAGGTTGGTTTCTCAAATGAGGAACCGTTGACTTAGTGCTTAGAATCATAGTACCCATTTTTTGTGTTCAAATTCAATATAAATCAATGTTTGGACCTTTCAAACTTTCGAATTCTAAAATTTCACACTTTTGAAAAGCCTATAACTGATAAAGTTCGTGTAAGAATAAAAGGGAAATGAAAAAGGAAGAGAAATGTAGAATTTTGTGAAATATTGCTTTCTACTGAATTGAGTATACAAGAGACCAAAGAACCTCTTTTATAGAGGATTTTTACATAAAAAAAGGAAAGATATAATAAGGAAAATCAACTTTGTATATACAGTAGGCCATATGAGTACAAAAAAAGGTACACTCTCATACTCTTCAATATTCCCCCTCAAGTTGAAGAGAACATATCAATCAAGCCCAGCTTGATCATAGATTCTTGAAGTTGTGTTTTGGAAACAACTTTGGTCAACATATCATCTAATTGATCTTTGGACTCAACACAAGGGGTGGAGATTGTCTTCAAAGTAACATGCTCCTGGAGAGTGACAATCGACCTCAATATGTTATGTTCATGGAAGACAGGGTTAAGAGCAATGTGGATGGCAGCTTGGTTGTCACTAAAGATGACCGTGTGATCAGGATGTGCAAACCCCATCTCAAGAATAAGTTACTTAAGCCATAACAGTTCACAAGTAATGTTATCTATGCCTTTGTATGCAACTTCAGCAATGGAACTAATAATAACAATTTGTTTTTTGCTCCGCCATGAGATAAAATTGCCACCCAAAATGATACAGTAATTGGATGCAGAGCGACAATCATTAGGAGATCCAGCTAATTAGCGTTTGAATAGCCATGCAAGTTTAGATGAGTACAAAATACCATGGCTGGAACTAGCTTTTAGTAGGGCTGAAATCTGGCCGGGTCGGGTCGGGTTTTTTAAAACCCAACCCGGCCTGAGTTGTTAATATATGGAATCCGACCCGAACCCAACCCAAACTTTTGACTCTGGCGTCTTGACCCGATCTGACCCGAATTATAACCCGAATCAACTCAAAATCCGACCCGACCCGCATTTTGAACCTATTTTAGCCTACTTTTTACCGGGTCGGTTCGGATTTGATCGGGTTGGATCGGGTTAACTTAAAAATCTCTCAATCCAACCCGACCCGAATTCAATGCAGGTTTCTGATGTTTCAACTCGACCTGCTGACCCGATTTTCATAACTAGGCCTGCATGATATTCGGGTCGGGTCTTGCGGGTTCGGGCCAAAACCCGACCTGAGTTTCACCCCTACCTTTCAAATATTGAAGAATACAGAAAACAACCTAAAGATGGGTATTCCTTGGTGCATGTATACGAAGTATTATAAGTGGCAGAGCGGCCTTGCTTCCATGATCCACTGAGATTCAGCCTCAAGTCGCATTGATTCGTCCCTCCCTCCTCTTGCCGTCGGAAAAGAGGCTCCACGCATATTTTGTAGTCTATCACATTAGAGCATGTCGACTCTGTGCCAAGTGTGATGATTGTTTCGGTAAATTAGGCAGAGACCTAAATGCGGAATATGAGACATACAGGTAGTGGGCAAGTCATACACAATTCATGGATGGAAAAAGATCATCCAAAGGGTTGAGGCAGTATGGTTGTAGAGAAAGAAGATAGTTCACAGATGCATTAGTGCAATCATCCAACGCGTGAGCAAGAGGATGATCTCCTTCGAGGGGATAGGTCGGGATGTAATGTGATGCGGAGCATTTTGGAGCATATGATTCTATCGTTTTTATTTTTATTACCTATTTGGTTTAATGTATTTTATTTATTTATTTGAGGGTATTTTGTTTTATTTTACATTTAGGGGTATTTTCGTCATTTTGTTGGTGTGTTTATTATAAATACATTGTAAGCCTCTTTAGGGCAATCAACTGATGAATGAAATTGAAGATTTCTTCCGCTTGTGCGACAAAAATACTTGGGAGCAATTCCTTTTGGCGCGAGACCCTTTTGGCGTGAAGCCTAGCGTGAGGCTACCATCCTTACATCTTCCTCTAGGTACGATTCTTCCTCTTCTTCTCGTTTCTTCTCCTTCCCCATCTTCTTATTATTGTCACCATAGCATCTGGCAATTTGGGTTGTTTTTTTAAACTCCGACAGTCTTAGTTTGCATCATATTTTTTTTTTTTTAAAAAATTACAAAAATATTGCATTTAAAAAAAAAAATAAAAAAAAATTGCATTTTTTCTAAAAAAAAAATCAATTTTTTCATCATGGCAATCAGAATCTAGGACATAACATTTAGAATCCTCTAAGAGTTATGTCAGGAGAACGAACCCCACCTTGGGCTATTCAACTCCTTGCCCAAGTAGCCGATCTGTAAAGGTGTGGCCAACTTAAAGACTGGTGTGGCCGATTTGAAAACAAAGTTTGGAGTACCTTCATGTACACGTGTCTCACAATTTGCATGCTGAAATTAACTGTCAAATTAATATAAGCAATGAAGAATATGAATTTGCTATAGATAATCATTGTGGATCCAAGGAATCTGATGTGGATGATCATGTGGAGGACTTTACACCTTGTCTAGGTCCAACACTTTCACTTCTAGACCCCACCCCACATCAGCATGACCCTGTCCCACATATTGTCCTTCCCAGCCTATTGACCTTCCGGACCCACCAGCAGATACACCACCATTGGGCCCATTCTCACTTCATCGCCTTGAGCCTTCTATTAGTATACCTGATCCACTATTTGACCCATGCTATGCACAAGTCCAACCCACTCAGCCTATACCTTCCTTACCTTTCTTGCCACCCAGGAGAGAGAAGATAGAATTTATACTGGTCGAGGAAGTTGTTTCCGCACCTGTAGGAGGACATCAACTATATCCTGTGACGTGGAAGCCCAGGCCCCTGATAGATATCACTTGGTTGCCTGAGTGTGAGCTACATCGACTTGCTCTAGATTTACTGGAGAGATTCAGGAGGCCTTTATCCTCAGAGGAGCATTCTACACACAACTTACTACTACCCCTATCCAGAGTTGATCCTGACGTTAGAGTTGGATTCAGAGTATACCATCGATGGCGGAGGAGAGCTGATCCTGCATCCTCATTGTGCCTCGATTGATGCCCTGCTTGGTTGACATGTGAAGACCTCACGTGTGCGTGATTACACTATGAAGACCCAACACTAAGAAGATGCGTGCGTGAGAAGTTTCGTGTCTTCTCGTTTGTTTGAACTCGAGGTCGAGTTCTTCTCAGACGGGGAGATTGATGCAGAGCATTTTGGAGCATATGATTCTATCATTTTTATTTTTATTACCTATTTGGTTTAATGTATTTAATTTATTTCTTTGAGGGAATTGTGTTTTATTTTACATTTAGGGGTATTTTCGTCATCTTGTTGGTGTGCTTATTATAAATACATTGTAAGCCTCTTTAGGGCAATCAGTTGATGAATGAAATTGAAGTTTCCTTCCGCTTGTGCGACGAAAATACTTGGGAGCGATTCTTTTGGCGCGAGGTCTTTTTGCCGTGAAGCCTAGCGGGAGGCTACCATCTTTACGTCTTCCTCTAGGTACGATTCTTCCTTTTCTCTTCTTCTCGTTTCTTTTCCTTCCCCATCTTCTTTGTTTTCTTTTGATTTCCCAAACCCAAAATCTGTCCCCTTCTTTACAGCCCACAAAACCAACCTTCTCAGTTGTTGTGACCTTCTATTTTCCCTTCCTTGAGTGTCGCCCCTACCTGTTGTCCGTCTTCTCCTTGCTGCCACCTCCAAATACTCCTCCAATACACCTTCTAACTGCTGCCGCTGCCTTTTTCTGTCCCTATCTGGTTTCGTCCCTCTAATACAACCTTCTATTGCTGCTCCAAGACCTTTGAATCCTTTCCTAAGCACTTCCAAAGTCCCAGATCTACTGCCACAGCCTATCCTAAGCCATACAGTGCTTTCGGTGACACCTAGTTCTTCCCCTCTTTGCATCCGTAAGCTTTAAACCCCTCCCACACTTTCGTTTACTCCTTTTTTTTTTCATTAGTCCCATATTTGAAACCTTATGTTAAGTCAAAACCGTATGTTTCATCTAAAACCATGTGCCATTTCAAGTCACATATGCCTATTTCCTTTAAAGGACAGTACACCCTTTCATTAAATATTTCTACGTATTTGTTTACATCATATTCCAGAAATGTTTGCATGATTATCTTTGGTTAATTTATTAATTAGTTGCATTTATTAATTGAAATTTAATTTCAGCCCATTTTAGTTTTTAGGTGCATTATTTTCATCCCCTATTAGTTGTCCTGCATCATAATGTCTTACAACTTTGACAACATGAGAGAGATCTGGTCGAGAAAGAGAGCTTATGGTAGTGGAAGAGAGTTATGCACAAAGCAAACACATCCAAAGACTGTCAATGGAATGTGGGAAATAAAATGATGTACAAAATGATATCAATGGTGGATTTATTATGCAATATTTTAGATGGCAAACAATTAATCAAATAACATGCAGTAAGCACAACTAAGACCAAAAATGTTTAGGGATATTCATAATATGCAAGGGAGTGGGAGTTACCCGGTGAAGTGACATTTCTTGTGCTCGGCAACTCCATTTTGTTGAGTATAAGGACAGAGTGTATGTGATTCAATGCAACGTTTTTGGAGATGTTGAAATGCAGAAGAGAAATATTCACCACCATTATCACTATGTACAATTTTAAAGGGTTTTTGGAACTGAGTTTGAACCCATAAATGAAAACTACGGAAATGAGTGAGAAATCATCCGTTCGTTTCATTAGATAAATCTAGGTCATGAGAGACCATCAATGAAAGAGACAAAGTATTAAAACCACAAAAAGTTGTTATGGGAGACCAAACATTTGAATGAACTAATGACATAAAATCATAAGTGAAATTATTATTTGAAGGTTTAAAAGAAGTTCAACATTGTTTTCCAATTTGACAACTGTTACACACAAAACCATCTAATTGTAAATAAGGGACTAAAGTATTCAATGCTTTATTGGACGGATGACCCAATCGACAATGCCATAACCAAGCAGTGGAACCAGGAGGATAGGAAGATGCAGTTGCAGCTGAAGCAACACCCAAATCAAGAAGATAGAGACCCATATCTTCAGGACCACCACTAATCGTCTTCCTCGTAGTCATCTTGAAAAATATAGTTAGATGGAAAAAATGTCATGGAACAATTTAAGGATTTAGTAAGCAAGCTAATAGATAAACAAATTTGTAGATAAATGGGAACATGTAAAGTGGAAGACAAATGATGAGATGAGGATAAGGGAATGGTACCCTTGCCACTGATAGTAGTAAGAGTTCCATCAGCAAGTCTACCATGATAAAGTCTGTGGAAGAATTAAATGGAAAAGAAAAAGAAAGATTAATGTAGAATTTTGTGAAATATTTCTTTCTATTGAATTAGAGTATACAAGAGAACAAAGAACCTCTTTTATAGGGATTTTACATCAAAAAGAAAAATATACATAGGAAAGTGAACTTATATAGGCTGCATGAGTACAGAAAAAGTACACTCTCATACTCTCCAATAATAACAACATGGGTGGTGCTTCTGGGAATTGAACCAGAGAAATTCTTGACCCTTGAGTCATCCCCTAGGACTTCAAAGCTGGAAGTCAGATATGGTAGAGTGAACTAATTTTTGGTTGTGATGCATGAATGATAATTTCTTACAAGTTTGATAAACCAGATTCCTACCTATAATAGGTGATGCATATCATGTCATCCAAACAGATATATGTGTCAAAAATTTTCAACAGTTTATTGCTTTACTGCGAATCACAGTATTTATGCTGCCTGGGATTCTCCTGGGACTGAAAATAACTTTCTGCATTCCCTTAAGCAAATTTTGTATAGGTTTGAATGTGTCAAAAGTTCCTATGAAAATATTGATAGAAAGAGTTTTGGTGGCCTCAATTTCTGTGAGCATGTCTACTTCATATGTCAAATTCCAAGCTATCTCATACTTTTATTAGTATAATAAACTTTTGAGGCTTCTTGTGGATGTATGCAGTAGTCCCAATTAGTATGCAAATTAGGCAGACCAATATGTGTCCAGTTTCCTATGAGACAATGCATAAATTGGAAACCATGTTTGTTAGGATACTTTTTTTCCGCTTTTTCCATCCAAAATCAATTTCATTTAGCTCCTGTTTTATATTGGTTGAAAAAGGTACGTGAATCATGTTCTGCCTGTGTGATTTTCCATTCCCATGCTGCCCAAATGGTTTATGCAGAAGTACTTGGTTTGCTTCCAAAACCACCTTATACCATAAAAAGCTTCAACAATATGAATTTTGTAACAATCATTGCAAATCAATGTACAGGATAGAGTGATCAAGTCTGGAGGAATTGATCATGTGGTTCATTGCCTAGGACGTGATCCTAACACATCAAAGGCCGCAGTTGAGTTGCTTTTCGAACTGTTGCAAGATGGTTCAGGGTGGAATTTGTCTGTTTTGAAGAAATTGACACAACAGAACAGTGCCATTCTTTTCCTTGTAACACTTCTGAAAAGCACAATAAAAGAATCAGCAGAGAAAGCAGAAGAAATCTTAGTGACACTTTGTCATGATGATGATGACAACATTTCCCGTGTGGCTGCTGCCAATTGGTACAAACCACTGATAAATCGGCTCTGTCAAGGTTAGGCTGCTTTATAATTGGGATTTCGATCATGATTCTGTATGTGGGTTCCTTATTTTTAGAATAATTTTCTATTCTTCATTTGTGGGGTTTGATTTAAAGATAATAATGTTGTTAAAATGTTATTATGAACTTTTCCATAATAGTTTATTGTGTTTATGATCAATGTCTCTTATTTTTATATTTATGTTTCACATTTTTTTAAGTAACAATATTACTATATTATTAAGATAAAAAACAATTACATAAAATTGAGAAAAGGGTCTAGAAGTGCCAGACCAGCAAAAGCAAAAACAACAGTTCATGGAAAAGGCTAAAAGTACAACGAAAACAAATATGACCCCCAACATCTATACAAACACCTTGCTCGACCCTCCATCTGAAATGAGAAAATCTCCTAAGATTGAATTGTTAATTCTATTTTTAGCAAATAAGTCTGCCACGCTGTTTGCAGTTTGAATGACTTGGGCAAAAGAGACATCGAGATCCGAAGCAAGACCCCCGATTTCCCTCAGTGTGGTTATCAATCTCCAAGGGGGTTTAATCCCTTATCACTAGAGTACCGTGCCCGTGGACTTTCCAAAGGGCCAATGCTCTCCTAATACTAAGGAGTTCTGCCTCATTTGATTCTTTAATCCCCACTGACTCTGTGAAAACTAAAAATGTGATGCCGCTATGATTCCTAAGACTCCACAAATCCTTGCGGGACCCATTTTTCCCCTAGATGCTCCCTCTACATTAAATTTTATGACTTCGTGTGCGTGTGTGTGTGTGTGTGGGGGGGGGGGGGGTCTCCAAATGGCAAAAGACTTAAGTGTCCTACCTGTTTCACTCAAACAACCTTCCATGATGATATGAAATCATTGGGTTTTAGCCCTTTGAAATTGTTACAGAAAAGGAGCCGCACAGAGTCTCCATTTGGCCTTTTGGAAAATTTCACTAACCTTAGTAGATTTTCCTTCAAAGATTTTGGTATTTCTTTCTTTCCATAGGGTCCACATTACTGCCACTGGGACTGTGTTTCATGCTGCCTTCATTCTATGTTTAAGTCTTGACAAGAACTAGGACCCTACTACACCTCCACATTGTGATATCCTGACCCATAAGCCAGAGGCCAGGCCGTAGAAGGGCTGATCTAAGTGAAACTGGGCCTTGTCGGTTGGACCAGCAGTGTGGGCCGGTCGGATTTGACAGCCCAGCAGTGGTTGGGCGTGTAGGAGCTTTGTAGAGTCCCACATCAGAAGTGAGGAAGTTCCTGATGGGGTTTATAAGTGGTATCCCCCTTCACTCAGGTGTGACGCGTTTTGGGCCTACCGGGTTGGGCTAAGTTCAAAGGCAAAACCGTGAGGGCCATGTTTTTGGACCCAGAGCGGACAATTTCACACTGAGTTGGACCCTAAGCCCTGTTCACGGGTTGGGTCATTACAAATTTGGTATCAGAGCTCCAGGTTCTACACTCGGATTGTGTGGGCTTACTGCCTTCCACTGGGTTTGTTGGGTTGAGCCGAGGACGGCTCTGGGCTTTTAGGGGGGTGGATTGTGATATTTTGACTCATGAGCCAGAGGACAAGCCCTAGAGGGGCTGATCCAAGTGAAACTGGCCTTCTCGGTCAGACTAGCAGTGTGGGCCGGTTGGATCCGACAGCCCAGTAGTGGTTGGGCGTGTGGGAGCTTTGCAAAGTCCCACATCGAAAGTGAGGAACTTCTTGTTGAGGTTTATAAGTGGTATCCCCCTTCACTCGGGTGTGTCGCTTTTTGGGCCTACCGGGTTGGGCCAGGCCCAAAGGCAAAACTGTTAGGGCCATGTTTTTGGACCCAAAGCGGACAATTTCACACTGAGTTGGACCCTAAGCCCTATTCACGGGTCGAGTTGTTACACACATGATCTCTCAAAAACCATGGCACATCTAAGAGGTTAGCAAAACTTGTCCATAAATTCCCAGCCACAGGACACCTTATGAAGACTTAATCTACATCCTCCTCTAGGTGGCCACAGAGGGAGCTACTCAAGTCGTCTTCCAATCTCATCAATCCTTTCCTCTTACGCTCCAATCGGGTGAGAATCTTTCCTTTAAGGGCACCCCACACAAAAGTCTGTACCCTTGGGAGAGCTAGAACTTTCCAGGCTAAGCACGAGGTTAGAGTCCAAATTAAGTTGTTGCAAAGTCATCTCTACCATCAACTTAGTAGAGTAGGTAGTCCCAAGTCCACACTAGTTCATCCTCTTCTTCAAAGCGTTTTTTTATTCATACGAGTTAATAAATGATCTTTGATTAGAGGATATCCATAACATTACCTTTCTACATGTTAGCCTATGGTTTGCTGATCCTGACAACTTTTTGATGGCTATTGTGGAATGTGGATAGACCTTACCCATGAAATAAACCAGATTGGAAGATCCCAGCTGTCATAGTTCTTTTTTGTTTGCATCAGATGCAGATTGTAGCTCATGATTGAAAAGGGTTAGATTTTCAGTTTTCCTATTATTTAGTTTCTCTATTGGTAACTGTAACAGTTTTCCATCTCCTGAAACTTGAATTCTCTCATTTTCAGGCAAAGTATTACCATTCCTCAATACCTTTGTGGTTGGTGTATCATTCAATCTACAAGAGGTCTTGAGTTCAAAGAATGGTGTGAGCACTGCTGATGAATGCTAGAAAAAAAGTGTTGTATTTGCGGCAACTTTTTTTTAGCGGTAACCAAGAGAAAAATTTATATTAATGAGAAGTATAGGTACATAAGACAACAACGGTGGATCTAAAAGATTTAAACCCTAAGGTTGCCGGGGGAGAAAGGGAAATTATATCTATCCACAGATCAAAACACTATGTAATATGATTGGCGGATCTCCCCCGCTTAAGGAGCTCTCAAAGGTAGAACATGCCAAGATTCATGGAATCCACCCCGTTCTTTGCAAAGAAGTCATCTACTCCATTTGCTAATCTCTGAACTAATGCAGAAGAAATCTCTTGACCCGATTAAAGTGCTCTAATTTCATTCACTATTGTGATCATTTTCCAAGGAGGCTTTTTTAGCGCCTTTGCCTACTTGATCGCGTTTGTCGAGTTCCCTTCAATGATTAGTTTTCCCTCCGAATGAAGACCATATAGACAAGGCTTTCCTAATACTGATGAGTTCTGCTTCATTTGAATCCTTTTGTCCTACTAGCTTGGGAAAAACCTATGGATGTTTTTCCATTGCAATTGTGAAGCACTCCATCTATACCCGTGGGGGGGAGGGGGGGGAGGCGCGGGGGGGTTGGTATTTGGGAGACCAAGAGGCTTGAACTTTGGTCTTCCTCGGCCCTCTATCTAGGCAACCCTTCCAGGAGGTGTAAAAGTCTACCATTCTGAAATCACTGAACTCTTTCCCGGATGGGAGCCACGTACAAAGCCTCCTTTTTTCTTTTTGAATAAAGTCACTCTCCTCTGACTCCTTGTTCTCAAAGATCTTAGAATTTCTTTCCTTCCACATGGATCATAGCTGGAATGGTGGTCCAAACTGCTTTCATCTTAGGGCTGAGATGCTGAATGAACTAAGATTGGACAATTCTGTCACAAGGCCTCTTGAATACCCATGATACTCCCCACAAGTTTGCAAAACTTATCTACAACTTTTTGGTCATTGGGCATTCGATAAACAAATGATTGATGTCTTCCTTCATGTGGCCACATAGTGTGCAATGTAGATTGTTCTCTGAGCTGAGCAATCCTCTTCTGTTGAGGGCCATTTTGGATAGCACCTTTTGTTAGGGCCTCGGTTGGACCGAGACTATGTATTGTCAATTCCGTGACCAAGCGTGATTGTGTGTCTTGGACCTTGCCTTGGAAGAATGTGAAGATGTCAGAAGATCTAATGTGCATTGAAGAATCCGCACCGAACATGTGATTGGCACACAGGTAAGTGAACCTTAGTAGACCTTAAGTTAAGCCTAAAATACTTTAGAAGTCAATGGTTATAAAATTGGAAAACTGAAAACTGTTTGACTTTCAGCCTCGAGGCCTCAAGCATTTTGTCGAGGCCTCAAAGACTGTCCTTATCTGAGTGAAAATATATGACAATTGTATTTTCAGCGTGGGACCGCAAGGCCATGTGTCCTTTAACCCAAATATCTTACAAGATATGATAAGACAAACTGAAAAGAGGGAAAGTCTCCTTTTGATTTCAAAAGATCCTATGCTTCATCATGATTGGATACCTTACGGAAATATGGAGATCCTAGAAGGCTCCTATGGATTTGATGAGATTATGAAAAATCAGTTTGCCATCTCATACTCATGAACAAATCTTTTGAAGCTAAGCATCGTGGGTGGCAATCTAATACATATTTGGAAAGTCTCCATAAAGGATTATTGAGAAATCATTTTTGCCACCTCATGACTTGGTAGTTAAATATTCTGATTGGCAATCATGGACATGTGGCAAATGAGTGTGCTGGTCTCTGCCTAATATCAGTAAGATTAAAGTTTGAAATTTGAAATTGAAGTGTGCTGTATTTCCATATATAGGCTCGAGGCCTCGAAGAAATCCTAGAGGCCTCGAGACTGAACTGTTGTGCAGAAACTCTATAAATACATGCTTAAGCCTTGGTTTAACATATAGCTGATAAATTGGGAAAACCATAGGCATTCTCCAGAGACTTTTCCTTCTCTAATCTCCTCACCTTCATCATCCTTTAAGGGAAGAGTTTAGGCATTCAATGCTTGTTTAATTGTGAAGATGAGGACATTCTTCTAGGGCCCAAAAATAGTAAAACCCTTGTCCTCGAATCCATATTCTGCTATGCCGATACTCATCAAAAGATGGACCTGATCTAAGAGAAGAAGGCACAACACACATTTTGAAGAATTGTTAAGGTCCAAGGCAAGTGTTCTTTGTTTACTTTGTTTATCAGTTTATAGTGGATTAGATCAGTATAATTGAACCACCTTAAAAAATAGGTGTCAAGGATTAGACCAGGGCGGTCAAACTTTTCAAAAATAGGTTGTAATGTTTGGGTGTGACTCCCATACATAGTGGATTTGGGATAGCCCTAGAGAGGGTAAGTCCAACAGTGTATGTAGGTTCAAGTGAACTGAACCACTATATATCGTTGTGCATGTGTGGTTTGCTTTAATAGTTTAATTCATTTGTTTATCACTTGCACACACGTTTATTCCGCTGCACATATTGTTAAATTGATAAATTATTAAAAAGGGAAATAAAATCGGATCAGACCTATTCACTCCCCCGCCCTCTCTCTCTCTCTCTCTCCTCGTCCTCCTCCTCTAGGTCTTGCATACTTCTAGTAACGGAATTTCACCTTCTCTTCCAGGGCACACCACATGAAAGTTTGTGCCCTTTGGGGGCAAGACCCTTCTAAGCTAGGCAAAGTGTAGGATCCCTCTCGTTCTACTGATTAAGAGCCAAATCAGTCATCGACTTGACTGAAAAGGCTCCTGAAGAGTCCCCAACCCATAAAAATTCATCCTCTTCCTTCGCTAACGCTAACAGAGTGAATTCTCCTAACAAAGATTTTAGCTCATCAAGACTATCTTGTTCAAAAACCTTCAAATTTCTACGGAAATCCAATTGCCAAGAGAGAATACCATTTCTCACTCTATAGAAGTCCTTGACTAGGGCTTGTTTATTTCTAGCTGTCCTATATAGCTTATGGTAGACGCCTTTCAAGCATCTTTCTCGAGCCATAAGTCTGTCCAGAATAGGGATTTATCTCCTTTTCCAACTAGCATCCTTAGTTTGTCTCTAAAGATGCAACCCACCCGACTTCCTCCCCTACCTAATCTCTACCATGCCTTTACTACTTGGGAATCGTGCTTTTCCACATTTTCCCCCAAAGCCCACCCTCCAATATGTTGATGACCGTATCTAGCAGTCAACACCATTGACTAGACAACGTTCTTCTGTCTTCCAAACCTCCATCTCCATTTACATAATAGAGCTTGGTTCCTAATTTCCAGGGGTACAATCCCTAGGCCACCCTTAGATTTAGGTTTGGTGACTACGGACCCGCTTATCAAGTGCACCCTCTTCCTATCTGTCTTATCACCCCATAGGAAATTCCTAAATAACTGCTCTATCTGCCTCACCACTTCTTTGAGAATTTGAAAAGTAGATATCTAGTAGGTTGGAAGATTGATGAAGATGGATTTGATAAGGGTTAGCCTACCCCCGGATAGATAGGTATTTCTTATCCGATCCATTCAGTATTTGCAGCAACTTTATTGTAATGTGCTGCTAAAACTGCTGATATTGCAATCTTTCAAGAAATAAGTTACAAAATGAAATATAAATACAACTCCAACATGAGTTTGGGAATTTGGGTATGATTTCACAAATTTGAAATGCTATAATAGAAGAGGACTCAGTGAAGCACTTGAAAGAATTGTAAAAGATTTTAATATTGAAGGCATAACCTGTACATATTTTATCTTTTTTTTTTTTTTTATGGCCACAAAATAATCAACATCAGCCATGGAAGTAGTGCATATGAACCTTGATAAAAAATGATTCAATCTTACAAGTAACATTTTCTAGCTCAGAAAAAAAATAAGGTACTTCATTTTTCCTTGGTATAGTGTTACTTTGTGAATTTAATTAATTTCAGAGGGTTAATGTGGTTGCTTATGTTATTATGTAGTTCCATCTACCATGTTTTTCACATTCAAACATGCACCATGGGGACAATATACCATGCATAGCCAAGAGTTGTTCAGGTCAAAAAGTTTCATTTAGTGGGGCCTATCTTTCAAGATGCAGATTATTCTTGTCGTGGGACACAAATGGAGAACCCTAAGCGTCTAAGTTCTGATAACTGTCTTGCAAATGGACAGTTAAGATGATACCGTAACCGTGTGTTTGTGGTTCATGCAACTGATGGATGATATAGAACTTTTACGTGGGTCTGGCCAGTATGAATACTTGGCCAAACTGTTGATTTTCCAGGGTTGTGTTGTAGAATACTTATATACTGTCTCATTTACAGGTGTATGGTAACCACAATTTTTGTTCTCTTCAATTTAGTCAATATGGAGGTAAATTAATTCCGTAGGAGCCACCCTGGAGAGCCACTGGCTTTCATGTGCATTCTCATGCACATATGGTGGATGTCCATCTACTTCCATGCTTGCACAGATTCTAGTTCGTATTTTTGGTTTTGCCTCATGATGTCCTGCTAATGTTATTTGTTTGTGTTCTAAATGCAGTTAATTAATGCTTCAATCTTATATTGCTCATGAATGTTTTTAGGACCAGAGGCATCAAGGATATCAATGGCAGAAGTCCTTGTGAAAATGGAGTTGGTTGAACAGGATATAAAACTGCTTGGTGAAGAAGGTGCAATACCACCATTGGTGGAGATGGCATCGGGAGCTCTTGAATCCAAGAAATGTGCCTTTGCTGCTTTAGCTAAGATAGCAAGTTGCCCTGAAAACAAAAAGCTCATAGCAGCAGCAGGTGCAGTTCCTCTCATTTTAGAACAGATGTTCTCTTCCCATGTGCCTACGCTTGTTAGAGCAAGCTGCTCTGAAATCCTTGAGGGACTCTCTTTAGGTGATGGAATCAAATTTCTAGTTGATGCAAGTGGTACCTGTCTTGAGTTAGAGCCAATCATCACCAACTTGTTAGCCATTCAGCAAAACCCAACATCTTCTAATAGTGTTCGCAAGCCCATTTTACGTGCATTGCTCAACATTTATAAGTCTGGAGCAAAGCCTGTAGAGAAGACAGTTGCTGGCGCTAATGGAGTTTCCATTATCCTTCCATTGCTGGAGGATCCTGACCACGAAATCCGTGAAGTTGTAGTTAATCTTCTCTTCCTCTTCTCCCAACATGAGTCACAAGGAATCACAGATTTTCTTCTTGTTCAGAGGAGATTGGAGGCCTTTGTGGCCTTGCTCGAGGATCAAAGCAATGTCAACTTACAGATGGCTGCTGTTGGGTTATTATCTAATCTTCCAAAATCAGAAATTGAGCTGACTAACAGATTGGTTGAATTAGATGGACTACAGGCGATCTTGAATATCCTTAGGTCAGGGAATGTGGAGGCACAGGAAAATTCTCTCAGTGCTCTCTTCAGATTCATGGATCCAGCAAATGTTGAGTTGCAACGTATGGTGGTTAAATTGGGGGTCTATCCTTTGCTTATAACCTTTCTCAGGTCAGGAACAGTAACAGCCAAGGCAAGAGCAGCAGCGCTGATTGGTAACTTGTCTTTAAGTACTCCTACGCTTGTTGTTGCACCTGAAAGGACTGGCTGTTGGTGCTTTGGGTCTTCTCGTGTGCCTGTTTGTCAGGTGCACGGGGGTATATGTAATGTAGCAACTACCTTTTGTCTGCTTAAGGCAAATGCTTTGAATGAGCTTGTAAAACTCTTGCAAGAGCATGTTTATGAAACTGCTTATGAAGCACTTCAAACATTGGCAACATTGGTTCGAGAAGGACCACCTTATAATAAAGGGGCCAATGTCTTGCATGAAGCCAATGCCATCATTTCTATGTTGGAGATTTTGACTTGGGGAACTCCTCCTCTGAAGGAAGAGGTTCTGGGGCTCTTAGAGAAGGTGTTCACTGTCAAGGATTTGGCAGATGTGTATTGCCCAGAGGCTCGAATCCCTCTTGTAAGTCTGACCACTCAGAGCCAGGAGGGTGGACAGTTAGCAAGGAAGGCTGCTGGAGTCTTGGCACAGCTTGAACGTTATTCAAGATCAAGACCTCTTGTTTAAAGGTAAGAGAATCTATTACATGCAGCGTAAGAACAATAATTGCTGAAAAAAAATTATTTTTTGAACTGGTTATAGTAATCATCATATCCAAACTCATCCTAATCATATGATACTAGTGCAATTTGAAATTCGTTCTATTTCTGGAAGGATGTTGCAACCATAGCTTGCTGACTTGACGAGTCAGCTAGGGTCTTGGCTCGGTCTGTTATTGTGTGACTGGGTTAGTCAAACTCGTTGTGGATTAGTCTGTCCAAGTTTTGCTTGAGCATCCTAGTCAACTCCCTTCACTTGGTTGACCTGCTGAGTCACATGGTTGACCGCTGGGTCAACTTTTGATTTTTACATATTTTATGCTATTAGTATTATGAAAAAAGACGTACTTGTAATTGGAAATTTAAAAAATAATTAATTGAACTACCTTTTCAATCCATAGACTCATCTTGTTGACTTGACCCATTCATGAGGAGATTTCTTTATCAAGTCTACATGATCCAGGTGTTATCCAGCCTTCTACCTTAATTCATATTGAACCTATTGATGTACATCATATCCTGGGGGGTTTCTTGCCTAGAACTAGTAGGGGACTTGACATGGATTGACCTAGATTAGGAGGTGCTACCTCCAATCTTAGTGTTAGGTCTGAACCATCCCTGAGAACCCCATAGATAGGGCTGAAACTTGGTTGATAAACCCAACCCTAACCCATGTCAAAAATGGATGAACCCGACCTGATCCAACCCGACCCGACCCAAATTGGTAACCCTAACTGTAGAACCCAACCCGACCCGGCGTCGCCCGATTTGTTTGAGAGAGAGAGAGAGAGAGAGAGAGAGAGAGAGAGAGAGAACCTGCTGAGATCCCTAGTAATCGCCCAGATCTGAGAAATCCAATGTTGATTTTCCTACCATTCCACCCAGATCTTGTTGTTGTCTTAAAGCCTAAAAATCATCCATAATTTGATGAAAATCTGGGTTTAAAATCCAGCCACAGATCAACCCCCTTGCCTTGCAATACACGGCCAAAAATCAGGCCCACATAGTGTCTCACGTCGTTTCAGATTTGCAGATAATTATGGAAGTGGGATCAGAGAGAATAGAGAGAGAGAGGGAGAGAAAGAGACGAGAGAATACATAGAGGAGAGACGAAAGACGAGAGAAGAGGGAGAGACGAGAGAAAAGAGAGAATACATAGAGGAGAGACGAAAAACGAGAGAAGAGAGCCAGTTCGGATGGTGAAACTACGCAAGAAGTGGGAAGGAAAGGAAACAACTAGGGTTAGGGAATAAAATGAGGGAAAAATCTATTATATATTCATGAGATTCGGGTTGGGTCGGGTTCATCTTAAATTTCTCAATCCAACTCGAACCGAATTTCATTCGGGTTTTTTCCCTTAACTCGACCTAACCTGAATTTCAAAATTTTATAACCCAGCCCACAAAATTTTCAGGTCAAGTCAAAACCCGACCCAAGTTTCACCCTTACACATAGACAACTTGTTGCTCAGGTCCTTAGGTGCCGAGGAGGAAAGTAGACCGTTACTAGATGGGATTAGATTTAGAACTAGCCCAAGAGAGAAGGTCTGTGGTTAGAGAGAATTTGAGGAAGAGTTTTGGTGGCACTACATAGAGTTGATGGGGATAAAGCCCTTGGGCCTGACGGATTCAACTTAGATTCTTAAGAAATTGTTGGGAGTACTCCATGACGATTTCCTTAACTTATTCAAGGAATTCCATTGGAGTGGGATTTTGAACAAAGATCTGAAGAATTGTCTAATCTCTCTAATTCCAAAAAAGGAAGGGGCTTAGGATTTTTCTCATATAGACCTATAAGTCTAGTTGGTTGTGTGTATAAGCTCCTAGCCAAGGTCATATAAGCTCCTAGCCAAGGTCATAGCTGTGAGACTTAGCTCTATCATTGGGGAGGCAATTGGTGAAACTCAGGGGGCATTCATAGAGGGGTAACAAATTCTTGATGGAGTGTTGATAGCCAATGAGTTATTTCATGCTAGACATAAGGATGGCTTGAGTGGGGTGTTGTTGAAGCTTGACATGGAGAAGGCTTATGATGACTGTTAGTGCCCCGGCTTTGCCGAGTCCTTGTTTGTCAATTCCATGACTCGGGAAGAAGCACTTGCTAAGAAGTTTGAAGATCCAAGATGATAAAAAATGAAGATCATGCTCCACCAAGTTCAAAGCTCATCGGTGTGACAATTACAAAAACAACTAATTGACCATAGATGACCTTAGTTGGTACCCACACCTTAGAGAGGACTATTCCTAGGCTTAGTTGAACAAATGGTAAAACCATAAAGAAGCCTAGAGAGGAAGATGGACAGTGAACTTGGAAATATGAATTATGTTTACTGTCAGCTCGACCAGTCAATCTCACCGACCCCTCAGTAGAGACAGGATAGACTCATCGTGGTCAGGACTGGTCGGCCAGTTTGACAGAAGTTCCTGATCATTGGATTGTCATTCTGGATATGCCTCTGACCGAGAGTCTCGTATGCATCGACCCCTCGGTGATGAACTTAAACGACTCCTCGTGGTCGACAACTTGTCGGTAAAAGACTTATGAGTTCTAGACTGTGAACTCAAATGGACTCTCGATAAACAGACATCTCGGTATTTCAAAACCAATTGAGAGTAACAGGATCGACCCCTCGGCAAAGGGTGACATGTCGTTCTGGTTAAGAGGTTTCTAGACTAGAAACTATTATCAGCATGTCTTTGCCCCAGACTAAGCCTCTCATATGGACCGACCTATCGGTGCCTTAACTGTCGACCCATCGGCGACACCGACATGTCGATCGAGAAGTAATTATGCCGTTGGGAATGCATTTAATGCGCAACGGTCGGGTGGTTGAACGGTAATAAATATGAACACCGACCCATTGGTGCCACTGACTTGTCGGTCCTGGACAGTCAGAAAGACTGTTAAGACTCATTTATAAATATGAGTGTTGGGTGATCATTTTACTAGCTTCCTTGAGCTGAAAAGAGTTATACACTCTAAAGGAACGATCAACACTCTTTTGAGAAGAATCATAAACAACCAATCTTTTGATTGTGTTTGAAAGTGAGAAAGAGATGAGGAAAGAAAGATCATAAACAACCAATCTACTGATTGAGTTTGCAAGTGAGAAAGACATAAATTAGGAAACCTGAAACTAGTTTCCTTGTCACCCTGATATTGTGATTGCTCTACGACGACTACAAAGAGGAGCGCCGGCACTCAGTGGGTGGGATCTTCAACAAGCACACATCAGCGAGAGAGAGTTTTAAGCCAAGTGCTTCTTGGTTTTAATTTGTTTTTAAAACCTTTTACCCGAAAGTGGATTAAGGGGATTTGATTCGGAACCACTATAAAAAACTCTAGAGCGTTGTCTCTGGCACAGTAGTGGGTGGAATTTCCAGCCGATTGAGTGAGGTCGAATTTCTACTCTAATTGTGAGGGTGTAAGTCTCCACATACTGAATTTGGGGATAACTAAAGGTTGAGCGAGTCCTAACAGTGGATGTAGGTTGGCGAACCGAACTACTTTATATCTTGTGTCCTTTTGTTTGTGGTGTTAGAGCTATTTTCTTGTGTTGATTGTTTAATCACATTTGCTAACACACACTCACTTGATTGGTATATCCGCTGCACTTAATTAATCAATCAAGATAATTTTAAAAAGGACCAACGATATTAGATTGACTTATGGTAGCTCCCAAGGGAACATTCAATCACGTTAGGTGGGAATTTGTGGATTACCTATTTTTGAGAATGGGTTTTAGCCCCAAGTGGAGGGGTTGGTTAAAGGCATGTGTCCGAGGCTCCTCCTACTCCATTCTGGTTAATCGTTCTCCAACAGACCCAATTAGGGCTACTAGGAGTTTAAGACAGGGAGGTCCACTATCCCCATTCCTCTTTACTATGGTAGCTGAGGCCCTTAATAGCCTGATGTTGAGGGCCTAGGAGTTAGAATTTATTAAAGGCCTTGAAGTCTCCCCAACAACCTTTCAATTAACCACCTTCAGTCTACAGATGATACTTTGCTATTTTGTGAAGCTTCTAGGGAGGAGCCATTTGGGGTGAAAGTTGTTTTGAGGTGTTTTGAGTTAGTATCGGGACTTATTAGGATAAACTTAGGCAAAAACAACACAATCAGTTTGAGCTTGGAAACTGATGAAGTGGACTTGTTAGCAAAGGAAGTGGGGTGTGGAATGGGTAAAATCCCATGTACTTATCTGGCCTTGCTGGTTGGTGGAAATCCTAGATCCAAATCCTTTTGGAATCCCATCATAGAAAGGGTAACCAAGAGGCTGAATGCCTGGAGCAAATCTTACCTCTCTATTGGAAGTAGGTTGACTTTAATCAAATCAACCTTAGTGAATCTCCCCACATATTTCCTACCCTTATTTGAAATTCCCAAGGGTGTAGCGAAGAAGATCGAAAAACTACAAAGAAACTTTTTGTGGGAGGGTAAGGGAGAGCCTAGGAGAATCCATTCGGTGAAGTGGGAAGAGTTTAGGGATATTAAGGAAAAAGATGGCTTGGGGATATGTAGTGTCAGAGATAGGAATCATGCTTTACTATGCAAATGGCTACGGAGATTCTCATCGGAAAAGAAAGCTTTGTGGAGAAAGGTGTTGGTAGTTATGTATGGCGAGGAAGATCTGGGTGGATGGAGATTAGGCCATAGGGCAGCTAGGGAGGGCTCCTCTGTGGAAGATCTGGTGAAATCCTTAGTTAGGTTGGGGATCGGTGAGGGAAGGATAGGAGAGGCTTTTCAAAATGGAATTCAGATAATGGTGGGTAAGGGGGATAGAGTTTCCTTTTGGAAAGGCATCTGGGCAGGAGAGAGACCCCTTATTGAAGTATTTCCTAGACTATAGAGCAGCTCTAAATGGTGAGGCACTAGTTAATGAATTCTATAATGAGACCAATGGTGTGCGCAATGGTCCATCTCCTTCAGAAGGACCTTAAGGGATTTTGAAGAGGACCTCCACCGAACTTTGGTAAGACTCCTAGGGGATATTCAAATGTGGCTTGAGGAAGAGGAAAGTGGATTTGGTCCAAAAATGAAAGATCCGTCAGGGTCCTTTTCGGTAAAATCTATTCATAAAACATCATATTCTTCAGACTCAATTTCTCCACTTGCATGTAATCTCACCTGGCACAATAAAATTACATTGAGGATTCAGGTCTTTGTGTGGGCAGCTTTGAAAGGAAAGATTTCGGTGAGACATAACCTTAGGAGGACATGTGTTCTTCGGGAAGATCTCCAGAAGTGTTTTTATTGTGTGGGGAGGAAGATGAGACCGTAGACCACTTGTTATGTAGATAACGGTTCACGGGGGACATTTGATGTCTTTTTCTTGAACCTATTTGTTTGTTCATGGCCCCTAGGGAGTTGTGTGGGGGATGTCGTTTCAGAGTGGTTTGGACGTCCCTTTAGAGGTACGCATAGGGTGGTGTGGAGATTGGTTCCAACTGTTGTCCTTTGGGCAGTTTGGAAAGAGAGAGATGAGAGAATTTTTAAGGTAAGTTGGGGCCTATGGGAGAAGTATTTGATAAGGCTAAGTGGCATTTGATATGTTGGCTATCCATTTGCAATGAGTTTACTGGTTTGTCACTGGATGACTTCTACCTCATGGGAAGGAGGCATGAGGGGAATTAGGAAGAGTAGGTAACCCAAGGTGCAATGGTTAGCACCACCACAAGGTTCTTGTAAATTCAATGTGGATGAAAGGAAAACCTGGTCCGGCAGGGAAATGGGGAGTGATTTATGATGATATTAGCGTTACTCTAAGCCATTAAGGATTATGGAATCAAATGAGGCGGAGCTGAGAGCAATCAAGAGATCCCTTCAAATTTGGTCTAGATTCGGGAATGGTAACCTCATTTTCCAAGGTGACACTTCTAATGCCATCTCCTGGGCTAGTAATAGGAAGATCCCCCCGTGGAAATTCATAAACATTGTTAGGGCATTAGAAGGCTGAGTAGGCAGGGAGGAATCAGCTTCACACATATAGCTCGGTTTGCGAACAATGTTGCAAATTTTCTAGCTAAGGTTGGAGTGCAGAAGAAGAGACCGACACTGGCGCCTTTTTTATCTCGGGCAATTTTTTGGGTGTATGGGGTTATTTATACTTGCTTTTTACTTTTTTTTTGAAGCGTTGTATATATAGGCTCTATTTGCTTAATCTCTTTGTATTCTTCTTGTGGCCTTGTGTAACTCTCTTATACTAGGAAACTTCCTCTTTTGTACCTTCTTACTTTAATTAATGAAATTCTGTGTCAACATTTCAAAAAAAATATATTTGCAAGGTCAATCTCCACTGTCATCATTTTGTGCGGTCGATCACTTGTCGCCGAGCCCAAATCTGATTGATGCTAGTTTGATTTGCCAGATCAACCCATCCATTGCATCCCCTCTCAATCACCGCAAATCTGTCGAAGAAAATGAAGAAGAAAAGGCAAAGCAACTGCGACTAGCTGCTCGCTAACCGCCACCACTATTGCTTTTCGCTGTTGTAGTACCGCTGTAGTGTTGTCCCACTGTCGCTGCAATCACCAGTCACCATGATTGGCCGGCTGCAATTGCTACTCCATTCGTTTAACTGGCCATTGCAACCATTTGTTGCGTCTTAAGACTTGAGAGATCGAGGGAGAGAAGAAACAAAAAAAAAAAAAAGGAGAGAGCAAAGAAAAACAACAAAAGCAGTAGCAGGTGTCACCATCGTTGGTTCCTTACGCAGCCGCCACCGCACCCTTTTCTTAGGCTTCTTCCTCAACTCATGTCTTTTTTTTCTGAACAGTAGCTTAGGCCTAAACCTAACCTTTCTCACAACTTTTCATTTTACATTTTAAACCCTTTAAATTTCTGTTAAACCCTTGCACCCTTACTTTTCTTTAAAAAAAAATCCCTTTTTTTTTTCATTATAGTCTATTAAAAAAAATTCACCCCATTTTCATTTTCAATTACAAATAAAAAAAATTCAAACAAGAAAGTATTCCAAATTTTCTTTTATCATTTAAAAAAAAGAATCCCTTTTTAACCCATTTCAAAAAAAAAAAAAATCCTAATTTTGCTTATTTCTCCTATTCTTCATTTTCTTGATCCACACTTTTTTCCCATAAAAAAAAAAAAAAAAATCGGTTTGGTTCCATACTTCCATCTTTTCATACCATGGGCCGTATGGAAAAACATATTACTAGACTCAAAGGGGTGGTTAGAGAAATATCCAACATGGCAGACATGAAAAAATTAATTTTCACTCTCAGTTACAAAATAGATCTCCTAAAAGCGAAGGTTCTTCTCAAAGAAGCCCATAAACCATCAATAGGCAGTGGGGTGGCCACTATTAGTGAGGTTATCATTCCATCCCCAATTGTTAGTGATGGAAATATTGTCGATAATGATGCACTACCACCTGGGGATACTTCGGAGAAAGCTTCTGAGTCTGAAATTACAAATGATGATAACCGTACTAATGAGGGTGAGATATAGAACCATTCAACTGAGATTGACTCCACTCACTTCATTGACCTGAAGGGGCAAATCCAGCCTTGCCGCCAAGTCAACTGCTTTTATTGACTTTGCATTCAAAAGATGCCATGTTTCTTTTAGTCCACATTGATTGCGTCACTTTGACAGCCAAGGAAAAAGGTTCCATGCCTATTCAATCGCAGGCATCGATTTTCCATCATACTTCCCATGACACGACATCAACATCTTCAAAATTATCTGATTTGCGTTGGAGTCGATGCAGGTCTCCATTTTTTCTTGATATTTTGCTGCATTTGACAAATTTAATTTGAGAAGCCGCCGCTCAAGGATATTTTCTGAATTATAAGATTCAAGATAATAAAGTATTTTAAGGATATTTTAGGGATGTTTGGTATTTATTTGTAATTTTATATATTATATTTCCATTTTGAGTTGTATCCCTAAGCTATTTTATAAACTCAGTAATGAAACAATCAGAGAAAAGTTTTTCCCAAACAACCATTTCGCTAGGAGGCCAGTTTCTCCTTGAAGTGAAACCAAAAGAGGTTGATTACCCCTCAAAATGAAATCCTCATCCCTCATTTTCCCTATTTTTCTCATTTTCTTTCATTTCCATTATTTTCAGATTGGAGTTCCTCCTAGGTGCATACTTTTCCCCTCCTCACATTTTATCCATTCCAATCTATTTACATCAGAACTAGTTGGTTTGAAGCCTTCAACTTTCAAAGCTTGATGTCCTTGGTCTTTCATGTGGAGCCTTGTTAGCATATGTGGCATGAAGCTATTCAGCATGGTGACCTGCAGTCTTGGATTGTATTCCAGATACAACCAGGCTTGTTTTGCCGTTGACTGAGCCTTCTCATCTTTTGGACTTCCAAAAAAAAAAAATTACAAGGTTTTGTTTCTTGAGCGATTACAGTGGTGAATTATACTAAAGGAAAAAGAAAGTACAAAAGGGGTTATAAGAGGCTTAAACCCCATAATAAGTAACAAATATCGAAAAAAGAGAACGAAAACAAAATCAATTGAAATATAATTAGAGCCCCTGCTCTATAAATACAATGTAGAATCCCCATGGATGTCTTAACACCTAAGATCTCAAAGAGTCTCGCCAACATCTCTGTCTACTCCCCATTTGGCTAAAAAGCCTTCGACTCATTAGCTAGCTTCCTAACAAGTGAGAAAGAGACCTCTCTACCAGTGCACAAAACACTAATATCCCTGGCTATTGTAACTAATTTCCAAGGTGGTCATTTCAATCCCCTTGCCCATGTAATTGCGTTCGCCGAATCCCCCTCAAGTATTAGCTTACCATAACAACAGTCCACCCATTAAGGTCAGGACTCTCCTAATAGCTAACAACTCTTGGCGGAGCCACATCAGAGCAAGCTGAGAGACTCAAGCAGCTCCTATTGGTAGACTCTTTTTGTGCCAGCTCCACCCCGCTCTTTACTGAATAAAACCTGATGTGTTGCTTGTCCAAATTTGTTTATGTTCTAACCTCCAAAAGATAGGTACATCTCCTAGCAAACCTTTCAATTCTGTTAAACTCTTTGAGCTTCAATTCCGTTGAAATTTGTTTATATTCCTAATCCATACTCGCCCTTATTAACATGATTTTTCCTATGTTAATTCTAAGCCCCGAGACTAATTCAAAATACCTCAAACTGGCTTTGTAACCCATTACTTCATCTCTAGATGCGTCACAAAAGAACAAGGTGTCATCTGTAAATTGAAGATAGGATACTACTGGCCCCTCCTCTGTTACCTGAAAGCCTCTAATTATGCTTAACGCCTTGACCCTTTTGCACCAATCCATTCGACCTTCTCCTACAAGGGTGAAAATTAAAGGTGATAAAGGATTACCTTACCTAAGTCCTCTATTGGCCACAATAGGATCAGTGGGAGAACAGTTCACTAGGACTGCATACGAAGTGTTCTCAACACAACTTTTCATCCAAGTCCTCCTCCCCATTTTTCCGAACAGGAATTCGACGAAACCCCAGTCCGCAAGATCGTAAGCATTTTCCATGTCTATTTTAAAAAGCAAACCGGGTTTCATATATTTTTTCCTAATGAGGATTAGTTATTTACCACCATAACCCCATCATGAATTTGTATGTTTTCCACAAAAGCCCCCTGCGATTCGCTTATGATCTCCCCTAGTACCTCTTTTAATCTATCTGCTAAGACCTTAGAGAAAAGCTTATTGATGCAACCTATCAAGCTAATTGGTCTGAAGTGTGATAATTCTGAAGGGCCTTCCTTTTTTGGAATGAGGCAAGTGAAGGAATTCTTTAAACATTTGTTGATCCTCCCCTTCTGATGGTATTCATTGAAGACCCTAATGAAGTCCAGGCCAACTATCCCAACAAGTGTTGATAAATCTGAAGTTAAAGCCATCTGGACGAGGGGCTTTGTCTCCCTCTAAGTTGTCTAGGGCTCGTCTAATTTCCTCTTGGCCTAGTTCCCTTTCTAACCAACCCACCTTGTCATCATTTAACTTGTTAAAATCTAAATCATCCAAGACCGGTCTGTGGGATGTTCTTTCTATGAAAGAGGCTCTCTTGAGCGAGGTAAAGGGTGATTCTAGAGGATACCTGCTGGGTTCCCCTGAGGTCAATGGGGGTGTAAAGGGAAGGGATTCGGCAAGAGCAACCTAAGGTTAGAGGGAATCAAAACAACACTCTCAGACCTAGAACAATAGGTCATGGAAGAGTAGTGAAGGAAGGATAGTACCTAGACTGGAGAGCACTAAGGTGGGAATCCAGCAAAGGTCTTCCAGTAAGGGTCGCTCGGATCGATGTCTGCCAAACCACCAGTTGTTGTAGTTAAGAGAAGGTCTGATCGAAAGAGCCGCAGATCGAATAACGGAGCGTAGGAAGAAGGTGATGCTGAAGAGGGATGTGTGAGAGATGCAACATGGTTTCCTGAGAAGAAGTGATTAAGATAGGGGAAGGTGGGCTTTGAGTCTACCAACAATGATCTCTGAACCTTGTGGAGATCCTGACCACTAGCAGAAAGGAAGAAACAGCAAGAACTAGAAGAAATAATCTCAATGAAAGTAGAAGAAGATAAAATGGAAGGAGTGCCTGACAGCGAAGTCGACAAAGGCAGACGGGGGAAGCTAGCAAAACTGGTGACTGGACAGTTGGCACAAACCATTGAGCCGGGGAAGTTGGAGGCTGAAATATGCAAAAGAAGTAATCCCTAATTGCATTCCTAATTCCTTCCTTGTTCACCACTCTCCTACTATCTACTACAATCCATTGATGCTATTACTAGCTCTTCTGATAGATGTCATGCGGTGAAAAAATTTAGTCTTCCTATCCCCCTCTTTAAGCCAAAGATCTCTAGATTTCTGCCTCCACTCCACTTCCTCCAACCGTAAACAATCCCAAAGATGAGCTTTGCAAGTTTTCTTCAAACTTCGCTAATCCAACTCAAGGTCCCTCTCCTCCTCCAACTTTCCAATTTGTTCATAGCAGCCTCCTTTCTCTCTGCCATGGATCCACTGTTAAATTTGGCCCATTCTTTAATACAAGATTTTAGCAACAACAACTTTCTCTATAGAACAAGACATGCCCACCGATAAACCGAGAAACCATCCGACCATACCTTCACCATATCCATGAATTTTGGGTCGTCCAACCATGCATTGTTAAACTGAAATGGTTTGGGCCCCAATCTACCTCCTCGGTGTCTAGCAGGACGGGATAGTGGTCTGAGATTGGATTGAAAAGTTTCAACTGACTTGCATTGGTGAAGTAGTTGTCCCAATCAGGAGATATCAAGTTCGCTCATGGCCAGGCGCAAATGACAATTCGACCAAGTGAATTTACCACCAATGAGAGAATGATCAACAAGATTGTTCCTTACTATGAATTGGGCGAAATTTTCCATTCCTCTTGAGATAGAACCTCTTCCCTTCCTCTTCGAAAGATATCTAATCACATTGAAGTCACCTCCGATGCACCAACGGTCACAACCCCAAACCTTAATATCGTCCAATTCAGCCCACAATCTTTCCCTTTCCCCCTCTGAATGTGGCCTGTAAACATTAGCGATGCAAAAATCCACCTTGCCTTGTTTAAACTGCCCTTGATTGAGATTGAGCAAGCACCCAATCTTCTGTTTGAGACATCTAACAAATCTGGGTTCCAAAGTATTATTAATCCGCCTGATTGCCCTTCAGCTGGTTTATAAAAGCAGCCGACCTCATTGCTGTCCCAAATTTCCTTTATAAGGCCTTGAGTCACCTCTTCTTTCTTAGATTCCTGGATGAGAAGAACATTGATTTTATGTTTTTTTGATGAATCTCCTGATCTCACCCATTTTTTCTTATGTCCCAGACCCCTTACATTCCATGTCAATATCTTCATGGGAAATCAATTCTACTCCCATTACCTTTATCCAACCTTCTTCTTCTGCTGTAGTGAATTTAAAAAAATCTATTTCTCCCCATGAACAAAGCTGGGGCCAAACGTCTCCTGGAAGATCGAGACGAGGAAGACGAAGCCATGTCTCTTTCCTCCACCCACTATAGTGCTCCTTCTGTGTAATCCTCATTGAGAAAATGAACTCCCAAGTCCCAAAGCTTTCATGATATGCAATATCTCTTCACTATCGTCCTTTGAGTACCCTCGGTTTTGTAGGCTCTGAATCCCTGGACTGATATCAGAATTGTCATCTTCTGACTCTTCGGAAGATTGAACCTCCACTAGACTGATAACTTGTTCCGGAGGATGAAGGAGTACCCCAGAGACTGTTCCTTGCTCCGTCTGTCTAAGCATCAGAGGTTCTCGACTGGTGGACATCTTAGAAGTTGCAGTTGTCTGCATTCCGGTAGAAGAGGCAATGCCCTTGTCAGCTGAGACATTACAAACTTCCTCCTCCTCATTTTTCCGAAGATCTTCTGCCTCATCACCGTCACCTCTGGCCTTGTGATGATCACCATTAAAGGAGGAAGACACAGAGGAGAGAGCTTTTGTCTTAGACAGAGTTCTGGGTGGTTGACCAAAGGGAGAGAAGACCTTAAGACCTTTTTGTTAGAATATGGGCCTGACTTCGTAGGGTTGGAGGTGCCCAATCCTATCCACCATTTGGCAGGTTTGAAACACAGACCGGTAGGCCCGAGCCCAAAAATTCCAGACCCATTGAGACTGGGCCCAGATAAGTCTGGTCCAGACCCGTTTTGATGGATCCCTGAAGAAAGTGGATCCTGCCCTAGTCCATACCCAGCTCCAGGTGAGTCACCAATGAGCCAGCTCCTTATGTTGGCTCTCATAAGTTTCTTGACTCGAGCAGAAAGATATCCCGAGTTCCTTGTTGTTCCATTTTGAAATTCTAAATCCCCAACTCCGTTTGCTTTTTCGCCTTCCACAACAGCAGTCGTTGCAGCACCTTTCCTGGGTTTGGCAGGCTTTTCAGTTTTGCCACTTTGCTCGACTACCAATGGCTCTTCTCTGGCAGCCAGAGGTAGATTTTCCAGTAGAAATTCCCGCAGATTTGAGATCTCTTTGATCAAAACCTAGAAAAAATTCCATTCCAAGTCCAGTTGCAGTTCCATTGGGATTGATTTGGTGATCTGAAACTTCCACTAAGATTCTTAGGGAAGAACGATCCTCCTTTATCAGATTTCTGTTATCGATTTTAACGACAATCCCAAGCTTGCTTCCAAAGTAACAAAAAATGCTTTCCAACCATCTTTGGAGCGGAAAGCCGAAGCATTGCAACCATGTTCTTCTCGAGTGCAGAAAGAGGTTAGGTCGCCATCTTCCGAGGACTTGGAGTTTGCCAATCACCGTTAGGTTCTTCTTTGCCCTCGCGCTCTTCCTCTGTTTGAAAGGAAGCCAAGAAACACTTTTCACCGATGAGGCTTAATTGGGGAGAAAAGCCTTCCTCTTCTAGAGTCTTGAAGACAATCCCGGTCGAGGAATCCCCCATCGTTCTAACCACTAGAGATCAAGACAACATTTTGAAATGTCATCCCTTTCCTCCATTTCCAGCATCAGTTCAACGATGTTGCCGATTTGAGACTCCTTATCAGTTTCTTTCACCCAAGACCTGAAGGATTCCCCAACCATAGAAATCCAATTTCGCTCAGGTAGTACTTTCGTCATTCTGCTTGGGTTGCTCCTCTGGTTTTTTTCTTCTTAACATCTTCTACAATCTTCTCTGGATAAGCAAAGGACTTGTGGTCGAACCTCTTGTCCCTCCCGAAGTGATCTGGGTTCACTTGCAGACATCTGCCATCAAGGGGAAGACCATTGGCTATGGATATTGTTTTTTCTGCTTGGGTACCCGACGCCATCCGAATAAAACCAAGCACTTTCACCTTCGCATCCTTCTTCCTCTGTATGAAGACAGCCCTGATAGTGCCCCACTGCTTGAAGAAGCCCTGTGAATTGGTGGTGAATCCAGAAGATTAGCCACGAACAAAGTGACTGATTCTCTATGCTTTGAAGATCGATTCCTCCGTCCAGTAACCTCGTGCCTCATGCCATCCCTAGCTGAGCTATGACCCTCATGCCGGTTTTGCCTGCCATCGCCATCTCTATTCAGGTGATCTTTGTCTTTCTCCTTCCCTAATCCTTCATCCATCTCTATCCCAATATCACAAGGCTTCTAAGTTAACCTAATGAATGAAGTCATTAGAACACAGTCATATTTCATGGGACTAGTGGAGCAATTTTGCTCATCACGAGCCTTTTCATCTGTTGCATGTGGCTGGAGGCTGTTTGGGTAGAGCATAGGAGGCTATTATTGAGTAATGTGTGATCTGGGTCGCATGGGCGCATCAAGACATGTGATGCACCTGTGCCAGACATTTTCACCCATTCTGTTTTAGTACTTTTAATGTTGTTTTCCAAGATAATTAAAATATTAAAGCACTTTTCTTAAAATATAATTGTTTGTTAATTTTTTGAGTACCACTGGTACTTTATTTCCTATTAGTGCTATTTTTGCTCCTTATTTTCATTTCAAATAAATTCAGATTTAAATTTATTTAAATATAGTGTTGTGTCCCTATGTCAGTTTTTTTTTCAGTTTGCCAAGTCTCACACCTCACACCCATACCCAAGCAACTGTGTGTGATCTCCAGATTTCGATGTATGCAAGACAGCTCTTGTATTGATCAGATGCCTATCCATTGTGCATAACATATTATAAACAGTGGATGTGGTTTGTTACATAAAGAAAAAATTGGAGAGACATGCATGTATGTGGTTCGTTGAATGCCATGGACGTATTTGCATGCAAGTTTAGGTAAAGTCTAACTGAATAATTGCTGCACATAACTGTAATTACTCATATTTTCATTATTTGGAGAAATTGTCGACGACTTGTTGGATTTTCTGCATAATTTGCACACTTTTGCAGGCATTACTTCCATTCAGCAGTTGAGGGTTTCCTGAAAGTCTTGCTTGCTCCAACACATCAAATGAGCCATGTATGTACCTTAAGCATTAGAGCTATTATCCATTGAAATAGTGTCTCTATATGGCCCACCTGATGAGTGGACCAGCTTGATTTTTGCCAGAAGGTCATCTCCATGTCATGGTCCAGAGAAGGCACTGAAAGTGTGTGTGTGTTAGAGAGAGAGAGAGAGAGAGAGAGAGAGAGAGAGAGAGACCATTGTAATTCCATGTGTATGACCATGTAACACTGTAGGTTAAGACTGGCTGCTCCACCAAGATTTGAGATCACACATACATGAGAAAGAATCGGGATTGATTGAGATATTGAACTTGTGTGCATAAACCTATTTATGCAGTTAGAAGCCTTAATTGATACAAGATATAATGGATGTTTTACTTACTAGTCTTCTTTTGGTTACAGATCACAATTCCATTTGCTTTGGTTTGACAATGCTGGGTTCCTTTTCTTTTTAGTCAATATTGACAATGCTGGATACTTTGTATGCAGATTACTTGAAAAACCTTAATTAGTTTGATGATTGATTTAGAAAATAATAGATTATGTTCACTTGTTAAATCAGAAGTAGAATTTCCTGCTGAAAAATTCTTCATGTTTTTGGTACTGCAGGAGCTTGAACACACTGGTTGGCTCTTTCAGGTTAGATGTACTATAACTTAAGGGGTGAGTTTCCCTGTTGCAGCTGTCCTCCCTGTTAATGTGGATATCATTGCTGGAGGAATGGAGGAATATTCTATTGACTTCAAAATTTTGGGGTATGTATGATTCATAGGTTCTTTGTTACAAATATGAAAAATTATGTCTGTTACATTGATCTTTAGCTTGTGTATAGAAACTAGGGATGATACAAGAATCACCCTAGTTGAGATGGATTCTTTGCGAACTGATTTAATCTAACAGATCAATAATTTCAAGTTTGTTTGCTTCTCTCTAGTCGGGTTGAAATTTCGCCGCATGACATTGCATAGGTGAGGGCCTTATTGAAGGATTTGGATTCATGAAAAGCATGTATCCAAATGAAATTGAATGAGGCTTAGATTTTGTGCTCTAAGTAGGTATGTAAATGGATCTTATTCAGATTGGATCTAGGTAATATCTACATCCACCAACTTTAGAATGTAAAACTCGGATTCGAATTCAACTTCTCTTTAAACTGTCAAATTCGGATTCAAATTCATATTATGTCAGATTTTTAGATGTTTATATTCATTTTATATTTGCTGGATTTGGAAATAGTTTGAATATTTCCATAAAACCAAAAATTTGACATTCTCCACATAAGAAAAATCAAATCAATCAAATAATCAAGCTTCAACACCAAATCTCATAAAGTACATAATTTGTGAAAATTAAAAGAAAAAACTTGGAAAAATAATTCCAAAACGTTACTCTACTAACCATGTGAGAATGAAAAAATAAGTGCAAAAGAAAAACAATCAAGAATGTGAAAGTGGACAATAGAAACATATTGTTCAAATGGTGGAATCCAACTATATAGCACTTGTGATACTAATATCTATATCCGTAATCCCAAATTTAATAGGTATTATGGTAAGGGCATATAAGTGTAAATGTTAGTGTTTTTCCTTCTAGAGCCTTATTATGTTACGTATCCATTGAACATTATATATTATTAATTATTTTGATTAATGAATAATCGGATTTTGGATATGGTTAGCTCTACATCTGCATCCAAAACTTAAGATTCAAATCTGGATTTGGATCCAAAAATTAAATAAATAAAAATTTTGCATCCAAATTCATTTATTTTGGGTTGGATGTGTCTACTTTCGGATTTTCAAAACCATTTACATCCCTGGCTGTATGCTTTTCTCGTCTCGTTTAATCCCTTGGATAGTAAAGGATAGTAAACACTTACAACAAGAAGTAAAATGGACAAATGTCTTTTGGATTTAAAGTATGATTACCAGCAGAACTAGACATAGGATCCAGTAAATGGGGTGATATTTTCAATTGATCTATCATCACTCCACTTAGTGAACCTTATACCCCAAGTAACATATGGGCGGTATTTTCAAATTTATCACATTTTTATCAATACCATATTAATAACGTGTATTTACCAGCACGATGGTAAATTTCTGGTAAATTCTTGATAAAAATGTGATAAATGGTAATATCTCGATAAATTCTCACTAAATTTCTTATTAAGTTTTTTATTTAATTAATATTCATTTATTATATTTTTTATTAGTTTTTAAATATTATATTTTTCGTGAGATTTTCCCCTTAATATCCTTATAAATATTAAAAACTTGTGAATTTGAAAATATTCTGATTATCAATTACTGTTAATATTCCGAGAACGGTATTTGTGACTTTGCTTATACCTAGATATACAAGATAATACTGTATACACCAGTTTGTGGGTGATGATCATTTCACTTCGAATTTTGACTGAACTGATAAAAAAACAAAAACTGAGAGAGTACCTAACTCAGCCGAGTCACCATTTCATCAGTTTTCATAGAAAAAGTCTAAAACTTTGGCAACGTGTCCCTCTCCCCCCTTGGCACTATTGCTCACGAACAGTTTGAGCATTCCTACGTGAGTTTTGCCTGGGTCAATACTGACACGGGAGTTAAATAGTTTTTCTTTTAATAAAATGATTATAAAAAAGGATGATGTTCACCTACACATTGATGTGCATGATATTACATAAAAGGTTTTACCAAATAAGGTGGCGTTGAGTCCATTTGAAAGGTCTTCAGTTTAATATAAGGTTCATAAGAATTACTTTGATTAGATCAACTAAACTATTTTTTTAAAGATGCAAAGTTCAATAATATAAGATAATTTAAACTAATTAAACTTTAGGAGCTTAAAAATTTAAACTGTTGATGTTTCATCTCTAATTTAAAATGTTCCTTATTGTATCTAATCTCACTCTCGTCAAATATACTGACTGCTTTGCCTTATCTTTCGTCACTAGATTTGTTGCTGCTGCGGCGCTTTCTAATCACTCATCTCACATTGTACTACCAAATTTGTTGTTGCTGCATTTTCTTTCGAGTCACTATTCAAGCAAAGCTACTAACCAAATCTAATATTAATGTGTTTCCTTTCTCGATAGATCTTTCTTTTCCGTGGGATGTCTCATACGACCTGGCAACGGGTTGGGTTGGATGGGTTGGGTAGGCTTTTATGAGTTCTGGTCTATTTTGGATTTGGGTCTATTTTAATATTTGTCAAGCAAATTAAGTCGGTTCCGATCTATTTTGGATAAGAGTTGGATTTACTCATTTATTTAAAGAAATTTTTCTAGCGAGATACAAATCAAGATTACTCTTTAAATATGTGTAAATCTCTTAAATATGTTGCATATAGATGTGGCAATAATTGAGCCAGCCAGTCTACTCATTTATTTTCGAGTTGGATTGATTTAAGTCATCGATTGAACAGGTTCCAATCATTGATTAAAATGGGTCAATTTGAGTGATCAAACAGGGTTCGATTTTGCTATTTCTGTATCTCATGTCTTAGCCTTTCCTCTCTCTCTCTCTACGAAGATCAGCTCGCCTCCCATTTAGATTTTATCTAGACACTAGTGAGGCCCCCATCAATGGATGAGTTCTTGATTAGTGAGCTAGTGTTTCTACATCTTACTAAATGGGAGATCAATTCTAGGATTACAATACGTTTCATGATCTTGGTTACATGGCTACTCATAATGGTGGCTGTATAAGAGACTTCTTTGAGCAAATCTCCACAATTAATCTCTTGTACAATTGTTTTAAAAATCGACAAAATTTTGAAAGCTTTTATTTATTCTGCTTCACAGGGTCATTTCTTCATTAATTAAATGCATTTATTTTTCATCTACCTTGGAGGGTGAGTGGGTTTTTTTTTTCTTTCCTGCTAAATTTTAGCCAAAAGCATGTTTAGCAAGGATGAGCTGCTTAAATTGATCATCAATAAACAATGTAGTGTATTCGATAACTGAATTTTTCACATTTTCAGAGTATCTTATGCGTCACAGAGCAAATGGATATTAGTTCTTACCAGATAACCATATAAAGTGAATTTCATAAATGCACCATCTGGTTCATAACTTCATACTAGGATCAATATTCTTTAAGACGAACTTATGAGCTCTATAATATCCATAACTCTAAAAATTTCAAACTTTTCCACTTTAAAATTTCACCATTTTGAGTTATTTTCATTGATTTTCTTTTTGAATTTTTGCTCTAAGATAATCTTAATTTTGGATTTTTTTGTGAAAATAGTATAATGAAATAATATTGATTGTTTATGGAATTGTATGGGGATGTTTTAATGAATGCCAGGTTCTTTATAATACTTTCCCATTTTAGAGTTTCTTATGGAAAAAGTTAATGAAATGATTTACAAAAATGTTTCTGGAATTAAATAAAGAGTCTTTAATGTGATTGATATAGTTTTTAAGACGTGTGATTTTTCTAATATTCCAACATTCTTATGAAATACAAAATTTTTTACAAAAAAAAAAAATTATGAATTGTAATACAAGATACAAGTCACTATAGGACACTAAACAACATGAATTTCATATTAGGTGTTTCCTCATATCGATCTTCTATTTTCTAAAAAATTTAAACATTTTTTCAAAATTTTAAGACATACTTTATTTGTATTGAAATTTTGACTCTCGAGGGTCTTAATACTCTATAAAAATGACATTTTTAAACATAAATATGCTCACAATGGGTGTTTAAGTTTTTTCCTATTTTTCTCATTTTTTATGTATTTTTCTTAAAAATTTCATAAAAAAAAAACAGAGAGTGGGGATTATAACGCCCATACGTTGCATATCGTTGATTTGTCACTATGATATGTATTAACCTACTCTTTCTATAACCCCTGCACCCACCTACCTCTCATGAATTGCAACAGTATCCAATTTGAAAATAATTTGACTTCAAAACTTGTTAATCAAACCATAGAAAATAATATCGACAACTGGTCACGACCTCGGGCCCATATAAAATTTAATAAATCTCTCTAACTTAATACACAATACATTTAGAATAAAAAATGTGCTGCCCCTTTGCAAAGTAATATTTCGTATATTCAGAATACAAAATTACTGTAAAAGTGACTAAGATCCTCACAAACTGATAAGGTGTAGAAGTTTCGAGAAGATTTGGGATGAAAAAAGAGTAGGGATGTGGGTAGGTGGAGATTATTTATTATTTTATAAATATAATATAATATATAAAGAAGATAAATGAGCTGAAAACTTTGTTCTTTGCTGAAGAATAGAGATATGTAAACTGCTTACTGTCTAAGTTGCACGATGACAAGAACACCCTTTGGGCTGGATGGTCCGCCTACTTCTGCAAGAGTCTGCCAGCCGAAAGAAGTGATTTGTTTCCACAAAGAGGAGCCGAAAGGATTTTTTACTGATAGGTGAGAGTTTTTGAGATTTTTAGAAAGGAATATTACTAGACCCTCTAATTTAATAACTTCTATAATATAATATATGCACTATCGTCCTAACCATATTACATTATAGAGATTTTAATATATATATATATATATAGGCCCTACCTGGCCCACTTGGATGAGTACATTTGAAAATTCGTGGATTATATATGGCGTCTTTAAAAAATAATCATAATTGGATAATTGAAGCAATACTTTTAATGGCCCATAAATCAAACTTTATGTGATGATGGAAATTATTTATGTTAGATCAATAAGCTATAAAAATAAAAAGTGATGTATGTACAATTCACGATAGATACGTAGGTGTGAGTGTGTGACGGGGATAGAGTCTATTGAGTGCACTATGGTACACTCTAGTGCAACAGAGGTAACATGGCAATCTTATCGAATAAAAAAGTCTAGGTCCTTCAAAATCATCAATGCAACATGACAACCCACTTTCCTAATTTTCAGCTATTTCTGAAAAAAAAAATTCCTATTTCCTAAATGCCGACCTTAGCCATTTCTATCACTAGTGAGAAGCATTTGCTTCATGTAAATGATTTAATTAAAAATGGGTAGCAGATGACTCTCTCCACTTTAAAAAAATTGGTACAAAATTTGTTATTCCATTTTGTCATAATGGAAATGGTGATAATGTCGTTTTATGAAAATATGATAGATTAAATAATGCACTGATTTGGAGAGTTAATGACAAAAAAATCGTTAATTAATAGGTCTTGATCCATAATTCTGGAGGCCATAAAATCTTTGCAACATGGAGTGACAAAATTGAGACTTTATCTTTGACTTTGTAAGTGGCATAAGGTCCTCTCTCTTCAATAAAGCAACAAGATTGGGCACCCATAGCTGATGGGTTTTTAGGGTTTTCTCAATTATGTTTACCTATTTTGATTATATGTATTACTTTGATTGGTGGAAGAAATTTCAAAATGTCCAACATTTAGTTGGAGAATAAGGTGTAACTATGATCAATGACATGTCATATGCCAACTAGATGACCAATATGAGGCTTAGACACCGAAGGTATGCTTGTCTTATTTTTTTCTTCTCATGCCTTGTACAAGTATAAATTAGAGTCCTTGTTGCCCAATATAATACGAGTTTTGATGGATGTTTTTTTCTACCTTTGAAGTAAGTTATTTTCTTAGAGCTCTTCATGAATTTCTAATTAAATTCCAAGTCTTCTTATTTCATTGGGTGTGTGAGATTCCCATTGTATGAATTTACCATTTAAATTGTCCTCAATGAGAGTGTTCTTTTGTCTGTGAGAGCCTACTCGATTCCTCTTTTGGATTTGGGTGTTTGTTGATTTCTTTAGCACATTTTCATTAGTAAATTCCTTGGGTCCAATGGCTTTATTATTGTAATAGATTTTCACTTACACGACGTCGTGGCATTGTGTAGGTGGTGGCTCAATTGGGTGGGGTCCAAGAGGTGAGATGGGGTTGATTAGAAAGATATTTTCTAGATGATACTCATTAAAAAAAAATAGATCCATTGGATTTCAAAATCTTTGTTTTTCAAAGATCTCAAAGTAAACGGTAGAAATGGGAGGAGTTTTGCATGAATTTCAATCCAATTGGGGATTTATACACAATCAAAATCAAAAGAAAAACTGGAAACGAAAATAAAAAATAGAAAGAAAAAGGAAAACGGAAATGAAAATCAGAAAAAAAAAAAAAAAACAGAGAACCTAGATCTGGGTGGTTTCCTTCTCTACCTGTTTGTTTCTCTTTTTTTTTTTTTTACCCTTCATACGTCCTACATCATAACCCCAAACAAAACATTGGATAGGTCCAATCTTGTGACTTAAAATGAGAACACAAAGTTCCAACATGAGAGAACCGTGGCATTAGGTGATTTTCATGCCAGGCCTAGTAGTGTCAAACTCTACTCAGTCTTAACATAGTTATTGAGAATCAAGAGCAACAAAAAATGTCATAATCTCTGCCAAAGAACTAAAAAGATAATTCTTCTTAAAAGAAAGGGATGACAACTTAATTGTTAGATTTTTTCTTGAAAGGTTACTTTATTGTTAGAAATAGATAACTGATACAGGCAAAATTGAGAAATGGCCTATTAGAAGAAAACAAACCAATAATACAGCTTACAGAATATCTTTTTTGTACAGATGAAAAATGTAAAATGTTAACAAAAATGTAGAAGGTAAGGACTCACTTGCAGCTTCTTTGATCAGTGAAAGAATATCCAATTTACAAAGTATCATTGCTCTTCTAAAACCCCTCAGAATCAAAGATCTACACATGCCTCCCCAATAATTGAAGCAATTGATCAATTGTTCTAGTGCTGAACTGACTGGCTTTAATTGTTGATTGCATGAGCAGGAGGATACAAAGAGACAAAAACACCTCCATTTTAGCTTCATCTTAAGAGGGGAAAATTTTGTTTTAGCCAAGTAGGATGACATCACTAAGGAAGCATGGGCAGCAAAATGATAGCCACACATGATCATTTCACAGCCTGTTACTTTCACTATCAAGTTCTTTCACCAACAAATCATATGTTTGAGGACTGGGTTGGCAACCTTTTTCCTCCATGATATTTAGCAATTCAGAGAACCCATCTCCATGACCTTTCTTAAGTAAGCCATCAATGAAAATCGCCCATGCTACTTCATCATAGTTATAACCACATCTAAGCAAACTACAGAAAACTGTTTTTGCCTTTTCAACATTCCTTTCATCAAAAAGCCCACAAATGAGTTGCTTGTATGATTCCAGATGTAGCAGATGACTGCATTCAACCATCGTATCTACCATCAACAATGCTTCCTTGTACATTCCCAACTTACAGCAACAATTGACGAGAGAGATATGGACATCCTCATTTGGAGATATCCCTCGTTCACGCATGTGACAAACCAAAAATTGTGCTTCTTCCAACCTCCCCTCTTTGCAAAATCCTGCTATGAGGGCATCATATGTGTTGATGTTAGGAGTACACCCATGTTCGATCATCCTTTCCAAGAGCTTAATTGTAGTATCTATCTTCAATACCTTCCACACATCAACAGCATCAGCAAGAGAAACAGCATCCATATCACAGCCAGTTTTAATCAATGCATTCTCATGAAATAGATGCTTAATTAAAATATAGTACGTCTTGTGATTAGGTTTACACTGAGCATCGATCATACGTTTGAAAGCAGCAAAAGCATGATCTATCAATCCTAGATTTCCACACCCATCTATAAAGGTGTTATAAGCCTCCACATCAAGTTGAACACCTTCTATGTCCATTTTAGCCATCAAATGCTCTGCTTTTTCTAATTTCTTTCACTCAAATATGCACGAATAAGTGCAGTGTAAATACAAACATCAGGCTGACAACCTGAACTAACCATCTTCTCAAAAATTTGATCAGCATGTTCAGAGCCCCCTGCTTTCAACATCTCATCTATGAGAATCGTGTAGGTGACAACTGTAGGTTCTACTCCACTCTCAACCATCTTCTCTAGTAATATTGTTGCTTCTTTGATTTTGTTTTCTTTGCATAAACCATCCATCAATGCGTTGTAAGTACAGGAGTTTGGTGAGCAGCCCTCACAAGCCATTTTCTCCAGTAACAAATAAGCCCTATCTACATTTCCCACTTTGCAGTTACCATCAATCAATGCAGTATAAATGACTTCATTTGCCTTCACTTTTTTCTCCACAAGAGAATAAAAAAGAACATGAGCATCTTCAATCCTCCCTTTTTTGCAAAGAGCATCAATCAACATAGAGTAAGTCCACTGGTCAGCAACCAGACCACTTCCAGCCATCAAATTAAGCAACCTAAAAGCATTATCTACATGACCCACTTTGCACTGTCCAAGAATTAGAGTGTTATACGTAACTATACTCGGAGCTAAACTAGATTCAAGCATTTTGCTGAACAGCATCATTGCCTGATGCACCTTTTTCTCCTTACAATACCCACATATTAACTCGTTGTAAGTGCGGGCATTGGGCTGACATCCACTCACCTCCATTGCTTCTAAAACAGCAAATGCTGACTCAATTTTTCTATCTTTACAATACCCATCAATCAAAGCATTGTAAGTGACCACATTTGCAACCAGTCCCTTCCCTGACATCTCATTCAGCATTTTATGTGCGTCTTCTAGCTTGTTATCCTTACATAAACTGTCAATGAGTACAGTATATGTATGAACATTTGGCTCACAACCCTTCTCTGCCATCTCCCCAAACAAACCAAATGCCTCACATCTCCTCCCAAGGCCACAAAGCCCTGCAATGAGAACTGTATATGTACGAACTGTTGACTGACATCCATCCTCTGCCATCTTAGAAAACAATGCAAGTGCTTCATCTATTCGTCTATGCTCACAAAACCCATGAATCAACACAGTATACGTGACCACATTAGGGCGGCAACCCTTTTGTGGCATTGTTAGAAATACATGGTATGCACGATCTATATCATTACTTCTACAATGTCCCAAGATGAAAGATGTATACGTATGTGTGTCTGGATCCAAACCATCTCGTGACATGTAACTCATGTATACTCCTGCCTCAGCAATATTCCCTCTTTGCAGTATCCATTAATCATGCTATTGTACGTATATATATTGGGCGCAATCCCATCATTCAAAATGTCCAAAAAAACACCTTTCATCAAATCAATCAGCACAAATTTTGACAATGACATTAACAATGTATTGTAGGATCTGAGACTGAGTTTGAATTTACCATCTGAATTTTTGTTCCGAAGAAAACCCAGAACAAATATCACATCGTCAACAGAACTGCTTGACTTGATCATCGATATTCTAATCTTCTCTGCAACCCTGAGGAATTGGGCAGGAATGAGGAGATTCAAAAGTGAGGCATGGGAACGGACATCATGGCGGTAGCCAGGTCGGCGGCTGATCCAATTAAAGAAATCAAGGGCAGTTTTTGGGTCAAGAGGGGGATTTAGGAGCTCTGAAATGTGTGACGGGATTATATAGGGAGCAATATCCTTCAGAGACGGGTCGCGCTGCCAGCCGGGGCGAACCAGGATTGAGAGTAGTCGGGGAAGTAAATCTGACGGCTGGGATTCGACGGAATCTAGAGTAATGGCCTTACGAAAAGAGGCAATGGTGAAGGAGGTTTTTGGGAAGGGAGAGAAGGAAGTAAGAGAGAGGATGAAAGGGGGCTGACCTGGCTTGATCGACGCAGTCGATCTTATCATCTTGCGGCATCGGAGGGTGTGGATGAATCCACACATGAATGGCTTTGGAGTTGGAATGTGAAAGAAGATGGGGCAGGAGGGTCGTGCAAACGCGCGGAAGAGATTAAGGAGGGGAGTGCAAATGATGGCAGGGATTTTTCAGACTGCAACGAGAACATATTTGGAGGCATGGAATCTCATTTTCCACAGATTTCTCTCCCATTTCCAGGAATTCCCCTTCGAAGTTCGAACAATGCCCTTTTTCGCTGCAGTTGGGAATACAGGAGGAACCGAGGACTGAGGAACCGTGACACAGGTGAGTCGTTACTCTTAGCAACTCGTTGCTGAATCTGGGGAGCAATCTACCGAACTCAGAGAGAAAAAAAACAGGGGAAGTTTCTTTTATAAGAAATATGGGATAAAGTCACTTTACCCTTGCACTTCTGTAGGCAAATCGCCCTTATGTAAATATTAAGTAGAATACGATAGTACATCTATAATTTTAAAATAAAACATAACTTTAGTATACATAATCCATTTATAGTGGTGCATCTATAATTATGAGCAGTGTATCTATAATTTTGAGCGGTGCACCTATAATTTCGAAATTAACTATAATTTTGGTGTGTAAAACTCATCCATAGCGGTGCACCTATAATTATAAGCGGTGTACGTATAATTTTGAACAGTGCATTCATAATTTCGAAATTAACTATAATTTTGGCGTGTAGAACCCATCTATAGCGATGCACTTATAATTATAAGTGGTGTACTTGTGAACAGTGTACCTATAATTCTGAGCAGTACACCTATAATTTCATTTTTTTAAAAGGTTATGAAGGGTGAAGGGTAAAGTAAAATTTTCACATGATTTTTTTTAAAATCCGTGTCTCCTCACAAAAAAACACCCGTGTTAGCATGGGTGGCTTTGGACTTTATTTATTTTTTAACAAAAAGGTAAGTATCATTTAAAATGAGAAAAAAATGGGGGAAGGTCGCCAAACAATTATAATGAAAGCCCACACCAAAGTGAGCTCCAAAAAACAAAAAGTATAAGGCTCTCCATTTAGAGACCAGCATTATTCTGTCAGCATACACCAAATTTCAAATTTTAAGTGAAAATTATCATTCTACCCTTCTGCGCAGAATTGACGTGAAGAAATCGATCCATTGAAACACGAGATGAAAAAATCGATCGAGGTTAAAAAATCGATCGATTGAAAAATCGATCTATTGATCTCTGCGAACGAAAGCGAACCAGCGTTAAGATATCCTACAGTAATTATATTATTTAAATAATAAAATTTCCTTTAAAATTTTAAAGTTATTTTTTAAGTATTGTCTATTTTTAAAATTTCTCAAATTGAATATCCGGACTAATTACGATAACCTGATAAAATACTTTAAAACTTTAAGATCTTTTGACACTCCCAAATACTTAAAACAGAGCGTTTTACAAATAAGGGTATCCCTTGGCTGTGCCGAAAATACATTTGGGAGTGTCGAAAGACCTTAAAGTCTTAAAGTACTTTTATCAGGTTATCGTAATTAGTCCGTATATTCAATTTGAGAAATTTTGAAAATACACAGTGCTTATAAAACTTTAACAGTATTTTTTAAGCACTGTGTATTTTCAAAATTTCTCAAATTGAATATACGGACTAATTACGATAACCTGATAAAAATACTTTAAGACTTTAAGGTCTTTTGACACTCCCAAATGCTTAAAATAGAGTGATTTAAAAATAAGGGTATCCGTTGGCTGTGCCGAAAATACATTTGGGAGTATCAAAAGACCTTAAAGTATTAAATATCTGAACTAATTACGATAACCTTGATAAAAATACTTTAAGACTTCAAGGTCTTTTTACACTCCCAAATGTGTTTTCGGCATAGCTAAGGGATACCTTTATTTGTAAAACACTCTGTTTTAAGCATTTGCGAGTGTCAAAAGACCTTGAAGTCTTAAAGTATTTTTATCATGTTATCATAATTAGTCCGGATATTGAATTTGAGAAATTTTGAAAATACACAGTACTTAAAAAATAGCTTTAAAGTTTTAAAGGAAATTTTATTATTTAAATAATATAATTACTGTAGCATACATTAACAAAATCGAATGCATAATGAATCGATTAACAAATCTGGTACGCTGGTTCGCTTTCGCTCGTTCGCAAACAGAAGAAGGGATCAATCGATCGATTTTTCAATCGATCTATTTTTTTCAGCTCGTATTCCAATCGATCGATTTCTTCGTGTCAATTCCACACGAAATGGCAGAATGGTAAATCGGTGTCTGTTGACCAGATAGGTATAAAAAAGAAACAAAAATTCCAGTCATTATAAAGTTTATCTCTAGACCAGTTGGTGAGCAACACCCGGTTATGGGGCGAGGCTTTAGAGATAGTGCAATGGAGAAAGGACAAAAGGTGCCTGATAGCCGAGATGTGGGTAGGAATGGCTCAACAATTGGATTTTGGATTGGAAAGATGGAGCAGAGTATCGTAATTAGAGCACTCCAGACAAGGAACAGGCAGCCCCTTATCCAGGCAGAAGAGAAGAAGTTTTTGACAGAAAATGAGGTTGTTGAAGCTTGAGCTGTTGAGGATGGGGGAGATGTGGTGACCAAGAGTAGCATTGGAGGGACCGAAATAGGTAGCAGCATCAAACAAGGAGTTGTTGAGGGGCAGTTTCCCAAACAAGAGAGTAGCAGAACTAGAATGGGAGGTTGCTGTAGAGGAGGTGGTTGCGGAGGGCTGTATAGGATGAAAAGAAGCGGCAGGTTCCAGCAGGCAGCAAAAAAATTGCTCACATCCTGAAGATCAGCATTTGAAGCAATGAAGAAAACCTTGTTCCTGATATCAGAGAGGATACAATTTCTCAACATAATAGGCGAACTGAAGGAGCTAGTGAAGGAGCGCTTATTTCTCTCCATCCAAGAGTGCCAGATGAGGGCCGGAAGAAGGTGATTGACAGCCAACATCTCAATGTTGCTAGATTTAGACTGAGCAAGGGAGGCAAGGTCATCAATAAGAATACTGTTGGATCTATGATAAGTGAACATTTGAGAAAAGGAGATCCCAAATGGAATGGACGAGGCTGCAGTGGAGAAGATGTTGGGCATTTTCATGGCTGCATTGCAAAGGGTGCAGCAAGAGTTAACATTGACTCCAATCCTTTGATAGTAGGTCCTTAGTTTTCAAACTGGAGTTAAAGAGGAACCGGAAGTAAGTCGAGTGTTGAGGGATACATCCAGGGAACCACACCAGCTGGATCCAAGAAGGTTTAGGTAGGCTGGAGAAGTGGTGAGATAGAATAGAGGCAATGGAAAGGATGCCCGATCGTCGCCAGTCCAAAGGAGCTCATCTTTGGTACCATACACAGGCAGGCTCACATCTCTGATCATATTCCAGATCTTATTGAGGATTGGAGAGGCAAGGGGGAGATTCCAAACACCATCGCAAATAAAATGGCTGACCAAAATATTTCTGCCTAAGACCCAAATCATAGATGGGACGGTGCCCAAAGTGCTCCATAAGAGTAAGGCCAGGCCGAAGCCAAGGATCTCTCCAAAACTTGTAGTTGCACCGTTACCAATAGCATGATGAGTGAGCCATTTGACCTTATCGCGAGCAGAGAGAAAGGATCGCCAAGACCAAGAAGGATTACTACCAAGACCAACCTCCGAGATGTTCTTACTTCTCAAATACTTGCATGAATCCATTTGATCCATAGGTCATCTTTAGCAATAGCAATGTTCCAGACTTGCTTCATCAAGAAAGCTTGATCCACCTTTGTTTTTTGGGCAGCAGATCTTCTCCCAGTAGAGAGTATGAATCTTACGCAGATGAGTACTTCCCCAGAGGAAATCCCTCATTAATCTCTCAATCTTCTCCATGCAAGACGAAAGAAGCAAGAAAGCGTTGGACCAGTAGATATGGAAGTTATTGATGGTTGATCTAAGTAATTCAGTCTGACCAACGAAAGAGAGAGAGTTACCATTCCAACCAGACAACTTGGCTTTGATTTTGGGCAGCAAGGGGGACACAGCTGGTAGCATGGAATCTAGAAGAAAATAGAGGAAGGCCAAGATACTGGATGGGGAGCTTAACATCGCTCATGTCCAAGGATAGCCATGATATTGTGTTTGTTGAAGGTGGAGCCCGAGAAAATCACCTGACTTTTGGAGGCATTGACGACTAAACTAGAGAACAAGCAAAAGTCATCAAGAAGATTTTTTAGAGAGAGCAGATTTAGCATCAACCAAACAGAAAATCATGAGATCGTCCGCAAAAAGGAGGTGTGAAATAAACACGCCGTGCTTGGAGAAGGGGCAGCATATGTCACCATTGTTGACAAGCACGATTGAGGGCACAAGAAAGAGATTCCATCACCAGACAAAAGAGAGCAGGGGATAAGGGGTCTCCTTGTCTAAGATCTCCAGAACTGTTGAAGAACCTATGGGGGGATCCGTTAATCAGGACAGAGAAGGATGGCGACTTGATGCAACATTTGATCCACTTGAGCCAGTTGTCATGGAAGTTCATTTGACGCAGAACATGATAGAGGCAATTCCAGTCAACAGTGTCAAATGCTTTCTTGAGATCAATTTTCAGACACATCTTAGGGGGCCCCTTATCCAAGTGAATCCCACGGACAAGGTCGTGACAAAGCATGATATTGGAAATGATTTATCTGCCAGGTATGATCGTGCTCTGGTTACTACTCACAAGCTTGGGCAAGTGCGGGCTTATTCTTTTAAATCCAGGAGGTCATCTTATAAATTTCATTAGAGAGGGCTATTGGACGATAATGACTCGAGCAGATTGCTCCATTGTGCTTAGGGATGAGGGTAATGAAGGAAGCTTTAACTTACTTAAGGAGATGAGAATTAATCAAGAATAGCGCTAAGTGACATCGTCTCCCACGATTTCCCAAAAGAATTAAAAGAACTTGTAAAACCCTGACCCAAAATTAGACCTAATTGTGTGATTTTGTGCCAATAATCATGTTTTGTTATCCGTTAATCATGAAGATTACGGATTACGATTTTTTGAAAAGTCCTAGTTTGGCCCAATTCGAGCTCGATAACTCTTGGATCTGACTCGTCGAAGTTGGATGGGCAAAACTGTAAATATCTAAACCTTCTTTGTTTTGGATAAACGTCAAGAATAATGTTTTGGATAAATATCAATGATAATGTTTTAGATAAACATCAAAGATAATATTTTGGATAAACATCATCTAAAACTTTAGATAATGCTTATCCAAAACTTTGGATAATGCTTATCCTTTCATTCTTTTCGTTATATAAATGGATAAGCACCTTCCTTCATGTAAACAATTTTTCTCTATCTTCTTCTTTCTTTCGTTCAAAACTTCCTGCTACTGATTTTTAGTAGAAAATTTTCAAGAGTTGAACTCAACCCGATTCTCAAAGTGAAGGTATGCATTGAATTCTGATAAGTGCAAAATTATTACATATTTTACTCCTAAAATTATATTTGTTAGTATCTCATATTATTTAAATTTATCTAATTAGTGTGTTTTTGTGTTTTTTTAGGTTGATGTGTTGTTATGCATTGATATGGGCATTAAGTCCTCAAAATGAAGATGGTCCGACCATGTTTTCAAATGTCAATACGATGGTCACCCACCTCCACCAATTTAGGCCGTTGCATTGAATCATTAACTTCCAAGGCTTCTATTGATCTGTCAGCAATTGGATTGCCAAATGTTGGAAAGTCTATTCTTATCAACACACTTACAAAATTTTCAATCCCTATGGAAAACTTTCATTTCTGCACCATAAAACCCAAGGAGGCGGTAGCAAAACAGTGAGGAACAATGAGAGCAGTCGGCCGCGGTGCAGCTTAGAGAAGAATGAAAAGGAGAGAGAGAAGGGAAATAAAATTAGAAAAGAGAAAAGAATAGAAGCTAGAGAAAAGAGACAAAATTCAGCAGCAACCAGTTTGTACAAAGATGTCAAAAGGCAGCTATTAAGCATTGACATACCGGAAAATACAGAGCAGCCAAGTATTGAAGAAAGGGGCTGATGTGTTGATACCGTGTTTGCCATGAAAACAATTGAGAAAGACCAGTTGCAGACTCTTGTTTAAACTGCAGGGATAAGTTGTGGTGAATCCAAAAACGCTAACAACTTCTTAGTAGACAATTGCAAGACTATATACTTTGCAGAGCATGAGATTTCTGCAGTTGCTGTAACATGGAGCTTGATGCTGCTCGTTTTGAATCATAATTGGAATGGGGTTGGCATAAGATCATGTAAATAATTAAGAAAGTGGAAGATCCAATCAGATGAAGGTTCTGGCTGGTTTGTAGGAGACAACAGGAACAGTGAAGGAGTAGCCACCTGTGTGTATAAAGATAGTAGGAGGTGCTGCTGTGTGGGGTAGGTGGCTGCAAAAGAAAGGCCAAATGAAGAAGTCAGAAAAAAATCGGTGTGTAAAAATTAGAAGTGATGCTGGCCGATTCAACAGAGAAAAGAAAGAAAGAGACTAAAATGAAGAGTTCCTGGTCAATTCAGTAAAATAAAAAAAGAAATAAAATTAAGAAAGGAAAGGGCACCGTTTACATAGAGAGGAAATCTCAGAAGAGAATCAAAGAAACAATGTTAGGTTGAACTGTAAATAGAAGATGCGAGAGAGAGGAAGGTCGGCCAAAATAGAATAAGAAGAGATGGGACCCATACGATCATCTCTTAATTAGAAGGAAGCAACCGCCCAAGTTCTTATAAACATTGTGACAAATACCGTTCTCGGGATATTAATGGCAATTGGTAATAACGGGATATTTTTAAATTTTTGGATTTTTACTGGGAATTTAACGAGAAAATCTCGCAGAAATTATAATATTTAAAAAATAAAAAAATAGAATAAATAAAAAATTTAATGAAATAAAAATGGTATAGAGAATTTACAGAGAATTTATTGGGAATTTACCGGGATATTATCGCGTTATTAACGTTTATCGCGTTTTTAACTCGATTTTATCTGGAATTTACCGGAAATTTATCGTTGTAGCGATAAAAACGCGTTTTTAATGTGGTAATGATATTTTGCCGATAAAAATGCGGTAAATTTAAAAATACAGCCGATATTTGTGACAAGGTTTATAAATAGAGGACATAGCACATGACACAGCACAATGAACAACATGCGTGAAGAGGGTGAGCACAGAGGCGTGAAGTGGGTGAGCACAGAGATGGATCGTGGCTAAGGCTCCGGAGCTTCGAATGATCGCTTGGTTCAATTTTTCCTATTTTTTTTCATTTTAATTCTTTTGTGATGTCTAACTTATTTCTTCTACTGAGGTTGAGGATGAAACTCCATTAATGAAATAGTTTTCGTTTATTTATTTTATTCCAAATGCTATGTGTTTGATTATTTATGATTTTGGCTTCATTAAATTAATAGATATTAATTATTTTTAGCATCAATGCCATGTATTTTTTGTTATTAATACTAATATATAATTAATTAATGTTTGGTTTTAATTGAATAAAAGTAAAACCCTTTGATTAATTATTTTCTTTTATTTTAATTTAAATACATTGGATGCTTAGATTGATACTTTGATCCATTGTCTTTTAAATTAAAATAGGATACATTGAATGCTTCGAATTTACACTTTTGAGTGAAGAGAAAATAACTTTTGAACACCAAATTAATGCGCTTGAATGTTTAAATCTCTTAAAATTAGGAATTAATAAATAAATAATTAGAATATTATGGATTTAATGGGAGTGAAATCCGATACCTTAATAATTTCTCTCACTTGATTCACTTTCTATTTTTAAGTTGTTTTAATTAATTGTTGCATGTTTAATTCAACCATCCTCCATAAAAAGTGTTAACTAGGTTAAGGTTAGATTGTTAGGCTTTTTAATTTGTTTTCCCGTTCATTCATAATTCAAGTCCCTATGGGCTCGACCTCACACTTGCATATCTCTATACTCCAAATTGATTCGTGCGCTTGCGAGTAAATATAAATATAAAATTTTCACAGCAAATTCCTTTTGAAATTTTAGTATGTTTAGGATCAAACGGAAGTGAATTTGGTTTAGAAATGAGCTTCAAAATGAGTTTTCAAATTTAATGGAAACTATGATTTTTCTTGTGTTTTGGTGATTTCATCTTTAAAAATCAAAGGCTTCTCTTATCTGTTTATTGTCCAATTTATTTCAAAATTAAAATAGACTGATTTTAGAACATATCTAACTTGATAGTTGTGAAAAAGGAAGTCAGAAAATCTACCTGTTTTTTAATTCAGTATTTCAAGTAGGTTGTCTTGTCACAGAAGTATGCAACTAACTGGTTGAAGATAACGACTCTCGGATGTTTCGAGAATCAGTCTTCGGAAGTTCTGAAGGCTCACCTTAAGAAGTTCCGAAGTCCTATTCAGGGTTCCGAAACGAGCAGAGGCCAACCTGTTTTCTCTGCCTCTGCTGGACAAAGACACGAACGTTCTGAGGACATCTTTGGACGATCTAACCTCTCGAAAGATCAAAGCATACCTCGACAAGTTCCGAGGCAGACCGGACCAATGTTTTCCTCTTTCTTTTTTTTTTCTTTTTTTTGTTCGGAACAAGCTCAGAAGTTCCGAGACTTGAACTCAATACGTCTCCATGGCCAAATCCAGAAGACAATATGTGTAGTGGCCTGAACACTTTATCGATATCCTCTGGGCAAAATCTCAATAATATACCCTGGCCAATGAAGAAATATGAGACTGGGCACTGAGTGCTTAATTTGGATGTCTTGATTATTATAACTTAAAAATGAGTAGTAACCCTATGAGGACTCACAATCATTTCCTTTGATGTTTTTTCGGAAAATGAGAAAAAAATTACTACGAATGTATTCTGTATTGTATATGAATGTGTATTATGTTTGATTTTGAATATATATTCATGGTATTTGGTAGTGCCTCGGCTTAGCCAAGTTCCTATGTTTGTCAATTCAATGACTCAGAAAGAAGCACTTGCTAGGAAGCTTGAAGACCCAAACTGATCAAGAGTACAGATCATGCTCCACTGGGTTGAAGCTCATCGTTATAGGCAATCACAAAACATCTATTATGGTCATAGATGACTTCAGGTTGTACCCACACCTTAGAGAGGACTATCCTTAGGCTTAGAGGAACAAATGGTTAAATCATAAAAAACCTAAAGAGGAAGCTTGACAGTGAATTGGAACCCAACTTAAAAATATGTATTTGGTTTCACTGTCAGCTCAAATAGTCATTCTTACCGACCTCTCGGTAATGAAAGGATCGACCCATCGTAGTCAAGGACTAGTCGGCCAGATTGACATAGGCTTTGGATTATAGAACTGTCATTTTCGGTAAGCCTCTAATCGAGAGTCTCGTATGCACAGATCCCTCGGTGAAAGGCTGAAATGACCCCTCGTAGTCAACCACCCATTTGACATCCTTTGGCAAATCCATTGGACCCTCATCATTATCGGTGAGCTTAAACAAGGGCCAACAAAAGAATTACTCTCTCTCTCTCTCTTGTGCCTACACTTAAGAAATCTTAATACAACCAATCATATGGATTGAGTTTGTGAGAGAGAGAGGGGAAATGATAATCAACTAGGAAAGATGTTGGTAGAACTAATTTCCTAGTTACCCTGGATATTATGATTTCTCAACGACGGCTATAAGACGGAACGTCGGGATTAACTCGGGCACACATTAGGGGGATCTTGAAGAAGCACATATCAACGAGATAGAGCTAAAAAGGCAAGTACATCTTGATTTTAATTTTGTTTTAAACCATTTATCCTATGAAAGTGGATTAAAGAGGTTTGGTTACGGAACCACTATAAAAAATATAGAGCGTCGTCTCTAGCACACGTGGTGGATGGAATTCCCAGCCAATTCAAATATGTAGAATTCCTATTTTACATGTGGTGGGTAAAATTCCCAGCCAATTAAGTGAGGTGTAATTCTTACTCTAATTGTGAGGGTATAAGTGTCCACTTAGTGAGTTTGGGGATGGCTCAAGATTGAGTTAGTCCTAACAGTGAATGTGGTTGGTTAACTGAATCACTATAAATTTGGTCTTATGGTGATTGATCATTATGTATTTGTGTTTTAGTATTTAAACACTCTTCTCAACACACTTCACTTTGCATTTGATTATCTTTATTTATACATTGTGCATAAGCATTGATAATCAAGCAATATGTAAAGGATTCTAAACTTAGTGTAATCATTTAAGTAATTAAAAATAATTTATCACACTAAACAAATCTCTTGATTAATATTGGCATTCCGCTGCACTTAAACTTTAAACAATCAAGAAATTTGAAAACACCATGGAAACTGGGATTGACATATTCAACCCCCCTCCTCTCTCTCTCTCTATGGTCAATCATGTTCTAGCACCAAAGGGAGAACTTTCATTTGGTATCAGAGCTTCGTGTTCTACATAAAGGATTTAACCATCCGAGTTTATCTGTGCTAAAACAATGGTTATGAGAGAAAAGCCATGATATTTTCAAACCTCAATTTGTGATAAAAAATGCAAAGCAATCATGAAAAAATTTAATTATTTTCATCAATAAATATGTTTGGAAATAGGTGAAAAGAAAATGGTCTAAGCCTATGAAAGAAGTATTTGATAAACCTTCAACTTCCATGATCACTCAGCCCAAAGACCAAATAGATTGGACTAATTATGAAATGACTATGCACTTTAATCAAACACTAATAGCGTTCATCAGTGTTATTTCATAATATGTTTTTTTTAAGACATTTAAAAAGATATGAAACAGCAAAAAAGGCTGAAAGAATCTACGAAAAATTGCCTCTTCTAGCCCAATGGATGACATCACCTATCATGACCAATTTGTGTACTGAGAAATAGGTGACTGACTACAGTTCATCCATTGAAAAAGCCCAAGCTAAATCCTTTAGAGAAGAAGATGATAGAGTATAGGAACTTGATGAAGGTAATAACCTCCAAGTATCCTATGAGGCCATGTACCAAAATGTTTGCCTCTCATGTTAGGTCAACATCATGGTACAAAATCTGGAGTCTTGATTCAAAGTCAAATGGGAAGGCACCTCAAGATTAAAACCAGATTTGATAAAAGGGCATAACTGGATTGTGACTTAGATTCCAAGTCTCACAATGATATGTTCAAATATGTGAAGGGATACCACTGTGAGTATCACATTTGAAACATAGTTTTTGGAATCACATGTGTATCTTACCTTCAAGCCATGTTCTTGTTTAATTGTTGGATTGATCTAGTGTAAGATATTCATATGTACATGTAGCTATGCACTCTAGTATTATAATATACTTATTTCATTTCATTTCATATGCTATGTGACTTGTGCATCTTTAGAAAATGAACGTAATTTGTGCATTATCTCATGTATAAGGTGTGTATGGTACACGTATATAGTGTCGTTTCATTACAAGTTCTTAAATTTGTGAATCCCTTGTGGAATGAAACCTGCTCTATGTCCTTAAATGGATTTTTGGTTTGGTATGAATTACCAAAAGTGTTGATCAAAATGATCAAATATGCTTATCTGTATCCATTTATGTACCAGTTCTTTCCAAGGAATGAACCTCATTGAGTATGCTTGAAAGAATGGTAAAAGTGTTTATCATGTGTTTTGAGTAATAACATGATAACATGCATGAGAGTTGTGTGGATAGTGTCATACTTCATTTCTATATGCATGATTAATGTATTCAAAATGTGAAATGAATGTATGGGTGGTGTGCTTAGTGTCTCATTCCAATATCCGGTATTTTACACACTATATGGAATGAGTTATGTTCATAGACACCTTGTCTTTATTAAAACCTGGAGATGCCGCATCTCATAACATCAAACACTTGAGCAATATGTTTGAATTAGTAAGTCAAATGTGCCCAAGGTACTTGGATTGGATTGGATCCAGGAAAAAAGAGCTTTAATCTATGTTTTGTGCTTATCTTCAGAATAATGAGTTGAATCTTCTAATGTCACAAAACATGTGTGAATGTATGTATCTATACTGGCATTGAAAGGTATATAAGCAAAGCTTGATGAACTATAAACATAGCAAGCACACACACACATCCAGTCATCCTTCAATTTTGAAAGCCCAGGTCGAAGGATAAACTAGTCGGAGGAACAGATATATCGGTAATGTTGGAAATCAGAACATTGTCTAAAAGGGGGGGAAATCAAAAGAAGAGATAGGTCAATACTTATCGACATATTGACATAGACAGGTCGTTGGTCAATACCTGTCGTAAGTCAGAAAGATTAAGTTAAAAGGTCTCTTTCTACGAAAACGACAGATTATTTCAAAATCGTCGTTCCTTCTCCCGCTGAGCTCTAGCAATTTCTCTTTTGCCTCAAGTTCCCTAGACCAGTTAATAGGATATCTCGGGGTGAAATCTCGTCAGAAAACCATAGGGTTTTTGTTTCTCTCGCTCTTAGGAAGCAAGGGTATCACGGAGTTTGTGATTTTTCGGTGATCAGGGTAAGCCTCGCCTTTTCTCCCTCTGATCACTGTCTGAGGAGCTCTTCCCAAGCATCCATGCCCAGAAAGGATGACTGTTAAGTCTCGACCATTGACCTCTGGTGATAAACCTGAGTCCAATTCTCATCCCCTAGGTTCGTGCAGGATGCTCTCGAATCAAGCTCTGCTGACCCTACTCCTAAGGGTACCCCTCAGAGGAAAAATTCATGCTCCTAGATCTGTATCCAGTCGTCGTTACAGTCTATGGTCCCTGTCAAACCTCGCAGAAACTTCTGAAGTAGAAAAAGAAGTAATCTCAATTAAGGATAGTTTTGATGAGGAAGGAAGAGTAAATGTCGAAACTGCTAACACCTCTGTGTCTAACGACACCAATAACCTGGTGATCCACCTGAAGGTCAAGGGAGTGGTGAACCTGAACGACCTGTGTCACAACCCCTAATTCGATTTATCTACAAAATCGAAGCTCGAGTCTCTCAAATCGAGGCTTATCTGGATGAGCTAGATGACTTCGTGCAAAGATTCTCTCAGGGTGTTCACGAATATCTCTCTGCATTACGATGATCAACCGTTAATCTTTCTCGACGTCGATCTCCTTCTCCTCCAGCATCACATCCTCCAGATGACTCTGCTTAGGATAGTTTTTCATGCCTTATGTTTTGTATTTTGGAAAAACTATAGTTTTGGTATTGACCTAAGCATCCATGAATCCCTCCATTACAAAACCATATGTACTGCACATTTTGATTATCAATGATATGATAGGGTTTGCTATGGTTTGATGTGTGTATTATTATATTTGAATGCCTTTTGTCTCCTATCTATGGTTAATATGACTTTTGTTAAATAGACTAACATGCAGGTTTGAATGAATTGGTTTTATATTGGCATGTTGGGGAGATAGGGATCGAGCTGTGATGTTGCACACATCCTTGGAGTTTAGGAGAGCACAAAATATGGGTTGTTTAGCATCTATCACTGGTCATGACATTGTGAGGAGGAAGGATGATGCAAGCTTGAAAGAAAACTTGGAGAAAATAAACTTAGATGGCATCTAAGTTTATGGGGAAGTTAAGTCAAAGAAGCTAGAAAAGATAACTTGGATAATGGGGGAGAAGACTCCAAAAAGGAAAGTTAAGTAAGTTAATTTGACCCCATTGGGAGAACACATTTAAGACAACACAGCTCTTAAAGGGGAAGAAGAAAAAAAACAGTAATGCAATGGTAATTTGCATTGTACTGTGGGGGAGATCAATGCTTGAATGCATGAGAAGCATGCATTGATCAATGAAAAGATTAAATGAGTTGGAAGTGAACTCATGGAAGCACTAGATGCAAGAAGCATGGGGCATTGCTTGAAATCCAATTCCTCCAATATGAAGGGGAACTCAATGTTTGCCTACTAAACCTTTGTCAATTGTATGACAAAATGGGAGAGACATTAGTAAAAGCTATAACACATCAAAACCAATTATGGGGAATAATTAGTGAAGCCAAGTGTTTGGACCTTTAGAAAGACAGAGCAATAAAGAGGAGGAATATGAAAAAGCCGAATATGAAAAAGCCGATAGACATAGGGGAATGTCTATACTTGGAGTTTGGGAGATCAAACTCAAAGAAGATTAGGGGAGAAAATCTTCTCAACACTGATAGCTTCGATATGCTATAGGTAGTGTTGGTTTCTAGGAAATCATGGTGTATAGTGTAACAACCCGACCCGAATATAGGGCTTAGGGCTTGACTCAGTGTGATATTGTCCGCTCTGGGCCTCGCACACCAGCGAGCCCGCACGGTTTTGCATTTGGGCCCAGGCCCACCTGGCCTGCCCCAAAAGGCCTCACACTTGAATCCACATGGGGTGGCCACTTATGATCCCTCCCCTCTCAACCTTCCCAACCGATGTGGGACTTTTCACCTTTCCCACATCAGGTTGGGGTGGGTATTACAATCACTCCCCCTAAAGCTTCGAGCCGTCCCCGGCTCGACCCTGTCCAACTCAACAACTGCAGGGAAGGAGGGAAGCCCACACAGTCCGAGTGTAGAACCTCGGCTCTGATACCATTTGTAACAACCCGACTCGAATACAGGGCTTAGGGCTTGACTCAGTGTGATATTGTCCGCTCTGGGCCTCGCACACCAGCGAGCCTGTACGGTTTTGCATTTGGGCCCAGGCCCACCTGGCCTGCCCCAAAAGGCCTCACACTTGAATCCACATGGGGTGGCCACTTATGACCCCTCCCCTCTCAACCTTCCCAACCGATGTGGGACTTTTCACCTTTCCCACATCAGGTTGGGGTGGGTATTACATATAGGGGAGCATGAATACAAATCTAATTTAGTCCATGGATGCATATTTATGCTTTAGACTAACCTCTCTAATGATTTTCTAGTGTTGCTTGCTTATGTGCTTGAACAAGAAAACATGAAATGAAGCAAGCTGAATAAGAATATGCGAAAATCATAGTCTTATTTTTCCATTTGAATATGTAAATGTAATTGATGTAATTTTTGTATTCAAATGTGATGTAATAAAGGTTGGCTTGTAATTTGGTTAGTTTCTAGGTTTTGTCATGAAATTGACAATGGGGGAGATTCTTAGTACCCTGGCTTTGCCTAGTCCCTATGTTTATCAATTCCATGACTCGAGAAGAAGCACTTACTAGAAGTCTGAAGAACTCAAGGTGATCAAGACTGAAGATCATGCTCCACCAGATTAAAACTCATCGTTATGGCAATCACAAAACAAGTATTTGGCCTATAGATGACTTTAGGTAGTACCCACACCTTAAGAGGACTATTCCTACGCTTAGAAGAACAAATGGTAAAATCATAAAAAGTCTAGAGAGGAAGCTTGATAGTGAATTGGAAGTGAACTTGGAAATATGAATTAAGTTCACTGTCAGCTCGACTAGCCGTTCTCACCGACCCCTCGATGGAGACAGGATCGACCCATCATGGTCAAAGACTGGTCAGTCAGTTGATAAAAGTTTTGGAACATTGAACTGTCATTCTGGGTATGCCTCTTGATCAAGAGTCTCGTATACACTGACCCCTCGGTGATGAACCTAACGACCCCTCGTGGTCAACGACTCGTCATGAAAAATCTTGTGAGTTCTGGACTTTGAGCTCAAGTGAGCTCTCGAGAAAATAGACATCTCGATATTTAAAGACCGATCAAGAGTACCAAGACTGACCCCTTGGTAAAGGACAATAGGTCGTTGTGGGCAGGACAAGTTTCAGGACATGAAACTCTATCTGCATGATGTTCCCCAGATCGAGACCCTCGTACGAACCGACCTCTCGATGCCATGACTGTCGACCCATCGGCAACACCAACCTGTAGACATGGAAAAAATTATTCCATTTAGAGTGCATTTAATGCGCAACGGTCGGGTGGTTGAACGGTAATATTCTTAATCACCAACCCCTTGGTCCGCCCGACCTGTCGGTATATGACATATTCTGCAACTGGTTGCCTTTTTATAAATATCAATCTTTGTGCAACAATTTGACATCCTTTGGCAAATCCGTTGGGCCCTCATCATTATCAGTGAGCTTAAATAAGGGCCAATAAAAGGATCACTCTCTCTCTTGTGCCTACTCTTGAGAAATCTTAATACAACCAATCATATAAATTGAGTTTGTGAGAGAGAGGGGAAATGATAATCAACTAGGAAAGATGTTGGTAGAACCAATTCCTAGTCACTCGGAGATTGTGATTTCTCAACGACGGCTATAAGACGGAACGTCAGGATTAACTCAGGCACACATTGGGGGGATCTTGAAGAAGTACACATCAACGATATAGAGCTACAAAGGCAAGTGGGTCTTGGTTTTAATTTTGTTTTAAAACATTTATCCTATGAAAGTGGATTAAGGAGGCTTGACTATGGAACCACTATAAAAAATCTAGAGCGTCGTCTCTGGAACACGTGGCAGCTGGAATTCCCAGCCAATTCAAATAGGTGGAATTCCTATTTTACATGTGGTGGGTGAAATTCCCAGCCAATTAAGTGAGGTATAATTCATCCTCTAATTGTGAGGGTATAAGTCCCGACTTAGTGAGTTTGGGGATGGCTCAAGGTTGAGCTAGCCCTAACAGTAGATGTAGGTTGGTTAACTGAATCACTATAAATTTAGTCTTATGGTGATTGATCATTGTGTGTTTGTGTTTTAGTATTTAAACACTCTTCTCAACACACATCACTTTGTATTTGATTATCTTTATTTATACATTGTGCACAAACATTGATAATCAAGAAATATGTAAAGGTTCTAAATTTAGTGTAATCATTTAAGTACTTCAAACAGTCTTATCTTGAGCTCTCGAGCTTAGATTGGGCCGAACCTAAGTTCGTTGGAAATCCTATGAGGCGATCCATACATCCAGTCAGTCTTCAATCAAGATCGGAGTTCTTAAAACTTCTTGAAATGTGTGATCAATGGTCTGATCAATTACAAATTGTCACCCTAAATGTGTCCATGGTAACAACGTTATTATATAATTATTTAAATAAAAATCAAAGAAAATCAACAAGAGGAGGTGGTGGCCAAATATGATCCCAAATTTGGTTAGAAAGCTTGTATGCATGGACGAGTTGCTCCTAAATTCAAGGGATTTAGAATCTTGAATGTTGGTAGAGAGATATCCAATCCCACACCAAATTCTTCTCTCTCTTTTGGAGGACCTAAATTATGTACCTGACCAGTATCTATACCCAATGGGCCACTTATTTGCCCAATTGGACACTTTAATGGGCCTCTCATGGAGCCTTCAAATTTTTTCATGCTCCTTCAATGTTATTTTGACAGCATCTTCAAATTGATGTTCAGTTAAAGCTTTCATAATGTTGTCATTATTCTCCCCAAGCTATAAAATAACTTGTTCTCAAATTCAAGGTTGTAAATCCGTCTACTTCATGATATAGAGAGGATATCTTTCTTTATTAAATCTTTGTTAAAGACCGTAGCTTTGCATCGTGGAAATCAGAAGTGTGGACGTGGAAATCAGAAGTGTGGAGCTGGATCTGTTGTATAATTAGAGTAGCTAATGACAAAGCTTGCCCATATTGGATTAGAAATTTTATTCACAGATAGATGATACAAGACTTTTGATACACATCATTTAACGTGATCTTACTCATTTGAATTTGACACATCATTTATATGGCAGCCATAAGGACGAATTTGACAATTCATCGACCATCTTGCAGCCTACATGGCAGCCACATTGCATACGAAAATAGCAAGAAATTCAAATGGGAAAGTAGGTGGCCATATAGAGTTTGTACTGCAGACCACATGTTCCGTTATGGAAACTTTAAATTTGAAAAGAAAATCATTGGTGAAAAACATGGTTTGAATTTGGAGATAGATTTGAGGTACCAAATGATATCAATTTTTTGTGAAATTGGATTTCTCAAATAACTCAAATTTGTACAATTTCAATATACATAGACAAAGTTAGGACTATTTTTATAACTAAGTGTTAGAGAATAATGGTAAACAATATTTTTTTGTAATCTTTCTATTTTTTGTAAATATGAACGTCTATAAATTGGAGGCGTTTTCGACTATTGTTATACACACAATCAAAGTTCAACTAATTGAAGCTTAAAGCTTTGGGCCTCTTATTTGTTATGGGTGTTTTCTTTGATTTTTTAGTTTGCTTTTAGTTAATATTCTTATTCAATTTCTTAAATTCCAATTCGATTTGGTCTAATTACTAACTGAAACTTTTCTTCTAGTTTTTAAATTTATCTCAACCAAATTAATTCTAAGTGGCTAGAATTCTTATTTTCTTGTGTGAGATTTGTATCTTGTTAAATTTTGTATAAGAAAGTGTTGACCATTTCATTCTTCTGGCAAGAAGTTGAGGTTTCAATTTATCCATTCGAAACTTCATTTGCCATTACAACTGGAGTAAGCGATCGAGTGGCGTTGCTTTGCCGAAGTGAATCCAAGATTTTCTTAGACTTCGAAATATTTTGATTTCAGGAATATTTAAATTTGTATTGAATTCGAGCCAAATCTTATAGAATTTGTGCTCTTTTTTTAAGTATAGAAGCATAGGAAGTCATTAAACTCGATGATAGCCTTCATCAATAGTAAAACATTGACCACATGGATAGGTTTTTTTTGGCAATCCAAAGTTTTAACAGTCAATGCTAAAATCAACATCTATTATTTTCTTCTATTTAATATTTAATACTCAAGTTTTGGTTAAAAGTTTAAGTTAAATGTTGAAATTTGAAAACTAATTCGTTTTGAACCGTGTATCCAACTTTTATGTGGAGTTTATATTTGTAACTTTTTTACTTGATACCCACATATAAGTAATGAATTAGATATACTAACATTAAGTTTAAAGATTGTCATATAAACCATTAAATATTTGTGGCCTTTGATATTATATATAAAATGATTTGCTTAAGTTAGGTTGTGGGACACTAATGTACAAATACATACCTTTCCCATAAATTCATATTAAGTCATATAAATAATTAAATATTTGTGGCTTTTAATATTATATATAAAATGATGGGTAGTAATACTCTCATGAGTATTTTGTGTAATTCGACTAGAGTTTTAGTACATTGTCAATTTTATCCTTCGTATTAACGGTAAAATCGGACCCTTCACGTGAACAATAAAATTTTGATAAATCGATTTGCTGTTCATATGAATTTCTCCGAGCCGATTTTCGACGAGTCGATTTTACTGTTCTTACTGAAAGGTTGGTGAGCTAATTTTACTATTCACATAAAAGATAAAATTGACAATAAACTAAAATCTATATTTTATTAGACAAACCTTCGACTGAGAGGAATGGTTACCCAGCATAAGTAGGTTTTAGGACACCAACGTACAAATACATATCTTTCCCAAAACTTCATAATTAAATCTATTTCTTTCATGCAGATAATCTCTCTGCAATTCTGCACAAATGGCACGTGTCATATATAATTTTTTATTCTTCCACAAGGTGTTGAAAACTCAAATCTCAAGTTCGAAAGGTCAAAGGTAATAAGAAGGAAATATACGTAGAAACTGGTAATTTCAAGTTTAAATCACGGAGCCTCAGACCAAGAGACTTCGTTTTTCCCCTTCAAGCCCTGCTTTCTTCTCCTGTCGTAAAGGAAAACCAAAAGTCTTCTCTCTCCTTCCTCTTTCCTCGCATCGAATCCCGCTTCCCTCCTGCAAAAAGTGGTTTTCTGCGTTTCTCCTCAAAGCCAAGAAAACCGACCTCGAAGGGTGCGCAGGACACTTAACCTTCACCCATTCCTTCCCGTCCCGAGAGAGATCCCATGCCTTCAAAACCAAATGCTTTTCTCACCATCTCAATGCCTGTGCATACACCCAAACTTCCGTCCATTTGCTTTTTCTTCCAGAGATAACGGCATTGATGAATGCGAGCGCCAATGGGGTTATCCGCATCCTCTTCTTCAGCTCTTCTTCGTTCTGCGTCGATCTTGGCCTTTTGTTGCTTCTTCTTCACATCTGCGGCTTCTTCTGCAGAGAATTTTCGCCAAGCGTAAGTATTTTCTGTCGATCTGGAGTTCAAGCAGTTTTTCTTCCTTTTAATCCTCATCGATACTGATGAGAAATTTGTGAAACCGAAACCAGTTTTTTTTTTAATGGTTATTATCGAATGGTGTTTGGATTTTCGAATTGTTCAACAAGCATTGTGTTTGGATGTGTTGAAAGGAAAGTGTTTTTTCGGATAATAACTATTTTTAACCAAAAATGGAATTGTATTTGACCATTCTGGTTAAAATTTATTATTTTTCACGGAAGTTCCTTCCTTCCTATGCATCCAAGCGAAGGGTGACACTCTGTCTGGATGCATTGAAAGGATAGTACTTTCTTGGTCTTTTAACTGAAAATTGAATTGGTTTTTACCATTTTCGGCAAACATAGTTTTTTTCTTTCGGGAAAGTAAATTCTCTTTCTATGCAAGAGGTTGTGTTTTGTATAGATTTACGTTGATGGTTATGATTGCAAGTGATTGAGATGGGAATAACTGAATGAGCTGTGAATTGGTTCTGTAAAGCAGAAGGATAGGATTTTCATTGGAAACTGTAGATCTTTATAATACCTGATATATGAGGCTCGCAGGTGGTTTCATGTATTCATGGGAGTTTCATGTATCCATGGGAGTTTCATGTATCCATGGGATTAGTCTCACCTCGAATGGTGGGGCTATCCGTGTTACTAAAAAAATGTAGATCTGTGTGATGGCAGTTTCAACATGACATGTTATGTTATTTTACTAAATAACTGGCATTACACGGCATTCAAAATTATTATACTGGCCAGCATGGATGAATATGTTAACAAGTAGATAGCTTGCACAGATGATCGTTTCGTACAGTATTTATTGGTGTTTCAAACATATATTCATATCTTATGATGTTTATGTTTATAATTGGTATGACACTATATGTCAACCAGGCTATATGGATGGTTGGTAGTGGGTGTTATGTAAACATAATTATACTTTTTGTCTTGAATTGCAAATACATGAATTATAAACAGTAGAATCATGGAGATTCATAAGAGTTGATGTTAATATATGAATAGCAAATAGATATAAAAAAAATAATGATATGAGTAATACTCCAATTTTCTTTCATTATTAAGTGATTATTTATATAGATTGCAAATGAAGTAAACAATATATAACTATTTCATTGGAGCTCAAATTTCAAAGTTTCAACTTCCAAAAGTATAAGAACAATATATACTCGAACTATAGTTGTAAAAAGCCAACAATAAGGTATAGAATTATCCAAGAGAAACAAAGTGCTTTGCTGTGGTTAGAGAAAATAACCGCTCCTTTCACAGCAATGGAGGAAAATGTAGGAACTTGATTGGCATCTGATGACAGGGAGGTTTTGCCTCACAAGCCAACTATGGTTTAGTGGTGGAAAGAAAGCTATTCCGTTTTTGTGGGAAATATCCCAGATTGGGGGGCCGGAGATCTCGTTCGAGTATTTGGGGTTGCAGGGGCTGTTTTTGATAGTTTTGTGCCTTTTGATAAGAAAACTGGAAAATGAAGAAATTTTGCTTTCGTGCGCTTTAAATGGAGAGGGAAATGATTAGTGCCATTAATATTTTAGATGGCAAGGAGTTTGATGGCCAGAGGATACAGGTGAATAAGGCCTGTTGGTTTGGAGTTTAGAACATATGGACATCAATATGATGGAAAGGTCGAGCAATCTAAGCGAAACATTTTACAGGAAACCGATTCTGAAATGGGAGTCAAGCCACAAGCGATTTATCATACAATGTCTCATTCTGGTGAAAATCTTTTGCAAGTTAATAAGGCATTTGTAGAAAGTAGAAAAGAAACTCTCTCTCATACCTGGATTGGGGTGGCTCGACGTTTAAATCTATCTGCACAGGATATCAAAGAATGGATTTTGGCAAAGTGGGGATCTGATTTGATCTTCCTGGTTCGCAGGCTAATCCTTACTTTTTCTGGATTGTTCTTGCATCTGAGGAAGACAAACAACGCTTCAAATTTGGTGATTCTTTTTCGCAGATGGTCCCCTCAAACGTATTGATAAATGGACTGAGTTTCTGGGCCCTGGATTAGTGATGGAGTGGATTCGGATTTTTGGAGTCCCTCTTCATGTATGGAGGAAGGAGGTGATGTATCAATTACGATCGTACTTTGGTGGTAGCAGAAACCTTAGATGTGTTGGATGACGGCTAACGATGATCATATCTTAGATCGATAGGTGTTTCTGGCTGAGTTTGTTTGTGGTGATGATTACCACATTTAGTTTGTAGGACTACTTCTCGCTAGCCTGTTTGTAATCTTCTTTATTTTTATATTATAATAAAGTTAACTTTCAGAAAAAAGAAGAAGCCAACAATAAGCTAAAAAACCTCTGAAGCATCCAAAGTTCCTAGTTTCCCCATAACTCAAGTCTTAATAACCAACAAAGCCCAAATTTTTATGCTTTTGAATATCAAATAGCCCCATAGTCTATCATCCATAGGAACTGCAAGATTTTTAAATTTTATATGAATAATTCCTATTTTCATATTGATGAAGGTTAGGTTCACTTTTAAGGCCTATCTATGTTTTCAACATATAAAACAGAAAACTAAGATCCGGCTCAAGTTACGGTGCGCTTGAGAGAACTCGAATTGTATAGTTACTTGGATCTTTTTCCTTTTCCAAGACCAATTAATGTTACAGTCTTATTCTGGGCAAATGGAAACTTAATTGGAACAAGAAACTTGATCTCAGTTTCTCGCTGGAAAAAACAAGAAAAGGCTCAAATCTCACTGGTAAATCGTCACCTTGCGAAATTTGGAAATGAAATAAATTTCTGTGAAAATTAAGTTTGGTATCTGCTGAATTAATTTGTTTTAGAAAATTGAAATAATGTATTTCAGATCTGAACTATATCAGTTAGTTTCAACCAACAATAAAGAGAAGAAAAACAGTTTTTAATTTCTACGCATTTTGATCAGGCCGGACTCGAATTGATCTAATCTGGTAACTAAAAAATTTACCAAATTGAATCGATTAATTTTCTGTAATTCAGACCTTCAATCTGAATTTGAATATACTTCAAATCAATCTTTCTGTAATTCGGCCAAAAAAAATTCAGTAAGAAATTGTTTCTGAAACTCGGATTCGTCGGAGACGAAAAACTGAGATCGTGTGATTAAAATTTAGCAAATTAGGTACTGTTTTTGCAGAATTTTAATTACAGATTTCAGAATAAAAAAATACAGATCTGAATTTTGATTTAAGCAATAAATTTGAATATGTTGAAAAAAAAACTTAATTCAATCTAAAAAATTGAACTGAAATTCTTAGGAACTTAGTTGCACAAAGTGACAGTTCTCTTCACTTTGGACTCAATCCAAACACAAATTAAATTCACCAAATTTTCGCTGCTTTATATGGACGCCCCTGACTCTTCTTAAATAGAGTTTTTGGTGCTTAAAAAACTAGAAAAAATCAATGAAGAAGCTAGGACACCCAGACCTTTCTAAACACTAAAACTGCTATATTTTTGCCAACCAATCACGGATTGCCATGTGGCTTTACATCAGGAAATGATTCTAAAAAACTAGAAATAATAATCGTGGTGATGCTTGGACGTGTGCTGTAACGACCCGACCCACATATAGGGCTTAGGGCTCAACTCAGTAAGAAATTGTCCGCTCTGCGCCTCGCACACAGCTAGCCTGCACGGTTTTGCCTTTGGGCCCGGGTACGCGTCTTAGCTAGTTAAGTGGGCTTGGCCTCTTATACACCCTCGCCTCTCTCCCTTCCTAACCAATGTGAGACTCCCTACATCGGCTGGGCAAGGGTTTCACAATCACTCCCACTAAGCATCGAGCCGCCCTCGGCTCGACTCGGCTTAGCTCAACAACACCAAAGAAGGGGGAAAGGCCCACACAGTCTGAGAGTTGAACTGAGGCTCTGATACCATTTGTAACGACCCGACCTACATACAGGGCTTACGGCTCAACTTAGTAAGAAATTGTCCGCTCTGGGCCTCGCACACAGCTAGCCCGCACGGTTTTGCCTTTGGGCCCGGGCCCACCTGGCCCTGCCCAAAACGCATCTTGCTAGTTAGGTGGGCTTGGCCTCTTATGCACAGTTTGAAGATGCTATTTCCATGAAAAATTCAGCCTTAAAATAGCTTGTATAATTCTGGAAAAAATTCTGCCAACTGCCTTGGGTGAACAAGCTTCTATGTTTTTTTGAAAGGTGAACAAGCTTCTATGTTACTTCTCAAAAAATATGAGCTTCTATGTTAAGGGATTGCTTTTGCAAATTCTTTTCATTCAGGCCTTGAACATGTAGGAGCTTGAACAGCAACTTCCTTAATTGTGTTCTCTTTCCAATTGAGAAAAGGAGGTGGATTATGTTGGTTGAGAGAAAGGAGGTGTAAGTCCATTCCCCCTTCTTTCTCTCTCCTCAACATATGGGCTATGAAATTAGGTATTTGGGTCATATGTTAGGTCCATGGGCATCTAATGGGCACAGTTTGAGGCCTAATTAACTCCTTTGGTCGGGTCTTTTGCCTATCAAAGTTGTCTTGAATTTGAGAGCCAATTCAACAACCTCATCCAATTCATCTTCATTTTCTCCTTGTTCTAGGGTGTCCTCATCATTTCTTTTGAATTTATTGGGCCACTGATGCCCGCATCATTTCTCTATGATTGAGAGAAACTCATCTCTGAGAGTTAATATAGTCTTCACGGGCAAGAATGTACCCGAACTTCAGCCTCCGCCGCTTTTTTCGTTTCTTCAGTTGATTGGCGAGTGTAGGAATGAGAATATGATCATCGTCTCGAGATAAGGTGTGAATTCGTTTCCTGTATGGTTGGTGAATTCTGTCATACAAAAAGTTAGTCAAATAATTTGACTATGACATTTTCCTCGAATTCTGTCCAAAAAGGATCCTCATATGGTTCAAACAGCCAGCCAATATTCTCGAGTGTTTGAATTGATGGAATTAGTGTTTCCATCTTCTCTGTTTGTTGTACAACCGCCACTATCTGCATCTGGTAGATCCCCGACTGCAAGTAAGATTTGTTGCTCTTCTTTGACTGTGTCCTCAACTGTAGATGTAGAGGTGACTAGGCAGTTCGCTGCATCACTCATCCCCACTTGAATAAACTCGACCTCGAGTTTGGATTCTCTGGATGTCGAATATCTTCCAAGTCATCCTCCTGAGTCAAAGCATGGCCCACTGACTGAATTAAAGAGTTTCTCTATTCATTCTCTAGCAAAGTTTCAGCCATAACAATTGCCTCCTCTTGCACGATCTCCAACTGCCCTACAACTGAATCCAAATTCACCTGTTCAACTAATGAAAATACATCATGTAATCATTAGTATCTCCATAGTCATCATATTTAGGTGTCTTAAGGTTCCATTGTTCCTCATCTGCTGGAGATGTCAACCGGTCATCAACAAAGAGTGGCTCTTCATCAAACTTAGGCAAATCCAAACCATTTTTTTTATGACCAGACAAATCCAAACAATGAACAGTATTTACATGCTTTTCAAAGAAACAGAACAAGTAAGATGTCGAAGTTCCCAAATTGCTGTTTGTTCTGCTTTCTTCCGACGTACTTTCACTTTCTTCCTTTGTCCTTGAAAAATGGGTTCTAGGTTTCTGTTGTGCCCTAGAATGTCTTGAAGCCCTCAGTACATTCAGTTCTTTCTGAAGCTCATCTAATTCATCAGCTACTTTGCTGAGCTGTATCTCCTTTCTTTAATTTCTCGATCTTGTCAGCTCTTTCTACGTCCGTATTCTGTTCTCTCGATTAGCTCCATCTCGATGGTTGTATCTAGCATTTCCTCCCGCCATTGACGTACGAGGAATACAACACATTGCTCTTCCAAAGGTATATATGCTTGCTATAAAAAAGGGCAAGCACACACTCTTCCAAACAAAATAAACAATGCACTCCGAAAGCAATGGTGTCTGCCCACAGATTTATGTAGGAAACAAGCTTTGATCACCAACTGATGAAGATGGTAATGCTTTTTGGCTCTATTCTGGCTCTGATGACCAACTGAGGAAGGCTAAGATTCGGTTTTAAGGCCTACCTAGGTCTTCAACATATAAAACAGAAAACTAGGATCCGGCTCAAGTTACGATGCACTTGGGAGAACCTGAATCGCGTATTCCCTGCAAAGTTCTTGAAGTTTCTCAAATCTTCTTCCCTTTCCAATGCCAATTAATATTTCACCCTAATTCTGGGCAAACGGAAACTTAATTGGAAAAATAAATCTGATCTTGATTTCTCTCTGAAAAAACAAGAAAAGGCTCAAATCTCATTGGTAAATAGTCACCTAGAGAAATTCACTAATGAAATCAATTTCTGTGAAAATTAAGTTCGATTTCGGCCGAATTAATTTTGTTCTAGCAAATAGAAATATTGTATTTCAGATCTGAACAATATCAGTTAGTTTCAGCCAACAGTGAAGAGAAGAAAAACAATTTTCTTTGTATTGATTGTATTGATTTAGCGTAAATCCTTTTTGTTTCTCTTTCTTTGTGTTTGTCCTCAATTGCTGGGGGTTAGTTGGTTCTTTTGTTGTTTCCTCTTTTCTTCTTATATTTGCACCTCTAGAGATCTCTTTTTCATTAATATATTAACCATTAAAAAAAAAAAAAGAAAAACAATTTTTAATTTCTATGCGTTTTGATTGGCTATACTCGAATTGATCTGATCAGATAACTTGAAAAATTAACATTAGGGCTGAAACTCGGGCAGGTCGAACCAGGTTTTAATAAACCCAACCCAATCCATATAAAAAATTATTGAACCCGACTCGAATTGCTCAACCCAACCTGATCTGAATTGCTGACCTGACTCAACCCGAGTGCTATAAAATTATTTAAGTGGGTCAGGTCGGGTCAATTCGGATTTTGTTTCTCTTCAACCCAACCCGACCCTAATTTTAAAAATGTAAAATCCAATCCACTTGATTTCTCGGGTTGGGTTAGAGCCCGACCCAAGTTTCACCCCTAAATTGAATCAATTAATTTTCTATAACTCAGACCTTCGATCTAAATTTATATATACTTCAAATCAGTCTCTGTTATGCCGTAATTCGGCCAAAACAAATCAGTAAGATACTCTCTCTGAAACTTGGATTTGTCAGACTTGAAAAACTGAGATCGGGTGATTAAAATTCAACAAAGTAAGCTCTATGTTTGCAGGATTTTAATAACTGATTTCAGTATCAAAAAATACATATCTCAATTGTGATTTAAGCTGTAAATTTCAATATGTTTGCTGAAACAAAAACTAACTTAATTCAATCTAAAAAACTGAACTAAAATTCACAGAAACCTAGTTGCATAAAGAGACACTTCTCTTCACTTTGGACTTCAATCCAAACACACAAATTAAATTCACCAAATTTTTACTGCTGTATATGGACGCTGCTGACTATTCTTAAATAGAGTTAGGTGGTGCTAAAAATAGTAGAAAAAAAATCAATATAGAGGCTGCATGCCCAGACCTTTCTAAACACTAAAGCGGCTTTGTTTTTTCCAACCTATGATGGACTGCCATGTGACTTTACGTCAGGAAATTAATCTAAAAAAATAAAAACAAAAATCCTGGAGGTGCTTGGACGTGTGCATAGCTTGAAGATGCTATTTCCATAAAAAAATCAGCCTCAAAATTGCTTGTATAAATCGTGGAAGAATTCTTCAAACTGTCTTGGGTGAACAAGCTTCTATGTTGAGAGATTGCTTTTGCAAATTCTTCTCCTTTAGCCTTGAACGTGTGGGAGCTTGAACTAGAACTTCTTTTATTGTGTTTCATTCTAATTGAGGAATGGAGGTGGAAAGAGTAGGTGGATTTAAGTATGTGGAAGACCATTGTCGCATATTTTCTCTCCCCTCAACATATGGGCCATGAAATTTGGTATTTGGGTATGCAAACACCATAGTTGGGTCCTAGGGTCCATATGCTAGATCCATGGGCGGTATCTAACAAGTACAATTGGAGGCCCAGTTGATTCCTTTTGGCCGGCTCTTTCGCCTCTCAAAATTGACATGAAATTGGAGAGCCAATTCAACCACGTCATCCAATTCATCTTCATTTTCTCCTTCCTCTAGGATGTCCTCATCAATTCCTTTTGAATTTATTGGACCACTGATGCCCGCATCACAAATGAGAGAAGTTTTGAAGGTGTGGTGGAGGATAGGTTTGGGCAAAGACAAGCTAGGTGCTCTTTTCAAGGAAAAGTTGAGAATTCTTGTAGGAAAAGGAGACATGACCTTCTTTTGGAGTGACCTATGGATAGGAAAAGGAGACATGACCTTGTAAGAAAAATTTACTCTAGACTATTTTGGATAGCCAGGAACAAGCAAGCTAAGGTAATGGATTGTTATAATATCGATGAGGGCCTCACTAGGTGGGAAATTGACTTTAGAAGAGAACTTAGGGTCTTCGAGCAAGAGAGTTTATCAATATTGAGGATTTTGCTAGGAGATGTACCCATCTTTTGGAGGATAGAAGATGAACAAATTTAGACAAGTGACTCTTAGGAATTTTATTCAGTAAAGAGTGGGGTAGATTGGCACAAAAGGAGACTATCAATAGGAGTTGCCCAAGTCTTTCAGCGTGGTTTGTAGTGGCTCCGCCAAGAGTTCAGGCTTTCATTTGGTCCGCCCTTAAAAGGCACATCTTGTCTAAAGCAAAACCTAATAGGAGAGGATCCAGTGTGTCTAGCAACGACCTTTCCTGCCCTCTTTCCTAAGAGCATGAGGAAGATGCAGACCATTTGCTAGGAGGTTGTTTTATAGTGAGAAATCTTTGGAATAAATTTGCTTCCTTGATGGGTAGTGTCATGGGTTCTCCATAGATCCTTTACGGCAATTGTGGAAAGTTGGGCCATATCCAAACAGGACCTAAACTTAAGCTGGCATGGAACACCATTCCGTCAGTTATCCTTTGGTCAATTTGGAAGGAAAAGAACCAGAGAATTTTTGAGAACAAAAGATCAGAGGAAGAGGGCATGTTCCAGACAACGAAATGGAGGTTATGTGCTTGGTTGGTTACAATTTAAAGGCCTTAGGTTAACAGATTTCTATACTTCTTGGGAAGGGTGCTTAATGGGAAATAATAGGAAAAAGATTAAGACTGGAAGCTTGGTCTCCCCCTCACAATGGAGCGTTTAAGTTTAACGTTGATGGGGCCTCCAGGGGCAAACTAGGGTCCACAGGGTTAGGCGGGGTTCTGAGGGACTCTGATAGATCGTCTTTGCTAGTTTTTTCCTAGAGCCTATAGGGGTTAGAGACACTTACGAAGTTGAGCTGTTAGCCATTAGGAGAGACCTGACTTTGTGGGTGGACTAGTGGTCATATGGTAAGTTAATAATTGAAGGGGATTCAACGAATGCAATCAAGTGGGCAAGGGGATCGAAATGGTTACTGTGGAAATTGGTAATAATGGCTAGGGAGATTAGTATTATGTGTGTTAGGAGAGAGGTCTCCTTCTCACTTGTTAGGAGATTGGCAAACGGTGTCGTTGACTTTCTAGCTAAATGGGGAGTAGACAGAGATGATGGCGAGACTTTTTCTTGGGATCTTAGGGATTAAGACATCTACAGGGTTTTCACACTGTATTCATAGAGCAGGGGCTCTAGTTGTATTTTGATTTATCTTGCTTTCTTCTTGTATTTTGACACTTGTATTTTCTTCTGGGGTTTAAGCCTCTTAGACCCTCTCTTGTACCTCCTCTTTCTTTTAATATATTCACTTTTGTTATTGCAAAATTATTTTTATAACAAGCTAAGTTTATATAATTTCGACATACATAGAGGAAGTTATTGCCCATTGTGTAACAAGGTATCCTAGAGTGATGAGGAGCATGAGGGTTTATTTTTGTCAATTTTCGTAATTCTTCGACTATAAATAAAGAGGCATGGTTGACCATAGGCTATGCTCTAGTTTGAGTCGCGAGTTATTTCTCCCATGCACTTGGATCATTAATATTACCATTCAAAAAGAAAAAGATCTTAATATTACCTCCTCAAACAGTTGTGTTTTGTTAGATAAATATTGGATTCAACTAAACCGTAGTTTATTCACTTGACTCGCTCGTGTCATACTCATCTGATACCTCATCAACAAGTGAGCTCATGTTTGTAGACTTGCTTGTTGTACTGCCATGGTGCATGTTAAGGCATGCATACACCTGCCAATTTTGCGTTGATCCTTTGGCTTGAATGTCGTGCTGTATTTTGTGTGAGAGTTGTCATTACAGCTTGAAGTATTCTTCGTGATTCTGAGATTACTTTTCGATTTTATTTTTAATTTAAAAACACAGAATGATCAAACATCAAGCTGAATTCATGAATCTTATATTGGGATTGCCAAAGTTAAACACCTTATATTGGTGCGGCATTCTGATAAGTATGACTGTACTCAAGCAACTTAGATAAATGCGTGCATGTGATTGTGCGCATGCACAAACATTCACTATGAAGAAAAAATTCAAGTATGTCAACAGAGAGATCTGGTGTTGCAGTAAGAAATATAGAGAAGACTCGTCCACCTTCAATATGAGGGATTTACCTCTATTTATAGTACAATGCTCAGAAATGAATGGTATCTGTACCTCCATCGCTAGTTAGTGATCTAGAAGATTTTGGAACTAACTCTGCTACTGAATACCAAGCCAGATATGAAAGCTAAGAAGAGAGACTAGAAAGATCTAGAGTCTCTTGCATTCTTGTGGTGGCATCTTTCTCCCTTTTTTCTAGACTATTCTAGCCTAGATCCTATTAGGATTCTTTACAGTGGTATGGTATAGTCTTGCCACTGGGGAGACTTCGCTAAAAGTCTATAGATCTTAGAAACCTTTACCCTCTAAATGTAGAACTAGGAGAGTACTGCTTTAGATTTCTTTGTGATTGTCATTGCAAATTAGTAAATACCAAATCCTCTTGTTATGTATCTATGTTCCTTGTTATGTGCAACCTTTTCTTCTATAGTCTACACTTGATTTCAAAGATGCATTTGATTGATTAGTTTAGTAGGAGAATTGTGAATTCATTTGAACTTTTTGGCAGTTTTTGTTGTATCTTTCAAAACTTTATTTCCTTTGTATTTATTTACAGGTTTCCTATTGTGGAGCCTGATTTGGGCCATACTAAACTTCGCCTTTCAAGAGAGGGCCTGGACGCAATAGAAAGAATAACAAATCCTATTGCGGCTGTTGCTGTAAGCTGACATCACTTATTATTACTTCCATGTATCTTTTTTTTTTTTTTTTTGGGGGGGGGGCACTTCCTTTTTAAGGCAATGTTGTTACTTTACCATTTAAAATACACTTAATACTACTTATGTTCATGGTTTAAAAACTTGAAGTTGAGTCGGCTGGGTTGGTTGAGTCAACTCAACTAACCAAAAAAATTGAGTAACTTACTGGAAACTTGATTGTATCAAGTTTTTTGTCTGATTTGGCCGACTCTTCTGAATCAGACAAGAAATCGGATTAGTCAAAAGTAATCAATTCAAGTGGGTTGAGTAGGAAAGGACATGGATGTCATTCATAATGTTTTTGAGGGTAGAAAGGAAAACAAAAGCTGAACATAGCCCAGGCATCTTCCATTCCTTTTTTTTGGAAAAATACAATATTTCTCTCTATCTTTTTCCCCAGTCATCTTCATCTTTATCTCATGGTCATTTTTTTTTTTTTTCTTTCTTTCATTTCTTTTTTCTTCTTCTCCATTTTCTTGGTTTTTTTCTACTCTTTTTTTTTTTTTCATTTCTTGTCTTGTTTTTCTTCTTATTTTCTCCTCCATTTCTTCAATTTTTTTTGTCAATTTTCGAATTTGTCTTCCATTGTTTTTCTTCCTTGTTTAAAAATGCTATCCATTTCCTCTTTTTCTACACCCTTTTTCTCATTTTTTATCTTTTATTTATTTATTCTTTTGTGCCTTCTATTTTTTTATCGTTCAGTTTTTCTTTTTCATCTTTGATTGCATTTTAACATGGCACTTTTCAATTATGGGCTTGATATGACATCACAATAGTTGATTAGACCAGTTTGATAATTTTTCTAATATGAATAGAATTTTTTTAATAGATTTTTTAAAATTATTTTTGCCACTTCAATAAGGATTTTTGCCACTTCTATATCTATAAAAATAGATTTGACCTAGTTTTGTACTTGGCCACAACTCTCCAAAGTCTTTGAGTTGACTTGACTCATTGGAAAGTTGATTTTGGACCTTGTTTCATTTTGTGTAACTAGTGGCTTTGATCACGATGATGACAGCGACGATAATGATGATGAAACTAGCAAGTAGCAACAACATGGTATGCATGTGGTAGATATTGCCCAAATAAGAAGGAAAGAGACTAAAAATGGTGTTGAAAGAGAACATGCAAGAAAAAAGAGAAATTCTGAATGAAAGTATTGTAATAAAAATGGTATAGCAGAAGAAAATATATGGACAATGATTAAGTGCAAAAAGGGAAAGTCAACTTTACACTTATGTTGATCTGTAGGACATCATAATTTGATACACGCCCTTTACAAATATAAAAAAATGCATACTATGACACTCCTCAAGTTAGTGCATAGATGTCTAGTAAGCCTTGCCTTGCTAAGCACACCATCAAGTTTTGACCACGATGACTTATCCTTGGATTTTTAAAAAGAGAGCGACAATATTGCCAGAAGAAACATGGTGCACAAGAAAATGGAAATAAACTTCAATGTTCTTTATATGCTTATGGAAAATCACGTTAGAGGCAATATTGATGTCTGTTTGATTATCACAAAATATAATGAGCACTTTTGAAGCGAGAAACATAAATTCACTTAGAAACTGTTTGAACCACAAAAGTTCACAAACAATATTCACCAGTGGCCCTATGTTCTGCCTTAGCACTGGAATAAGTAAATGACATTTCGTTTCTTACTCTGCCAAGAGACCAAATGAGGCCCCAAAAAGATACAATAGCTAGTAGTTCTCGAATCATGAAATCAAATTGAGCCTATAGAGAAGTCCACAGCCAAGATGAGCCTTAAGTAAGTGAAGGATATGAAATATTGTTTATAGAATGCATATCTCGAGGTGCATGCATAAATTAACTTATGACACCAACAACATAGGATCAATCAGGTCGGGTGATCCTTAGATAAGGTTGCTGACCAACTGTCACAGCCCAACAAAAAAGGACATGTGAGAAACAATAATATTTTTTTTTTCAACTCTGAAGCATGCACAACTCATAGTCCAAACACGTGACACCTACACGTGTTGCGAGAGCCCACAGATCCAAGGACTTATTGGACCCTTGATTTGATCGAACTGAATTATCAGCTGCCTATGTACTCCAATGGAGATCAGATCCTGCGTAGTTCTCAATTCAAATATTTCATGGTACTGACCCCATGCTATTCATGAATTCACATCAAGACATTCTAATTACCCTATCGTGGGTCTCATCAATAGAATAGATCTCATCTATCACGGGTCTAGCCAATCATGGGTCCATACCAACCATAGGAACACCGTCAACCATGGGGTCAAGGTCACACATGGGATAAACCTCAACTATGGGACCTATACCTGAACATAAATACATCCCTCATTGGGGACAATACTCTAAATATGGGTCCAATTCTCTATGGAATTAATGCCCTCCGTGAGAATATCTATCCACGGTAGTACAATACTTATCCATGGTCACAAAGCCCTCCATGCGAATAACCATCCATAGGAAAATAATATCTATCCATAGAACTGTTACTGTCCACCATGAGACCAATACATCTACCATGGGACCACTATATCTATCATGGGGTCAATATGCCCACCATATAATCAATATCTAGGCATAATTCCAATATGTCTACCATGGGAACAACATCCATGGGGTTCATCATCCATCCCTGGTAACTCTTCAGCAGTGAGTATCATCTATCCATGGGTAATAACCATTTATGAATATAATCACTCAATGGGTATAATCCATCCATGGGCATAACTCATACATTCATAGAACCAATATGTCTATCATAGGACCAACATGTCTAACATAAGACCAATACGTCTACTATGGGATCAACATGTCTAACATAAGACCAATACGTCTACTATGGGATCAACATGTCTAACATAAGACCAATACGTCTACTATGAGACCAACATGTCTACCATAATACCAATATGTCTACCATGGGGCCAATATGTCTAACATAAGACCAATACATCTACTCTGAGACCAACAGGTCTACCATAAGAACAACACTCGGGCATGAATCCATACCACAATGTGAACCATCATCCATGGGTATACACATCCATCCCTGGTAACACTCTATCAATGAGTATCATCTATTTATGGGTAATAAGCATCCATGAATATAATCCCTCCATGGGTATAATCCATCCATGGGTATACACATCCATCCCTGGTAACACTCTATCAGTGAGTATCATCTATTTATGGGTAATAAGCATCCATGAATATAATCTCTCCATGGGTATAATCCATCCATGGGCATAACTAATCTAGGGGCACATTATCTACCATGAGATCTTCTATCCATAGGAATAACACTCGAATAAATTTCTACGTAACTGTGGCAACAATATCAAATCATCATATCATATCATAAATATACCACGACCCCTAGCAAGACTTAGGGCCCATGACTTACTAAGCGGGAGACCCACGACTAGCGTGATCAAGTCTACCTCGTCCTGCATCCCTTCACCTCATGTGTGATTCAGTCAAGCTCTAAGGCGGTCGGATCGCGTCTAACGAAGTTAGCACCACCCCCATGGGGTAAAATAGTATCTAGCTCTGCACATCAACGCACATCAAGTGTGCGAAATAGCCGTGAGAGCGCCCTCCAGTGTGTAGCATGTGAGGGACCTACTCCTAGACGGTAAACCTACGGGACCAAGTCTCCGTAGTCGACCCCACCTTCCTGAATATCTCTCTGGAACGGTCAGTCAACCATCATAATAGCGTGAGGGAAGTACCTATACCACGTCTCAATATCAAGTGACCAAGTCACATATACATCTCAATGCCACAGTCTCCGTATGTTCATATCGAGGCTCCCACGGTCTCACGGCTACTCTAGGCCTTACTTATAGAATCTATATACTTATCTCATCCTTTTAACTACACAAAGGTGAGACACAATGATCTATTGATCTGACAGTTTTTTTTTTTTCAATGGACTAAGGCATAACAGTTATCAATATCAAGTGAGGGAAATACTCATACCACGTCTCAATCATCAATATTACGTGAGGGACACACCCATACCACGTCTCAATCATCAATATCACGTGAGGGACACACCCATACCACGTCTCAATATAATCAATATCACGTGAGGGACACCCATACCACGCTTCAATCAATAATATCACGTGAGGGACACACCCATTACCACGTCTCAATATAATCAAGTGACCTAATCACATACATCTCAGTGCCAAAGTCCTCATCTGTCCATCTTAAGAATTTTCACAGTTCTCTCGCAACTTTAGGCTTTACTCGAGTAACAAACATATATGTCACATATCGAAACTCCCAAGGCATCATAACCTCTTTGGGCCGCCTTCGAGGGATCCAACATTTGCATTAGGGTCTATATTAGGGAAGATATATCTCACCAATCCACTTCTACCCTTCACATTTGCTCAACATTTTACATCATCCTTAATATAAATGGATGACACAATGCATCTTTTGATCGAGATGAGGCACAATGCTCTCAGTTGCCTACGTACCACATAGTGAATCAGATTAACCAGTAGTTTATTATTTTCACATTTGGGTTGACATTGGGGAGTGGTCATACTTTTACTTTGGGAAATCAAGTAAGACTTTTTTAGCATTTATATTGCGTTCCATGCATTCTCAATCATGCTAGTCCATCCCCATTGTAGCACAAGTTAACCCCCTTGGGTTTTAAGATACTTGACCTTAACTCACGCATATAACTTAAGGCCACCCCTTTACAAAGTTCCTCTTCAAATCATGGAAATTCGTTCTACACATAGTTAGGTCAATCCACCACAACCATTATCAACATAGGTACTTACTAGTGATGTACACATCATCAATTAATCCAAGCATGGCATTAAAACACATTTATCATGCTTATTATCTGAGTTACCCATCTAAGAATTCACAATCATGAGAATTCATTTGATACATATATTACTTATAACCATACACAAGTATAGGAAGTTATCAAGGGCCCTACATTACATATCTTGGGCAATCTTGATTTATCATACATTCTATCATACTTTAACACGTCACAAATCTATGAATTCTCAATTATAGTAAACATATAATCATAGGGAACTTGGAAAACTCATACATATGTATCTGATACAATATATTTACATCAATCATACATAGGCATAAAGAGGTCAAACCATAACCTTATCCAACTATGCATTGGAATGTGCAAAAGGCAACAATATGTTCAAAGAATGCAACATCCATTGAAACATAATATCGACCAATCATTGTATCTAAATAGCGAGATCCCTTTTGATGAAGGTAACCTAGAAACATGCATTTCATAGACGACCTTGAAAGTTTATTGGTAGAAAAGTCATGGTGGAAAACAAATGCAACTAAATACATGCAAAGGAAGCATAGTCACATGCTATGAAGCACGGATACTCCAAAACCATTCGAGTATCCGTGTCGGATACGTTTCCGACACGGATACGGCTTCGGATACGTGTCGGATACGTATCCAATTAAATAAAATATTTTTTAAATACGGATACGTCACAGATACGACAGTGGACACGGCGGGACACTGGGAGGCAAGACACGGTACGGGATACGGGAGCACGGGAGAAAAGGGGAAATTTTTTTTATCAACCAATAGCTTTAGTCTCTTGAAAGACAAAGTTTAAGTAAAATATCAAATTATCGACCAATAGCTTTTAGTCTCTTGAAAGACAATTTCCTTATCATCTGATATTTTAATTTTAGACTATTGCATCAAGAGGGGTGGTTGAAAACCGTAGTGAGCACATCAAAAAAGTTAGACTTATGTCATGTATTTGTTAACCGGTGGTAATTTTTATGCCTAAGAATAAAAAAAATAGAAAATGGAAATAGAAGTTAAAATTAATAAAAATGCATAAATCGTGACTAGTCCCTATTTCTTGTTGATAGATATATATATATATATAATTTTTTAATTCGGCGTATCCTACCGCACCCGTATCCTAGTTTTTCAAAATTTGCCGTATTCCCCATATCGGATACATGTCATATCCGATACGCATACCTGTGTCGGTGCTTCTTAGCCCACATGTTCATAAGTAGACAAAACATCAAATAGAGTTTTGCTTTTTTAGTATTTGTGTAGGCATGCAATTAATTAAATAACAAGTAGTAAGAATGAAATCTGTCTAGTATAACTTAGGAACATTCATAGCAAATAGCAAGGCTCAAACTACCTCAAGAAGATGTTAGTTATTCCTTTTAGTGACTCTGTTTTGTTGGGACATGTGGGTACGACATTTAAGATTCAATCTCATGTTCCTAAAGATATTGTAAAAATGGGTGAGACAAATATTCGTCGCCATTATCACTTTGCAAAATTTTTAGATTACAACCAAATTGATTAAACTCATTGATGAAAAATGAGAAGGTGATCAAACACTTGTGGTTTATGTTTCATTAGATAAACCCAAGTCAAACAAGAATAATCATCAATAAAACTATCAAAATAACGAAAACCTATAGCAGAAAGCCAGAAACAATCGATGACTTCATAGATCAAAATGAACTAATGAAAGAAAAGTGGAAGAATTATTATTTGAAGATGACTTAAAATTGGGTTTTTGTTGTTTCCCATATTGGCAATTTTCACACAATTATTTTTTTGAAATCTCAAATATAAAACCATAAAAAGTCTGCGTTCAGCATGGCTGTAAAATAATGTTAATGGTTAATACTCAGAATTTTTTTTATAAGGTAACAAATTTATTCAAAAAGAAGAAGAAGAGAAGCTTTACAAACAGAATGACTTGAACACCAGGCCATCCCAATGCTGTCAAACCCCCCAGAAAAAAAATTAAACAAATCTGTTACAATTTCAGAATTAGAAATCAACCTGTCTGGTCAAATTATCCACTATTGAGTTAGTTGTTGTAGGAGCCTAGGACACCATGAAGCCATTTGCATAAATAGTTTTCCGAATCCTTCCCACTTTATCCAAAACTATCCAAGGACAACTACCAACTGAAGCCCAACCCAGAATGACCTTGGAATTGCCTTCCAAAATTCCCCTAGAGGCACCTAATTCCTCCATCTCCATAACCCCTCTCCAGAGAGCATGCAATTTTGCATCAATGGCCAAGCAAAGGGAAAGAGGGCCCGCAAAGGAGATCCGAGAATCTCTACAATGGTGCCTAATTACACCACCAAATCCAGCCATCCCACGATCTTGTACACAGCTTCCATCGAAGTTTAACTTGAGAAGCCCTGGCTCAAAAGGATGCGAAAAGATGGAGAAAGAGGACAAAGATGCTGCATATCAAAGGAGGCCCAATCCCTGCATATATCAGCAATATGAACCCCATGAAGAGGGTTGTCCCCCAGCATCCACCAAGCACCTGTAAATTTAATAACCTCAATGACCTGACTAACGGTAGTAGACTTCCCCTGAAGGATCCTCTTTTCTATCAAGCCATATTGACCAGCTTAACATGGTGACCTTCCAAAGCTTCCTTAGGAAAGAGCTAGCTTCCTTGGTAATCATTTCATACCAAAGCTTGAACCAAGCAGTAGGCAAACAAAAGGAGATGCCCAACAATTGGAGGAAATGGGCCCAAATGACGCAAGCAAAATGGCAGTGAAGGAGATGGTGATTTACTGATTTTCTTCCGATAGGTAGAGAGGGCAGGCATTTACAATTGCCATCCTTCGGTTTCTCAAGTGATCTATCATCAGAATCTTCTCTAAACCAGCAGGACAACCAAAAACCTTAATTCTAAGAGGCGCTGCACTCATCCAAATATTCAGATGAACACGTGGAGACTCACCCGAAGACATTAATTTTTTGCAAAATGATCTGAGACTAAATTTCCCATGGATATCCGTTTCCCAAATTCTGCCGTCATTTCCAGACCCTATGACATACACCCCCTTGAGCATATCCATCATCACCATCCAGTCACCCACCATCCAATCTTCTAGCTATCTCTTGAATTAGGGACACCAAACCGCGTTATCATGTTGATTCTCGAAACAATCCTTGATCACTGCATCTCTATTTGAAGCAAAGGAGTAAAGACGAGGGAATCTAGTGGCCAGAGGAGATTCATGACCCACTTATCATGCTAGAATGATACCTGGTCCCAGGTAAACTCTATCTAATATTCTCCATGAAAGCTGTGCAGACGGAGCAGTTACCTCTCCAAAAACCAGAAATCCGTCTAGCTGCCAAAGGAATCCTCCACCCATTGCTTGGCAACTCATACTTCCTGATAATAATATCTTACCACAGACCCTTGGAATCATCCCCCAGTCACACACAGTTATTAACATTCAAAGATGGCGAAATGTCTGTAACATTATGTCATGGATGACCAAGCCTATAGTGCCGAAGAGAACTCTTGAGTACTGGTAGAACAGGCAACTGGATAGGAACCCATGTACAGATTGAAGAAGTACAAGCCCCTTTTTCACAACCACCACCAAGTGTCTTCTTTTTATCCAGTTCTTGAAAGATACAGTGAGAAGGAAAAAAAGTCACATAACAGTTGAGGGATTTAGTAAGTGCATTGATAGACAAGAGATTAGTAGATAAATATGGTACTTGAAGAATAGAGAATAAAGCAAGGTTAGAAGACAATGGAACAGTCTTTTTGCCTTTGATTTGAGTAAAGGTTCCATCAGCAAGTTTAATATGATCAAGAGGAATTGGATTGAGGGAAGAAAACAAAGGGGACCATACCTTGTGTGTAAGACAGGGGAAGGTACTTTTTTGGGCAACAAAGGCTTGAAAATTGCTAGAAGATTGATGGCTCTTCAGCCACTGCAAGGTTTCGTACTCCTTGCGAGACACTGGAATAATATCATTACTAGGCGAGTAGTATACTGACATAGGAGTCGTCTCTGAATGATTCACTTGTTTTGGTTGGGGATTTTCCATGTAGCTTATGGCATGAGTCCGCAAAATGATTCTTCATCTTGTTGTAATTTGTAAATGCAGAACTGATTTCCATTTATCCTTTTGTGAACCTTTACCAATGCCCTCCCGTTCAAGTATCAGAAGTAGAATCCAACCCGTTAAAAGAGGAGAGCTTTTTAGAAACCACTGCATCCTGTTAACATTTAAAGTATGGGCCATAACTTGATGATGCCTTTCATCTCGTAATAGTGTAGAAATGTTGATGGATGGAAATGGCTTGGTTTGAAGTATCTGGACTCCGATTGGTTCAAAGTCTGCATTTAAACCAGCTAATAAGTCAAATACTCGTTATTTCCTCAACATATTGCTTCCGGGTCAAGACATCATCTGAGCACTTAAAAATTAGGTTTTCTAAATGCTCGAACTCAAGCCAATAGATCCTCATCTGTGTATAAGATTGGATGATGAAGGACTCCCCTTGATATAGATGGGCTATATCTTGGCATATTTAGTAAATACAGGTAAGCTATCCTCCTTAAATAAAGGTCCTCTACAGTGTTCCATAGTTATAGGCATCATTTTTTTTTTTTTTGAGCGGTAACGAAGAAAAATATATTAAAAGAAGAGAGATATAAAAACAAAATAAAGAGGTCTAACGAATGTGTTCCTCCGTGGAATGAATTAACCAAGATTGGACCAAATAATTGTTGACCGTCCTTTCTTTGTGGCAAGGATTTGTAGGACGTGGTCCAACTGCAATTCCATCAATAAAATTTAATTTTTGTTTGGCTCAAATAAACATTTTAGCAGGTGGGACCACTGGAGATAGTTGGATTCATTCAGTAATTCAGTGGTGATCTTGATCTTGCACATCTGAATACCATTAGATGGTGTATTGTTGAAACTGCCATTGTATGCTAGCGAATAGAGAATAAGAACTGCTAAACAACCAAGCAATCCACAAGAAATAGGTTCAAAACCTTGTCTGTAGGTGTCCCTGACCAGCAGTCAAATATTTCCCAAAATGGGCCTATTGTTGACTGAAACCCTAGGTCAACAGTACAGATAAACACTAGGGTAGGGGTGACAGAGCGTCAGAGATTTCAGGGATAATCACTTGCTAGGGTCAGAGATTTCAGGGACAATCGCTTGCTAGAACTCCAGATCTAAAAGAAATAGTTCCAAAAACAGGGTTATGGACGTCCTTGAGTCAGCTCCCAAAACAAGGCCAAATGGGTCCCCACTAGCAGCCAAACCCTAGATTGCATGGGATGGATGGATCTAGGGCAAAAAACAATGAGGATTTGGTGAGGTTGCAGGTCCAAATCTACAGCTAGGGACAAAATTATATACTGTCTGACGAACCCAGTGACGGATTCATTGAGAATAGAAGAGGGTGACTGTGTTTGCTGGAGAGAAAAACCACAATGGAATACCAGAGAAGAGGATCCTTGCAAGATAAAACTGCCACCACAAGGAAGGAGATGATCAATGAAGAGCAATGTCGTAGTAGAGAGGTCAGAAAATATGATTTCGAGTTGTTACGGTGTTGAAGTAGAAAATGGGAAGAAAAAGAGAGAGTTCTGAATGAAAGTATTCTATTATGTTTTCTTGTAATCGAAAGGGTACAAAAGACGAAAGTATACAGACAAGGATTACATGCACAATGCGAAACTCAACTCTGCACTTACGGTGAGCTGCAGGACAGTATAATTTGATACACACCTTTTCCAAGTATACCAAAATGCCTAAATCTATAATACTGCAACATATGGAACTGCTCTGGCTGCTGAAATATTTGGTGAGACTACTGTCCTTGTAGCATGCTGTGTACCTTAAGTTATTACTTTATGTCTCCAAGTTTACAGGAAATGGGAACCATGTTGTGAGACTTTTGTAGGGCTTACTCATATTATTAAAACAGGAAGATTCAGAAACAACTAAGAACTGTACACATTAAACAGATGCTATTGAAATAGAACACCGAAAACAAACAGACGCTACCCTAAAACCCAGAAAAAAAGGACAACCTAGAACCAACTAGTAAGAGCTACTTGGTGAGGAGAAATTGTCAATGATTTTCTCCATCTCCTTCTGGCTGAATAATAAGAATCCCTCCCTTGTCTAGATGTCCCTCCCGGAAGCCTGGTTCTCTGCCTTTTCTTCAACCCTGTCAGCAGCAGCAGCATCCGTTTCCCTATCTGCATCAAGGAAGGCGTAATCATCATTCCCTTCTCTTCTCCCATTTTCCACAATAATGATATTTTCATTGTCCTACAATCCTACTTCTTGGATATAGGCTGCCGCCAGAAGAACCAACTCCGCAGGAATGTTCCTCCCTTTTCTCTGTTGCCTCCATTTTTCCATTTTGTTACATCGTCTGTTAAGATGTTGGCCTTCCCCTGGCAGTACATCAGGGACATTTCAAGAAATCATCTAGTTATTCAGATATCTCGTCATAGATTCCCTGAAGTTCCATCTCTCAGGCCAACAGTATAGATGACATAAGATGCTGGTGACTTCAAAAATCTAAAAATGCTGGTGCTGTTTGTAATCAGCTCCAAGCACACTAAAAATCTAAAAGGGAATGTGATCATCAGCAATTAATTGGCTATGCAGGCCCAAGAAGGTATAGATAGAGTCAGAATGCTTCACCAGAAAAAGTACTTCTCTTGGGTTCTTTTGGCTGCAGAATTTTACATTTGGTTCACTTTTTTTTTTGAGCAGTAACAGAAAAGCTTATATTAATAAAGAAAAAAGATACAATAAAAAGTTGCATAGGCCCAAGAAAATTGGGCCGCAGAAAGAAAAAACAATAAAAAGCTCCATAAAACAAAATAACTATCCTCTTGATAAGTGAAAAGTGCCACACATCGACCCTCCGACAACATATTTTGCAAAGAAATTAGCCACCCCATTGGCTGTGTGACTCATGTGCACGAAGAACACTTCCTAGCCTGAGGCCAATTCCTTAATCTCCCTCGCCAGAGTGATCAACCTCCATGGAGGACGCTTCACACCCCTGGCCATTTGACAAGCATTGGAAGAATTACTTTCAATCACTAATTTTCCTCCTCCCAAATCCACTCCTATGATCAAGGTTCTCTGAATACTAAGAAGTTCCGCCTCATTAGAATCCTTAGTCCTAACTGGATCCGTAAAAACGGCATGTGTAGAATTTTACATTTGGTTGACTGAAGAGCTATGTTTTCTTTTTTAGATTTTTGTAGTCCAAGGAAGTCCCTTTTTATTTGGAGTTCGGTGTTCATGAATTTTCTGATGTCTGAAGAAAGTTAAAAGACAAAATTACATTTTGCAACCAAGATCCCTATTTTTTTAATTATAAAAGTTTAGAAATTCTCTCATGGCTTATTTCCTTGCCTTAAGCCTCAAGATTTTGTTCTTTAGCATTTTTCCTTACAGCTTGTTTATGTTGAATATTCCCAATGATTATGTAATATTTGACTATTTCTGGCAGTTGTGCATAGATACAGGTGAAACACTCGTACAATCTTGTGTATACAATTGCATACCACATGTGCATTATACACAAACTGCATATGTTTGTATTATAAAGTGTAGTTTGTTAACTGGACTGACTTCCAAAGTCAACCCGACCAGGTCATAGACTGGGTCAATGGTTCAGATTTTACTTGGTAAAACCAGGTTTTTAATATAAGCCAAGTTTCGTGGCAGATTTGATAACATACTTATCAAGCGATGATAAATCTCTTGATTCAATCAATCTTATGTAGCACAAATCTTGTAATTCTGTGAGCCCCTGCCACACCCTTCCCAACCCCCCCTCTTCCCCCTTTGCAAACTCAAACACGCACAATCACACCCAAATGAAATGCTCAGTTACCTTCTAGATTTTTTTTAACCCTAGCTTCTCATACTTGCGTGTTAGAATGTGGGTTCCACTCTCCTTCATGGCTGACATGGAAGTAGGGTCCATCAAATCATCCTTATCCTTGATTTTTGAGCTTACAAAATAAATCAGTGGATAATTGTATTAGTGAAAAATCATCGGATATATGAATATACATCATACTTGATCCAGTGGTAACAATGAACCCCTAAATGAGCATATGCCTGGGCTAGATTTAAATTTAAAGGTTAAAGAGGCCCCAGAAAATGGTTTGGATTGTTAATTATGTTGGCCCCATTATAAGCTGTGCCAATGAAATTTTTGCCAGTGAATTTTGGGACCCTTAAAAGTTTTTGTTTATAGGTGATCTACATATGACTGTCATTTGTTAGAAATTAAAAACTGGGCTACCGGGTGTTAAAACTGTATGGTTATATTTCATAAATGACTTTATTAATTTTTTTTTTTTGTTACTTTAGTTAGTTATATTTCTCTATGCATGATGGCTTGAGGTTGGTTTAATATTTAAAATATTAAAAGTACTAAAAAATAAATCTGAGATGTCCACAATTCTATCTTCATGTATCTTTCTTTGATTTTCCATTCAGGTAATTGGTCCATATCGGTCGGGCAAATCCTTTCTCCTCAATCAACTTCTTTCCCTTTCATGTGATGAAGGTGTTATTTTATTGCTCTAGTTTTTTGCTCATCCAAATTACTGCATGATAGTTATTGTAGTTTGCCCTGAACTTTGGAAGTTGTTTTATTTTACAGGATTTGGTGTTGGTCATATGCGTGATACTAAAACAAAAGGTATTAATAGATATATTTCAAGTTTTGAAAGATTTATTGTTGTCATTAGCAGAAACTGGTTACAATTACTGTTGCAAAGGTCATTATCAGCCATTTCTTGTGATCAGACATTTGGAAACTTTGGATGTTTTGTTTCCGGAGGGGAATAACTGTGTAGCATTTTGAGAATTGAGCTATTAAAAAAAATAGTAAGCATATTGAGTGGACTTTCAATTTTTGTGATGCATCTGAATAATTTTTTTTTAAAGTGGGCCCCGTTGTACATTGAAGGTGCAAATTGGATTAATTGTCACACCCTGAGATAAGGTTTTTCCCCCTGCTTATGGCTTCAATCTAATGCTATTTAATATCACATAGATCGTTAAAAATAGACAATCAATCTGCCCGAGATTTTTATTCCAATGTAGCACACATTTAGATCTTTATCTCAGCATCTGAATTAGTCCAAACTGAAATCAAGTCAACTCGAATGAGTCATTGTGCATCTACTACTGCAACTTGAAAAAGTTATATTTACTTGGTAAGTACCAGTTCAAGCTGTTGTTTTAGTTTTAAAGACGGTTTTTCTTCCCTGATCTAAAATGATTTAGGCACACGAGTCATGACCATTCATAGGGGTGGGGATTTTATCTGTGTGCCTTCATGAACAGTTGGGTTATACTATTGATTATACATGAGGATGTGTCACAAAGGCTGTATAGGATCATTCCTTGTGTAATTAATTACTACAAGTGAGTTCCTTGAAAGAAGTAGTTTAAAAGAACCAGTGTTTAGGTCTAATGGTAAAATTAGATTCTTAGAAAACATTGTGCATGTCTTAAATCTTGGGGATTATTTGGAATATTATTATCGTGATCAGCTCATTTTATGTTATCTTTTCTAATTGAAAGGTCATGATATATTCAAAATGCTACCCTTAGTGACATCAATCCTGCAGTAGTCATTACTCTTGCCTGGGTTGTTTGGACGGAGATGTCTTCACTAGTTAAAGGACCATTACACCTGTCCCGTAGCATCTCCATGAAAGGGAGACTCAAATTCCCTTTTGACGTAGGACAAGTCAAAAGGTGACCCTAAATGCCTAAATGCGATTGTTCTGTAACAAGAAACTAATATGAGGCTGAAATTAAATTAAAGTTAATAATAACAATTAGAATAATAAAATCTACCACAAATAATCAAGAAAATTAGAGAATTCAATATAAGTAATTAAATCACATCCAAACCATGTTATAGCTCAAAAATATAAGGCCTTCAAAACCAAGAGGATTATCAGATCACCAAACACATAAACCAACATCACATAGAGATTAAATCTGGGCTGTTTTAGGCTTCAAAATGTAATAGACAGCAGTCTATGGTTTCAGATAGGTTTAGACAGCAGTATGAATGTCTAAAAGGGTAGGTTATGGCAGCAAGGAACTGGATAAAGAGTTGGTATACATGAAGGGGGTGATATAGGGGTAGACGAAAGGATATAGATGGGCTGTAAGGACTGGCGAATGCAGTGGAGGGTGTGGGGAGGGTCGGTGGGTGTAGGAAAGGGGTATGGGATGATTTCAGTCACAAGTGAGGGGATTACAGTTACTGTTTGGGACTGTCTGGATACTGTAAGGGCTGGACGAAAGTAAAGGAAAGGATCTGGGGCAGCGGCAAAGGGGTTTGGGATTTTGAGAATCACGTTAGGTAAGGAGAAGGAATAAAAGGAAAAGAAGAGAGAAGAGAGAAGAGAAGAGAAGAGGAAGAAGATCGAGTACTCGGAAGGGAGACAGCTTCACGCCAAACTCTCGGATTTGCTCCAAGAAAACCAGCGCAGAGGATTTGCAGAAATTCTCAATCTTGTTTTTTATTTCATCGTATGTCTCTTGCCCAAAAGGGCTACAAAGCTTTATAAGGCTATCCCTTACTTAAAATACCATAAAACAGAAATTACAAGATTACCCTTGCTTAAAATAAAATAAAATAAAATAAAATAGGAAAATAGCAATAAAAAAAATAGAGGATGCACCGCATCACCTTTCCGCTGCATAATAGAGAAACACAGTATCACATCTCCAAATGCACGAGTGTACAGACAATTTTCAGTAGTGAAACCGGTCTTCATTTTAAATTTAAAAGTAGGATTAAAGGCTTTCTAGTAACAAAACTTCGCCTGTTAATGCCAAATAGGAGTAAAGTTGAAGGTAGGCAATCTCTTAGTAAGGATTCTCCACTATTATGTTCAAATGACCTCCAGGGTTGAATTCTGTGTTTTCATTACTTACCTATTTTGCTCACTGACGTGTAAATATTTCTGATGTTCATTTTCTTTTGTGTAAGGGATTTGGGTTTGGGGTGCTCCTATAGAATTGCATATTGATGGAGTAAAAACATCTGTGCTTTACCTTGATACTGAAGGATTTGAAAGTGTTGGGAAGTCCAATGTATATGATGACAGGTGAGCTTTTGAGGTTTAATCATCTTTGACCCATCTTTGGTTCTTTCAAACCCGCGCTTAATACATTATCTTTTGGTTTTGACAGAATTTTTGCTCTGGCAACAGTTTTAAGTTCTGTGCTTATCTATAATCTGCCTGAGACGGTCTGTACTTTACTGAAACTCTTGAGGTGTTTTTGAGTGCATATCATTTTGAAAGCAGCTTGAATACTTTAGCAGAAATACATGGCTATCCATTCTGTTTTGCTTCTAGGGAAGTATGGGTGGAAACTGCACTAATGAGATATGACTTCTTCCCAATAACAAAAACCACTGGATGACAATTTTGATTTGTTGGGAAAATTTTGGGTAAAAGAAATTTATTCCACTTAATATGGATTTTATCTTAAGGTCACGTGGTATGTGGTGCAATATATGGCTGTTCCTTCTCCTAAAATGTTAGAACCAATTGTGACATAGGGGAAAGTTTTGTGTGATTACTCATCGATGGAAACCTTACGATTACTGCTACTTCTGCTGCTACTATTGTTATCTTAGAATTTGAATTGAAGCCTTGTCCTTTCGAGTTGACACATTTTTGTTGCTTTGTGTTTAGATCCGTGAAGCTGATATATCACGGTTGTCATTTGCTGTGGAGCTTGCAGAAGAATTCTATGGAAGGTTCACAAAATCTTCTACATTTCTTTTTATGCTTTTCACTTCTGGGAGATTTGGGTCCATTTGGATGTGTTTCCAGTTTCAGCTGGATTGGCCAGTTAATTATCTGCTCCACTGTCTTTGTGGTGCCATATAAATTAGGAACCATGTCATGTGGGATTGCTTATTCTTCCTTATATATTTTTTTTGCCTTTTCCTTTCCCAATTATTATGCTATTGGCTGTGGGTGTTACATTTTTTGCTTGGAAGGGTAGGAGAAAACTGCATCCCACTTATTTTCATATGCAATTTCCATTTTGTCAATTGAGCTTATAATCACATACTTTGAATAAACTTTTTATGTGTACTACTGTTTTATGTTTATGCATTCTAACTTGTTTTATTGTTTTCTTCCATTGTCCGTGGATGATAGAGTCAAGGTATTTTACCATGCTTCTTTCATTTTTCTTCCGTCTGTATTTTGTTTACAAAAACCATTTCTATGCTTAATGAATGGGTGGGTATTATTGCAGGGTCGAGATGTTGCATTTGAGCCTGCTAAGCTTTTATGGCTCATCCAGCGTGATTTTCTCCGTAAGTTTATGATTCCCTTTTTAGAATATGGTTGCTTTTGAGAAAGGATGCTTATTGTTTCTTTATGTGAAAACTAAAAATGGATCAAAGTTGAGTATTACTCTATTATTAATTTACTTAAGTTGCCATGTGACTTGAAATGTGGTTTCCAGAATTTCTTTTGGTACTTATAGAAAAAAGAATGCTGTTTTGAATTCCAGACAGTGGAAAATTTTCTTGTATCAACCGCCAACAACTTGTTTTTTGTTGATTTGTTTTTAACTTGGATCATGATGTGTGGCATCTCACTTTTGTTTTCTGATTTTATCTTGACGACATACACCTGGTCTTCAGCCACATTTAGGTCTTTAGGTCAGGTTTAGGCTTATTTTTGAACTTAATCTAAGCCCTGATGTAGCACCTCTTAGTGTAACAGGCAACAGGCTGATCCTGAGCCCAAACTTTAGGTCATAGAAATATACAACCCAGGCTTGGTCTAGAAATTTTGGCATAAAAAAGTATACAGCTTCAGTTGTCTAAAGCATGAACCATTTACCATCCCATATGTTGTGCTTTGCTATTAGTTTTTTCTGATCCATATTAGATATTCTTTATTAACATTATTGTTTTTTGAGCATGCATATACAGATTTGGGTTTTCTATCTATTTAATTTATTATCAGATGCTATTTTTCACCTTTTCTTAGTAATTAATCACCAAGTTCACATTGCTTTTGTCATTCTGTAGAAGGAAAGTCGGTGCAAGAAATGGTGAATGACGCTCTGCAAAGGGTCCCGAACAGTGATGGTTTGTTTTAGCAATCTTTTGGCTTTGTACACTTTTATTTATGATGTCTACTGATCCATATTAAATTACGTGTTGATCATCAATGCCCCTTCTGACTGCAGGTAACAAAAATATTGATCAGGTATTCTATTTCCTCAATCTTTTTCTTTCGTTTTGGAAAGAGCAATTATCTTGAAGTTATAGTTCCTTCTTTTATTGTATATATCAGGTAAATCAGATTCGGGAATCCTTGGCAATTATGGGTGATAACAGCACAGCATTTAGCTTACCTCAGGTCAGTCTTTCCTGGTTTTCTTAGTGACAGCCTTTCTTGTTATATTTTGTACTTCTTGGTTCCATTATGTTTATTGTTGTTGGCTATCAGAAGTATGTCTCGGTCCTGGTTTCTCCATTACAGCCTCGTATATCTTGGACCTGGTTTCTCCATTACAGTCTCTTATTTTTGGCCTCAAACTCATACTTAAATTCTCTTTTATTCATTTGAAAAAGTTGAGGACGCATCTGTAAATAAAAAAAAAAAGAGAAAAAAAGTTGAGGGGTTACTGCAATACATTTTTGTACTGTTTTCTTTTTTTGTTATATAGACTATCACTAGGTCAAACCTTAAGCATTATTTGCTAAATCTGTTTGAAATATGGGATACCATTTCCTTTTGTTGGATAACTGACACTTAAGCTCCTTAAGTTGATTTCCAAAGAAAAGTTAGATTGCCATCTTTTATCTAATCTGTTACTGAATTAGTTTTTTTTTTTTTTAAATAAATAAGCCAAATTAGGTTCTTAAAAAATGAAATGACACATGTGGTAAGATAAATAAATGTAGACATTTTCAGGGTGATTTGACATCTATTGAATGACAGTTTCTTCTCCTAGTTGTTCATGTAAAACAAAAATTTGAAGTCTTGAGATACTTAGCTATCCTTTCAACGACTGGGTTCCAATAGGATTTGTGTGACAAATTAATGGATAGAGTGATGTTCCTTCTGACAGGTAGAGTTATGGCCACATTTTCTGTTCCAAGTTGTACATGTAAGACAAAATTTTGAAGTCTTGAGGTCCTTATCTATCCTTTCAAAGACTGGGTTCCAAGGAGCAATGGGATACGTGTGACAAATTAATGAGTAGGGTAATATCGCCATTCCTGATTATAATCATCAAACAAAACCACTTTAAAGCATCTCTATATTTCTTCTAAGCTGTGAACTTTCTCTCTTAGTTTCATAGAAAAGAAGATTGCCCTCTTATTCCTTCTGATGCTAAGAACTTTCTCTTCTTAGCTTCACAGAAAAGAAGATTGCGCTCTTATTCTAAATTAATTGTCATAATACCAGATCTCCTGTAGTGATAATCACAACAATTTGTTCAATCTATCTGGGGTCATCTTTTTGGGTTCTCTAGAAGTGTTTTGAAAAGATTCCTGTCCATTGTTTAAGTAGTTTTCTCCTAACTTTAACAAATAGGGAAGCCCATTAGATTTATTCGCATTTTGCCACGGGTGCACATGGGCTGTGAAAGCCTCAAGACCAACTGCAGACTACGTTTAAGATGTTATATCTCATCATTATCATCAATCATCATCATCATCATCATCAAAGCCACAGTACCATCTATATAGGGATGGCCTTTTGAGTTCTGCTTTTCCATTTTTTTTAATGATAGTTCTACTTCTCCATTTGATCCTCGAATAAATCATCTGGGTTGTCACTTCACTATCTATCATGTTTTTCTTTATCCCTTCTCTCCATGTTTTTATTAGTCTGCCTCTCCTATCAATACATGCATTTATAACCTCTCAACTCTGTGTATTTGGGCTGTCTCCAATTTTCTACCAACATGTCCAAACCACTTCGAATGAGCTTCCCTTAATTTGTCATCTATTGGGGCTGTTTAAGATGTTATATCTGTTTAGAAATTATATCATATTTCTAAGTTCCTTGATTGGTGTCTCTTCAAAAACCACCCATATGGGGTTGGCCAATGGTATAAAATTGTTGTGATTTTCCTTTTCCTTTCATTTCTCCTATTAATTATTCCTGGATAGACAAGTCTATGCTAACGTGAATGGATGATGGATCTAATGTGAATCTATTTGTTTAATGTCCTTTTAGGCAAAATAATTAATTCCTTGTGTAGCATATTAATTTGGCAGTCAAGATCCATGCTGCAGTGCACCTAATTAGGTCTTTTTCATTTACTAAATGCTATATGATGCAAAGCAGGGCGTAAATCAGTTCATTTGGTTATTTTCTTTATTTGTATATTCTATGATACTTTGTAGACTGCAATATAAATTTCTCACATTCATCTTCTACCACTGAGATAAAAACTCATCTCTTTGTTTGAGATTCATAACTTCAAATTGTCATGCCATTTTTTCTTGGCTCTTGTAAGGCATTCTATGCTGCATTTTATGCGTTGGAAAGTACAATGTTTATAACTTTGAATCGTGCGACAGCCTCACCTCCAACGAACGAAGCTCTGTGAACTGAAGGATGGGGATCTTGCCCCAACTTATGTGCAAAGGAGGGAACAATTGAAAGAGCTTGTTGCTTCCATCATTCGCCCAAAAATCGTGCGGGGTAAATCATTAAATGGAAAGGAGTTTGTTTCTTTTCTGGAACAGGTGCATATTCGTGAACTCCCACCTTTTACATAAATGTACCTATCATTTAATACCACAGCATACTTCAGTTCTTAATTCTATTAAAATTTAGAAGTTCTTAGCAGCTTTCCCCTTCCATCATATCTCACATGTTACATAGGTTCTTCAGACCTAGCAATGAATGGCTTGTTACCATGATTTGATCAGATTCATGTGGTGTGGACATATTTTCTTATTGCAACTTCTGTACATTTCTGGGGAAATGATGCATTCACCTATGGCTCTTATAGATACAGTTTCATCTTCTATTTTTGGTATTAGACCAGTACAATTTGTACTATAATGTGCCTAAGTAAAATACTGGGCCTCTTCTCTATGCTTTTGTGGTTGGTGTATGATTAACCCCATGAGTGGTTAAGGTTTTGAGGGATGCTGGACACCAATCTCAACAAAGTAGAACTAATGGGTTCATCCACAAAAACAGTTGGCATATGTATCAATAGTCATTTTTATCAATTTTCTATATGTCCATATTAATTGGCGTCATTTTTACGTATTGAATGTGTATTCTATAGTTCATTTAAATCATCTCCATGATTGAATCCTTTATACCATCAAGAGCCCATAGCACAGAAGGAAGGTGCTCTCGGTCCAAACCGTTTCAAATATATCATTTTTTTTTTTTAAACATTGACAAATGAATTCATTAATTTACATAAAATATATACATGGGATGGAACCAAGTATAGAAGGTCTATACTAGGATCCCAGATAAAGAAAAAGTTAGCAAAGCAAAGATACTATATTTACAATACTCCAAACCCAACAAAAGATACAATAAGGAGTCCCAATTCCCCGTACTCCCAGGGTAGACATGATCAAAACAACTCCATAGCAGGTCTTTGTTTGTGTACACCCACTTTTGCAAGGAAGTCCGCCACGTTGTTCGCCAATCAAAGTATGTATACGAGAGTGATATCACCCGACCTGCACAACCTTCTAATGTCCCTAGAAATGCTTACTAGCCTCCATGAGGGGCGGGGATGGCATTAGTTGAATCATCTTCAACAATAAGGTTGCCGTTTCCAAACCTTGACCAATGTGCTCTCCAGTTCCACGTCGTTTTGACTCCATAATCCCTAATGGTCGGAGAATGCTAATAGCATCCTACCCATATCATCATGAATACCCCTTCTATTCCTGTTGGCCCAGGTTTATCATTTGCTTGCCCCATCCACATTAAATTTATACGAGTCTTGAGGTGGTGCTACCCATTCAGCCTTAGGTTACCTACTTTCCCAACTCCCTTTACACAACCTTCCCAAGACAAGTAGATGGTTTAAAAGCCTTACCCTTAGGGGTGTTCTTCGGTCAGGCACAAGCTGGGCTTCACTAAAAAAGCCTGAGCCGACCGAAGCTCGAGCCCGTCCAATTAAGCCTGATTATTTTGTATCTGGTACCCTTTTTTTTTTAAATTATTATATAAATTGAAAATATAACTGTTCAGATGTATACTAAAATATCTACTATTAGTTAAAATTTTAGTTCAAAATTCAATTTCTAGCCACTTGATTATGATAGTCAAAGTTTGCAAACGTCTTTGAAAAAATGATGTCTGGTGCCTTTGACCGTTAAGATCAAGTGGCTAGAAAATGATTTTTGAAATGAAATTTTAAGATATTTTCAGTTTTAAGTTTTCTTTCAATATGTACGGTTAGATTTTCAATTTATAAAACAAAATAAAAATAAAAAAATATGTAAAAAAGTAAATGGGCCTAAAAGCCTGCTATGCTTTAAATTAAAGCCCGAGCCCATTCCGGTGGACCAAAATCTTTGTCTGAGCCCATTTATTTAGATCGGGTTTGGGCCGGGCTCGGGCCCGGGCCGAGTTCGAACAAATGAACACCTCTATGTATCCTATCTATTTGAAAATTTTATTTATTCTATTCTATTGCACTTAATGTTGAGTGTATTTTAAAGGTTGGCATATAATATGTTCTAGATGAATGGCCCCGTTTTGGATCTATCAAAACAGCCGCCTGTGGGGTTTTGTCTTATGTCATACTGACCTAATGCAACTTGTGTTATCTCTTAGACCCAGCTCTTGTAGTTTTAGCTGCACTCCTACTCTCATCCTATTTATTATTTCTTCAGTTTATGACTTTATGCATGGTGTTTCAGATTCTTGAAGCCTTGAACAAAGGAGAGATTCCATCTACTGGTTCGCTTGTTGAGATTTTCAATAAAGGAATTCTTGAGCGCTGCTTGAAATTATATAGTGAAAGGATGGATGGATTGAGGTTACCCCTCTCAGAACCCATGTTGCAGCAAACACATAAGGAATCAAGTAAAGAAGCGATGAAAGTCTTTGATGAACATCATTTTGGTCGCAATCATGCGCAGCTTTCCATTGCCAAATTGGATGAAGAAATTCTGAAAGTATGATTTGTGATCATTGACTTAGCCACTGATGCATCTTGCAGTCGGCGTAAATCAAATTAGTTGTAGTTTAATGGCTGAATTTGGAATATGTCTGCATTCTTGTGAATTTTTTGATGCTTTAAGTATTCTGGGGAAGCACTTTTCTTTCTTTTTCTTTTGGGTGGCCAACAATATGCTAACTAAGGTAATTTCACAATATTTTGTTGCAAAGTTGTGCTCATGAAGGCTGAATAATGTCATAAAAACTATCCTTTCATCTGGCTGAATATTTTAGACATTTGTGAGGCTGCCTGAAATGAAAATGAGAGAAAAATTTGGTTCTTAGATAGGATTGGGATCTTAATTTCAAATGTGAGCATATTCGTGATGTACTTGTTGAAAATTGCTTTGTGTGGGGCATATTCGTGATGCAGTTGAAAATTGCTTTGTAGGTGTACAAAAATTACCTTCTGGCTAATGAATATCAATCTTCAAAGCTCTGTGAGGCTCTCTACACCGAGTGCGAGGATAAAATGGACCAACTCCAAGTCTTGAGACTTCCTTCCATGGCTAAATTTAGTGCCGGTTTTCTTCAATGCAATCAAAGCTTTGAAAAAGAGTGTGTTGGGCCTTCAAAAGCTAACTATGAGCTCCGGATGATGAAGGTTAGGTTTACTTGTGTTTATTTTTTTCAGGAATTTTGATTTTAAATTAGTCACTTTCTAGCATACCTTGCAAGCAAGATGTGATGCTATAGATGTCTGCTTCCAGATTTCTATTTCCACTTTAAACAACTACGCATGACAGTTGGTCATAGTCCAAAGAATGTGCCAAGCTGTATCTTGTTCCAGTGGTAGGGTGCAGTTGTAAGCCTCTCTTTTTTTGTGTGTGTGAAGGTAAAATAGCAGTACTTTAATTAGGTATAAGATTTTCTTCGTCATGTGGGATAGTACCAGAGCTCTTGTCTTTCAAAATAATAATTTATTGTGTTTCTCAACTGTTTCCACGCAGTTCCTTTGGATGGATGCTTATGCAAAACGTTGATATTTAAATACATTTAATGCACTTGCAAAAGAGCCCACAATGTTGCTTTCACTAAATTTGATGGGCTTGGGGCCAAAAAAAATGGCTTAGAATGACCAAACATGCTGTTTCTATGAGGATTGTTAACTAAATCAAAAATTGAAAAAAAGAAGAAGAAATTAAGGAGTCATCTTATGGGATGATATGCTATCTTTTGTCGTAAAAAGCCAAGTGAGTCGATCTATATTTATTCCTATTTTTGTTTTGTCAGCACCTCTAGTTGTGGGAGATTTAATTCAAGTGACCAAACTAGTTCTGAGTCTTGTTATCTTTTTTGGGGAAAAAGGAATTACTACCAAGAATCTGTATGTCGCTGACAGTCATATCTTTGTCCAAGCCAATATACTATTAATGTGTAATTGATCTCTCCCTTCTATTAATTCCTTGTAACCCTTCAATTCTTTATACTGTGGCTGTTTTTGTTCTTGTGTGTTTGCTCAAACCATCTTTAGGACTTGGACATATTCCTTGATCTTCTCGTGTGTATGTTGACAACATAAACCTTTATTGATCTTCTCTTATATATATTTCAGCGGTAACAAAGGTTTAATATATTAAAGATAAGGAACAAGTACAAGTAGATAATACAAGAGAGGGTCTATAAGGTTTAAACCCTGAAAAAACAGAAGAAAAAAATACAAGAAAATAAATACATCCATGGAACGAAGGCTCCAAGCATCCAAACAGAAGTAGAAGACCCTCAATCACTGTCTTAAAGGTGGAAAACGCCTGTAACTATGTGGTCTACTCCATTCTTGGCGAAGAAGTCCACTACTCTGTTAGGTATGTCTGATTTGGGTGAAGGATATCTCGTGACCCGAAATGAGAGCCCTTATCTCTCTCACCACAATAATCAATCTTCAAGGAGGTCGCTTCAACCCCTTAGCCCACTTAATAGTACTTGCCGAATCCCCTTCTATAACTAGTTTATTGTACCTGACTGATTTCCATATGGTCAAAGTTCTCTTAATACTGAGGAGAGGAGTTCAACCTCAGTCTGAATCTCTTAGCCCTACAGGCTCTGAGAAGGCTATGGAAGTTTTGCCGTTATGATATTTAAGAACACCCCTTATCCCTTCCAGTCCTAGTTCTCCTTTCGATGCCCCGTCAGTGTTGAACTTATAGACGCCTTGGTAAGGAGGAGACCAATTGACTAATGGTTTCGACTTTCTTGGGTTTCCGCTCAAGCAACCCTCCCAGGAACTAAAGAAGTTAGTTATTTTGACTCCCTTAAAATTCTTTCCAACGCGGAGCCAAAGGCGAAGCCTCCATTTGGCGTTTTGAAAGATCTCGCTTTCCTCGGTTCTCTTATCCTTGAAGATCCTGAAATTCCTCTATTTGGCTTTTTGAAAGACCATAAGATCGTTGCTAGGATTGTTTTTCCAGGCAACCTTCCTCTTAGGGCCAAGACGAGAAAGGAATCAAGACCTCACTACCCCTTCGCAAGTCCTATAAAAAACCCATGGTACTCCCATTAGACTTGGCGGATTTTGTCCATAGATTCCTAGGCATCGAGCACCGAGCACTGAGCGAATAGCTGATCTACGTCTTCTTCCATAAATCTACAAAGCAAGAAACTTAGATCCTCATGCGATCTCAGTAACCCTCTCTTATTGAGGTCCATTCTGTTGAGTATCTTCCTTTTTTCAAAGCGCACCACACAAAAGATTGGACATCGGGGGTGCTAGGATTTTCCAAGCTAGGCAGGGGATATGGTCTTCATTTTAATGTTGATGAAGGGTCAAATCAACCAACGTTTTGACTAAAAAGGCACCCAAAGAATCTCCTGTTTAAATGAGCTCATCCTCCTCGTCCCTAGACAGTGGAAATTCACCTAACTGGGTTAACAACTCCTCTATACTCTTTTTTCAAAAGACCTCAACTCTCTTTTGAAATCTAACTACCTACGATTTCTTCTCACCCTCTACTTTGTAACAATCCCGAACTAAGGTGTGTTTGTTCCTAACTATCCTCTGTAGCCTAGGATAAACATCCTTTATGGGCTTGGCCCTAGCCACAGATCTTTCAAAAAAGGGTAAAAAAGAGGGAGCCCTGTCTCCCCTTCCAACCAGGAGTCTAAGCTTATCTCTATATATATTGCCCACTACGTTCCTACCTTAGCCCAGAATCCACCAGGCCTAAACGATTTGAGAGCTAACCTTTTCGGCGTTTTCTCCCAAAGCCCACCCACTAAAGTCTACCATTTCGAATCTTGAAGTCAGTACTCTTTACCCATAAGGCTTCCTTCTCTCTCCTGAACTTCCATCTCCATTTGCATAATAGGGTTTGTTTTCTACATGTAGTGGAACTATCCCAAGGCCTCCCTTAGATTTAGGTTTAATCACTTCTGACCAACCAACCAGTTGTACTTTCTTTTTATCCTCCTTATCACCCCAAAGGAATTTTCTAAACAATTGTTCCAGTTTGCTCACTATTCAGCTCACTATTCCTTTAGGCATCTCAAAAATAGACATTTGGGGAGATTTATTAAAACGGATTTGATGAGGGTTAGCCTTCCTCCTAAAGATAGGTATTTCCTACCTTAACCAACTAGTTGTCTCTATCTTTTCCACTACAGGTGCCTAGAATCTCTGGAGCCTAGGGTTCCCTCCCAATGGTAAACCTAGATATGTGAAGGGTAGATTCCTAGTAGCACACCAATCTTGTCCACCAACTCTTTAAGTGAGCCTGCCTTCTACACCTATTCCTACGATGGTGCTTTCTTCAAGATTGATTCTGAGACAAGAAACTAATTCAAAACACCTTGAGAACCACTTTGTAGCCTATGATTTCGTCTCTATCAGGTTCGCAGAAGAACATTGTATCATCTGCGAACTAAGGTGTGTGACCACCGGCCACGGTGTAGCTGTTTCGAAGCCTTTGACAATGGCTAGGTCTATATCTTTTTCCACTAATTTGTTTAAACTTTCATCCACTAGTGTGAACATGAAGGGAGAGAGCAAATCTCCCTGCCTAAGACCTCTAGTGGCTGCTATAGGTTCAGTGGGAGAGCCATCACCAGTACTGAGTAAGTGGTATCCTCGACACAAGCTTTCATCCATTTCATCCATCATTGGCCAAAACCCATTCTGTCAAAGAGAGATCCCACAAGGCCCAGTCTACAAAACCATAAGCCTTCTCCATATTGATCTTAAAGAGGAACCTCGATTTCTTATCTCTGTCTCATATGGACCAATTTGTTAGCGACCATTACACCGTTCATAATTTGTCTATCTTCCACGAAAGCTCCCTGTGATTCACCTTCAATCTCTTGTAAACCTATTTTAATCTTTCGGCCAACACCTTTGCTATAAGTTTGTAGACACATCCAACTAGACTAATTGGTGATGCAAAGGAGCCCAACTGGGCCTGGGCCCAGTTTCAAGCCGGGCCCAGGCAAGTCAGGCCTAGCCACCACTTAATTTTGTAGGGTTTTTATAACTACTCCAGCAGCAGAGAAAGGGGATGATGAAAATGAAATGAAGAAAGCTTGACGCCTTAGCCTCCATGATGTGCATGGTGATGATTTCCCCTTGAGGGTTTGATGTGAAGCCAACATCTTCTCCTTCTCCTTTCCACATCTTCTTCATGTATTCTTCTACTACTTCTCTCTTTCTTCTTCCTCTATTCCTATCTCTCTTCTTCTATCCTCTTTTCTCTTCTTCTATCTCCTTCTTTCTTCTTCTCTCTTTATTTTCCTTCTCTTTTCCTCTTGCCGTCAACCCCATATACATCTCCTCTAGCTGCCATTTTTTCCTTTTACACCCCCAGTTGCTGCTGCTGCCTATTCCCTCCCCAGTCTTTGTTTCCACCCCTTCCTAATCTTTTCTGAACTTTCACCCTTCCATATAGCCTTCGAACTGCGACCTTAAGACATCTCGGACCCATCCCAAACCCATACAACCATCGCCATGCCTCTGCCATTCCCCAGATCTATTTGTCGTGACCCATATCCCTCCCACTGTGATTTTTGTAGCCTTTAAATCCACCCCTGCAGTTGTCATCACTCCTATTTCCCCTCTTTTGTAGCCGCAACCATCGCCTCTTGCATATTCGATCACTAGCTCTTCCTTCCTTTTCGCTGCAAGCCTTCCACCCAAACAGAGCATTCACATCTGGCCCTTTCCACCCCATTCGTGTCCCCTCCTTTTCTTTCCTCTTTAGAATCATATGCTATTTAAAATCATGTCCATTTCATTTAAAATCATATGGCCCTTTTAGTTAAAACCATTCCACCCCTTTTTTATTTAATTTTCATATAATTGTTTAAATTTGATTCCAAGATTTGTGTTGATACTTGTGGTGGTTTATATTAATTAATTGTTAGTATTAATTGATTATTTAATTTCAGCTCATTTTAGCTTTAGGGTGCATTATTTTCATCGGTTTTAATCTTTAGGGGTACCAGATTAGATATTTAGGGTCACCCCTATCCTTTTTTTTCTGCATCAAATTGGTATCAGAGCTAAGTTAGGGTGTTTCCTTAAACATCCGCGGTCTCTGATTTGCATTTAGTGAAAAAAAAAAATTAATTAAATAAAAAATTAATTATTTTTTTCATGGTCATCATAGCGTCTAGCAAGGTTAGGTTGTTTCCTTAAACACCTACGGTCTTAGGTTGCATTTTCCTTACTAAAAAAAAATTGCATTGCATTTTTACTTAGGCCATTGCATAGCATTTAATCTGTCCCATATCGGTGAGTCTAGCGTAGCGCGTGTGTCTGTGCTTTCCCACACATAGTGGCTGAGAGTACCAACCGAACATGGACACTGCACAACTTGTCAAGATTCTAGAAGTCCATGAGCCCAATTTGGAAGACATCGATGAGGATGAGTATGAAGACTTTGAGAATGGCTTGCCTTTTGTTCAGGGAGACTCATGCCCCCATGGGGAGGGTAATACCCCACGTGTGATGATGGTGCGTAGATGTGCCCTAGCACAACCAACAGAGAGTGACGTTTGGCGGAGTAATATTTTCTACACCTTTGCTAAAAGCGATGACAAGACCTGTAAGGCTATCATTGATAGTGGGAGCCGTAATGTCATTGCTTCATCGACAGTTTTCCGATTAGGGTTGTACTTATCGCCCATCCTCACCCATATCGGGTTGCGTGGGTGGACTCGTCATCTATTCCCGTGACTCAACAGTGGTAGGTACCTGTCCAATTTTCATCCTATAAAGGCACTGTATGGTGTGACGTGATACTTATGGAAGTAGGTAACATAATTTTGGGGAGGCCGTGGTTGTATGACATGGATGCCACACTGTTCGGTAGGTTGAACGTGTGCTCATTCATCTTTGAGGGTAAAAGGATTAAGTTGAACCTTCTCCCTCCCAGAGCACCAAAGAATGAGGCGGAGAAGGGCACAGACAACAGTGGCTCAAAACCCAAGACCCTGCATATTCTCAGTCCTACCGAGTTTGAGAAAGAGGCTAAAGAGGAGGATAATGAATTTGCATTGGTCACTAGAGAAACATCCCCCGAGCCTAGTAGTTGATCGCCCATGGGAGGTTGAGTTGATTATGAGAGAGTTTCAGGATGTCTTCCCTGACGATTTACCGGATGAGTTCCCTCTCATTCATGATATTCAGCACGCTATTGACTTTGAACCAGGAGGAGCTGTTCTAACTGAATATGTGGAGATCGTTAAAATTGAAGAAAACCTCAGTGATGATGAAGAGAACAAAGAATCTTCTCTTGTCTTGGTTAGGTGTGTCTCCATACCATCCCCATCCATAGACCCTACTCCTAGTGCCAGTGTCGCCCAAGTTTAGTGAGTTTGTTCATGCATCTGCACTGCACATTCATGATTCGCACGCTGAAATTAAAAGTCACATTAATATATGCGATGAAAGTTATAAGTATGCTGCTGATTCTCATTGTGAATCCAAGGGATTTGACGTGGATGATCATGTGAAGGACCTCACACCCTGTCCAGTTCCAGCACCTTCACCTCCAAGCCCCATCCCACATCAATATGACCTAGGAAGCACGGATACTTCAAAATTAGTGAAGTACCCGTGTCTGGTACGTATCCGACACGGATACAGTCTGATACGGCTCAGATACGTACCGGACACGTATCCAATTAATTAAAAAATATTTTAATTATGGATACTCCCCGGATACGCGTATCTGGGTTAGGATATGGCAACAAATAAAGAGGATACTGCCGGGACACGGCCCAGACATTCCACACGGGATACGCCTCAAGAGAATAAATGAAACGGCGGAGAGAAAGAATGGAAAGAGAAAACATAAAATATGGAGAAAGGATTGAAGAAAAAAAAATTCGCTTACACCTGCTGTCCTTTCTCTTCTCTGCGTCTTTTTCTTCTTCGTTGATGGAATAATACAGAGAACGGCAGCGGCTAGGGTTTAATAGAGAGAGGGGAAAGAGAAGAAGGGTATTAGGGTTTGTAAGTGAACTCCCTTCTTTTTTTAAAAGGAACTTGCATAATCAAAAAATTATTTTAAAGAGAAAGTAATAAAATTTTATTTTAAATACAATATTTACTGGAAGTAAAAATTATAATATTTTTTTTATTTACTTTATTGTAATAATTTAATATTATATTTACCATATAATATTTGTACCATTATCATTATTATTAAAAGGTCTTCTTTATTTTTATTATATTAATGTAACATAATTACCTATTGTTCATAATTTTATCTAATTATTATTAATGAAAAATAAAATTTCTTTTCTCAAATAAAAGAAAACATAATCATTATAATAAATTTCATTTTAGAGTTAAAAACTTAAAATATTATGATAAGTAGCTTTCTTGATTTGACTTAAAAAAATAATAATAACTAATTAGATTGTTATTAGAATGGATTTAAAGCTAAAATAAATTTATAAGATTCAATCCATGATAATGTATAGTAGACCACTCATATATTTAGAAAATACTAATCTATATGTATATATTGAAATGCTTTATACTTTTTAACGTAATAACTAGTGATTATTAAGTTCTAGTCTATATGTATATATAATAATTTTTTAATTCGACGTATCCCGCCGCACCTGTATCCTAGTTTTTCAAAATTTACCGTATCTCCATATCAGATACGTGTCATATCCGATACGCATATCCGTATCGGTGCTTCTTAGAATATGACCATGTTCCACATATTGGCCTTCTTGACCCACAACCTCACCCTGATCCTACTAGCTTTTCTGTCCACAGCCTAATCCACTGCATGACCCGCTCCATGACCCATGCCACACACCAATAAAGTTCCCTCAGCCTTTATATGTGCCACCATCTAGCTCACCCTCACAGTCTAGAACTCCCTTCAATCTAAATCATCACCTTGACCCTCACACCGTCCTGTCGTCCCCACCATCTAGCCAACTCTTACAACCTGGAACTCCCCTTAATCCAGACCATCACCTTGACTACATTTGGATGAGGGGTAAACTTTAAAGGGGTTATCCCTGAGTAGGGGCATCCTTGAGTAGGGGTAGAATAGGGGTCACCCTTGAACAGGGTTACCCTTATCTTGTTTGGTAATTACAGTGGTAAAGTAAGAACTGACCCTAAGGGTAAAAAATCTTGTTTGGTAACTATAAGCAGGGATAATCTGATATATTAACAATTTTATTAGAATTAATAATTTTTATTAAATTCAATATAATAAAAAAATAAAAATAAAAATTTATAAAACATAATTATTAAATAATATTTATCAATTAAAAATGTTTTAAATATTTTTTCTCCATAGGTGCAAAGAGGGGGTAAAGAGGGGTAATATATTAACAATTTTATTAAATTCATATAATATAAAAAAGAATAAAACATGATTATTAAATAAAGTTCATCAATTCAAAAATATTTTAAATATATTTTTGCTCCATAGGTGTAGAGAGGGGGGGTGGGTTTAAAGAGGGGTAATATATTACAACTTTATTAGAATAGATAATTACTAAATTCATATAATATAAAAAATAATAAAACATAATTATTAAATAATATTCATCAATTAGAAAATATTTTAAAATATTTTTGCTCCATAGGTGCAAAGAGAGGTAAAGAAGGGTAATAGGTGCAAACAGGGGTAAATAAGGGTTTAGAGGGGTAAAGAGGGTTTAGGAGGGGTAAAAGGGGCAAAGAAGGGTAATAGGTGCAAAGAGGAGTAAAGGGGGGGGTAAAGAGGGTTAAAAAAGGAGGGGAGGGGTAAAATTTTGAATTTTTACCCTCACCCCTCCATTACCAAACAAGGGTAAAGGGGGTAACCCCCCTTACCCCCATCCAAACGCAGCCCTTGTCTGACTCCATAACCCACAGCCTATACCTATACAGCCTTCACCGATCCATTCTTCTTTGCCTTCCTTGTTTCCCAAAAGAGAGGATAGATTTCATCCTGGACGAGGAAGAGTTTTCTACATTTTCAAGAGGTTTCCTGTGGTATCTCGTCAAGTGGAAACACCAGCCATGGACAAACCACAGGATTGATAGAGGATGAGTCACATCGACTTGATCCGGACTTATTGGAGCGACTTCGGAGTTTCCACTCTTCACCGGAGTTGCCTTCTTGTCACCTAGGGAGATATGCTAGTGGCGATAGATCATGTTTCTACATATATCATTGACAACGGGATAAAGTTGATCCAGTGGTCTCCTGGTGGTTCGATGATAGTTCAGTTGGATGTCGACTGAAGGCCTCACGCACACATATATCATTTGAAGACCCCACTCGAGGAAGATGCTACATGTGGGTTGATTTGTCTCATGTGCGCAAGCTACACATTGAAGACCTCACACTGGGGAGGCGCACATGAGATTTGGTTTGCTTTCTTCTCATTCGTTGGAACTCGAGGTTTCCACACATTCCGAAGGTTACATGAAGTATCTTGTGATGAGGAAGCTCAGGCCCATGATAGATGTCACATGGTTGCCTGAGTGTGAGCTACAACAACCTGATACAAATCTCCTAGAGCGACATCAGTGTTTTGTCTCATCGAAGGTGTATTTTACTCACTTTATTGTTGCCGCCATCGAGAGTTAGTCGTGATGACACTTTTGGATTCAGAATATACCATCGATGGCGGAGGAGAGTCGCTTCAGCATTCTCATTGTGGCTCGATGACAGTCCGACTAGATAGCGTCTGACGGCCTCATGTGTGCACAGATATCATTTGAAGACCCTACACTGGGAAGGCACACATGTGGTTCAATTTGTCTCACGTGCATGTAGTTACACTTTGAAAACCCCACATTGGGAAGGCCCACGTGGGATTTGATCTTCTTTCTTCTCATCTGAGAACTCGAGGTCGAGTTTTTCTTAGATGGAGGGATTGATGTAGAGCAACCCAGCTGGGCTTGGCCCAGCCTAGCCACCACTTAATGTTGTAGGGTTTTTATAATCCTACTCCAGCAATAGAGAAATGGGATGATGAAAATGAAATGAAAGAAAGCTTGAAGCCTTAACCTCCATGATGTGCATGGTGATGATTTCCCCTTGAGGGTTTGGTGTGAAGCCAACATCTTCTCCTTATCCTTTCCACATCTTCATCAGGTATTCTTCTTCTACTTCTTCTCTCTTTCTTCTTCTTCTCTTCCTATCTCTCTTCTTCTATCCTCTTTTCTCTTCTTCTCTCTTTTTTTCCTTTTCTCTTTTCCTCTTGTGGTCAACCCCATATACATCTCCTCTCTGCCGTTTTTTCCTTTTAAACCCCCATTTGTTCCTGCTGCCTATTCCTAACCCTTTCTGAACTTTCGCCCCTTCCATTTAGCCTTCCAACTACGACCTTCCGTGATTTTTTTAGCCCTTAAATCCACCCCTACAGTCGTCATCACTCCTATTTCCCCTCTCTTGTAGCCGCAACCATCGCCTCTTGCAATATTCGATCGCTAGCCTTCCTTCATTTTCGCGGCAAGCCTTCCGCCCAAACAGAGCATTCACATTTGGCCCTTTCCACCCCATTTGTGTCCCTCCTTTTCTTTCCTCTTTAGAACCATATGCTATTTAAAATCATGTGTCCATTTCAATTAAAATCATATGGCCCTTTTACTTAAAACCATTCCATCCCTTTTTATTTAATTTTCATATAATTGTTTAATTCTGATTCCAAGATTTGTGTGGTTATTTGTGGTGGTTTATATTAATTAATTGTTGGTATTAATTGATTATATAATTTCAGCCCATTTTAGCTTTAGGGTGCATTATTTTCATCGCTTTTAATCTTTTGAGTACCAAATTAGGTATTTAGGGTCACCCTATCCTTTTTTTTCCTGCATCAATAGATATATAGTGTGACAACTCGGATGGGCCCTCCCTTTTTGGGATGAGAGTTATGAATTAAATCTTCAAACCTCTGTTTATCATACCGTTTTGGTAAAACTCCCTAAAGACCTTAAGAAAATCCAGTCCTATTGTCTCCCAACAGGTTTTAACGAAAGTGAAGTTGAAACCGTTCGGACCCGAGGCTTTATCTCCTTCTAGACTATCTAGGGCTTCCTATTCTCTTCTAAGGTGACTTCTCTCTCCAACCAAACCACCCTCCTTCCACTGATCTTGTTGGCCAGGATAGACCTTCTCTCGGATAAGGATGCAAAAATAAGTTCAGTAAAAGGAGAGCTAGGACCCCTAGATGTCGAGCCAAAGGATAACCTAAGGAAGGGATGTGGCAAATGCAATGCAACAAGAGAAGGGGGAAGGGGGAGCCCACAGTAGGAACTACAGTAGTAAGGAAAAAAGGAAGGGTTCGGGAACAAGTGTACCAGGGCTGAGGAGTGGTGAGAAGGAGAACAGTTTGTTGAGGCTAGAAAGAGCGGAGGGCTGCAAATTCAGGTGCTACACCAAGCAAGGGGAAGTTGGAAGACGACGAGAAGAAACCACTCGAGGTCCTGAAGTCCAAGATCGAAAGAGGCTGGAGGTCCACTGAAGCGGAGGGGGCACAACTAACAATGGCTTGAGGATCACTTGAGGAAAAGCAGGAGGAGCAACTGAACAAAAAACATCTATGACCTGGATAACAGAGCACAAGAACAAACTACAAGAAGGAAACTCAGTGGGAAAATAGAATGACAGGGGAAAAAGAGTATACAGAGTAGGTGACGATGGCGTGAAACCACTGTATGAAGGGGGGATGGATGGGTGGAGTATGGCAAAGGAAACCTTGAAGGTGACTGAAAGATGGCCGAGAAGTGTCTCCTTGCTGCTTCCCTAATTCTTTCCTTGTCCACCACTCTCCTACCTTCCACTACAATTGATTTGATACTATTGGATGCTCTTTGGACATTAGCTACTGTGTGGAAAAAACATTGTATTCTTGTTACCCTCCTTCAACCACAAAGCTCTAGATTCTTCCAAAAGTTTAGGGATAAAAGTTGAAGTGGTCAAAAATTGAGCTTGAAAACATGGTTTCATTGATCCAAAAGATAATTTTTAGTGGCCCCACATCAAGCATAAACTTTTCAATGGACCCATCACATGGGGCTAAAGTTGCCCCAGGAGTATGCTGAGTGTGCAGGGTAAGCCTATGCATGTGAACATTTGTTTTTTAATATTTAATAATTTATTTAGGGAAGATAGGACTGTTTCATAAATGCTCACCCATAACCCAATAAAGTTTACAGTCAGTGAGTTCAAAATGACAGTTTGGCACAAATATTTCCAGAATGAATGTTGCGTGTATAGGTTAATTACTGTGGTTTACATCTTTGTATATTTATTTCTCATCAATAAATGCCATTGTTATATCACTCTTAATAGGGAAAAAAAGTGGTCCAGTGAATTACTTGTTAAACGTCTATTTCCATCCTGCTTTAGCCTTTATATAGAACAAGTGCACTAAATATGTCATTTGAAAAATAAGTGCACTAAATATTTTGGAACGGGGAGGCAATGCGAGACTTGACTGTGCACCATCCTTGAGTTTCAGGCCTCATGGCCTTGGTGATACAGGCAGGGCTTGGAGATTCCTCATCCCTGCCTGGCCCATGTACTGTGTAACTGAAAGTGGTAGTACCTTTTTTTATCATTGTTCATTCAACTCTTAATACTTTCATTGCTGGCTTGTGCTATTGGTTTGAAGGCATATGATTCTTGACAGAAGGATATGTTGTATCCTCAACTCAAGCCATACAAATGACATTTAATGCTTCAGTTATTCGTGGATAGATGTAGCAGGATGTGCTTCACATGTGTCACTCTTTAATAACCAGATTGGAAACTCTCGTATCTGTACTTCCAATTGGATAACAACAAATAGACTGTTGGGAAATTACATAAATGGCCCATATTCACATATAAATGGTTGAATTCAGATACTTGATATCTTCCTATCCAGATTGTTTAAGACCAATGGCCTTTCCACTGTCATACATGTAAAAATGACAAACATAAGGCCTAAGAGTAATTTTCTTGTACTCTTTTGTGGATCATGTGATTTTCCAGGTTTTACCTATGTTGTATGAATGATTACCTAACTGTTATTTTTTGTTATTTCTAATTGTTTGCTACTTGTATTAATTATATCATCTGCAGATGCTGGGAAAGTCCCGATCTTTGTTCATCAAGGAGTACAATCACAGGCTGTTCAATTGGTTGGTAGCATTCTCCCTTGTTATGGTTGTGGTGGGACGTTTCATTATTAAATTTATTTTGCTTGAGATTGGGGCATGGATAATGTTTATCTTCTTGGAGACATATACAAGGATGTTTTGGTCAGCAGAGTCACTTTACTACAATCCTGCATGGCATTTCATTGTAGCAGCTTGGGAAGCTATAGTTTATAGCCCCATCCTTGACTTGGACAGGTAATAGGATATTCCTCTCTCATTGTAATTCTTTGTAATGTTCATTTTCCACACACACAATGGTCAGCGAAACGTTGTAGGTTTTACATTTTATCTTGTTCAATCTGTGAGTTCTATTCCAATCAAATACTATGGTCAGCTGAACTGTGGACAGGTTTGACATTTTATATTAAAGGCACACACATATCATGCTCATATGCATTAGATGCATTTCATATGTGCTAGCAGCCTTTTGTGGACCATTTAATGTTTACTGATGGACCTTTTTGTGGACTTTGTGCCCCAAAATTGGTGGTTGGATGAAGTGGGCCTTGTATACTTCGCCGTTGTGGTACAAGGTTGTGGTGATGAGTTTGTTGGAAATGTCTATGAATACCTCAAATATGGAACACTTCAAATCTTTTTAATCCCTAAACTTTGGTAACTTTTAAAATCATGGTTCAATCGATCCATCAAGGTGTGTTTTTGATTGGATGCATATTCAAGCATAAGCCTTTCCAATGGATGGCCACCATTATTGGTGGGCTCTATCCCTAAATATGCATGGAGTGCGCCCTATAAGGGGGTGCACTGGGGATTATTTCACCTGTTCCTTTCTTGTATGTGAACTGAAGGAGTAAAAGGTAAACTGTAGTAGTTAAAAATGCACCTTAGTTCCACCCAGGCCCTCATCTAGGCTCCAAACCTAATTTTTGCCTTATCTAGCCCTAAGTCAAGCTCACTTTACTTGAGTTTTTTTTTTTTTTTAACTCGAAACTTTTTTTATCTAATAGGCCTTTTTTTATAAGTTCTATGTAATAACTAGTAAATATTATAGTTAACAAGCAGTAATTGTCAGTAATACTTAATTAGAAACTCTAATTATTAGTTAAACTACTCATGCTTGTATATAATATACCTTTTTTTAGCGGTAGCAAACTTTAACTTGTATTATTAGAAAAAAATTGAGTCCAAGAGTAGAGGGTGTAAAAGGGTTAGACACAACTAATACAAGTGCTCAAAACATAAAAAAGAACATCAAATAAAACCAAAGCCAAATAAAATAAAAGTAACCGGTGAACAACAAGCTGTCCCTAAATCTGTCTTCCTTAAAGATGAAAGGTCCCGGAGACTGGGCTCTCAACTCCATTCTTAGTGAAAAACTCTGCCCTATAGGTGTTTTGTAATAATTTACTTAATGTGCTTTGAAACTTAATTACCAATATATTTTGGTGTTTTGGATTAGTAGTATTATGTTTTGTTGACATTCATACAGCAAGGACAAATCAATGAATCTGCACATATATTTGAAGTATCTAATCCTACCTATCAAAATTAGGCCTGTGCCTTAGGCTTCAGACCCCCTTGGTGCCTGAATTGCATCTTGTGCTTTGACTATGAGGAAAACAAGTCATAGCTCAGAGAGATATAACTGACTTGCATTACTAAGAACAAGTTTCTGCAGCAATGGTATCACTGTAGAAAGGACCAATTGGTACTACCAAATAGCCATCTTGGACCATAACATTGATCTACTTTGTATACACTCAATTTCTGTTAATATTGTTCACATCTTTGAATTCAGGGGCATTTTGCTTGCTGCCACATCAAAGAAATCTTAATAGGATGTTCATTGTTCTTTGTTGAGACAGATGGGCCATTCCAATTGGTGTATTGTTACTGATATTCCTTCTCTATTGGCGCTGTTATGGGAGGAGGAAACATGGACCTCGTTCAATGTTGCCTCTTTATCACACCCACAGGGGCAGCAATCGACATAGGTCAGACTGAAGGCAAATCCTCTCCTGGTTTTTACAGTAATCCATTACCAAATATACATCTCTATTCAGCATCCGTCTTCATGGGCTAGTCTACTTTTTATGGCACCTGTGGATGGAAGGATACATTATCGCCCCACAGATGGAAATGGTTAGCAGGCAGTAAAGGATTGTAGCTCTGGGATGCCCATACCTTCAGTTGTAATTTCAAGCAATGCTCAGAGATTCAACTCGCAATTCATTTTTTGTGTTTGGGCCTTGTCTGTATGTTATTCCTGTAACTGAATTCAGAGGAAATTGTTTTACATGTAGGAATGTCCATAGTAGGCCAGCAAAATGAGCCGGTATGTGCAATTGTGCCATTCAGAATGGAATTCGGGGTGTTTACGTATTGGCATTTGTTTCAATTTTGTATTTTGAATGTGATGAAATCACATTAGTTGCATTTGATTAAAAACTCTAAAAAGGAACCCACTTAAGATGTAACAAATGAAGTCAATTTATTCAGTCAGTTCTTTATTTCCTTCTGCGTCTTTCATTCATGTGAGGTGGTTTTTCACCAAATTAGAAGTAGGAGCTCAGTTTATCACATATGGTCTAGGTTCACCCTCATTTGGATGACATATATAATCAAGTAGGAGCTTCGCACTCATTTAAATGACACATGGAATCTCACTCTTTCTAATTAACTCGAGACTCGGACTTAACACAAAATTTAATCAAATTGAGTAACTGAATTAACATAAACTTAGTAAACTTGCAAACTCGTTCGACATGGAATACATTCTAGTCAATGCAGATTTTTTTTTTTTTTTTGAATGGTTCATATCAGATACGCAATTACATTACAGAACAGAAAAGGTCAATACATTACAGGAAAGCCACACCCAACACCAAACAGGATCATGATTAAAAAAAAGGAAACTGGCATGCTCGTAACAGGAAAAAAAACATATCGAGAAATTCAAAAATATCGAAGCAAAACACGGGACCTACACACCAAGAACAAGCTGAGACGCACAAGAAGCATGGTCGCCAAACCGATGATAGGAGGGAGCACGCTGCAAAGCATGTCCCTAAGGAATGTCGATGACTGCAGTAGGTAAGAAGGCCACTAGAGGAAGAGATGGTGAGCAGCCAAAAGATCAGATTCCACAACATGACAACAACCAAATCGGTTGGGAGAGCGCATAAACTGGTTACTTTAACAAGCGATGGGAATCTGAGGGAAATCAGATGAGGATTGGACTTAGGTCGAGTGACGGAAGAGAGAGAGCAACAGGAACCGGAGAGGCTGCACAGTTGATCGACACAAGAACCATGGGCTATATCATCAGAGGGTGCCTCAGCCGGAGAAGAGAGGACAAGGAGATATCAGAGGAGGCTTACATGACAGAGCCTGAGATCTAGGAACAACACTGGAGAGGGACGTAGGCAAGCACGGGACAACAACGTCGATCGAGCATGCCAGAGGTATGATGAAGGTGAGCCACAAAGATCCAACATCAGATTTGAGGTCTGCCCACAGGAGAGAGACTGGAAGGCCAACAGAGATAGGGTCGACAGCGGTGGAGGAGCGAACATTGTCAGAAAGATGGAACCGGGAACGTCAGGACTGTGGATCGACAACAATCGGAACGAGAAGATCTGCAGAGCAGCATATCTGACCGACGAGGAAGCTCGAGAGCAGTGACGCCGTCCTCACTCGAGGTCAAACCTGGAAAAACCAAAGAAAAAGAGAATCTAAGGGGAGGATTGAGAGGAAGATGCATCAGAGGTTCTCCCTCTACTGGTTGAGAAAAACTTCTTGAAAACGACGGCGGAGAGTGGAGGGTTTAGGGGTTTTCCTGAGCATAACCCTGTTATTACTCATGCTGCGGTAACTTGTCATTATTAACGCATTGACGTTTTGCAGGGGTTCAACGCAGACTTATTTGTCCGTGCTCCTCGTTTCTTCCCATCTCTCTCTCTCTCTCTCTCTCTCTCTCATTTTTAGCTTCTATATCTGTCAGCATTTTCTTCTTTTCTGTCCCCTATTTTTGCTACAGCCTATTGCTTGACTCTTTTCTTCCCATTTTATACTAGACTTTTATTTCAGAAATAAGTGCAACAGTCTAATAAAGTCGTCATTTTTGTTTCTAAAATTGCACTTTATTCTAGTGATTGGAAGGATCAAAAGGGGAAACAAATTGTATCAATGATGGCCCAAAATAAATTTGAACATTTATTGAGTGGTATCAGAATTGGCTCAAAACTAGGAATCCTATTGAAATTCAACCAGAGTTGAGTTACTTATACAAGTTCTCTCAAACTTGGAAAGTTGACTTACTTGACATGGAATTGAGTCCACTTAGGTGAGTGACTCCTGATGATTATATCTTTAAGGGGAATATCTTTACTAGTTTCAATTTGTTGCTCATGTTTGATGCATTGTGATTTGTTCGATATCCCCACCTCATATTAGAGGTGAGACTATTCCAAAAGATACACGAAACCACCTATAAATTTTGTATATCAAGTAAGTTTGGAAGGAGTCGAATCTAAAACCTCTTCTCTAATCTTAAAAGTTTAGACTAACTGAACCACCTACAAACTTATTCGACCATCTTACTCATACATTTTATTTCTTGAAATGTTAATCATTAATTCTTTTCCCTCTCTAGATCAATTATGAGTTCTCTGGAAGACACAATATGTTGCTTCATTGGCTATATAATGTTGGATAGTGATTCTATTTATGAGGTCAAATCATATATTTTAAGAAGAAACGTCCGAATATCAATCTCATCATTTTTATAAATATTACATTCAACCCCCATCACTTGAACCAAGTTTTCATAAAATATGAGATCTCTAAACAGTTAGTTAAGAGATCTCTTGCATATCCATTTAGTCATATAGTTGAAGGCCTAAGCTGCGTTTGGATGAGTGGTAAATTTTAGAGGGGTTACTCCGAGTAAAGGTCACCTTTGAGTCAGGGTGACCCTTGAACTGAAATTACTCTTATCTTGTTTGGTAATTGCAATGGTAAATTAAAAGCTTACTCTAAGGGCAAAAAATATTGTTTGGTAACTACAAGTAAGGATAACCTGATATATTAAATTTTGTTAGAAATTTTATAAAATATAATTATTAAATAATATTCTTGAAGTAAATCCTAATAATATAACTTATAATATATCCATTTTTTTAAAAATATTTTTCATAATTATCATTTAAAATGAACACTTGCATTCTAACATTAAAAAAATAAATAAAGATTTTTTTAATATTAGTATTTTAAATCTCAATAAATGAATAAAAATATCAACATACCCCTTCATAAACATTTATATTTTTTATTTTTAATATTATATGAATTTAATAAAAATATTAATTCTCATAAAATTGTTAATATGTCAGATTACCCCTACTTACAGTTACCCTACTCAAGGGTAACTCCTGGTAACCCCTATAAAATTTACCCCTCATCCAAATGCATCACGTTAAAAATATTGACACATTTTTAAAGTAAACTTCCAATAGAATAAATTGTTGATTACCCCAAAAGAGATTACCATGAACCTCAAACTCTTTCGGTGTTTCGAGACCCTATTGAAATTTGGACAGAATCACTCCTCAAAAATAGGACATTTTGACAATTATGTTTCATAAAATTTTATTTTTAATTTTTATATTATATAAATTTAATAAAAATTATTAATTCTTATAAAATGATTAATATGTCAAATTACCCCTACTTACAGTTACCCCTACTCAAGGGTAACCCCCGTAAAATTTACCCCTCATCCAAATATTATGTTTAAAATGTTGACACATTTTTAAAATAAACATCCAAGATAATAAATTGCTAATTACTCCGAAAGAATTACGATGAACTCTTTCGGAGTTTCGAGACCTTATCAAAATTTCGACAAAATCACCCCTTAAAAATAGGATATTTTGACAATTATGTTTTATAAAATTTCATTTTTATTATTTATATTAGATATTTTTAATAAAAATTAATTAATTCTCATAAAATTGTTAATATGTCAATTTACCCCTACTTAGAATTACCCCTACTCAAGGGTAACCCTTGTAAAATTTACTCCTCATCGAAATGCATTATGTTGAAAATATTGACACATTTTTACTATAAATATCAAAAAAAAAATTAAATTTCTAATTACTTGAAATATATTATTTTTTTAATTATATATATATATATATATATATATCTTTATATATATATATATATATATATATATATATATATATATATATATTTGAAAGATTTTAATTTTATAATATATAATTGATAAAGAGAGGAAGTTAAGGGGTATTGAGGGGTAGGGTATTGTGAATACCCCAACCTCCAAAGGGGTATTAAAAAATGAGATGAGGGGCAAATTTTTTAAAATTTACCCTCACCCCTTGTTACCAAACGAGGGTAAGAAGGGGTAAGAGGGGGGGTCCAAACGCAGCCCTAGACTTTGGAGAAGTGGTAGATCATCATTAGAGGAACATGTGAAATAGTTATTTTGTATTCCACTCGGCTCTAAAGGAGTGAAAAATGTATGAATTTTACATGTTTTGTTTTAACTTCAGATCCGCACTAATTGTGCTGAGACGAATACCCTAACTCTTTTAGCACTTCAGTAGTTAACTACTAACTACATCAGTAGATTTCTTTTTACAAAAATATATAGGAATTGATTTTTACTTGGACTTTTTATCAAAGTACACGAATTCCATTTTCTTATTTGAAATTCCTATTTTACCCACGATTGCATCCTTTTCCCCGTTTCTCATATTGCGGTGTTCCTCATTCCAAAGCCGCAGCTTCTACCTTTCTCTCTCGCTTCCTTGATCTCTCCCTCTCTTCTCTTTCATCCTTCATCTTTCCCTCTCTTCCTTCGTCTCTCAGCTCTCTCTCTCGATTCCTTGATCTCTCCCTCTCATCTTTCATCTTTCCCTCTCTTCCTTCGTCTCTCAACTCTCTCTCTCGCTTCCTTGATCTCTCCCTCTCTTGTCTCTCATCCTTCATCTTTCCCTCTTTTCCTTCGTCTCTCAGTTCTCTCTCTCTCGCTTCCTTGATCTCTCCCTCTCTTCTTTCTCATCCTTCATCTTTCCCTCTCTTCCTTCGTCTCTCAGCTCTCTCTCTCTCTTCCTCGTCCTGTGTCTCAGTTCTCTCTCGAATTTCTTGTTGTATTTGCTCGTAATGAGAGGGAAAATTTCTTTTTCTCTCTATATCTTTATCTTTTATATTTTATTTAATCTTCTCGTTATTGCAAATATTTTAATTTTTATAAAATCTTTTGTTAGCCCCAAGGTTTCAACCCATGAATATTTGAGTGGTTTTGATGATAATGATGTAAAACTAAACATGACCCACATTAAATTTGGGACTCCATATAGAAGATATTAAATTAAGGAAACTGTGTTTAAATGAGGAATATCTATTTTAGGAGAGTTCTAAAGGGGGTCAGTTTCCTATTTTGATGGAAAGTAAGAATGTAAAGTTCTAATTGCCTCAGGGGTACTCCCTCTGCCTATAAAAGGGTCTCTCTCCATAATTGTACATTAACTTAAGCCAATCCTAGTGTCTAAAAAAACTATTCACGAAATTGGGAGAGGGCATTAATGAGGCAAGAGACAGAAACTCCAAGGTGGGTGTTTTCTCATATTTTTGGACTTCAGGAAGTATTGATATATTAAAAGGAAGATCAGATTTCATCTTCTTCATCAATGGATCCAAGTATGTCTTATGATTATTACGTTAATAATTTCCGCAGTAAGATTGATCAGTGTTTCAAGCATTAATCGATTCACATCTTGTGGTTATGTTGTTCGGGTATGTCGAACATTAAGCTTAATGATGAATGAATGTACGATTGATTCTCAATCAATAAACTCTGATATTATGATGAAGTATTACATGTGGCATTAAGAGCCTATTTCATAGGATTTTGGATCTCAAGGAAGAAGACGACCCTTTATAAATTTAAAGTTTATAGATTTTAAAATTATGAATTTAAAATTGTATAGATTATAGTTTTTAAAGTTATGAATCTTAAAATTTTATGAATTTTAAGATTATGATCTTATTGACTTAAAATCCAAGGGTTTTCCCTTTTATGTTTTTGGAAAACTAATAATGAGCAAAGCCATTATGCTGGACTTAATACCATATTATAATACGATTTAGTTAGTCACCAAAGTGACCGAATCGGAATGTATTTGAACATCAGGTCATATAATTGTGGTCCAATACTCTTCCTAAGTGTCGGACAATAATGATTTTGCTAATCGCGATCCCTAATCATAGAGATATTAGGTTGGTCCAAAGGTGCACCGTTCCGAGTGGTTAACGGACTGGGGTAGAATGATTGTCGGGTACTTGTGGTTGGTATTTGTCCGGATACCCAAAGGTGGCGGCGGTATTTGACCACTTGTATTTTATTGGTCAGTTCTATCGGTGACTGAGAATCACCATAATGAAATAGTATGCCATAAGATTACCCAAAGGTGGATCCGGTAATATTGTTTACTAATGTTGATTGTTTATGTGTTTCAAATAAGTTTAACTCATAGTGTAATGTAAGTAAGCATGAAATTATGTAATTTTTGCAGCATCTCTTCCTATTAGACTGCATTCATAAATTTCTGTTGTTCCAATGTTGACTGGACTTAATTTCTCTTAATGGAAAGAACAAGTTGAGTTTCACCTCAGTGTGCTTGATCTTGACAAAGCATTAATTTCTGATAAGCCTACTATTATAGGCACAAATACTACTTCTGAGAAAAAGTTTTATGAAGTATGGATCAGGTCAAATAGACTCAGCCTTATGTTTATACGCATAACGGTGGCAAATAATATCAAGACTTCGCTACCAAAAACTAAAAGTGCTAAGGAATACCTCCAAAATATTGAAAATAAATTCAAAACAGCAGACAAGTCCTTAGCAGGGGCACTTATAGCCAAGCTGACCACCATTAAGTGTGATGGAAACCGTGGCATGTATGAGCACATAACGGAGATGACAAATATTGCTGCTCAGCTGAAGAATATAGGGATGAGTGTTGATGATACTTTTCTTATCCAATTCATTCTGAATTCTCTGCCTCCTTAGTATGGGCCATTTCAAATAAATTACAATACTATGAAAGATAAATGGCAAGTAAATGAACTGTAAACGTATGCTTATTCAAGAGGAGGGCAGACTTAAGCAGATGGAACATTACTCACTCCATCTAACACATCAAGAACCCAGTAAAAAAAGAGGATGGAAGCCCAAGAAATTTAATAAAGCCGGAAAGAAACCATTTGAGTCCAGTACGTCTTCAGGGACTCAAAGTTAGGGGACAGGTAGTGTGAGGTCCAACTTCTGTAAGAAATAAGGGCACTTACAGAAAGATTGCCATAAAAGAAGATCGTGGTTCGAAAAGAAAGGTAACCATTCTATTTCTGTATGTTTCGAATCTAACCTCACTGAAGTTTTCTTTAACACTTGGTGGCTTGATTCTGGGGCTACAACTGATGCTTCTAATACGATGTAGGGATATCTTACGACCCGGACCATCGATCCAAATAAATCCTTCATTTACATAGGAAACCGATAAAAGTTGCCAGTTGAAGCCATAAGGACTTACCGTCTTTTCCTCGATACTGATCATTACTTAGATTTATTTTATTGTCTTTATGTTCCTTCTATTGTCAGAAACCTTATTTCAATTTCCAAACTTAATGTTAATGGTTATTATTCCAAATTTGAATATAATGCCTTCAGTTTGTTTAAAGGGCTTTCTTTTATTGTATCTGGATTATTGATTGATAACCTTTACTATTTAAAGCTTGATTCCTTTATTAATTCTGTCCTAACGTTGCATCATAATGTTGGTATTAAACTTGGATTGATTAATGAAAATTCCTCCATTTTGTGGTATAAACGTTTGGGACATATATCCCGCGAAAGAATTGAAAGATTGGTAAAAGATGGGATTCTCTTAGATCTTAATTTTACTAATTTAGGTGTGTGTGTGGAGTGCATTAAAGGAAAGCAGACCAAACACACTAAGAAATGAGCCACAAAATCTGAAGGGCTACTTAAGTTGATCTATACTGATATTTGTGGCTCATTTGATGTTCCATCTTTTGGTGGAAAGACCTATTTTATCACCTTTATTGACGATTTTTTTCATTATGGTTATATTTATATGTTGCATGATAAATCTCAAGCAGTTAACACGAAAGAGATATTTATCACTGAAATTGAAAGACAATTAAATAGAAAGGTGAAAGTCATAAGGTCAGATAAAGGTGGTGAATATTATAATAGATATGATGAAACAGGTCAACATCCGGGGCCTTTTGCTAGACTAATTGAAGGTCACAGTATAATTGCACAATACACGATGCCCAATACGCCTCAGCAGAATGGTGTTGCTGAAAGCCGTAATGGCACACTTGTGGATATGGTTAGGAGTATGTTATGTAATAGCACTGTACCCATTATGTTGTGGATGTATACATTAAGAAACGCAATATACTTGCTTAATCAGATTCCTAGTAAGTCAGTTCCTAAGACTCCTTTTGAACTGTGTACGAGAAGGAAACCTAGTTTGAGACACCTGCATGTTTGGAGCTGTCCTGAAGAAGCAAAAATTTATAATCCACAGGAAATAAAACTTGATGAACGGACAATCAATGGTTACTTCATTGATTACCCTGAGAAGTCCAAAGGGTGCAGGTTCTATTATCCGAACCATAGTGTGAGAATTGTGGAGACCGATAATACTAGATTTATTGAAAATTGTGAGGTTAGTGGGAGTGATGTAATGAAAAACGTCAGTGTGCAAGAAATAGGGGTACAAGTCCCTATACCCCTAACTTCAGAAATTGTTGTGCCTAATGTTACTGAACAACCTGATGAAAAACACCTGAATGATGAATTGTTTCATGACGAAACCATTACCAATAATGAATAGATTGTGGAACAACCAAAAGAAATAGCATTAAAAAGATCTGAAAGACAAAGGAGACCTGCTATTTTGGATGACTATGTGGTATATCTATAAGAATTGGAATATGATTTAGGGGCTATTAAGGAACCGGTCACTTATGAAGAAGCCATAGAATGTGATGATTCTAGTAAATGGTTAGACGCCATGAAAGATAAACTAAAGTCCATGGCCCAGGATGAAGTGTAGGATCTAGTAGAATTGCCTCAGGGATGCCTGAAACTTTGATTTAAGTGGATCTTTAAGACCAAACAAGACTCTAAGGGCAATATCGAATAATATAAAGCAAGACTTGTGGCCAAAGGGTTTACTATAAAGTGACCTTCTCTCCTGTATCTAGAAAGGACTCTTTTAGAATCAATATGACTTTGGTGGCTCATTATGATTTGGAGCTTCACCAAATGGATGTTAAAACCGCATTTTTGAATGGTAGTTTAGATGAAGAAGTGTATATGGAACAACCTAAAGGATTCTCCATAGAGGGTAAGGAACATATGGCATACAAATTAAAGAAATCAGTTTATAGCCTTAAGCAAGCCTCCAAGCAATAGTACCTTAAGTTCAATGATACCATTACCTCATTCGGTTTTAAAGAAAACACCGTTGATCGGTGTATATATATGAAAGTCAGTGGGAGTAAGTTTATCCTTCTGATATTATATGTTAATGATATTTTGTTTGCCACTAATGATCATGGTATGATGTTTGAAACCAAGAAGTATGTCTCCAATAATTTTGAAATGAAAGATATGTGAGAGGCAACGTACGTGATTAGAATAGAGATATTCCGTGAGAGAACACGTGGTGTGTTAGGGCTGTCTCAGAAAGGCCACATAGAAAGAATATTAGAGAGATTCGGTATGCAAAATTGTTCCTATCAAGATGCCCCTATTCAGAAAGGAGATAAATTTAGCTTAAATCAATGTCTGCATAATGAACTTGAAAAGAAACAAATGGAGGGATTCCTTATGCCTCAGTTGTAGGTAGCCTGATGTATGCGCAGACCTGCACCAGACCCGATATTAGTTTTGCTGTTAGTATGCTGGGGAGATATCAAAGCAACCTTGGAATGGATCACTGGAAAGTTGCAAAGAATGTAATGAGGTATTTACAGGGTACTGAAAACTTCATACTTACATTTAAGAGGTCCGATAATCTCGAGATCATTGGCTACTCAGATTCGGATTTTGTAGTTGCATTGATAGTAGAAAGTCAACGTTTGATTATTTATTCATTATAGCTGGCGGAGCAATATCATGGAAAAGTTCCAAACATTCTATCACTACAACATCAACCATGGAAGCAGAATTTGTTACGTACTATGAAGCCATTGTTCAAGGAATGTAGCTGCGGAACTTTATCTCAGGACTTGGAATTGTCGACAGCAGTTGCCAAGCTGCTGAGAATTTACTTTGATAATTCTGCAGCAATATTCTTCTCTAAGAACAACAAATATTCAAATGAATTGAAATACATGGAATTGAAGTACTCTGTCGTGAAAAAAGAAGTTCAGAAACAGACGGTGTCTATTGAGCACATTAGTACTTTACTTATGGTGGCAGATCCGTTGACTAAGGGATTACCTATAAAGACCTTTAAGGAACATGCCAATAGAATGGGTCTTGAACGTAATCTATTATGATGTAATTATGTATTTTGAACTGCATTATGAATAAATGTGCACTATTTAACATTTAAGTACTCATATATGCGTTTCTGATTATTGTTCAAATCTATTATTGTTATGTATATACATTATGTGTGTTTATTTTAACACTAACAGGAATAGTCATTATGTTATGACACATATGTGGACCATTATGAATAATCTCTCATCTAAGGGCTATGCTAGGTAGGTCACTTGTGTTGTAGTAATTGAAGGAATCATGTCGGGATAAGATGATGTGCAACTGCCATTGCTCGCACTTGTGGTTTGTTTAGTATTAGCATTATGATGTTGACCGCATTATGTTGTTAATACAGTTTACGTATACACCTTATGATATACCTGTTTTAAATCTCATGAAGTATAAATGTGGGCCAAGTGAGAGAATGTAAAACTAAACATGACCCACATTAAATTTGGGGCTCAACATAGAGGATATTATATTAGGGAAACTGTATTTAAATGAAGAAGATCTATTTTAGGAGAAGTTAAGGGGGTCAGTTTCCTATTTTGATGGAAAGTAAGAATGTAAAGTTTTAATTGCCTAGGGGTCCTCCATTTGCCTATAAAAGGGTCTCTCTCCATAATTATTCATCAACTTAAGCCAACCCTAGTGTCTAAAAATACTATTCACGAAATTGGGAGAGGGCATTAAGGAGGCAAGAGGCAGAAACTCCAAGGTGAGTATTTTCTCATGTTTTTGGACTTCAAGAAGTATTGACATATTAAAGGGATGATCAGATCTCACTCTTCTTCATCAATGGATCCAGGTATGTCTTATGATTATTACGTTAATGATTTCCGCATTAAGATTGATCAGTGTTTCAAGCATTAATCGGTTCACATCTTGTGGTTATGTTGTTCGGGTATGTTGAACATTAAGTTTAATGATGAATGAATGTACGATTGATTCTCAGTCAATAAACTCTGATATTATGATGAAGTATTACAAATGAAGCCATTGTCGAACTATACTGATATTTTTGTATAAGCATAATGATTATAAGTGTAGGCTCAAAGAAGATTTATAGGGTTTTGAAGGAGATATGTATTGGATATCAAGAAATCCTACACAAGCCAATGTTTGAGATTGACAGTAAGCAGCCAAAGCATTGAAGATCAAGTTTGTTTGTCTAGTGTTAGATCATGAGTATTTAGGAATTTACTTGTAAAGTTAGTTAATGATTGAACACCATGGATCAACCTGACTAACAGAAAAATCTTTGTGGACTTAAAAAGAGACTTATGTTTGCAGAGACTGAAATTAGATCGAAACTTGGTCTAGTCAACTGAATCTATACAAGAAAAATTTCTGCAAGTCTCAGAAAATATCGGATGACCATTATGATTGTCTAATTGACCAAATTGCTACAGAATGTTTAGAGTTCATTCTCGGATAAAAGCGATTGCCCGATATACAGAGTGGGCGATTGATATGCTCGATCACAATGTTCAAATTAGGAACATTCGGTCTATCAAAAGTTAGAATGGTTGATCGAATTTAAAGAAATGGCTCTTTTGCAAAGCATTTAATATTGTTCCCAACAGCCATATTTCCATTTAATCCAATCCTCTCCAACTACTACTGTTGATTGAAATTGAAATTTCAAATCTTCTAAATGCTCAAAAGCCCAAAATCACCTTTACATTCTTCTTGAGCCATTATTTTTTGTTGATTGAGTAACTCCTAGACTTTATTATTTTCATACTCTTGTGAGTTATTCAAGTGTGCTTCAAGTGTATTTATTATTCTTCTCTTGAGATCACATTTGTAAAGGGTTAGTGATACTCTATTGAAGAAGAAGAGTGACTTCTACTTCAGACATTGAAAAGTGGGTCAATCGTCCACCTGTAAGAGAGAGCTTTGTGATGGTTTCCTATTCTCCTGTAAGAAGAGAGTTTAGTGGATTTCAAACCTCAAGCAGAGCTTTTGAGGTGAGGACGTAGACGAGAGTGTTGAACCTCGTTAAAATCATCGAGATCAATTTCTCCATTTCTTCTCATCTCCTCTATTTATTTGCTTTCATTCATTTCAATTTCCTTTTTGCTTTCAATTTGTATAATTAATAAAAAGGTGGAAAAATATGCTATAAGACACAATTCACCACCCTATTGGGTCATTCTTTGGGCAACATCTTTAATTCTTAATAAATATCAAATCGACAACTATAGATTGAAATCTTAATGAGTCACATGCACTTTCTTACTTTTAATTTCTATTTTCATTTCTTTTTTTTCAGATTTTAATTTTTTTGTCAAATATTTAATTCCTCACGAACATCAAATCAACAACTATGGATTGAAATCTTGCATGAGTTTTAATTTCTATATTATTGTTGTTGTTGTTGTTATTGTATGCGTTGAATTTAAAGTTTGATTATTTTTATTTTTTGTGTCGTCTTTTCTAGAAGGGAAGATTGGAATGGCCAAAACGTTGGAACATTCAGATTAAAATTGAAAAATGGAATGGATACCGGAATGAATTTGACAACTATAGTTTGCATATGTTGTCGATTATGGTTCAAGCCGTTGAAAACATCCAAGTCTGTCAATATCACATGCCAGAATTCCTATCTTTGTCTCCTACTACTTCTTCGCCTTTGGATCAACTGTGGCACGTCGATTTTATCGTGTACTCTGCTCCATCACATCTACCGTTAATTTGCTTCTACTACATTAGATGAAATCATCCAACCATTTGATCATTAAGTTAAATAAATTCAAACTCGAGTGGTAGACCTACTAAAGTTTGAGGGGGTGTTAAGATATATTATTTAAATTATAATGAGATAATTTAGATTATGACAAGATTATGCATAGATAGTGACGGGATTGTGCATATCTCTCAATTTCGTTGTTAGAATCATGAGTTATCTTTAAAATAGTATAGTATCGATTAAGATGTATCAATGTAGGCTCTAATTCAGTAGAATAATATGAGAAATAATAAAATAATTTTGTTGTTTCTCTCATTTTCTAACAATTAGATACCTCTAGAAGCTATACAACTAAGTTAAAAGCTAGCAAAAATAGAATTTTAAATTCTTTGGATTGTATGGATTCATTTAATTCCCAGAGAGGCCAAACAAGTTGCTCAGAGTCTCGCAACCTTCACCTATTAACACTGCACATCTTAGTCCTCCCACCTAACATTATGATGTGGCCAAAAAAAGCTCAACCATGCTAAATGAAATTCATGACGACCCATTAGAGGCTGGTGGGGCTAATATGAATTTATTTGTTGACATTTTACTTCAAATACACCGAAGAATCGATGGTGGAAAGAGAGAACCTGTTGAAGACATTCATGCTGAAATTGTATTGGATTATTTGGACCTAGGTAGACTTCTCTACCCATGACCCATACCCAAGTCAAATACCCTCCACCTTTGACCATGTATAAAGCCATTCATGCAACGTAAAACCCTTGCAAAAATACCCATTTAAAAATGCAATGCACAATACAAATCATGCAAAAACCAAAAAGGAATTAACGTGTGAAAATCTTGCATAAAGATCTTGCAAGTTGCATGGCAATTGTGAAAGCACGGTGGAAAAGATATGCAAGATCATGCAAGATATAGTGGAAAATACTTGGAAAAGATGTACAACACAAACGAAAAAGTCCCTTGGGAAAGGATCTTTATTCCTAGTATTGTTTGAGTGGAAACCATCTATGAAAGTTCTCGAGTGCTAGAGCCCTATTGTCTAGAGGAGGGTGAATAGGACAATCTCCAATTTTTTGGTCCTTTGAGAATTTCTTGATTAATTAAAATTTAATAAAGTGGAATAGTAAAATTAATCAAGATAGAAGGTGTTGTGTGAGCAAGAGATGTGCTAAATAATTTTAACATTCACACAAGCATTTCATCAAATACAAGGACACTCGATATATAGTGGTCTGGTTTAAATAAACCTACATCCACTGTTGGCCTCACCCAATCTAGGACTATCCCAAACATACTATGTAGGGAATTACACTCTCACTAAAAGAGTAGGAATTTCACCTACACAATCCCTCTTAGTTTTGAAAGGTTCGACCTTCACTGGTCTAATTCCTTATCCCTCTATTTTTTTATAGTGGTTCAAGCTTCTTTGCCTTAATCCACTTCACAAGATGTTTGAAATAAGAACACAAGAGACACCTGCCTTTGAAGCTCAAGCTTGATGTAGATGTGTTTCTTAAATAGCTCTCCCAGTGTGATCTCGTTGATGATGAAGATGTACATTTGTATTAGCAATCACAAGTTTGGGAAATGGCTTCTAGGATAGAAGATATGAAAGTTGAATCCTAGATCTAGATTTCTTTTATCTCTTAATCATAATCAAATATGAGATTGGCTTTCAAAATGATTTACCACATAAGATGTTTAGAGAGAGAGAGAGAGTGAAGGAGAGTGAATCTCAGATGTTTGCCTCTGATTTTCCAATTTCCAAAAGCTCTAACCCTCAAGAAAATCTGGAGTTTAAATAAGCAAACCCGAAATTTTCAAAACACAAAAGCGGACAATCGATCGTGCTCACAATGGATCCTGGTGCATTGAATTTGTTCTCCACCAATATGACCGTTGTGCATTAAATGCAACCCAACTTTTCAAAAATGGTCACCTAACGATCGATCATGTGCCACGATGTATCGTGCAATTTAGTGACGATGGGTCGTCCACTAATTATTGGATTGTCCTGAGACCAGCTAAGTTTGACATTGTTTGTCCAAAGCAAAACTTTAAAAACCTAGGCCGATGGATCGTGAACCCGATGGATCGGCCTTGTCCCAGACGATGGATCGTGTGCTCGATGGATGTGTCATATTTGTCATGATGGGTCGCAGACATACGATTGTATCGTCCTGAGACAAACCTTGTTTGACAATCCATTCCAAACCAGAACATTTGTTTTTTCTAGACCATAGATCGCAATACCACGATGGATTGTCTTCTGTCATTGGCGATGGATCTCCAGACACGATGTGTCGGCATGACAGTAAAATTAATGGCTTAAACATTAAGTCCATGTTCTGATTTTGGTCTCAAACACTCACTAGGCTTTGTTAATTTACCAGATGTGATATCTAAGCCTAGGCAATGTCAACCTAGAGGTGTGGAGTCCACCCTAGAGTCATCTATGACCAATTACCTTCTATGATTGCCATACACTTGTTGATCCGTTGAATCTTCAATGATCTTTCATTCTTAGACTAGATTCAACGAACATTTGAGTCTTGATTCAACCAACACTTGAATCTTTATTCTTGAGCTTCATTGTGAGACCCTGACTCGGTCCAGACAGCCAAGTCCAAAGAGGGCCAATCCAAGTGAAGGAATGCGAGTGGGAGTGGGAAAAAGGATCTCACATAGGAAATGAGGGATTTTTGCATGGGGTTTATAAGTGGTTTTACCGCCCTTCAACCAATGTGACGCGTTTTGGGCCTATCCCTAGTGAGCCAGGCCCAATCCAAACCCGTGCGGGCTCGTACGTGTACGTGCACACGTGTGGGCCCCGAGGGGCCAATTTCACACTGAGTTGAGCCCTAAGCCCTGGTTTTTCGGGTCGGGTTGTTACATTCATCTTCAATGTAATGCTTCACCTAAGTCACGAAATTGACAAATAAGTGACTCGACAAGGCGAGGCACTAACAATCCATTTAATCCTTGACAGATGTGTTTTTATTTATTGCTTTATGTAAATCATGCCCACATGAAGATGTGAATAGGTTTTTACTTTCTTTCCTTTTCTTTTTAATTATTTTGGTCAATTAGAAAGATTGAACGCGTAAGGTTGAAGGGATTTTCATTAGCCTATTTAAAGGCTTCATTGTAAGCATTTTACACATTGAATAATATTGAATTATTTGGAATTTTCTCTTGACTCCATGGGAGTTGTGTTTTGGGAGGTTTCTCAACCTAAGGCTAGACTTTGTTCAAATTTGTGCAAGAAAGTATCAGTAATTTATAATTCAATTGCATTTATGGGTTTTAGATTAATAGTACTATTTTTGAAATTGATCTATCTCTTTTAAATTTCGCTTCTGCAATTCTAATCCTTTTAAATTAAGAGAGACTTTAATCTGAATTCCATATGCGTAATTGAATTCTTAGGAACCTTGTTGATGTGATTTTTTGGTTCCCAAGCTCGTATCATGCAGAATCCTTTCATTAACAGTAATTGTTCGCTCGGGTCCTCAGAGACCATACTCTGAAAATTGCACTTCTGGATTGGATTTCATTAAATTCAACCCAGGTCTGCATTATTTGGTAATCAGAGATTCAGATTGCCATCAATTAACAATAAAAGCAAAATTAATAGGAATTTGTTGTTGCCTTGCGAATATCTTACATTAATGTTCAGCTGCGCAATTTCAACATCAAGTCCTTTGCTACATTTTTGTTTTAATTTTTGGACTCTGATTTGTAATACAAACAATATTGCTACGAACCGGTGTATTTGAGAAAATCTACACTTTCATGACCTCTACTTGCTTTTATCAATCTGTACTCAAACCAGGTTGTTGAGCAGTAGTGCTTGAAGAATGGAGACTATTAGTGGTTGATTTGAAGCCGCGTAATCTGTATAATTGAAAATCCAGTACAACCCTTATAGCAAACGTTGTATTACAAAATTTTCTAGCATCTATAGGAAAACTTAAAAATTCTAATTTTTTACAGCAGATAGGTATTTTTGTGAGCATTCTAAAAATACCTCATTTGCCTCAATTTGAGTTTCCTAGGCCATGATATTGTTGTCTTATTGAACTATTATAGAACTACCATTCTGACAGCAGACTGGGATTAACTGTTTTTGATCAATCAAATCAAATCCAAAAATTTTGAATTTTTTTAAGGGATAGATCTTTCTTTTAGATCTTTCACTCCAACGTTCCTAGCCTGAGATATTGCATTATTAGTGGATTGATACCAAACTACATATCATATTACAATTTGGAAATTGATCTCCTGTTACAATCAGTTTTTATATTGTTAAACCTATTCCAAAAATTCTAAAATTTTGAGCGTAGCTAGATCTCTTTGTATAATTTCTAGAAATATAAAGCATGCTTAAATCCGAGTTCTGTATCTCCGATTATGAATTATTTCGTAACGATACGCAGAAGTAGATTGGGCAAAATCTGAGATTGCAGTCCCTGATTTTCACTATGTTGTAGCGTTGATTTGACATAATATTTGGATCTAATTTGTTTTTTACAGTTGGTAGATCTCTCATTTATCTTTCCAGCGGTATACAGTTTGTGATTTTTGGACTTCTGTAGCTCCAATTGTGGAATTTTTTCGTAATAGTGCACAGAGTTTCTGGGTAGCAAACTAGTTGTTAGTAGAATAAACAACCAAGAAGGTAGTGTATTGGAAAAAAAATTCAACAGTTTGGGCCGTGTTTTGAAGTGAATTTCTCTTCCTTTATAGGTCTTTGGTACCGGGGATTCTCGAGATTTAATTGTGTGGGTTGACTGGACTTATTACTTGTGTAAATTTTGTTCTTAGCAGCACACAACTTTTCCAGTTTTAGTGCTAACTTGCTCTTGTGCAATAGTTCCCGCCATGACTCAGAGGTATAACACCAGGCACAACATGGGCAAGAACTAAGATGTCGGTCCTTACTCAGCTGGGTCAGCACTAAACTAGCAACATGCATCAGGATGGCACGCAGTGATGGTTGACCTACGGGAGATGGATATGGCAATGGCACATCAGATGGCCACCTTGCAAACTTTTATGTAGCAACTTGTCCATGATCGTTGGAGGGCAACTTCATTTGTCACACGGTCGCATGCGTCTTATCATGCAAACCTTTTTCAGAATCTGACGGTAGTAATGATGAACTCATGCACTCAAGGTCATGAGCAGCGTCCGCATCGCAGCAGAAAGGACGAACCCCATCATTTCTGAGTTGATATTCCAGAGTTTTTGGGAAGGTTAGCTCGATATGTATTTTTAGACTAGCTATAGACATTAGAGTAACATGTTTGAATTTGGGGATGCACCTGAGCATCAACGCCTAATAAAATTGAAAGGGAGGGTGTAATACTCTGATCCGAATTTAGGCGTGATCAATTTGATAAGTCTTATTTTTTTAACTCGTTAATTATAGAAATTAAGATTAGGGCTTTTTGAAAAGCCTAGGTTTGGCCCAATCAGAGCTTAAAAGCTCGATGACCCAACTCATCAAATTGGAAGGACAAAATGATAATTTACCATTTATCGATATTATTTTTACTATTTGTGTAATTATTTGATTATTGTTGAGTAATATTGATTTTCTTAATCAAGGATTTTAATTTATAAATACACCATTATATTATTTTCAGAAAATATTATTTAAAACTACCCGGAAAGATTCCGAAAGTGAAGAAATAAATATTTTTAAACGATTTTAGAAATGAGAAAATTTTAATAAAAATGTGTGATTTTAGACTTTACTATAACTCACAGTTTTATGTTTTCAAATTCTGAAAATAAAGGTTTTAAACCCTTTTAATAAATACAAGTTAAATTAAGTAAATAGTGTCAAAATGTGAATTTTGTTTACATCTTTGGATTTTGATAAAATATAAATCTGCAAAAACTTTATGATGAGTAGAGTTTATAAAACCCAACATTTTTGTTAAATTGGATTAAATTAATTAAGTTAACTAAATCATGTTTTTAGTTAAAATTTAATTAAGATAAAAATGGACTTCTAGAGGGACTTATTTGCAAAATTTCTTAATAATTACCCTCTACGTGGCCGGAAGCTAGCTCATGCAGCCGCCCGTGGCATCCAAGTGAGGTGTCTTTCACATCGTCATGCTGGAGAGTCTTTAAATTTCTGCCCTTCTCTCAATTGGATTCACCCCAGTTAGAAATCAAACCAGTTAGAAAAGAAACTACTCTCCCACTATTTTTCAAAATTTTTTTACCGTAGCTTGAAATGGAAGATTTTTGAAGTTACTGGATTTCTACCCAAGAATGAAAGCGAAGGTAACCATTGTGTTCATTTTCAAATTCTAGTCGGTTTAGAATCAAACAGAAGTGAATTTGGTTAGATTTGAGTGTTAAAAATGAATTTGAAGTTTAATGGAAAACTCAAAATTTCTTATGTTACACTGGTTTTCTTATTAAAATCCGATGTTTTAAATCAATGTTAATGTTTTAATTGTTTTCCTTTGTCAAAAGAACTCACTAAGGAGTCCATCTGACCTGCTAGGTATGAAAAACGAACCCAGAAAACCCACTGTTTCTGGAATCGTATTTCATACTGTCGTTTCTCATCTCTGCTCTGTTACTGATGACAGAGGAAGAAGATGACTCTCAGAAAGTCCGAGAGTTGAGCTTCCGAAGATCCGAAGGCAACACTTCTAAAGTTCTGAACTTCTGTTCGAGGTTCCGAAGTGACTAGAGGCCAAATGTCATTTCTGCTTCTACTTTCAGTTCGGGATGTTCCGAGACTGATTAGAAGATCGGAGCCGTTCGGAAGTTCCGAACATTCCTCATCAAGTTCCGAGACACACAGATCCACTGGTTTGTTTTTACTGATTTTCTATTCGGAAACACTCTCGGAAGCTCCGAAGGACAAAACCCATGTTCCGAAGGTTCTGTAAATCTAGTTTTAGGCAATGGTTCGGAAGGTCCAAAGCTACAGTACCTTGTTCGGAGACATGTTCTTTGGAGCACAATTTTGATTTATGAAGCTTGGTTTAACTTAGGATTTCATTATTAGATCTTAGGTTTTAATGTGATGTTTATACCCCTTTTTCTTGGTATTATAGTGTGTGTGTGTATATATATATATATATATATATATATATATTATGTATTCACTTCCAGGCCGATACTCTCTATCTGTGGCTGACTCAGCCCGATAGCTATCTGTAGCTGAGCGATTATCTTCGCTGCTTGGTAGAAAAGAAGGGTTCGGGCACTGAGTGACCTCTAGGCCTAACTCAGTATAAGAGAAGTGGCTTGAGCATCTTATATCTCTAGGCCTAACTCAATACGTCTATATGGTCATTTCTAGAAGACAATATGAGAAGTGGCCTGAGTACTACATTATATATTGCTGATTATTGTAATTTAAAATGGTTAGTAACCAAATAGGAGCCTTAGATCTATTTCCCTTGGAGATTTCTGAAAAATAGGATAGAAAGATTTGAAATACTATGAGTATGTACATTGTATCTTGGTATATCGACTAGATTATTGATTGTATGTCTGTTTGCATATGTGACAGATACTTCGATACCCACATTTTTCAGTGAGGAGACTTAACAATTGCAGTAAGAGTAAATCAGGTTATGAGGATCTAGTGCAATGAGTGGTTTCAAGGATCAGATTTAATGAGGCCACTTATATACCTAGACATAATATACTATTGTGAAAAGTGCATATTGATGCTAACGGTGTTTATCATATATGGTGATTTGCTTATGAGCTATGATATTGCTTCCACGTACCCTTAAACTACTGAACTATTATCGGCCTCGGGTGTATCGATTACCGGCCTCGAGTGTGTCAGTTTGTGTCTACTGGCCATGTGTGTCAGTATTGGCCCAGGTGTGTCGAAGATATACTTGCAAGATTAGTATTTTGACCGTGTCAAGACTTAATACTTATAGTCTCAGTGTAGTGTCTAGGTGTTACGGTGGATGTCAGCAATTATGAAATTATGATGAGATTTTGGGCAGGATAAAACTATTATGTTGATAATATTGATTTTGGCTAACCTGATTTTAAAAAATTGCATTGTTATGTTCTTTCACTAGGCTACTTAGCTCATAACAACTCACATTTCACGAGATGTACCCAAGGAGGAGGAACCTCCATATCAAGCTTAGGATGGATAAGCTGTTGCGGTTTCTTGGGATTCCCACGGATGGGAATATATATATATATTTGAGTTTTGGTTCTTTTGAACCATATGTTTTGTAAAGTACTGCACGTGGTACTTATTGTGTTATGACATGTATGAACCACTATGTTCCGTAGTTACTCTGATAAAAGTAAGAGATATTTCGTTTATGGAAATACTTGTTTGTATGATATGTGCTGGTAAGTGGGTAGATATGATGCATGTTTGAGTCTACATGTTGAAAACATGTGTGACTTTCATTTCTGGGCCTAACTTTTGATCCAGCCCAGTTAGAAGTCATTGAGGTTAGTTTTTTTTTTAAAAAAAAAAATAAATTAGTAGAGTTCCGGGTCCACTTCCTGGTCGGGGCGTTACAGCTTGGTATCAAAGCGTGGTTCAAACTCTAGGATTGTGATGGGTTATACATAGTTAGAACCTATTTTGGATTAGAATTGGTGTTGTTATTGACATTTTTATCTTTTGATACAGATATGTCAAGTAACGTGGAGTACACTAAGATTTGGGACAAAGGGACCTCTAGCTGCCCAATAGTATTGGATTCGATTACCAGCAACTCCAGTATACCGAACGATAATGTTGGAGTTGTACCAAATGAGAATGTTAAAGGAGTACTGAATGAGAACGTTGGAGTTGTTCCAGCCGTAGAGGAGTCTTTAGGGGAAATAGGCTCGCCTGAGTATACACCGGCTACCCCAACTGCTGAAGACATGATAGTATAAGTCTGTGAGCTGTGCAACCAAGAAGGGCATTATTACGCCTATTGCTCTTATCCTATCAATGTAGTATGCCCTGTTTGTGAATACTGTGGGCATGGGAGGGCAATGAGTAATTGTCCTTATATCGAAGGACTAGGGATTGTGCCTTGCTTAACCTGTGGAGTGTTAGGACACATGTCGGCGGCATGTCCTGATAACTTCTTCTTCAACTTTAATGATGATGTAGGATCCTCTACCGAAAACTAGGCAGGAGGTTGTAGGAGAAGGGTTGGGAAAAAGGGGGGGGGGAAACCTTTGTAAGAGTTTTGGGTTATGTTTATATGTGTGTGTTGTATGAAGGGTTTTCTAACCCCAACCTATTTAATTAAATAAGATTTGAGGTTGGTAAATGTTGAGTGAATGTTTATGATCTATTTTGATAAACTTCTTGGTCTTAATTTTTAGTAATATTTACAAATGTAAATAACAGGAGATGTCGGGATCAAATGGAAATAATTGCCGAGGAAGGAGGACAGGTCCTCTATCCCTTGATGTACCCAACGAAACCATACGTGCAGCAATGGAGGCATTCCAAAGGATTGCCGAAAACTATGCAACGCCCTCCTGTTAGGACCAATGAAGAAAGAACCACTTCACTGTACAGGAATTCAAAAGACCGAACCCGACGAGTTTCTAGGGAATCGAGGACCTAAGTGCGGTGAGAAACTGGATCACTCAAATTGGTCGGATCCTTAACACCTTAGCCATTGCCGATGATCTGCTAGTTACAATTGACAACGTATCAATTGGAGGGAAATGCCTACGAATGGTGGGAGGGAAAAAGTCTGGTTCGTAATCACGAACCTATGTCTTGGAAGAGTTTTCAGCAGCTTTCATTGCCACTATTTTCCTAAAACAGTCCTAGAAGCAAGAAAGAGGGAATTTCTCAATATTCAACAAGGGTCTGACACAGTGGCGCAGTATGCCATAAGATTTATCGATCTAATGCAATTTGTACCTTGGATAGCGGCAAATGAAGCTGGAGAAGATCCAACATTTTGAAAATGGACTTCAACCTTTCCTATAACGACAAGTGGCCGGGTTAACTTTCAACACCTTGGAGGAGATCGTTGAACGGCTTCGAAGGTGGAGGCGGTAGATTCCACCAATAGGAATACCAAAAGTTTCCAGAAACCTTCCTCCAATAAGAATGCCAAATTCAACCAGAAGAGGTCATTCTTCAAAAAAAGTCAACCTCCTGCGGGGCAGTCAACTCAGCCTGACACACGACAGCTAGTGTGTTATTTCTGCAATCAGCTTGGGCATACATCTAGAACTTGTCCCAACAGGAAAGGAAAGGGTGTGCTATAACTGCAAATAGACCGGTCACTTGCTTAGGGATTGCCCCTATCTTGGCAGAGCTGTACTTTCACAAAGCACGAGGGCCATCTCACTCTGTTACACAGTCATCTTTTGGCAAAAGTTCTTAGCAAACCTCTAGAGGTTCAATCTCTTTAATCCACTTCACAATGATAAGACTTTTAAAGAAAAATATAAATCAGTCTCTTTAATCCACCCAATGTGAGCTCGTACAATCTCGACGATGATGTAGACTCGTCGTGTAGAAGCAACCACAATCTTTGGGTATCTTGGAAATTAGAGGTCCAATTTCTATCGTAGAGCTTTGGCTTAATCTTTATCTCTTAATCTCAATCTATACCGATTAGATTTTATAATAGTTTGCAAGTGAATTGCCAATAGAGAATAAGCCTATAAATTTGCCTTGGTGTTTAAAGGATTAACTCAGGTAGGTTTGAAATTAATGCTCTCCTAAGAGAGCAACCTCAAACACTCCAAACCTTGTGATATTTATAGGCAAATACTACTATTTTGTAACAATGAAACACGCGACTGATCGTGTACTGGCGGTCGATCCTTCAGTGTTTGAATTACTTTTCACTAACCCGACCGTTGAGCATTTAATGTACAATAACGGCTCTAAAACGGTAACCTCATAATACATCGTGCCACACGACTGATCGTCCTTATATCCTGGCGACTGATCGCCGGTTGACGAATGCATCAGGCCTGAGACTGACTGTAATTTCTAGTACCAAGTCTCATCCAGATCCAGGGACGATTGACTGTGATACTGATTTGTTCCTGCTCTGTACTCACGATCGATCGCATACTCGATTGATCGTGAGTGATTAGGATTTCCGAGCTTTGTTTAAGTCTAGCCTGTGTCCTGTCTCAGCGATATATCGCCCACACAATTGACTCGTTAAGGTTCCAGATGATCAATCGTGGGATGCTGATAGTATCATCCTGAGTACTAAATGAGTTTGACAGTCCTAGTTCAACCAGAACCTTAGTTTTTCCGCACGACATATCGCTAAATCACTATTGGTCGTATTCTGTCCCTGGTGAATGATCGTCCGACACGAAGTGTTGTCCTGACAGTGAATTCATTTTTCCAAGTTGGGTTCCAATTCGATGTCAAAAACATGTTAGGCTTAATTAATTATCTTGATATGATCTCAAAGCCTAGGCAAGGTCAGCCTAAGGTAAAGGTATCACCTAAGGTCATCTATGGTCACTTACCATCTGTGATTGGCAAACACGTTGATTCGTTAAGTCTTCTCACTTCAGCCAACGTTTGAGATCTTGAGTCTTGAGTTTCTCACTTCAAGGCATTGCTTCACCCAAGTCACAAATTTTACAAACAGGTGACTCGGTAAGTTGGACCACTAATACGTTGTCTTTGTACAAATTAATGAAAACTGAGCGAAATAACCTAGGTAAATATCCAATCCAATCCTAGGGAAAACTCAAGAAACTCATGTGTAGTACCTATCTTCTTCCTAACCATGTACAGACCCTATTCTCTAAGTTGCAAAAAATCAGACATGGAAATAGGTCTGTTGTTGAGTATACAAAAGAGTTTAATCTTCTGATTACATATAACAACTTGCCTAAGTCTGAGAAATCAGTTGTCCAGCGATACTTGGAGGGTCTTCGCCCCTCTATCAATGACTTTATGATCGACCTTGATATCACTCATATGTCTAATGCTCAGAAAGCTTTGCAATTTAAGCAGGTTGAAGGTTGATGAAGTCGTACCAACTAGCCAAGGACATAGAAAGCCCACGAACCCTAAGTCCTCATCAGGGGGTTCATTATCAGGCCTGCTCAAAGGACAACCCCATCAATTCCACCTGCGGAATGACCATAGGAAGTACTGGTAAAATGCTTCAAGTGCAACAAACTAGGTCACGTGGCTTCCGAGTGCCCTATTTGGTGTGTGAACCTAGCCCAAGAAGATAGTGCAGAGGAGACTGCAAATAGCGGAGAAGGAGAAGAAGAAGCTTCCAGTGGAGATGACGTTAGTCCGTGGGGATTCATAAGAGAATCTGATGATCCAGCAATCCCTCATAGGCCCACAAGAAGAACAACATGGTAAGCAGATAGTGGATGATATTCAGAAGACCAAAATTCGGGCCGAATTTTCTCCAAGAGGGGGAGAATGATACAAAAACAACCGTGAGAACGGTTGTGAGCATTATAGTTCATAATCCAAAACCAGTTGTGAATCAAAAAGAATTGGTGGAAATATTCAAACTTACATAGATGTTGTATGAGAAACTTTGTACATAGGACATATAACACATGGATTATTTTGACTGACATTATGCTTGACAGGAATCCGCAGGATTCTACAAAGATTAGCTCAGGAGTTTGAGGTGGTAACCATAACTGTAAAACCATCTCCATAGTTTCAATCAAAATGGCAAAGAAGAATGTAGTGGCCAAATGCACGACAGGATATCTCCCTCGCAAATCGATTAAAGTCGAGTGAGCTTTTTTCCAACCAGGAGGGAATGATTCTTTGGGCATCAAAATCTCAACCATGCTAAATGGAATTCAGAATGACCCATTAGAGGATGGTGGATCAATTATGAATTTATTTGTTGACATTGTACTTCAAATGCATAGAAGAATCGACGGTGGAAAGGGAGGACCTGATGAAAACATCCAAGTTGAAATTGTATTGGAGTATTTGGACCTAGGTACTGGGCCCCACATCCTGAGTGACGCAAATGTCCAATAAATTCTCTACCCATTACCCAAACCCAAGTACAATACCCTCCACCTTTGACCATGTATAAAGGCATGCTTGCAACGTAAAACCCATGCAAAAATGCAATGCAAAATACAAATCATGCAAAGTCAAGAAGGAACTAACGTGTGAAAATCTTGCATGAAGATCATGCAAAGTCGAATGACAATTGTGAAAGCATGGCGAAAAGCATATGCAGTGCAATATATGGTAGAGAGATACTTGGAGGAAAGTGTTGAGCTACAATTTATTTATGTCTCCCACGTGCCCAATTCATGACTGAGTACCGAACCTTACCTCTTGAAGACCGAAGTTGGTGAATCAAAAGTGTTTGAAGACTAGTAGTAAGCTGCAAAACTCTCCATGTGTTTGGCAACCTCTCAGATAAAATGGACCATAGATGACCTTATGTTGAACCCAGACACCTATAAGCCAAAGGACCTCAATGTAGAATTTTTTCTGTGCAAAAGGAACGCAAGCCAAGACATAATATTATAGAAGCCATTTGTTTTTTCAGTAACATTTCCTCCCAGGTTCGACCATTTGAACCCATGCTCGAGCCCTCGAGCTCGATAGCTCGAAGGTGCACTCAACCCCTTGAGAGACCTATCAGAGACCAGAAATCTTACAGTAAAATTGCCCTCAGGTTCGATCCTTTGAACATTACTCGAGTCCTCGAGCTCAACCTGTAGAAGGTAACATCAATCCTTCGAGCATATATCTGATAACAACCTGTTTTTCAGTAAAATTCATCTTCGGATTCGAATCCTCGAGCCTTGGCCTCTACCCTTCGAGCCTAGCCTTCAATGAGTCGAAGACTAGCCATTGTGCATAGTTGTACTAACTGTTTTAGGCTTCAACCCTCCAAGGGTAAGTCTCGACCAATCGAAGACTAGCTATTACGAACAATGTATTATATATACCTTTCTCGTTTTCTTAATGAAGAATAAAAGAATTATTTGAGAACTAAACCCTAATCACTCCTACACCTTCAGAGAATTCCATTCACTTTGGAAAATCACATTAAACCTCTGTAAACCCTCTCTAATCACTTCAATAAGCAGTTGATGGAAATTCCATAAGCTTGTTTAGCTTTAAATGAAAGTGATTAAAAAAGTATTTTCTAGGAATTTTTGTAGCATCCTAATCTTATCCTAGATCTAGCCTCTCCTTCAGTTGTGCAACATGGAGCTGTTCAAATTTGGAAGACTAAAGCACAGAGGCATCATCAAAGAACACTAATCAAGATCTGAGCTGAAAACCATGGCAAGTGTTCTTTTTGTTTTTATTACAGAGTCTTATAAAGTGGATTAAACCTCTGTGATCGAACCACCAAAAAAAGTAGGAGTCAATGATTAAACCTTGGTGGTCGAACTTGTAACGCCCCGACCCGAAGGTGGGCCCGGAACTCTACTATATATATATAATCTTTAATCAAAATAACTCCTAACTAGTCTGGCTCAATAGTTAGGCCTAGAAATAAATGTCACACGTGCTCTTTACATGTGGACTCAAACATGTACCATATATCTACCCGTTTACAAGCACATATCATACAAATAAATATTTCCATCACAAAAAGATAATCTTATTCATATCAGAGTTACTAACAGTAACATGGTAGTTCGATACGTGATCAAAATATAATAAATACCACATGAGGTACTTATACAAAACATGGTCCTAAATAACCAACAGACAAAATAGAGTGTATTTCCCACACCCGTTTGTGGGAAACACAAGCAACCACAATAGCTTTTAACATCTTAAACTTGAAATGGAGGTTTCTCCTCCTCCAGTACATCTCCTGAAATGTGAGAGGTGTGAGCTAACCAGCTCGGTGAAGAGAACATAACAATAGAGTGTAATAAACATCGAGTTAGATAAATCAATATCATCATTTGAAATCACAATTAGTCTATCATGCCAATATATTAAGTCATTCGTATTATTGTCAATATCCATCAAAACACCTAAGCACTATACTAAGTATAAACGCATTAAGTCCCAACACGGTCAAAATGCAACATTTTACAAGAGCATATCCAACACACTTGTGCAGGTAACTGGCACACCTAGGTAAGTATCTAACACACCTGGGCCAGTAAAAGCAAACCGACACACCTAAGCCGGTGATCGACACATCTGGGCCGATATTTGCCTATCATATGATAGTTCAGCAGTTGAGTGTACGTGGGGGCAGTATAATCATCACCATAATATACAATAAACATTTTTAGTATCAACAAGCACATTTCATAATAGTGCATCATGTCTAGACATGTAAGTGGGTTCATTAAATTTGATTCGTGAAACCACTCATTGCACTAGATCTTGATTTACCCCTACTGCAATGTTAAGTCTCCTCACCGAATATATGGGATTTCGCAGTATTTGTTAAGACACACAAAGAGGAATACAATGAATCATACAGTCATTAATCAAATATAATACACAAATATATATATAATAACATACATTCATAGTATTTCAAATCTTTCTGTCATATTTTCTAGAAAAACTCCAAGGGAAATGGATATGAGTCTCCTTAATTGGTTACTATCCATCTTTAATTACAATAATCCATCAATATAATAAATGTGCTCAGGCCATTACACATATTGTCTTCTGGAAATGACCATAGAGACATACTAAGTTAGGCCTAGAGATATAAATGCTCAGTCCACTACTCGTATATTGAGTTAGGCCTAGAGATCACTCAGTACCCGAACCATTCTTTTCGAACGAGTGGAGAAGTTAATCGCTCAGCTACTGATAGCTACCACTCTGCATTTCCGTTGCGCTAAAGATAGAGACTATCGGCCTAGAAGTGAATACATAATATATGTATATATATATATATATATATATATATATATATATATATATATATATATATATATATATATATATAATACTACAAACAAAAGAGTTAGTATCATTGCTAATTAAGAATATGGTATAAAACATCACATCAAAAATCTAAGGTCTAAACCTAACATGGAATCCTTAACTTAGACTAAATCTCAAAAACCAGTTCTGGGTTCCTCGTAACATGCCTCAGAACCAGGTATTATGGCTTCGAAACTTTCGAGCCATTGCCTAAACTCTGAGCTGTTATAGAACTTTTGAAACTTGGGTTTAGTCCTTCGGAACATTCCGAGGTTCAGGTCTCAGAACGTCCGAGCCTGCTTCCGAACAAAAAAATTAGAAAGCAATGAGTCTCGTTCTGCCTAGGAACGTGCCGAGGTCTGCTCAGAACTTCTGAGCCGTTCGGAACGTCCGAATGGGTCTCGAACGTCCTGTCTGTCTAGTTGAGGTAGAGGGTAAAACAGTTGGACTCTACTTGCTTCGGATCCCAGAACAAAAGTCCAGAACTTCCGAAGATCGATTCTCGGATCTTCCGAGAGTCGCCTTCTTCATTTGTCACCTGCAACAGTGCACTGACGAGAGGGACAGTGTGAAATACGAATCCAAAAATAGTGGGCTTACCCGAATTCGATTTTCATATCCTTCTGGTCAAATGTACTCTTTAGTGAGTCCTCTTTAATTTTGAAATAAATTGGACCACTAACACTGACTGAAAAGATCATATTCGAAGTGAAAAACTAGTAAAACACATGAACATCCATGTTTTCCATTAAACTTCAAAATTGATTTTTAGACTCAAATCTCAATCAAATCAACTTCTGTTTGATCCTAAACAGGTTAGAATTTTAAAATAAACACAATGGTTACATTTGCCTTCAAATTTGGGCAGAGTTTCAGCAATTGAAAAAATCTTCCACTTAAGAGGGGCAGTAATGTAAGGACCCATAATTTAAAATCCTCTTATTATATAATTTATTTATCATATAAATGGAATATATGATTTTGGCCCAAATAAAGTAAATATCTATAAAAATAATTAAGGGAAACTACATTTACCGTCAGACGATGTGTAGGCAAAGCTTAATTTTTCCAAACGATGCATCGACTGGATCAATGTGTCGGGGAAAACTGATATCCAAATCCGAGGTATAAATTGTCCGAAAGATACATCGACCGTGGTCGATGTATCGCGTGAAAAAAATCATCAAATGGGTCGACACATCGACAAAGTCAATGTGTCGACGTAAACAGAGCGTCTTCAGCAGACGCTCTGTCTACCACTACCCAAACCATTCATTTTTCTATGCATAGGCATTCACAATGACCCTTTAGTTTTCAAAAGATCAATTAAGATCCTAGGGATAACAAAAGCTGGAGATAAAAGGAAGAGAAACAAAGGGAAACGAAAAGAAAAAGAAAAAAATAAAAGAGAGGAAAACATAGAGAAGAAAATAAAGAAACAGAGTGTCTAACCACCCATCTTTCTCATCCGAGTTTACCACCTACGAATCACTTGAGGTAGGTGAATCTATGATTCCTTTCAATGAAACAATAATACTAGGGTGTTTAGAAAATATGTGTACATCGGTTTGGAAAGAAAGGACCCAAGAATAATAAGCATCTGGGTAAAGAGAAGCCATGGAATATGGATCCATGACTCCTGGCTCGACCCTGTCGACATATCGACTCCATCGATGTGTCGTCTGGGACGAGAATCCTGCACACAAAAAATGATCAGTATGAAACTGAAACCTAGGACGACAATCACTTGTGTCGATGTATCGGCCTGGGTATGACAGTAATGAAAAATGACCAATGATTGATGAATTAATCTTTAGACTCAACCCAGTCGACATATTGACCTTGTCAATGTGTCGTCTGGAACAAGGTCCAATAAAGAGATAATTAGGTGTATCGAACTAGACCCAGTACAACACATCATTCGTGTCGATGTCTCAGTCTGGGTATAACTGAACTGGAAATGAGAATGAAACGTATGAATGATGAACTGATCTTGGCACGACATATCGATAATGCCGATGTGTCGGTTTGAGGTATAACAGATGTAATATGGAAGGAATGAATGATAAACTGGTCTCAACATGACCCATCGACAGAGTTGATGTGTAGGTCTGAGTATGGTAGAACAGTCGATGAAATAAGAAGATGATGAACTTATGCCTGGATGATGTATCGATCAGATCGATACATCTGCATGGGTATGATAAAATAAGAATGAAATTAGTTCCAGTATGATGTATCGACCAAGGTCAACATATCGGGCTGAGTGTACTGGAAATGAAATTAAAGGCAATGAAATGATTCAAGGTCTATGCATTGACTATGCCAATGTATCGATAGAAACATGAAAAGATGTATCGGTGGATCGATACATGTAGTCGGGAAATAAAGAATGACTTAAGAAATTGATAAATCAAATCAGGAGGATATGTCGACAGACTCGACATATGGATTGTATATATTATTAGATGTATCGACTGTGTCGATATATGATACTCGAAAAGGAACTGGAAAATATGAATTGAAGCAGACATAGTCCAGTCGACATATCGATATGATCGATGTGTCGACTGTGCCCAGTGACGATGTATCGACAGTGTCGATATGTCGGCCTAAAACAGAGTCAGATTATCAAAGTTAATATATGTACTAGATAAATAAAAATATAAAATGGAATCCTTTAGAATTGGGTAATCATACAGTGAACCTTTAGGTCTAGATTAGACCTATACAAATTAGACAAGGGTTTTGTGTGATAATAAGCTATGGATTTTGATTTGAACATGTACATGGACAAAAGGAGTCAAAGGTGATTCCAACATCGTTCAAACAAACACGTGAATATCTTTGGTTGATCGCTTTCGATCATGTAGGAGTTCCTAATTTATTGAAGCACGATGTGATGAATGATTTTACAATAAATTATGTCTCCTAAAAGCGTAAATGTGGATTTGTGGAATTATGATTTTATTATGTACATGGAAATGATTTTGATGAGAAACTATTGGATTTATGATTTTATCATCATGTTTGCACACATTACCTCATGCATTGTTGCATGAGAGGGTTGATAGTAATGAGCCAAGAAGGAAATATCCAGACCTTGCTTGGACTCAAGTAGAATGGTTATAAAACCTTAAACTTAGGTCCCGTCCCTTGATATGAATTGTAGGTCCCGAAACCCAGCGCAGAGGGAGGAGACCACACTCCACCGATAGTCTCGGTTAATTTATGGATGGGTAACAGCACCTTGGTGGTTGCCGCCTCAAATGTTGTAGACATAAGTGGCCAATTATTGAGAATCATTGATCGAAGTAATTTGTTATTATCTAAGGTATGGAAGTGGGTGGGCATATCATTGATACATGACACCCATGACATATCATTCTATGATTTATGAGTTATCAGATTTTGGTACATTTTCTATCTTATATTTGAGAAATATATGTTAATCATACTTTGGGGTTTTATTCATTATTATCCTCAACATATGATATTTTGAGATTTTACACTTTGTGCATTTTATGATCAGAGATTCCTACTGGGCAAGTTGACTAAGCCCGTACATTTTTCCCCTAGATATTAACACAGATTAGGGTAAAGGAGATGGAGCTGGACCTAGCGGTAGCCATGCTTGACGAAGAAATGGATTTGAGATGCTTTGAGAATACCATATAGTTCTTATTTTGATATTTTGATAGAACTATGTAAATTCATAGGATCCAATGATGTAATAATTTAGATAACTCTTATTTTGGATATAGTTTGATGTTTGATTTATATGGTTAAGTTATTTCCATCTTTGTTATTAAAAAGTTGGTATTATATTTCTGCAAATATAATTTCCGCAAATGTCATTTCACGAGTGTTATGTTGGCACACACATAAATGTTTAGTGGGTTGACCCACATGTGTGCTAGAATTTGGGCCAGTCGAGGGTTGGGTCTTCGGACTTGAACTCGGCTCGTGTCGTGAAGTATCCGTCCATTTTCTGTAAAAAAAAAAAAAAAAATTATTCTCTGATTTCATCAATGGAAAAAGGGCGGGTCATTACAAGCAGTCGTTTTCTTTCAAAATTTGGTGTGAAGATTTCATAGCTGGAGGTGTGCTTAAATAGGAAAACCAAAGGAGAGGTGTAGGCTCTATGCAAGGCCATGAAAAACCCACGTCGAATTGCAAGCTATGACCGTAGCTTGCATGATCCGACACTCATGCAGCTGCTCGTCACCTACTACGCAAGGTGATTTAAGATTTTTGGGTATTTGTAGTTTAGTCCCTCAAAACTTATTTGCATATAAACCCAGCTTTCATTTATTTTTAATATTTAACTAATTAAAATATTTGTTTAATTTAATCCATCTTACCCAGAATGTTGAGTTTTAAAAATTCTAAATACCATAAAATTTTGAAGAATTATACTTCACTAAAATAAATTAATTTAAATAAAAATCACCTTTTAATACTATTCCCTTAATTTAAATTGCATTTATTTAAAGGGTTTAAAACCTTCATTTTAAAAATCTGAAAACACAAAACAATGAATTAAAACATAATTTAATAATGCATATTTTCTTACAATTTTCTCACTTCTAAAATTGCTTAAAATAATTATTTCCTAGATTTCGGGATCTTTTCGGGTAGTTTTAATGACATTTTCTGAAATTAGAAATATAATAAAAATACTTATAAATTTCAGAATTTAAATCCCTAGTAAGGAAATTATTATCACTCTATCAATAATAAAAAAATTATTTAACAATAAAATAACACTGTCTATGGTAAATTGCCATTTTGTCCTTCCAACTTAAATGAGTTGGATCAATGAGCTATCAAGCTCTGATTGGGCCAAACTTGGACTTTCACAAAGCCTTAACTGTAATCTTCATGATTAACAGGTTAAAACATGATTTATTAAAATAAATCATATTATTTAGGCTTAATTTGGATCAAGTTATTACAGAACCACTAAAATTTAGGTGTTGACACCTCTTTAGTGTGTTTCAGATAATGCAAGGTTGGGTCATTTCAAGAGTGGACGTCGGTTCCTTTGAACCGAACCACTATAAATTGTGGTATTTTGTGGTTTGCATTGTTGGATTGATTTATTACTTTCTTGCGCTAGATTATTTTGTTGCACTTTGATTTGAATAAATCATTTAAAAATTAAATTAAAATTTTGAAAAAAATCTTATTCACCCCTCTCTAGAACTGTGCATAGTTCTAGCCCGAACTTACAGAAAGATTATCACCTACACCACAAACGAATAAGTCCTTTGGAAAGGGAGTTTATTCTTAGTATTGTTTGAGTGGGAACCATCCATTTAATCCTTGTTACCTGTCCTTTTTATTTTATTGCTTTATATAAATCATGCCCAAATGAAGACGTGATTATGTTTTTATTTTCTCATTTTTATTATTATTATGGTCAATTAGAAAGATTTGAATGTGGAAGGTTGTAGGGATTTTCATTAGCCTATTTAAAGGCTTCATTGTAAGCATTTTACACATTGAATAATATTGAATTATTTGGAGAATTTTCTCTCGACTATGTGGGAATTGTGTTTTGCGAGGCTTCTCAAGTTAAGGCCAGACTTTGTCCAAATTTGTACAATTGAGTACCATTGATTTAAAATTCAATTGCCTTTATGGGTTTTGATTATGAGTACTATTTTTGAAATTGATCTATCTTTTTTAATTTTCGCTTATACAATTCTAATCTTTTTAAATTATGAGAGAACTTAATATAAATTCCATATGTATAATTGAATTCCTTGGAATCTTGTTGATGTGAGCTTCTGGTCGCCAAACTCGTATCATGCAGAATCCTTTCATTAATAGTGATCGGTTGCATGAGTCCTCATCCTTTCATTAATAGTGATTGGTTGCATGAGTCCTCAGAGATCATACTTTGATAAATTAGATTTCATAAAATTCGACCCAAATCTGCATCACATATAGACTTCATTATAAATGGACACCCATAATAGTACTTTTTTGTGTTTGATTCAACAAAGCCTGATGTCTAAATGGTCACTATGTATTTAGCACTCTTTACTTAATATATAAACTTTCATCCTCATAGACCAAAAAATTAGGGTTTTGAAAATTGGTGTATACTGCACATTTGTCATTTTTTAGTATTTTCGATAGCTTCAAATCACAATCATATATGTAATAGGCTTCAGTAAAATATAAAAAGACATTTGTTAAAACTAATTTTGAAATAGAATTTATACAAACTTAGATAGATTGATGTGCATCAATTTTATAATATACTTATGCATATTAAAAACCAACTTTCAAATCTTTGTGCAATATGGACGCTTAAACTCAGTATTTTCTATCCATGAATGTTATTCCAAATGTTCATAGCTGCATAAGAGTGATGGTCAAGTACCCACCTCTTTAACTAAAAGGTCTTAAGTTCAATTCCCGCTCTAATATGCATTAATGCATAACCCCAATATCAATAGGAAACCATCTTATTTTCGGGTGGCTTTGATTTCAATGGCTTAAATAGAAAAGTGGTTCATGTCTGAAATTTGATAGTTCACAGCTTCTAAGGGTAGAAGGTGGTCAATACATTTTTTAGTAAAATATGAATTTGTTTTGGTTGTGTATTAGTTCTACTAAATTTATTTAAGAAACTCTAATTTTATGGAAGAGTTCTGAACTACTAAAAGGGCACTTTAGGCACATTATTTAGAAATTTTAGGTTCATGTAGAAAATAGAAAGCCTCAACACTTTGTTTCTTAAAAACATATGCATAACCCCAATATCACAATAGACACCATCTTATTTTCGGGAGGTTTTGATTTCAATGGCTTAAATATAAAAGTTGTCCATGTAATAAATTTGATAGTTTCACAACTTCTGAAAATATGCATAAACCCAATATCAGTAGACAACCATCTTATTTTTGGATGGTTTTGATTTCAATGGCTTAAATGGAGAAGTCGCTCATGTGTTAAATTTGATAGTTCACAACATCTAAGGGTAGAAGGTGGCCCATACATTTTTTAGTAAAATATGAATGTGTTGTGGTTGTGTATTAGTTCCACTAAATTTGTTTAAGAAATCCCTAATTTTATGAAAAGGTTTTGAACTACTAAAAGGCCACTTTAGGCATATGATTTAGAAATTTTGGATTTATGTAGAAAATAGAAAGCCTTGACACTTTGTTTCTTAAAAACATATGCATAACCCCAATATCAGTGGGCAACCATCTTATTTTCGGGTAATTTTGATTTCATTGGCTTAAATAGAAAAGTTATCCATGTTTTAAATTCGATAGTTTCACAACATATAAAAATATGCATAACCCCAAAATCAGTACACAACCATCTTATTTTCTGGTGGTTTTGATTTCAATGGCTGAAATAGAAAAGTCGTTCATGTATAAATTTGAGAGTTCAAAATTCTAAGGGTAGAAGGTGATCCATACATTTTTTAGTAAAACATGAATGTGTTGTGGTTGTGTATTAGTTCTACTAAATTTGTTTAAGAAACCCCTAATTTTATGAAAAGGTTCTGAACTATTAAAAGGGCACTTTCGGCACATGATTTAGAAATTTTAGATTCATGCAGAAAATAGAAAACCTTAAAACTTTGTTTCTTAAGAAAATATGCATAACCCCAATATCAGTAGACAACCATCATATTTTCGAGTGGTTTTGATGTCAATGGCTTAAATAGAAAAGTTGTTCATGTATTAAATTTGATAATTCACAACTTCTAAAATATGCATAACCCCAATATCAGTAGAGAACCATATTATTTTCGGGTGGTTTTTATTTCAATTGCTTAAATAGAAAAGTTGTTCATGTATTAAATTTGATAGTTCACAACTTCTAAAGGTATAAGGTGATCCATACATTTTTTTTTTAGTAAAATGTGTTGTGGTTGTGTATTAGTTCTACTAAATTTTTTTAAGAAACCCCTAATTTTATGAAAAGGTTCTGAACTATTAAAAGGGCACTTTCTGCACATGATTCAGAAATTTTGGATTCATGCAGAAAATAGAAAACCTTAAAACTTTGTTTCTTAAAAAAACATGCATAACTCCAACATCAGTAGACAACCATCATATTTTCGAGTGGTTTTGATGTCAATGGCTTAAATAGAAAAGTTGTTCATTATTAAATTTGATAATTTCACAACTTCTAAAAATATGCATAACCCCAATATCAGTAGACAACAATCTTATTTTCGGGTGGGTTGATTTCAATGGCTTAAATAGAAAAGTCGTTCATGTATTAAATTTGATTTTTCACAACTTCTAATTGTAGAAGGTGGTCCATACATTTTTTAGTAAAATATGAATGTATTGTGGTTGTGTATTAGTTCTACTAAATTTTTTTAAGAAACCCTAATTTTATGGAAGAGTTTTGAATTACTAAAAAGGGCACTTTAGGCACATGATTTAGAAATTTCGATTCATGTAGAAAATAGAAAGCCTTAACACTTTGTTTCTTGAAAAAATATGCGTAAGCCCCAATATTAGTAGACAACCATCCTATTTTCAGGTGGTTTTGATTTCATTGGCTTCAATAGAAAAGTTGTTCATGTATTAAATTTGATAGTTCACAACTTCTAAAAATATGCATAACCCCAACATCAGTAGACAACCATCTTATTTTCAGGTGGTTTTGAGTTCAATGGCTTAAATAGAAAAGTCGTTCATGTATTACATTTGATAGTTCACAACTTCTAAGGGTAGAAGGTGGTCTATACATTTTTTAGTAAAATATGAATTTGTTGTCGTTGTGTGTTAGTTCTACTAAATTTGTTTAAGATACTCTAATTGTATGGAAGAGTTCTGAACTACTAAACGGCACTTTAGGCACATTATTTAGAAATTTTGGATTCATGTAGAAAATAGAAAGCCTGAACACTTTGTTTCTTAAAAAAATGTGCATAACTCCAATATCAGTAGACAACCATCTTAATTTCAGGTGGTTTTATTTTAATGACTTAAATAGAAAACTTGTTCATTTATTAAATTTGATAGTTTACAACTTCTAAAAATATACATTACCCCAATATCAGTAGACAACCATCTTATTTTTGGGTGGTTTTGATTTCAATGGCTTAAATAGAAAAGTTGTCCATGTATTAAATTTGATAGTTCACAACTCCTGAAAATATTCATAAGCCCAATATCAGTAGACAACCATCTTATTTTCGGGTGGCTTTGATTTCAATGGCTTAAATGAAGAAAAGTTGTTCATTCTTTAGTAAAATATGAATGTGTTGTGGTTGTGTATTAGTTCCACTAAATTTATTTTAAAACCCTAATTTTATGAAAGAGTTCTGAACTGCTAAAAGGGCACTTTAGGCGCATGATTTAGAAATTTTGGATTTATTTCGAAAATAGAAATGTGGTAGCAAACTGCATTCATTATACATTGGTCTTTGACTATTCAATTATCAAGTTGATGGTCATGTGGTGCTTAGACAATTAAAAACTCTAACTTGATATAATTTAATAATTTAGTTTATTTTTAATAATATGTTAATTTATTAAAATAAATTAGAGATTGTTAACATTATAATTCTAAAATATAGTTCTATTAAAATTTTCTATCGGTTTAATTCAATCAAATGAAGTTGATAATAAAAAAAAATCATTATTTTTATTAGTTTAACAACAATTATTTTGATATTATAAGGTTGATAGATCTCATTTCATTATCATAATTATATAGTTAAACTTAAATAAAAAAAATGTCATGACTATGTCCTACACAATTTCGATTGATTTGGCAATTGGTTCAAACACTGATCAAACACTCGGTAAAACTATAGTGCCTTATATCAGAGAGTGTGAATATTTAGGTTGAGTTTGGATGAGGGTTAAATTTTATAGGGGTTACCCTTGAGTAGGGGTCACTCTTAAGGAGGAGTCATCTTTGAAAAGGGTTTACCTTTATCTTATTTGGTAATTGCAGTGGTAAAGTAAGAACTTACCTTAAATAGAAAATATTATTTAGTAACTATAAGTAGATGTAACTTGATATATTAACAATTTTATGAGAAATTTTAAAAAACATAATTATTTTATGAAGTAAATCCTAACAATATCGCTTATAATAATATTATCCAATTTTTATAGATTATTTTTCATAATTATAATTTAAAATAAACACTTGCATTCTAACAGTACAATAAATAAATAAAGAAAAATATTTTTAGATATTATTATTTAAATCCCAATAAATTAATAAAAAATGTCAACATATCTCTCCATAAAAAATTATAATTTGTTCCTTGGTGACTTAAAATATATAATATAATAAAATACTATAATAGTTTAATAAATCACAACTAAGATAAAATTAATATTGAAAACTGTCACGGTCTGAATTTCGAGACATTTGACTAATTTTATCATTCAATATTGTGATATATAAATAAATCTGTTTCAATTCTCTGTAGATTCTAATTATTATTGTCACTGTGTGCAAAAATTTTATTTTCATAATTACTTTTCAAAATATATTTCTCAATTTAATTATGTTATAAAATATAAAATGAATTTTTTTGAGATAAAAATCATTTAAAGATATTAATTTTTAAAGAATTTAAAAATATGAGTTTATCAATTCAATTAACATAGGCTGTGCAATTCTTTAAATTATATATATTTTAGGTTATTAAATATTAAAATTATATTTTAAACTGCTTTTGCTCCATAGGGATAAAGAGGTAAAGAGGGGTAAGGTTTCATGAAAACTCCCACTCTTCAAAGGGTATTCAAAAGTGATATCCTTACCCCTCCACTACCAAACAAGGATAACCCCCTGTTACCCCAGGATACCCCATCCAAATGCAGCCTTAGGGTAATTAAGTGAGACGTTTGTTATTGATTGGATTTTAAATAAATACAGAGCATTTGCTACAGTGTTAAGCATCTATTGTTGAAGATGGCAAATTTATGTTAGTGGGCATCAGACGATCCCTATGAAAAAATTCCAACTCTATTGTAAGTGTAGACTTCAGATAAACATAAATACTTCTGTTAATGATGAAGATAATGATAAATAAAATATAATTATTTTATATGTACATGCATACACTATCATTTTATCAAGGGCATGCATGTTTGTAATTTTTTCAGTAAAACAAGATTTTTTCATCTTTGTTTGCACATAATTTCTTAAAAATTGAATTCTTAAAGTCAAATTTTCTTAGGAAAATAGTTCAAACACTTTCCTGTCATGACTCATAGAGAAATACACTCCTAGGTAAATTTATGATGTTCACTTTTAAGGGCTTCACCAAATAAAATATTAATACTTGGCTTATACGTGTTGCGAACTTGACCCATTCACCATAAGCTATGAGTTAGTCCAACTCGACACATTTATTAAATGGACTAACTTGACTGTAATAAGATTAAATGAATTGACCAAATTCATTCTATTTACAAAATAGGTTGACTCAATAGGTCCAAATCCACTTATAAAAGGGTCAAACTAATATAAGTAGATGACCAAGAGTAAATAGGTCAACCTAATGTGAGTAGATGACCAAGAGTAAATAGGTCAACCGAAGTTGATCCATTTACTAAATATGATAGACTCAACTAGGGGTGCGACTTGAGTCGAGCCTAACATGAGCCTACATGAAAAAGCCTGAAAAATTTTAGCTTTGGGTTGATGCCATGTAATACCCCTGCTAACGGCGAGCGAGGGATCCTTGAAAGTCACCATTGAAGGCATGAAAGGTCCCATGTCGCCCTTTCATGAGAGTTGAGTGTGGAATATAAGATGAGACTTTCCTCCTTTAGCACAAAGCTTTTGAGAGCAACATTAGGATGGTTCACCAATGTAAAGCGGTGCAAGACAGTGTGTAGGCCCAAAACAGATAATATTATGTTAGCGGGACGGGAGGTTACATGCAAGCTCGGGTTGGGCTCATTTTCAGGCCTAAAATATCAGGCAAGAATTAAAATTTAGATTGGGCCAAGCCTAGCAAATGAAAGTCAGAGTTTAGCCAAAATGTTTGAATTGGAGCCATTATCTATAAATTATAGTTTTTTTAGTTAATGTTGTATATAAATATAAAATTTATGTAATATATAATTTATATTTTAATAGAATAATACAAAACTTTTATTTTAGGCCCAAAAAATGCCCGCATGAAAATTTTGTGTTTAAAATTGGACTCGGGTCCTACAAATACAATTTGAGTTGGGCTCAAGTTTGACTCGTACCCCTGGCTCAGGCTCAGAAAAAAAAAATTGCTGAAAATTTCAGTAGGGTCTTAGGAAAACACAATTGTTTCGAGTTTGGATTCCGACTTGATGTATATGTGTGTGCGCGCAAAGTATTAAAGCCAAATAAAACATGTCAAGTCGTCACTTACAGTTTATCCTAAACATTATTGCAATAAAACACACTAAAATTTCTTCATAAGATGTGGAGGCATTTGCTCACGTCTGCGTTTATGATCGTTCTCACACCTCATTCGTCAAAGCGAGAAAGAAGCGAACCACTTCTCTAGCTCTGGCTGAAGAGTGGCCTGCCACCTATCTCAAAAGAGTTGGACCCCTTGGCACTAACGAACCAAGTTAAAAGAAAAAGAAAGCACTGACAAGAAGACCATTGTGATATTCCTCATCTGATTAAAGAAACTGAAATATAAGTCTCTATTTTTTACTTCCATCGAAATTTAAGTCCACAAAAAAAAATGTTTTCCACTTAGTAGAGAAGTTTCACAGTTGAAAATGTTGGAAAATGATTTCATAAAACACGAAACGTCATTTTCTGCTGAAAACAGCCCTTCGAATTCTCTTAACTGGTTGTGGCCCAATTGACTTAGATGGAATTAAAATTCTAGATAAAACATTGGCTAATATTTTATTCAAACACATAACTATCCACTTTATATTATCGGCTCATATGTTCTCTTCATGCTTTATCATTATATATAAGAAAAAGTCAGTTTAAAATTTAATCTTGTATCCTATTATACAAATTCGATATTTATATTTTTTTAATCAAAATCTTTATTCTTATTGAACGAAATATCATCTCATTAAGCTCTAAAACGTTCTTACAGTAAGTTGAATACCACAGAATATGCGTAAAGTTGAGAGACTATAAATTACATATTCAATGAAGGATAGATTATGACAAGTGGTAGAATGAATGATTGTATGAGTTATTATAAAGTTGAATGAATAAGTGAAACTTGAAAACTCAACTTCAGATAAATGAGATTTTGACTTTAATAATGTGGTCTAAAGGTTATGGATTCTAACTTACGCAAACATAAAATGGATAGTTAATCAATAAAAAAATAATTTATTCGACTTAATTTATTTGATTTGATTTTAATAACCATAATAGTTATTACCATTATCCTTATGATAGGAATGCTATGTTGTAAGTGCTAACTTTGGAGTCTTATTTTGACATGATTTAAAGGAGGGACAGAAAGCACATGTTTTATTTGATATGCATAAATAGGTGGCTAGTCCAACATGGATCTTGCCCAATTTGTAAAGAGGATGTTTAATGGTGCACTAAGGTTCTATTCCACTAAATCTTGGTTTCTTGGAATTTGTCACTGGGAAAAGTATTCATACAGTTGAAGAAAGGCAAACTAATGTTGGTAAATGAAAAAAAAAAAATATTTGAATTTAATTAAATTCCCCATAACACATTTCAAGGGTTTAAAAAAGAAAAGTTAAAATAAAATAATCATGATCCGTGTACCCATGGTGCACCATCTTTAAAAGAAAAAGATCATTTTATCATTACTTTTCTTCTTCTCTCTCCTCCCTCTTTCAAAAAGAGAGGGTAAAATGGTCTTTTTTATTTTAAGAGTGGTGTACCATAGTGAAAATTCATGGTGCATAGATTATTATCCATATCTAAACTCAAAAAAAAAAATGTAGTTGGATAGATGACTAAAATAAAAGAAAGTGTATTAATAGAAAATAAAATTTAAATTCAAGAAAATTGAACCGAGTTAGGTGGTTGATGAATGGTATCTTGAAGTCGGATTTTGATGACTCGTTATCGACGGGACTCATTTGCAATCAGCAGGAAATTTGAGTTAAATCTCATAAACTTGAGATAGTCCTTGCTGATTCACAATATTAATGTCTGATATAACTCGAGAAAAATAATAATAACAAATAAAAAAGAATTTACAAAAGGAGTAAACAAGAAGAAATTACAAAACCATTAATGAATGACTCCTACCACCTCTCACCTAACCTAAAATGCATGAAAGAAGTGATGGTGAAGGAGAGTAGATGTCTTCAATAGGTAGAAGAAGAAAGTTGTAGCAGTTCAGGCACAACACAACATGCACACTGTCATCGCTGCCTTGGCCATATAAGGTTCATAAATATTTTTAATAAATAAAAACTAACAAAAAGCTTTTTTATTCTTTCTTCATTTTTGGTGGGACTTTAAAATCTCTTGTACATTGAAACCTTCTCTATTTAAAAGTGTTCTCTTCTTTCACATTTTAAAAACATCAAAACCAACATTCTACCACAAATTTATAATATTCTTAAAAAATCAATAAAAGAAAGAACAACTAAGGCAAATTAATGAAATTGATGTCCATGAGAATGGGTATCTTATAAAAAGAATGTTTTTTTTAGGACTATGATGTCTTGACATCTTAGTTGTATTGGGACAAGGGACAATTTTAACCTGATTAGTCCTTGGACATATTGGAACAAGGGACAATTTTAACCTGATTAGTCCTTGGACATATTGGGACAAGGGACAATTTTAACCTGATTAGTCCTTGGACATGTGCAAGCCTCTCAATTCCAAGCACACATCGGTAAACAACTATAGAGAGTGGTCCGTTGAAGTTGAACGTGAATCGAACTCAAGACTCCGTTTCTTGAGACGGACGCCTTCACCATTTAATTTGAATCCTTAGTAATGCTCATATGAACATTTAACAAAATTATTGATGTACAATGGTCATGAACCAAACATTGTGTAGTGATAATTCCACTTTATAACATAAATTGTAAGTAACAAGGTAAATATATTAAGCCCACACATTATGGATACGTGTGTTAATCTTGGTTTAACAAACATTCTAGAGAATAAGTACAATTTTCAAAGAAAAAAAATCTCATTTTTGCAATGTATATGTGTCAATTCAAAAAAATATTATTGTGACTAACCAGTCTAAACAATGAACCTAAACTCTTTAAGAACATATGTTCAACAACCTCAACAATGTTACAATTTGTTTGCACTCTCTCCCACAGGAATAGGTCTCAAATATTATTTAAGCAGAGTTACAAAACACAAAGTAATCTTACCACATTGAACTTGGATTGAGATTTCTCAAATCATTTAGGTTGGGTTTTCATTATTAATGATTCAATTCGTATGAATTTTACTTCCATTCCCCTCAATATATATGTAACCTATGAAGCACGGATACTCCGAAACCATTTGAATATCCGTGTCGGTACGTTTCCAACATGGATATGGCCGGATACGGCTCGGATACGTGTTGGATATGTATCCAATTAAATAAAATATTTTTTAAATACGGACACGACAGCAGAAACTGAGGGACACGGCGAGACACGGGACACAGGAGGCAGGGCACGACACGGGATACGGCAGCATTGGAGAAAAGGGGAAAAAAATTCATTAACCAATAGCTTTAGTCTCTTGAAAGACAAAGTTTAAGGAAAATATCAAATTATCAACCAATAGCTTTTAGTCTCTTGAAAGACAACATTTCCTTATCATCTAATATTTTAATTTTAGACTATTGCATCAAGAGGGGAGGTTGAGAATAGTAGTTACCACATCAAAAAATTTAGACTTACTTATGTTATGTATATGCTTAATTGATGGTAAATATATAAATCATGACTAGTCCCTATTTCTTGTTGATATATATATATATATACATACATACATATATATATATATACATACATATATATATATATATACATACATACATATATATATATATATATATATATAAAATAATTTTTTAATTCAGCGTATCCCGCTGCATCCGTATCCTAATTTTTCAAAATTTGTTGTATTATAATTTTTTAATTCAGCGTATCCCACTGCATCCGTATCCTAATTTTTCAAAATTTGTTGTATTCTCACTTATCCGATACGTGTACCGGTATCGATGCTTCTTAATATGCAACCCTTTAGTTACATTGTTTGCTAGATTGTCCTTTGACCTCTTAAAGCTAATGGCAATCACTTTGGGTTCATCTTAGTTATTGTTGCGAGTGCTCGCAATGAATAGTAATAAGCTCTAAACGTTTCTCCCGTACAAGCAGATCACTAAAAGGATTTTTTAAGTTTTTCAACTTCTTCACACGTTATGATAAATGTAGTGAAATTTGATATCATAGTACTTTTTTATAATAAAGGCTATCCCAAACACTAGTGGGAGGATAATAGTTTCATTCTATTGCAAAGCCAAGGGCAAGTTTGAAAAGCCACCAATGACTCCCCTTTCTATCGATGTTAAGATGGCCTGTCAAGAACCTTGAGAGTATTATATTCTCAAAATAGGCCACGTTCTACTAATGCCCACCATATATCCCATTATGAAACAACTATAAATAGCCATACTTAGGTATAGCTGAGATGTAGTAGCAGAAATATAGTCTCTATTTTCAGTTTTATTCTCTCTCTTTTTGTTGTTTTTCTGTGTGTAAGTGGGTTATTCAAAATTGGGGTTATTGGGCACTTGGACAAATCCAAGAGAGATTGGTATGAGTGTTGAATTGGGGTGAGCTCAAGTGCTGTCACCGGTTGCTACCGTGCTCATCACCATCTTGAGTTTAATACATACCTATGCTTCCATGCTTAATAAGTTAGAATTCTGCAAGATTCAGCTCAAGTTCGCTAGGAAATTCGAGAAAACTCGAACTCAAAGAATTCCAAAAGTCTAAAAAGTTTGATGAAGGATAAGATAATATAAAGACCTTTCTTAGTCTTCAATGAAAAAATGGTCCAGACGAACTTCCGTTCGTAGTAATTTTAGACCAAAGATGTCGCTAGAAACAATCTTTGGAGTTATTAGTTTCACCCGAATCTAGCTTTTGATTAAAATGAATACACTCAATATACAATGCACCTTCAATTGAATAATAAAATGGTTCTCAAAAAGACATTGACATAGATATCGCAACAAAGTAGGGTTGTAATGTAACGATCCGTCCCGCTAGCATGATATTGTCCGCTCTAGGCCTCACACATGACCCGCACTGCTTTCAATTGACAAACCAACCCATTATGCTCTCAAAAGGCCTCATGCTAGAAGGAGGAAAGACAATTTATAACGACCCGTCCTATAACGACACCCGATTTTTTGGAGTTTTAGGGTCTTGGTGGCAGTGGGGTGAGTGTGGGCCCTGTGGTGGGTCCTGGTTTGCCCGATTTTGAGTTCGGAGACTCAGAGGGCAATTTGGTAATTTTGAATTATTGAATTTTTTGTCATAATTAAAAGTTTAAAAATCACACGTTTTCCCCCGACGTTTGTCATTTGACTTCTTCGAGCTTTTTAAAATATTTTGAAAATTGAAGATTTTTTATTAAAAAAAAAAAAAAAAAGGAAACCCTAAACCTAACCCCCCTCCCTTAAAACCCCATTTTCGGCATCACTGTAGCTCATAGCTACAGTGCCGCCGCAGCAACCCCTCTACCCTCTCTTCTCATCTTCTCCTTCCCCCTCCTTTCATCAAACCCTAGCTCTCCTTTCCCTCTCCTTCAGCCGCCGCCGCCCCTTGTCTCTTCTCTCCTCTTTGCATCGACCCTCTTTCCGCCATCTCATCTCATTTCTCTTTCAGCCGTCTGCAACCCATCTCCAAATCGGTTGTTCTGCCATTTTCTTCCGGTTGGGTTTTCCTTCCCCACCTTCACTCCGTCGACTTCTGTCCAAATCGTCGGTCTTCAGCCCTTCCTTGTCGCCACCCGAGCCCAGATCTCAGTCGGAATCAGGTGCCTCCCTCCTCTTTTCTCTCTGGTTTCCCTCTTTTCTTTTCTTTCCTTGCTTTCCCTCTTTTCCCTTGTTTCTCAGCTGGGAGCTGAGCCAACTCAGTCGAGTCACTGAGTTGACTCAATTAGGTTCAGTCCAGGACCGTCGACTCAAGCCCAACTTGGCCAAGCTTCTTCGGCCTAGCCTAGCTCAGCTCTACTCGGCCCAAACCCAACTCGGCCAATCAAGCCCAGTCTTGACTCGGCCCGATTTCAGGCCCGACCCAGTTTTGGGCCCGACCAATTTTAAAGCCCAATTTTCAGATCCAGCCCATTTAGTTTTCAATTTTAGGCCCAATTTCGAACCCGACCTAGTTTTGGATCTTGTTTTCAGTTTTGGGCCATGTTTGGCCCATTTTGGGCCCGTTTGTGGCCCAGACTTGTTTTAGCCTGTTTTAACCCGTTTGTTAATCTTTATATTTCTTTTTATCAGATCAAGCCCCCTTCAACCCATTGGAACCGGTTTCTCAAAGTTGATTTCAAAACGCACACCGGTGAGGGAACTTATCACTGCTTTTAGCATGCATTTATGCATATTACTACCATATCAAATGTGCGGGTACGGAATGCGGCGAATGGGGGTCCCCGATATTACGAGCCACTCGGCAAGGGAACTGTTGATACTCTTATGTGACGGGTCCCCATCCGGATGTATTCGTATCCGATGCCCGTAGAGGCATATATGAATTGATTATTTAATATTATAATTGATTGATTGTGTGGTGACATGATTGAAGTTTATTGATAATATGTTAAGCTGCCAACATGCGAATATATGTAATATGTGGTGGTATATGTCTAATTATGGTGTGATGTATTCTGTTAACAATATACCATATGATCATGTGATAATTAATTTGGACTGCTATACGTTATAACATGCTTGAATGTTAACATGCCAACCAGTGATGAATAGTGATGCATACACCTGATTATTATGTGGCGAACTATGTTAATAGTATGTGTAAGTGTAGAGTTAAATGTGCATACATATAACTGACGTATGCGGGATGCCGGTGGGGGCATGGGTACTAGGCAACATCAGGATCTAGAGACTCCCCCTAGCTTGTCGGGTAGTAGGGTGTGGATGCCGTGTGGGACCGCGCAGTGGAAGGGTGGTTGGACTATGGGTTACTCGGTGGTTGGACCTGGGTTGAAGTCTTTCTTGGCATTGGCTAGATTATCAGGTGTGATCTTTAAACACGCCTACGAGGGAGGTGTGGTCCAGTTTGGAGGACGAGGTGCCGGAGAGTCCTAAGAGGGACATGTTGTGAGGTGGTCATGGAAACCTTCGAGAAGTTTTGGGGTTGAGTGTTAACTCGTCCAAGGCTGACTTAAAGGTCATTACAGATACGCTACTCGAGTACGTGGCGGATGAGGCGTCCCCACTGGTCTAATGGGTTGAGTCGTTCGCCCGCGTGGAGACCAGAGGGTGGGATGGTGATTTGTGATCCTCGAATGACCGAGTAGGCTAAGGAGGTACCCGCTTGGTCAGTGGTCGAGGGATGATGCGGTGAGGGACAGCTCCCTCTAGTATGATTTGTGATCCTCGAATGACCGAGTAGGCTGAGGAGGTGCTCGCCTGGTCAATGGTCGAGAGATGATGCGGTGAGAGACAGCTCCCGCTAGTATGACTTGTGATCCTCGAATGACCAAGTAGGATGAGGAGGTGCTCGCTTAGTCATTGGTCGAGGGACGATACGGTGAGGGACAGCTCCCGTTGGTATAGTTTGTGATCCCTAGATGACCAAGTAGGCTGAGGAGGTGCTCGCCTAGGTCGAGGGATGATGCGGTAAGGGACAACTCCCGCTGGTATAGTTTATGATCCCTAGATGACCAAGTAGGCTGAGGAGGTGCTCGCCTAGGTCGAGGGACGATGCGGTGAGGGACAGCTTCCGCTGGTATGGTTTGTGATCTCCGGGGTGACCGAGTAGGCTGAGGATGTGCTCGCCTGCTCATTGGTCGAGGGATGATGCGGTGAGAGACAGCTCCCGCTGGTATGGTTGTGATCCCCGGATGATCGAGTAGTCTGAGGGTGTGCTCGCCCGGTCATTGGTCGAGGGATGATGTGATGAGATATTCCAGGCTAGGACACCTATAGGGTGGGGATAGCCTGCAATGTAATATGATGAGATGTTCCAGGCTAGGACACCTGTAGGGTGGGGACAGCTTGCGATGTGATATGATGAGATATTCCAGGCTAGGACACCCGTGGGGTGGGGACAGCATGCGGTGTGGTGTAAGATGATGTTCCAGGCTATGACACCTACAAGGTGGGTATAGTCTGAGTTATGGTATTCCAGGCTAGGACACCTGTATGGTGGGGACAGCTTGTGGTGTGATGTGGTAGTGCGTTTACTCGCGGTTATGACTTTGGGGTTCATTGTTGAGACTTGTGTTGTGGGTGTTGACTCATTAGAAATTTATGGGCGCCTAACGAGTGAGTTCGGCCGGCTCACTCTGTAGGAGACCTATAGAATTCTGTGAGGGGTGGATACGCCAGTCGTGTGGAGACCAACAGGTGGGGTCCAAGGTTATAGGTTTGATTATCGAGACTCTAGTGCTCGGTTGAGGATACCATAGATGAGTCTGGTTGGCAATCCGTTGAGGACTGGTTAGGTGGTCACTCCCGTGTGGCAGCCAGTTTGGGACTCTAGTGAGTCCAACTCTTGGGTTGATCGTAGTATGTGTGCGGGTTGTCATGAGAGACTCATATGTCTGATCGAGGAGTTTGGATCCTGATCCGGTTGGAGATTAGTTTGTGTACCCGAGGGTGGGTGGACTGCAATGGATACATAGAGTTGTATTGAGTTGGTTAGAGGATGTATTGGAGGCTCGACAGATGTGGGCCCGTGTGTTAGGGGTAGGGCATCCACTTGCATAGTCATGCATGTAGATATCATCGATATTGATGTGTTCATATGATCATATACAATGTATGTTTGGTGACATATGATGTGTGTGTTACCCTCACTAGGCATGTAGAGCTCACCCCTTGCCTCACAGGTACTTCGTAGAGGGAGGGTAGGCAGGACCCTCAATTAGACATTGGGCGTAGAGTTGCAGCTTTGTACTTGTCACGATTTTATTTTGTAATTTGAGACTTGCTAATGTATTTGAGATATGTGTACATTTCATTAAGTTGGATGAATGTAATAATGGGATGATGCTATAATTAGTAAATTATGACTGATGTTTACGGTTTTTGGTTTATTGGCGGATTGCTATGGTTAGTGTGGGTTGCGGGAGCGGTGTCTCCCATTTTGAAAAAAAAAAAGTATATCTGAAATTGTATTGGATCGGTTTTAGGAGTTCGTATCAGTTTTAACGTGCCCGTAGAGGGACGGGTCATTACACGTCCCGCTAGAATGATATTGTCCGCTCTAGGCCTCACACATGGCCCGCACGGTTTTCAATGCAACTAGAAATGTGGGACTTTTTGGGGCGGGGTATTACAATCAACCCCCCTTAAAACCAGAGCCATCCCCGGTTCTGTAAACACAACAACCAAACCCACACCCTCAGGCAGAGAGTTGAACCATGCTATGATACCATTTGTAACGATCTGTCGCTAGCACAATATCGTCCGCTTTGGGCCTACACACGGACCCGTACGACTTTGCTTTGGCGAGCCAACCCACTGTTGCTCCCAAAAGGCCTTGTGCTAGAAGGAGGAAGGCTACCACTTATATACTAGGGAATTTTCAATGCAACTAGCAATGTGGGACTTTATGGAGCGGGGTATTACAATCTACCCCCTTAAAGCCAAAGCCGTCCCCGGCTCTGCGTACACAACAATCAAGCCCACACCCTCATGCAGAGAGTTGAACCATTCTCTGTTACCATTTGTAACGATCCGTCCCGCTAGAATGATATTGTCTGCCATGGGCCTCACACATACCCCGCACAGCTTTCAATTGGCGAGCCAACCCACTATGCTCCCAAAAGGCCTCATGCTATAAGGAGAAAGGACATTTTATAACGACCCGTCCCGCTAGAATGATATTGTCCGCTCTGGGCCTCACACATGACCCCCACGGCTTTTAATGCAACTAGCAATGTGGGACCTTTTGGGGCGGGGTATTACATGCAATTCGAGCTGGGTTTTGACCCAACTCGAGAAATCATGCGGGTCGAGTCGAGAATTTCGGATCAGCGGGTCAGGTCGGTTGAGAAGATAAAAACCCGTATGAAATTCGGGTCGGGTTGGGTTGAGGATTTTACAATTTAACCGGACCCGACCCGGCTAAAATTAGGCTAAGTCAAAATTCGAGTCGGGTCGGGTTGTGAAGTTTGGGTTGAAAATTCGAGTCGGGTCAGGTCGGGTTCCATCTATATAACTCGGATCGGGTTGGATTTTAAGGAAACCGGCCCACCCGACCCGAGTTGTAGCCCTAAAACAAAGATTTAATTCAAGTTAAAAAAAAAAAAAGATTCAAAAGAGAAAACCAAATATAAGTAAACACAAGAACTTATCTTGTCCTTGCCTCCACAGTAGGTACAAAATCAACTCCAACTCCAAATCAAGATGGCCCAAGCTACCCCCATGTTACCCAAAAGTCTATCGTAGATTACTTTTTCGAAATTTAGATGATGCAGTTTGTGAGGTTCTTAGTCATTTTTACAGTAATTTTGTATTCTGAATATATGGAATATTACTTTACAAAGTAGTTGGGACCCTCGTCACAAATATCGGCGGTATTTTCAAATTTACCGCATTTTTATCGGCAAAATACCATTATCCCGTTAAAAACGCGTTTTTATCGCCATGGCGATAAATTTCCGGTAAATTTTCGATAAAATCGGGTTAAAAACCCGATAAACGTTAATAACGCGATAATATCCCGGTAAATTGCCAGTAAATTCTAGATAAATTCCCGGTAAATTCCCTATACTATTTTTATTTCATTAATTTTTTTATTTATTCTATTTTTTTTATTTTTTAAATATTATAATTTCCGCGAGATTTTTCCGTTAAATTCCCTGTAAAAATCCAAGAATCTAAAAATATCCCGTTATTACCAATTGCCGTTAATATCCCGAGAACGGTATTTGTCACAATGGTTGGGATAGTACATTTTTTTTTTTGAATGTATTGAGTACTGAATTAGAGAGATTTATTACATTTTGAATTGGTTCGAGGTCGGGACCGACTGTCGATATTAATTTAGGCAGGTTATAACTTTAGAGAGTAATATATTATAGAGCTTTTACAGTATTTGTTTATTTTAGGTCGAGTTGGGTTGGGAAAATAAAAGCTCCGTATGAAATTTGGGTTGAGTTGGATTAAGAAATTTAAAATAAATCCGACCAGACCCGACGTAACGCGACTCAATTTGAGTGCACCAAGTTATAAAACAACACTCGGGTTGACTCAAGTCAGCAATTTGGGTCAGGTTAGGTTGAGTAATTCGGGTTAGCCATTCGTGTCAAGTTCAATAAAATTTTGACTTGGGTTGAGTTGGCTTTATTAAAAACCTAACCTGACCCAACCCGAGTTTCAACCCTACTACCCATGCCTCCTCCATTTACAAGCCAAGGAGGAGGGTCGTTACATTGATTATCCACCCCAATTTTAGTGAAGTAGTGTCAAGTTCCAAGCCAAGCACACAAAATTTAAGATTTTACTTCACACAAAGCATTTAGGTTTTTCAGTTGGTTTTGATTTCAATGGCTTAAAGAGAAAAGTTGTTCATGTATTAAATTTGATAGTTCACAACTTCTAAGAATAGAAAGTGGTTCATGATAGGGGTCCAAATATTGGCCAATACGATTCATACGGCCGATATCGATCATTTTTGTAAAAAAAAAAAGAAAGAGGAGAGAGAAAAATATCGGCCGATACCGAATTTTAAACCCCTAGTTCATACCATTTTTTTTTTAGTGAAATATGAATGTGTTGTGGTTGTGTATTAGTCCACTAAATTTGTTTAACCCTAATTTTCTGGAAGAGTTTTGAAATACTAAAAAGACACTTTACGCTCATGATTTAAAAATTCTGGATTCACGTAGAAAATAGAAATGTGGCAGCAAACTGCTTTCATTATACATTGGTCTTTGACCATTCAATTATCAACTTGAGGGCCATGTGATGCTTAGACAATTAAACTCTAACTTGATATAACATCATAATTCAGCTTATTTATAATAATATGTTAATTGATTAAAATAAATTAGAGATTGTTAATATTATAATTCTAAAATAAAGTTCAATTAAAAAAAATCATCTAATTAATTCAAGCAAATAAAGTTGATAATAAAAAAATCATTATTTTTATTAGTTTAAATTTGATGGTTGTACATGCTTTGTGAGACTTAACTTCATATATAATTCTCACATTAACAACAATTATTTTGATTTTATAAGGTCGATAGAACTCATTTCATTATCATAATTATATAATTAAACTTAAATCATGAAAATCTAATGACTCAATTATATCAGTTCAGTGCGTCCTAGACAATTTCGATTGACTTGGCAATTTGGTTCAGACATTGATCAAACACTTAGTAAAACTATGGTGCCTTATATTAGAGAGTGTGAACATTTAGGGTAATTAATTGAGACGTGAGACGTTTGTTATTGATTGGATTTTAAATAAACAGAAGAGCCTCTGCTACAGTGTTAAGCATCTATTGTTGAAGATGGCAAATTTATGGGCATCAGACGATCCCTATCAAAAAATTCCAACTCTAGTGTAAGTGTAGACTTCAGATAACATAAATACTTTTGTTAATGATGAAGATAATGATAAATAAAATATAATTATTTTATATGTGTATGCATACACTCTCATTTTATCAAGGGCAGGTTTGTTTGTGATTTTTTTCAGTAAAACGAGATTTTTTATGAAAAAAATTCTAAAAAAATTGAATTCGTAAAGTTAAATTTTCCAAGGAAAATAGTTCAAAAACTTCCCTGTCTAGGTAAATTTTGATGTTCACTTTTAAGGGCTTCACCAAATAAAATATTAACACTTGAATTATACTTGTCGCGAATTTGTCCCATTCACCATAATCCAAGTAAGGTACAAGTTGACTCAACTCAACACGGACTAACTTGACTATAATAAGATTAAACGAATTGACCTAATTCATTCTATTTACAAAATATGTTGATTCAATAGGTCCCAACCCACTTACTAAATGGGTCAATCTACTGTAAATAGATGACCAAGATTAAATAGGTCTATAATACCGCGACTCGGAATTAGACTAAATTATATGATTTTGTGCTATTAATAGTGTTTTGTGATCCGTTAATCATGAAGTTTACGGAATGGGCTTCCTGAAAAGTCCAAGATCGGCCCAATCTCGGTATCTCATGAATCCAACTCGTTAAAGTTGGAAGGGCAAAATTATAATCTTTCATAAATATTATTTATTTATGATATTAAAACTTTGTTTATTTGAAAAAACTCTCATTTAAATTAATTAGAGTTTCAAATTTACATACCCTCAATGATTTTTAATTCTGACTCTAAAGGATCTTTTAGTCTATCTTTTTTACTTTCAGAAGTATAACAAAATTTGACCCTGAGAGGTCTCTATTTACAAAATATTAATTTTTAAAATAATTATGGAAGTAAAAAAGTTACAGAAAAATAACCTGTGTTTAATCTGTGTTTTAACCAATCATCCTATATTTTTAGATTTCCAAAATAAATTTTAAGACCACTTAGACGAAGACTGTCTTTTCAACAAAAAATTGCCCACGCATCATTTTCTCTTAGATCAACTAATTTTCAAAGTGTATTTTTCTCCAGATTTTAATAGCACTCGTGATTTTAAAACTCAATCTTTTGGACCGGTTGGATTAATCTAATAAGACCCCTTTCATACCCAAATTAAATATATTAAAAATAAATATATAATAATAATATTTTTAAGCACCTGCGTGGGTTATGACTGCATGCAACATGGGCATCTCCTTGCCATTGCATGCCTATGAGGAATGCTTATAAATAAGCATGATGCATTCATATGAAAATCAGTTCAACTTCTGGCTATCATCTTCTGGTTTCTCCTTTCTTCAAGTTTTCTCCTCCTTCCATCATTTTTCCAGCAACTTGGTTTTGAGTGAAAATTTTCAAGAGCGAAAAATCTACTCAAATTTCAATAGGAAAGGTATAAACTCCTTCCTGTACTTTTTTTGTAAGTTTTAGAATAGTTTAGAATCAAATTGGAGTTCTTTTGGAGTGTAAAAATAAAGTTTTGAAAAGTTGGAAACCATGGTTTTTTCATGTATTTGGTAATTACACCATCAAAATCAAAGGAATTTCTTAATTAAATTGTGTCATTTTGATTTCGAAAATATAGTAGACTAATATTAGAACACATCTGACCAGATAGAATTTGAAATCGAGTCCAAAACCCCTCTGTTTTTTTTAATTCATATTTTGCATTGTTCGTCCCATCACTGTCTGCAAGTGACTATCTGAAGAAGACGATCTTTGGAAGATCTTATATTCAGACTTCGGAAGTTCCAAACTACTATTCAGAGGTTCTGAAGCCCTCAGAGGCCAACTGTTCTCCAGCCTCTACTTGTTATGGCTCGGACAATTCAAGATTGGACTCAGACATTTCGAGACTACAGTTCGGAAGTTCCGAAGGGCCTAGAACAGGCTCCGGAGGAACTGCAGTAGGAACTTCACTTTGGAAGCTCCGAAGACACAGCATGTTCCAAGCCTTGTTCCAAAGTCAAGTTCCAAGCACAGTACCAAGTTCCGAAGCTAGGTTCCAAAACAAAAATAAATTCATCTATTTTTCAGCAAAATTATAAAGAATACCTCTTTAAATTTAAACGAGATTGATTCTAACTACGTGTATGTTTCCTTATAGCATTGAGTGTTTACATTTTCCTCTATTTTTCAGCAAAATTACAAAGAATATCTCTTTAAATTTAAATGAGACTGATTCTAACTAAGTGTATGTTTACTTATAGCATTGAGTGTTTACATTTTCGCACTGTAACCTCTGGGCCTATCTCAATGTCTCCATAGTCGTCTCCAGAAGACAATACGAGAAAAAACACTGAGTAATATATTTAAATTTCAGCACTGTACCCTCTGGGCCTCTCTCAATACTCCATGGTCCTTTTCAGAAGAAAATACGAGAGAAGGCACTGAGTACTTTCATTTTTTTATTATTTTTTTGGATGGCTAACTCCTCTGACATAAGATAAAATGAACTAGTAACGTGTAAGTGGACTCACAACCACCTCCTCTATTTTCTGGGAAAAATAATCAAAGGATTATTAGTATTACGTGTGTATTTTTCTGTGAACCAACCAATATTTACACATTTTCCATTTTCACAGATTTCTGCAATCACTCGCCAGTCTACAGTGAGGAGACTCAACTGTATCTTACTTCAAAGTTGTTTGAAAACATTGACTCTAAGAAAATGAATGGGACCCATGGACATTATAAGGATGGAAAAGACTGAATGGGACCATAAATAGAGACTTGACACCGTTTACATGTAAGGACATAATTTTGGTTCTATTGATAGAACGTAAGTATGAAAAATGTCAGGGAGTCGAGGCGTAGTAGTCTATAAACGAAGTATAGATGTCATTTACGTGTCTAGAGGTTGATAAGTTAATTGGATTAGAAGAAGACGCATGGACGACAGTAGTCAATTCAAGTTATATGTGGTATATTGTAATGATTATTTGTGCAGGATGTGTATGAATAAAATGTTCTGGGTCTTGAGACCGGAATTATGGAAATTGGTAAAAGATGGTATTCTCTAGTGTAAACCCTAAGTGAGAGGGCACAAATGGAGGGATGTTAGAAATGACATGGTAAGTATTCATGAAATATCCCCAGGAGTGGGAAGTTGTTATTAGTAGACAAGGAAACATCTTCACACATTTAACCTTTGGGTTGTTTTAGCCGTTGGGTTGTTGACCAGTGGTATCATATAGCTCTTGTAAGATGTTGCATTTTGACCTGTGTCGATAGTTAATGCAACTGTGACTTAGTTGTGCCCGTGAAGACTGTATAGTATTTCAATTGAATTTGTGTGAAAGTTTAATGGCAGGAATTGGTAAGAATGACAGTAGATATTAATGGTAAAGGTAGACCATTGCTAATATTTATATTTATGAGAATTTATCTGCAGTTGTATTCTTTTATATCATGTGATATTAGGTTAAGTTATTATGCTGAGCTCTCTTCACTGGGTTGGTAGCTCATGTCCCTTACAATGCAGGTTTAGCACCTGAGGAGGGAACAGAGGAATCCCCATTGTTGTCTTAGGAGATGGAATCTAAGCAGTCTATCATCTTTTCCGTTGATGGGAAATATGTTTATCATCTTTATTTTCATGCTAATGATGTACTCCTAATAATTATGCCTCATGTGGCATGTTAAACCTAAGCAGGTATGAACTATCATACTTTCGTATGCTACTCTGATGAGTTAATGTAATATTTATTTTGTGTGATTTGTGAGCGTATATGGGTTTTTATGATATATGTTTGGTTCCACGTGTGAAGAGCACGTGTGACATTTTTGGTATTGAGCGCTTTTACAAATGGAGGATCCAATCCATGAAATTTGAGAAAGGATTTGGAATTAAATATATATATATATATATATATATATATATATATATATATATATATATATATATATATATATATAAAATAATCACGTTTTTTGGACCCACAAAGGGAGGGGCGTGACAAGGTCAACCCAATTTGATCTATTTACTAAATATGGTAGACCCAACTAGGGGTGCAACTTGGGTTGGGGCTAACATGAGGCTACATGAAAAAGCCTGAAAAAAATTAGCTTTGGATTGTTGCGATGTAATACCCTTGTTAGCATAAAGGTTTTTACTCAAGGGTATAAGGATAATTTTGATGATAACAAACTATTGACGTACAATATTAATCCTTTCATTGAAATAAAATATAGAACAGATTTCTCAAACATGCTCCAAAGAAGTAGTCTCGCATCCTCAAATAAGACAAGAGGTGTGATGGCCCCGGCTCAGAGGCCCAAATGTTGAGTCCAATGGGGCAGAAATTGTGAATTTGGGTCATTGTCGGCCCGATCTGTAACGCCCCGCCCTTTTTCACTTGTCAAAAATCAAATTATATTTTTTTAAAAAAATAAGTGAGAGAGAGTGGGACGCTACGACGCGAGTCAAGTCTGAGTTTCCAAAATCCGACCCTTAATTGGCCACTATTACGTGTGCGTGGACTAAGTCCACTTAAACATTTCACACGCTTTTCTGAATACTTGCTGAATAATCTATATGAATAAGAAATTATTCATATTCATGTCATCAATAGGCAAGGAAAGCCAATCACCATATATCTTCAATAAAAACTTAAGATTATCAAACTATAACAAATAAGTCTAAGGTGTCCCAAAATAGTCTAAGTTATTACAATTCAAAATGCACATCTCTAAATGCATCATTGAAAACAAAACTAGTAATTTAAACTTCAATCTCCCAAGCTCCTATGCTTGGCTCCCTTCCGGTCCATTGTCCTTTTCATTACCATTCACTGTTCCATCATCTATAGGCTAGAAGTATGGCATCAGTCAATATGCCCAGTAGGTATTCCAAGTAGGGTTATGGTAGACATAGGAGTAATATAAATCAATGGTATACATTATATTACATTTGCAAAATATCTCATAAGTAATAAAAACAATGCATGATGTCCATATCATAATCATGCTTACTTATGTGTTATGACATGGGTGTCAATGCCAATGAACTCTCACCCAATTTCCATATCCAATCACATCATAAATAAATATCAATGGTATCCTTGATAAATCGTCATATCAAGGTTTCCTTGGCCAATTACGTTCACAATGTTTGAGGCGGCAACCACCAAGGCACTGTATACCCATCTACAAATTAATCAGGATTACCGATAGAATGTTGACTCCTCCCACTGCGCAGGGTTTTGGGACTGCCTACCCAGGAGCTCTTTGGCTCAATAAGCCGTACATTTCCTTTCAAATGGACGAGGCCAGATCTCAATAGTTCACATAGCTTCATACAAGCTAGTCTCAAGCCCAAGTTATGTCCGGACCGCTCAAAACTTGGCTTGCTAGTCATATATGTTCCTCCCATGCTATGCATGAGGTAATGTATGCAATAATGCCATATCATTTAAAATACATCATATCATTTAAAAATCAGTTCATAAACATATACAATTTGTTTAACCAAAGTACTCATCATATTTTAAATACAAATCAGTGTCATAATTATACTCATAGTGTTTTCAATGAGGTAGGAATCCTACCAATATACGATATACAATTTTATAAGGATGATGCCAACGGTCTCGTGAGACGAATCACAATCCTTTTGCAAACCTCTTTACCTCATCAAATTCAAACATACATATTAGTTTGATTTTCCATTTTAATTTCATCATCCCTATCTCCATCTAAGTTCCATGTTCGTTTCCCAATGCATTTATGCATTCCTTGTCCTTAACCCGTTTAAGACCCTCAATGGGGTTTGGCCATACAACATGGCCGAATCCTATTGTCCCATTCCTTTCCTTTTTATGTGTTTATGTCCATAGAAAACCATTAATGGGGTTCGGCCATACAACATGGCTGAACTTTATTTGGTTTTTTGACCCTCCTTTTAATCCTTATGTTATTTTAAACAAAGTCATCCATAGAAATCATCCACCCTTAATCACATTAAAACATGGATTCCATCTTTAGTACTTAACCTAATAAATTTAGCCTATCCACTAGCCAAGGCTAGGATTCGGCCATACAACATGGCTGAACCACCATTGTGGGTTTTTACTAACCCAAAAAGTCTCCAAATTCAACAATTTAAAGACTGAAAATCAGTCCCAACTGTGGCAGATTTTACTAGCCAAAGCAGTCCCCAAATTCAACCATTTAAAGACTGAAAATCAGTCCCAACTGTGACAGATTTTACTAGCCAAAATAGTCCCCGAATTTAACAATTTAAAGATTGAAAATTAGTCCCAACTGTGGCAGATTTTACTAGCCAAAACAGTCCCCAAATTCAACCATTTAAAGACTGAAAATCAGTCCCAAATGTGGCAGATTTTACTAGCCAAAACAGTCCCCGAATTTAACAATTTAAAGACTGAAAATTAGTCCCAACTGTGGCAGAATTTACTAGCCAAAACAATCCCCGAATTTAACAATTTAAAGACTGAAAATCAGTCCCAACTGTGGCAGATTTTACTAGCCAAAATAGTTCCCAAATTCAACCATTTAAAGACTGAAAATCAGTCCCAACTGTGGCAGAGTTTACTAGCCAAAATAGTCCCCGAATTTAACAATTTAAAGATTGAAAATTAGTCCCAACTGTGGCAGATTTTACTAGCCAAAACAGTCTCCAATTTCAACATTTTGAAGACTGAAAATCAGTCCCAAAAACCAACCATTAATTGGTCCTAAAATTGATCCAAAATCAGCCAGCATCTGGTCTTAAGATCAATCACCAAAATCAACAGTTTGAAGGCTGAAAACCAGCCCCAAAAACTAACCATTAACTGGTCCTAAAACTAATCCAAAATCAGCCAATAACTGATCTTAGATCAGTCAACAACCAGTCCTAAATTTAGTGATTTTGAAACCTTAAAATCAGTCCCCACCTGATTCTATTCAATCATATTATTATCATAGCATGGGTTTTTTTGTTTCAATCCCATAACCATCCCAATTACTTAAAATTCAGCTCACCCATGACCCATTGGGTCTTAATTGGGTAATTGACCCATTTAGTGTCAATTTCAACTTTTAATTTCAAATTTCATTAAATCGCAATTCAAAATGGGCAAAACCAATATATTTATAATCTAAGGAAAATCCGGGGTGTTACACGATCGACGACGGACGAGCTCAAGGGCATGAAGATGCAGGAAAAATTCTCACATTGCCAGGAGCAAGATTTGGAAGGGGAATATAAGAGGCAGTGCCCCCTTCACCCAACATAATGCATTTTGGGGTGTCTCATTGAGTGGGACCCCCAATGCAAAGCCGTACGGGCCAGTGTGGGCCAAGAGCAGACAATATTGTGTGGGTACGGGTCGGACTCGGGTCAAGGTCGTTACAAATGGTATTAGAGATCAACGTTCAAACCCTCTGAATGTATGGGTCTCATGCTCCTCCCCTGTGCTATAGCCGAGCCAAGCCAAGGATGAGGCTTTCCCCTAGGCAGCCGACTAAGTTGAGTTATCGAGCCGAGCAAAGGATGGGGTTTTCCCTTAGGCAACCGACTGAGTTGAGTTATCAAGTTGAGCCAAGGACGGGGCTTTTCCCTAGGCGGCCGAGTCGAGCTGAGGACGGCTCTGGGCTTAAGTGGGGTGGATTTTGATGGCCCGGTCCAAAGGCTCAAAGGCCAAGCCCAGTGGGGCAGATATTGTGAATTTGGGCTACTATCGATAGACCGACGATGGACGAGCTCAAGGACGTGAAGATGCGGGAAAAAGTCCCACATTGCCCAGGAACACGATTTGGAAGTGGAATATAAGAGGCAATGCCCCCTTCACCCAACACAACATGTTTTCGGGTGTATCCTTGAGTGGGACCCCCAATGCAAAGTTGTACGAGCCAGGGTCATTACAAGAGGCAAGCAAGAGTTGGTCATGTATCTCTTGAATGAAATCTAATTATATTTTTATTCTTTGAGATGTAATGTATGTAAGTCTATTTTCTAGAAATAGTGTGTCATCTATGTCCAAATCTTGCCTTTGGAAGATTGTTAAAGTGATATGAAGAGAAGACTAGAAGCAGTGAAGTTGGAAGGCATAACATTTAAGAAGTCAAACTAACCGTTGGAAAAGTCAAAAATCAAACTAGCCATTAGAAAGTCAAACTAGCCAATGGGAAAGTTAAAAGGCAAACTAGCCGTTGAGGAAGTTAAAAATCAAACTAGCCGTTAGAAAATCAAACTAGCCGTTGGAAAAGTCAAACTAGTTGTTGGAACTCGTTTTTCTACAAATTGAGAACTTTTTTTAAGGGCAAACCTTAGGGAAGTGTTGTGCAATGCAAAGTTTTACATTTATTAGTCGCAAGCGTACGAACCATATACAGTATAGCAGTGTGAGTGCGAGGTCGAACCCAATGGAATTACAGAAAATATACCTTTAAAATATTTACAATTAGTTATTAATTAATTAATGTAAAATCTAACTTTGAAACTTATGTTGGTTGATTTAATTAGAAAACATAGAAATAGTTTAGATCTAACATAGACTTTAATAAAAAATAATTTATTTAATCTCAATCCTAGTTCAACATTCAGATTTGGAGTTGGAGAAAAATAGATAATAAAAGAATCAAAGAATAAAAGAATTAAAGTAATTAAATAGCTAGGTCTAATAATTTACACATGTTACAGTGGAATTGGTTCTAACATTTCAAGGAGGCATTATTTTCCAAAAATCAGCAATAAAGTCTAAGCCTAGAATCCAGAGCTTGCGTAAATCAAATAACATTGTATTCAAGTCATCCATTTAAAATTATTAAAAAAAATTAAAATCATGTGTTCCAATGAAAATACTCAAAAAGTCAGACCTTAGTATAAGCAGGTGTTCATTCCGGTTCTAAATTTTCATTGCTCCCTTGAAATCAAGAGCCTTAGAACTGAAATTGAAGTCTTACTTCGATTTAAAAGTTTCATTGCATCTAACTTTTTAGCACACAATAAATTTCGAACATAGATATAATTTAAAAATAAAATTAAATAGCTAATCAATCATAATACAAACATTATTCAATTGGAAAACCAGAGACTTGCATTTAAAATTTATTGAATACATGGAATTCGAATTTACAATGCTATGGAATTGAAATAAAAGAACACAAGAATTAAACAATTGGAAATGAGAAATTAAATCAAACCAGTGGATCCTTCTTAATGTACATGATTTTTCCAAGTTTTCTTCTTGTTTTTTTTTTCTTTCTCTCCTCTGGTCCACGCCAATGCTTGAAGTTCTTAGTCCAAATTCCAAATTCAATGTATGCCCTAGTGCTCTATTTATAGGCCTCAGGTTAGAATGGAAAACCAGAGACTTGCATTTAAAATTTATTGAATACATGGAATTCGAATTTACAATGCTATGGAATTGAAATAAAAGAACACAAGAATTAAACAATTGGAAATGAGAAATTAAATCAAACCAGTGGATCCTTCTTAATGTACATGATTTTTCCAAGTTTTCTTCTTGTTTTTTTTTTCTTTCTCTCCTCTGGTCCACGCCAATGCTTGAAGTTCTTAGTCCAAATTCCAAATTCAATGTATGCCCTAGTGCTCTATTTATAGGCCTCAGGTTAGAATGGATGGTTGAGATTTAATCTTGGTTAAACAAGGGTGGCTGAGATTAAAAGATGAAAAGATTAGGGTTTACATAAGGTTGGTCGAATGGTGGCTTGGAGAAGGGGTGACTTTTTGTGCAAGTAGGGATTTTCGAATGGAAAGGATTTGGACTGGGTATGGTCGAATTTTGCATGTGTGTTTTAAGGTTTTTGGAATACATGATATGAATGGTTGAGATGTAAAGTCAACTTGAATGGGTGGATGGATGAATGGAGTGTGAGGTGGAAGGTAAAATTTGAATGAAATGGATGAGGATATACAAAAATCGCTTGGAGTGTTTTTGTATAGGTGAAATCAGGGTTGCTTGAAGTGCAAGTTTGATTAAATCTAGGGTTTTATGGAGGATTTGAATGAATGGTTCTGATTAAATGAGGTTTAGATCTAATGGTTCTAACAATGGATGGTTAAGATGGGTTATGTAAATGGTAAGGTCTTGTATGGAGGGCTGTGATTTAAAGGTTGACCTAAATGATTGGTTAAATGAATGACCTAGATCTATCATGAAGAATGTATGGGGTGGATTTCAAATGGAGGCTCTAGGGTTACCTACATTGTATGCATGAAATGAATGACTTAGATTAAGAGATGATGAAATGAATGGTGTGGATGTACAAGAAGAGGGGGCATGTGATTAGATTAGGGCTTAGGGTAAAATTCGAACATGGTAATTGGATCTCAAGGCTTGAGAGTCCTTCTCCCTACTAAGGTAAATCATCTTATCTCTCTATGATCCACTCCCATTCATTTTCCATGTTTTTCATTTGCAAATCTCAAGCTTTCAAACCTCTCTTTGAATATGAAGTTGGAAATCCATCTCCTTAGGGAAAAATGGCTTTTCATAGGAAAATCATTTATCTTCCCCAAACCCAAATGGTTTTGAGTTGAATTTGTGGTATCTCTTTCGAACCACTCCTATAGCACTTCCAAGAGACACATTGAGCTTAATAGTTATATTTTACAAGACTTTCTTCCAAATCACATTCCATACTTTTATTGGTAAATCCTTTGAGCATTTAAGGCTCATATTGGATGTGACTTGAGAAGACAAATTGTGTCTAAGAGTGCTTTACAAATCACACTCTAAAACTATTATTGGTATATATTGAGCATTCTATGCTCTCATTGATTGTGATTTGAAAAACACATTGTCTCTAGGAGACTTGTTTTCATAGTAATACTCATATCTTTTTCTTAGTTCCAAAACCTTTGATTTTGAAGAGTTTATTCCCAAACTTAGGAAAATCATTTTAGTTCAAATCAAAATCATTTTCATTCATATTACAAGCTTTCATAGGTATATCTTGAGCATTCTATGCTCTTTGAATGTGAAATGGAAAATCATTTCTAGGGTTAATAGCCAATAGGAAAATATTTAGATACCCTAGAACACATTCTCGTTAATCTTGGTTGAGAACAATTGGAGCATATCTTGACCAAGGGGCAAAGAAATGAGAAAATCATTGAAGAACGCATCAAAGGCAAATCAAGCAAATAAGCTCGTGTTCTAAAATCCTTGTTTCACTTTTCCATCTCTCCTTGTCTCCTCTTCTATTTGTGTATTTATTTAAATTGCTTTATATATTGCATATAGATTTTGTTAAGAGTAAAAAATTGTCAAAAATAAGTAAAGACCCAATTCACCCCTCCTCTTGGGTCAATATTTGGGCAACACCCCTCTATTGAGGAGAGAGGGATCCTTGAAAGTTGCCAATGAAGGCGTGAAAGGTCCCATAATCGCCATTTTAGGAGAGTTGGGTGTGGGATATAAGATGAGACTTTTCCTTCTTCTAGCACAATGCCTTTTGGGATCATCATTGGATTGGTTCACCAGTGCAAAGTCACGCGGGCCAGTGTGTGGGCGCAAAGCGGATAATGGATAGATTTAAAAGGTATTTTCAAGGTGATGGTTCTAATAAAAAAACCAATTTGTTACCTACATATTGACCCAAGAGGGAGGGGGGAGGACGTGAATTGGGTCTTTTGCAAACTTTTAGAATTAATGGAATTACAAAAAATGAAAAACAAGATTCAAATTCCAAATAAATAATTGCACAAATAAGTAAAGAGGAGATGAGAAAGAGATGGAGAGTTGAACCCAACAATTTAACGAGGTTCGGCTTCCTACCTACATCCTCGTCTCAAGAGCTCCGCTTGAAGATTCAAATCCACTAATACTTCTCCTTATGGGTGGAGAAAAAACCGTTTACACCAATCTCTTTACTTGATCAAGATAAGACCGCTTACACTAAAAGAGAACTTCTCTCAAAGATCCAAAGAAGAAGGCACTCCTCTCCTTCAGGGTTCACCGACCCTTTACAATTCTTTCTTCACAAAGAGGAGTATGATAAACAAGTGTAAGCTCAGTAGTAACTCTCAAATTGATGTAAAATCAAGCTCTCTAATCATAGAACACAAAGGCTCAATAAAGATTTGCAAGTGACTGGGGATTTTGAGCTTTAGGTTCTTTGAATTCTTTGTCACTAGATTTGAAAGTGATTGGCAGAGAGATCACTGGATTGTTTCAAACTTATAAGGCCACAATAAATACTACATTTAAATTTCTGGTCATTGGGAACATTAGTGGTAGGAGAAAATAGTCATTAAAAACACATTTAATGCTCATATAAGAGCCATTACAGCAACTTTCGGACGTCCGAAAGTTCTCAGATTTGAACTTTCGTTTCCAATAAAGGTCAGCCGGTTTTCCATTTTCGGTCGGCCGATTTTATTGGAGATTGAACTATTTTTGTAAGCACACAATCAGTTGTCCATTTTTCATACATCAGCCATCCGCTCTTATTAGAGACTAAGAGTGCGCTTTTTGCACAGTTAACAGTCGTCCGTTTTTCATATACGGGACGTTTAACTGTCGTCCGTTTTTCATATACGGGACGTTTGAACTTATTTGAGACTGAAATGTACTATTTTCAGCCGTCTGTTCACATGGAAGCGGTCGTTTGAATTTTCTCAATGAAAGATTTTTACAGTTTCAAGTCTCTTTAAGTCCAGATATAATTTTCAATGAGTCATGGGGACTTGGCCAAAGTTCTAGGGACCTATTGGAAACTGTTCAAGGTATTTTTAAGGTCTTAAGAGTCCAACTAGAGTATGATTTGAGCCAAGGTGTTCACACATTGAGTGACTTTACAAATAAAATCTAACATATGTGATTAATCCTAATAACCTAAGACTTGATCTTCAATGTCTTCAATCTTCTGAGCTTCAAGTTGTTGAGTGTTAGACTCCATATGCCTTTTGATCATTGATTTGATTGATGTCCATTGGCTTGATTATGAGCACTTGATCATTCATCTCCAATACAAGTCTTCTTTTAGCCCTAGAGATATTTTGCACCTGATTTTATAATATTATGTTCCTTAAATAAATGTTAGTACCGTACGACAATTATTTACCTATCCAAATACCCACAATTTCTTTTGAATTGAAAAGCTATAATTTCTAAGACCTAAAAAATCAATGTTTAATATGGGGCAACTTTTAAATGGATTTCAATCCAATAGTATAATCAACTTAGAATGGATTTAAATTAGCTACAGATACAATTCATGAGGTAAATAAGTGTAGAAAGAGGAAGTAGTGATTTCTAGCCATGAAGGGCCCCATACAAAGCCTAAAGGCACCTCATGGGTGACCGACATCTAGAGTGAAATTTTTTCCGTATTTAAAAGGATATTATATTTATTATCAAACCCCATTTTGAACCTGGGACCTCTACTTCCATATACGAAGTGCTTGCTGGTTTAGCCATCTCATGCAGGATCCCTCACTTCCAAATCTCTCTCAATATCCACAGCCACTTGACAAACAAGGCATAGTCTAAAGCATATGAAATTATTCAATATAAAATTCTTGTCTTACTCTCAAATCATGATTATATTATTTAGCAAAGTAATCAAATTTGTGTCTTTAATTTATTATATTATGTGAGCTCGTGGGCTCTATGGCATACAATCAGGGGTAGAAAAATCGGCCGGGCCGAGATCCCGGGGGATTTTTCATATCGGCCGATATATCGGCCGAATTTTTTCTCTCTCCTACCCGTTTTTTTTTTTAAAAAAAAAAATTCAAAAAAATTACAGTAAATGCAGATAATTATGGGCTTATTGAATATGTAATTTTTTCATAAAATATCGGACATTTATATCTTCTAATATATTTTTGAAGTTACAATAACAGGAAATTATATAATCAGTAATAAAATTGTGAAAATTATAAGGAAAAGGATATAAATGAGGAAAATTTGTAGAAATAATTTCATAATTATTTTCTTAGTCAATGAGTGTTATTTTAAGTTAGGATATCCCTAGGGTGTGCCGAAAACACAGTATTTTACAAATAAAGGTAATCCTAGGGTGTGCCGAAAACACATTTAGGAAAGTCAAAGACCTTAAAATCTTAAAGTATTTTTATCAAGTTATCGTAATTAATCCGGATATTCAATTTGAGAAATTTTGAAAATGCACAGTGATTAAAAAATAACTTTAAAGTTTTAAAGGAGATTTTATTATTTTATACACTATGCACATTATTTTTTAAGCATCGTGTGTTTTCAAAATTTCTAAAATTGAATATCCAGACTAATTACGATAACTTGATAAATATACTTTAAGACTTCAAGGTCTTTTGACGCTCCTAAATGTGTTTTCAGTGTACCTTAGGGATACCCTTATTTGTAAAATACTGTGTTTTAAATATTTAAGAGAGTCAAAAGACCTTTAAGTCTTAAAGTATTTTTATCAGGTTATCGTAATTAGTCCGGATATTCATTTGAGAAATTTTAGAAATACACGGTGCTTAAAAATTAACTTTAAAGTTTTAAAGGAGATTTTATTATTTAATCACTGGATACCTGATAAATATAATATTAAATTATTACAATAAGATAAATAAAAGAAAATATTATAATTTTTACTTTCTATTTAAAACAAAATTTTATTACTTTCCTTTTAAAAGTAATTTTTTGAAAAAATATTAAGTTACACACGTGAGCTTTTTAGAAAGCTAACGTGAGTCACTTGTGCACTTACAAACCCTAATGCTCTGCTTTTTTATATCCTTCTTCTCTTTCCCTCTCTCTGCTAAACCCTAACTGCCGCCGCCCTCTGTATTTTTCTGATCAACGAAGAAGAAAAAGAAGAGAAAGGTAAGCTGTAGTGATTTTTTTCCTTCAATCTTTTCTCCATATTTTATTTTTTCTCTTTCCATTCTTTCTAGTCCGATATTTCTAAAAAAAAAAACCAAAAACCAAATTATTATAATTCGGCCGATATGATGACCGAATTATCGGTCAGAAATTCGGTCATATCGGCCGAATTTTTTTTTGTACGGCCGATACTATACGTATCGGCTGATATAAATCGGTCGTAAAAAAACCGATATAATTCGGCCGATACGCACAGTATCGGCCGAATTTTTTACCCCTGCATACAATATCTAGTTATAGAATATAACTTAAGATTAAAAGGATAATTTTAACCAATAGATTTAAACTCGTTAAAATCAATGCTGATATTGACATTAATTTTATTGTATTTAGATCGAATAACTAAAAATCAATTTTAATATGGATATTTTACTTTGACATAGTGCACCACTACATTTTTAATCTCGTGAGATTCGATGGTCCGTTGCATGCCAGATGCCAAAGTTATATCACGTGTTATCGTAACTAATGAAACAGATACATGTTTTCTTAGCACGGCCCGTCTCAAATCTTGCATGCAATCATTTAGGCATCAATGTTGGCAAAATGTTATTTATGTATTGGATCCTACTCGGCTGGGCCGGACCTGAGTCCATTTACAGGCGTAATTGGAGTGCACCATAATTCTCATAGACGAGAAGGCATCTATGCATCATTGTCTAATTTGGGGGTTGAGTCCATAGTTAAAGGTGATAATAAGTCTAGTTAGATAGATTGATCTGTATTTTGAGCTCTTTAAATAAATTTTAACTCATTTGTCAGGTAAGTTAAATCAACTAAACGAATTTTAAAATTGACAAAAGATGCTCAATTTGAATATTTTTTTTAAGTACGTTTGTGTCAAAAAACGTAAACTGATTCATGTAGTTGCTATTGATAAAATTATTCACATAAGATACCCATATATTTTGAATCCTGAATTCAGAACTTTTATAAAGCACTTGAAATGAACCAAAAGTAAAAAAATAAATTTAAAGCGCTCAAACCAAGCTCTCTTAATTGCATTTTGGGTCAATTTATAATTTGTCATTAATTTCAAATTACGCTTAATTGTTAAGTGCTGATAGACTTTCTTTTTTTAATTTTTCATTAGATGATATAAATATAATATTAGATAATATAATGTGATTAATTTAAAGGAAATTCAAATAAAGATCATGGGTTGATTGAGGATGTGTATTTAGGTATAAATATTTAAATTCAAATTTGTGATCAAAATTAAGTGTTATATCAAGTGTTCAGATATGAATGCAGATTTTATTCTAACATATGTGTATATTTTTATTTCTCATGAATAGATTTATCTATTATAAATTCTAATTTTGATCTTATCTATTTAAACAATGTTTTAAAAATTGACTCGTGGACCAAACTTTTTTAAGAAAATGTTGGATTTGGTAAGGTTCAACCTTAGTCAAACACAGTCAAATTGATCAAATCAACTTGTTGTCTTATAATAATATTAATTAACTAGTAGATCAATTAATTAACAATAAATTAATTAAGATATAATAATATACTAATAAATATAGAACATCAAATAATATTCAAAAAATCAAATATCAAATAAAAAAACGTAAAGTATAAAAATATAATAATTACATTTTCATAAAAATTTGTTGTTCATATTAATATAATTATAAATAATATAATACTCCAACAATTTAATATAATGAACTCAATTTTTTTTGAGAGTTATTAAGGGTTAACGGTACCAATACTTTTAAATTGTGGGTCATTAAAAGTTTTTAAAATTTAAATTGTGAAAAGATTTTCAAAATAATTGAGTTGTATTCAATAGAAGTCGAGATTAAATGAAACTTTAAAATATTCCATTCAAATGTTAATCGGGTAGAACCCTACCCAAACATTACCCATTCACACTCATTGCAGACTGTTCTGTTCCTTTCGCAAGTTGAAAACCAAAGAGGCCCAGCCCAAAGCGGGGGCAACGGTCTCTCTCCATTCTCTTCTATCCGTCGAGTTCCATTTTCCTTCCCTCTTGTTTTCTCCCTTCGTTTCTTCTTTGATTAGAAGCGAAGGGCGATGCCTCTGTTCTTGTCTGATGAGGAATTCGAGCACTGCGCTCAAGACGCTGCTGTCGTGGCGGAGAAGGCCGACGCCTTCATTAGGGATCTCGAGCGCCAGCTCGACACTGTCAAGGCTCAGGCCGATGCATCTGCCATCACCACCGAGCAAACATGCGCTCTCCTCGAGCAGAAATACATCTCCCTTTCCTCCAATTTCTCCAAGCTAGAGTCCGAGAACGCCCACCTCTCTGCATCCCTCGAACAACACATCTCTGACCTTGCGGACACTCAGTCTCAAGAACACCAACTTCACCTCCAGATGGTAAGCTGTCTCCTTACCATCCTCCATTCATTTATTCTATTCTTCTTCTTGTTCTTCTCGTTTTCATGCATTTTCTATTCCTTAAATATTTTCTGTTTAAAAAAATGGTTTTGTATCCAGAATCGCCTGGGGACCTTTCTTCTTCTTTGTTTTTTCTTCTGCTTGATACATTATATATTTAAATTTCTTTGGCCTCTTTTAGAGTTTGAAAGATGGAGACAGTCAGTGGCCATAAGTCCCCCCATCTCAATTTCTTCAAGCATTGTTTTTTCGTGTTCTTGTTAGTTTCTTCTTTTCATGCGTTGTTTTTTCTTCTCTTTGGGTATATATTTTGACCGTTAAAGGTGGAGAGATCACTGTTCTGGTACTCCCATTTGCTTTTTATGCAATGTTTCTCGTTGAAATTTTGATACATTGTTTTCTTTTTATTGGTTTATTGTAATTGGGTTCCGCCATTTTTATATTCACTTTTTTTTTTCCTGTTTCTCCGCTGTCTGTAACTTTGTTTGGGTTTAACTTTAGATTGCAAAAGATGGAGAGATAGAGCGTCTGACGTTGGAAGCTTCCGAGCATAGCAAATTAAAGCGCCAGTTACTGAAACTTCTGGAGCAGAAGGATGCTGAGATCGGAGAGAAGAATGCCCTCATCAAGAGCCATCTGGACAAGATCGTACGTTCCGCACTATTCCTTTCTTTATATATATATATATATATATATATAGAAATGCTTCAACTGAACCATTCAATAGTTGTACCAAATTGAGTTCCTTCTGTTTGGTATTGGTTGATAAAAAAAGGTATGTGTTCAGAATTGCTGCCTTTGTTGTCTGTGTGAATTAAGATAGGAAAAATAAAACAATACCACCATAATAGAGGATCCAGAAAATCAAGTCAAAATCATAACCTATCAAATAGCTTCAAAAAATATTAACATGGAAACCCTCCAATGTGAATGGAAATATGAAAGAGCATCTGTCATAGTAAGCCTGTTTCTTTCTTTTTTAGTTTTTTCAATGACTTCTAGATATTCTGGTCGACATAAATTAATGGCTAGTGCTCCCTTTATTCTCTATTAATTCAAAGAAGGCCAGAATACTTGACTAGGAACTCTGCTTACTGTATCATATATTTATGCATGTCTAATACATACATATATAATAATATGTTTGGAAGCTCTACTGTCCATTACATTTTGGTTCTTTGGATGAGTAGCATAGTATTTTGTTAAAATTGATAAAATAAAGACACAAGGTAACGAATGTACACGTATATTTTGAGGTAACTAATAAGTTCTCTTGGCAAAATTTGGTTCAAGCCTGTGTACCTTGCACCTTGGCTCTAGATCTCCTTAGTGCTTTTGTTGCACCTTGTGCTTTAACTACTATGATTAAAATCAAATGAAGATATAAAATATTGCCTCTTGATGCTTGACAAAAACTTAGTTTCTCACCGCATACCCTTTTTTTCCCAGAAATAAAGAATCCAGAACTCAAAATGTACCCTGTTTTGATGAGTTCCGAGTAGCAGTGGAAGTGTAGAAAATTGGCCAAGCTATCACCTCGTGAACCTTGAAGTTAAGCACTTCTTCTTTCCTACACAAATTCCTTTGCTGATTCCATAAATCAGTTCCTACTTCATAAAAGATAAAGAACTGCAAAGCATGAAAGAAGTCCCTGAAATCCTTTCTATTTATCACTCTTGCCTTTTGGTGATGGTGAAGAAAAAAGACCAAGGAATTACCTTTTGAACTGAACTGTCGAGTACTAAGGAAATCTTCTCCTCTCTTGTCCTCTTCATTTCTCTTCTCTTAAAAATCGAAGAGAAGGATACCCTTCCTCCATAAAATAGATGAGGAGCCCTTTTTCTGCAAAACCCTGCAGAGAATAATCTACCATTTTTGAAAATATTAAAGAAGAAAATATGTTCCTTTTTTTCTCAGAAACCCATAGAAGGACCTGTTTCTCTTTTCCCAAAAGCATTGAGAAGAACCATTTTCTTTGATACCATGGAGATCCCTCTACTCCCCAAACGTGAGACAGTGTTGTCTTTTAGAGTCCAAACAGCCTTACTCCTTTTATGGGAGGCTTCTTGCTTGCTTTTTTTAGAAACTATGCAAGGCAATCTTTCAAAAAAAAAAAAAAAAACACCTATGCAAGGCATGTACAATACTACGAAACACAAAGTTTCTTTTCATTCCCAACAATTGGGTGCTTGGGGCTGTAATGTCCCATGGCACCACATGTAATATTATAACAGTTTAGCTTCAGGTTTATTTCATTTATGTGCTGTTTGCTTGTGATGGAAAGTAGATACATTTCTTATATGCCCATTGAATAGTTTTCTTGGTTCTATGTTGAGCTTAGGGTATTGAATACTGATTCCAGAAATTGCCAAATCCTATTCTGATGGAATATGAGGTGTTTCTTTCTATTCTTGGGTTGGAATTCCTTCCTTCACAAGATAGAGACAAGCTCATACTTAACCGAAAAAGGAAGAAGACAAAAAGAAGTAAAAAGCTATACAAATCCCTGAAGTTGACGAGAGAATCTAATATAAGGGATTAACATGTTTGAGAATATGCATGGTTTGGGTGATTCTTAGTATGTTGGAAAACTAGAAAAGAGAGCAGTAGAGTGATGTTAACCAATATTGACAACTGCACTTTAGAGAGTGGTAGAGTGATGTTGACCAGTATTAACTACTGCACCTGTATAGTTTGTATGTTGCCATTTCAAAAAAAAAAAAAAGAAAAGAAAAGAAAAGAAAAAAGTGACTTGTTTATGTATTTTGTGTGGACCTTGCTGCGGGTCATGTTGGAACTTATTCAATGTGGGTCTGTTTTGGGTCTTGCTAAATGGGTTAAGTTCATTTGAGTCTATTTTGTGTTTTGGTTGGGTTGAATTCAGGTCGGGTTACCCATTTACCTAAGGAGACCTTTTAAGCGAGACTCATACCAAGATTGCCCCTTAAATGGGTGTTGACTTCATATAGTTCGATGTGGTGCATATAAACGTGGCAATAGTCAAGTTAGTTGGCTATTAAAAATGTTGCGTCAGGTCTACCCATTTATTAAAAGGGTCAGCTCAAATTTTGGCAAGTCTAATTGTGTGGTTTATGTGGGACTTGTTACTCTTTACAACTATATTTTTTAATTGCCTTCATTTAGGAAAGAAGAAGTACATAGTTTTGGACCATCTTTCATGATAGGTCGAATGGAATGAAGTGTGTGTGTGTGAGATTTTTAATATCCTCTTTTGAGAGGATCAGAGTGCATATGGGTGTAAAAATGACTGATTTCTCGCTTTTGGATGATTTAAAAGAAAATGTGTAAGTTGTTGAGGACTGGTTTCTCAACTTCTATTGTGAACTTAATGTTGTCTTAAAAAAGAAACTTTTGTTTTGAATTTAGTGCCCATATATGTTCATGTATGGTAAACCATCAATTGTCAAATCCATTGATTTTACAGAGGGTTTTCCTATTGGCAAGTACTTGCTGTTGTTGGTTATTTTCATGAGGTTGTAGTTGACTTGATCTCTTGAAAAGTGGAATAAAAATTCATTAACTTTTCAAATAGTAACATTACAAAATTCATTAACTTCTTTACCTTACAAAATAAATAAAAATTATAAACTTCCATAACTCTTCATCAATACTTGGATTTGAACATCAATATATGACCTTTTTGCATTCATAACATTATCTTTTATCCTTTATCTACCAGAATCTCTTGAGCAACATTGTCCAATATGTGAACAAACCCATTTTGGGACCCACCTGACCACCTGAGCCCCACTCACATTCCAATTCCCCTCACATCCTATCCTACCTTGTGAATTGGATGCCTACTCAATTTGAACTCATTCTGAGTTTTGATCTCATTGTTGGATTGTAATCCTTGCAAATTTGTCCTCATTTTTACCATTGGTTTTTGGACCCTTGAAAATCGTGGCTTCTGAAATCCAATGGACCTGATCTTTTATGAAAAGCATCATCCAGAAAATACCTTTTCAATGGACTCCACCTCTTGGACCCCACCTAGGTGGGCCCCACAAGTCCACTTGCACAATATCGCGCATGTGCAATGTTGCACGGTGAACTGCAGTAATCTTTCATCTTGTTTATTTGATTTTTTGTCTTGTTAATGGTGTTGAAGGTTATTTTCTTTTCCCTTGATTTGGTTTTGTTTTTGCTTTTGATTATTAGTGTTTATTTTGTAGCAAGTTTGTAGAATCTTATGTCAATGAATTTTGTTGTACATTGCTAATGTAAGTTCTGTATCCATTTTATTCTGACCACTGTGCTCACCTTATTTATTTGCTCTCCTAACTATTCCTTTTGATCTTTGTGCTAAAGGTGAACTTGACGGACAGTGCTGCTTCGAAAGAGGCTAGAATGCAAGATACTGAGGCAGAATTGGCACGCCTACTGTACTACTTGTGCTCGTTTCTCACAGGTTAGGCATAAATTCTTTATTTCATTTTTGAATTCAATCTATTACGTTGTATGCTGGTGTATTTTGTTTTTGTTTCTGTATCTTTTGAATATTCTAAATTGTGACTATTATACATTTATATATTACTAACTTAAAATGTGATTTAATTAATTGACCTATCTTAGTTGATGATTATGATAATGAGAAATGGGAGGGGTGATTAAGTAAAACTAGCACTCTAGCATTCTTACATTTGGCACAATGTTAGTAACATGAAAACATCATTTAGTTACCATATAGTTGTGAAATTAACAAATAAACTGTAAATAAGAAAAAATTAAATCTAAAAGGAGGAAAACAAATTCAGTTGGAACTATATAGCCATAAAATATTTCTATGCATGCCAGAATTGTTAAATGGGTGACCCAACCCATCCTCTACTAATCCTGGCAAGATTAAATAGGTTTGCTCAACCCAATATAGTTACTTAATATTTGATCCAACTTGAGTCCCATTCTAAGCATGTTAAATGGATTGACTTGATAATTCTTTCTCTTTTTCCAATTGTTGGATTTCTATCTTTCGGTGCTTAGCCTTATTTGCCTCTATTTTGTGCATTTGTGGGAGAGAAACAATTGTGTCTTTTAGAACACAATGGAATCTCATTTCTCAGTGGTTGAGAGGGTCAAATGCATAACTTGGGCCATTCCTCTCAAGGTGTTTTGAAGCCTTTCGAGATTTGATTTATTTTGAGTCTAAAATGACTATATTGGGATTGGTTGAGTTTCATTTAGAGCAATCCTGTTTTTGCTGCCTTGTTTTCCTATTGATTCTCTTGTCATAGTCTTACTTTCTGGTAAGATGATTCTCAATGTCAAAGGCTCGGGATGACTTAGTTCAATGGCGGGTATTAATTAGCTAGGTGTCGAATTGGTGCATACCGTACATAAATTGTCACAAGAATTTCCCTTAATCTTTATTGGAGATGAGCCCTTCTTTTATAACGAAAGAAAAAACATTGCAATGTACTGATGTGTGGATACCAATCCATGGATTTAGAAATTTAATTTTTCAATGACAATTCTAAATCATTGAAGATCAGGGATCCAAGATATGCCATCTAAGATCTAAAAAATTAGAATTGATAATCCACATGAAAAGACGGTTGAGCTATGCACTAGTCACTTTGTAAATTGAGTGAAATGAGTTCAAATTGTAGCTAATGAAAAAATGTCGATTGCGTGGTAAATACTTTTCATTTGTTTACATTCTCCTTCTCTCACTCAAAGACCTTTCATTTATTTGCATTCTCCATCTCTCACTCAAAGACCTCTCATTTATTTGCACTCTCCCTCTCTCTCTTTTTTACTTTGTCACAGACTCTGAGATAAGTCTCTCTCTCTCACATCAAATCTCCCACTTTCATAGTCGGTATTGTTATAAGTCATTTACTCACCGCTCAAAAAAAAGTCATTTACTCCTTGTATTTAGTAGATGTCTTGCAAAGCTAGTTGGCATTATCTTTTCAATGATATCTTGATATGGCGAAGAAGATATTTGCCAATGAAAACTAGTTTAATTAGTGAGTGGTGACGGAGCGCACGAGGTAGAGTTGGTGAGATGGAGCATGTATGTGTCACAAACTAGGATTAAAATCTTCTTGTTTATCTCCCGTTTCCCCCATTTTGGTTTTGACCAGTGTTGTCAAAATAGTACGAGTCGCGAGTCGACTCGTACGATTCGATTCGACTCGGAGGGTCCAACGAGTCAAATCGCATCCTTAATCTGTAATGCCAAAAAATCGCATGATTCTTGGGTTGACTTGCAAGATTTGCGAGTCAATCCAATGAATCGTGGTCTCGTGCGATTCAGGTGGAAGAGGAAGAAAAAGGAAAAAAAAAAAGGAAAAGGCATAAAAGAGAGGGAAAAAAGGGAAAAAAGAGGAAAAAAAGACCTCCTTCTTCTTTTCTTCTTCTTCTCTTCTGCTTCTTCCCTTCTTCGTCATTGCCCTCTACTTCTCTATCTTTGTCTTTCCATTTTCTTTGGAAACTTCCGCTATCGCCATTCTTCATTTTCGCTATAGCTATTCTTCATCTTCCGTTATTCGCAAATGCGTATAGTATGTAATGAAATAATCTAACTTAAGTTTATAGGTCCTCGTGCGCACTGTGACAAATATCGCCGATATTTTCGTTTTTATCATGAAAATATCGGTAAAATAACGTTTTCGCATTAAAAACGCGTTATTGTCACAGCTACCGATAAAAACGAGCGTTTACCATTAAAAATGCTTTTTTACCGGTGAAATTTTTATCCCAGTAATCCCCATTCGCACGCCTCAGGAAGTCACGCACGAATGAATGTATCTCCCGTTGTTCCCCATTCAGTCCTGCGCAAGTGCACATGTTGATGAATTTATTTTTTAGAAAATATTGAATCAAATTAAATTAGAGTTTTTTTTTTTTAAATATAAGCTAAAATACTGAATAAGTTAAATTAGAGTTTTTTTGAAAGATACATAAATTAGGGTTTTAGTTACATTATTTTAAACATTTAGTTTAAATTCAACTCATTTATTAAATAATTTCATATTATTGTACATCTAATTTTAGTTATTCTAAAAAAATAAAATTCTAATTTCTTAATTTAATATTGAATTGGTTAAATTAGTTCGTTGGGTAAGAAAATGTGGCTCTACTCCTCCGGTCCTATCCAAGATTATAATTGGGAATTTGATGAATGACAAAAATATAAACGCCTTATAAAATCTTTCATCTTTTTATCTTTTTCTGAATCTTCTATGTTTAGACCTATGTCAATTATTTTATAAAATATTTAAAATATATATTTATATAATATAAAAAGTAAAGAATATGTATATCATATTATGTAATATAATTATATAATATAAAGTATGTATTTCATATGGAGATCTCTTCTGAATGTGATGTCATTCGATGACGAAGAAGCGCCGAGTGTCGAGCAATCACAATCTATGGGAGGGTTCTAGGATATAAGATATGCCAATGCTATCCTAGAATTGGTTTTCTCTCTCTCTCAATCTCAATCAAGATGATTGGATTCCAAATAATTCACCAAGTATAGTGTTTAGAGAGGAGGTTGGGATCTTTGGGAATGCCTAAGGATATTCCTATGTCAAGGGTTCCAAGGGTCCAGCCAAACATAACAAGAGTTGGTGTTTATATAGCCTATCTAGAAAAATACGAACTTGACTCAGCGATTGATCGGTACCACGATCGATCGTGACTTGAAATTGTGCCGTTGCAAATGTGATCGTTATGCATTTAATAGCAGTCCCAACTGATAGAAAACGGTCACTCACGATTGATCGTGCTTCACGATGGATCGTGAGATTCAGTGCCTATAGGTCGCCATATGACGATAGGGTCGTCCTAGGATAGTTCCAGTTTAACATAGTTCCTCAAACCAAAACCTTGTTTAAATCATGCCGATGTATCGCAGTCCCAATGTATCGGCCCTGACCCAAACGAAGGGTCTTGCGCCCGATGGATCTTGATAAGTTCCTCACGATGGTCGCATCCACGATAAAATCGTCTTGAGGTAACAACTGAATTTCAGAGTGTGTTTCCCATCTAGAACTTTGAAAATTCCAGCCGAAAGGTCGTGACCACAATGGGTCGACCCTTGTCACGCACGATGGGTTGGCGCCTCACGATAGTATCGGCCTGAGAGTGAACCATATCGACAATGCTTTTCCAATCAGAACCTCTGTCAATCCGGACGATGGATCAGTATGACTGTGGTGACCGAAAGAAGTCCCTGAAACCTGCGCAGGATGGGAGGGCAACACTCTCCTGGTAGTTCCGGTTAAGTTGTTGGTATTGGGTAGCAGCACCCATCTGGTGCTATGAGAATGCTACAGGATATAATAGGCCAATGATAGAGATAAACATTGAGATGAATTATGTGGTTGATGCATGGGGCATGAGAGGGCATTCATTCTTCATGGCACCCATGGCATGTCATTGCATGATGAGTAGCAAGTACGATTTTGAAATATGAGATTTCTGTTACGATGTGAAAATGCTTTGAGAAATATATTATGTCATAACATATGAATATTCTAACATTGATTTTTTGAATAATATGTTATTTTACTATAACACTTCTTGGTGCATTCCCTTTGATCGGAATTCTACTGGGCGCGTTGAATAAGCTCATAATTTTCCCCTTTAGATGCCAATGCAAATCACGGAAAGGAAAGCGAGGCTGGACCAAGTGGTAGTTAGACATGAGCAAGATATTTACGCAAGGAGAAAGCTGGAATATTTTAGTTTATGTTGCTTGAGTTTGAGGACAATGCAATTTATAAGAGAGTTTATTTTGGGAATGTAATAATTTTAGTCCTTAGTGCGTTTGAACCTTTATGTTTGACTTATGGAGAATTCTTTATTTTTGCTTTGAGATGCGAGTTCTTTATGATCATAAATGTATGTTTTTACTTTTCCCGTTGTTTATTCTAGCACTGTGAAAATGTTATTATGGATTTCAATCCATGCACGTGCTAGGTTGGGCCAGTTGAGGGTCGGGCCTTTGGACTCGGACTCGACTCGCGTCGTGACACTCGCCTCCCTCCGTGGAAATCTTTATCTATTACACTCTGATCTCACTCTTGGGAGGGAGAGGTGTTGCAATGACCACGAAAGGTCGTCCCTGTCCAAGGCGATAGATTGCCGAACACGATGTGTCGTCCTGATAGTTCATTAATTTTCCAAGTTTAAGTCCACTTGGTTCTGTTGGATGTCATGGTCCACTAGGCTTGATTAGATTTACCAGATATGATATCTAAACCTTAGTTCAAGTCTTCCTAGGTGTGTTGGGTCCAACCTAAAGTCATGGCTAATTTACCTTTTGGATTGCCATACACATGTTGATCCGTTGAATCTTCAATAATCTCCCATTCTTGGACTTGATTCAACCAACACTTGAGTCTTGATTCTTGCTTCAATCTTCCGAGGCAATGCTTCACCTAAGTCATGGAATTGACAAATAGGTGACTCGACAAGCCAGGGCACTAACAGAAGCTAGTCTATGTGAAGACCTTTATTCCCTTTTGGAAGGAACCTTAGGTATGGGCAGAAGTGCATATTGTATTCTTCTTGATGTACAAAGTATCTTTTCTTAAAATCTATTTGCTTATTTTTCATTTCTTAGTTTTCCTGCCTACAGTAAACTAGATTCTTTGATTACTTTTGGTGTTTATGCTTGCCTCGCATAATGCTCGTGCATTATTTTATGGACCCCACCACCTTGATTTTAATGATTCACTGTATTGGTCATTATAATCCCTGCTAAGGTGACATTTTTCATGCTATATTGTTTATGTGCAGAGTATCTTTTATTAAAATCTATTTGCTTATTTTTCATTTCTTAGTTTTCCTGGCTTTAAGAATTACAATAAAATAGATTCTTTGATTACTTTTGATGTTATGCTTACCTTGCATAAGGCTCGAGCATTATTTTACGGGGCCCCACCACCTTAATTTTAATGATTTTCATACTATATTGTTGATGTGCATATTTTATTCTTCTTGATGTGCAAAGTATCTTTTCTAAAAATCTATTTGCTCATTTTTCATTTCTTAGTTTTCCTGCCTTTAAGAATTATAATAAAATATACTTTAATGAATTATTCACTGTATTGGTCATTACACTCCCTGATAAGGTGACATTTTCATACTATATTGTTGCTTGCATGTACTAGTTAGTTTTTGTCTACTCAATTAAGTTTGGTACTTGGTTTCTAACCCCAATAACAAACACTTGAAGGATTACAAGAAGGCCCTACGAGAAGGGGGATTCAGTATTGACATGCATTGTTGATCGGATTGAGTGGAAAAGTAGAACTTGAAAAACTGAATCTAGATAAATTTGACAATGGATTTAATGATAATGACGATCACTTGGTTTGGACTTGAAAAAAAATATAAAAAATGATTAAAACACTGAATTTTTGTATATATTTTACTCGTTCTCCCCTAATTCCTAGGTTCTTTGTTTTCCTAACTTTTGTCAGTTATTTAATTAATGGCAAAAAAAAAAAAAAAAAAAAAAGAAAAAAGAAAAAAGGAAGGAGCTTTTACCTTCACAAGAGTGTCAAGTTTCCTTGACTCATTTGAAAATTAGTTGCTTTAAGTGGATTCACTTCAATTTATTGTTGTGTTTGCTTCCGTCTTGATACGTGTTGTTGGAAATTTGTATATGGGCAGGAGAAAGAACTTGTTGAGAGGCATAATACTTGGCTGAGTGAAGAGTTAACTGCTAAAGTAAACAGTGTTATTGAGCTTCGAAGGTCACATACTGAATTTGAGGCAGATATGACAGCTCAACTTGCTGATGTAAGTGCTTTCTTACTTCATACCATAACTAGAAGTAAGAACAGTTCAATTAAATTTCCTAATTGTCTTTCAGATTCAGAAACAATTCAATGAGTGTTCAAACAATCTAAAGTGGTACAAAGATAGAGTTAGGGAGCTTGAGTTAAAATTGAGATCTTCTCATGAGGTAAGTTCATTGTTTTTTCTCGGACGTATAAACTTTTGTTTTGTGCCATTATTCATCATGTCTTGCCCTACAAATTAACATGGTTGTCCATATGAAGGAGTTGTGCTCATCCAAAGATTCTGCTGCTGCTAATGAGGAGCGCTTCTCTGCTGAACTATCAACTGTGAGTCTCTCTAGATACATTTGATTTTTTGAACTGGAGCCTTCTTTGTGCTGTACAGAAAGGATCTTGCTAAGAATCTTGTTTGCATTAACTTATATAGCTGGTTTGTAGCTTTCCTTGTGTGAGTTAGTTTCTTATTGTGACCAGCTTTTGAGCAGTTGATACATTGCTGGTAGACCAAGTTTGGACATTTAGCACCTCAGAGGCTCAGAGCAAACTGCAAGTGGAATGTGGGGAACTGTATTCACCTGCATCCCATTGTTGTTCCTCAGAATTAAGCTGTGAGCAGCACAAGGAGACTGCACCTACCTTTTTCCTTTAATGGCGGAAATCCTTCCCCGGTCATGAACACTAGACTAGTGACTCGTAGTTGTGATAGTTGCCTTCCAGATCCTTGAGAGGATTTGCTTATTGTGATTTGCTGTGGAAAAAATCATTCCCTTTTTGCTCAACCAGCAAGCAGGTCCTTGGTTGACATAGATCTAGATTGAAGTACCATTCACGTCACAGGTAGGAGTAATAGAAATGCCCCTATACCTAGGCTCAGTCAGTGACATTGGCCACAATCCACGTGGACAGATTTAGAATCTCGAACTTTTGATTTTCTCAAGCAAGGCCAAGAGTTTGCCTAAATAGAGGCCACATTGCATGGACCTATAACCTCTAGAAACTGGCTCCTGTAACCTGCAAATCTTCTTGTATCTACCACAGTAGTCAAGGCACAAACCACACTTAAAGTGCAAAGGGGTTCCAGAGCTTAAAGTGAAAAATACACTTCAAGGCATGGGCTTTTTTCATGGTGCATTTTTTTTTTTTTTTAAATTTTGAAACATATGTGCATTTGTAACATCAATGTAGACATAACTTAATTGTCTACAACTATTTCTAAGATATTAATAACAAATGCATTAACTTGTTCAATTCGTTATCTAGCAAAGCAAAATATATACTATAAACAGAAGGCATACAAATGCAAAATCACAAGTATATAATATAAAAATTTAGAACATAGGCCCTGAATAGTACAAATTTATCTGTTTTTTCTATATTTTTTGCCATTATATCAGACCTTCTATATGAGAGACCTATTCTATTCATTGATTGCTAAAAAATACAAGAGGGCATCCTTATAAATTTATTTTTGAGAATGGCCAGATTGAGAGAGGCTGAATTGTAGCATTGAGATGATCATTGATTGCTAAAAATAATACAAGAGGTCATCCTTTTAAAAATTTACTTTTGGGAAGGGTTGAATTGTAGCAGTGAGAAGAAGTATAAAATAGAAGGGGAAAACGAAAGATGTTGAAAAAGAAAAAATGAAGAAGAATAAGAAGAAAAGTAGAATCAGAAAAAAGTAGTAGTAGTAATAGTAGTAAAAGAAGAAGAAGAAACAGAGAAAAATAAATGGAAAAAAGTATAGAAGAAAAATCGATGAAGAAACAAAAGAAGAAGAACATACAGATAAGAAGAGAAACATACAAGTAAAAAATAGTAAATGGAAGAAGAAAGATAAAAGTACAAAAAATGGAAAATGGAAGGAGAAGAAGAGGAAAATGGAAATTCCTGTCCACTTGTGCTGCCGCCACTCCTCTCATCTCTCCTTTAGTTTCTCCTCTCTCAATCTCAACAAATGGCTCTTTTATTTTTATTATATTCTAGTTTCAGTAAGTTTAGTATTTACAAAATACTATAGTAAGTTTTTATATTTACAATAAAGATATAGAATAGGTTTTAAATGAAAGTATGCAGTTAACTCTAGCTTTTTTGTGAAAATGGGTCTGTGCGCACCTAACCCAATATAAAGCCAAAACACTCATAGCGCCTTGCTTAGCATCTGGGCACATTTTTTTCATGGTGTCCACACTTGGGCCCACCTATTTGTTTATGAATTCAAATTCAGAAAGGCCTTTGGGGTGCCAGAAATGACCTCATCTTTGACAATGCTGTCTCCTCTAGACTAGCATTGGCATATTTAACACTATGAAGAATTAGATCAACTGCCTTTCAATTGAGTTTTGCATGGGAACCAATATCCATAGAAACTGTAATGTGGTGTTTGGATTTCTTGTCAATTGACTCTTTTATGGTCCACTTTAATTTGCTGAGTTGAGAAATATACAACATGAAAATCCCCTCATGTGATGGACATGACACAACCTGAAGTGATGCGATTTAGGTGTCCTTTATGACCTCTATGGAATTCTGCGTTGAATGGAATGCATGGGTGGTGCCAATATGCCACCAGTATGGCACATCAGTTGTCCTTGAGAGGAAAACTCATATCGTGTTATCTATGAATAAAATAAAACATGTTGGACCTAGGTTGCCTAATCCTTAAAAGAGTTCTTTTTGTTGTCCTTCTATTGGAGTAGCCATTAGGCATCCTAGGTTGCCTCATCTTCTCTAGTGCAATATATACATTTCTCACCAGTCAATGTGTTGCATGCTATCTACTAAGCATTGACAATATTATGTTCATGTTATTAAAATTGACTTGGAAAAGGCATATGATTGTGTTGAACTGTAATTTCTATGAGATATGCATCAGAGAATGGGTTTTGGCTACAAGTGGAGAAAGTGGATAAAGGATTGCATATCCTCAACTTCTTTCTTGGTGCTTCTTAATGGTTCTCTGTTTTATTCATTCCAAGGGCCAAGGGTTTACAGGGAGGTGATCGATTATCATCCTTAAATTTTTTATTTTGAATGGTTAATATATTAATAGAAAAGAGGCACCAGAGGTGCAAATACAAAAGACGAAATAAACAAAACAAAGCAGCAAAACAGCCCGCAAACCCAATACACCCTCAAAAAGCACTAACAACACTTGGCAAAACACTAAAGGAGAGCTTAAGCTAAGTCAATACATTCTTTCCAAGCTCGTAAAAGATCATTCATCGATGTATTCCTGAATTCCGAAGTAGAGGAAGCCTAAGAGGCACACTTGCTAAAAACTCTTCTTGAGATTGCATCGCTCGACTCGGTGCGATCGTTAAAGATTCTATTGTTACATTCGGCCTTGTCTCATCTTAAGAGAGCTCTTTGGTGACCGGCTTTGCCAACCAATCCAGGTCCCCTTACCTCCGCAAGGTCTTTTGGGCACACCGCAATGTGGGCTCACAGTTTTCAAAACGCGTCACACTAGATGAGGGAGGCAACCCCTCATATAAGCACCCAAGCCTTGCACCTCCTAGGCATTGTGAGACTTTTCACCCACTCCTTATTGCGGCACAAGTGGCCCTTTTTGTGAAGTTATGGCGGTCAGTCCACTAGGGCTGTTATGGGCCTAAGGGTAACACTGGCGCCTTCTCTCCCCCCCCCCCCCCCTCCCCCCCCCCCCCCCCCCCCCCCTCCCTCCCTCCCTCCCTCCCTCCCTCTACCTGCGTTGGATTGCTGGGCCCCATAACCCAACAATTCCCCCCCTCAGCAACCACGCTGGGTTCCCGAACCTCGGACCCGCTTTGATACCAATTGTTAGGATCGTGCCCCCCCCTCTCTTTCCCTTCTCCCCTCCTCTCCTCACGCCCCACACGTGTGATATTGTCCACTTTGCCAACCAATATAGGTCCCCTCACCCCCGCAAGGTCTTTTGGACACACTGCAGTGTGGGCTCACGGTTTTCAAAACGCGTTACACTAGATGAGGGAGGCGACCCCTCATATAAGCACCCAAGCCTTGCACATCCTAGGCAATGTGGGACTTTTTCATCCACTCCCTATTGTGGCACAAGTGACCCTTTTTGTGAGGTTGCGGCAGGTCAGTCCACTAGGGCGGTTAGTCCCTACGGCCCTAAGGGTAACATTGGCGGGGTTCCCCTCCCTACCCCCCACCAGCGCTGGATTGCTGGGCCCCATAACCCAACAAAACTTAGTTCTAATTGACTAAGAATATCTTTTGCAATAATTGGTGTCACCTTAAGGGAAGTCGCTCAAGATTTAATCAATTGAATCAACCATGCTCTTAAGACATTTAAATGATGAGAGGGCTGTAAATATCTAAAAGATTAAAGGTTGGATTTCGACAAATTGATGAGGAGAGCTACTTGCCTTTCCAAGAAGCCAATCTTCTATATTATTGGTTCCAAATGAGAGTGTCTTAGAGTGATTAATATATATAAGGAGGACAAGATAAGCAGAAGGCAAAGAGCTAGGTTTGTAACCATGGATGTCTGCCAAAAAGCTTGTCCTCACTTCCATAGATGCCAAGGGCCTCAATTTTTTGAAGTTCTAAGTGAAACCTTGAAAAAGTTCAAACCACCTCAAAAGGGCACAAAGTTTAAGGGCACAAAGTTTTTTTTTTGGATAACATGGGTATCCCTACTCCACATTGGAGGTGAGACTAATCCCATGGATACACGAAACCACCAGCAAGTCTCGTTTATCAGGTTAGCCCAAGGACAAAGATTTTTGATATGCTCAACATTAACTTTGCAGAAAATGATGGGCATACATTGATTGAATGTGATGAAACTCCAGTGCATACTTCTAATATTGAAGCCACAAAGAAAATTTGAGCAAAGCATTTTTGAATATGGGTTGGCTTCTTGTAGAACGTTTTTGGAGAGCCACTCACCAAGATGGAAAAGTGAGTAGACGGCGTGGTTTGTGCAGTTTTGGCATGGATTAAAGAAGTTGTGGCCAATTTTCTTTTAGGGTATCATAGGGTATTGAATTCAAGCATTTTAGTCATTCTCATTATCAACAAGCCATTTATTCCATCAATTTGGAGTTCGCCTTTTTGTCATTCTCAATATTACTAAAGTTGATCAGTCAAGATTATCTGCTGGTGTTTCTTTGTATTAGAACAAATATTAATAGAAGCCTTATGACATGAATTTTTTGATTTCATTTCCGCCTCTTGTGTGCAAAAGCTTGTTCGTGCTTGGATATCTTACATTCTATGATTAGTTTTTTTTTTTTTTTTAATTTCTAGATTGTGATTGTTGATTTTCCTTGTGAGGTTCACTTTGTGTCTTGTATCCTTCATTTGCTTTTTCTTTTCATTTCATGAAAGGTAATTTACAACTTCTACCATTACTTTTTTATAAGTTCTCTATTTGATCTTATTCTTTTCATTGGCTGCTTGAAGGTCACAAAGCTCGTTGAACTGTATAAAGAGAGTGCTGACGAATGGTCTAAAAAGGCTGGAGAGCTTGAGGGTGTAATTAAAGCATTGGAAGTAAGGGTGCTTTTTCTAATACTTAGGTCTTTCTTTTAAAAAAAATTAATCTATTGATATTTCCTGTGATGCATGCAGACACATTTGAACCAAGTTGAAAATGATTACAAAGAGAAACTTGAGAAGGAAACAATGACGACAAAGGATTTGGAAACTGGTATGCTTTTAAATGCTAGATCCTTTATTATCAATGAATGAGATAGGTTTTCTGATTTACTGCTGGGTATTGAAGCTTTCAATATTCATTTGTTTGCATTATGAATTAATTTTGACACTCATATTCTCCCATATGCTTTTATTAGTGTTCTATTATGCTTAAGCCATAAAGATGATAAGCCATTATCTCTGGTATGTTACAGATTCTTTTTGGGTGAATGTAGGTGGTTGCAGACTTGAATGAGAAATTGCAGAAGTATGAAATTCAGATTGAGAATGCTAGGAAGACTAATGAGCTAAGCCTTGTCCCATTATCGGGCTTGCAGAGTGAAAGGTATGCTTAGTTGTTCTCGATCTATTACACTTATTTTACTAATATGCTGCTATTGGATTTATTGCTGTTTCTTTTGGAAGATTGATTTTATTTGAACCCATGACTTTTCGAATTCCAGAATGTGCAAGTTAACAATTTTACACTCGTGTTACATGTAGAATGTATGGATTTATGTTGTGGTTGCTTTCAGGGATTCCTGCCTGGTTCCCTGAATCCCTTCAAGTTGTTGGTGATTTTCTTGGCAAGGTGGTGGAAGTTGATCCCTCCACTTCTACCAGCAACCACTTCCTTTTTGCCATATTCAAAGTGGTCTGGTCATCTGGACTGATTGATTTGAAAATTATCCCCTTAAGGTCGCAAATGTTTGGGTTGATTTGGTGGTGTCAGTGAAAGGAGGCCTACCTTCTCTAGCCAACCTCCAGCCTCGCCCTTCTAGTCCGTCGGTTTCCAGTGCTCCGCTTGGTAAAGCAAAAATCTCCACTGTTTCTGCTTTCTACGAACCTCTTTCTGGGTCAATCTCAAGCGATGTTTCCTCTTCCTCTCGATCAGTCTCAGGCGACGATTCCCCCTCCAAGAATCAACGGACTGCCTTGACTATCAACACTTTGCTCTAGTCTTCGAGGAGTGACAAATTGCAAGCAGTCATGTGCTGATGAAGCTGCCTGTGCCTAGCCTAGCCTCAATACCTCCTTGTCTCTCCGTCCTTCTGTAGGAACCCAGGGAGAGTCCATTTCCTCGCCATTGCATAGTCAAACTCTCTTCCCGTCACTTCCATGTGTTCGTTAATCACTCTTTACCTGTTATCGTCCACAGTCAACTTTTCCTCATCCTCGGTTCTGTGTTGCAGGAGCTACCCTCACTTGCACTGATTAGGAAACCCTTCCCTATTTTCCTCCTTCCGATCACTCCCTTCCTTGTTTTCCTCCTTCCGATCACTTTCCTACCCTTTTTATCGTCCTTAAAAAAAAGACGTCTCTCTAGCCGAGCCTCTTATCCGAAGTGCACGTGCCTCCCAATGAGGCTTTTCACCTTGGGCCCGGCGATCCCCTAAACCTTGTCCCTTCTCCCGAGTTTCCCTTTAAAACCCACCCCTCATTACCAAACCAGACCCCTTGGCCCACCCTTTTGATCCTAGCTCTCGTTCTCGGCTTGTAGCTTTGTTTTGGCTCATACTATGTTTCTTTTCTCTCCCCATCCTTAACCTCTTCCTCCGCCCAAGTCCTATTACCTCTAGCCTCTCCTAACCAAACAATGCCTAGCAAAGCCGAACCGCTAGTCCCCTCCATTAGCGTCTCGTCTGGTCCTCCTTTGCTAGCCCTTAGCCCTGTTACGACGATCGTCCAACTCCCCTTCAGCTTGTCCTCTGTTAATCTCTTTTCTCCATTCGTAGTCCGTTCCCTTTCCAAGCTTCCCCGTTATCGAGCTTTTGCAAAACCAACCCTCCCATTACAACTGTCTTTACGACAACTATCCACTCCTCCTGCGTACCTGCTTTGGGGTCTTGTTGTGGCCTCTTGGCACTGGGAGTCTCACTCTATCCACTCTTCCTTCTAGCCTCTCCTGGGATCAAAGTGACAATCTGCTTGGTAGACTTAGTGCCTTTGCCGCCCCTTATCTGGTGTCACTTTCCTCTCAGCCCGCTATAGCCTTGGACAACTCTTCTGTGCTGTAGCAGTGGACTGACACCCCTTTGGGGTTTCTTTGAGCCTCTGGTTTCTGGCTTCTTCAAATTTTTAGCTTCAGAGAGAGACACTTCAATTTAGTCTCTCTCTTTCTATTGCTCAAATTTCAAACCTCTCTTACCAAGTTTTATGTAGTGGTCAGTTGGAAGGAGAGATTTGCGGATGACTTGTATCACAATAGTCGGCTGGTCTCTTCAGGTCTTCCCACGCTAGAAGTAGAGGTTCAAATGATTGAATTTCGTACTCCAGATTGGGTTGATCGCATAATGTTAGAGTTGGTAGGAACCTTGTATTGATCGCAAATGCCAGGAAAGTCTCCTCTTCTACTTTACACAACGATAAAGAACTTGGAATCTACTTCAAAGAAGACCAAATAGAAAAATAGGCCCTTTAGAGAATTAACCAGATTGAGTTCTTATGTCAATTATTCTAGCTGTAAATAGAATGCAGGTACTCCAAGACATGTCCAGGGTGACGAGTTGGGTTCCTCATGAAGATTCTATCCTAGAATGTGAGGGGTCTTGATGACCCTGTAAAGTGAGTGTTGTGAATTGCGTCTTGGGCCCTTTCTGTATTGTGGGATGTATCCGATGTTGGGACTGGGCTTCCTAGCCCAAAGACTAGTCTGATAAGTGGAGTGGCACAATCCCATATAAGTCTTTATTCCTTCCCCCCCCCCCCCCCCCCCCCCCCCCCCTCACAACTGATGTGGGACTCTTGTTCGCACCCCAACAATCACCCCCCTTGGAACAAGGCTTTCTGGCAGATAGAACATCGCCAACCATTCCGTTCGGCTAGGGGATTCTCGAGTCCACATACTGTGGCTTAGGGACCTAGCTCTGATACCATTGTTGAGATTGGGCTTCCAGCGCAAAAAACTAGCATGATAGGTGGAGTGATCTAGTCCCATATTAGTCTTTAGTTTTTCCCCTCTCACAACCGACCGTGGGACTCTCGCTTGCACCCCAACAATAAGTTATTGGGAACAGAAGCGCACAAATAATAACTGGAAAAGCAAACCACAGATCAAACATACACAATGATAGAAAGATTCTACGTGGTTCCCTCTCGGTTCGTCCATGGGTTCAAACCAGATCCACTATGCTCAAAGGCAAGAAAACGAAGAAGAGACAACCGACCCTTGTTACAATTTTCTCTTATCTACCCTCTCTCACGAAAGAAGGCATTATATATTGCTCTTTTTAGGATTTACACAGGTGCAATGTAAAACTATAATAATTGCCCTCCATTAAAAAAATTGCCTCGGGGGCGTTGCCCATCTTTGACATCCCGCGAGCTCATGCGTGGAGATCGGCCCATGACCAGACCAATACATATTTGATAATTAGGCTCCACAGAACCTAACATCCGAATCAGATATCAGATTCCCTCTTATTTTCTTTTTCCAGGTCTAGGGCCTCCCGTGTTTCCCAGTTGTGGGGTTTCTTTTTGTTTCTTTTTGCTCTTTGTATTTGCACCTTTGGTGTTTTTTCTCTATTAATATAGTTACCTATTTAAAAAAAAGATAAAGAGAACTATCCCATTTGTGCAAATCCATTTCTAATTTTCTTACTTTTCATGGATAGTACCATAACATTATGTAAAAAGAAAGGTGCAAATAAAAGTGAGAGGCTGCACATGTAAATAATCTGCTGGGATAAAAACCATTCCCAATTGGCCAATAGGAGAGATCAAGAGAAGTCTTGTTCCTAGTTAGTTTAGGAAAACAATTTTATTTGTCAGACTTCTACAGAGTTTAGGGGGCTTAAAAAGGTACAAACTACAAAAGCTTAGTTTGTGAAGAACAAAATCAAGAAATGGAAGTAGTTTACGTTCAGGTTCTTTTGAGAATAAGAAGATGAAAGCTATCTTAAATGGGTAGCGGAATAATGAGTGATTAGATGATCTTTAGAAAATGAACCTTCAATAGTAAGAAATATTGCAAATTCCTCTCCAAGGAAAGGTGAAATGGAAGCAATGGTCCTATCATAAATAGCTAAGGGAAGCAATAAAAGTAATGATTTAGTATCAATTTTTTTTTTTTCACGTTGTTGCCAATGCTAGAACAGTAAACTTTATGATTTTTGGGAAATTTTGGAAGTTGATATAATGATTTGTTTACGGAATTCCATGAAGTAGGCTTGCAACCGAAGATGTTGGGACCTACCTTTGTGAAGGAGATGAGATATGGAAGGTGAATAATTGACAAGACAATAAGTGGTAAGAGAGGAATCCAATGAGCATAGTTACGATGTTTGTTGAAAATTTGATGATTCCTTGAGGAGGTGGCTTTGGACGATATTTGGTTCACATGGGAAGGTTTTATGTGTTCATATTCCATGCGAAAAGGATGTCAGAGGTAATGCTTTTTGCCTTCTTAAGGATGAGATCATTGCACTAGGCAGAATGTTTGAAGGATGATTTTTTTGGAAGCAAAATGCTGAAGGTTTTGCGGGCCTAGCTTTTTGAAGTAGGGATAAGTATATTGCGGCAGAGAGGATAGGTGAGTCCTAGTTAGAGATATAAAACGGATGGGGATGTAACTGGAAAAGTTTCCTGAAAGGATTTCAAGGATTTTTTAGTGATAGTCAAGAAGGGAGAGATGAGGTGGGAGATTGCTACTGGAGGTAGGGTTGCAAGTCGGGTGGGTAGAGTTGGGTATCAGTGATCCCAACCAACCCAACCCAACCCAACCCAACCCAACTTTTTCAAACCTAAACCCTATCCTACCCAAACTTCCCGAGCTACCCGACTTTTAAGAACCGACTCGGCCCATGAAAAATATCCAAGAATCGAGGATCGGACTCGAGAAACCGAACATTTCCTTAAATTTTCAAAAGGATAGTCATCCTCACTATCTTCAGTCACCAATTCTAAGTTGTAGATTTCTAGTATCCTTTGATTGAAAATAAATTTTAGTTAAAATTTATCAACCCTATTTTTTTAAGAAAGGAAAAGGGAAAATGATTATCAAATTAGTCATTTGAAATTTCTGAAGAGAGAGAGAGTCTTGCCTTAGGTTGTGGGAGAAAATGAGAGGCCGAGAGCGGTGACGAGAGAGTGAGAGTGGCGACGAGAGTAAGAGGGTCTGGAGAGTACTTAGTGAAGATGACATATGCGAGCGGTGGAAAGAGTGAGAGGCCGTGAGGGAATCAAGAGATGAGAGCTACAGAGAAAGTCAGAGGGCCGAGAGGGAATCGTCGAGCAATGGAATGGGTGAAAGTGAGAAATTGCATTGAATGGAGATTGGAGAGTGAAAAATGAGTGGTAATTTAGGGTTTCTTAGAAAGGAATCAAGGATGTGTAAAAAATGAATTGGGTCTCGGGTCTCGGGTTTTAATAATATTGATTCGAACCGACCCGAAATTTTATTGCTATTTAAAACTTGAAATCGAGCCATGTCCAAATCCAAAGTTTTAGACCCTACCCAAATTATTTTCGGGTCGGTTCATGCGGGTCCGAGGAAAACCAAACCCAACTTTCACCTCTAACTGGAGGTCCGTTGTTGGAGGTATTGAAAGGTAATGTTTTTAGACATGAAAGAATGGAGAGATGACGGAGGAAATTGCAATCAATGGTGTGAATTTGGAGGATAATTGCAATCTTGGATTTGATATTGTTTCTATGGGCCAATTGCCTATTTGATGCCCATGGGACTTAAACTCACAACCTCAAAGCTATATAACCATATGCCTTTACCAGTTGTGCTATAGGTTCTTGTTATTGTTTCCAAAGAAAGGAGGAGAATGAGAAGTGAGTGACTTTCTCCTTATAAGCTTAATAAAGATTCTTTTTTCCCAACAAGGAATTCAAAGCCTTCAAAGCTAGTGACCTTTTATTATCTTGGGAGGGTTGTTCGAAGAGAAGAACTAGGAATTCCAAAGCCGTGGTGGAATGGTCACCCCCTCAACTTGGGGTCATGAAATTTAATGTTGATGGTGCTTCAAGGTGAAAACTGGGTCCGACAAGTATAAGGGGCGTTCGTAGAGATCACACAGGTCAAATATCGGTGGTTTTCATAAAATCAATAGGGACTAGAGACTCTAATGAAGCAGAACTCTTTAGTATCAGGAGAGCTTTATCCATTTGGGTGGGTATAGGTCGTGTGAAGCTAGTTATAGAGGGAGATTCGGCAAATGCCATAAAATGGGCCAAAGATTTGAAACGACCCCCGTGGAGATTGATTACTATAATGAGGGAAATGAAGGCACTAGCTAGGGGCCTTGAGGTGTCCTTTGTTCACATTAGGCACACATCAAATGGGGTAGCGTACTATTTCGTCAAAAATGGTGTTGAGGGGTTTGTTCAAGGCGTTTTCTACATTTGAAGAGGAGGATTCACATGATTGTTGTTGGAATTGTTATTGTTTTTGTTCTTTTCTTGTAGGTCTTTGTGATTTTGTTATTTTGTTGTTTTTTTAATCTTTGGTCTATACCTTTTAGACCTCCCACTTGTACTCTATATTTTTCTCTAATAATATTTCTTCTCCGTTACCAGTTAAAAAAAAGCTTAATAAAGATTCTTGTCTTAGGTGATCTTTTTTATATTTTATACTAGCAATCCATTTGCTTCTTTAGTTCATGTGGTGCTTTTTGGAGTGGAGGAAAATCCAGGATTTGATTTTTCTTGCACGTTTTTTGGAGAGAAGTGCAAGAAGCTAGGACTTATTTTTCCAAGGGTTTTTGTACCATGGTTGATTGAGGTTTTGATGAGGAGCACCACAACATTAGTTTTTTTTTTTATTCTCTCATTATTGTATTTGTTTTCATTAGATTATTTGAGGGTATTTTAGTCATTCTTGTATTAGGGGTGGCTTCACGGACACTGAGAAGCCCTCCACCCAGGTATTTTCTATCCATCTCTTTCTTTTGTCTCTCTTCTCTATTTGTTTTCTTCTTTTCTCCCTAACCCTAAGCCTTCCCTATGAAACCCTAATCCCTTTCCCATCATAAATCTAGCCCCAAATCACCCTTACCCTTTCCGCCACCCCCTAAGAGGCTTCCTAATTCCTGCTGCCACCACTGTTAGCCCTCCAAACACCATCGTCTCCCCTCCCAGATCCCTCTGGCCTTGTTGCCTTACTCCCAAAGGTCCATATCCCTTTGCCGCAACCCTTCCTAGGCCTCAGATCTGTAGACGTCACCCCTCCCTTGCCTGCCCATGCTGTCGCCACCTCTTTTAGGGCCTTTCTAAGGCCATCATCAACCCTTCAAACCTCAATACTCCTTGTCACCTCCTCCTTTTAAGGCCATCGGGCCCTGCCAGAACCCATATGCCCTTCCTCTAGCTTCAACCTTCTTACTTCCAGAGTGCCTCCCGTTCACCTCTCTAGTTCACCCTGCCTTGCCGTAGACCCCTTAGGTGTTGTCACCTACATTCCCACAATCCCATGGTTGTAGCCGATCCTTCCCTATAGCCCCTTCGTGACCCCTTTTTGACTTATTCCATTCAGTCGATTAAGTACCCAGTAAACTCGTGACCCCTTTTGACTTATTCCATTTGCCTAGTAAATACCTAGTTAGCTTACTTAGTTCATTATCCAAACCCATTCATCTATTAATTAGTCCATTAAATTCCAAGGATATTTGGCGTTATCTGTGATAAGTTTATATTAATTAATTGCATATATTAATTGATTGATTAATTTCAGCCTATTTTAGATTTAGAGAGCATTAGTTTGACCTTTTTATAACCACATTAGGCATTTAGGGTTACCCTATCCCTTGTCCTATATCAGGTTTCTTATAGTGTATACCATAGTTGCCGGTTCCCTTTCAGAACTTCTTCCAGTTTTGTCTAATGGAACGTTCTGGCGTTCCAACTGTTTTGGTGTTCCCTTACGGGAAAAGTGGCATAAAAAATTCAAAGAAGTAAATATATAATAAAATATGAAGACAATAAAACAAAGTTATAAATATATTTAAATTAATTACTTTCATCATTTTAGACTAATCTTGATAAATAAAAACATAATTATCATTAAATAACTACTTATGTTGCTAATCTCGATTCATAATAATGTTATTACCAAATACTAATTCAAGAATGTTTGAATTTTACTCTAATAAGAATCAAATACAAATTGAATTAGAAAAAAATCCTGAAAAATATCCACGAAATAAACTTGGCTTCTTATTTTATTCAAAATTAAAGGTCAAAGTTTAGAACACATAGATGCACATTGGGTCCATTTCATTTTTTTCCCTCAAATTTTCTTCATTATACATTATAAATAAACCACACGAATTGAAAATATACTTCATGAGCTACAATTGGACCAAATTTCCTCCCAAATTTCAATTTCTATCCACTTGATCGTTGCGATCGAAGTCAATATGTCCTTGAATTAAGGATGCATGATAGCTTTGACCACTATGATCAAGTGGCTATAAATTGATTTTTAGGCTCAATTTTTTTTTTTTCAATTGTCTCTCATGAAAGTCTATTTTTCGTTGTATAGTTGGATTTTATATGTATTTCTTAAAAAAATTAAAAAATGAAATATTTAGAGTAGAATGGGTAGGGTCAGAAAGGAACCCATTACCTGAATTGAACCTGTTCCATTCCATTTTTCAACTGGATCAAGAATGTTCAGCCAGAACAGAATGGAATTGACAATGGTTTATACTTCAAAAGCATTTCATCACTAAGTGGGGGAATTGGATCATAGAACATGTCATTTGCTCTTTGTAGTGATCATTGATTTCTTATACCCACAAATTGAGTAATGAAGGATTGAAAGATTTCTCCAAGAATTCAGCTTTAGTTATATGGAGTGGTTTTCTGAATGTTATCATTATATTTGTTGTTTGGTCTGTATCAGGTAGCCACCATCAAATGGTGCTTATTTTCATTTCAAATGCTCATTCACGTTAATGTAAACTTTTGTGTGCCTTCTGAATATTTTTATTTTTTTTAGTGAAGTTTATCTTGAAAATCTAGGATGATTGTTTTATTGCCCCACATGATATTCTCGATCTTTGAGTCAAAGTCTTATTGGCCTTTCCGAGAATTATTTATTCTCCTATCATAAAAACACTAGTCGTTGAGTATCACTTTGATGCTTTATTCATTAATAACAGAGATTTTATATCTTGTGACTTGCTATTATGTTTCAAATGTCTCATTATGCTTGGTGGTTGATGATATTGTTTCTTACCTCTAGATGGAGTTCTATTGGTGCAATAGGAAAAAGGTTGAGTAATTAAGAATAACCCTAGAAGAGTAAACAGTATAAAAGGAGGTGGTTGGGTGATATCACATCGATGTTTGAAGTCATTAGTGTTTGGGTGATACTCTGATCAAACCATGCTCTTGTCAAATTCGATTAGGATTATTGTTAGTTTATGAAATGCAAAGAACTAATGTTGTGGCTAATTTTTTTGCTGAGAATGGGGTGTGTGCAACAAAAATCAGTGGTTCTTTCTTGGAATTATGTAGCTCTTTTTTGTAAATAGGTTCATTAATACATGGTTAATGGTATATTTCTTATATACTCCAGAGTTTTGCTACTTTAAAAAGAATGTTCATGAAAGTCAAAATGAAATTGGTATTGAGTGGAATGTTTGTGCCTCATTGCTTGAGCTTTCTTGTGGTCGAGAACACAAGGGCACTCTCTCTTCTCCTCTTTCTCCTCTCCTTGACACTTTCTTGTCCTCTGCGACATCATGGATTTTTTAATTTCCTGCTAGGAATCTCAATTTGAATTTGTCATGCCCTATGCTTCCACATCCTCTACTTTCACTGCCCAATTGCTTTATTTTTGAACTCTAATTACTAGATGAACACATGAAGCCATAACATTTTTGCACTTTCCTTTTATGGAAAAATATCATCAGTGTTCCAAAGTTAAATTTTACTACAATGTACCAGCACTATTGTTTCTCTAATTCGTGCTATTTGTATACAATTTCCTCTAGTTGATTCAAGAATATGAATGTCCCAATCTCCTCATTATCATGCACCTTGGTTTGCCCACATGTTTTATACATTACTTTCTCCTTTTTGGAGAGATTCAGAGTCTTTATCTTACTAATGTGTAGACAATGTTCATGTGTTTCATTCAATTAACTATCTGCAACACAATTTTTACTTGACAGGTGGATTGGCAGTTTTGAAATTGACGGCAAAAGTGAAGATGGTCATATGCTTGTTCCCAAGGTTCCATCAGGTGTTTCAGGAACGGCATTAGCGGCTTGCCTCCTCCGTGATGGGTGGAGTGTATGTAAAATTATCTATTTTTATCTTTATTTATAGAGTTTTTATTCTTTTGTTATTATAGTTGGTTGAGTTCCAATTCTTTCTTTGTTTAGCTGGCTAAAATGTATGAAAAATATCAAGAAGCTGTTGATGCCTTTAGACATGAGCAGCTAGGAAGAAAGCAATCAGAAATGATTTTGGAACAGGTAACAGTATGCGTTCATTTTAATTGTTTGTTTTTTGGACCATAAAAGTTTACTTGTTTATTGTTATCAAAAGTAGTTTAGGCTTTTTTTTACTAATAGTATTTTGGATTATGATGGGGTACTGTTGTTACATTTGATTTTATCTAATGTTGAATCTCAAGAATATAAGATGTTTGTCAATGAAAGATTGATTGCCACCAGAACACAACTCTGCAAAGAGGCAAGTTGCTTTTACTCGGTTATGTTATCTTGGATGGCTATGGATCTTTCTAACCATCTGGAAAAGAGAAAGTAGGCAGATCTGAATGCAATCCTGCTTTTGGGCATACTGTGCATCTATCCAACCTTTATCTGGATCTTACCTGGTGAAGAAATGCCATACCTGGATTCAAGTTAGATTTGAATTATTAAAGTTCTACTTCTAATGCTAGCCACTATTCTGAATTTCTTGATTTGCCTAGACTAGATTTGAAGCAGGTAGTGTCGGCCAACTCATAGGTTGACCTACTGATGCGAAGCATGCTATACCTCGCTCCAGATCCATGCTATTTCCGTTTCTTGCTATTATTGAGTTCCATGCTATTTCCGTTTCTTGCTATTATTGAGTTTATTTTTTAGTAGGTATTTTAGTTTATTTTTAGAAGAGGACACGATTGTAATTTTCTGAGTTCTTATTTGGGGTAAGTTAACAATTATATAAGCCTCTCTCTCTTGTAAACATACGAATGAATAAGAATTGAAAGATTTTGATTACCTCTATGCCACGGTGATTTGGTGGAGAGAGTCCACGGAAGTTGGTGAGAGACCACGGGGCGAGAAGCTAGGTATTCTACTTCTATCTTCTTCTTTTCTTCTTCCTTCTCTCTTTTCCTTTTCTGTTCTTTCTGCTGTGCCCCATCCCCTTCTATCCTTCTTCCGCCAGCCTTTAGACCAGTTCCAGTGTTCCACCTTCCTATACTTACCTCTATAGCAATGCCGCTCCTGTTTTAGGCCTAACACCACCTCCGCCACCAGCTATACATCCCATACTTCTGCTGCCACCTGCTATACACCCCTTTAAGCCCTCCAGATCTGCCATAAACCCCAAACTTCCTATCTACTGTTTTTCGTTTCCCCTTCCTAACCCAATCTGGGTTTTCAGTACAGCCCCAAACCCCTTTCTACTGCCTTCATCCCTCCCTAAACCTTCCTATTCTGCTTTCCCAAGGTCCCTTTGGCCTTCCCATCTCCACCGCCAACCCAAACATCCCTTTCCCCTGTTCGTGCTGTCCTTCTCCAGTCCCCTTTGCTGCCGTGAGTCCCATAAGCCTTGTAGCCCTTTTTTTTACTGCTACCTCTTCGAGTCCTTTCGCTGCCCACATAATCCATTCGTATTCCCAACCTTATTTGCCCTCATCCCTTCCTCCCTTTCAATGTAAGACAATTAAGCACATGCTTATTTAGAACCATAGGCCTTTTTTTTTTAATTAAAAATTACATATGCCCAATTCATTTAAAAAGAAATCATTCCACCTTTTTATTAAATCCTTTATGTATTTGTCTACATCAGATTCTGGGATATTTTGTTTGATTATTTGTGACAAATTTATATTAATTAATTGCATATATTAATTGTTGATTTAGTTTCAGCCCATATTAGTTTTAGGGTGCATTATTTTCATCCCTTTTAAATTTTAGGGAACCACATTAGGCATTTAGGGTTACCCTATCCTTGTTCTGCGTCACCTACCTATTGCATATCTAGATTTTTAGTTTTGCTAAAATGTTAAGGTTCTTAATGATGTTGCTCACGATAGCAATAACCCAATGTATGGCCATGATGGTACAATTTGGATGGGCATCTGGAGATGAGCTGACTAGAATATTAACGGTTAACTCATTTCACAACTTTTCATGAACTGATGATTCGTAAACTTGGATTTAATTATAGTGAAATTTTTTACTAGATCATTGGTTGGCATGGCCCAATGAGAATGACATGGAGTTGCCTTACTTGTACCTTTTATTGTATGACTAGTTGGTGTTTTTTATTAGGGGTTGAAATGATTTTTTTTTTTTTTTTTGTTTTTAAAGGCGTTCATGGGCCATTGAATCCAAAAATTGTTGAATTCCTTTTAAAATCTATTATTTCAGATGTCGTCATAATTAATATATATTTTTTTGAATTGTGGTCTAATTAGTGTCAATGATGTTTCTTCATTATTTTATTAATTTCATTTGGACTCCCTCGACCTGCATGGTTGTGGTTTGTTTCTATTTATTCCTTAGTGCAGTATTCAATTTGTACAATTAGTAAGGTGGCAAATAAATGGCGTAGTGTGCTTATTTTTTGGTCATATGGTAGTTATTTGTATTTGGTTGTTTTTTGCTTTTGTAGGTTCTATTTGAAATACAGGAGAAAGCCGAGATTATTTTAGACGAACGAGGTTAACTATTCTTTGCTTTCGTTTCAGTTTGATATTATTATTATTATCTTGAGCAATAACAAAGATACTTCCTTCATAAGAAAAAAACTACAAGAACAACTAAAAGATCTAAAAGCGATAGACCTAAAAGAAAAACATAAAGAAAGAAGAGAACAAAAAAAATAAATAAAGAAACAAACATAAAATACAAGTAAAGTCACTGTTGTACAAACATCCCCTCAATCCAACATGCAATCAAATGGGTGTCCTATAAATCAAAGGAAGAAGACTCATGGGAAGCAGTTATCAACTCCCAACTTAGCAAAATAGTTTGCCACGCCATTAGCTGTACGACTAATATGAACGAAAGATACATCTAGCTCTATCACCAAAGCTCTAATCTCCCCAACTATAGTGATCATTTTCCAAGAGGGACGCCTTTATCCCAAAGCCCATTTTATTGCATTTGCCGAGTCCCCTTTAATCTCAAGTCTACCTTGCTCATTGATTTTGCCTTGCTTTTTTTTTTTTTCCTTTACCTATTTGATTATGAATTTAATTTTACTTTCTGTTCTAATCAGTGGTGCCATCCTAGGAAGGAATTCCTTTCTTTTTTTTTTTTGAAAATTAAAAGGAATTCCTTTTCCGTTTCATAGTCTTTTTGTTTATGTTTCTTTTCTGAATTGCTACTAATAATTACTTCACTTTCTTCAGCGGCGCATGAAAGACTGGTTGAAGAATATGACTTGATGAATCAGAACTTGCAACAATCACTTTCTGAGAATTCTAATTTTGAACATACTATCCGCCAATTGAAGGTAAATCCTTTAGACAAGCTCTTCGGGGGCCTCTTTGATTTACTATTATTTCCATTCACTGGGTTGTTTTTCAGGTGGACTTGAAGAAGCGTGAACGAGACTATAATGTTGCAGAGAAAGAGATTATGGACCTTCAGAAACAGGTAATGGAATGTGAATGGTTTGCCCTCTCATTCTTCATTACTGTGGAATGTAGTGGGGTTGCTTGAATCTAATTGCATTTCTATAGCAATAATGTGTTTTATTGATGGTGCAAGAAGAGTTCTTGTTTCCTATATCTAATCGATGACTAGAATTGATTTGGTGGCTGAATGTTTGACATTGTCAAATAGACCTGTAGACACCTAAGTTGAAAGTCTTTCTTATGATGGTATGTCTGTCTTTCAAAATCTTCAAATTTGGTTATCATCATCGGTGATGCTGTGTTGCTTTTTCCCATTCTGTGATATGATATTTAGGTAACAGTCCTCCTTAAGGAATGTCGGGATATCCAACTTCACTATGGAGCAGCTACTCAGATTTATTCAGATGATCATCTTACTAGTGTAGCTGATATTGATGATCAGAATGACACTGAAAAAGTTATTTCAGAACGCCTTGTATGTAGTATATGTTTCTAGCCTGAATTTGAAGTTTTAAACCAGTTATGTTTTCTGAAAGGTGACATTACATCTTTGCATTTTGGATTACATCATTGACGCAGTCAACTTTCAAGGATATAAATGGATTAGTTAAGCAGAATGTTCAGCTGCAGAGAGCTGTCCGTGATCTATCCAACCAGATTGATCAACGGAATGCTGAATTGAAGGTACTTTTGCCATTGTTAATTTTTGTCATTTAGTGCTAATTTCTGCATCTGTCCTATGACTTTCAGTTTGAACATTTTGTACATTTTGGACCACTGCATTTTTGCTCTACCTTTGTTTAGCAATTATATTATGAATTGAATCTCTTTTTGAGGCTCACGTTTCCAAGAATAAGAGCCATATGAGTGAGCAATGTGCCAATCTTATTATTTAGAGGAAAATGTTAGTCAAGGACTGCATTCCAGAACATCTCCATGAATATGAACTAATTTTAGTCTTTGCTGCTATTATTTATGGGAAAAATATTATTCAAGGGGCTTCTTCTGTTTAAAAATCTCTAGCTAGGTTGCACGGGTATGGGTGCAAGTGTTGGAGTTTGACATGGGTGTGAGGTGTCGGACTTGGTGAACCAGAAAAATAGGACATGGGGACACACCCCTATATTTAATAAATTTAAATCTAAATTTATTTTAAAAATGGTGTGAGAATAACACTAATAGAAAATGATGTACTTGTTTTACTCTAAACAATTAAGTGACAACTATATTGATATTTTAATTAGATTTTAAGAGGTGAAAGATGTTGTAATATTTTTGTCATCTTGGAGAACGATGTTAATAACACAGATGAGTCCATGAAGAATGGGTGTGAGTGTCCGTTGCATGTGCATCACACATCTTGAATTGTCTATTCAACACAGTGCTCTAGGATGTCGATAAAGGATAGATCCCTAAAGATGACATGGCAACATTATGACACAGTCAGCTGTTTGTTTGTGAGGTTACATCCAAAGGATTGATGACATCTTCTATTGTCATCCTAAACATCAAGGATCCATTTTATGTAGGATTGAGGACTCAGGTTTAGTTTCTGTTGTGTTTCTTATGTAGTTGCCTAGTGTGGAGTTCTTCTTTCTATTTAAATGATGTAAGCTTGTGATCCAAGCCTAATGGAGAGAAAGAAATATGTATCATTTGCTCATTAGTATGGATTGTAAGATTTCGTACAATTGGCAGCATCATCATCATTGATCAAAACCTTTGTTTCTTCTATGAGGTTGGTTTTTGATGTTTGGTTATCTTCTTTCAAGTCAAAAACCCGTTAGATGATCATCATTTCTTTGATAAGCTCACTTTCTTATCGTATCATGTCTTACCACTTTAACCCACGTCTATAATGGTCTCCACCTTAATACTTCTAGTCTTTTGGCTCTTCATAGAAGGGAAAGAAGGGGGGGGGGGGGGGAGAGGTGTGGTTGTGGTTGTTTGGGGGCGGACGATGGAGTTGTGATGTAAAAAAATTGCATTAACTTGGTAAATTATATGTATATGGTATAGGGTGTAGCATCCAAGATGTGTCCTACATGTATGGTTATGTACAAAAGTAAGCAACTATATAATCATTGCTCTTGAAAAGAGATCATACCTCTAGTCTAAAGAATGACCCATAAAAAAACTATTCCTTGAGATGCAACACTTTGCCAACAAGTCTCCAATCCTTTACTCAATCTCCTTACCTGGACAGAAGCTCCATAAAAATTCCTATAATGTTCCCTAATCTACTGGTGCAAGATGGGTTGGGTTTATGCTAACCCATCCCAAACTAAGATTTTTTGAATATGGATATTAGACCTGTGATACCTGAAATACCCACCTTTTATGACCCGATTTAATTGAGAAAAATATTCTATACTGAGAGTGGGACTTTAGAACTCGACCTTTTAATGAATTAACAATGAAAACCCAACAACCATGGAGACAAAAAGAATTTATGATCCCAAAAATAGAAGAAATAAAATAAAGTCACAAAAAGATCCTTGGTTGGTAAAATGAAAATTGAAAATAGAAGGCTCTAAATGCAAGAAATAAAATGCCTATGTATAGTTATGTGAAAGGGAATTAATGAATATGACCTGGGAGAGACCACTGGTATAGAAGTCCTTCAAATGATTATATGTAAATTTTTATATAATAATATTAAAATATTTTGAGATGGGTCTTGAGTCTCGAGTTTTTCTCTTTACACAAGAATATCTAGGGTTTTCAAGGCCTAGATTGACCAATCCCTAAATCCAGTGGTTCTAATGCAACACTGGTTTTTTCAAGTTGGGTCTAGGCAGGTCGTGGTTTTTGCCTAATGTAACTTGCTAGCAATTTCAATGTGGGCTTCTTGTTTTCTCTGCAGTCACATGTGAGTCATTAACAAAGTTGCCCTCAATAGTGCGTTTCCCGTTAAAGAAGTCTCTTAAAGGAATTTTTGTGTGCCCTTGGTGGCTTGGATCTTCACCCCATTTTTTTTGGTCTTCTATGAATGTGCTCAAACCATCCTAGTATACATTTTCTCATCTGTTCATCTATTGGAGCTCCTTTTGGCTTTCTAATGCACTCATTTCTATTTCTATCTTTCTTTCTTCTTGTATTGGTTGCACCTCACATCCATCTTGGCATACCCATGTTTGTCACCATCACTTATGTTACCACAACATTTAACTCCATGTAGCAGTTGGTGAAATTGCCATCTTATAAAATGCCACTTTAGTGTACATGGCACGCATCTATCACATCGTACACCATTGCAATGGTTACACTTGGACCACCCTGTGCCCAAATTATTACCTATATCCAATGAAGCACCGATACGGGTACGCATATCGGATACGTGGGGACACGGCAAATTTTGAAAATCTAGGATACGGGTGCGGCGGGATACGCCGAATTAAAAAATTATATATATATATATATATATATATATATATATATATATATATATATTAAATTCAAACATTTACAGAAAAAAAAATCAAGTCAAATTCTACTATGAGATAAAAAGAGTCAACATTTCAACAAATACTAAATTACTAAGTACATGATACGAAATATAAGTCACTCAAAATACATGTCTGATGCTGGACAACTAATAGGGTGACCCTAAATGCCTAAATTTGGTTTCCTAAATACTAGAGGGATGAAAATAATGCACTCTAAGCTAAAATATAGGGCTGAAATTAAATTTCAATTAATATTTGCAATTAATTGACTATAAAAGTTTGTCATAAATAATCATGCAAAATATTTTCCGATATGATGTAAACAAATACATGGAAAGATTTAATAAAAGGGTGGGTTGGTAGATTTTAATTGAAAAGAGATGGTTTTAAATAACCATGTGCTTTTACACGAGGAAATAAAGGAACAAAGGGTAAGGAAAGGGCATATGGGTTACGGATGACCATAGGAGTGCTTTTAGGAGTTGCGGCAGCGAAGGGAGAAGCTTTTGGGGGTAGGCGAAGGCAAAAGGAGGGTCTTGAAGGTGGCGGCAAGGAGAAAAGGGCTATGCAAGAGGTTGGCGATAGAAAGGGGAAAGGCGACACCACTGGAAGGGAATTTGGAAGGTGGCGAAAAGGGTGGGGCTTCAAAACAGGGGAGGAGAAACTGTAGGAGGTGTTTAGAAGTTACGAAAATCATAGAGGGGAGGTAGATGGGTTTCACAGCCAGGGAAAAAGGGAAAAGAAAAGGAAAATAGAGAGAAGAAGAGAGAAAGAAGAAGAACCTGAAGAAGATGGAGATGCTGCAAAAGATGCGAAGGCTTGGAGAAGAGCATAGTCGTAGCAGAGAGCGAGAGCAGAGGAGAGCCGGAGAAGCCCAGAGAGTATAGTCGCAGCAGAGAGTGAAAGTTGGAGAGACGGAAGGTAGGGTTTTGCTTTCGGTTTTTTTTTTTTTTTTGTTTTTCCCCTTTTTATCTTTTGCATGAAAAAAAAAACGAAAGACGGAAGACGGAAGTGGAAAGCGTATCCCTTGCTTTTTTCTCGGCTGTGTCCTAGTTGTATCCCTCTTTATTTGTTGTCGTATCCTGACCCACATACACGTATCCGGAGAGTATCCATAATTAAAATATTTTTTTAATTAATTGGATACGTATCCGGTACGTATCCGCGCCGTATCCGGCCTTATCCGTGTCGGATACGTACCAGACACGGGTACTTTAAGTATTTTGAAGTATCCGTGCTTCATAGCCTATATCCAAATTAGACCATCCATTTTGTTCTATAGTTGCACCAACCTATCAAATTTTTTTAGTAAGAGGTACAAATTTTCAATTTTACTTGGGTCATTTTCTGCACTTTCATACCTTCAATTGTTACACTTCATATATTTTATTTGTCCTAGTGATTTTCAAATCAGTTGTCACAAAAGCTTTCAGTCCACCTTTCCAACTTTCACTTTAGCTTATATTGAGTCTCATTAATCATTACTATGTCATTTGCCATTAACTTTTTTGATGGGAACTTGGGTTCTAACATTTTGTGCAAATTCTGATGCGAGTTGAAAAAGTTATGGCCTCTCTCTCTCTCTCTCTCTCTTTAAATGGTAACTGTAATTGTATTGAAAAATAAAGGCGCAAGAAGTTATGGCCTTTTTCTATTTGGGTATACTAAGGTGAAGAGTTTGGGGTATTTGGGCATTTTCAGATAACATTGAATAGTGATTGATGTTTAATAGCCTAGATTATCATTAGGGGCTTCTCCTTGTTTTGAAGTCATTTACTTAAATACGTATAGAAGAGAGAACTTGTGGGGACCAAGTTTCTCCAATACTCTTCCCATATGCTACTCTACTCTTAGGTGTTCTGCAAATGACTCATCATCATCATCACCATCACCATAGCCAGAATCCTGTATCTCTAAGGTTGGATTTTCGAGTCATACTTGTCCAATTGACTCTTAGGCATTCATCAAATGAATATTAACTGTTAATTTATTAAATGATTGACCCCACTTTCATCTAATGTGATAGGTCTTTGCAAATATCCTCAATTGAGTATGAAACTTGGACAAAATCACGTCGATCCAATTATAGAAGCCATGGTTTTTAAGCTCGTCACATTTTCTTACGTTAAATTATTTCTTATTCACTAACTTTTGCATCTCTTTTGAAGCCTAGTTTGCTCCACATGATGGGTCTTTTGGATAGATTTTTTCACCCATGAACATGATACTAAAAAAATCATCGAACCAATCATAGAAGCCATGTTTTTTAGGTTTCTCAAATGTTAATTACATCATATTTTTTTTTTTTTGAAAACAGAGACATAAATATAACATTAATAAAAATTCCACTTACAAGGAATAGGGGGGAGAGTACAAGAGGTGTGTATAACCTCACCCACCAAAAAAGAAAACAAGAAATAAAAATACAGAAAGCTTACAAAATATGCCAGTCTTGGCTGAGAGTAAGGGGAAAGGTCCACCCAAACTCCTGTGGCCGCTCCTCCCAAACTGTAGGCATAGCAGACACAAAGCTACCAATGATACAATACAATGACTCCCGCCACCCTAGATGCATAACACTCACACCCGAACAACATCCTGAGAATTCTCAATTGGGAACATCTCCACTGTCGGATGGGTCTTTTGTACCCCTATCTTCGCTAGAAAGTCGACAACACTGTTCGCCGGTCTTGAGGAATACACAAATCGGATGATACCATTCCTACACGATCTCCTAATGAACTTAACAGTGTTGACCAGTTTCTAGGGAAGGTTTACGTTCCCACTAGTCCCAAGCGATTGCATTTGCAAGTTGCCTTCAATGATAAGGTTGCCATTCCCAATATTCGCCTAGAGAGAAATCGCACCCCTAATAGCCCTCAGCTCTGTCTCGTTAGACTCCTACTGACTTTGAGAAAATTCATCACATTCTACCCTCATCATCATGAAGTACTCTTATTTCTACTGGACCTGATTTTCCTTTAGCTTCACTGTTAACGTTAAACTTAAAATAGACTTTTCTGGTTTCACCCAATCCACCCTAGGTTTCTTAACTTTTTTGCCTCCTTTCATACATCCCTCCCACGATAGGTAGAAATCTTCAGGGGAGGACCTAGAGAATCCTTGCATAGAGAGAGCCAACAAACTAAATTCCATTTGGCTTTCTCAAAGACCTCTACTGCCAAGCTTGACTTTCCTTCAAACATTCTATTCCCCTCCTTCCAGATTGTCCACATAATTGCTACTGGAATCAGGCTCCACGCTACCCTTCTTCGAGCAACAAAAGGCCCCCCTTTCCATTCTATGACAGTCTTTCCTATCTTGTTGTTCATCACCCATGATCAATCCAAGGTTAATGAACAGACGCCAGATCCCTGTCGCATATAGACCGAAGCACAAGAGGTGATCCACCAACTCCTCCCCCTCTTCACAAAGTACACACAATTCTGAAGCTCCCTCTAGGAGGCGGCCTCAAGTTCTTAGGTTACATCTGACTAAGATCCTCTCTCTTAATGCAGCCCACAAGAATACTTTGTATTCTTGGCGGGACTTTATTATTCTAAGCCAAGACGCATGGTGGATAATTGTCGTGCCCTAGGGAGTAAACAGATCTAAGTATAGATTTAACTGAGAAGAAACCAGATGAGTCTAAGGCCCAGACCCACCTATCCTCTTCCTCCATACTTAGAACAAATTCCTTTAACAAGCTCTTGAGGGAGCGATGATCTTCCTCAAAATCCCTGAGGGTCCTCCTAAAAGCTATACTCCAATGTGTGTCTCCATTCATTTCATTGTAGAAGTCCTTCCAAGGCTTCTCTATCCTATGCAGCTCTAAACAGTAGGGGAAAAACCTGACTCAAAGAACTCTCACCTATCCATTTGCTTTTCCAGAATAGAGTCTTGTCCCCTTTGCCTACTAAGATCCTAAGGCCCCTCAAGTAGGCTGCGCCTATCTTTTCTTCTCCACTCCCTAATTTGACGAATTGATTTGATTACCGATGACCCTTTTGTGGCTGCCCTATTACCAAGTTTCCATCCCCCTTCATCCTGTAGGTCATATCTAGACACTAGCAGCTTCCTCCATAGGGAATCGTTCTCCAAAGCAAACCTCCAGACCCATTTGCACAACAATTCATGATTTCTGTCCCTCATGCTATAAAGCCCTAGTCCTCCTTCCTTCTTCGAATTTATGACTTCATCCCATTTGTCCAAGTGAATGCGTTTCTTTTCCCCCTTTCCATCCTAGAGTAAAGCCCTTTGTGATTTTTCCACATCTTAGCGACTCCTTTCATCATCTCAAATAAGGACATAAAGTATTTTGGTAAGTTCGCTGAGATAGACTGAATGAAGGTCAACCTACCTCCCAAAGAGAGGTAGTGTTTACTCCACGCATTTAGTTTCTTGTCTACCCTTTCGATTAATGGGTTCCAAAATGACATGGATCTAGGATTTCCGCCAATGGGTAGGCCCAAGTAAGCGAAATGAACTTTTCCATCTCTATGATCCAACTCCTTCGCCAAGGACTCCTCTAACTCATTCTCCACACAAATACAGATTAAGTTGTTTTTTCCCAAAGTAACATCGAAGCACCGGTTTTACCCCGAATAACTCCTCTAGATGGTTCACGGAATAAAGGGTGTCCTCAGCAAGTTGTAGATGGGTGATAGGAGAACTACATGCACCCATCTCAAGTCCCTTAAACAGGCACACTTATTTAGCCTTGACAAAGAGGCAGGTTTAAGGCTTCAGCGACCATGCTAAACAAAAAGGGTCAAAGTGGGTCCCCTTTCATAAGACCCGTTGTTGCAACAATTTGCCAATTGGTGAGCCATTTACTTGTATAGAGTAGGACGAGTTCTGGACACACTCTCATCCATTATCTCCACCTATTTCCAAATCCCATCTGAACAAACAGATAGTCTACAAAATCCCATGCAACATGGTCATAAGCTGATGCAGGCCAAGCTTGCATATGATATTTTTAGACCCGGGATTTTACGCCGAATCAAGGATTTCAATAAAACCTAAATTAGAGTGTTCTCGAGTTCTCACACTGGACAACTCGAAGAACTTCTAATGAATTTAATTTGAGTGTAGTACTAAAATTTAATTAAGTTTTAACAATCGCAAGACATGAATAACACATTCACCATGCAAATAATTAATACCTTAATTAAAAATAATTCAGACACAAACAAATTAATTTCAAAATATAAAATCGACTCACCGACCTTCGGAGAAGATGGATAAAAGAAAAGCTCTTGCTTAACTTCAACTTCAAAATAATAATTCCAGTCTAATTACAATGCTAGGCCACATCATGTATTTATAGGCCTTATTTAAAATAAAGAGAAATAAAGACCTAAAATACCAAATAAATCTGGTCATACACGACCCTTCCTGTTTTTCCTTCTTCAATTCTGCTCCTTTCTCTTATCTCTTCTTCCTGAGTTTTCTCTGTAACTTTATACAGCAGTACCGTGGATTTGGATTCATGAAATCAGCAGTATCGGCTTGGTATTATCTTCATGCTGATTATTCTTTCTATTGTTTTAGATGATTTTCTTGATGTCCTTCTGAGACTCAAATATGCCAACACAACTTCCTCATGCAATACCATCCAGCCAGCAAACACGTTGATGTGAGCCTTGATTTCCTTTCTCCGAATGGTGCTGCCCAAATCTATTGGAATCCACCATGGTTTGTAATGAGATTTAGCCACCAATAACTTGCCTTATTTGCAAGCAAAGTCCTTCAGATTCGATCAAGAATGGAGGCCAATCAAAGTCAGCACGTTGAGTTGACTGGGTGAGAACCCATTGGTTCTCAAGGTGGGGTCCACACAAAGGTGGGCCAGATTTTGAAGTGGGACCCATGGTAATGTGGCAGTAGACGTGGTTATTGAAGTGGGGCTTACATGTGAGGCCCTCTCTTCCCCTCATCTGCCCTCGCATGGATTTGGAGAACAAATTCACCCATTTCGTCGGGCCATGTCGGGTTCATTGGATTAGATGCCTACATCATAAGCTTTCTCCATATCTAGCTTTAATAACATTCCCTTCTTTTTATCCCTACACCTGGAATGCAGTCTGAGAATTTAGATGATAAATTGGTTCTACCCCTTCTCTCGAAGCAATGTTGTCAAAATCGAATCGTACCGTGAATCGGTCTAGGGGTGTGAATCGTGAATCGTAAATCGTAGAATCGTAAGATTCATACTATTTTTTTTTTCTATAATTATTATTTATACTATAATTACATATAATATGACCCTATAATAATATGAGATTCACAAAAAAAAGACAAAATATATTAATATGAGATTTAAATATAAAGATTACGGTACTGATAAATTTAACAAATCAAAAAAAAAATCAACGACATTTAAATAAACCTTAATAAATAATAACATCCATCAATTACCTCAGCATTGTATGTCCTACTCTGAATTTGAATAGTATGTATTTTAGATAGATAATTTAGATTTTTTTTATTGAATGAAATTATAAAATTTAATTTCAATTGAATAAAATTGCCATGAGATGATAATAATGAGCTATAAAAGAAATTTCTACATATCTTTCAAGATTTATAATGTTAAAAAAAGGAATATATTAATATGAGATTAAAAATAAATATTAAGTACTAATAAATTTAAAAAATGAAAGGTATTTAAATAATTTTATTAGCATTGATGATTTGTTCAAAAAAATTAGTTTTTTATATTTTAAAATAGATTCGAAAGAATGAAAAAAATAAAAGATGTTTTTTAATTAAAAACATAAAAAATATAAAAAACAAAATCCCAACGAAAAAATAGAATCGAAACTGGCTGTTGGTCGTGCAAATAGTGAAGGGGCAGAAACTGATATTGGGTCTTGTTTCCAGATTTTTTTTGTTTTGGTCGAAGCTAAGAAGAAAAAATCTTCGCAGGTCCTCGTACGAGGACTTGTGAATGTATCTGGAAGATTCCATCGACATAAAAACGTTGCTCTTGTATAGTTTTAGATAAAGGAAAAGAAAAAAAGAAAAAACAATGTGATAATAGAGATGGCGGAAGAAGGTAGAAGAAATGAAGAAAGAGCAGTAGAAATCATCGACAGAGAGTAAGAGGAAGAGGAAGATGAAAGAGGAAGAAGAAAGAGGAAGAAGAAAGTGGAAGAAAAGTGCGATGACCTGACCCGACCCCATTGTGATATTGTCCGCTTTGGGCCCACGGGCCCTACACTATTTTGCCTTTGGGCCTTGGCCCACATGGACAAGCCCAAAAGGCCTCACAATGGGAGAGGGGCTGCCCCCTCTTATAAAGCCCCCACCACCCAAGTCCACAACTGATGTGGGGCTTTTGGGTGGGGTATTACAATCCACCCCCCTTAAGACCAGAACTGTCACCGACTTTGTCACGTCACACTGACAAGGGGGTCCACACATATAGGCAGGCAACATCACGCAAGTAGATCCCACACAAGTCCGAGTGTTGAACCGTGCTCTGTTACCACTTGTGACGACTCAACCCGACCCCATTGTGATATTTTCCACTTTGCTCACAATGGGAGAGGGGCTATCCCCTCTTATAAAGCCCCCACCACCCAAGTCCACAACTGATGTGGGACTTTTGTATGGGGTATTACAAAGAGAAAGAGAAGGCATGGAAGAATGCGATAACAGGTATTTTATTCCATCTTGAGATGAATCGCACTGATCTACCGATTCGAGCGATGGATAGCAAATCGTACGAATCTACTCAGTGCGATTTTCACCCTTTTCCTGATTTTATATGCAATTTAACACGTTTCAGTTACCGATTCGAGTCGAATCCTACGTTTTTTTTCGACATTGCTCCGAAGAATACTGGGTTGTATTAATATCGACCCACAGGCACCACAAACCATTTCACGAATTCGCCAGCATAATAATCTCCTCCCAAAATGCATCTCTTTCACTAGCCGCATTTGGTCCATAATCATTTGTGAGCATTACTTTTCTTTCTTCATCATTCAGCTGCCAGTTTTATCGAAATTGACCTGTTGCTCACTGTACTATCGGCGATGTCAAATATTTCCGGTCTCCAAATGATAAGTAAACCTCCTGCACTCCGAGCACCCCAAATTTCCCTGATATCTTTTTTGGATATGTCCTCCATTTTAGTTTCCTGTATGAAAATGAAGTCAGCTCTATGCTTTCTGAATAATTTTCTGACAACCCCCCTCTTCAGTCTTAGGAGAGGGGGAGTGCCCAATAGCCCTTGTATCCTGCTTGATCTCTTTGAATGCTGTGACTCAGGGGATGTTCGATCACGCCCGTCAATCTACTGCAGGGCCTCCTCAGCTGATTCAAAATTTTGGAATTTGATTCCCATTCTACTACTCGCAATTAAAATTTTCTTAGCATCTACTTTGCTGCAACCCAACTTATTTGCCAGCAGTGCAACCCCAACTGAGGACTGAATTTTTGATGATCCCCCAGCTCTGAATGCTCTGATTGTTTTTTTCTGAGATATTTTTTTTCTTTTCTTCATCTTTTTTCTCGTTTTTCTCTTCTCTTTTTTCTCCTTTTTTTTTTTTTTCTTTTCCTCCTTCCCGTCAGTGGCAGCCTTAACTGTGTGTTGGGATGCATCAGTAGCTTCCGCCATCTCTTGATGTCTTTCCTCGCCAGCTTGCAGCCCCTCATTGCCTCTCAATGAAGGTAGAGATTAGCAGCGTCGGAGATGATGCATGACAACTTGACTGTGATGATTGTCGTTGTTCCCACCACCAATCCTCACCATCTCTAGTATGCATTCAGCTTCGTAGGAGTCCATTGAGTCGTCAGCTTCAGAGGAGGAATGACTCGCCCAATTGGAGCAATGGTGTTTCCGTCTCTTGACAGACTTTTGATTAGAAAGAGGCCTAGAGGAGGCTTCGATAATAAGCATCTCCGTGGCTGCTTAGAAGAGGTCCACCACCATTGGCCCAATTTTGGCCAAGAGGAGCAGGCCAGGGTTAGTAATGATGGTCAGGGCTAGGGCACAAGCCTAAGTTGTGACGAGCCTAGACCCGCTTGCAGGCTCTGTCCATAAGTGATTGACCAAGGTGGGGCGAGCCAAGCCCATTCTGTCTTGGGCCTAAAACTCAATTAATTCTTGATGCATTTCCCATAAAAGACCCTTGGTCTTCCATCCATTGCGAGAATTCTGGATGGACATTCCAATCTCAAAAACTGGTAGGGCTGGATCTTTCTTACGACTAGTCCAAGTTTGCCCACCTGAATAGGAATGGTGAGGTAAGGGGAACGTGAGCGGTAGAGGACAGAGGAAGCAACATGACTCTTCACTCATCACTCTCTTCGTGGACAACATTCCAGATTTTGCTAGTAGGAACTGGCTCCTAGAGATCTTTAGTGGATGGAGAAGAGTGATGGATGTCTTCATTCCAGAGGAAAAAAATCAAAAGCGGCAAAGATTTTCCTTTGTCAGGATGAAAGGGGAAGATGAAGCAGCATGGGCAATCACAAGCTCAAATGGATGCTAGTTGGGAAGGAAGAGGATTGTAGTGCAAAGAGCTCTGTATGGAAGGGATGGGCCTAGGGAAGGATCTGGAATGGAGAAATACCAGAAGAAGGAACAACTTACTCCTCTAGATACATCAAATTATTTTTAATCTAACAATTTACATCCTATGGGGCCCACTTTACTGCATTTGATGGCTGATTGAAAGATCTTACCATGAATATGAGACCCTATAAACCCCAAGGGGGTATCCCAACTGGTTTGGGAGCAAGACTTCTAGAGGGAGGTCTTGGGTTCCCATGGGGTTTATTCTCGATCGAGGAACCCGACGTGTGTGTGCAGGGAGGTGTGTATACATTCCGAAGGAATAGTTGGGTGAGAAGCCTAGACACGTTCGGTCATCAAAAAAATAAAAAATTAAAAATAAAAATATGAGACCCTATAATGATTAATGAAATCCAATCTTTTAAAATGTTTTCAAATTTGCAATTTTGATGCCTTCAAATGAATTTTTGTTCTGTTACATTTTTGAAGACTTATTTTTTCTTTTTCTAGTGGTTACTAGGGTTAAACTGTAGAATCGTAAGATTCATAAGTGTTTTCTCTAAAAAAATATTTAATATATGAAATAATGTAAAATATATTTAAAAGGTAATAATATCAACAATTCTCCAACTTTCTTTCAATATTAAGTGAATATTAAATAATTAATTCATTGGAGCTCAAATTTCAATGCTCTAACTCCCAAAAGTATAAGACCGGTATATAATCCAATTATACTGTGAAATATCAATAAATAATTAAAAAGCCTCCAAAAAATTGAAAGATCTTAAATACCCAACAGCGCAAGCCTTAAAACCATTAAAACAAAATTTTTAATGCTTTTACATTCCAAATAACCTCATAATTCTATTATTTATCTGAATCATAAGATTTGTTACTAGATACGAATCGTTCCTCTTATCATATTCTATGAATCGTAAGATACGAATTATGTATCGTAAGATTTTAAGAACAATGGTATAAACTATAGAGTATATAACTTAATTTTGTGTGCCATTCAATTCCATAAAACATGTGTTCTCTCTCTTGATGTTATTTTCTTGGAGCCACATGTGAAGCATGTGCCTAAAGTAGTAATATTAAATATCAATGAAAACCCAAGGCTAGAAAGTTTTTGTTGTTGTTGGTTTTTTTTTTTGGGTTGGGTTGGAGAAAACCCAAGGTTTTTTTTTTTGGGTTGGGTTGGAGAAAACCCAAGGACTCGAAGTTCTTGTTCTTTAGGGGCTTCTTTTAGGTGAGATTTTGAAGGACTCGAAGTGCCTAGATTTTATCATCTACCGTTGCACAGGTAGTTTTCAACTTTTCTTTTGAGTTTTCTTAAATATTAGAGGGATGGAAATTGTCCACTCTTGGTTGTGGTTTACGTCTGTCTTCCTACACTGCATCAGTTGCACGATGGGTTCCCTATGCTGCATAGTGCGACTGTAGTCCGAATATAATAGTAGAGTTAATCCAAACTGGATAGTTCCAACTGGAGTTAGATGACTTTGTCTCAATAAAATGATCCTGAATTTTCTTTGATGAATTGAATATTCTAAACTGGAGAAACGATACAGATTAAAAATTATGATGCTGCTTGAAATATCATACTAGTGTTTATCTTTTCTGGCAAGGAGCCTTCTTAGGGCACTACCTTTTTTCACAGTTATGTTGAAACATTTCCTTGCTATCATGTGCACAAACTGGACTTGCTTTTGTGGATATTATGGACTTCCAGGAGAGCCATGAAGCAGAGCTCCAAAAGTGTAAAGACGAGGCTGCAGCCAAAGTTGACGCTGTTGCAAAAACGTTAGAAGAACAAGGTCGTAAGCTGCAGTCACTTACCAGTTCTGTAAGTATGCATTTTACTCTGTTTTGTGTAATTATCTGTGGATCTGAACATCAGTAACTATTGCACATGTTAGTGGATAATGCTGGCCTTGTTATGTCTTGAGATTTCTGCACCATGTTTTCTTGTATAGGTTGCAATGTACATGAGGCTATATGATGAACAGCTTAGAGCTTCTACCTCCTATCCTGAATCTGCAGAGCATACTCCAGGTTTTCATTGACCTTTTTGTTGCTTATTTTATTCTAGTTTCATATATGTAATGCTGTGAGGGTATTACTTTTCTGTGCTTTACATCCTGATTTGTGTGGTTAGCTGTGCTTCCTGTTTGCAAAATTAAATGATATGCTCCTGGTGTTCTGTTATTGATGATTCATGCTTACGAAATTATTTATCACGTGGTCTTTGCAGATGATGGAAGGAAAGATCTTGTGGTTTTATTTGAAGGTTCTCAGGTAATGTTGTAATTAATTTTTGTAGATTGTAGATATGGTTCTCTAATCTTGTTCTGTTTCTTATTTCATTCAGTTTTTTATTTTCTAAATTTTCTTTTGCAGGAAGCTTCTAGAAAGGCCAATGAGCAGGCAACTGAACGTGTAAGAAATCTTGAGGAGGATTTGGGCCAAATGCAGGTATCTGAACCCCTCACTATTCCATGTTACTGGGAATGATATGTAAGCATTTGTACAATCTGCTAGTTAAGGATGTGTCTCTTTCTTGCATATGGCTTCAGTTTTGCTAGTATTTGCTTCATATTACCTATTTGGCTCTTGTGGAGTGACTTTCTCATTTTCCACTGGAGCAATTTATTTTTGTCTTGCCTAATCTTTTTTTCCTACTCAGATCTTATATCCTGACCATATTCTTTCAACAGTAAGATTCATCAAGCTCATATTTTAATGAATCACTACACTAATGTATCATATTGGTATATGATTCTCTATGTTATCACATTTGATGAAATTATGTTATCATCCATGTGCAGTGCTATTGACTTGGTTATTTTTAGTTTCCACTATTAATTCATGATATTGTTAAAATACGTAATGGGTTTTCATACATTGTTGTCTTCACTTAATCCTGCTTCTCTCAGAGAAGTTGAATAATTTTCTGTGCAGCGGAATGTCTCTCTCTCCATGAACTGCTCTCACAGTATGAGCTCCATGTGGGAGTCTACTTATGATATGAGGTTGGGATTGGGTGGTTTGAAAGATTTATGCTTGCATATGGTGCTTATTAAACATCAGTTCTATTGAATGACTTTAGCCATGGTTTGAAAGACCCAAAAATCAATGGTAGATAGGGTTGCAATTTTATCAAGTTCGATCTCATGGATAGTTATCCAATCAATTAGTGAAAGTAATGTGGAAAGTTGGAAGGTAACACTCCTTTGATTCCTTTTAAATGGTGAAACTCAAGCATGTGGATGAGTTGATAATTTTACAAAGAACCAAAAAAATTGAATTAAAATTGAAAAGAAAAGAATGGTGTCAACAAGTGGAAGTATTGCTTCAAAGAAACCTTGTAGCACACTTTTAGGATTGACTTACGTGAAGGGAGGTGTGGATGAGGGGCGGGGAATGCATGCAAGGCATGGAAGTGGAAATAATGGAGAGAGGCAAAGCAATGCCCTTTTTATAATTTCATTAAATACCGAGATATGGAAATTGCATACTTTGCATTGTAATAATAGTGATCGGTGTTGCTGGCAAGAATGTCAAATCACAGTTGATGGTTGCAGCCATAAATGCTATGTGGTTGAGTTATATCAAGTGTGGGCAAAGCATCGAAGAAAGGATGGAGGCTAAGCAATGTCCTTTGTCCTCTACTGAAATGTGGAAACTACATCATTTGTTTTTAATGATAGCGACTGGTGATGGTGGGATGTAAAGTCCCAACAGAAGGAAGATGTTCGACTTTTCTCCTGGTGTGCTACTTATTCTTATTACCATGTTTTGCAAGGGATCATTTGTCAGTGCATGCTACTTCATTATTGATTGCACCACTCTTGGATTCCAATTTCCACCTATGTCTGCATATTTTCTTCAATGAAATATGATTAGTACCCTCAGATCTAGTGTTCTCAATATTTTGGTTATATAGCTTGTCTACTCTGGTATGCATCAGTACTAGGGAACTCTTAAATTAGAATCGTCCTTCCTAATGGCACTGTTCACTTTGTGTAATCATCTTGTGAAATTATTTTGCAGCTCGACATTTTGGTATGCCATTATGTATTTAGGATGATTAAACTTTTTCATTTCATTTTTGTTCTTTTTCCCTTTTTTTCCTCAAGTTGAGTGGTAATGTCAATTTATTTCTTTGTTGTATGGTTCACCTTTTTTTTTTTGGTCTAAAAATTAATAATATTTCATTGTTGTATGGTTCTACTTTTTGTTCCATTTTTACTTGCCCTTTAGATTTCTCTGTCTTTGTTTCCCATGTTGCCTTAAAACAATCGTGTAACTAATGATTATTATCTTGTTTCATCAGGAATGAGGTTATATCAATGCGGTTGGAGCGTGATAAACTAGCAATGGAAGCAAATTTTGCACGAGAACGGCTAGATAGTTTTATGAAGGAATTTGATCATCAGGTATATTGTATGTGTTGGATTTCATTTTCTGTACATGATCTTAAACATGCTATGATTTCATGTCAGAGAGAAGAAATCAATGGAGTTCAAGCCAGAAATGTTGAGTTTTCTCAATTGATTGTTGGATATCAACGAAGGCTTCGTGAGAATGTTGATTCTTTGAATACTTCTGAGGAGCATTCAAGGAAGTTGTCTTTGGAGGTAACGAGTACTTTTTACAATCATTGTCACGAAACTTATTTATTGATATATCTAAAATATTGTTTTACTCTTTAATCATTAGGTGTCCATCTTGAAACAAGAAAAGGATATCTTGATAAACTCTGAAAAGAGAGCTTTTGAAGAAGTTCGCACATTGTCGGATAGAGTACATCGACTTCAGGTGGAAGATGCCACACTCTCTCTCTCTCTCTCTCTCTCTCTCTCTCTCTCTCAACTGTTTTGTTTTGTAGGCAAGCTTGGACACCATTCAAAGTGCGCAGGAAGTTCAAGAGGTATTATGCTCCTTTTCATGTTTTTGTGCTTTTCTTGTGATCTCCTTCAATTTCTTTCATCCTTGACACTTTTTCCAACATTAGGACGCTAGGGCCATGGAAAAGAGAAAGCATGAAGAATATGTGAAACACATTGAAGTAAGTGACCTTCTATGTTACTGTACTTTTGCTTTTCCATTGTAGTAATTGTTGTTTCTTGTTATGAATATCAAAGCAACAATATTATACATTTCGTGAAATTGACCACTTTTCCCCTCCCTGAATCACTGTCCCTAATGATCATGGATTGTAGTTGCAAGCATATCAACATGTTATCATAAAATTTTTGCCATCTATTCTCTTTGTCATTCATCATAAACAAAACATTTGAGTTCAATACATCTTAGTAGCTAAAATATCAGGAAATCCTTTGCTTCTTTGAAAGAACTGTGAGAGGACTTCTCTTTAGATCTAAATAATCCTCAAATTTCGCTCTCCATGCAGACCACAAGATAACAATCGAGACCAATTCCCACACTGTCTTCCCTTTTCCTCTGTAAGCATGACACCACCACAAGGATAGAACCTCGATAATGGAATCCTGCAAAACCCAATTTCACAACCCATAAGACCCGAAAAAATCGATCTACTGCCTCGTCGTTAAGGTACACCCACAAAACATATGATCCATTTTTTCTACTTAATCACCACATAGGCCACATGTCAAGTTAACCTCCTCCGAGATTATCCTTCTCCCCAAAAGGTTAGATCTGGTTAGCAACCTGCCTTAGCAACACTCCAACAAAAACGTATTTTTTCTTTACTACTACAAGTAATATTCAACTGAAACAGTTTTAGTGCTTCCCTGTGTAAGTTTTTAATTCCCTGTTCCACTTAAAATTCACTTGCAGGCTCCCCGTCTGAAATTCTTAAATCCTCTTCCTCACAACAAACCAATGTTATTAAAATTGCATGATTCACGGCTCGAATCGTGTGATACGAATCGAATCAGACTTAAAATGAGTCAAATCGTAGTGTAAATCGCAAGAAAAATAAAATCGTGCGATTCTTGGGTTCACTTGCAAATTGTGCGAGTCAACCCAATGAATCATTGTCTCGTTTGATTCATATGGAAGAAGGAAGAAGGAAGAGGGAAAGGGAAAAGAAAGGAAGACGAGAGAATCAGTATTGTTAAAATCGTCCGAGTTGCGAGTCAATTCGTACGAGTTGACTCGACTCGGATGGTCAATCGAGTCAACGTCACTGCTCAACTCGAAAAATGTCATCAATCGATCGATTTTTTCTAAAATCGCAGATCGTGTGATTCCAAACTCTTCAATCGCACCATTGTGCGATGTTGAAGAAAAAGGAGGAAAAAGGAAAATTAGCAAAAAGAGGGGAGAAAAGAAGAAGAGGGAAATCAGCAGAATAGGAAAAGACGTGCATGGGAAGATCGAAAGTCATCATTTGATTGCCTATTAAAGTCTAAAATGGATTGATAAATACCTGGCCCTCTTACTTGCGTTCCTTTCAAGCAAACAAAAAAAACCCTTTTCATCCATCGCTTCTCCTTCAAGCCGTGGTGTCTGCTCTCTCTGGAAGTCCTTCAAGCCTTCATCAGTTCGGGGCTTCGAGTTCGAGGTATGCTTCCCTCTTTTCTTCTTTTCCTCTTCTCGATTTCCTCTCTGGTTTTTGCATTCCTCTTCTTGGCTTCCTCTGAGAGATTATACTTGGATTTTCTTCCTCTTCTATTCTTCCTCTCCTTCAATTCTCCTTATTTTCGCTAGTTCTTGATGGTTTTTTTTTTTTTTCGATTCGTTCTTTCGTTGTCCTTCAAGTCGTGCTATTTCTTTTAGGGTTTTACAGTCTGTTTCGTGAGCAAGGGACTTTTAGTTAAAGAAACTTAAAGTCGTTCTTTCTGTGAGTCCTCGCGCGTGAGTAAGGGACACGCAAGGACTATTTCAGTGAGTCATTAAGGGACTCTTTTAAGTATAGACTTCTTTATCTATACTTAAAAAACATCTCTTTTATTTTTTTCAATATTTTATACCTATTTTATATCTATTTCAAAGAAATTAAAAACTGTATTTTTTTTTTTTAAAATTATTTGATGAATGCTAATAAAATTTCTTGAAATGACTTAGATTTATTTGTTAATGGTTCTTTGACTCTTCCATCAGCATACTCATGTTTATATATATATATATTTTTTTTTGTTTTTTTGGTTGCGACATCTATTTAATTTTTTACCACTTTTTCCTTTTCTTATTAACTAATCTCTTTTTTTTTTTTCTTTTCAATCTTTTGTATAATTATATCTATTTAAAAAAATAAATAGCTTCTAATTTTTTAAAAAAAATTTAAGGATGCTATTAAGGGTTTTTAAAATTTTACTTATTACTTATTATTTATATTTAAATCTCACATTAATATATTTTTGTATTTTTTTTATAGATGGTTATTTACTATGGATGATAAATGTTAAATTTGTATTGGTATATATCCTGTTATATGTATTTATAATTTATATAATAATTTTAGAAAAAATATTATGAATCTTACGATTCTACGATTCTACGATTTCGATTTACGATTCACGAATCACACCCCTACACCGATTCACGATACGATATGAGTTTGACAACATTGCAACAAACACACCTTATTAAGCAATTCCAGCTATTCAATATGAAATTTCAGTTCCTTGGCCCAATGAGCTCTGCTCAACACTATTGACCACACAATAGTGTTTTTTTTTTTTGAGCTGTAACACGAGAAAAATTTATTAGAGAAAAAAGGTTAGTACAAATAGAAAATGTGGGTCTAAAAGCTATAGAGTCCACCAATAAGAAGAAAATACAAGTGAATAGAGAAAGAAGAAACACAAAGGATGAAGATCCGGTAGAAAAGAAAGGAAAATGCTCCAAGTGGACAGAAGGGACTGCCCAGAGCAATCCAATCTTCCCTGGTCATCTCAAATGTGGAAGACACCAAAAAATGGACCTTCCACACCATTCTTGGATGAAGAAATCTGCGACCCTCATTTGCTGAATGACTAATGTGAATGTAAGAGACATCAAGTCCCCTGACAATTTTCTGATGCGGAGCATGCTTCGGTTCCTTGTTATTACCGCTATGCTATTTTCGTTTTTAGTATATTGGGTTGTTTTAGTTTCTTTTTAGTAAGAGTATTTATGTAATTTCCTTCTTTTATTTTAGTTTCCTTTTAGTGGTGCCATAGCTTATAAAAAGCCCTCTCTTGTAACTTATTACACCGATTGACGAATAAGATTGAAATTTTCGAGCAAACCTTGCTTGTGCCTTGCATTGGCGTGAGGACTGATTCGTTTTGGCGTGAAGCCTGGCGTGAGGCTATCCTTCCATCTCCAGGTACTATCCATCCTCTTCTTCTGTCTATCTTTCTCTTTTCTCCTCTTCTTTAGCTTCCAGCCAAGCCAATACCAGTCCCAGATCTTGCTTCCCTTCTCCATTCCCAAACCATCCAGATCTATTCCTTTTCTGCTCCATAGCCGTGACCACGAATCCCAGACCCACTTCTGCCAGTTCATTCAGACCTTTTAAAGCCTCCACTGCCCCTGTCTAACCCATACTGCCGTCGCCATCATCTCATAGTCGTCCTGCCTTGTCTCCAACCCCTAAAACCCTTTTCTGCTGCTTTCTTGACTTCCCTACTCCCTCTTAAACCTTTCGCAAGCCCCTTTCTTAGACCAATACTGTAGCCACAACCTTTTTTCCTCCCTTTCCCTTCATTGCCGTGTCCCCAAAACCCGTCCCCTACTTACGCCATCGCTAAGTCTTCCGCCTCTCATTCCTTTTATTAATTCCATTCGTGCCTACACCCTATATCCCACCTATCTGTCCCTCACTTATTACCTACGTGCCTAAGTAATCCCTTTAATAATCAAACCCTTTTCCCATTTACCCAATTCCATTACCCATTTACCCTTTCTATGTTATTTCTCATGTACCACCCATCTAGCATTTGTTAGTCATTTAAAGTCAATTAGACACATTATGTTCTTAGAATTTGCATGATTGTGTGTGGTAATTTTATATTCATTAATTGCTATTATTAATTGATTAATTAATTTCATCCCATTTTAAGTTTAGGGTGCATTATTTTCATCTCTTTTAATTTTTAGGGAACCATTTAGGCATTTAGGGTTACTTATCCCTTGTCCTGTGTCAGTTTCCTAATCGCCCTAACCATGCTAACGAATTTCCAAGGGGGTCGCTTCAAACCTTTCGCCTATTTGGCATTTGATGACATCTCCTTCAATGACTAACTTTCCACCGCCACACTCTACCCAAATGGCTAACGCTCTCCTAATGCTTAGTAGTTCAGTTTCATTGGAATCCCTTTGAATTCTATGAAAATCAAGGATGTCTAACCGCTGTGATCTCTAAGAACACCGCAAATCCCCACTAGCCACGATTTTTATCAAATATGAAAAAGGATGAAACTAATGGAAGAGAATGGAAGAAAAGAGACAAATAAATTCTCTGTGTTGTATTCCTTGTGTTTAATCAAAAGAGGATGCATGTATATTTAAAATACAAAGAGCAATCCAGGCGAGCGAAAAATGAAAGGGAGATCGCTTCAATTACAATTAATATAATCGAAACGTGAAATGCACATGTAAAATGTGGCATTACTACGACATTTACAACACTCCCCCTCAAGTTGGTGCGAATATATTGATTAAGCCCAACTTTCTTAAGACTATTATTAAGTTGTGATCGAGAGATGGCCTTGGTGAGCATATCTGTAAGTTGATCCTTGGATATCAAATAAGGATTGAGAATCGGACCCAAAGAAACATGATGGCGAAGTAGGTGCCAACGAACTTTAATATGCTTTGTTTACTCATGGAATACAGGGTTGGATGCAATGTTGATGGACGGCTTGATTATCACAGAACATTAGTAATTTTTCAGAGGAGGCAACATCCAACTCGGCTAGGAATTACTTAAACCATAGTAATCTATAGGCAGTATTGGACATGACACGATATTCAGCCTCCGCACTAGTACGGGCAACAACAATATGTTTCTTGCTATGCCAAGAGACCAAATAAGATCCAAAAAAAAAAAAACCACAATATCTTGTGGTCGAGCGACGCTCGTTAGGAGAGCCAACCGAATCTACATCTGAGTAACCATGAATGGCCTATAGAATAATCCCCGTCTAGAGTGAGCCTTAAAATAACGAAGGATCTAAAAACAACTTGAAGATGGGCATCACACTGGGCATACATAAATTGACTTACCACTCCAACAACAACATAAAGAAAATTGACCTAGTAATGGTGGAGATAAATCAGTTTAACCACTAGTTTCTGATAAAATGTGGGATCATCTAGTGGAATTCCATTTGAGACAGGAAGCTTGGTATTGACATGAATAGGTGTGTTTATTGGCTTTCATCTAGAATATCCTGCATCTGTAAGAGATTTGAAGCATATTTTCTTTGAGAAAGAGAAAGTGATGTGGACAACCCTATGTACAAAGTTTACCAAAGGTGGAGAAAGAATAAGAAGGCCCACATCTCACTGTAGGTTGATGATTTAGCAGACATAAGACTCCTTATGCTTGTTGCAGTTAATTCTGTAGAGCTGTAGAATCAAGTTACATTTATTGCAGTTAATTCTGCAGAACTGCAGAATTAGGTAGTGCATTGTAAATAGTTACAGGTGGTTATTGTCTTTTGTAAATTGAACTGTAAGCAGTTAAAGGTATTGCAGTAGGGGCAGTTGCTGTATTTTTTTTATAGAAAAAGATGACTATAATTAGAGGAGGATGATGATCAATGAAATTATTTTCTGAGAATGGTGAAATTGGAACTCCTATGAAGGGACTGATGGTGTGAAGCCACTTAGGGAGTGATTCCCATCTTTTCTTTTCTCGTTTCCTCCAAAGTTGTGGTTGTAGAAAGAACTCTTGCCGAACTTGATGCTGCCATATCTTTGTTGAGCATGTTGTTGTTGCTATTGGCTCTTGTAATCCATCAAAGAACTATCAGAGAGGCTCTATTCTTCAGAGAGGTTGTTCGTTTGCATGGAGTTCCAAAAATCATCACATCGGATCGTGATACAAAATTTCTCAATCACTTTTGGCACACTCTATGGTCACGATACAATGCTTCTCTCCCATTTAGCAACACATGCCATCCACAGAAAGATGGGCAAACCGGGGTTGTCAATCAAACACTTGGAAATCTTATTTGCAGTCTTTCTGGTGATCGTTCGAAGCATTGGACTTGGCACTTGCTCAAACTGAGTTCGCGTACAATAGCATGAAAAACAGATCTACTGGTAAGTAGCCTTTTGAAGTTGTTTTGGGAAGGTCACAAACTCTCACCCAGTGGGATCGTGCCAAGTTGCCCAAAGAGCCAGGTGCTAGTCAAGCAGCAGATGACATGTCACTCGCATGGCCGAAATTCATGAAGAAGTGAAACGACATTTAATGAATACTAATGCGAAATACAAGAAAGCTGCAGATAACAACCGACTGTTGAAAGTCTACAAAGAAGGTGACATGGTAATGGTGAATCTACGCAAAGAACGGGTTCCAACATTTACTTATAACAAGCTGAATCCAAAGAAGATTGGACCCTTCAAAATTCTTTGTAAGATCAACGATAATGCCTATGTAATTAATTTTCCAGACACTTATAGCATATCGAAGACGTTCAATGTTCAAGATCTATTTGACTATCATTCTCCTGGGTCCACATCAATGTTTACAAACTCGAGGATGAGTCCTTTTCAACCACCTGGGGACTGATGTAGCATGTGTGGGTCAAGGGGTTTTCCAGTAAAGATTAAAAAACCCCTTCTGATCTTATCCTTTTCTTATCTTATCCTCTTCTTATCCCCTTCCTATCTTATCCCCTTTCTTTGCTTATTTTATTTTTAGTTGCTTGTATGTGTATAAATACCCCTTTGGGGCTTTGTAGAAATGACCAATAATTGAATGAATTAATCTGAGTTTCTCCTAAGCTTATTGCTTCTTGTGTTTTCGTTTTGTTTCCTCCTCGAGTTTACGCTGTCGCCGGAGTACGGCAACCTCCCTTGGAGTATCTCTCTGCCCTTCATGCCCAGGCCTGCTTGAGCTTCCTTGCTGCCTGTACCTATAAGAATTCAACACCGGAACTATAACCAGTTCCAGCCTCCTTCCACACGCCTCACTGTCTATAGCCCTTTCTCCCTCTAGTAGCTGTTGTGCAAATTTTAAATTTATAACTCGCAAGCGCACGAACCATTAAATAGTATAGCGATTCAGTGCGAGGTCGAATCCTATCGGAACTTAGGAAAATATATCTGTGAAAAACATACCACTGAATATATATTTTAAGAAATTTAGAAAATCATAGAAATAAATCTTAAACATGGGATTGATTCTTTAATCTAGAAAATCTAATTTTAATTTAGAAACATTCTAAAAATAGAAAATATTATCTAAAATTAGAAAAGCATATCTAAAAATAGAATTTAACAATGAAAGAGATCTAATTTTAATTAAGATGGTGGATTTGATCTAAAAGTTATAAATAATCTTAACTTAGAACACAAAACTAAGATGCAATTAATTAATTAACAAACCTAGTTCCACAATTTTCAATAATTTTGAATTTTAAAACAAAAATAAAAATAACACTTAAAATTATCTCTGTACATATTTACAATGGAACTAGTTCAAGTAAATCACGGAGGCATTATTTTCCATATTTCAGAATAAAACAAAGGCCTAGAATACGGAGCTCATGTAAATTACCAATAATGCATTCAAAATTTTTATCCATAATTATTCTAAGAATTAAATTTATGGATTTCATTAAATTAAAAATCTCAAATTAAACCTTAGAATTAATAGAATTTAAACTTTTTCTCCAAGTCTAAAATATTTCATTGCACTCTTAAAATAAGAGCCTTACAACGAAGAAAGTAGTCTATTCAATCTAAATTTCCATCACATTTAATTTGAAACAGTTAAAATAAATCCACACATAGACTTAATTAAGGATAAAAATCAAATCAAATAATCACCATTACATCAATTGAATAATTGGAAAACCATAGACTAAATATTTCATCACACCTCAATTTTATTTTTGAAACATGAAATAGAAATTACAAATCATGGAATTGAATTGAATTAAAGAAAACACAAGAAAAACAATGTTAAAATTCAAAATGCACCATCCTAGAAACCCTTTGTAGAAATGAAAGATCCCATAGCCTTCTTGATCTTCTCTTATCTCCTTTTCTCCTCCTCTCCAAGCTCTCCAAGAATCTCCCAAGCCAAGTTCAATTTTCTTAATGGGAGAGGGTATTTATAGATGAAAGAAGGTGGAATGAATGACTTGTATTTAAAGATTTAAATAAAGCAAGGGACACTTGGAGGGCTGATATGGTTTGTGCTAAACTTGGAATGGCCTAAAGGAGGCAAGGAGGTGGAAACAATAGTAAAATTCGTGTAAGGAAGGTGGGTGCAAAATCCCATTTTTTACACATGTACCACCTTGCAGCTCCGTTTTGACCTAGTTAACGTCCGAATCTGGAAAAGTCGTAAACTATAAAGTTGTAGCCCTTGAAGTCTTCTTTCCAACCCAAAAAGAATCAAAGCAATCGGACATTGGAGTGAAACTTTATGGCCAAAATGCTGAAATTGTGTTAAACATTCCTTATTTTTCTTCCCTTCTTATTTTCTTTCTTTTTCTTAATCCACTTGTCAAATTCGAAAATTCTCTTATATTGACTTATAAATTTCGAATTTCCTCATATATATATATATATATATATATATATATATATATATATATATATATATATATCTTGAGATAATGAAAATAGTCTTCACACATGTGGATTTCTTCATAGGTTTTTCTTAATGGACTTAATAATTGGGTTTTTCAAAGTATGGAAAATCTAATAAATAATTTTACCACTTACAATCAATTCTAAAAATGACTAAATTAATCGAAACTCTTATAAATGGATTTGAATTACTTAGTTTACAAATAAAACCTCTAAAATTGTGGTAAAATAATTACTAAAAGTTCCAACTTTCCATAAATATCAACTTATGCCCATAAATTGCAAAATTCACCTTTTGAATTCTCATATCTTGCATGTCCCTATAAATCCTGCAAAAACGTCCAAAATCCTATTAAACATATTCTAAAACACACAAAATAAGGGGCTAACTAATCCAAATACAAGGGTAAAATAGTCATTTTCCTGTGCTCATCAAATACACCACACTTAGATTTTGCTAGTCCTCGAGAAAAACAAAAACTTAAAACTCTTAAAACAAATAAAAATCCTAAACTAATCCTAAACTACTTCACGTTCACTGGCATTATCGATTGCATTTAGCGTATGCAACAAGCCTTTTAAACCCCTAGCTCACCACTAGTGGACGAGTTATAGTCTCGGGAGGGCTTACATTGATGATACCCACAAACATCAAATTTCAGCAAAAATATCTAAATAAAAATTTGAACATCATACAATTCCAAAATAATTTCACAAAATTTATACTCAGAGTGTAGTGTGTGATAGCAAATATTAATAAAACTTTCTTTTCTAAAATACTTACAAGTTTAGCAACCACTAGCCGAAAATGCGCTTTGACTCCAAATCTCACCAGATATATCTTTCAGAAAGATTTTCGTTCAGAGATTGGGTTAGATTTCTCTCAAAAGTATATGTGAGTGGAATAATTTTTCAAATACAAATATCTCACATATTTAACATCAAAGAACGACAAATATCAAAGAAAACACAGATCTCATGAGTGGATGCCATTTTCCTGAGAATGTTGAAATAATACACCATAATTCATTTTCATTTATTCTCCACTTAAATACCATATTAACTGAGGATCAATAGGACTTCATAATAGGACGAAATGTGGCTTAAGACCGGGTCATATCAAAGAAAGATAAAAAGACTCTAAAATTAATACATTGACAAGAAAATGTTAAAGGTCTTCAAAATTTTCACTGGGATATTGCTTCCTCTATTTTTTTTCCTCTCGACACAGAATTTTCAAAGTATTTTTTTTTTCTCAAACCTTTTTTTTTTCACATCCTTCTTTTTGATGTATGGATGCTCCTTTTTTTTTTTGGGTATCATTCATCTTTTTTTTTTTTTTTCTTCAAGTGCCATATTTTTTCAGATTATCATCCCAATAACAATCATCTCTAACCTTTCCTTGTTCTTTAGAATAGGTCACAAATATTTCAATAAATGCTCAATCTCCACAACCGGAGTTGGGTATGGTAAACATAACTAACAACAAAAGTGCTAAATTTCACATTTAAGGCCCAAAAGTGGGAACTAACATGATAAGATGACCAATATAGGTAGGCTTCAAATGCTCAAACGATCTAAAATAATGGCCTATATCATTTCCTAAGCTTCATATGGATATTTATATAGCTTCAAATAAATTTAGAAAAAATTCAGATGTAGTAATCCAATATTAATGTCTTTCTCAGTATATGTCCAAAAATCAAAGAAATAATGAGATCTTCAACAAAAATAACGCGCACATCAAAGAAAATAAATAATTTACTTATAACCTTCAGAAAAATCGAATGACTCAAAAGCTCACTAGGTATAATTCTCCACTGGTATTCCTCCAGTGACCCCTTAACTCATGAATACTCTTTTTTTTCAAGATAAACTAATATGGCTGTGTAAAATTTTTCCAAGCATAAATTTCACAAAATTCAAATGGAAAAGCATGATATAAAAAAAAATTATCCACATATTAATGCTAAAATCAATTTTTTTTTTTTTTGGACTCAAAAAAGCAAAACACACAAAACTGACACAGTATAACCCCTCAATACCCCCAAACTTAAATTGAACATTATCCTCAATGTTCCCTAATCTACATATGCACCTGCAAATTGGAAGAAAATATCAGAACAGAATAATTTGAGTTGAGAAAATACCTGAGATGGCTCTCTTTATTCAAAACCTGCAAAAACAAACTGATAACAAAAACATAAACACATAACAAAGACTCTAGACTGACACAAAAGCAAGAAAGCTGATTAAAAAAAAGACAAAAACCTAAAGTAGACACTGACAAACATCGATAGATACAAGACTCTAAGCAGATTCACAATCAGAACAACTATTATCTTTTTTTTTTTTTTTATGCAAGCTAATCTAACAATGCAATACGCAAATCAAATATGCAAACAATAATCAAAATAGACTAATGCATGAAACTGATACGCTAATATGCATGAGCAAATTAAATATGCAATTTTTTGTTTTTTTTCTTATGCAAAATAAAATCCAAATGCCCTAAGAAAATCTATATGAATGCAAGAAAAAATAAAAAATTCAAAGAACATGAGTTTAGAATCTTACCTCGGCCTATAGTGCTTTCTGCAATAAATTTTTAGAGCACTTTTCAAAATCCTAAAAAATTAAACACACCAAACCTACGTGAAGATTCTAAATCTCATAAAAAATGCATGAAACCTAATTTAAATGCAATTTCCTAATGTTATAACTAGTGGAGGAAATTAAATAATTGGAACCTAATTAAGAACTCTAAATTATTTTAAGACCATAAAAATTTCTAAATTAATGTCCACCAAATTAATCAAAATTAGATTTTCAAGTAAAAGAATATTCCAATAAAGTCCAGACTTGCTCTATTATTTTAAAAAAAAATTAGACAATGTAATTGGGAACTTACCAAATTTAGATGAGGGTCTTAAATTAAATTTTTTGTAAGTTTAGAAACTGTCTAAATTTAGAAATAATCTAAAATTAAACACCTTCTAAAAATAGCAATTTCCAAAATGAGACAATTTTGATACTTTCCATAGACAGAAGTTCCAAAATTAATACTTCCCAAATTTAGATCTATTTTAAAAAAATAGAATGTGACTAAATTAAATTCAAATTCTAAGATTAGAAAATTCTAAAAAGAGAAACTAGTTATTTTTGAAAATTTCGAAAAATAGAAGTTCTCAAAAATAAAAAGCTTCTAATTTTAATAGTGTTTACAAATTTAATTCATCTCCATATTTTTGTTATTTCTAGAAATTTCTAATCTAGGTAACCTTCTAAAATTAGAGTTTCTAAAAATAGGAACTTCTAATTTTAAAGAGTTGCCAAAAATAGAAATTTTCTAAAATAGCATTATTTCTAAAACTAAATAATTCAAATGTCAATTTTTTTCAGTTCCCCGGCAACGACGCCTAAAACTTGTTTTCCAAATTTTAAATTTATAACGCGCAAGAACACGAACAATTAAATAGTATAGCGATTGAGTGCGAGGTCGAACCCATCGGAACTTAGGAAAATATATCCCTGAAAAACATACCCCTGAATATATATTTTAAGAAATTTAGAAAATCATAGAAATAAATCTTAAATATGGGATTAATTGTCTAATCTAGAAAATCTAATTTTAATTTAGAAACATTCTAAAAATAGAAAATATTGTCTAAAATTAGAAACCATAGCTAAAAATAGAATTTAACAATAAAAGAGATCTGATTTTAATTAAGATGGTGGATTTGATCTAAAAATTTTAAATAATTTTAACTTAACTTAGAACACAAATCTAAGATTCAATTAATTAATTAACCAACCTAGTTCCAAAATTTTCAAAAATTTTGAATTTTAAAACAAAAGCAAAAATAACACCTAAAATTACTTCTGTACATATTTACAATGGAACTAGTTCAAGTAAATCACGGAGGCTTTATTTTCATATTTAAAAAAAAAAAAAAAACAAAGGCCTAGAATATGGAGGTCACGTAAATTACCAATAATGCATTCAAAATTTCCATCCATAATTATTCTAAGAATTAAATCTATGGATTTCATTAAATTAAAAATCTCAAATTAAACCTTAGAATGAATAGAATTTAAACTTTTTCTCTAAGTCTAAAATATTTCATCGCAATCTTAAAATAAGAGCCTTAGAACGAAGATGGTAGTCTATTCAATCTAAATTTCCATCACATTTAATTTGAAACAGTTAAAATAAATCCACACATAGACGTAATTAAAGGATAAAAATCAAATCAAATAATCACCATACATCAATTGAATAATTGGAAAACCATAGACTAAATATTTCATCACACCTCAATTTTATTTTTGAAACATGAAATAGAAATTACAAATCATGAAATTGAATTGAATTGAAGAAAACACAAAAAAAAGAATGTTAAAATTCAAAATCCACCATCCTAGAAACCCGTTGTAGAAATTAAAAATCCCATAGCCTTCTTGATCTTCTCTTATCTCCATTTCTCCTCTCCAAGCTCTCCAGGAATCTCCTAAGCCAAGTTCAATTTTCTCAGTGGGAGAGGGAGTATTTATAGATGAAAGAAGGTGGAATGAATGGCTTGGATTTAAAGATTTAAATAAAGCAAGGGACACTTGGAGGGCTGATATGGTTTGTGCTAAACTTGGAATGACTTAAAGGAGGCAAGGAGGTGGATAAAATAGTAAAATTCGTGTAAGGAAAGTGGGTGCAAAATCCCGTTTTTTACACATGTACCACCTTACAGCTCCGTTTTGACCTAGTTAACGTCTGAATCAGGAAAAATCATAAACTGCAAAGTTGTAGTCCCTTGAAGTCTTCTTTCCAACCCAAAAAGAATCAAAACAATCGGACATTGGAGTGAAACTTTATGGCCAAAATACTGAATATATGTCAAACATTCCTTATTTTTCTCCCCTTTTTATTTTGTTTCTTGTTCTTAACCCACTTGCCAAATTCGAAAATTCTCTTATATTGACTTGTAAATTTCGATTTTCCTCATATATATATCTTGAGATGATGAAAATAGTCTTCACACGTGTGGATTTCTTCATATGACTTTTCTTAATGGACTTAATAATTGGGTTTTTCAAAGTATGGAAAATCTAATAAATAATTTCACCACTTATAATCAATTCTAAAAATGACTAAATTAATCGAAACTCTCATAAATGGATTTGAATTAATTAGTTTACAAATAAAACCCTCTAAAATTGTGGTAAAATAATTATTAAAAATTCCAACTTTCCAAAAATATCAATTTATGTCCATTAATTGCAAAATTCACCTTTTGAACTCTCATATCTTGTATTTCCCTGTAAATCTTGTAAAATGTCCAAAATCCCATTAAACATATTCTAAAACACACAAAACAAGAGGCTAACTAGTCCAAATATAAGTGTAAAATAGTCATTTTCCTGTGCTCATCAATAGCCTCAACGTACACGCGCAATACAGCCTCACGTCTTTGCACCCACCATCCTTTATTTAAATCTTAAGTCCCATCATTTTTCATTAACTTTCGTTTTCTTTAAACCCCACCATTATATCGTGTTTCCTACATTTGCTTTTAATATTCAACTAGCATGTACCCCACCAACTCCATTATACCCACCTTTATCTTAAGCTTCCATTTTTAATTACAAAACCGTCCTTCTCATTACGACCTCCACAACGTCAAACTCATTCAACCGTGGACCCTCTTGGCCCTATTAACCTCTTTGACCATCATATCCATCAATTAAACACCCTTAATCCCATTCTCTTTCCTTTTATTTTTATTTAATTTGTTCCATCAACCCCACATAATTCCATTTATTTACTGCTAATTGAGTTACCCCTAAACCCGATCCTCTTCCGCATTGCGTCACCCCATAAAGAAAGGCATTTTTGACATCTAACTGATGAAGAGCCTTATGATGGAGAAGAAGCCTTCTGCAAGGGCTGATCACAAAAAAATATCAAAACCGCAAGGGAGAAATCGTGGGCTGTGTGTTTTGGCTGATACCATGTTAGAAGGAAATAGAAAAAAAGCAAGAAAATACTGGAAGAGAAGGAAAGAAAAGAGAGATAAATGTTGTATTCCTTGTGTTTAATCAAAAGAGGATACAAGTGTATATAGTATATAAAGAGCCAATCAAGGTCAGCAAAAAAGGAAAGGAAGATCGCTTACAATCAATATAATCTAAAGGTGAAATGCTCATGTAAAATGTGAAATTATTACAACATTTACAACATTAGTGCCCACCAAAAATCATAATTGTCGAGGACTATCAATGCTATCAACTTTTTGTTTGATGCCAGCTTGAAGAGTATACGAAACCTATCCTTCAGAGTAACAACCTCCAACCATTGATCTTTTCAAAACTATATCCTATCCCCTTTACTTACCACAAACCCCAATCCTTTCACGAAGACCTCTACCATACTCCAGGAGCCACACCAAGCATGTATGGTTCCCTAACTACCACTGAAGCTTATTTTTGTCTCTCCTACTTCCTCATACCACCCACCCCCACCAACACCACTTTGTCCTTAGGCTGAGTCGATAACCCTACATCATAGTGTTGACCGTTCATTCCCATATCACAATGGCCATTTAGTTAGAACAACCTCATTCTACACCAAAATTTTACCCAGCTCTAGGCCACCTTCGCCTTTAGACTTCGCTGCTACTTTCCAGTTCGCCAAATGAACCTCCTTTGTGAGATTCAAGTATTGTATCTCATTGGCAGCCATCTACTAATGACCTTTCAAGGCTTTTTTGATGGTTGTTTTGGCAAGAAAGTGGTAGAGGAGGCATTGGGGTGCATCATTAGAGATGTGACTTCGTCAATTATTGTCTCCTACTTTGAGTCTACCACAAGGTTGCTTCTAATGATTTAGAGGTTGGAACTCATTTGAGAGGTTGTAGACTCCTCGACTCTTTAAATATTTCAAATGCAATAGTGAAGGTGATCCAAGAAAGCACAATTGCTTTGTTTTCCTCTATTCACTTTCTTTTGAAATTGTTGAACATGATTCAAGATATTCGAGATTTGTTGACATCTAGGAATGTGTCATTAGAATGATCCATTGCTCAGACAGTAAAGAGGTAGATCAGTTAGCAAGTCATTGACTTCCTTTTTTTTTTTTTAGCAATTTATTGCTTTTCTTTTGCTTGTTCCCCTAAGGAGAAATAGAGATTTCTTAGGAAATAGAGAGGTGGATCAGTTGGAGAGATGTCTTCCTTTTTTGTTTTTCTTTTGCTTGTTTCTTGCTTCTTTTTTCTCTTAAACTAGAGACTTCTTAGAGTGATCTGTCAGTATCTCTTAATCCTCATGTTTTGTTATAAAAATTTGTGATGATATCAATTATTTTGTAGTTAGCTGAATCATCGGGTCTAAGTGATTTTGAATTTAATTCTTTCGAACGTAGAGCGTCTCAAATGGATAGCCCTAAATGTCGATGTGGTCATTCATGTGTCAAATGCTATGAAGCACGGATACTCCAAAACCGTTCGAGTATTCGTGTCGGGTACGTTTCCGACACGGATACGGCCGGATACGGCTTGGATACGTGTTGTATACTTATCCAATTAAATAAAACACTTTTTAAATACGGATACATCACGGACACGGCAGGACACTGGTGGCGGGACACTGCACGGGAGAAATATATATATATATATATATATATATATATATATATCTATCTTTTCAGTATTATTTTTTTTTTTTTTGACCTCAATAATTATTCACATATTATATACTGTAATATTATAAATATTTTTTAAACATATTATATATATCTTTTCATAATACTAAATTGTTAATAGTCTAATCTTTATAATATATATCTTTTGTAAGCTTTACTAATAGATATCTTTTGTAATGTATTATATATATTGTATTCATTATAAATATAATTTTCTAATAATTTTTATCTCATAGTAGAATTTATGATATTTTTTGTAAATGTCTGAATTTATTTTGTTGATATATATATATATATATAATAATTTTTTAATTAGGTGTATCCCGCCGCACCCGTATCCTAGTTTTTCAAAATTTGCCGTATCCTGTATCGGATACGTGTTGTATCCGATACGTGTACCCGTATCAGTGCTTCTTAGGTCAAATGCTTTTAAGTAAGCTATTTACACTTGGCACAAAGTATCTTCTTGATTTTCTGTAAAATTTTGAGCCTATAAGAACTTGGTTGAGTCAGTAAGAGGATTTCATCAATATCGAAATTTTGAGATGGGTTTTCAATTATGTTGAGTTGTGATATTACTGTATTTTCTATATTTGAAAGTTAGATGCACTCCATATTAGAACATTTTGCATTTAGGACAGCGAGTGAAATGGTTTTGAGGAGTTGTGAAAGTAAATTTAAGTAATAGCTTTTTGGAAAATACATTTGAGGTGCCAATAACATTTTAACTTGTCAAACTGGGTGTTTGTGGTGCCAACTAGTATTCTTTTCTTCCATCTCCTTAAAAAGGTAAGAAAAAGGAAAATTGCAATTTTTGTTTATAATTTATTTGAAGAAAATCTCTCTCTGAAGCTTTTATGAGGAAATGCAATCTTTTGAATTAATAGAAATCTGTTCGTATGACTTTACTTTTTGGTTTTCACTTAATAACCAACCATCATGTTTGTTCTATAGTTTATCTTAACTTGAATGTTTCTTTTTCCTTACTGAATCAAGACCATAGCTGCAGAAATGAGAAATTTGGGAATTAGGATTACAGTTGATATTATTAGAACTTCTATGATAATAACAAATTCATGAATTAGAAAAGCCACCTACCCATGGTTTGCACTCTTAATTGGATTTAGCAATTTTTTTTAATGTTTGACTGGCTGTCTAGTGCTTGTGGGAAAGCACAGCTTTGTGCTTGCAACAATAGACAGTTACTAACTGTGTTAGAGGTTGATTGTGCCGGGTTCTAATTGGAATTTTCAATTATGTAATGGTTGCATGAGTTCAAATGACATGAATTGTCAATTCTGTAATGATTGCTTTTGTTGAAGCAATTTTTTCTTTTTGTTGTGGGTTTATGTTTTAACTAACGTTAAGTTTAGATCTTTCGTCTCTAAGATCAATATTTTTTTATACACTATTAATGAAACTAATGTTATTCACAGAAAGAATGGGCTGAAGCTAAGAAAGAACTTCAAGAAGAACGAGATCACGTTCGAACTCTTACACTTGATAGGGATCAAACACTTAAGAATGCCATGGAAAAAGTTGAGGAAGTGAGAAAGGAATTAGCTGATGCTTTACGTGCCATTGCTGAAGCAGAAGCGAGGACTACATTGTCTGAGGTATTTAATTTTTCCAACGTTTATCTCTGTAATGTTTTTAAAATTTGAATTTGTTTTTATTTTAACAGAGGTGGGAAATAATATTTCAGGCTCGTTGCTTTGAGTTGGAGGCAAAGCTTAAATTATCTGGGAAAGAGGTTCTTTTCTTGTGTTGCAATAATATCTAAATCTCCAATGCACTGTGCGTTCGTGATAACATACTCACAAGTGTCTTGTAGGGCCCACCTGGCCCACATTGATATCAATATCCCTCACACCCTAACCTACCCTACCCTACCCTTTGAATTGCACCCTTACCCAATTTGATTCCATTCCAAGTTATCTTCCGTATCGATTTAACGTTATAACGTTTGATGCATTTCCACCTTCAGATAAAGTTGAATTTTTAGGCTCTTAAACGGCATGGCTTTTCTTGTCTGAGTTGAAGGATGAAATCTCATAAGCATCATATGTAAGCCTTATGTTTTCAACCCCACTTATTAAAATGAACCTAAGTGGGTAGGTGCACATAATGCATTGGTGTGCTATAACAATTTTCCCCTATGGTGGTCACTTCGTGAAACTTTCATGGGGTGATGACTTTGTGGAATCCACCTTGGCCCCAATCACACCCTTCCCTACCTCATATCCACCTAGCCCTTTGAATTTGATCTTTACCCAATTTGATCCCATTTTGAGTTAGATGGATTGTTCATCTAACCGCATGGCATTCACAACATTGGCTAAAATTGAATTTTTGGGACCTTAAAAAACATGGCTTGACTTATCCAATCAAACTGATTTTTTATGGGCACTTCATTCAAGTTACGACCTTTCCAACAAACCAATCCACATGGACCTAGAAGAACGAGTTTACAACAAACTTGGTGCAAACGGCCAATGGGTGACACATGGGCTCACATGGGTGGGTAGGCTTGAAGGCCTTGGCTTGTATGTGTTGTTTATAAAATTTCATCTTGATTGGATAAAATTTGATCTTGAAGTAGATTAAACCGAACAATTCACTCCACTTCTCAGTTGGTGTTTAACTACAATAATATTTTGACGTACTGAATTTATTACGTCTTATTGATTCCTCACTGTAATCAGGATGTAGCTGTAGAAGGGCATGATCTGTCCTTTTTTATTTATTCAGTGTCGTGCCTTAGTTTATTTATGTTGTCACATCCCCTTTTTATAATTCTAACTGTGTTATTTTTCCTTTGATCAGATTGATCAACCAAATGGTGCAAATACCATGTCTTCCACTAATGAGGTTTCTATCATCTTGCATTCTCACTTATTTTCACTTTATTCAGTGCATCTATTTCAGATAGCTTATGTATGTGGTGATGCTAACATTGTCATTGGACATTTATTTTGATCAACTGCTTAATCACACATGAAAATATTTTCTTGTTTTGATTGGCAACTGTTTCCTGTAATTTGTTATTTGTACTGTGCACAGGTTATTATTAACCTGCAGAAAGCAAAATTAGAAATTGAAGAATTGAAAGAGGAAGCTCAAGCCAATAAGAATCACATGATTCAGGTATCTGGGCTTTTTAAGATTTGTATTTAGTAGTAGTGGTGGTGGTGGTATTGAACATTTATCATGATCTTATCTTGGCACTGGCAGTATAAAGAAATAGCATGTGTCAATGAGGCTGCACTGAAACAGATTGAATCTGCTCATGAAACTTTAAAGGCTGAGGTAATTCTGATTGATGTTATGAGGCCATTTATTTGTAAAATAATTGTGCAATTAGCATTTGGTGTCCCCTGTGAATCTGTGTCTAACCAATTGTGTCCACATAATATACTTTTATACAGTCGGACAACTTGAAGAAGTCATTGGAAGCTGAAATTTATTTACTAAGGGGAAGGGTTTTCGAAGCTGAAAACAATGTCATTTCGAAGACTGTAGAAGTTGCCTCAGTTGTTGCTGAGAAAGACGAAGCTTTGTCTTCTGCATTAACCGAAATTGAACGCATCAAGGAAGAAAATTCTATAAAAATGTGAGGAATTGCGTGACAGTGTGCGTGCATAGTAACAATAATTTGTTTTCTTGAGCTCGAGTGTCCTAGTTAATTTATCTTCTTGCTGTAGGTCCAACATTGTGGAGATGGAAACTCAAATAAATACTTTGAAGGAGGATTTGGATAGGGAACATGCGCGATGGCGCTCAGCACAGAATAACTATGAGCGACAGGTGGCATGACTGCTCAATTTCTTTGCGTGTGTGCGCGTGTGATGTGTGTGCAACTTAGAAAATACAAAGCAACCACATACAAATCAATAGCAATTGCTGAATTTCTGTGTGTGTATAAATAGATGGATAGAAACTTGCTGATGTTTCCATCAGATTATTTTTCTTGAAGTTGACTTTCAAGATGGCATCATTTTTATCACCACAAAGTTCAAGTATATCTCCTCTTTGTAAAATACCTGTATGTGCTCAAATTTAAACGAGTCTTGAATCATCTACTACTGATCTTCGTTCTATCCATCACAACCAACTCTAGCATGCACCATGTGATAATCCAGCTTTGGGGTTTGTTGTGGCTATTGAGAACGATACTGACAATCATCCCTCATAAACAACCTTAACTTTTTTTGAACTGAGTTCAATTATATATTTTTTATTCTATTTTTTTCAATAATTTTGTCATAAATGTGTGTGGGTACTAAATTTCATGAATATTCTAGATATGTTTTTCTGGTTAAGAAAAATGAAGAAATTTGACTGCTGGTGAATGCTGTTGTATTGTGAACATAAAGGCATATCCGATACACTTCTTTCATTTGCATCTCTCATTCTCCTTTTTATTGAAACATACTTTATAGTGGATACAAGGGGTTATAGTGTTATACCTTGTAGATTCCTCCATATGGAGCCCACTTGGGCCCCATTTACTCTAGAACCCCCTATGACACCCATTCATCCTTCCATGAATTGGATCCCTACCCAATTTGAACCATTATGGGTAGATCTTACTATTGAATTAAAACTTGCTTCACTGATCCTATTAAGGTTATTTTTGGTAGGCCACTTTTATGTGCACCATATTTTTTAGAAAAAGGGCTTTACATGTAAATTTGATTATTTAATTGTACAATATTTTGAAACCTTCTATAATAAATAATACAATATTTAATAAGGCTATACAAAAAATGCATATCTGTCCTTCAATATTCTCCCTCAAGCTTGTGTGAAGATATCAATCAGCCTAGAGTAAGCAGCAATGTTCGAAGAGATCAATTTTTTTTGAAGTTTTTTTTTTTTGAGTGATAAACACTGTACGCTAGAAAGGAGGGCTTGAACCTCAATGACTTTTAAAGTTGCATTAATTTTCGAAGCATATTAACTATTTGATCCTTGGACTTAGTAAGGAGTCAAGATGGTCTTCGAAGTGATATGGTCTTGGATAAAGTGGCAATCAACCCCTATATGTTTGTCCACTCATGAAAGATGAAATTAGAAGCAACTTGAGTAGTGAATTGGTTATTAGAAAACATGACCATGGACTCTAGATGAGAAAGACCAAGCTCAAGAAGTTGTTTAAGACACAATAATTCATAGAATGTTTTAGCCATTCTTTGATGTTTTGCTCGGGCACTAGAGTAAGCAGCAATGTTCGAAGATATCACACTTTCCCCCAAAGAAAATACAATAACCGGATGTGGGTTGATGGTCGTCTGGAATTCCATGTAGACACAGATGGCCGTGAGACAAATAAAGAATACCTCGACCATGGCTTCTTTTGAGATACTGAATGTGAAAAACAACTTGAAGAACCTCCTTTGCAAAATCATGATTCAGGAATTTGATCCGCATCCTGCTGCCTACCATCAAAATCTTCCTAGCATCACTCCGGTCACATCCCAACTTCTTTGCCAAAATTGCCTCCCCAACAGTACCCGTTCTTTCCTACCTTTTATCATCTCTACTTGCCATAGGTAGGTGGAACTCAGCATATGCGATCTCCAAAAACTGTAGTGTATGTATGGGTCCCATAGGAAAAAAAATTCAAAATCGGGATTCCCATCTTTTCTACCTTTTTTTTTTTTGGCAAAAGAGAATCGGGATTTTGACTCCTTGGGGTGCCAATTATTGTAAGAAAGAAAATTTTGAATTACTTAACAAAAATCTTATAAGAAAAGAGCAACTATCCTTGAATTGTGTAGTCTTCATGTTCAATTGCAGAATTGGAAAGAGGCTCTAAGACTGGTAATTTATTAAAGATCTAGATAAATCCTTAGTATTCCCAATAATAGTCAACAATCCAAATGTTATATTCCTTGAGAGGTGATCCAGGGAGATCTGTAGTTGCACAGATACTGTAGCAGTGACATAGTGGTTGTAGTAGTGAAACGGCTATCGTAGCCAACAAAAAAAAAAAAAAAATCATAGAATCCCCAATGATCAGAGGTCTCCATACCATGATAATTTTTTAAGGAACAAGAAGAAGAGAGATTATAGAGATTGGAGGACATGGAATATTGAGATCTTCAGAAGAGACTCGGTATCTCAAATTGGCACCATCCACAGTTTTATATATTGTTAAAACTTTCTAGCCAAAAAAATTGCACTTATCGAAGGCCCATTCAACCATTAAATTTTGAACTCCTATATTTTTGTCGTGATAATGGGATGTGGTTAAATGTTTGTTCAATCCCAATTCATCTAATGATCTTCTTGCTATTAATTTACTCTCTAGTGTGGCAGAGACCGGTCTCTCTAGATTATTACCCATATATAGAAGATTCTCTACACTTCAAAAAAATGGAACAAACACTATGCATGCAAAGTGAACACTCGAATAGTAGAATATTTAGTAAGAACCCGTGAGGGTTGGCTTGGCGGTCAAGAACCCGCCTGAGATGTGGGAGGTCTTGGATTCAAGTCACTCTCCACACAAAAGGGTCACTCTCCATAGTGTTACCCGGTGTGTGTGGATAGGGTGGTTTGCACATGCCCCAAGAATTAGTTAGGTGCTCTAAGAGTCCTGGACACCTTGGTCTTCAAAAAAAAAAAAAAAATTGTAAGACTACAGAAAAATGCATACACATTCCTTCAATATATATAGGGTAATGTTTTCACCATGTGAGTAAAAATGCAGCAAGAAATGCAAGATAACAGCCAAAAGGAAATAGAAATAGGCCAAGTAGCAAAAACTATTACAGTAACCCCAGGAAGGTCCACCAACTAACCCAGCTATTGGCTGTCTCATTTCTTGATCTAATGACATGTCACACCCTGAAACACTTTCATTTCTTTACTTTGGGTTATCCCTTCCCATGTTCATGAAGTTTTTGTGGTAGTGTGACGTGCAGGTTGTGGCAGATTTGCTAATGGATTAGCTTCTGACCTGAATTGATAAAATTTGTTTCTGCATTATACTTTTAGGAAGTAATGGTGACTTATGGCCTCTAAATTGTTATACAGGTTATCCTGCAGTCTGAAACTATTCAGGAGTTGAAAAATATTTCAGAAGCATTGGCTTCAGTTGAACGTGAAGCGTCGGAGTTGCGTAAACTGGCAGATGCTCGAAAAAAATGAAAATGTAACTGCCATTACTTTCACTTTCATTGTTTATATTACATTACTGAAAAAGTATAATAAGAAGATTTATTACGGTTGCTTCTTATTCAAGAAACTCTACTTGTTAGCATTGCAAATTCTGTTAAAAGTTATGCTAGAGAAATTGTAGATGTAGGCACTCTACCAAGTTAACTAGAATTAATAACATGGCCTGTGACAATCGGGTCCACAGGATTCAAGCAGCCGTTACGTAATGGATGGTTCTTGTAATTTGATTTCAACCATTTGTTTCACGACCTCAATTTGATGGCTAAAAATGATAATATCCAGCTGATGGTTGCTATGCTTATTCACTACTTTTGCTTGGGTCATGTGTCACAGTTGTGATTCTTGTTTTCCCTAGTAAGGAGGCCATTTAGATTTCCTTAAAGTTTTTCTCTCTCTTTATGGTTTTTTGTGTTTTTTCTTTTTCTTATACTCCTCTTTTTTTTTCTTTTTTTTAATTGTTATAGTGATATGAAAGGGTTTTGTAGTATACCTTGGCCTGTTTTTTGTAGTTGTGACTCTTCTCACCTTCTATCCTTAAAGCACATTAATTTCCTCATTAAATATTTTACACAGAGTTTGGTGTGTCTTCCTTCGTTAAGGAGAGACCCATGATTTATATTTATAGAGAAAACAAAATTCAAATAAAAAAGATAAAATAAATACAAATAAGGAATGTAAAAGCAATAAAAAGGGAAAAACCTTAAACTTAGTAAAGGACGGATAATCTAAATATATCTCAACACCCCCCGTCTCCAAATTCAAGTGGGTTTCACTTGAGTTTGCACATATTCAATTTGACTGATCCAATGGTGATCCCATTTGATGGAGCGAAAGCAGATTAAGAAGAATCTCCAAAACCGAGCGTGATCAAAACAGAAAAGCCGTAACTTGGAAGTTGACGTCCCTTAACAGCATGTACTGAAACAAGTACTTAAGAAGGAATGGTGTAAACTCAGTTATGGAAGAAGCAAGGCTGCAACTCTAGATGTCTAGGTCTCCAAAAAAAATGGTAGGGAAAGAGAGGTAGTGATGAAGAACAGAGTGCAGCTAAGCAGGAAAACAAAGATAAAGGAAAAATAGGAAAATGCTATGCCTTAGATTAATCTCATTGAATATTCATCGTGTGTATGTCTCTCTTACATCCGTAGGTATTTATAGGAAAATAAATAAACGAAAATAGATTGGGAATGCCACCGACCTGGCTTTCCTTGCTAAACTAGGACTCCTAAACCAAATAGGAAACTAACTAAAGTTGGGCTTCTAAGATCCCAAACGAAAATAACAAATCCTACTTGCTAATTAAGAAATAAATAAATAAAGAAGTAAAAAAAATAAAAGTAAATAAAAGTGGAATCTATGTGCTCTGATCTTCCAGTGTCCTACATCAGGTAGGCATTAAAACTCAGCTACAGAAGTCTGCTGGAAAGAGAAACTGATCCAAAGAAGATGTCGAAGTCCGGCGAAGCACAATAATGTGGGCAGGAATAGTAAAACAGATAAAAACGTAAACCTCCTATTCAACGAGGCTAATAATAGGGGTTCCACTAGCATTCAAACACAAAATCGCGCTATACAGATGTGATGTATAGCAAAAAATTATGATGACTTGACCAGATTTCTCGAGTGTGATATTTTCCACTTTGGGCCCACTTCTGCCCGCACGATTTTTTCTGGGCCTAGGCCCACCAAGCCAAGCCCAAAAGGCCTCACACAAGAGAAAGGGCTTGCCCCCTCTTTTAAATCCCACATCACCCAAGTCCCACAACCGATGTGGGACTTTGGGTCGGTGGGTGGGTGGGTATTACAGTCCACCCTCCTTAGACTAGAGCCGGGGACAGGCTCTATCATGTCATACTGATAGAGGGTCCACACACATAGGCAGGCAACATCACGCAAGTAGAGCCTACAAAGTCCGAGTGTTGAATCGTGCTCTAATGCCACTTGTGACGATTCGACTAGATTTCTTGAGTGTGATATTGTCTGCTTTGGGCATACTTCTGCCCGCATAGTTTTGTTTCTAAGCCTGACCCACCAAGCTAGGCCTAAAAGGCCTCACACAAGGGAAAGGCTTGCCCCCTCTTTTAAATCCCACATCACCCAAGTCCACAACCGATGTGGGACTTTGGGTGGGTGGGTATTACAAAAATGACTGTAGAGTTGTGGGATTATAGGTTCGAATCTAAAGAAAGACTCCAGATCCAAGGGAACAAACAGTGATTGCCCTATGAACCACCCACAAAATGCAGGGAAAAAAGTCTTTAATGAGAGGTCAAAGGGCTGGAGAATCAGATCTAGGGAGCCAGATGGTGGATCATTTGGCAAACAAAAGGAAGGGAGAGAAGACTTATTTATTCAGACGAGGATCTGGGAGGGAAAAAAAAAACTATAGCAGTGGGTCCCACTGAAGCATATAATGGAGCATAGGTTTTGTAGCTGCAAAATACAGATGGGGACTGACACCAGTAATGAAACAAGGGTTAATCTTGTAGAATTTAAGAATATTAAAAGGGAAAAAAGGATAAGAAAATGAGAAGATGTTGAGAATAATCCTTGTCTGTATTGTATTGATGTGTTTTCCTCTTAGAGGATACATGAATAAATAGAAAACGGGAGAGTCAATAAAGGTGGCCAGAAAAAAAGGAAATACACTAGACGTATCCTTATCTACACAGATTATACAATCATACAGTTGACTTTCCAAAAGAGGTTAGTTGGGTCAAGTATCCAGTATATGGTCCCACAATACTCTCCATCAAGTTGGCTCGAAGATGTCTAACAAACCCATCTTGCCAATAACTGAAGTAAGTTGATAGCGAGGAACAGTCTTTGTCAAGATATCTGTCAGTTGATCCTTAGATTGTAGATGAGGAGTGACAAGCCGACCTTTAGAAATATGTTGTCAAAGGAAGTGACTATCAACCTCAATGTGCTTGGTTCTCTCGTGAAAAACCGGATTTAAAGCAATGTTGATGGTTGGTTGATTGTCGTAAAACATAATAAGGGAATCAACGGGAGAAAAACCTAACTCTGTAAGAAACTGACGGACCCAAAGGAGCTCAGCTTGTATATTTGTTATCACACGATATATTTAGCTTCAGCGCTACAGCGAGCAATAACAGACTAAATGATAACCCAAAAAGGACACAGTAACCAGTGGTGAAGCGGCGATCATCAACTGATCCGACCCAATCAGCATATGAATAGCTACGAAAGGAGAGGCAAGAGTGTCAGTGTGAAGAACAAACCTCTGCCTGGATGAGCTTTAAGATAGCGAAGGATGCGTAATGCAACATGAAGATGGGTATCTTGTGGTGCTTGCATGAACTAACTAACCACACCAACTGCATTATGATAAATCTGGTTGATGATAGTGAAGTAAATCAGTTTTCCTACCAACTTCTGATAAAATGCAGGAGTAGCAAGAAGAGTCTCATCTGAAGCTGAAAGCTTTGTGTTAACATCTAGTGGAGTGTTAGCAGGTTTGCACCCAAAGTATCTGACATCCTAGAGGAGATCAAGGGCATATTGTGCTGAGATAAAGAGAGTCCTTGAGAAGAACGAGCGAGTTCGACACCCAAAAAGTAATGCAACGGCTCTAGATCTTTAATATCAAATGTGCGCTGCAAATAAGCTTTGAATGTAGAAATGACATCAACATACACCACTAGAATTACGACCACAGAGTTAAGACGGCTGATAAAAACTAAGTGATTCATCTGACATCAGGAGAAACCATAAGGCAACAAGGCACTGCTAAAATTCTCAAACCAAGCCCGTGGGGACTGCTTGAGGCCATAGAGCTTTTTTGAGTTTGTAGACAGAGTGGGGCTCCCCCTAATTGAAAAACCCTGGTGGTGGGAGCATATATATATCATCTTGGAGATCACCATGAAGGAAGGTATTCTTCACATCTAACTGATGCAACGGCCAGTCATAAGTGGTGGCAATAGAAATCAAGATTCTAATAGAAGTAATCTTGACTATAGGGGAAACAACATGATAAGACACAAAATGATGAAGGGGATTATTGGTACAAGCACGTTTACCTTTTCGGAGTGTAATTGTTAGATAAGATGCATTAGTGGTGGAAGGAGTTGGACCAGGGAGAGATGAAGTGGTGGTGTTGTCGAGAAGTTGAGGCCTGATTCGTCTGTGTTGATATACCAGAGTGAGCTTCTCAAAGCGAGTATGACTCAAGTTAGTAGGGAGGAGATGAAGAACTGGAGAAGGTGAAGAGACAGATGGTGAATAAAAATAGGGGACTGTCTCGAAGAAGATGACATCCATACACATGTGTTTTGCCAATGACATAATCAAGACACTTTTATCCTTTATGGAATGGTTAATAGCTAAAAAAGATACATCTCACAGCAGGCACATCCAAAAGTATGTAAGGGAAGAAAATGAATATGTTTGTGGAGGGAGAGAAGATTAATAGGTGATTTGTCCAATAACACCTGGGATAGCATGCGGTTTATAAGGTAACATGAGGTTAAGACTGCCTCATGCCAGTACGACTGTAGGACATGCATGGTAAAGAGGAGAGATCGAGCGACCTCAAGAAGGTGTCTATTTTTCTGTTCACTACACCATTTTGTTGTGGTGTAGAGGGACAAGAAAGGTGGGATTCAACACAATTCTCTTGTAGAAATTGAACAAAGCAACGAGACATATTCCCCCCCTTCCCCCATTATCACTACGCAAAATTTTAGAATCAAATTGAGTTGAAACCCAATTGTAAAATGTGCGAAAAGGATCAAACACTTCGGACTTATGTTTCATGAGATAAATCCATGTCATGCGTGAATAATCATCAATAAATGACACAAAATATCGTAAAACCAGTGCGAGAGTTAGAGGATGATTGCTAAACATCGGAATGAATAATAAAAAATAAAGAAGATGCATGTTTATTCATAGCGGGAGGAAAGCAAGTTCTGCTATTTTTGCTATATTAATAAGGTTCACATTCATGACAGGAGGAAAGCAAGTTCTTCTCTTTTTCTCTTTTCCACTGTTCTGTTCTTTTCGTTTTTTCTATGTTATCATTTGCATGACTTATGTAATGCTATGCATGTAATAAATTTCATGAAATAATAATAGAATTAAGTTTGTAGGTCAACAATTTCTCTTCCACAGTCATACAGTACACTGTATGGTGTATAACAATATACTGTTATATTGTATAATGTATGGTGTACAATATACTGTATTTTGGAATGTAAAAACTTGACTTCTAATGCATTTTTATGAATCTTACGATTCACGATTCACTGTTCACACCCCTAGACCGATTCACGATACGATTCGATTTTGACAACCTTGGGAAATACAATATTAGCAATTACTAATTTGAGAAGAAATCTAAATATAACCTAATATCTAAATATATCTAATATTTAGATATATTCTAATACGCCCCACAAGCTGAAGTGTGTATGGAAAGGAACGCGAAGCTTGGAAATTGGCGAAATGGCAGGCAGGTGAACTGCGAAAAGTGGCACACGGACTGGCCACAAAGATTTGTTGGCAGCATACTGATTGACTGTGAAAATTTGTTAAAGTGGCAGCGCACTGATTGGCTGCAAAACGACATACGGCGGACATAGATGGCGGTTTGAAAAAGAGAACTTGGCATGGATGATGGCAGTGGCCGTAAGACAGTTGTCTGGCAAAAAACAATGATCACAATATGCGACAAATACAAATGACGAATGGCCTGAAAAACAGGGGCATAGGAAATGCCAAAAAAACTGAAGCCATGAAATCGATCAATCAACAATAGAAAGCCAAGATCGGGAATGCCAGCAAAAAGAGGGGACGAATCAGAGTCGTCCTTAATAATGAAGCCTATGAATTTCCCGGCAAATGGCACCGGTTTCCATTGGCAAAAGAGACAAGCTCTAAATAACAGAATGTCCAGCAGAACAAAGCACAAATAAATCCAGAATAGTGGTGAGAAAATTGATCCATCGAATCACAAAGACGCTTGTGCCCTTTTATTTTGGTATAATAGAGCAGTAGAAGACAACGGGCATCAGTGAGGAACGTCAGAGACGGGCATGGAAATTGGACTCCTAGATCTGAGAGCTACCTTTGACTGTCGGCAGCAGAGAGAGGACCAGATTTGGCTTCTAATCAACGATTCGTTGACAGAAGAGAAGATCACAGGTCGAACAACAGTAGGATTTGGCCGAGGTAAATCAGAAGCAAACCCAGATCGAGTCCATCAAGAGACAGAAGAGAGAGGTGGAGTCGCTCGTGGACAGCAGGAGGTGGAAGGTGTTGCAAGGTAAGAGCGCCAGCGGAAGGTGGGCTGCAAACAAAAAATCGAAAAAAACAGGATGGGTCTTTCCCGGAGCAGACAAGATCTGTTCCGTAGATCACCGGATCTGGCGAAAGTAGAAACCCTGGTTCGTCTTAGCTAGCAAAGCGAACAGTGCAAGTAGGAACAGATCTGATGCAAATCTTGATTGACAATTGCAAGGTAAGAGCGCCAGCGGAAGGTGGGCTGCAAACAAAAAATCGAAAAAAACAGGATGGGTCTTTCCCGGAGCAGACAAGATCTGTTCCGTAGATCACCGGATCTGGCGAAAGTAGAAACCCTGGTTCGTCTTAGCTAGCAAAGCGAACAGTGCAAGTAGGAACAGATCTGATGCAAATCTTGATTGACAATTGCAGGTGGGCTGATGCAGATCTCAGATCTGAGAAAACGTAACCCAGTGTAGGACGCTGGGACTGTTGCAAACGTCAGCAAGGCCAGAAGAAATCTGCCGTGAGAAAGATTCGATCTTGGTGCAGTCAAATGGTTGGAGATGGCAGTGGCAAGGGCCAATGGTCACCCATCTCCAATTTGTGGTTGATACGTTATTTTTCTACGAACAAAATAGGGCGGAAGCGGCTTTAAGGCAATCTTGAGATGTTTCGATTAGGTGTCTGGGCTGCGAATCAATATTAGGAAGAGCACATTGATTGGCATTGATGTGGAGGAAGACATTCTCAAGGATTTGGCAGAGGAGATTGGGTGCAGTTCTGGAAGATTACCTTCATCAATTCGGGATTACCAGTAGGCGGGAATCCAAAACTCAAACGATTTTGGGCTCCAGTGGTCAAAAAGGTTGAGAGGAGATTAGCAGCGTGAGGGAGGATGTTGTGAATCCGAAATGCAAGAGAATCATAACTTCGCTTTAACTTTTTAGAAGATTTTTAGATAATTTTCCTTTTGTGAGAGAATCATAAAATTCTTGCGATTTATGACTTTATGACACGATTCACAAGTTGAGCCGTTGCAATTTGCTTCTTAAATTTGATCCATCTCTATCAAATTGGCCATCATCTCTACATGGAGTCTCTAGTCTCTTTCAACTTCATCCAAATCCAGCTTTCGCTGTATTCTACACCTTATTTTCATTTAGAACAAATTTAAATTTGAATTTATTTAAATAATATGCAGACTCTTCAAATCCTATGCTTTGAGATTGATCAATTTGACACCTTATAGAGGTTTCAGATTTCGGTACATTTACCTGTACCTATGCAATGTAGTCTTTGAAGTGGCCCATGGTCTGCATTCTAAAACTATGGTAACACCCAAGGCAATGTTCCTAAAATAACATCTTGAATTGTCTTGTCAATTTTATCCAATTACATACTATCAAAAGCCATGAATTTGCAATGTTTCCTTGATAGACCAAATGTATGTATGAAAAATTGGAACGTCCACTCTTCCCTAGGACACAACACAATGAAGTTCCAATTTCACTTTTTGGGAATTTCTTATCTTGTTTGATAAAAAAGTGTATTCTGTTTGAGTCTAGTTTATATTTTCTTCAAAATATCTCCATTTTCAATATATATATATATATAGGTAGCCAGGTCACATTATGAATGGTCCACTTCCAATGTAGAATCGACTTGGATGCATTCTAATCATAGGAGAGTGGAAATAGGTAGTATTCTTGTGAATGATGTCTAGGAAAAAAATCCATCCCTATTTTAAGGTTCTAAGATATGATTTAAATGTCGAAGTCAAGTGGTCCCAATTCTAAATTGTATATCATTCCAATGGGTGTCAAACATGGACATATGACAATTCATGGGATTAACAGTTTGAATTGAGGCACTGTTTGCTGTATAAACATTAGGTGTTCACATATAAACACGCTTTCTTAAAGACACATGCTCCCTCCTTCATTACTATTTTTCTTCTTTTTATGATCCCTGGAAATAGTAGTTTGTTGCTGGTTGTTGGTGCAACTTGGATAGTTGCTATGAGTGAGGGTGGCACAGATAGATCATACTCTATGATATATGGATATTTTAAAGGAGGTGGCATGTATTTTATCATATCTGATACTAATCATATCTTACCATATCATGTTTGTGCCTCGTACCTATTTATGTGATCTTGGATTGCTAGTTGCTAGAAATATAATAAAGCTTCATTCAAAAAGATAAAACAAATATAATAAATCTTAAAGCTGGATTATTTTTGTCACAATATGGTGCAGCAGTGTATTGGTGCCATTCGTTACAAAAACTTGGGTTGGCATGTTAAATCAGAGCTTTTGTATTGTTTCATCAGAATAAGTTAAAGGGAACCATCTCTGTTGTAATTTCATTTCATTCTTTTATTATTTAATTTCTAGCTCTAGGTGAGATAATAATTGCTGTATTTGTGTTTCTGCAGGATGTACTAAAGGCCACATGGGACAAAGAGAAATCTGTGTTGCAGGAATCTAAGGATAAAGCTGACAGAAAATACAAGGAAATAAATGAACAGGTGTTTATTCACTGTACCTTATAATAAAAATGTGTATCTGATCTTGCTACTGTTTCGTCTGAAACTTTTTACACATTCAAATATTTAAATGTGCTCCATATGTGGTGCAAGGTTAGCAACGTGGAAGCATAATCTGACATCATTTGCACATCAAAAAGATGTTGTAGAATAATAGAATAAAGAAAAGAGAATGTGGAGAATGGAGAAGAATTATCTGTATATTGTGTTGTATTGAATGTCTAGAGGTTACATATACTAAGGGAGTCATTCATGGTGACAAAAAAAGAAGTAAATCAAATGAATAAGAAATTACACTGATTTGCACATCTAACGACATATTCTGAGTCAGATTTCCTAAATTAGAAATATTTTGGTCAACTATGTCCAGAAGGTGGGTCCCATACGGTCTAATGTCTGAAGTGGGTCCTACAACACTCGCCCTCAAGATGGTTTGAAGATGTCTAGTGAACTCAACTTGCTAGCCACCGCAGTGAGCTAAGTTTGAGGAACAACCTTTGTCAACATATCCGCACGTTGATCTTTAGAATCTAGATATGGAGTGACAAGGAGGCGTTCAGAAATATATTTACAAAGGAAGTGGCAATCGACTTCTGTGTGCTTAGTTTTCTCATGAAAGTCTGTATTGGAAGCGATCTTGATGCCCACCTGATTGTCACAGAATATGATAAGTGAATCGCAAGAGCCAAGCCCAATTCAGTAAGGAACTGTCGGAACCATAACAATTCGGATGCAAGTATTAGCCAAGGCACAATGTTCGGTCTCAGCATTAGACCGGGTAATAACGGACTTCTTCTTGCTTTCCCAGACAACTAAATGGGAGCCCAAGTAAACACAATAGCCAGTAGTAGAGCGGCGATCATCCGTAGACCTGGCTCAATCAGCATTAGAATAAACGCTAACCGGACAAGTAGGCTGGTGTGCACAGAGCAAGCCACAACAAGGATGAGCCTTAAGATACCGAAGGGTACAGAACACAACATGAAGATAAGTGTCCCGTGGTTCATGCATGAATTGGCTTATGACACCAACTGCAGAAGATAAGTCGAGTATCCTGATGGTGAGATAAATGAGCTTGCCGATCAGTTTCTGATAAAAACCCAGTGTGTCAAGAAGGGTCCCATCTTATGCAAATAACTTGGTGTTCACATCCAGTGGAGTATCAACGAGTTTGCATCCAGAATAGCCGGAGTTCTGGAGGAGATCCAGGGCATACTTCCACTGAGAGAGATTGAGTCCGCGGAAGACGTAGCAACTTCAGTGTCAAGAAAGTACAGGAGGGACCTCAAATCCTTAACATCAAATGTCCATTGAAGATAGTTTTTGAAGGAAGAAATGGCCACATCGTTGTTATCTGTGGGGACAATATCATCAACATCGACCACCAAAATCATCACAACTGAGTGGAGGCGGTAGATAAAGACAGAATGATTTGCTTGAGAGCGAGTGAAACCATTAGATAACAAGGCACTGCTAAACTTCTCAACTAAGCATGAGGAGATTGCATAAGACCATAGAGAGCCTTCTTGAGTTTACAGACAGACTGAGGTGCACCCTGCTTGATAAATCCAAGAGGAGGAAGCATATACACTTCTTCCTGGAGATCACTACGGAGAAAGACATTCTTCACATCTAACTGATGAAGTGGCCAAGCATAATTCGTGGCAAGGACAGTAAGCTCTGCACAGATGTAATCTTGGCAACTAGTGAGAAGGTGTCCTGGTAGTCCACACCATATGTCTGGGTGAAGCCTTTGGCAACTAGGCGAACCTTATATCTGGCAATGGAGTCATCGGGATCATACTTCAAGGCAAATATCCACTTGCACCCAACATGAATCTTTCCAGGTGGCAAAGGAACCAAGGTCCCAAGTGTTGTCTTCTCAAGGGCATCTAATTCTTCATCCATGGTTGTTTTCCAAGAGGGAATGTTTCTAGGTTGTATCAATCTTTTTTGGTATCTTAATGTTGTCCAATGCTGTGAAAAAGTTGTGATAGGATGGTGAAATAGCATGATATGATACAAACGATCATGTGGATAACTGGCACAAGAACGCTTACCTTTGCGAAGCACAATAGGGAGATCAGACTAGTCAGAGACAGTTGGATCTGGACCACTAGTAGGTGAGAGGATGGTGTCAAGCTGCAGATGGCAGTGGAGATTGTCGGCGTTGATACACGTGAGACTGGGGGGTCTAAGATCTGCAGGAAGAAGAAGAAGAAGGACTGGGGAAGAGAGGGAGCTAAAACATAGGGGTCCCGCTAAAAAAAGGTGACATCCATGGAGATTGTATGTTTTCCCAATGAGTGAATCAAAGCACCTATAGTCTCTGTGAAAAGGTGAGTAACCTAGAAAGACAGAGCGCATAGCCCGGGGAGAGAGTTTATAGCCAAAGAAGTTGTGAACAAAACAGACACATCCAAAGACATGTAAGGGAATATGAGGAATGGATTTATGAAATGAGAGACGGTCAATAGGGGACTGGCTTTGTAAAATGCAAGATGGTAGTAGATTGATAGCACACAGTTAACACTGCTTCGCACTAGTAGAACTGTGGGACATGCATTTTAAAAAGAAGAGAACATGTCACCTCAAGAAGGTGATGGTTCTTTCATTCAACTACACCATTTTGTTGAGGTGTAGAAGGACATGAGAGTCGAGGGTCTATACCATGCTATTGCAAAAAAGTAAGAAATGAAGGACAAATATCCATGTGAGAATAATCATCAATAATTGTGACAATAATGAAAACCAGTGTGACAATAACCGAAAATAAAGTAGAGGAATTTTTATTTATATAAATGAGATCTATTATCCTTGCCATATTGGCAATGTTTATTCAAAATGACTAAAAGAAGGTAGAGGCTACCTGCTTCACGGCCACTACCCAACACCTACTTTGTGGTCAGATCCTGGAAAACACAGTGAGAAGGAAAAAAAGTGACTGAGAAATTCATGTGTTTAGTCAAAGCATTTACAGATAATAAATTGCAGGATATATTTGGAATATGCAAAGTAGAGGAAAGGTCCAAATTAAGAGTAACGGGAACAGTCCCTTTCCAACAATATTAGTATATGACCCGTTAGCTAATTTAACATTACCACATGAAATAGGTGAAATGAGAGAAGATGATGGACATACCAGCCATATGGTCAATAGCACCAGAATCAACAATCTAGGAATGATGGGAGACATGGTGTGCAGAGGACTCAGTACTCGGGGTAGAGGAGACAACATTGGAAACCTTGGAGGATTGAAGGCACTTGAGTTGTTGCAACAGTAAGTTAAAGTCTTGGCGAGTCACTGGGCACTGTCACTAGCCACATCAGAGGAAAAAGGAATAAGAGGTGCAGTGGAGAGATTAGCTTGCTTTGATAGCCCATGAAGCTTGTAGCAGAAATCAACGTAATAGTTGTTCATCTTGCAATAGGTGCAGAACTGGGTACCCTTCTTCTATGGGCCTTTGGTCTCCCTTCGAGTACCAGGAGATGGATCCTTTCCATGGGAAGAATGAGTCCCATGAGTTGGAGGTGGTGTGAAAGAATGGGTGGTGACCAAGGCGGAGCGTTCAACCGACATAGGAGCCATAACAAGGCAATGCCTATCATCCCGAAGTAATGCAAAGTAGACCTCATCCAGAGAGGGGAAAGGTCGTTGCCCAAGCAGTTGGATCCGTGTCGGCTCAGATTCAGAGTTAAGGCCAGCTAATAATGAAAAAAAATTGTTGTTGTTTAACATACTGGCAAAACTTTAGAGTATCTTCAGGTCTCGTAAAGGTAATGGATTCAAGCTGATCCAGTTCCAACCAACAATACTGCATCTTCAAATAGTACTAAATAAGGGATAACACCGCCTGTTGGAGAGTTGCAGTGGTCTGAGATAACTCATGCATACAGGTGATGTTATCCCCCATCAAAATACATGGTCTTCACCATGTCTGAGACATCTTCAGCGGTAGGAAGAGTATAGACTAGGTATTAGACACGATCTTCCATGAAATGAAGAAGCCAAGGCTGGACCACGGAGTTATTCGCAGTCCAGGTGGAATATTTAGAATCAGTCTTCGCCGGTTTTGTGGCAGTACCATCAATATAAGATGCCAATTGATTTGCAATCAAGAACATCTTGGCAGAGTGAGACCATTCAAAGTAGTTAGTCTCATTTAGCAAGGCCGTCGTGATCCAACCAATCTGTGAAGAGCCAAAAAGGCAAGAGAAGATGGAGAAGAGGATGCCATGATTCTGAACCAGTAACCAAATCAGAGATGGGTCCAAATCACAGACCCAATCCCCAAGATTCTGCAGCAGATCTGAGAAAAAGGCCTGAAGTGGTCCCCACAAAGCACAAAACAAAGAGAAAGCCTTGTACATGCAATATAGTGGTAGGGGTGACTGTAGTAGAGAAAAATCCAGATGCTAAAGTGTTGTGTCCAACCAGATCCAACAGCAAACTCCAAGAAATGGGGGTGACAGACATCCCAGGAAGCAATCTGATAACTAGAAGAAAATGGGACCCACCGGTGATGGAAGGTGCAGCAACCTGGTATGATGGAGACCAGGGTCAGGGGCGAATCCAAGGGTGGTGATCTGATGTCAAACTGAAGGCTGGCTCAGTAGATCGAAGCAAAAAACCACAGATATGGCGCAACAGGATATCAAAGCAGAAACTAGAAAAACTAGGTTTTTGGACGGAGATAGGGGTTGTAGTAGGAACAACCTAACAGCAGCCCAGGGGAAGGCAAATCAGCAAATCGTCCCTGCGGATAGATAGAGCCTCAAAAAATGGCAAGGGTTTGTGGGATCCCGTGGTCAGAAAAAAGTTGAACAGTGGCGAAGGTACAAAGACAGAAATGCACAAACAGCATTGGAAAGCCAAAATAGGTGGAAAAAAAAATCCCAGAATGTGACGGATAAGGAGATCCACAATAGAGTTCCTCAGAGAGCCGAAAAGGATGCCGAATATGAAGTAACTCCGGAGATGAATAGTACTCCGTCGAGGAACAATAAAACGGATTAGAACTCCTCTTTAAAATGTCGAGGGATTGTTTTCTCTCTAATACCATGTAGAATAATAGAATAAGGAAAAGAGAATGTGGAGAATGGAGAAGAATTCTCTGTATATTGTGTTGTATTGAATGTCTAGAGGTTACACATATATATAGTACAAAGGGAGCCATTCATGGTGGGAAAAAAAGAAATAAATCAAATGAATAAGCAATTACACTAATTTGCACATCTAGTTACATATTCTGAGTCAACTTTTCTAAACTGGAAATAATCTCGTCAACTATGTCCAGAAGGTGGGTCCCACACATTCTAATGTCTGAAGTTGGTCCCACAACAGATGTAACTAATAAATTTTGTTTAATAAAAATTAGATGTAAAAGGGAAACCAAAAAGGAAAGGAAAATTCAAAATTATGGTTCTAACCAACCATAGAATCATTAATAACATTATAGTGTTGTGTGAAATTTTATTCAATTCGTTCAACTCATATCTATGATCTTATAAAAGTGAAAAAATGACGTATTCCTGGCTCATTGTGAATATAGCCAGGGCTTCTCCAGCTTAAATGTCACCCAATAAAAAAGAAGATCCAAAGAAAAGGGAAATTGGATGTGTATGTGTGAGATTTGGATTCAAGCCAATTCATGGTAACTTCTGACTGTGTGTGTGTGTTAGAATTAGATTTTGGATGCATGCTAATTCATGGCACTTATGCATGTGTGACCATACGTGTATGTCTGTGAGCATATGACAGCTGGTGCGTCCAAACACGTATGGGCATGTGTAAGCACATGCATGTGTTTACGTTGTGATCCAAAATCCTAACCACATTGTTGCACTAATGTGCAATATGGCTGTACATTATTTTCAGCATTCTGGGTTCCTATTATTTTCAACATTCTGGCTTCATTTTACTAAATGTTGCATTTTGTCTGCACATAACTTCAGCTCTCTTATTTTTACGTGGATCTTTTTTCATGTACTTAAAACTAATTTTCCCTCTTTCGTTTGTTTCATCTTTTCAGAATAAGATATTACATGATCACTTAGAAGCATTGCACATTAAATTGGCTGAGACAGCACATAGTACTATTGGATATTCTTCTGGAACCATTTCTTCTGATCCAAAGCAAGACGACGACCTACAGAAAGTGATTGGTTATCTTCGGAGATCTAAGGAGTTTGTAAGGCCATTTCTTCATTGGCATTGTTTGAATTGTATTTATATATGAATATTAATTCCATTGTTGCTTGTTCTTCAGGCAGAAACGGAGATCTCTTTGTTGAAACAAGAAAAGCTACGGCTACAATCTCAAGTATGTTCTTTATCTTGATTCATTTTTGTTGTTTCTCTAGGTGTTCTTTGTAGTATTTGCAAGCATTGGAGATGCAAATGGATGATTTGATGCAAATGTATGATATTTTCATTTTTTTTAAATTACGAACTATTTTAAAAAAGGAAAAAAAAAAAAAAAAGAAACTCAAAAGATATGTGGTCTTTTATTAACATAGACATAATCTATTGTACCAGCCATGAATTTTTGTATTGTGATAGAATTCAGGATCTTCTAAAACAGTATACCCAAAAAGTATGATACTCCAATATTCCAAAATGGACAACATGTTAGTACCTTTGTATACATAAACATTTTGTTTTTATGTGTGAAATCTAGGGCTGTAAATGAGGCAAGTTGAGCTGAACTTGAGCTAAGTTTGATAGACAAACTGTCATGCCTGAGCTAGCATGAGATTGTGTGCTTAGTGTTAGGGATCCTAAACTGTTTTTCAGAACCAATTGGTGTTCTGGGATTCTAATGTGACCACATTGCTTGGGATTAAGAGAAGAATTTCGAGTAAGTCTTGAGGGAGATAAATTAAATGCTATTTTTTTTTTTTTGAAGACCAAGGTATCTAGGCCTCTTAGAGAACCTGACTAATCCTTGAGACATGTGTAAACCTCCCTATTCACACACACTAGGTAAAACTGCGGGGGGTGGCCTTTTGTTTTTGAGCAGTAAGAAAGAAACTTCATTCATAAAAAAAGTAGTACAAAAGCAAGAAAAGGTCTAAAAGCAATAGACCTAAAAGAACAACAAAAGGAAACAAGAAATAAAGAAATAAACAAAAATACAAATACAGTAGTTTGTATCTAACATCCCCTCAATCCATCATGCAACGAAATGGGCATCTGCGAAGGAAGGACTTCTGCGAAGCCATTACCAACTCTCATCTTAGCAAAATAGTATGCCACACCATTAGCTGAACGGCTAATATGAACAAAAGATACATCAACCCCTGTCACCAGAGCTCTAATCTCCCTCACCATAGTGATCGTTTTCCAAGGGGGACTGCCTAAGTCCCAAAGGCCATTTCATTGCATTTGTCGAGTCCCCTCAATTACAAGTCTACCTTGCCGATGGAGCTTCCAAATGGCCAAAGCTCTCCTAATGCTAAGAGTTTCCACCTCATTTGAATCTCTAATACCAACCGACTCATTAAACATGATTGTTATTCAACCTTCATGATTCCTCTGAACTCCTCCTATTCCTGCTAGGGGAGTGGCCCTTTGGGGAGTGGGATTTGACTCAAGACCTTATTGTGGGACCCACATCTGCAATGTTGTTGACCAAAATATTCCAATTCTGGAAAATCAATTGAATCTCTGTATGATTGATTGTAATTAGTTATTCATTCATTTCTTTCCGTAATTAGCCACATGATTGGGTCCTTTGTTTATTATTTATACTTGCAACCCTTAGGGTGTGTAACATTTTCAATACAAACTAGTGAAGAATTCTTCTCCAAATACTCCAAATACTCCATATTCTCTCTTCTTCTTCTTCTTTTCTTATTATTATTCTACATGGTATCAGCTAGAACGATCTTATGGAGGCTCTAAGGAGGTTTATTTCCATTCTACTGTCCCTTGGTTGCATCACTGTTCATCAGCCGGAATCCGGTGTTACCTTTGGCTCCGATCCCTAAGGACGACCTTCTCCTTCTGCAGTCTCCAACATTTTCCACCTTTTTTTTTTTCCAATCATTTGCAAGAATCCACGCAAATCTATTGTTGTTGGTTCTTGTGTACTAGTTTCATCTCGGTCAGCCCATCTCTTCTCCGGCGAAGTCTTTGCCGGCGGTACTACCCCCATACCCCTATCTTTTTTCAAGGGCCTATCCATCTGTGCCGATCGATCTTTCATTTGGACTGCATGGGACCCACTTTGGCCTAGCTTCTTCCTTTGCTGCTTGGGACACCTATAACCCAGTTTTTTGGGTTTTTTTTTAATCTCCTTTGCTCTTAGAGATTTTAGGCTTTGCTTCAAGTCTCTCGAAATCTCCCTTGACCTGTTCTTTCATCGCACTTGACTACCCCACCTTCCATCTGGGATCGACTTTGGAGTTTTTTTTTCCTATTGCTGCCAGGGACGCCTGTGCACCCAGTTTTGGGTATTTTTTCTTTGGATCTATGTAGGGACCAGCCCTCTTGCACCTGGATTTTGCATCTCCACATTCGCCCTTGCCTCTGTATCCCATCTACGAGGTTTTCAATTAGACTTGTGCTTGGTGGGGTCCACTTCAGGTGTCTTCTTCTCAGATCTGCTCCTGAACATTAGGCCTTGGGTCAGGTTTGACCTCTATCATCTTCTCCAGCTCTTGGATTGGCCTACTTCTAGTCTCTACAATGTCTCCCCTACCTGCACTCTCAATCTACACTGGCTTTCGCTCTTTTTCGCAACTATTGGGCCCCTCCTTTCTTGCATTTCTGCTTCGATTTGTTGTTAGAAGACCAAGTGCATTTTTCTTGGATTGGATTTGTTGCTATAGTCCTCTCCTTTCCTCGCCGTTTCATTCCTCCAGTGAGTTCTAGTTCCTTCCTCTGATGTGGCTAGTGACAATGCCCCAATGACTAGAAAGGACTTTAACTTATTACTACAACAAGTAGAACATCTTCAATCTTCCAAAGTCTCATCATTCCTGGATTATTGATTCTGGTGCTACTTTTATGGCTAGTATGTCACGCTCTTATCTTTCCTTTCACCTGTTTCATGTGAGAAGGTTAAATTAGCTAATGGATCCTCTATTGATATTGCTGGGAAAGAGACAATTTCAGTTTCTCCTACTTTGAACCTATCTTCTGTTTTGCATGTTCTCAACTTATTCCACAATTTGTTGTCTGTTAGTGCTTTGACTAAAAGTTTGAATTGCTCTGTCACTTTCTTTCCTCTCTACTGTGTTCTTCAGGATTTGATCACAAAGTAGGTGTTGGGTGGTGGTCGTGAAATTGGTGGCCTATACCTTCTTGACTCTCGTCCTAGCAATCCTGAAGCATTTTCGACCTCTTCCTCTTCTGATGCGTAATTGTGGCATTGTCGCCTGGGCCATCCATTAGAATATGTTTTGAAACAACTTGTTCCTAGTCTATCTTTTCGCCATTTTGAGTGTGGACATTGTTAATATGGTAAGCATAGTAGATCTCATTTTCCCCCATCTCTCAACACAACTGCATCTGCACTTTTTTCGCTTATACAATGTTTGGCAATCTTCTTTTATCTCTCGTACTGGTTTTTATTATTTTGTTACATTTATTGTTGATTATTCTCGCATGAATTGGACATATATAATGAAAATTAAATTTAGGTCTTTGATCACTTCTGCACTTTTTTTTTTACCAGTGACTTGACACTCAATGTGGTTGTAAAATTCAAGTTTTTCAAAGTTATAATTGGGTTGGGGGGGGGGGGGAGCGGGTTGGGTTGGTATAGACTCTCAATTCTTGTCCTTCTACATCTAAACAAAATGGTGTAGTTGAACGGAAAAAACCGTCACCTTCTTGAGTTGGCCCAATCTCTTCCTTTTACCATTCGTGTCCCACAGTCCTATTGGCCTGAAGTTGTGTTAACTGCCTACTATCTCATCAACAGAATGCCATCTCGCGTTTTTAAAAAATCAGTCCCCTATTGAACTTCTCTCGCTACATAAATCTATACCTCATCTTCCCTTGCATGTATTTGGGTGTGTATCTTTTGTTCACCAATTCTCTGGTCATAAACTCTCTCCCTGGTGAGTGAATTGTGCCTTTTTGGGTTACTCACCTTTCCACAAAGGGTATAAGTGTCTCGATCCCCTCACTGGGAAAGCATATATTTCCATGGATGTCACATTTTTTTTAAACTAGACCTCTATTTTCAGTACCCTCTCCCTCTTCCACCTCCCTTGTTCTTCCCTTTCTCCCTACAGATCCTAGTCCTTGCAGCGTTACCAAGCCCATTCTGGTGTATCAATGCCAACATGCTAGACCGCCACCTAACACCGACTCCACCCACTCATCTACCAGTGGTCCAGATCCGCCAGCCTTTGAGTCTGATCTCCCAATTGCACTTCACAAAGGTAAGCGTACTTGCACCAGTCACCCACTTGATCGGTTTGTATCCTATCATGTGTTTTCACCTTCCTATTACAGCTTTCTCACAGCCCTTGACACAGTTAAGATTCCAAAGAGCATTGACACTGCATTGAAACATCCTTCCCGGAAAGCCGCCATGGATGAGGAATTAGCTGCACTTGAGAAAAACAATACTTGGAATATAGTCCCTTCTGCCTCCATGGAAAAGTCTTGTTGAGTGCAAGTGGGTCTTCGCTTTGAAGCATAATCCAGATGGATCCATTGCTAGATACAAGGCATGCCTAGTTGCCAAAGGCTTCATGCAAACATTTGGGGTAGACTGCCAAGACATTTTTTTCACATGTCGTCAAGATTACCTCTATGCGCATCTTGCTCTCTCTTGCCACCACTTATGCCTGGTCTCTGTGCCAGTTAGATGTGAAGAATGCTTATGGTGCTCTTCAGGAAGAAGTGTACATGTTTACTCCTCCTTGGTTTGTCAAGCAGGGGGAGCCCAACTCTGTATGCAGACTCAAGAAGGCTCTCTATGGCCTCAAGTAGTCTCCACGGGCCTGGTTTGAAAAATTTAGCAGTGCATTGATACCATATATCTTTACTCGCTTTCAGGCAAATCATTCAGTCTTTATATATAGGCTTCACTCTATTCTGATTATTTTGGTAGTTTATGTTGATGATTTGGTGCTTACAGGTAACAATGATGTTGCCATTTCTACCTTCAAACAGTATCATCGCCACATATTTGATATTAAAGACCTACGGCCTCTTCTTTACTTTCTTGGCATTAAGGTTGCTAGAACTTCTCGAGGACTCTCTCTTTCAACGGATGTATGCATTTGATCTCCTACAAGATGTTGGTTGTTCTGGATGTAAACTTGTTGATACTTTATTGAATGTCAATACCAAGCTATCAGCCTCCAATGAAACTCTTCTTGATAACCCAGCCTTTTATCAGAAACTCGTAGGGCAAACTCATTTATCTCACCATCACGAGATTAGATTTATCTTATGCTGTTGGTGTTGTCAGCCAGTTCATGCATGAACCACGAGATACTCATCTCCATGTTGTGTTTCGTATTCTTCGGTACCTTAAGGCTCATCTTGGCCGCAACTTGTTCTATGCATTGACCTACATCTCCAGTTCATGGTTATTCCGATGCTGATTGGGGTGGGTCTCCTGATGATCACCATTCTACCACCGGCTATTGTATCTTCTAGGGATCACATTTAGTTTCATGGAGAAGTAAGAAGCAGTCTGTTGTTGCTCGATCTAGTACTGAGGCTGAATATCGTGCCATGGTAATATTGCATCCGAGTTGTTGTGGCTTCTACAGTTTCTCACTGAGTTGGACTTTGCTCCTGCTGATCCGCTCATCATGTTTTGTGACAATCAAGGGTTATCAACATTGCCTCAAATCCAGTCTTTCATGACAGGACTAAGCACATTGAAGTTGATTGTCACTTCCTTTGTCAGCATACTTCTAAAGGCTTACTTTTCACTCTTTATCTGCATTCTAAAGATCAACTTGCGGACATGTTGACAAGGCAGTTTCTCGAACTCAACTCACTTCGGTTGTTAGCATGTTGGGTTTACCAGGCTTCTTCGAACCAGTTGTAACGCCCCTCCCTCCCGAGAGATGATCAGAGTAGTATAAACAAGGATTCCATGGAGGGAGGCGAGCGTCACGATGTGAGCCGAGTCTAAGTCCGAAGACCCGGCCCTCGACTGGCCCAACCTAGCATGTGCATGGGCTAACGTCCCTGATAATATTTACACACTAGAATAAACAGCTGAAAATTTAAGACATTTAAAAATTGCATGAATGATAAATCACATCTCAAAGCAAAAGTAAGGAAGTCTCCAACATTAACAAAAGTCAAATACAAATCGAAAGATACTAGGAGTTAAAGTTATTACATTCCCAAAATGAACACTCCTACAAATTACATCATCTTTGTACTAAGGCAAAATAAGACAATTTATCCGTGCTATCTCCTTGCATATCCTACTCATGCTTGGCTGCCACTTTGTCCGGCCTCACCTACATTTCCTTGATCTACATTTACATCTAATAGGGGAAAATTATGGGCTTAGTCAACGCACCCAGTAGGAATTTCCAATCAAAGGTATGCACTATGGAGTATCATAGCAAAACATTTTCATGTCATAATATAGTACATTTCTCAAGTTGTTTACGTATCATTGTAAAATTCTCATACTTTCCAAATAATATTGTATAAGGAATTCCCACGTGCAAATCATATTCAAGTCCATCGTAAAATGCCATGCTATGGGTGTCATGAATAATGTATACCCTTCCATGCCCCATGCTCAACCATATGCATTTTCGGCGTATTATGTCCGTAGCATTTTCGGCGGCGGCCGGCCGGGTGTTGTTCCCCATCCACAAATTAACCGAGACTATCGGTGGAGTATGGTCTCCTCCCTCTGCGCCGGGACTATCTACCCAAGAGCTCTTCTTGGCTCAATTCAATATCATACATTATGAACCATGGACGCGGCCAAATATAACATTTGTTCAAGTTTATCAATTTATCCATGAGACCAAAAAAATGTCCGGACAACTCAGCTTTGGCTCGGCTAATGCAATTCCCATCACATGCTATGTGCATGAGGTATATGAATGCATAATGATGACAAATCTCATTACATCGTATAAATTCAAATCTTTCCAAGGCATAAGCATAATATCATATTGTCAAAATATCTCAAATACTTCATATTGAAATAACATCATTCTCACAAATGAAACCACATGATTTTAGAGGAAATCAATTCATTATTCTCATAGTAAATAGAAAAACACTTAAGTCATAACTCTAGTGCTTCAACGATGTAGGAAAACCTACCTAATCGAAGATGATCAGCGGAGAGGGATGAGTCATGAAGTAGCACGAACGGTGTCGGGTTTACTCTCGTTTCTTCGTTCATTTCCATGTATGACAAAACAATAACAATCATGTCATTACGATGCAAAGTCCTCTAATTCGTTTACGAAGGCCTTGATCAAGGCCTAAGGATTAAATTGGTGAAAGCTAATGGAGTCTAAGTGACCCCACATAAGTGATTTGGATCAGGTGTATCAACCTTCTAACACTATCAATATCTCAAGTCGATACATCGACACTGTTGACATATCAACCAGGACAGAGTTAACACATCGACGTTCTCGATGTGTTGACAGAGGTTCTGTTTGCACAGCTCTGTATTTTCCATTTCCTCCCAGGTCGATACTATCATCCTTGACGAGGTATCAACCAGGTTCGCTCGACACATCGTGAGATACGATGTGTAGGCCAGGGGTTTCTCGACGCATCAGAAATCGATGTGTCGCCCTGGGTTTGGTCTATACTTTTTGTGGTTGGTCTTAGATCGATAGTATTGTGTTCGTCGATACATCGAGCGGACAGGGTTAACACATCGGTGAAATCGACATGTCGACCGGAGTCCAGTTTGTCTTTAGATTATTCCCAGGACGATACATCGCCATTGACGATGTATCGTCTGGGGTTTTGCTCGACCTATTGACGATATAGATGTATCGTCCTGGGAAATCTTGCAACCCATTCGGTTTCCCTTTTGCATGTTTCCCATTTTGATTTCATTTACCCACATTTGTATCTACACTACCCCTAAGCATCCTGATGGGTTTCCTTTACTCTAAATCACAATGAAAATCGATATACCTCAACAGATTTGGGGATTTCGTGGGTGAGAGGACAATGAGTTCTGATTTGGGTTTTCTTCTTCCTCTTTGTTTTTGCTTGCCTTTCTTTTCTTTGTCTTCTCATTTCTATGGAGGGGGTTTTTAGCTCGGCCCTCCTCCTACTTCAGATTTTCTTCCTTTCCTTCCTTTGGCTTTCTCCTTCAGATGTTTGAGAGAAGAAAAGAGGAGAGAAGAGAGGAAGAGGGCATACCACCGATTGAGGGAGAGGAAAAGTGATAGAGGGATGAGCTTAGGGTTTTAGCTCATTTCTCTCTCTCCTCTTAGTCAAAGGCAAGGGAGGGGTGGAGTGTAGGGCTGCCTCATGCATTTAATGCATGAGGTGACACAAGAGGGTGGTAGTTGTGTGCGTCAAACTGTAAGACGCTGGACAGAGTCGATACATCGGTGGTGTCGACACATCGACTTAGGTGAACTCTGTATTTTCTCAATTTACTCTCAGATCGATGAAATCAGTATTGTCGACATATTGACCGAAGATTTGTTGACAATTCGGCGTTGTCGATGTATCGACCTGGGCGAACTCTGTACTTTCTTACATTACTCTCAGACCGATACCATCGGTTTTGTTGACATATCGATCGTGAGTTCGACCTGGTAAATTCGAATTTTTTTCTTATTTGATTCAATAAACATTAAAACTCTCATCCATTTCCAACTTTGGGTTAAAAGACTACATTTCATTCTAATCATTTCGGGAAAAATTACATTGAGTGACGGAGTTGGAACTCATGGTCATTACACCAGCTGTGGGACCCACTTCTCTGACTGTTGTGAGACCCACGTCTGCAACTTCCAACTCTGGAAAGTCAACTGAATCTCTGTATGATTGATTGTAGATTGATTGTAATTAGTTATTCATTTATTTCTTTCCATAATCAGCAACATGATTGGCTCCTTTGTTTATTATTTATACCTGCAACCGTTATGGTTCTAAACATTTTCAATACAATCTAGAGAAGAATTGTTCTCTATACTCTCTCTTCTTCTTATTATTATTATTATTCTATAGACCTCCCACTTTCGGAGGTGGATTCTTGGACATCACTCCAACGCCATTGGGTTAGATTAATTAAATTATGAAGAATTGAACAAAACTTTATGAATCTTACGATCCTACGATTTACGATTTACGATTCACCCCCTTTGACCGATTCACGATATGATTCGAGTTTGACAACATTGGATGAGTTTCTACATATGTAGATGTGAAATTAAAATGAATTCATTGACCATTATATAATTCAATTAAGATATTGTATGATGGTATGATCCCTTCTATTCTTCAAAGAAAATGAAAGCCTTGCCCTCCCCCACCCCACCAAAAAAAAAAAACAAAAAATACCTGCACAAAATGCACCTCCATTCATGTAGGGCTTAGTCTATACAAAGTCTTGCAAAGTGTCCCTAGAGTTTACATATAAATATAAAATGAGTCAAGCCCAACTATAAATGAGTCAAGCTTGATAACAAGCCCAGTCAACTTACAACTCTTAACAAATTCTCATCTTCTTGACATTATCAATGATGTGTCCCTACCATATGTAATCTATTATGGGTACCATATAAGCTATTTGGCATGGGTTCAGGTGCAAGTGCTGAAGTCCAACATGAGTGTGAGGCTTTGGACTTGGCAAACACACAAAAAAAAATGGGTACAAGTGTCCAACATGGATGCAATGTCTGACGTGTACGCCACACATCTTGATGAGTCCGTGCATCATAGCATATGAGATACTAGAAAGATATGCTAATTGCTTCTTAAAGATTGTTTTAAAGATCAGTATTTTATGAGATGAGTTTTGGAGCAAACAGATGATCCAAAAAAAAGAATAGAATAAAGTTATGAGAAAAGCATCCAATTTATGCATCTTTGTCTGCAAAATTTTCTGTTCTTCCTGGATTAATGGGTTCAATGTTATAAAAACCTGACGGACTAGTCCCTATGATGGTTTAGTTTAGCAAACAATTGTTGCATCCTTACTTATTTTTTTCTCCTTGTCTTTTCATCAATAATGTCATTTTCCACAATTGCCTAGTATGATTCTCGTATTGTGATTTCCACATTTTCATAATTTTTTGGCAATTTATATTTAAACATAATGATTTGTCATGTCATTAGATGTCATGCTGAAATATGGTTTAAAATGGTTTGGTCCAATACTTGAACCTAATCAGACAGAACCATGACAAAAAGTGATTTGATCAATGGTTTGATTTTAAGAACATTTGAATGGATTTCTTTTATCCTAGTTGACTTTCATTTGTGTTGGTTCTAGTTGACATTTTTCTTTTGGAAGGTGGTTCTAGTTGATATATTCAATGCATTTATGATGTTTATGTAGCTTGAAAGTGCTTTGAAGGCCTCTGAGACTGCTCAGTCTTCATTAAATGCTGAACGTGCAAATTCTAGAGCAACACCATTCACAGATGAGGAGTTTAAGACTCTAAAGCTTCAGGTATAGATTGTTCCTACAAATGGGTTTGTACCTTATTGAGGCTTAACTTTGCTTAGATTCCCTTTCTGCTAAGACAAAAACATTCTACCAGTAATTTTGTGTTCAGATTCTTGTTCTGGTGAAGAAAAAACAATCTAATGGTAATTTTGCACTTGACCAAAAATGCCCCTACCTGCCAATATGCCTGGAATTGGTCCATAATTTACAATAACATTCAGTTTTGTCAAGCCTAGGAGGGTGAGCAATTTATTCATTTGTCCGAGAAAACCTAGACGGTGTTTAGGGTCATCAACAAGTTCAGTCTAGTTTGTTGTGGATTATATGCTGGGCACTTGATCATGCCAAGTGAATTGGGATTTGTATTCTTACAGTTGAGAGAAATGAACTTGCTTCGTGAAAGCAATGTGCAGCTTCGAGAGGAGAACAAGCACAACTTTGAAGAGTGTCAGGTTCAATTTGAAGATTCTTGCATCGTTACTAATTTCTGAGTTTAAACTGCAGTTTACTATGTTGTCGTCTTTATTTTATAGTATTAGGGAAATGTTGTGCTTATCAATCTCTCCTTTGTTCTTAGAAATATCGTGAGATAGTTCAAAAAGTTAAGATGGAGACAAAAGATTTTGTCCAGGTTCTAAGGGAGAAAGAAATTGAGCTCGATGGCTGTCGGAAGGAAATCGAGGCAAAATCGACACAAATACAACATTTAGAACATAAGATCTCTGAGGTATCATTTAGCATAATAGCGTTGCTTTTCATTTTAATGTTTCCTCATTTGGTTGATTTTTTTTGTTTACTGAAGCTACAAGAGAAGTCTACAAATATCACTGTGGAGGATTATCACCGTCTGAAAGATGATTTTCAACAGACTCAGGTAACCTACATCTCTTTAGTACTCTAGTTTTTACCCAGTATGTTCTTAGATATCATTTTGGCATATAATTTGGTCCTCGGTTCTATGAAATGGCATGGTTTTCTTATTTATTCTGGAAAGGTTGATATGGTTATAAGCACCGAGTTATTTAAATAATCAGTTAAGCACTGGATGAGTGATTGATATTACTTTTCTTTGTAAACATTGAAAACTTGTGGACGTCTGGAAATCACATTCTTGACTCAGCAACTACATAGATTGTTCCTAATACCTGCATTCTGCAGTCTGGTAGTTACAATCAAAATTGTAGATCTGCTCATTTTGGGCTGCCAACTAACTGCTCTCCAATAATTTTTATTTGTGATCCAATTGATAGCAGATTGTGATCTGAATTGTTTTTTTGAGCAGTAACGAGTAGAAAAATATATTAATAGAGGCAAAACATTACATATACATAAAATGAGTAAGAGACAAACCAAAGTGCTAAGGAAGAAATACATGGAAACCATATTTCCAAAGAAGTTATAAATACAAGTTCTTACCCTTCATTCAAAAAAAAAAGTTATAAATACAACCACCTCCAAAATAGGAAACGCCGTAGTACTTTCCAATTTCTTCGCTAAACATGGAATAAACAATCTACTATCAGGGGTGTTCGTCCTCTAATGACTGTAATCAGTTTCCAATCATAATTGTTATAGACCAGTATCTGGAGTATAATGACTCATGATCGAATCATTATTGTTGGCAACCCAGACCATTATGAATCACAATTTGGATTGTCATTGACTATGATCCCAATACTTCCGAATGACATGATGGCACCATATTGTTGCTTGAAAAATGGCACCATAAGTTGATGGCACACCACCCAAAAACAAAAAAGAGAAATCTAAATGGCAGGATGGATCATTTGGGTGGGACCTGAGTTACAATTTTTTGTCGAAATCAGTTTTTTGGTTTCGAAGGGGACTGAAATTTTCGGCCAAAATGTCACCCATGTTGGCTATATTCACTTGGATGCATTCTAATCATGGGAGAGTGGAAATAGGTAGTATTCTTGTGAATGACGTCTAGGAAAAAAAATCATCCCTATTTTAAGGTTCTAAGATATGATTTAAATGTCAAAGTCAAATGGTCCCAATTCTAAAGTGCATATCATTCCAATGGGTGTCAAACATGGACATATGACAATTCATGAGTTTAACAGTTTGAATTGAGGCCCTGTTTTCTGTATAAACATTAGGTGTTCACATATAAACATGCTTTCTTAAAGACACATGCTCTCGCCTTCATTACTATTTTTCTTCTGTTTATGATCCCTGGAAATAGTAGTTTGTTGCTGGTTGTTGGTGCAACTTGGATAGTGGATGTGAGTGAGGGTGGCACAGATAGATCATACTCTATGATATATGCATATTTTAAAGGAGGTGGCATGTATTTTATCATATCTGATACTAATCATATCTTACCATATCATGTTTGTGCCTCATACCTACTTATGTGATCTTGGATTGCTAGTTGCTAAAAATATAATAAAGCTTCATTAAAAAAAAAAAACAAATATAATAAAGCTTGAAGCTGGATTATTTTTGTGACAATATGGTGCAGCAGTGTATTGGTGCCATTCGCTACAAAGACTTGGGTTGTCATATTAAATCAGAAGTCTTTTCATGTTATCGCCTTATAGGCTTTTGTGTTGGCCAAAATTTCTAAATGCCATGTCAGCCATATCGATCATAACAGCTGAAATTGGACCGAAATGGACTTGCTGAAATTTTACCAAAGTTTGCCATACATTTTTTAAAAAAAAAAAAAATGCTGATACTTCTGATATTTGCATTTCAGCAAGACCCAAGATGAAATTATTTTGGCCAAAATTTCAGAATATGGCTGAAATTTGTAACTGAGCAGCAGTAGGCATGGGCCAGCAGTCCACTCATTGGATGAAAATGAAAAAATAAACTTGCTTTGTTTTCTCCGACTAGAACTCTATTTGAGATGCAAGCAAGCTCAATTGCCAATCGAAAGTGACAAATATCAAACACCAAAAATCTCGAAGTCCCTAATACCCATAGTTGTTCAGATCATACGATTTACAGTTTGAATTTTATGATATGATATGGTTTTTAAGGAAAAGTATTTGGGTCTTATAATGCGATATGATTTGTTTAACAAGCTCACAATTTTTCTTATTAAAATGTTTGTTTTACCAAAATATGGTTCTCCTTTATGGTCCAAGTCAATTTCCAAAATATTAATGTTATAAGCAATCCATGATCACATGTAATTAGCGGCCATATATGACTTTCTTTTTGTAATCTCAAGCAAGGTTTACATAAATAACAGTCAATTAATATAGAGAATACCAGGGGTAAAAAAATTGCCCCTGGCGATATAATCACCGATATCATGATCTCTCTTCTGTTTTTTCAAAATGTTGCCCTTTTTATTTTATTTTTAATTTAAAATTTTGAAAAACGTGCATTTTTTTAATTCTGGAAATAAAAAAAATGAAAATATCAGTCGATAACATGGCTGACGTTGCCCCGATATGGGCAAATATCTGCCAAGATATTGGCCTGGGCCAGATATTGGCCTGGTCCCACGGCCGAGATGAAGCTTTTTTTTTTTAATAAAAAACAGCGATATTTATCTATATCGTCCAATATATCAGCCGATTTATCGGCCATTTCCGCTGATATTATAGCCGTATGGCAAATATATATTGTATCGGTCGATATTATAACCACTGGAGAATACTATCGTCATCTTTTGTCACTTTACCAATAATTGAATATCAAGTGCATCGAATATGAAAAACTTATTTTTTTTATTTTTTTAAATTCTTTTAGAAGATTTTACCCTTTTTTGAGAAATTCATAAAAAATCTTATGATTTATGTATGATTGATGACCAGAGTGATTTACGACACACTTTCAATTTTCAAAACATTGATGACACCTAAATTTCCTAACCAAAAACCTTACATAGTGAAACGCCAAGGGGTTGGCGTAGTGGTTGAGACACAAGACTTCAGGAATGAGGTCTTGGGTTCAATCCTAGTAACTCCAATGAAGGTCACTCCCCGCAGACTTACCTGGTGTGTGTGGATCGGGAGATTTTCACACACCCTGGAAAACCAGTCACGTGCGACACCTGAACACCTCCGGACCTCAAAAAAAAAAAAATCTGACAGTGATTGTCACTTTCTTTTATATTAATTTAAAAGTATTAAAATTGATGAAATCTAGAGAAATATCTTAATTGAATAATTATTGACCAAATTGTGAACCGTGCATACTGTAATAGGAAATTGAGTGAATGAAATTTCTGAATAAGTGGACCGATATTAGAATGCTTAGTGTCCATGGCAGCTCGCACATGGTAGCTTCATTGGCAAGCACTTCGGCTAAGGAACCAGAGGTCCAAGTTCGAATCCCGTAATCACCCGATGCTCGTGGCCTGTAAAGGGCTGCGTGTATCCAGAGTTTTACCCAACTCCCTCGTACTCGGAGAGAGGTGGGGGTCTTAGGGTTCTTCATCATAAAAGTAATTGTGTCAATGGCCGGCTAATTGGGCATCCATTGCTAGCAAACCAAATGATTCATAAAAGCATATTATTTTACCCTTCTACTAGCAGATCACTGTCCAATCTATGCATCCCTGCTTTATTACTAATTCTTTTTTTTTTTTTTTTGGGGTAATTGTTTTTTGTTTAGATGAATTTAAAACAGAAGGAAGCAGAGATTGATGAGGTGAGAAAAGTTCTTTCTGAGAAACAAGAGAGTATATCTTGCTTAGAGCATGACCTTGCAAACTGCCAATTGGAACTAACTGAATTGCAAAAGAAGATGAATGATATTCTTCATACTGAGGTAGTCAACATATTTTGGTGGTTTTGTTTGTTTAACATCAGTATGTGGTTTATTTGCTTTGAGTTTATCCACTTATGCAGGCTTCTATGAAGATGGAATTCGAAAAGCAAAAGACGGATGCTGAAAAGCAAAAGAAGTTGGTAACCATATTCAAGGTTGAGAAACAATTCCCTTTCTTACAGTGGGATCCTACTGTAGATTTCTTTTTAATTAATTACTATTTACGTACTATTAATCGTTGGGGCATAAAATTGGCAAGGAAATTGATGCATTCATTTGTTTGCTATCACTTTGTTTCATGATACAGAAGAAAGTTGAGGCACTGACTAAGGAGAAGGATGAATTGATTAAAGAGAATCAGGTCCTTTCCAAACAGATAGAAGACCTCAAATTCAGTATGTATTTCTACATTTATTTGATACTACTAAACACTTATATTAGTGAATATATCCTTATACAAAAATTGGTTGCCCTTCTAGGCAAGAAATTAGCTGGCGAGGCTCTAAATGAGCAAGCTATGAAGGAAAAAGAGAGGGAAAAGGACACCAGGATACATGTTAGTACTCTTTTATTGTTAAGACTTTCTTTGCATCTTCAGTTCATATTGTCTAACAATTAAAGGTCAGATGCTAGAGAGAACTCTTGAGAGAGAAAGAGAGGATTTGAGGAAAGAAAGGGATGATCATCGGAAAGAGAAGTCAAAGCGGCAGAAGACTGAAAAGATAGTTCTGGATCTAATGAAGAAAGTAAAGAGGTTATTTTCTTTCATTTCTCTGGCATCATATCTGAGTGGGGAGGGGGGGAGGAATGAGGCATTTTCTTTTTTAATGGTTCAGCATGTTATTACAATAAGCTTAACATCTAAAATGTAGTGATGTGTAGTGGAATATTCACTGCATTGAATTTCTTTTCTTGCATTAATTTTGCCATGAGCCATTTATAAGTATTTCACATGCATGCTATCATTACTGAAATTTGAGATCTCAGGTTATTGTCTGGCCGATATAAGAAACATGATCAGAAAAAATTGAAAATGATTACTTTATGGTTCACCATCCCATAGCTAGTCTTTATCTCAATTTCATCATGGTGTGAACATTTACTTTTGGATTATAGCTCCATCATTAGCCAGTTATGCTTCAATCCATTCTGCAGTATACTTTCAAGTTGGAATAGGACAGTCCATTTCAAGGTTGATGAGAGAGAGTGGTAGAGAGAGAAAGAGGTCATTCCACTTAGCCCTAGCGTCTCTTACCAGCCCAAACAACAATAGAGATAAGTCCACCCGATTCTATGCTCAAAACCCAGTAACACACCGCAAACTGTAGAAACTGAAGAAATCAAGCAAGAAATAACATGAAATCAACCATGTAGTATGGAAGATCACATGCCTCCACTTGGAGAAAATTATCCAAATGCTCCCAAAATGGAACTTGCAGATGCACAATGCAATAGTGCTTTTATTAATATTTTATATCCTTTCATGCAAAAGGAAGCCTAGGTATAATTTTGGCCATCAAATGAACATATCAATGCTCTAATCTTGACCCACCAAATGTAATAAAATTAAAAATTACTACAATGCCTAAATTAGTAAATCTATGATACCTTAGCAGAAGAAAGTAGGTTACAAGTTATAACTTCAATTGATGTCAAAGTCGCACAAACTAGGGATCATCAGAAAGGTAACTTTTAAGAACCTATCAAATGGATCAAATTTCAAGCAATCTGTACATTATTTCATATATATTGGAAAATGTGAGGATAACTCAAACTTATTCTAAATAATAGAAATCAGTATTCAGCATGTGGTCCTTGAGCCCCATATGTTGTGGTCTGTTGTGTCTGCATCACATGATGCCATCATGGCACACTGGTTCCAAACCCAAGCCCTCATGCTGTAGCAACCAACTGTAAATGATATGGACGAAGTATCAGCGAAATCCAATTATGTTATAATGTTAAACATTGAGGAGCTTTTTGGACAGTCCAGACATGCTTGGCTGACCCAATCAGTGCCCATGAGGATATGTAAACATTGTAGTTCTCGGTTGCTGATCTTTGATGTGGTAGACAAGTGGCTGCATGTTAGATCTGTCAACTGGCCTAGCAAACTTCTGATTGAAGGACATCAATAAAACTGCAGAAGGATACTAAGCATATGAACCACTAGAGCCACACTACTGACTGCTGATATAAAATCGCTGAGTAGCCAGAAGGTGTGGTGATGGTGAGACAATGCACGATTGCATTAGCCATCTTGTTGAATTTTCCCCCTAGTAAATGTGTTAAGAAACATATACATTTACTACAGGAAGAGCACAACGTGTTTGCTGAGTACAAGTAGTTTCTTTCTGTCATATGATTATCATTCTTTAGTATTTCCATTCCAACATAATGACCCTATTTGACTCTCTAAATCTCTCAGGAAAAGAAGCAGCTGCTTGAGATGCTTGAGAGGCATAAGCATCATGTAGACGATCAAGGAGAGGTATTATGTTTGTGAAATCTCTTTGCCCCGTCATTAATCTTTCTTCTGAATATTTGAATGTTATGCTAGTAGAATTTCGAATCACTGTTTTTGACCTAATCCCCCTTCCATTACTTGACATACGACGTGATTGAAATCTATATTGTAACAACCCGTCCCTTCAGTACAATATTGTCCGCTTTGGGCCCCACGTGGGGCGACCCGCACGTCTTTGCATTGGGTCTAGCCCAAAAGGCCTTGTACTAAGGAGAGAGGAGCACCATCTTATAACCCCACACCCCCTCCACCTCATGGGCGATGTGGGACTTTTTCCCACACCCCCATGTGGGTGGGGTGTTACATCCACCCCCCCTTAAGACCAAAGCCGTCCTCGGCTCTGTCACGTCACACTGACAAGGGGTCTACACAAGCAACACAACACAAAAGGGTAGAAGGCCCACACAGTCCGAGTGTTGAACCGTGCTCTGCTACCAAATGTAACAACCCGTCCCTTCAACACAATATTGTCCCCTTAGGGCCCCACATGAGGCGGCCCACACGTCTTTGCATTGGGCCTGGCTCACAAGCCCAGGCCCAAAAGGCCTTGTGCTAAGGAGAGGGGAGCACCCTCTTATAACCCCACACCCCACTCTACCTCATGGGCAATGTGGGACTTTTTCCCACACCCCCATATGGGTGGGGTGTTAACACACATAAACTCCAGCACCTGTGAAAGCACATTTGGATGCACTCTGCTCCTGTAGTATTTGATTAGGACTGCTGCTTCCTGGGCATTTCATTACAGTATGACATAGATAGGTTTTCATGGTTGTGTAATGCTTTGATATTTCTTTTTGATTATTTGCTTCTTATTGTAGCCTTTCATTGTTAGAAGCTGCTTTTCTTTTTCCTTATCTAGGGACAGCCTATGTTTACTTGGTGGCTTCTATCCACAGTTTATGGGCTTAATTTGAAGTTTCTATAGTAGCATTTGTAGTATGATGTTTGAGTAGTAGTCTGATGTTCAGTCACATATACTTGCTTCTTCTTTATTAATAATATTTATGCATTTCCTGTTTATAAAAAATATATTCCAAGAAAATTATTTTTTCATTCTGTTTCTTACGCATTTCTAATGACTTCCAGATTAGTGGAACATCATTGCCTCTTGCTTCTGACACAAGTTTGGAGGACCAAACTGAGGCCTACTTACTGGCTACCGATAACTTTGAAGAGGCAGTGCATTCTACCCTTAATGATGGGCTAGGGAGTCAACCCATTCCTGCAGAAACTTCATTAATGGACTCATCTCCTGCTGGTACTTTTTGTCATTTAAGTCGTTATTTGCTATAATAGAGATGATTGTGAGCTGTTCATGTTATGCTCTGCATACAGGTCAGCAAGTTCCTGCCACTTCAGGAGGCCCCACTTCGTCTCAAATTAAAATGGAAGAAAAAGAAAAAGAGAGAAGAATGAATGTGCCCAAACCCAGTACTGAAGGTCGCAAAACAGGGAGGAAGCTGGTTCGACCTCGCCTAGAACGATCCCATGATCCTGCAAGTGGCAATGAGATTCCTGAGGCAGAAGCTCCCTCTATAACTGAGGCAAGACTTGGGACAGCATCACTTGACCAAGATCCTCGAGTTGAACTTTCTCTGCCACCTCTCCATTTAGCTCGTAAACGGCCTGCATTGGTAGCTCCTTCTGAATTGCAAGAAGAACCCGTTGGTCATCATGAGGCTGTCTCTGATACAGCACCTATGCTGAAGAAGTCAAAAGGATCAGACTCCCCTCAAGAGGTTGTTGAGGAACAACCTAGCCACTCTTTTGAAAATGTAGAAAAGCATTTTGATGAAATGGGTGATGATGCTGGTGATCCTGCTAATGCTTTTAATCAGGATGCTGTGGATGTTGCAAAGGATGAAGAGGCAGATACTGCGAAGGAGCCAATGGAGGAACGAAGGCATCCTCCTTTGGAAGCTATAGGTCTGAGTGAGATGCCTGAATGAGGAGAATTACATTGTTGAAGAGTTGAAGGAGAACCCTAGAAATACAGAGGATATGGTTGATGAAAGTTTGAAGTTTGAAGAAGTTATTGATACCCACCAATCGACTATGGAAGCTGACCATGATAGAGAGGAAGGAGAACTCGAGTCAGATGGGATTGAACAGCAGCCAGAGGGTGGTGATATTTCTATCACCATGATGGACTTGGAACCTGGTGAAATCCACAGTGAACCTGTAGCTGGTGCTGCTGCCAGCAACATTGATGGGGCAGTTGATACCTGTGATGCAGCTGAGATTGCATCCCAAGAAGGTCTGAATGAGGATAAGAATGATGGTGAGGAGATTATGGAAGAAGTTGCTCAAGGATCGGACAAGTCAAATGACAACAATGGACAAGGTGCTGGGGATTCTCAGCAAAGTCCAACCCCTACATTTGGTGCTGGTGAGGGATCCTCAAGTTTGCTTGCAGACAGTGCTGCCTCAAAACAGTGTAGTCCCAGTATTTCACTCGATTCAGAGGAAGGGAAACAGCTGCGAGCTACCAGGAGCACAGGCACCATAAACATACGTGAGAGAGCTAAACAAATGGCTGTAATTAGGCAAGCTGGAGTCGTTTCTCCTCCACTTACAAGAGGCAGGGGAAGAGCTGATAGCAATCTCAAGGTCAACACCCATGACCCATCTGTATTTACTGCTATCCATTTAGATACATTTTTCTTTGCCTTCTTTATTTTTTACATTTTATCAATTCATTACTGTGCATGATAGTCCAAAATTAATATTTTCATCTGTTGGTGTAGCACACTAGGCAGTTGGTTTCCATTACCCATCAACAGAACTTAGCATTAGGATGTCTAAAACTTTTAAATCTTTGAAAAGGTGATGACTCTTATCAAAGCCACCTGAAATTTAGACATGGTAATTGATACTTTGTGGCTTTCACAGAAAGATGGTGGGCGTGTACGACGGGTTGGGAGAGGTGGACGAGGAGCACGAGGGCCATCATCTGGTGAGCAGATTTAGGATTATAATTCACTTATCTTAAAAGAGTATTGGCATTACAGAGGTGCGCACTACAGCATTAGATAATCTTCAGGAGTGTAACATTCCATCATACAGTGGAAACCTCACAGTATGTTCTTATCTGACAACAACAATTTTGCTTTGAAGAATCATCATCGTTATTATATACCCATTATATACCTTGCTTCAAATATGCTATAACTAAGCATGATGAGAAAATTGACAAATGATTATGGTCATGTGACCTCTGATGATACAGCAGGAAAAATACGTGGAGAGAGTTTATTCTCTTCATGTGACTTATTTCCAAAGGGCCTGTTGGATTTCCACAACAATGATAATAGGATAGATCAGATGGTATGAACCTAGGCCTGGCCCAAGCACCCCAAAGAAAAGGATTACTTCTATTGTAACATCAGAAATTACAAACTGCCTCATTTTCAGTAATAAGAAATCTTAAAAATGTAAATATGGCATAACCTGGATTACCATAAACACATCAAAGTAGTCATAAACTTTCTATATCTGTTGTCCACGAATGTTCAAACTGAACGATTTTAATTAAGCCAATCAGTTTGGACTTTTGGGCTACATGACTCATTCATGGCAGGGGTGGCACAAAATTAATTCGTTTCTGGTACATGTGCAAATTCAAGTTGCTTTCGATAGCCTGAATTCAGTACATAATAGAGATTTAAAAATCAACATTATCAAACAGATACCTTGTGTTGTGAACTGAATCAGATCCTGACAAGTGTTGATTTCTGCATCCCTGAAAACTTACTATGACTCACTTAACATGAAAAGCAATTCATATTTTTGTGACTGTAGTTCGTATGTAGCTTCCAGCTGTAGTTTTGACAATGCAGCTGGAATAGGCCCAAGTTTGAGTGAGAACAGTGTTATAGTACAAAACTTGCTTATATAAACAGAAAGTGATGACTGGATTCAACTCATACTGGGTCAAACGGTGTACCCAATTCACCATTGAACAAGGATTTGATTAAATCTGCCTCTGAATTTTAGGGTTGAATCACTAGGTATTTTGCAAGATGCTTCTCTATTTTCAAATCAGGCCGGCCTTCATATTCTTCACCATAACTCAGTAGTAAGCTACACAGGCACACCACTTTATTATCATTGATAGATAACTCCACTCTTGTCCCTTTAGGTGCACAAGATAATCTCAAGGAGGGTGCACGCTTGACAAAAAAGACTACAAATCAACCCTATCCACAATCCCTGCACAAATACACCCATTGCCATCTCATTCGATGCATCACAAAAGAGATTCAATGCACAGATAGGGATTAAACACACAAATTTTCTTTCAAATGGATGACTAAGGGCATCGATGGCATGTGTTCAACTAAAAATCAAAGTATGTTGCAGATATATCTGGTGATTAAAATAGGAGTATGAACTCGTACAATAATATTCACCCCCAAACTAGTTTGCATGAACTTTGGTGCAAACTTTGGATTATTTGTACTTGGTGGATCAAATGAATCAATTCTCTTCCTCACAAGTATCTTTTCACATAAATTGCATCTGTATTCAATTTGAAACTAATTTGACTTTTAAAGTTCATTGATCTAACATAATAAATTTTCATTGTAAAATTCCAAGGGTACTGAAAAACATAACGTCTCTCACAAGATGAAATTTTAAAAACATCATATACAAGTCAATACCTTTCAAACTTCACTAATCCATGGTGGCTCAAGTGGGACTATGGGTCATTTGTACCAAAGTTCAGTGCAAACTAGTTTGATGGGGATAGCTACTACAACTTACATATCCTGAAAAGCATGTCCAGACCGCTTAAATGAATCCAAATGCACATTAGTTGGTTTGAACAGATTCTTGGACAAGAAGCTGCTGAGACTTAAATCCATTGCAGACATTTTTTCTCCGACTTGCTTCCATAAATGAAGTTAAACTAACACACCTTATCATTCAGTTCTGTCTTATATATACACCCCCAATTTCTTTTATCATACAACCCTTTTGATTTTTTTGTTTTATATTCCAAGTGTACCCCTCCTTGTTTTCTGAGAAATGTTTCCTGTTTCCCAGACTGAAAATACACTGCTTGCCCCTCCCCCTCCCGTCTTCCTCCGCTCCTCCCCCAACCTAGATACTTATGCAAGACATATAGAAGGTATTGGACTGAAGGTGGTGTAACAGGTGGCTCTCTAAGGAACGTTCCTGTAGGAGGAGGATCAAGGAAGAACAAAAGATCTTCATCTGTTTCTTCCAAGAAAGCATCATTTGTAGGACAATGACGATGCCATGCCAAATTCAAATGCAATTTACCCATCTGGGTTCGGTTTGCATGACTTCAAGCGGAGCCTCAACTTTCCCTCTGATGGGTTCGGTGGTGGGTATGGGAATATCCAAGGTGTTGAAGAGGGTGGTGGGAGGCTGTTGTTTCCTTTTGAGGATTTGAAGCATGTTCCAGGTACTACTACTGATTTTGAGCAGAGTAAGGGTCAAGGAGATACAACTGGAATGGCATGTTGGGTGGAGTTTCATGGTAAAAGAAGAAGAAGGTGTTCTTCCTTCATTTTATTCCTGTCATGGTGAATGAATTGTTTGGACTTGTTCAGGACTAACGAATAGGATACATGGAATCTGTTTTTTTTTTTTTTCTCTGTTTTTATTTCTTCCATTATCGTGAACAGCTGAAGCCTATTTTAAGTTGGCGGTGTCATGAAAATTTTGAATTTGTGCAGCGAGATGTTGAGAACACGTCGAGGAAGCCTAGATATTTGCAGAGAGAAGCAGTCAATTTCTGGGTTTGCAGTATTGCACTGTGCCAAGTTTCAGTTGAGGATATCCAGGTGAGCTTTGTTAAAGGTATGCTGCAATGGCTCACCATGAAACCATCCCTCACTGCCACCGTCCCTCAGGCCATCCCCCCACTACCAGGTTCGTCCATTCCTGCTCCCTGTCACCCGATCCAAATCTGTTCAGTCACCTCTCCTTCCCTTTCACAGATCCAGAGTTAACGCCCACACCTTCCTGACATTCGCCCAATCCATCTTCCCTTCCATCTCTCTCCCCTGTTCTTAGATCTTTCCTACCCCATCTCCTAAACTGATCCAATCCCCATCTCTACTCCTTCCATTCTGCAACAGCTACACTATAGAAAATCTTACCTTCAATTATGAGTGGAGATTCTCATTCCAAAAAATAATAACAAAATTTTAAAATATATATAAATAGTTCAAAAATGAAAATATGATAATAAGATTGAGATAATTATTAAAACATATAATATACTTGTGCCAATGTTAAAGAGGCAACACTTAACCCGTAAAATGAAAATTGATGGTTTGAAAGACATCGATAGTAACTGATCGTCACGTTCTCATGTCTGAAATCCAATACGACACTAAAGATCCATTAGTCCATGGTTACGTAACAGCACTGTTATCACCCCTTAACCCTTAGAAACTTTAAATGTTATAATCTTTTTTCTAGTTTTCAATTTCACGAAAGTGGGCATGAATGCATGATACAGTGATATACGTCGCATGCACTGTAGCAGTTTCGGCACCAGCCATTTCGGGCCCGAGACAAAAAGATCGCACTGGTGAATAACAGAGGCCAAACAAGCCCGTCACGCAACATGGCAGGATATTAAATATCCATCATGTAACGTAACAGCTCTACTTGTCACATACAATCATGTGGCGGTCTCATCCGTGACTGTTTTTTCATGACCCCCTACTAGAGAGAACTTTCGTGGACTCTGAAAAAAATAAAAAATTATGGGTGGTCATATAAACACCCGACTTTTCTTTCAGGAGACATCCGATTTTAGTTTTAGGGTAGTCATTTACTATTTTGCCCTTCCACTTTTGAAAAACTGAAATATCTTTGCTCCTTATATTTTTTGTTCGTTCGGATGATGAGACCGTCCAAACGATTATTTCAGTGGAAATGTTATTCATTCGGACGGTCTCCTCTCTGTCTCAAAAAGCTTTCACCCGTTCGTTCAGACGATGCCCTTTCCATCCTTCTTTTCTCGTTCGAATGTTCCTTCTCTCGTTGCCGCTCCCGACTTACAAGAGGAAGGGGCACACCATTCGTTTGTTCGGAAGATGCTCTGTTCAGCCTAGATATGCAACCGTGTGCTGCTTGTCACGCAGCACACTGATCTACAATTCGTCCGTCTCTTGTAGCCTCTCTGCACCTCCAACACTACTTTTGAAAAGGAAAAGGAAAAGGAAAAAAGAAAAATTAAAAAAGAAGCGTTCTCTGCTCCAACTGCCCCCAAGCTCCAGCTCCTAATCGATCCCCAAAGTCTGCCCAGCAAAGTGCTCTGCCCGATCGAGAGAGACAGAGGGTGAGGATTGTGAAAGGTTTACTTGCCACTGGATTGGATATGGTGATTTGGGGAGGTTGAAATGGTGAGATGGAGATGTAAATGGAGAAAGAGAGAGCTGCACAGGAACTCGCGGAGAAAAGAAAAAAGAGGCTGCGATTGAAAGAAAACAGAAAGAAATTGAGCCGTCCAAACGGATGAGAGACTGTTGTTTCCTTCAAATGAGATCGTCCAAACAATGACATTTCCACTGTAATAAGAAAAATTAACTGTTTCAGTTTTTAAAAAAGCGAATGGCAAAATGATAACTTCACTCTATGAAATAGAAATCGGGTGTCTGGTAGCAGAAAAATCAGGTGTCTGTATGACCACCCAAAATTATAGATCACTTATAGAAGAAATGCCTTTGTTGTTTGCAACATTTTCAACATTTCACATGCTATTTTTTTATTAAAAAAAAAAGTCATTAAATAATTAATTTCAAATTATTTAGTTTTGAGTTCACAAATCCCTACCATTAAAATTAGGTTCGATTAAAAATTGAGAAATTAATAAAAAACCTAAGACTAAGAATTTGATTCAATTTCAATTATGCAAGCCCGTCATTACTATATTTCTGAAGATTTTTGAACTTTGATGATTTTCATATTATATATATAAGAACTCTTATCTAAGAATGAGTTTGCACAGTTTGGTGTAAGGGGCAAGTGGTGCCAATTGGAGTAGATTTGTATATGGCACGTATAAATTGATTGTATTAGAGAAGTGTTGTTCTTCAAGACCCTAAAAATTTACATTTATATGACAGTGAAAATTATTAAGTTAGATCAATGACTTTAAAAGTCAAATTGGACACATGTACAATTCACAAAGTAAATTCATCATGTTAAATCAATTGGCTTTAAAAATCAAATTGGTATTAAATTAAATAAATGGGTTATCTGCTGGCAGAAAAATCAATTGACTTTAAAAGTACAAACAAATAAGTTCCAAAATGAAACTAATAAGATTTATTCTTAGAAATAAGATTATAATCTTGTAACGAGGAAAGGAGAAAGATATACGTTAGGGACTTTGAGTTTGAAAGTGAAGAGTGACGATAAAATTTTCAAATGAACAAAATTAAGTTTAAGATAAATTGATAGAATTTAATAATCTTTAGGCACTATAGAGTAAGATTTTCAATTAATGGTTATATTATTATCAATTATAAAATATAAAAATATATTAGATATTTTAAGGTCTCGAATTTCATTAAGCTTTTAAGTCTAGGGCCAACTTAAATTTTAGCAAGACCTTATTTTAGGAATCTAAATTCGGGCTTGGGCCTAGGCCCTAACCAAGTAGACATGGGCTCCAAATTCTTTTGGTCAATTGAGTCGCCATGAGTTGCGTCCATCCAAATTTGTACCCCAAGAGACAGACACAACATAAATGGATCTTAATTGCATGTTGGAGAGATCTACATGATTACGTCATGTCGGGGAAGATATCTCATCAACATTCTTAATTTCTTATTCTTGATTTGAAGCACAAGCATTCTGCATGTTTTTAACTTTACATGGAAAATGAGGTTTTTATTGAAAAACATTTTCAAGAAAATATTAGGTTGGAATTACCTTTTATTTCGTGTCAAAGATGGAATCCTCTCAATTTCTACTTATGCAATATAGAAAAAATGGTTGGAAGAGTTATAGTTGGCAATGGGTCTGATTATTTTGGGTGTAGTCAACTTTTATTAACCCTTGAACCGTTTTACTACTAAGAATCACTCGGGTTGGCTGGGCAGGGATGGATTTTGAATTTGTCTAAACCAAATTTCAAATTGCAATTAAAGAGCCCAAGCCTAGTGTGGGCCCGAGTTTACTTGAATTAGACTTAACCCAAATCTGGACCAAATTGTGTTTGTTGGACTCCAGCCCGATTTCAAGCCCCAAAGGTATCTGCTGGCTTATCTGAATTAAGACTTATTTAGGCTTAAAATGGAATTTTTAATTATTCTATTAAAATTAAAATATATATTATATAAATAAATTATGGTGCGACTTACAGACACCTGTGTTTTCTGCTTCTACACACCCGATTCTACATTCAGGTGGTAAATTACCACTGATACCTCCACGTTTTTACTCGTTCGAACAAACTGCCGGTTCATTTCGGCATTCATTCGAATGAATATCATTATACGCCCGCGTTTTTTCCTCATTCGAACGAACTGCCAGTTTATTTCGGCATTCGTTCGAATGAATACTGTTATACCTCCGTATTTTCTACTCATTCGAACGAACTGTCAGTTCATTTCGGCATTCCTTCTAATGAATACCATTATACCCCCGTGTTTTTTACTTATTCAAAAGAACTGCCAGTTCATTTCGGCATTCCTTCGAATGAATAATTCATTCGAACGAATGCGAACGTAAATTTAGTTCATTCGAACGAATGGGCAGAACCGTGTTCATTCGTTCGAATGAATAGGTTAGGTTCATTCGAACGAATATATCAGAGAGCAATGGAAAATGACATTCTTTCTCTCAAATGTCATTCGTTCGAATGAATCAACCCATTCATTCGAACGAATGAGAACGTGTACAAGTGATCCTCTATGAAATTTCACTCGTTTCATTCCATTCAAAATCCTAAACCGTCGTTTCCGTTTCCCTCTCCCTCTCCCTCTCCCTTTGCCCTTGAACCCCTTTCTCAACTCCTTCTCCCTTAAACCACATTTTTAACCCCCTTTTCAAACTAAAACCCTTGAACCCCATTTCAATCGCAAACCCTTAAACCCTCTTTTGAACCGCCATTTACAAAGACTTCTCCCTAAAACCCCATTTTCAATCTCCTTTTCAATCCCAAACCCTTGAATCCCTTTTCAATCACAAACCCTTAAACCAGCATTTTGAACCACCTTTTTCAAAGATTTCTCCATAAAATCCCATTTTCAACTCCTTTTTCAATCCTAAACCCTTAATCCCCTTTTCAATCCCAAACCCTTAAACCTTTTTTTCAATCCCTTCTCTCTTAAACTTTTCTTTAAACACACTCTCTCAATCTCTTATCTCGGGTCGAAGTTGTCTCTCTCAAGCTAATGTTTGGATCTCTTATCTCGAATCAGAGGTAACTCTCTCCTATCTCATTTTTTCTAGAAATCATTATTATTAGTGTTTTAGATGTAGTTTTTAATCCTCAAGTGGCATGACGTTTGTTGAGGGATGTTTTAAAAGTCGTGAGGACCTTATAAATTATGTTAGGGAGTCCACACACACACCCAGAAATCCTAGCTTTATACACTGAAACTGGATTTTCATGCCAAATTACCATTTAACCCCCGTGTTTCCAATCATTCGAATGAATGCCCAGTTCATTTTGGCATTCATTCGAATGAATGCCCAAGTGTAATTTCAATTCATTCGAATGAATGGGCTGAACAGTAATACGGAATACTGCTCCGCCCATTCATTCGAATGAATGAGGCATAAACTAATCATTCGAACGAATCGGCCTCATTCATTCGAATGAACTAATCATTCGAATGAATGAGGCTCATTCATTCAAATGATTTTAAATAATAAAATTTATTTTAAAATTTTAAAGTTATTTTTTGAGCAGTGTGTATCTTCAAAATTTCTCAAATTAAATATCCGGACTAATTACGATAATCTGATAAAAATACTTTAACACTTAAAGGTCTTTTGACACTTCTAAATATTTAAAACACAGTATTTTATAAATAAGGGTATCCCTAGGCTGTGCCGAAAGCACATTTAGAAGTGTTAAAAGACCTTGAAGTTTTAAAGTATTTTTATCAGATTATCCTAATTAGTCCGGATATTTAATTTGAGAAATTTTAGAAATACACAGTGCTTAAAAAATATCTGTCTATGTTTTAAAGAATATTTTATAGCATCGGCATTATTTTTTAAGCACTGTGTATTTCTAAAATTTCTCAAATTGAATATCCGAACTAATTACGATAACCTGATAACATACTTTAAGGCTTCAAGGTCTTTTGACACTTCCAAATGTGTTTTCGGCACACCCTAGGGATACCCTTATTTGTAAAATACTGTGTTTTAAATATTTAAGAGTGTCAAAAGACCTTGAACTCTTAAAGTATTTTTATCAGGTTATCATAATTAGTCCGGATATTCAATTTGAGAAATTTTAGAAATACACAGTGCTTAAAAAATAATGTCGATGCTATAAAATATTCTTTAAAACATAGACAGTTATTTTTTAAGCACTGTGTATCTCTAAAATTTCTCAAATTAAATATTCGGACTAATTAGGATAACCTGATAAAAATACTTTAAAACTTAAAGGTCTTTTGACACTTCCAAATGTGTTTTCGGCACAGCCTAGGGATACCCTTATTTGTAAAATACTATGTTTTAAATATTTAGGAGTGTCAAAAGACCTTAAAGTGTTAAAGTATTTTTATCAGATTTCGTAATTAGTCCTAATATTTAATTTGAGAAATTTTGAAAATACACACTGCTCAAAAAATAACTTTAAAATTTTAAAATAAATTTTATTATTTAAAATCATTCGAATGAATGATCCTCATTCGAATGATTAGTTCATTCGAATGAATGAAACCGATTCATTCGAATGATTAGTTCATGCCTCATTCATTCGAATGAATGGGCTGAGCAATATTCCGTGTTACTGTTCAACCAATTCATTCGAATGAATTGAAATTACACTTGGGCATTCATTCGAATGATTGGAAACGCGGGGGTAAAATGCTAATTTTCCACGAAAATCTAGTTTCGGGTGTATAGAGGCAGGATTTCCGGGTGTGTGTATGGGCTCCCATTATGTTAAGAATATCGTTTTTGAATAAGGATTTGTATCTACCATAAAGAGGTCATATAATAAGTAAAAGAAATTAGTCATTTGCTGATATAGAGGAGGTAAATACCGCAACACGGTTAGCTTGGAAGATGATGAGAGAAAAATAAAAGCATACTCTCGCCAATACAATTGTCCTTTTGAAATGAAAGGAAAACAGATTGTTGATGGTTCATGGAAGTTGATCATAAAGAATTTGGAGTACAATTATGATATATCGGATGTATTATTAGGTCATTCAAGTAAAAGATGTTTTTCAGATGATGAGAAAAGAATAATCATTGAAATGAGGAATTGCAATATACTACCACGACAAATTTTGACGACTCTTAGAAATCAAAATTTAGATATTGGAATATCAGCGGCTTGATATGCACAACTTTTGTTCTGCACTTTGGAAAGAGTAACTAAGGGGTCGAACTATAATTGAAGCTCTGATAGAAGATCTTCAGAAAGGTGGTTATCAATATTTTCTTGATCATGATACTGATGGTCATCTGTCCCATCTATTTTTTGCACATCCAAAGTCAATTTTACTTACCAAGAGCTACCATAATGTCTTTCTAATGGATTGCACATACAAAACCAACAAATATCATATGTTATTGCTTCATATTGTTGGTATGACAAGTTTCAATAAGAACTTCTGCTCATGCTTTTCATTTCTAAGAAATGAGTAATTTGAAGATTGTGTATGCGTATTACAGATGTTTAAAAATGTCTTAGGAGTGCAGTATGATCAACAAGTTCCTTTGACTGATAAGGAATTAGTGTTAAAGAATGCCATTGATTTGGAGTTCTCTAATGTTGTACATATTTTGTGTTCTTGCCACATCAACAAAAATATTGTTACTCGTTGTAAACTTTTGTTTAAGAAAATCGAAGATTAGAATGCATTTTTTACCGATTGGAATGACCTGATTGAGTCTCCAACCGAAGAAGTATTCAATACAGCGTTTGAGGTATTCAATACAGCGTTTGAGGTATTCAAACAAAATTTCAGAGATGGCAGTGAACTACTTAATAAGGACGTGGATCCCACATATAAAACAATTTGTCAAGGCATGGATCGGCTGGTGTTTACATTTTAAGAATCGATACTTCAAGGGTTGAGGGTGCAAATTCTGTTTTGAGAAGTTATATAGCTACATCTACTGGTGACCTAGATGTTGTCCAAAGAAAGATAACCCATGTCATTGAAAATCAATTTGAAGAGTTCAAGATTCAACTTGAGGATGAAAAGATTCAGTTTGCTCATATTGTGTCTATTCCTTTTTTGATGAATTGAACAGCAAAGTTTCTTATTTCGCAATGAATGAAGTTTACAACCAATATGCTATACTTATGAACAGTTCATTTTCACTCATTTGTACGGAAGAGTTTACAGTTTCAATGGGCCTACCGTGTGCGCACAAAATACAATGGATGGAAACATTACATTTGAATGATATACACACACAATGGACAATGAACTTGATCTCATTGGACGACTTGATTATTGAAAAGAAGAGGCCTGGGGATGTATTAGATGTACACTTTGAAGGTATTAAGAACAAATATGGACATTTGTCTTCGTATGATCAAGAGGTGCTCCTAAATAATCTTCAAAATCTTTCCATCCATGATAAGTCAGTCAATCACCCTATTATGCAATATTCTAGAGAACGTCATCTAGGTTCAAGAATTCATCACAGGGCCAAACATCTACACGTCGAGATCCTTCTGCATTTGAAATTGTAGAGAATCAACTGAATGAAAGAAGATGGAAGGTTTACAAAAATACTGGTCATAATTCTAGAACCTATTAGAATAGAATTACTATATAGGATCTTTGAGTGTAGATTTAAATGTTGCTCCTAATGTAGATGATTTCCATGAATCACGAATAGCGAATTTGACTCAACTTGACCAAGTAAGTGCATATTCATATCTTTTCTACAAACATAATAAGGTAATAAAGAATAACAACTCAATGTTTTTTCCACAAGATATTGGATCTTACAACTTTGATGAAGATTCGGCATATAACTCTATAAACATGACCCAAGTAACTTATTTCCTTAATTGATATAGATATGTATAGACCAATCAACATATAACTCTTTATATGTTCTAATGTGATTTTTTTAAATGTTATGCAGTGGTCTGGTGATCTTAGAAATAATGACGATTTCATATAATGGTGGAATCAATGAAGTGAAGATAGGAGTGGAAATGTGTTCATTTCAAGTGGAAAATGTGTTCATTTCAAGTGGAAAATATATTAATTTCAGTATATAAATGTATTTTGTTTTGATTTTTTATGAAAATATATACATATGAAGTCAATGTACTCTCTTGTATGTTGCTTCTAATATTTAAGTTAAGAATGCTCTTGAATTGCTTCCGATTGAAGTAGATTTATTCTAATATTTAGTTAAGAATGTTCTTATCAGTTTGAATGTGATTATGGAAAGTACGAAAATCAAATGAATGGGGCCATATTATGCTTTTCAAGGCTATAAAATATTAAATTTACAACAACATTTGTTCAAAATAATATGTTTAAAGTAAGGACCCAATTCACAATGAAAATCTAATAAATAATAGAACATGTTCATTCAAAATATGAAATTTACAACATCTCTTTTACATGTCAATATAAAAAAAATCAAAATTACATCAAATAGAAGAGTTATTCCGGAGTAAATGTAGAAGGTGCAGCGGGCACAGAAGCAGAAGGTACAACAGGTGCATCAACTGGTGTAACAGTCAAAGGAGTGGAGATAGGTGTATAAACAGGTGCATCAACTGGTCCTGAAGTCGGAGGAGTGGAGGCAGGTGCAGAAGCAGGTGCATCAACTAGTGCAACAGTCGGAGGAGTGGAAGTAGGTGTAGAAACTAGGTGCATCTATTGGTGCAACAGCCAGAGCATGAGGCAGGTGCAGACTGAGGTGACTAGAATGGAATAAGTGAAGTCGAACAATAACAGGGGGCGAGAAACTGCTGCAACTCCAGTCAGAACAGAACGGGGGCCAGTAGCAGCTGCCAATCTAGTCGGCCGAGTAAGGGGGCCTGAAGCTACTGTAACTCCAGTCGGACGAGCAGGGGGCATGAAGCTGCTGCCAATCCAATAGGCCGAGCAAGGGAGCCTGAAGTTGCTGTAACTCCAGTCGGACGAGTAGGGGGCCCTGAAGTTGCTGCTAATCCAGTCGGACGAGCAAGGAGGCCTGAAGCTGCTGCTCATCCAGTTGGATGAGCAGGGGGCCAGAAGCTGCTGATCCACTCGCCCGAACAGGGGTGCCAGATGCTGTTCCAAATCGAATACAATGAGCAGGGGTGCCAGATGCTGGTCCTGAAACTGACTGTACCTCTTAAAATGGACGAATATGGGGAAAAATTGCTCCTGCAAATTCTTGAGATACCCTTGCTCGTAAACTACCATATGCTTCTACTCCTAATACTGCTTTTATCCCCCTCTTTTGTGCTAAAAGCACTGCCAACCGCAAAGTATCTAAAATCTGATTCTGCATAACATCCAACATTGTAGTAAGCTGATCATATCTTTGGTCCATCTTCTCTTCCAGAGCAGAATTGCTATCAAGAATCTGTTGCATGTTGATTCTAGTAGATCCTTCTTGAGGAGGAGTCCCTACCTCGTGTGGCTCGCATGCCTCACGCTCCTCAGATGGGTCAGGTGGCTCAAGTGCCTCACGCAGCTGAGATGGCTCAGGTGAACTATAAACCTCAACTTGAGGTGCCTCGACAACTTTAGGGAGCCATTTACTACTAACTGTGTCGAGGTAGAATCCCATCTTCTTCAAAGTAAAATGATTAAAATAATCATATCGGTCTATACATACTTTATCAGAAGGGGGAAGAGGGATTCTGCGTTCTTCAAAAAATGTTGAAAGAAAAATACCGTAAGGAATACTACATTTTCTGGTCTTACGGCAGACGCGTATATGATTGATGATGATATGGGAGAGGGAGATTTATTTCCCATTCATGATGCACCAAATAAGAAAGAGATCGAACCATGTCACACTAGTATGCCATTTTCTAGGAAAAAGACAGTTGACAATTATCTGATGGATGATTCGTGATTCCAATATTAGGTTCTTCAGAGGGGGGGGAGGGGGGGGGGCTTCTTTTTTGTAATATCTGTCCTCCCACACATTTCGTTGAGGGCTACCAAAACATCGAACCCCTCATCAGTAGGCCATGTACTTGTCTCATACTTTCTAATGGCATCTTTGGGGAAATTAAATATGTGATCCAACCTTTCCTGTGAAATAACAATTTCATGGCATCGGACAGATGTATTAATGGACTCATCATCAATTCTTTCTACATTAGCATAAAATTCTTTAACTAAAATAGGATACATATCCTGTTTTAATGCCAAAAAAGACCCCCAACCCATTTCTTCAAAATAAGATTGAATTTTCAATCCAAATGGTGTGAAAAATGAAAGGTCGACGATTTTACCAAATATATACGATCGCGTGGAGAAATCGTCTCTGTACAAGGTCGCGGCTTCTAAAGATATGAAATGGTTGGGATCGAATGTCGTGTCCTTCCTTTGTTTCTTCCTTCCCCTTGTTGCAGTTGATTTCTTTTTCGAAGATGAAGATGCCATTTAAACCAACTATTTTTGGAGAGAGAGAAAGAAAGAGGGATAGGGAAAAATTCGAATGGAAAGGGGCTAAGGAGTGTGGTTCGGAGGAATGGGGTGATTGGTTCGAATGAATGTGGGTGATTGGTTCGAATGAATGGGGAGAGGTTCGAATGAATGGGAAGAAGGAGATTACCGAACGATTGGGAGAGGGAGAGGGAGAGGGAGAGGGAGAGGGAAAGGAAGAGGGAGTTGTGAATGAGGGAGGGGAGAGCTGAGAATGAGGGAGCCGGAGCCGGAGAGGGAGAGGGAGAGGAAGAGCTTTGGTTTAAGGTTTGCGAATGAGGGAGACGGTTAGGGTTTGAGAAAATCGATCGATCGATCGATCGAATGAATGAGTGTTTATATATAAGTTATCATTCATTCGAATGAATGCACGTATATATGTCATTTGTTCGAATGAACGGGTTGATTCATTGGAATGAATGGGTTGATTTATTCGAACGAATGACATTCGAGAGATAGACTCTCATTTTCCATTGTTCTCTGATACATTCATTCGAATGAATGCACGTCTATATGTCATTCGTTCGAATGAATGGGTTGATTCATTCGAACGAATGACATTCGAGAGAATGATTGTCATTTTCCATTGCTCTCTGATACATTCGATCGAATGAACCAGCCCGTTCATTCGAACGAATGAACACGGTTCTGCCCATTCGTTCGAATGAACTAGATTTATACTTCTGCCTTCGTTCGAATGAATTATTCATTCGAAGGAATGCCGAAATGAACTAGCAGTTCGTTCGAATGAGTCAAAAACGCGGGGGCGTAATGGTATTTATTCGAACGAATGCCGAAATAAACTGGCAGTTCAGTTCGAATGAGTAAAAATGCAGGGGTATAATGGTATTCATTCGAACGAATGCCGAAATGAACGGGCAGTTCGTTCGAACGAGTCAAAATGTGGGGGTATCGTGGTAATTTGCCACTCGAATGCAGAATCGAGTGTGTAGAGGCAGAAAACCCGAGTGTCTATAAGTCGCGCCTAAATTATATATTACATAAATTTTACATTTATACAAAATATCAATTAAATAAAATTAGATATCATAAATTATTTCTCAAATTTAGGCTTTCACGCCAAAATCGGGCTTTCATGTACTAAGTTTAGTCTTAACGCAAATTATAATTTGGATCCTGATATTTTAGGCCGTAAAATGGGCCCGACCCAAGCTCAAGTCAACTTAAATCTGGATTTTATCAAAGTTACTCCAATCCAATCAACCTAATAAAAATACCATTTGCCATTTATAAAGAGTAAGAAAATCCTTTTCTCACCCAAACTTAAAAGTTATTTTCTTTTAAAGGGCTATGAGAAAATGAAAAGGTACAATTTCATTGAATAGTGATAGGGTAAAGACACTTTTCAATAAAAATAAAGACTAAACTTACTTATGAAAATAAGGTTAGAGCACTTTATGTTGGTAAAAGGCAAACATACTTTAAAAGAACAAGATGGAGAGGCTAGATAATTTATAAAAAGTTTGAGAGCGAGAGACAAAAATTAAATAACTTAATGAAATCAATGATTTTAACAATGATAGTGAGGTAAAACTATGACTTATTGGACTAAATGATTTCAACACTGAAATATATTTAATAATATATTTAATAGTAAGGGGTTAGTTTGATGGTCATATTCCCACTCTTATATATGGGAGGTATTGGAATCAAGTCCTTTTCAATATAAAAAAAGTCACTCTCCGTAATAATTTATTGTATTCTTAAAAGTAGTTTAGACTTTATTTTAATTATGACTTTTTGTGGTGTATAAATACTCTCTTCTGAATTAAGAATTCCGAAACAAAATTCTTGATATCCAACTCAATCTCACTCTGAAAATAAAAGATGCATCTAATTTCGACGGAAAAAAATTTCTAGAGAAATTAAGTATTCTATGAATTCAATTCAAATGAGGAGTTGAGAATTCAAATGTTAAATTCTAACGCACTTAATTAACTGAATTAAATATAATTAAAATTTTAAACATGCATGTATTCTAATCTAGCTTGAATTCAGATTAAAAACCGAAGAACCTTCTAATGAATTAATTTTAATGTGACATTAAAATTTAATCGAGTAATTAAAATATGCAAGACATGAGCACATTAAATTATAATGCAAAACCAAAAACATTCAACATATAGGTTAAACATTAATTCAAACACAAATTCAAATTAAGATTCAAAAGGAACCAAATAAGAGACTCACAAAACTTGGTGACTCAACAAACAAACTTTGCTTAAATTCAACTCAAAATTTTCTAATATTCTTGGGAAAAACTGAATTTCTAGGCCTTACTTGACTAAAAATAAATAAAAAATGGAAATCAACTCTGACCTTGATGGGCCTGCACTCTGCAGTATCTTTCCTTTCCTTTCTTCTCTTGGCCGTTCACTCCATTTTCTTGCTTGATTTAGATGTCATGAAATCCATCAAATCAGACCATATCTGCGTAAAATACTACTAAAATACCAGTAAAATCGAAGAACCGAGGCCCATCAGCGAGTAATTCTGCTCTTCACGCTGTTGCTGATTTCTGGTTGATCACAATGGGCTTTTAGCCATTAATTCCTGGCATCTTGCCGTTTAAAAACATACACCATTGGTTCCACTTGGGCAGTGACTCATCAGCTGACATGGCATTTCAAGTTGCGTCCCTCAGGGAAGCAAACGGGTTTGATTTTTTGAGCTTTTGGGCCCATAATGTCTCTCAAACAGACCCAGGCCCAAACTAATTTAAATGGGCTCTGTTTCGGGTTACAAGTGGGTCGATTGGATTGTGTTTGAAATCCCCTCTTCCCTCCATCAATTCTAAGTTTAATTCGAGTCAGAAATAAATTCATATAGGCCCTCATTTTCGTTTAATGGAGATGTATCAACATTTAGCGGGTGATACATACCGGTTCACCAGTATGGATGTAACGGCCTGCCCATATCGATAAATTGATCCTTTTACTCGTGATTCAAACATGAGTTATCTCTATCGATCTCTTACTTACAAATCTCACTTAATATGAGTTGAAAATTTTTAGTTGATCTTTAAAAAATTAAATATTAACTATATATTTTTTTAATTTACATATTTTACCATAAATGCCAATTTAACTTGTTTATGACAAACCCTCTTCTCTCTCTCTCCCTTCTCTCATGTGGGCCCATAGTGTTCGGTAACCAGTGCAGATATCAGTCTATGAACTAAAATCATTGAAGAGGAGCAGCTACCAACCATCCGAAATCCAAATAAAAGTAATGTCATTATGCAAAGAGAGTGTTAGGCAAAATGTTGGACAAAATGATTGCTGGTTCACACAAGTTGAGTCGTCAAAGGGAAATCATTTAAAGACATGCGACTGCTTCCATACTTCGTCAAACAACTGTCACAATTTCATCCACATTATTTCCTTGTGCACTAACCCAACCACCAGCTCCCACCCAATTTAATTGAGTGTCCACAGCTACTATTTATTAGCAAACTACAAAGATCTGCTTCAGCATGAGTTCGTTGACAAAATTATTCTTTTATAACATAATTTTTTTTTAAAAAAGTCAAACATGAAATTTTCTCAAAGTTGTCACTATAATGTAATCTATTTTAAAGCAAATAGAAAAAAAAATTGGTTACAAGTATGTGATGTAGGTGTCAAACTGAGAAAGAAGAAACTTTCATTTTTTACTGTGGCAAGTGGATGAGTAAACTAGTGAATTTGAACTCGAAATTGATATATTTTATGTATGTGGACCCCACAAACCTCAAACATGAGCCTAGGGACCACTTTGGGGGGGGGGGGGGGGGGGGGGGGGCGGTGGGTGATTTAGATATTTTAATAGGACAATCAACCTAATTTGCATAAGCTTAAACTAATTGGTCTTTTTTTTTTAACTATATTGGTCGAGATGATTAATCAATTTATAATCCTAACCAACTTTTGTTCTTTTAATCACAAGATCAATCAAGAACCAATTTTAATATTTAATTAACTAACAGAGGTTGATTACGGAAGCGATATAACAATAAACGCAATATCAAAATACCAGAGTATGTCGATAATCAAAATAGCATGCACCAATCAATCATTCACCATAAGATTACACAACATAACATGAGGTCTAAAGTGGTTCGGTACACTGACCTACATCAATTCTTCAACTCTCTCAACCTGGGATATATGAAAAAAACTCACTAAGAGAAAACTTTGAGTCACTAAGAGTATGCAACATGACTCAACTAGAGTCTACACCCCAACTTGTCCTACGCAAGGACCCACAACAATCTCACTAAGAGAAAATTATAGAATTCTTAAACAAACAAAGTACCTCACTGACTTTGTAGAATCACTTATCAAAAATCTTTTCAATGGTCTTTGCTCAATCTCTCTTTCACACATGTCCTTGTTGACAATGGATTCACCCGGTAATGTCGCTCAATCAGGGATTAGAGGAAAGGTATCTAGATCTAACACTCTCTCAGAGGTTTCTAGGTCTAACACTGAAGATCCAATCACTTTACATGACAAAGCCTTGAATGATCAAAGTGATGGAGTCAAACTCTCATAAGATTTTCCAATAAATTCTCAAGAAGTCTCTCTTAGGGTTTTCTATGCTCAACATTGACTCACAAGTTTCATTCAATAATCCTCTCTTCATCTCTCTCTGCACAAAAATCGATGTTGGATTTACGTAAAAATTTTCAAACAGGTCAAGTTCGGAACTCCAAAACTTAAGTTCAGAATATCAAATATACTTTGGAACTCCGAACACTGAGTTCAGAACACCGACCATCTGTTGATAGCTCAGGGTCAACGCTTAGACAGCCAATCCAAGCACGCTCCAACGGCTAGTATTCAGAACTCTGAACAACAGTTCAGAAGTTTGAATTCACAACTGGCTAGTTTTTAGAAGTCCGAATCAGAATTTTGGTGTTCTGAACTCACTAGAGAGACTAAGTCCACAGATTTGTCAAAAATTATCATTGGGGCTAACTTCGGAACTTTCACTTAAAAAGTCCGAACTACCTCAGAACTCTGAATTTTCAGACCCACTTCAGAAATGCAACACCCCGCTCGTTTGAAGAGGAAACGGAACATTACAAGAGTCAAATATTCAATCAACATGGGAACATCCAAACCACGACTCCTTTTTTTAAGAATAATAATAATAAACCACAATATTTACTTTAGAGTTGTAGAAGATATATAATTAAAAATAGTTATGATCGAAAATACAATCCCCATATCAAAATTGTCATTCAACGGGTATGAGATTATCAAGCTAACCACCATTAAACCATAATGATAATTACCAATGAGAACTAATAATTAATCTCACACCCATGGCATAAGTAAGAAGTCTTAAACTACATTTAAATCCAAATAAGAATCTTCAAAGGACACTCAAAGTGTCTAAATTAAACAAAACCATAAACCAAGACTTACTGTCTCCAAATAAAAATAAATGATCTAGCACTTTGCTCTAGCAACTCCAAGAATTTCCTAAGTCTACTCTTGAGCTTCACCTTAATCTAACTCTCGAGGAAATCCTGTAATATAAAAGAATGAGCTTCAAGCCAAGTGAAGAAAACAAACACATACATGTACCATGTCTAAACATGAATTCTCAAAATATTCAAGACAATTAGATACATACGCAATTGTATAGTTAACAATGCATGTAATGCAAAATGCCAATAATGATGCATGATTGTCAATCCCATGTATCCAACCAAATCATCAAAATCTAATGTGCACATGAATGGTCACGAAGACCTAGCCTCGTCGGCCATAACTGGCTTCCAGGCCCCAAATTGGCCACTAACAGGTGGCTATCAGACCCAAATTAGCCACCAGGACTGCCCATGGACTTAACCCAACTATCACAATTGACTATTAAGCCCAATTGGTCATCAACTTTCAGCTAGCTATCAGACCCCACTGGTCACCAACCATCGGTTGACTATTAGACCCCATTGATCATCAACCATTAGTAACATGGGCCCACAACGAAATCTCCATCACCCACTCATCTGTGGATCACATGTATGATTATAAAACATATAAATCCATACATGAATGCCATAAACAATAAATATAAATATGGAGATTTATCACATGCAAATATGCCCATAATACCATAAATAAACTATAAATTAAACGTCAAAAATACTAAATTAAATCCAAAACACCTATATTCTAAAATAAACATGTGCATGCAAATATGCCTCACCATATAACGCATATCAATAACACTAATAATCAAATTATCAAATTATCAGGGATTCCACCAAAATTCCAAAACATAACACACACCATGTCAATGCAAATTTCCAATAAACAGGTATAGACCACTAGTCTGGGCAGACTGAGACACTCATTGGCATAAGATATTTAGCAAAAAAATTCCCCATTACATTATGTGAGTAGCACCGGCACTTTACCCGTTTAAACTAAAATTTTCAAAAAAAAAAATTCCTAAACCCAATCTACTCAAGCAAACCAAAAAAATTCATTAAGAGTATATAAATCAGTAAATAAACATGAGATGAATTGTTCTCCTCACATTTGTAAGAAAAATACGTAGTATATTGTTCCCCTTGCCTAAGATTTTTGAAGTATAACAAACGCCCAATCATTCAAGCTTTAGCAATTAGCCTTAAACCCCAAGTTTGTTGCAATTAATTTTATGGTTTCAAACCATTAGAATTTAATTTATTTAACCCATTATAATTAGGTGATTTACCAGTTAAGACTGATAGGGTTCTACCCTAACTACAACAAACCCAAAAAATCCAAAGTTTTGAACAATTGTTCTAAGTTAAAATAATAATCGAATACTACAAAATTTTGTCCTTATTTCAGAATTTTCTGGGAGCATCACAATCACCCATAAATTCTCATATTTTTACAGTAGATAGGTCTTCTAATGAGGATTCTAGAAATATCTCATTTCGCTCAAACCGAAGTCTTTAGCGCAAGCTAAGGCTATTTTAGTCCAACAGTTACAATGCCAAATAGATTGCAGTCTATAAATGAAACTTCGATTTCCAGAAATTATTTGACCCATCAAATTAATCTTAAAAATTCTCAAAATTTTACTCAAGATAGATCTCCTTGTTTCCTTGACAATAGACCAAATTTTGTATTATTCTGATACTTACAAGTCAAGTTATAAATTATTTAATGGACTGTTGGAGAACTGCTTTACAGATTTAGACAATAACATTGGTTTGTCTTGCAGATCGAATTTAAGGTATCAATCCTTACTCAATAATTCTCAAATTTTAATTGTGGTTAGGTCTCCCTATCTAATTTCCACAAATATAAGTTTTGAATATTATCGAGTTCGGAAGCCCTAGTTATGATTTTTCTCGTGATAGTGCGTAGAAAAATACAGTCAAAATCTGAAAAACAATCCTCAACTTCCCACCATTAAAACATGATTACAAAATTCTACCGAATAATTTTCAGAAATGTAGAATTCGTCCATGGAGAATTTGGATGGATTAGAAATTCATAAATTAAAAGTCCTTCCATAAAAATCGAGATTTTGAATTGAATCCATGAATCCCAAGGTCGAATTCCATCAATCCACAGAACAGTTCCTCCATAGTCGAAATTGAACAAGATTGACCCTAGAGGGGGGGAGAATAGGGCAATCTACAAACTCATTGGTCAATTACTTGATTAATTAAACAAATTGAAGTGGATAATTCAAATTAATCAAGATGTGTTGTGTGTGCTCAAATAACAATCTAAGCAAAAGTCTCTAACACCACAACACAATATTTATAGTAGTTAGGAGTAAACCCTTGTACATCCACTGATGGACTCACCCAACCTTTGGCTATCCCAAATTCACTAATGGGGAATTACACCCATACTAAATAGAATAGGAAATCCACCTATCCAATTGGTTGAAAATTTCACGCATCACCTATCCTAGAGTAAACCCTCTATTTTTTATAGTGGTTCAAGAGTACACCCTCTTTAATCCACTTCACAAGTTTGATTTATAAAACACAATAAACAAACCAAGGAAAGCATTTGCTTTTCAAGTTTTCCAATGTAGAGATGTGTGCTTCTCGAATATTTCCAATGTGATCTTGCAAGCGTGCGGAAGATACGCCAAGTGTAGAGAATCACAAACTATGGGAAGTCTTTAGGAAATTGGGGTCACCAATGTCTATCCTAGATGACTTTCCTTTGCCTATCTTTCTCTCTTTCAAACTCAATCTATCAAGATTGGTAGAAATGAATGATTCACCACTGTGTGTACAAGAGAGAAGAGGATCCTTCCTTGAGCCTATTAATTTCACTGATGAGTGTGGTAGATGAGGCTCATAAATGTCCTCTCGAAGGATGTTTGAACAGTTGCCATTTGTGATGTATTTATATAGAAGGCAAGCCAGTTTTTGAATTCTTCAGTATCGACTGGTCGATCTTAACGATGGGTCGGTGAACTTAAATGTTACTGTTCAAATACCCGACCGTTGTTCATTTATTACACTCCAACTGTATAGAAACAAGTGTCATTGATGGGTCGAGTACACTGACGGGTTGACGGTCTTATTATCGATATGCCGTTCTTGTTGACCATCTGAAACTGGGGCAAAACTATGTTGATAGAGTTTCACGTCCAGAAACTTGTCAAACCCAAGTCGACATGTCAGTACACCAATGGGTCGGTCCTGGTACTCTCGATGGGTCTATGCCATCGATGGGTCGGTTCTGAAAGTACCTAGAGTTCTAAATTCCAGAACTCAAACTTGATCCTGGTCAATGGGTCATAGCCAATGATGGGTCGGTCTGTCCATATCGATGTGTCGGTGGCACGAGACACTCTACCTGAGAGAAACCTCGAATGACAATGTGTTCATTCCAGAACCTTAGTCAATTCGGTCGACTGGTCGATCACCACGATGAGTCTGCCCTGTCTCACCCAGGGGTTCGTGGACTCGACTGGTCGACCTGACAATTTGCAAGATTTCCAATATTTTGTCCCCTCTAGTTCTGTGACTGTCCAGGGTTCGCTTAGGCTTGAAATGATTTTACCAATTGGTTCAATTAAGCTTAGGCAAGGTCCACCTATGGGTGTGGGTTCCACCTAAGGTCTTTTATGGCCATTTTACCTGTGTGATTGCCATACACCGATGATCTTGAAGTCGTGGGCTTGATCTTCATTCTTCGGATCAATCTTGAGTCTTCAAATCTTCTAGCAAGTGTTTTTCCCGAGTAATGGAACTGACAAACAAGCGACTCGACAAACCTGGCCACTAACAATCTCCCCCTTTGTCAATTTTGTGACAAAACCTAGAAGATATTTGAATATACAACTCAAAGAAAATAACCCACCCCTTATTACAATACATTTGAATGATAAAATGTATGCCATACATTCAAATGAAAATCATGACTAGGACCAATGTTTATTCTTGCCCAGCTTGCTTCAATTTCAGAAGTCACATGTAGACACACATCAAGAAAGCTATGGAAACATGGAGCACATTAGTATGTTTGTCCAAAAATCAAATCAAATGAACTCCCCCACACTCCATGCATTCGACAATTTTGAACTCCATTGAGTTATCCATTCAATACACATCTCCCCCATAGCCAAATGTATCTCCTCAAATACATTTTCCTTATTTGTCTTTTGCATCCAGTCTCCTTCATTTCTCCCCGATGGAATAAGCTATAACATTTCCCTGGCTTCTCCATTTTCTCCCCCATGACTCAAGCTATCATGACCCTACCTTCACAAACTATCATGACCTAGCTTCACAAAATTCTCCCCCATTTTGTCATGATTATTGACAAAGGTTGTAGAGCACATGTGTTGTGCTCCTCAAACTACAAGGATAGATAAAACATCATGAGCCAAACCATATCTCCCTAACATACCAATACAAAACCAACTCATACAAACATGCATGTCAGTCTATTTAACACAAATCCATGTTAAGCAGAGACAAAAGATATAAGGCATTCAAACAATGCATCACAATCACATGATATCAAGGCATAGAAAACCAAACAATAGCGTTATCAAAATATTGTGCATCACATATGGTTTTGGCACCAGGGGTGCTCAATTACAATACCAAATTAGAGTTTTTCAAAATAAAAAGCACATGAAAAACTAAGCTAATCAGTGCTAGCTAGAGGAGGAGGTGGGACAGGAAATCGAGGTCGGGGGACCGTGTCATCAGATCTGCAGGAGGAAGATACTGCTGAGAGAATACTCTGGACTGATAATTGGATGTCTTTCACAGAATCTACATGCTCGTCCAGACAACACTTGAGTGAAGAAACACGTTCTTCATTGAGACAGACAAACCTTGTCAAGGGTTAGGAAATAGGTCTCTCAACTTCATCACTCTCTTATTCTCTTTCTTCATCATCATCGTGTAAGTGTTCTCCTCCTCAGTGGTGTCACCATGAATGCTGACATTATTAGATCTGTAGCTATCATCTTCCACAGCATTCTCTCCTCTTTCTTCATGACCTCTTTCAACTACAATTACTTTTTTCTTCTACTATAGGTTCTTTTCGAACTTCATGTTGGGATTTCAGATAACGACATCAACTAGATTCATGCCTGATGAGAGAGAGATTGGACAGATAGGCATTTTCAAAGGCCGAACCAGCAAAGCTGAGAGCAGCACTTCTAGATCTAGAGGCTGATCTTTTGGTTCTTTTGGGAGGAAGAGAACTGGCCTCAGCATGTTCTTTAGAGGCTGGAGTTCTTTTTATGTCTTGCATCTTAGTTCTAGGCATGTTTTTCAGTTGATAATCCAAAGAAACCTTAACTGAAATCGAAGGACGGATGATTTGAAGCTTATCCAATCACGAAAAGTCACCAAATCCGTGACACCTTAGCTTCCTGAAGCAGAGGAATGAAAACCCCAAGATTTTCCACGGGAAATCGTCTCGAGAGGTCAAACCGACAGGTCTAGGGCACAGGAGGGGGAAGGGAAAATCACCAGAGCTTCATGGGAAGATGAAGGGTTTTGATTTTGATTTCACAGAAATGGACATTTAACTTAAATTTCTACCGCAACCGACATGTCGATGCCATCGACTAGTCTGTCTACCGACACATCTATGTACCAACATGTCAAACCTACCAGGTTATTCTCTTTTCAGAAGGTTCCCTGATTTTCATAATACCGACATGTCGATAACTTTGACTGGTCTATTCACAGACATGTCGAGTCTATCGAGGGGTCGATAAGATAGACTGAGGATTTTTCAAAAAAAGTGCATATTTTATTTTGATAAACTCCTATCCTGAGGATTGACAATGCATGGCACCTACATATTAAATGCAACATGGTGAAGCACAGAAAACCCAATAAAACACGTCAATTCATTAAAACCATGATCAAGATATTCATAATGTTCCAAGACATTAAAGATCAAGCAATCAAGACATACATGCACTCAGAAATCAATGTTCCAAGATAGAGATGATACACACATTACGTATTGTTATTCCATGGAATGTTTAGCTTTCCAAGTAAGATATGTACTATAGTGAAGAAGAGTACATTCTAAGCATGTAGTTGGCCAACTTTATTCTTTTCATGTCATAGAACTTGGGCTTTGTGAACTCACATTGTCTCTTGTGAAGTTCATTTGCAATGGTCTAAGATATGGAAATGAATCTTAGATCAAAGAAAAACATGAGTGGTGGTCTACCTCTTAGGTACCTGAATGGTCGAGTTTGGTATTTCATACTGTTAGTGCCCCGGCTTGCCGAGTCCCTAAGTTTGTCAATTCCATGAGTCGGAAAGAAGCACTTGCTAAAAGCTTGAAGACTCAAGGTGATCAAGAGTGAAGATCATGCTCCACCAGATTAAAGCTCATCGTTATGGCAATCACAAAATAAGTATTTTGCCATAGATAACTTTAGGTGGTACCCACACCTTAGGAGAACTATTCATAGGTTTAGTTGAACAAATGGTAAAAATCATGAAAAAGCCTAAAGAGGAAGCTGGATAGTGAATTGGAAGCGAACTTGGAAATATGAATTAAGTTCACTGTCAGCTCGAACAGTCGTTCTCACCGACACCTCTATGGAGACAGGATCGACCCATCGTGGTCAAAGACTGGTCGGCCAGATTGACAAAGGTTCTTGATCATAGAACTGTCATTCTGGGTATACCTTTGATCTAGAGTCTCGTATGCACCGACCCCTCGATGGAAGGCTAATGACCCATCGTGGTCAACGACTCTTCGATGAAGACTTATGAGTTCTGGAACTTAGAACTCAGGTGGACTCTCAAGAAAAGAGACATATCGATAATACAGACCAGTTGAGAATATCATGATCGATACCTCGATAAAGGGCGACAGGTCGGTCTAGGTAAGACTAGTTTCTGGACTTGAAATTTTGTCAGCATGGTGTTGCCCCAGACTGAGCCTCTCGTATGGACCGACCTCTCTTATGGACCGACCTCTCGGTGCCATGACTGTCGACCCATTGGTAACACAGACATGTCGGTCAAATAAAAATTGTGTCGTTGAAAGTGCATTTAATGCTCAACGGTCGAGTAGTTGAACGGTAATATTTTTAGTCACCGACCCCTCGATGTGCCGGACCTGTCGGCACTGGACTATCCCGAAAAGTTGTTTGCCTTCTCTTTAAATACCAATCTTTGTGCACCAGAAGGACATCCTTTGGCAAATCCGTTGGACCCTCATCATTATCAGTGAGCTTACATAAGGGCTAACAAAAGGATCACTGTCTCTCTTGTGCCTACACTTGGGAAATCTAATACAACCAATCATATGGATTGAGTTTGTGAGAGAGATAAGAGGAAAGAATAATCAACTAGGATAGATATTGGTAGATACAATTTCCTAGTCACCCTGAGATTGTGGTTGCTCAACGATGGCTATAAGGCGGAGCGTCAGGATTTACTCAGGCACACATTGGATGGATTTTGGAGAAGAACACATTAACGAGAAAGAACTTCAAAGGCAAGTGCTTCCTGGTTTTAATTTTATTTAAAACCTCTATCCTGTGAAATTGGATTAAGGAGGCTTGGCACTAGAACCACTATAAAAATCTAGAGCGTCGTCTCTGACACATGTGGTGGGTGGAATTCCCAACCAAATGAATAGATAGAATTCCTATTCTACATGTGGTGGGTGAAATTCCAAGCCGAATGAGTGAGGTAGAATTCCTACTCTAATTGTGAGGGTGTAAGTCCCCACTTAATGGATTTGGGGATAGCTCAAGGTTGAGCTAGTCCTAACAGTGGATGTAGGTTGGCTAACCGAACCACTATAAATTTGATCTTATGGTGTTTGATCATTATGTGGTTGTGTTTTTGCATTTAAGCACTCTTCTCAACACACATCACTTTGCATTTGATTATCTTTATTTAATTATGCACAAGCATTGATAATCAAAGCAATATGCAAAGGGATCTAAACTTAGTATGATCATTTAAGGAATTAACATTTTATCACACTAAACAAATCTCTTGATTAATATTGTCCTTCCGATGCACTTAAACTTTAAACAATCAATAAATTTGTGAACACCATGGAAATTGGGATTAACCTATTCAAACCCGTTCACACCTCCCCCCCCCCCCCCCCCCCTTTCTTTCTCCCCTCCCTCCCCCCTCTCTAGGGTCAATCATGTTCTAACACCAAAGGAAACAACTTACACATACAAACCTCTATGAATGTACCTTTGATGACCAAACCTCAGATTCCTCAACTCCTTCAAGACATGGTCCAATTGTCTTACTAAGTAGTCTTGCCTTTGCTCCACCTTCCTTGGAGGTATGTGTCTTTTAGGCTTAGGTTTGGGTGGATTGTGTCTTTTGCCTTGGACTTGTTTTGATTTGTACAAGGCTTGACCATTCATGTGTCTCAACCTAAGGTTGCATTCTTTCGTGAAATTCCCAACCTCATGACAATAGAAACATTTACCCATTGGAGGGTAAGAGACGTTTACCTTTACAAACACCCCATGGTTCATAGGTCCTTTGGGGTGTGAGGCACCAAGTCCCAACCTATCATCATACCTCTTTCTGGAGTTCAAAAGTCTTTGTAATCTTTCTTCTCCTTGTGTGAATTTATCTTGAAATTTTTCTTTATGTTTTCTAAAGTCTTTTAATTTAAAAGATAATGTTTTCACCTCCTCTTCAAGATGCTTCTTGATGTCGCACAAGTTTTCAACATCTTCGCAATGAATTGCAAGCTCTTCTTGAAGAGTTCTTTCATTTTCTTTTAATTTGATGTTTTCATTGTTAGAGAGTTCCAATTTTGAAGACAATAGAGAGTTCTCATTTTTTAAGTGTTGCATTTGAATAGAGAGGTTCAAGTTTTCAGTTTTTAATTTTTCTTAGCTAACCTCTCACTCTCAAGGTACAAAGTATGGTAAGATTGTTGAAAATCTTAATCTTCACTTCATCTTCCTCCGTTTCAATTGTGGGGCCTTCCGGATCACCAATGATTGAGGCTATGAGACCTTTTGTTGTTTCAACCTCTTCTTGGGTTTCCTTATCGGAATCACTCTCCGATTCGGATGTGTCCTCATAGGTCACATTTGTATTCATAGCCTTTTTGAATTTTTCAGAGGGACATTCATTAACAAAGTGTCCCATTCCACCACAATTGTAACATGTTTGTTCATTGGGCTTTATTCTCTCCTTATCTTTCTCTCTATGTGGTTCTTGTCTTTTAGGATGTCTTTCACTTGTTTCACCATTTTTCATCTTTCTCATCCTATTCATCTTGCTAATTTTTTTTTTTTTTTTTAATTTTCTTAGCAAGTATAGCCATATTTTCACTTGAATTTTCTTCATCTTCTGATTCAATTTCTTTTTCTTTTAACTTGTTTGGTTTTACGGAAGACTTCAAGGCAATAGGCTTATCATTCGGTTGTTCAAAATGTAATTCATAGGTTTGTATTGTGATACCCCGAAATTTTAAGATTTAAAAAAAGGATAATTAATAATTAATTGAGATTAAGGAGACTTAATTTAGTAACTAAGAGAAATTAAGTGGAATTTAATTTAGAGGTTAAAATATAATTTATTGTTAAGTGGTGTGATGAGAAACAATTTATGAAATTTATTAAAAATGAATTGGTGATGTGTCATCATGCCACATGGACGATGACGTGACATGCCACATGGAGAGGTGTGACCCCATGCCACACCCTATGACTTAGGGCAACCACAGAGAGGAAAAAGTCACCATTCCTTTGTTTTATTTCTCCGCACACAACACTCTCCTTTGTTCCATATTGTTTCACACGACACTCCCTCCTCATTTCCACTCTTCCACACGGCAACACCCCTTTTCTCCTTCTCCACCACCGCGTACACCCCATCCTTCCACTCCTCCACACGTTTTTCCTCTCCCTCTCTTCTCCTCCATTAGAAAAACTCAAGTAAGGAAGAAATCAAGAAGAAGGGAATGTAAGGAGAAGAAGAAAAGAGGAAAAAACTTTGGAGACTTCACCTAAGGTAAATTTTTCCCTATAAACTTAGTATTTAGGTTCAATTTAAGGTTTAGAATGATTTAGAACGAACCCTAGGTAAATTTGGATTAAAGAAGTAAATATTCAAAAATTTGGGGATTTTTGGGGTTTCCCTAATTCATGAAATTTGGTTTAAATCAATGAATCTGTGCATCTAATTATGATTATTAACCTCCAATGATGTAACAAATCACATGGGGAATTAATCTAAGAGACTAGGTTAAGAAAACAGGACCAATAACCCACCTAAATGTTATTTCTAAGTTCAAGGAAATCGATTCGCACATGCAGAATTCTGCAGAGTTCTGCAGATGACTGTCTGAAGAAGACAGGCTTCGGAACCTGTCTTGGAACCTCTGAGACAAGTTCCGAAGGCTCGGACAGTCTGTAGGAACAAGTGATGTTCCGTGGATCCTCGGAAGGTATGAAGTCTCGGAGCTTGGCTCGGTCGTTTCGAGGCCAAGTTCCGAGGAGACTTTTTGTCAAGTCCAAAAGAGAACCCAAGGTCTCAGAACCTTGCTCGGAAGTGTCGAGACCAAGTTCTGAGCACTGTAATATAAGCTGAAACCTGTAGGTCTCGGAAGTGCCGAGAGAAGGCCTTGAAATTCCAAAGTCTCAGAACCTGACTCGGAAGTGCCGAGAGAAGGCCTTGAAATTCCGAAGTCTCAGAACCTGACTCGGAAGTGCCGAGATCAAGTTCCGAGCAGACAAATGAAACTGTGTACTTTGGACGATCCGAAGGAGAACCAGATGTTCTAAAGCTTCGGAAGTTCCGAAAAATGGTGACCCAGGTTCCGAACTAGCAGTAACAAGACTATATTGTAACGCCCTGCCCTTTTTCACTTGCAAAAATCAGAGTATATTTTTTTTTTTATAAAAGAGTGAGAGAGAGCGGGAACGTCAGACGCGAGCTAAGTCCAAGTTTCCAAAACTCAACCCTTAGCTGGCCATCCTTACGTGTGCGTGGACAAAGTCCACTAGAACATTTCACACGCTCTAAGAATACTTGCGGAATTATCATATGAATAAAATATCACACATATACATGACATCATTAAGCAAGGAAGCCAAACACCATATAATTAACTGAAATGTAAATATCATCAAACCATAACAAAATATTACTAAGCTATTACAATCCAATATATCAGTCCTCCCAATACATCTTTCAAAATCAACATAAGTAATATAATCATAAAACTATCCAAGCTCCTACGCTTGACTCCCTCCATGTCTATGTCCTTGTCATTCCGTGTTCCATCATCTATAGGGTAGAAGTAGGGCGTTAGTCAACACGCCCAGTAGGAATTCTAAGTAGGGTTATGTACAGATAGGATCAATATAAATCAATATAGAAACATCATATAATGTTTGTAAAATATCCCATAAGTAGTAAAATAAACAATGCAGATATCCATATCAAATCATGCTTACTTATGCAATATGTCATGGTTGTCAATGCCAAATGATCACTCATCCAAATCCATATCCAATCACATCATATATAAATAGTTTCCTTGATAAATCATCTTATCAAGGTGTTCCCTTGGCCAATTACGTCCGCAGTGTTTTGTGACGGCACCACCAGGTCACTGTTATACCTCCCCACATATGTTAATCGGAATTACCAATGGAGTGTGGACTCCTCCCTCTGCGCAGGGTTTTAGGACTATATACCCAGGAGCTCTTTGGTCCAGACTATGCCGTACCCATTCTTAGCAATCCCGGACAAGGCCAACATATCAATAGTTGACATAGCTTCATACAAGCTAGTCTTAAGCCCGAGTCATGTCTGGACAATTCATAACTTGGCTTGCTGGTCCCATAGATTCCCTCTCATGCCATGCATGAGATAATGAATGCAAGAATGCCATTTCATATCAAATTACATCATACCATTAAAAATCAGTTCATAAACATATACCATTTGTTTGACCAAAGTAAGTCATCATGTTTGGAAATAAAAGCCAGTAACATATATATAAGATCCATATGTATTTCAATAAGGTAGGAATCCTACCAACGTTCAATTTACTGTCCTTGCTGTTTTGTGATGATAACAATAAAGGACACGTTGAAACGAATAGCAAACCCTTTACGGATCTCTTTACCATATTAAATTTAATCACATACATAAATCAATTTGACTATCCATTTAATTTTCATCATCTTTTACATCCTACCAGATAAATAGAACATCTGGAAAAATAATCCAAAAATCAAACTTTTCAATTCAGTCGACTGAATCATGCCCAATTACTGTTCTCTGTCTTACCTGCAGTCTTTCAGTCGACTGAATACAATATTCAGTCGGCTGAAACCCAACTAAGTATTGTATACATTTGACCCGTAACCCTTCAATCGGCTAAATCCTGGATTTAGTCTGCTGACTTTAGGTCAAACCCTTTTGTGTTCTCAGTCAATGTCCTTTTAGTCGACTGAATCACAGATTCAGTCGGCTAACTTTGGATCAGATCATTTGTGTCTTCGGCCAGTATACATTCAGTCTGCTGAATTATCAACAAACTCTTTACATGTTCGATAAGCATACTTTCAGTCGAAACACACCAGATTACTTTGCTTGTTTTGTACGTCTATGTTCAGTCGATTGATTATAGATTAAGTCGGCTAAAACTCCCAGTTAACCCTTGTCTGCTTTAGCCAGTAACAGTTCAGTCGACTGATTGTTTATCAGTCTTCTTTGTTTGCATATATGGCTCGGCCCTTCTTCATGAAATCTATTCCTTATTATTTTTAAACATAGATATTAACATTTCTATAACTCTTAGTGAGTTTACTTTACTCCTAGCCAAGGCTAGGGACTTTTCCGTAATTCATTCAATCTTTGTACCATTATAACATGGTCTTTGATTCAAACATTTGGTTGTTTGTTCCAACCCATCACTGTCCTCTGAATGAATTTCCAATTCTTCCATGGCTTATAACTATTTGGCCATCCATACTAACTAGCCATGGAACCCATGGGTTCGGCCACACTATGGCCAAACCTATGGTTTCCTTTAAATCTCATAATGTTAAACTTTATACATACCTTCTTTCCCGTCTCCTTATTTCTTTTGTCTGTCCTTTCCTTCCTTAATCCTTCTTCTTCCTTCCTTGTTCTTCGATTTTCTCCAAGTATAGAGATAGAAATGAGAGAGAGGAAAGAGAAGAGTAGAGAAGAGAATTCTTTTGTTCAAGGTGTAGGAGTCGGCCAAGGGGTGTGAGCAGCCCCTTGGTTGTGTCCCTTTGTATACCAGCCTAATCCTTCTCATAATGATTCATCTAATCCATGTGTCCCTTGGTTTAACCAAGGAGACTCTTTGACTTCCATTGAGTCATGGGTTTCATGTGCATTGAGATGGAGACTCCTCACATTCCCAACTCAACTCAAGCCATTTAATCTTGAATTCAAGTCTTGGTTGACCAAGTCAACCATGAGATGGCCGACCATGCACCACATGGCATTTGGGTCCCACCTTAGCCATGTCACTCGATGATGTGGCAGCTTGTCTAGTTGGCTTCTATGCATGCCACATGGCAATGCCACATCACTCACATGCCACCTCACTTGATGAGGTGGATTTAATGTGTTGGGTCTTAATTGGGTAGCTGACCCAATTACTTTGACCTTACCCAATTACCTTAAAATTAAGTTCACTATGACCCATTGGGTCCCAATTGGATGATTGACCCATTTAATTAGACTTTACCCAATTTATTTAAAATCAAGCTTACCCATGATCCATTGGGTCTTAATTGGGTAATTGACCCAATTCCATACCCATCTAAGGTCCATTTCAACTATTTAATCTTAAATTCAATTAATTTGCAATTCAAATGGACCAATCCAATTTATTTATAAGTAATGAAAATTAGGGGTGTTACATATATGACCCTTAACTCCACACTTTTGTGTTGATCATAAATGTGGGATTAATAAGACACCATTAAGCTTCTCCAAGCCTGGCCTCCTAAATGGGAATTGGTAAAAGTGATAAGTATTAGATTTGGAAGCAAGGACATAAACTAATCGTGTGACTTATTGTATCTTGATCCATGGAGATAATCAGAGGACTGAAAGGTGACTTAGGGAGCCATATGTGCCACGTTGTAGTTCACTCTTTAGTCTAATTTCGTTGATCAAGTAGGTTTTCCTACCTCTTAGAAGTTCTAAGTGATTACTTAATGAATATTTGAATTATAAATTGATTCGAATGCATGATTTGATGAGGATTTGGTAAAGTGTAGTTTTGAATACGCTGTAATTTGTATATTGTAAAATGGATCTGATTTATCATTGCATAGACATGAAACTCATGCATTTGCATGGGATGGGAAAGTATGAGACCGAGGTAAAGGGATGGCGTACTTTACTCGGAAACATTTAGATTTGTATGAAATGTTTAACCATTGTATATGGCCGCGTCTATAGGTTACAGAAATTATGGCGTGTTAATTGGGCAGAAAGTTCCACGGTCAGAAAAAATCCCGAAACATGTACAGGAGTATGGGTGTGTAGAACTGCCCTGGTATTCCCGGTTAAATGCTAGTATTGGATAGTAGCTCCCAGCCGGTGCCACGGGAAAGCTATCGACAAAAATGGCCAATGTTCATTATCATTGAATGAGAATGAAATATTGATCAACGCATGGGGCATGAGAAGAGCGTCCATCAATTCATGTCACCATGGCATAGTACATCATGATGATTTCTAAGTGCATTTAAAACTATTTATGATTCTGATTTGTATGAAATGATTATAAAATGAACTTGAACGATTTCTTAGTATGAGTCTATGAAATGATTTTGAAATGTGAATGGGGTATGATTTTCAAATGAGAAGTATATTATTGCTTAACATATGATTTGTTTTCTATATATGATACATCACATGTTGGTACCCACTTGATGAGAATTTCTACTGGGAATGTGACTAAGCCACAATTCTTTCCCTTTTTAGAAACTGATGCACGAAAAGGTCAAAAGCGATGAGGCCGGGCCGAGCAATAGTCAGACCTAATTGGCAATGAAAGCAAAAGAAAGAGCTCGGAGAGTCATACATTTTGATATATTGGAGATAGAAGATGACTTCATTATTTTTGTCTACATTTTGAGAATATGTAATTTAATCAATGATGTATAAACTCCTAGATGATTGTGTTAGACCTTTTTATTTGACATTTAACTTATACGGGATCCTTATACTTTGCTTTGGAATGTAAACAATTATCTTTCAAATGTCTCAAATGTTATGTATATACTTGTGCATGTTTTATGCTAGTGTGTTGCAAATATTAAAATAGACTCTGTCCATGTACACACACTAGTTGGACCAGTCGAGGGTCGGGTCTTCGGATTCAGACTCGGCTCGCGTTGTGGCACTCCTGCCTCCCTCTCTCCACTCAATATTTTAATCCTACTTTGATGTCGGTGGTCGGAAGGAGGGACGCTACATGTAGGTTACCAACCAAATCATCAACACTCATGAGTGCTACATTTCTATGGTCCTCCATAGCCACCACCTTGGGGGTTTGAATCGTTCGGCAATATTCCTCACGATTTTGGTACATACTATGTCCTCGGTATCCTTCACCTAGAGCCCACATTTGATTAACCATGTCGCTCACTTTTGAATAGAAATCCATGAAGACTTATCCTTTCTCATTTTAATTGTATCAAATTGATTTTAGAGGATTTGAAGTTTTGACCTCTTAACTATGGAGGTGCCTTCATGGGTTCTTTCAAGGAATTCCTATGCTTCCTTGGCGGTTTCACATGTCATGATCCGTCTATATTCATCGTCAGATACCGCCCAATTTAAGGCATTCAAGGCTTTACCATTAGCCATTTGCATGGCCTTTTCATTTGGAGTTAAAGTAGCAAAATGTTTGGGAACCAATACCTTGGTAGATAAGGATTCAAGGATTTTCTCATCCATGGGTTCACTTCATCCAGTCTTTACCGATTTTCGTACCGTCTCATCAATGGAGATAAAGAAATCTTCATTTTGGTTTTCCATGAGGCAAAACTTGAACCATTGAAATAAGGAGGTTTGGTAATGGCATGACTATCTCCCATGGTGTTCTAGCTAGGATCAACTCGGATAGTTAGATATTTTATAAAGAGCACTCGGGCTTTGATACCAATTGAAAGTCCCTTGAGCTAGAACAAGATTGACCCTAGAGGGGAGCGTGAATAGGGCAATCTACAAATTCAGTTGGTCCTTTAAAAAATTACTTGATTAATTAAACAAATTGCAACAGATAATTCAAATTAATTAAGATGTGTTGTGTGTCCTAAAATAACAATCCAAGCAAAAGTCTCTAACACCACAACATAATGTTTATAGTGGTTTGGAGTAAACCCTCCTACATCTACTAATGGACTCACCCAACCTTGGGAGATCCCAAATTCACTAAGTGAGGAATTACACCCACACTAAATAGAATAAGAATTCCACCTATCCAATTGGTTGGAAATTTCACCCACCACATATCCTAGAGTAAACCCTCTATTTTTTATAGTGGTTCAAGAGTACACCCTCTTTAATCCACTTCACAAGTTTGATTTATAAAACAAAATAAAGAAACCAAGGAAAGCACTTGCCTTTCAAGCTTTCCAATGTAGAGATGTGTGCTTCTCGAATATTTCCAATGTGGTCTCGCAAGCATGCCGAAGATGCGCCAAGTATAGAGCAATCACAAGCTATGGGAAGCCTCTAGGAAATTGGGGTCACCAATGTCTATCGTAGATGACTTGCCTTTGCCTCTCTTTCAAACTCAATCTATCAAGATTGGTTGATTTGAATGATTCACCAATGTGTGTACAAGAGAGAAGAGGATTCTTCCCTGAGTCTATTGATTTCACTGATGAGTGTGGTAGATGAGGCTCATAAATGTCCTCTCGAAGGATGTCTGAATAGTTGCCATTTGTGCTGTATTTATAGAGAAGGCAAACCAGTTTTTCGAATTGTTCAGTACCGACTGGTCGATCTTAATGATGGGTCGGTGAACTTAAATGTTACCGTTCAACTACCCGAATGTTGTTCATTTATTAAACTCCAACAGTACAAGAGCAGGTGTCACTGATGGGTCGAGTACACAGGCGGGTCAACGATCTTATTATCGATATGTCGTTCTTATCGACCGTCTCGATCTTTTTTGTAATTTTGATTTATTATATGATTTTTCATGAAAAATGTTTGAAAAACACACATTTCATATTTTTTTTAATGAAAAATCCACATTTCAAAATTTTATTTGGCTTTGAAAACTTTAGAGATTCCTCTATTTTTTATTAAAAAAAATGCCCTAACCCTAACTATAAATTCATTTCTTTCTCTCCTTCCCTTCCTTGCATCAACCCTAACTCTAGGTGGAGTAGCCGCCGCCCACCCCATTCACCTCCACTCGATTCTCTCTCTTGCCCTCCCTCTCCCAACCCCCTCTTCGCCGCCATCTTTGTCTCCTCCTTTTTTTCTTCCCCTCACCCTCTCTAAAACCCTAGACCTAATCTCCAACCGCCACCTACACCTTACCCTTCTCTCTCCTCTCGATTTCCCTTTCCTTTCTCTCTCTCTCTCTGAAACGCTAGATCTCTCAACCTAGCTCTGGCCGCCACCCTCTTCTCCATTGTTCGCCGCCGCTTCCTCTTGGTCGAACCTAGGTTTTTTTTTTTCCCTTTCTCACTGATTTCTCTTATTCTTCTCCTTTCTTCTTCTTTCTCATTCTCCCTCCCTTGCTCCTCCTTGCCCTAACCCTAGCAGATCGGGTCCTATCTATTGCTCGACCCCCTTGTTTCCAGGCCCAGTAACGTGAGCCCAGTAGCCAAGCCGTCGAGCCCTGTAGCCGAGCCAACCCAATCGGATCTGACCCAGTTACTACCGTTTCGAGCTCGGACCCACTCCACCCCTTCGGCCTAGTGGATTTGGCCCAGTAGATCAAGCCCCCTTCAACCCTGATTCTCTATCTATAGGCCCAATTGGGCCCAATCCGCCTAGAGCCCATCAAAGTTTGAGTTCAATAGTCTGAACCTGGCCCAACTCATGCAGATCAGGCCCTGCAGTCCAAGCCCAACTCTCTTTTGGCTCAGCAACTCAGCCCAGGCCCATTTCAGGCCCTCCTTGGGCCCATTTCAAGCTCACTTTTGGCATGTTTTGGAGATCGTTCAGGAGTCTTTCTGGACCTTTTTCAGATCACTTTCGGCTCGTTCCAGCACATTTGCAAGCCCGTTCGAGGAACGTTTCCAACCAGATTTGCAGGATTGTCTCAGTTGTGCATACTCGCCTCAGCTTTTCAGACCTCGAGCCTGTGCATCACTCTCTTTAATCCTTCAACATACTTTTATCGCTTGGATTTAAAAAAAAAAAATGCACAGAGGTTAGGGGACTTATCACTGTTTTAGTATGCATTCACATCTATTTAACCCTTAATTTCAGACATGGAGTGACTTGAATGGGGCCCTTCATTAATTAAGCCACTTAGTATGGGAAACATTGAGTGAATCTGTCGCAAGGGGTCCATTCGAGTGCACTCATGTCAACTAAATCTGATTAAATGGAAAATTCTGATCGGACGAATGGATATTGAATATGATGCCTGGGACTTAATGATAACTTGTTGTGTATTTAGATATAATATGTGAATGAACTTATGATGAGAACAAACATGTGTTGGATGTAGAACATGATGCTTGGGATTTAATAATAACATGTTGTGTGTTCATTTATAACATGTGAATGAATTTATGCTGAGAGTGAGATATACGTCCATGTATTGAATGTGGTGCTTGGAACTTGTTGATAACATAATGGGTGTTTATTTATAATATGTGAATGTGATCATGATGAGTATGGGGATATGTGTTTTGAGATCTTGTTATATACCTATGTTGTTATACATGATCATGACATTATGTGCATACATTGGAGGAATTGTTTACATGTGTATATGTTTATGATGACGTGATGTGTTTGGTTGATGGGAGGACTTCCCCGTTACTCTCCGGCGGTCGAGACCCCCCTCAAGAGATGTGGGTTTCCCCGTTGCATTCCAGCGGTCGAGGTGCCTGCCCTTGAGATTGGCTTCTCCGTTATGCTCTGGCGGTTGAGACCCCCATAGGGGATGCGGGCGGGTCCCCTCGTTGCATTCCGGCTGTTGTGCATTATATGGTCTCCCGGTTGTATTGGTAGGAAGATCGGGGTTGTTGGAGGACCATTTTGAGTTAAGGAGGTGATGTCTCGGACTGGTCAGTGAGACCATTGGTTAGTAGTGTAGTTGAGTACTCATATACATAGACATTCATTCTAGCATGATGTTCTTGCATCCATGCATATGATATATATATGTTGCTGACATGTGATATGCATTATCTCTTCAGTGGGCTGAGTGTATCGAGTAGTCTCCTGATGGCATTGGTAGGGAGACCAGGGTTTGTTAGAGGCCCCGGTGTGGGCTACCGAGATGATGTCTCGGATTTGGTCGATGGTTTATTAGTTAGTGATGTTGGGTTTTGCATGTGCATGAGAACCTTAGTCACAATGATGTTCTTGCATTCATGCATATGATATATATGATGCTGACATGTGATATGCTTTATCTTTTCACTGGGCTGGTTAGCTCACCCCCTTACCTTTCAGGCACCCCGATGGAGGAGGGGTCGGGTGGGCCCCTCGAGCGGATGTCTGGAGAGAGCAGTAGCCGTATTCCATATTGCATTTTGATTGAGAGAACTATGCTTATCTGGTTGTTATCATATGTCTATTTGGGATGACTGTATAATTATATCCCTTTTAACTGTCGTTCATCGTCTTATTATCTTTATCAGTATGATGAGACTTGTTGTATGTTAGTTGAGCAAAAGATAGCCATCCGTTGAAAAAATAAAATATAGCCCGGTATCTGTTCTTTAGGAACTTTATGAGATATTTCGGAGATAACGCGCCCGTAGCGGGACGGGGAGTAACAGTTTCAAGTCTAGAAACTAGTCAAACCAAGGTCAACATGTTGGTACATTGATGGGTCGATCGTGGTACTCTCGATGGGTCTATGCTATCGATGGGTCGGTTCTGAGAGTACCCAAAGTTCTAAATTCCAGAACTCAAACTTGATCATGGTCGACGGGTCGTAGCCACCAATGGGTTGATCTGTCCATATCGATGTGTCGGTGGCACGAGACACTCTACCTGAGAGAAACCTCAAATGATAGTGTGTTCATTTGTAATGACCCATCCCGCTAACACAATATTGTCTGCTTTGGGCCTACACACGGACCTGCACGGCTTTGCTTTGGCGAGCCAACCCACTGTTGCTCCCAAAAGGCCTTGTGCTAGAAGGAGGAAAGCCACTACTTATATACTAGGGAACTTCCAATGCCACTAACAATGTGGGACTTTTTTGGAGCAGGGTATTACAATCTACCCCCCTTAAAGCCAGAGCCGTCCCCGGCTCTACACACACAACAACTAAGCCCACACCCTCAGGCAGAGAGTTGAACCAACTCTGATACCATTTGTAACGACCCGTCCCGCTAGCACAATATTGTCCGCTTTGGGCCTACACACGGACCCGCACGGCTTTGCTTTGGCAAGCCAACCCACTGTTGCTCCCAAAAGGCCTTGTGCTAGAAGGAGGAAGGCCACTACTTATATACCAGGGAACTTCCAATGCCACTAGCAATGTGAGACTTTTTTGGAGCAGGGTATTACATCATTTTAGAACCTTAGTCGACTCGGTCGACTACTCAATGGCCATTATGAGTCTGCCCTGCCTCATCGAGGGGTCGGTGGACTCGACTAGTCGACTTGACAGTTTGCCAGATTTCCAATGTTTTGTCTCCTCTGGTTCTGTGACTGTCCAGGTTTCGCTTAGGCTTGAAATGATTTTATCAATATGTTCAACTAAGCCTAGGCAAGGTCCACCTATGGGTGTGGGTTCCACCTAAGGTCATCTATGGTCATTTTACCTGTGTGATTGCCATACACCGATGATCTTGGAGTCTTGGACTTGATCTTCATTCTTCAGATCAATCTTGAGTCTTCAAATCTTCTAGAAAGTGTTTTTCCTTAGTTATGGAATTGACAAACAAGGGACTCGGCAAGCCGGGGCACTAACAGAAATTATCAAATTCATGGTTTTTAAAGGGTTGATCCAATCTTCTCTTTGGTTGAACAGACAAGAGGAAGAAGAAGAGAAGGAGAAGAAGAAACCATGGAGAATAACAAATTTTACATAGAGAGGAAGAGAAATCCTAGAGCTTCAACTTCAACCAAGCTTGGAGATGGAGAAAGAGGAGAGAGATATAGCCAAATTCGTCCATGGGAGAGAAAGGGGAGTTTTTCGTTTGTTGCAAGGGGCTCTCCGACGAATTCCTCTTGTTGTTGAAGAGGTGAGTCGACCAAGGATTTTTATCTCAAATTAGGACTTGTTTTTTCTAAAACATGGGATTTACTAATTACGCAAGGTCCCAACGTTTAAAGGAGAAAAATAAAATAGGAGAAGGTAAAATTCAACCAAGCCTTCCAAAATTATACCCTAAATTCACCAATGCAAAGGTAAATTGGCCATTGCACCTTCACCAATTTTTTTTTTTTTTTTGGATTAACGTGTGGGAAACTCTGCCACATTTTACCTTCTTAAATTTTTGAAACCAAATTGGAATTATTATCTCTAGCACAATTTGAATTTTACATGATAGTTCCCTTGCAATTTTCTTCCAAAGGTGTGGATCTCATAGGCGCACACGAAATTTGGAAATTTTGGTCAATTGATTATTTTATTTAACACTCCAATTTTAGATTCCACCAATTCTCAAAATTTCTAACAAAATTAAAATTAATTTCGTGTGTTTTACTTGAGGAGGAGTCTGAATAGAGGGACCCACTAATATAAATTCTAATTTTCTAATGCATTTTCAAAATTAAATTTCATAAATTAAACACACAAATCAGAAATTACCTTTTACCCGATTAAATTGATCTACACATTTTAATGTTCCACTAATATGGATTGGGTCATTACAAGAAATTTGAGTAATTCCTTCAAAATTCTAAACAAAATTTTACAAGCCAAATCTTTGGACATAAACACTTAGAATCTATTTGATATTTACCAATATAAGTCTAGATTCTAAGTCATCTTCAGGGTTCAGTCCAGGGTCATCCTAAATCTATCATGGTCTTCTTTACCTAACTTGGTTGGCTTTCAGTAGATACACCAATATTCCATTGCTGCTTGTCGTCTACACTCTTCAGCTTCTATTCTTCATTCTTCGAGAGGCACATAGGACACACAACTAAACTCGTTTTGCAACGGAATTGACAATCTAGGGAGCACAAATTCAATTGTGGCTCTAAAACCAAGAAATTAATGGACCCCACTTGGAGGAGTGTTGCATAGTCAAAATCCCAATGCAAAGAGGGAATTCGCATAAGGAAAGTGAGGAGACGCGAAGTAGTTAAATTTTAGTCAATTTGACTAAATTTTCTCATTGGCTAGAAATTTTACAACTTTACAAGCATAATTGGGATATCAACCAATATCAGATTTTGTTGAAATTAGGTTTGTTGGAAATCTTATTCAATGACCGTTCAAACAAGCCCAAGTTTTCATAATTCCGATGTATGTAGCCCAAGTTATCAATGGATTTTGTATCGCCAAAAAAAAGTTATAAATGGATTTTATGTGCGTTGCATTCATGCATGAGCATCCACGGTTGGTGGATGTTGGAGATTTTTGGGCAGAAAGCCTTGTTGGTGGCATTTGTGCTAATACCAACAAACGACCAATGGGGTCGAGTCCTTGGACTAAGTTGATTACCATAGAAGGGACCTCGATGACCATTAACTTTTGATGATCGGTTAGGGTCGAGTCCTTGTGACTAAGTTTATGGCCAGAGGGGGGACCTCTATGACCATCGACTAAGCTGATGGTCGGGTAGGGTTGCGTCTTATGACATTCAAATACTGGTGACTGTGTGGCAGTTGAGTCATTATGACAAACTAGTAGTTGTTGGGTCACATTGACGGTCAGCTTTGGCTGGGGAGGCCAGGTCTTTGAGACCATTTTGTGCACTTTGGAGTTGGATCCATGGGATTGGGTATCATACATCATCATTGGCATCTTTCATTACATGCATTACTAATTATGTAATGGCATATGTATTTGATTACCGTGATTATTTTGGGAATTCATGTTTGGATATGCTCATGTATGTGTTTGTTTTTTTTTTTTTTTTTAACTGGGTTTGGAACTCATTCCCTTTACATTACAGACTTCCTCGAGAGTTAGGTCAATGTGAAGCTCAGAAGCAAACTTAGGAATCTCTTGGAGTTGCTAGAGCGAAGACTTAGATCGCTTATTTAGAGACAATTAGTCTTGGTTTAATGGTTTTGTTTAATTTAGACACCATGAGTGTCCTTTAGATTTAATTGTGGTTTAAGACTTCTTATTTATGCCATGTGTTTTAGATTGTGAGATTAGTTATTAATTCTCATTGGCATTTATTATTTTGGATTAGTGGTGGTTGGCTTGATAATCTCATACTCGTTGAATGACAATTTCGATATGAGAATTGTAATCTCGATCATGTTTATTTCTAATTGTCTATCTTCCGCAACTCTGAAATAAATATTGTGGTATATTATATATTAAAAATGGAGCCATTGTTTGGATATTCCCATGTTGGATTGGATATTTAACTCTTGTAATGCTCTGTTTGCTCTTCAGACGGGACGGGTGTTACACAACCAGTTAAGGTCAAGCGAGGCCTAGTCCAATAGTAACAGACCATTTTTGGGGCTAGGAACTCTTAACAGAACCAGACTGTCCATTTGGACGGAGCCCAGTTCATGTTTAACATGTATTTTACAACTTGTAAACAAATTGAGTTCGGATCTGTAGTGAGCCCAGTAAGCCGAGTCGTATCAGACTTAAACGAACAACCCAGTTCTCTGCAAACAGACCGTTTGAAATTCCACTTATTGGGCCAAGTATTTGGACTGGTGGGCCTGATTGAAAGGCCCGAGTTGTGTTAAACTCGAAGTAAATTTTTTTTCTTTATTTTTTTTTCCTTTTTCTGAGTCAATAATGTCTATAAATTAAGGTTCAATCAAGCATCGTACTACACCAGAATTTGATTTGAATTTATTTGAAGTTTTGAGCTTTGTTTAGAGTCTCTTTGGTGAGTTCTAGTGGTTCTTAATTTTTTTTTTTTTTTTGTGTTTGTGTTTGAATTGAATTTCATTTAAGTGTTAATTTTGATCTTTACATTGTGAACTGAATGTTTATATCTTGCATTTTCCCCATTGTTTAAATGAATTCTCTTCCACAATCAAATTGGGTTAAGAAGGTTCAATTAATATCAATTTGAATTAATATCAAATTTCGATTGGATACCTAATTTCTTCACCAAGTTTTGATTTGTGGGTCAAAACTATCTTGTTGAAGTTAGTATCATTTTCTTTTCTTGCGAATGATTTAGAGAATTAAGAGTTGAATTTCTTAGAGTTTCTATGAAATTCTTGATCTGATTAAAATCTATGATAAAAAAATTTATTTTAGCATAATGGTCTAAGTAGACTTAAACTCTATCCGAGCTCTTCATCAAATACCCTCTCAAACCATCCATTACCTCAAGTCTTCTATTGCGTATGAACCTCTCCTCCCATACGCATTTAATTAGAGCCACTTATATATTAATCAATTAAAAGATGAAAGCATTTCAAAAATGAATTTCTTTTTGCTTTTTAATAATGTTGATGAATGCAGCAGTTTCCAATGTGCGTATCTTATCAAGAGTACTAAAATTTTTTGTCAGATCAAAGAGGAGAAAACTAGTCTCCTGATGATGAATGAGGGTTCGGTATAAACTTTTAAAGGTTACATAAAAGGTTTATATAGATCAGGCAACGGTGAATTAATGTAGCGGGGTAGATTTCTGCGAAAGAGTTCAGCTTGTAAGCAACGGCTTTAATTTTGAAACTTTAAAGTGCTGTTTAAATTTATTTCCGCATATGCTAATTTCTTCTCAATTCAACATGTGTTGGGAGGGACAGTTTAGAAAATTTCTAATGGCCTATGATAGATCATAAAAAATTATTTGCTTAAAGTTGTTTTATATATCTTTTATTAATGTATTTTCTTGTAAACAGTATTTAAAAACTGAACTAAACTATTTGATTCGATTTTATTGAACTTAAATTAATTATTAAAGTGATCCAGTTCTTAAGAGAGTTTAGTTTGCCCAAAAGTTATTGGAGTTTTTATTAAATTTCTTCTTTCACTAATATTATTTTACATTATTTGCTATTATAATATCACAAAAGAGATGGAAACCTACATACTTTTTCTTTTTTTAGCAGAATGATTATCCAAGCATCTAAGTATAGAGTCCTGGTGATGTGTGTGACGAAAATGTCATTATTTGAATATGTAGTCCACTCGCTTTGATTAGATCTATTAAGACACAATTTTAAGTTTTTAAAAATTTGATCAATTTAAATATTTTTTCTTTAAGTTTTATAACTTTTAAAAAATGACTTCATTGATTTAATCAAAGTAATTTTTGACGAACTACGTATTTACAGAAACACTTTTCCAGGCACCCATCACCACTCTGTGTAGCGGCCATAGAGTTAGGTGCTCAACATAATATGCCAGACTACCAATATGCAGGTTATCATTTCACATATTATAACTGCATTATGAATTTTCATTTTTCATATTTTTTTTTATGACCATGGGCTGCGTTTGGATGAGGGGTAAAAAATCCAGGGTGCATCCAAAAATGAATAACCCTCGCTTCCAAAGATATTCAAATGTGAGAGGATAAGAGTAAAACATTGATTTTTTAGATATAGAACATTTTAACTCGACTAGTCTTTAGAATATATATAAACCTCCCAATCCCACACACACTGGAGTAAGTAACTATGGAGAGTGGCCCAAAGAAGTATTGAGCTTTAACAACCATCTCTTCAACGACTTTTCATATATTTAATAATTTAGTTTTATAATATAACAATATATTATATTATTATATTATGACAACAGTTCAAAATAGTTTCACTAAACGATCAGATGTAGTTAAATGAAATCATGATAAAGAAATAATTTAAATAACTATTCAAATTTTAAACCATTGGTTAGTCAATTTATAATTAGAATAGTTTAGTTTTCTTATTTTTAATGACCAAAGTTGTTTTAGCACCCGACTAATCATTATTGGTTCAAGTCTTCCTACTTATGCACAAATGCACAATAACTCTACGGAGGGAAATTCAAGTTCACTTTTTTCATTAAAAAAAACCTTAAACAATTATGCAAGTCGAGAAAACGTAGAAAGGCTGCATTTTCTCATTTTGGAGTTTTCCAGCTGGCAAATTCAACCCTTTCAAGTTTTGTTAACATACAGATAATTAGATAATTCTTTTTTAAATTTAATTTGTAGGAATATATATTGTAAAAAAGATTTCTTATATAATAGCTTTAGAATTAGTTCACAAGGCAAATAATCACTCCAAGTCTAGAAACGAAATGAGTTGGAAACCTGCATGTTCTCATTTGGGATTTCTCCTTCTGAAGAATTCAATACTTTGAGGTCTCTTCAAGATGTGTTCGTTGGGGTAGTTGCACTTGTACCCTCCCTCCTTTGTCTCTCAGTTCCTTTTTAAATCCCTTCCCTCCGCTCCCTTTCGGGCATTCTCTCCTCTCTCTCCTCCTACCACATCTCCCCTTTTGAGGAATACATCACAAGAAAAGAGTCTTTTCCATCTATCTCGATTTGGGTTTTGTTTTTTCCTTTCTTTTCGTCATAAATTAGAAGTCTCCACTCACTAGACTCCATCTCATCTCCTCTTTTCCCCTTCTTCCTTCTTTTCCAACATTTTTCCCATTCTTTCTTTGAAGCCGCCGGCCGTAAACAGTGCCTGCAATTAATCATCCTCCGGTTTCATTTTCATAAATTGGGCATTCCCAGCTCTTGATTTTGAACCCCTCGACTAGAATTTTCTTTCTGGATTTGTTTAAATTCTCTCATGGCGGAAGAGATACGGAGTTCAAAAATTGAAAACGTCGAAATTGATTCGAAGCAGAGCAAGAGGAAGTCGAATCTGCCGGATTTCCAGCAGTCTGTGAGGCTCAAGTATGTGAAGCTGGGATACCGTTATCTCCTCTCAAATGCCATGTATCTGCTTCTAATTCCTCTGTTGGTGAGCTTCTCTGCCCATCTGTCGACCCTCACCTTGAATGATGTGGAGCTCCTTTGGAAGCACCTTAAATACAATCTGGTGGCGACCGTGGTCTGTTCGTCTTTCCTGGTTTTCATAGCGACCCTTTACTTGATGAGTCGGCCGCGGCGGGTTTATCTGGTGGATTACGCCTTGTACAAGCCGGATAAGGCTCGGATGTGCCCGAGAGAGATGTTCATGGATTGTTCGAGGCAAGCGGGGACATTCACAGAGGAGAATTTGGCTTTCCAGCAGAAGATCTTGGAAAGGTCTGGACTGGGGCAGTCGACGTACTTCCCGGAGGCTGTCTTGCGAGTTCCGCCCAATCCTTGCATGGCGGAGGCGAGGAAGGAGGCGGAGATGGTGATGTTTGGCGCCGTTGATCAGCTTCTGGCCAAGACTGGTGTGAAGGCAAAGGATATTGGGATTCTTGTGGTGAATTGCAGTCTGTTCAATCCAACTCCATCGCTTTCCGCCATGATTGTCAATCACTACAAGCTGAGAGGGAATGTCATCAGCTACAATCTGGGTGGAATGGGCTGCAGTGCTGGACTCATATCTATAGACCTTGCCAAGCAGCTCCTTCAGGTCAGTCAGTCAGTCTTCTTCTCCCTTGTCGGCTTCCGTTAAGTGTTTTTTTTTTATTAAAATAACATGATTGGATACTCCCTGTCAGCAATATCCACCATTGATTTAAATTAAAAAATTAAAAATAAGTTAATATTTATTTTAAGAAGTGCACCTTGAGGAAAAATGGTAATATAAAAATCACTAAATTTTAACATACAAATTATACATCATAACATGATGTCAAGTTTTGTATTTATAAATAATAATTTAATAAATTTTTAGGGTTATATATAGAAATTTAGTAAACTCGCATCAACTAGTCCAAGGGAACTGAAGAAGTAGTTCATGAAATGCCAATTGGCATAAAGGGGGGAAAATTGCAAAAGTGAATTCTTGAAAATGTTATTTACGGATGAAACTATGATAAACTAGTATATATATATATTTGAGGTTTCACTTGAATTCTTTTTAAATACATGAATAAAATAGAATAAGGTGATTGTTATTCACATAAATCTTTGAGCTTCATCAAATTTGGGTATTTGGGTTTTTATCTTTTAAGAGAAGAGTCAAATTTTAATATTGGAGATGAGATCTTTGTAAACTTTTTAATTTATATATGTCATTTAAATTGATGGTGAGTAATTTAATAAAATATTGTACGAAAAAGTTGAATCATAAATTAAAATCTAAGTCATGAATTAATGAGGTGGACGTTTTCATTTTAGCTCTATTAATTTTGTACATTAGAAGTCATTCTTCATAAATTTTTGTTGTACACTTCTTTACTTTTTTACATAATTATTATGATTAAATTTTAATAAAAGCTGGAAGAGTTGGTGAAAGTTGAGCTGGAGTTGTACGGTGCAGAGAAAGGTGGGGAAAGGCTTTCTGGCTGTATCACAATTTATGTGAATGTGGACAGGCGCTTGATACCAGAAACCATGTGACCCATCTGTGGATAATGGCAGGTGCATGTGATATTTAATAGACTTGGATTCATTGCGGCACGTGTTACGGGGTTTTTCCTTGCCATTTTGAAAGACACCTGGCGCAAAATAATAAACCATTTATATAATATACTAGTTTTAAACTATGCTCACATAGGATTGAATTATTTTAAAATTTAAATATAGGCGAGTTATAGAGACACACTGAAAATTTAGAAGATACACATGTATTTAAAATTTTGGATAAAACTACCATTCTACTCTCGCATATGAATTCATTCAAATAAATTTTCAGTTCATTTTCAGTTCGTTCGAATGAATGTACTCATCCGAATGAACACCTTACTGTAATTTTCATTCATTCGAACGAGTGTTCATTTGTTCGAATGAACCAAACTGTTCATTCGAAGGAATATATATATATATATATATATATATATATATATATATATATATATATATATATATATATATATATATATATATCAATCCTTCATAAAATTCAACTCATTTATTCGAATGAATCAAACTGTTCATTCGAACGAATAAACGTTATTCGAATGCATCAAATTGTTCATTCGAATGAATCAAATTGTTCATTTGAATGAATGAATATATATATGTCAATCATTCACAAAATTCGGCTCATTCATTCGAATAAACCAAACTGTTCATTCGAACGAATAAATATTCATCCGAACGAACTGAAACTACACTTGATTTATTCGGTCGGATGAGTACACGTAAATTCAAAAAAAAAAATATTTAAAATGATATTTTTAGTAAAAAAGAAGACATAATATTACCTTTTGATTAGGACAAAATTATCTTGAGACAGGTTCGAGTCTATTGATTGAATTGTATGGTTCAATTAGATTTTTAAAATACTAAATAAATGAAGATTTTAAACATTTGATCAAAATGTTAAAAATACTTCAGTACGGGAAGTTTATGTTCATCCAATTTAAATTTTAAAAAAATAAGTACAAAATAATAATTGAAGCCATCTATTTCTTTACTATTTTTGTTTTCTCGATTGAGTCAGTTTTACTTTTTTTTTTTTTCTTTTTATTAATGTATAAAAAATTCAAACAGGATACTACTAAAATCTTCAAAGATGAATTCACTATTTTTAATACCCTCCTTTTTGAGAAGGAACTCAAAACGGCACACGTGGTCGTTCAATTTATGTTTCCTCCACCGTGTCACTTTCACTTGTTTGTCGACATCATTTTATAAATTTGCAGGAATCCGATCTCCACGGCTGATTTCATGTCGGGAAAAGAGATCTTTTTAAAATTATAAAAGCTTTTGTAAAAAGAAAAATCTGTCCAACACGTTTGTATCTTGAGAGATGGATGCCTCTCGACTGACACGGTTCTGAACTAAACGAGTACGATCGAATACGACTCGGATATTTTAAGAGGAGATACGTTGAGAAACGAAACACCAGATACAAAATCATAAATAATTTTTTTGGTATTGCATATCATTCTCTCATCGTGTTTTTCTTTAAAAAGAATTTAATTTTATTCTTTTTAAGAACAACATTTCTACAAGATTGACATCACTTATTTGATAGACTATACGTATACTATATGCATTGTAAAATATCACATTTTAATATTAATATTGTGGGTAATCATTTCTTATGTTAAAATTATCATATCACAATGTTATTTTTTTTTTTTTATAGCATAGATACTCTTCTCTATATTAAAGTTGAGACTAATTTGACGAACATATATAAATTTCTCAATCTACACATATTGATTAAGTCTATAGAAAGTGGTTAATTGAAGTTAACCGCGATCAAATTCAAGATCTCACAAACATCTTGATTGTTATTTGATAATGTTGATCTGTTCTAAATTGGTCATGGTTGAGTGTCCAATTGTAGGTCAGGAGGACCCTAAAGTTGTATTAAATTTAAGTCCCCTTTGTCTATTATTCTTCTTGAAATTAATAAGTAACATGTTTACCTAATCTCTGTTGGATCTTTGTTTCAACCGTAAATCCTGCCATTGGCTTTGATACGTAGGACAATGGACACTAGTTTTAGAGTGTTGACTGTTGTAGGATTCAGACTGATCCAACTCATTTCCATTTATTTATTGTGACTTGTGAGCTGTGTACATCTACAAATAAAGAAGAAGATAGGGTATTTGACTATTTGGGATTACCGAATTAGCCTTTAATCATTGATCTAATTACTATTTTGTTCAAATACGTAACTTTGGCATGCATTTCTTGTGCAACAAAGAAACTGAATCAATTTCCATGCAACACATACAAACAGGTACATCCCAACTCATATGCCTTGGTGGTGAGCACGGAGAACATCACCCTCAACTGGTATTTTGGCAACAACCGATCGATGCTCCTCTCCAATTGCCTCTTCCGCATGGGTGGCGCCGCCGTCCTCCTTTCTAATCGAGGATCTGATCGCCGCCGTTCCAAGTACCAGCTCATCCACACCGTCCGCACCCACAAGGGTGCTGATGATCGTGCCTTCAATTGTGTCAACCAAGAAGAAGATGACACTGGCCGGGTTGGAGTCGCGCTATCGAAAGACCTCATGGCTGTCGCGGGGGAAGCTCTCAAGGCGAACATCACCACACTAGGCCCACTGGTCCTCCCCATGTCGGAACAAGTACTCTTCTTTGCTACATTGGTTGGAAGAAAGCTTCTTAAGATGAAAATCAAGCCCTATATACCTGATTTTAAGCTTGCATTCGAACACTTTTGCATTCATGCCGGCGGGCGAGCAGTCCTTGATGAGCTAGAGAAGAACTTGGATTTAAGTGAGTGGCACATGGAACCTTCAAGGATGACTCTTTATAGGTTTGGCAACACTTCTAGTAGTTCTTTGTGGTATGAACTCGCCTATACTGAGTCTAAGGGGAGGATTGCCAAGGGAGATCGGGTATGGCAGATCGCCTTTGGATCAGGATTTAAGTGCAATAGTGCAGTTTGGCGAGCGATCAAGACCATTGATCCTGCAAAGGAGAAGAATCCATGGATGGATGAAATTGATAACTTCCCTGTCCACGTACCCAAAATTGCACCAGTTTCATCATGAACATATCTCTCTAGCCCCCACCCTCACCCCCCACCACCACACCTCCACCACTACCACCACTCCCACACAGACAATTCTCAGTCTAGATATGATTGTGTGATTTGAATCTCGGAGGATTAGTATTTGTTCCTTCAATTTGTCAAATGTTAATGGGTGACTAAGGAAAGAATATTAATGGTAATGGGTGACGAAGGAAACGATTTGGTTAATTTTGTTCACGGAGGACATTCTTGTGTTGTTATGAAATTTGCCACCTCTCTTACACTTCCAATACTTTTTATAACCCATATACTATATATATATATATATATATATATATATATATATATATATATATATATAAAGATAGCATTTAATTGGACACCTTAAGGTGATCACTTTAAGGTAAACAAGTCTAATGTTCAAAGAAATTCGAGCTCAATAATCTTATTGTTGGATCCCCTAGTCGTTCAAGTATTTATGACAGGGCTACTTGTCAAAAGTCTAATTAATTATCGAATAACGATGACAAGTTTCTCATGAATTCAGTGTTTTTATGAATGGGTTAAGATTATTGTATTCTTTTAATTAATTTATGATTTAAATTAAAAAGAGAAATTCATGCAGTAAATCTATAATCGAAACTCAAACAAAAAAACAAAAGAATTAAAATAACAAGGTACTTACTTGTTTTGGACCGAAGCCTTAGGTTTTAGATCTATAGATTCGAGTGACGATTGAAGCCTCTCAATACGAATCAAAGTCAACATCAATTGATAAGTTGTGCAAATTACAACAAGATAATTTTATTTTCAGAAAATGGGATGCCAAAATTGGCTACATTACATGTGTTTAAATAGTAAATCACAAACTAAGAGACTACCCTAAACTAGTATGCAGACAATCTAAAACTCTTATCTTCTAGACTTTGTTATAGTCCAAACTCTCATATGGATTTGGGTTATCTTACAACAACCAATCAAACCGGGATACATAGAGTACTAAGTCTCCAAAAATCTAGAAAATTAGGAATTCAAATAAATCTAAAAATTATCCTATCCTAATCTCTATGTCTCCATCTAAACACGGATTGATTTGGCTTAGATTGGATAGGGTGTGGCTTTCATGCAAGCAATGACATGTCATTTTCGTCCAAATGAATCTCTTACAGCAAATTGGCCTCAAATCAACAAATTTTAATATCCATAGTATAACATAATAGGCCTTGACCCATAACATACTCATATGGGCTCCAAATTGGGTGCAAGTGGGTCCGTTAGAAAGCTCTTTTGACTCTCACTTTCCACTATTAATTCTGGGATGCAATTGGAGTGGAATTTCCTTAACGAAGCTCATGTGAACCCCTCCATCCCCAATTAGGTCTACGTTGGGTTCATTTGGTTCGATGCCTATATCAGTTTTTATCTCCCTACACACCCACTCATGCTCTCGAATTATATACATTCTTAATTTGACAATAATTTAAGTCTTATAGCATGTTGATCTAACGTAATCAATTTCCTTGGCCCAAAAATGTTGATTTAAGGCATTTAAAAATAATTTTATTTATTTGATTAAGATTATTTTTTAAAATGCACCATATATAAATAATGAACTTTTAAATTTATCTATGCCTGTGGGTTTAAGTGGACTCTACTTAAACTTACTTATATTAAAAGTTTAGCACCAGTGCTGGATGAATCCTCTCTCGCGTATATATCTCTAGAAATGGGTCCAACTTGTTTCAATATAGTTGTATTTCATCCCAACTGTCGAGGCTCACTAGAAAATCTAAGTGGGAATCGGTCGATTGCATGAAAATTGCCCATTGTTAATCTAAATATGATATGATTAAAATTAGATTCGATGGTCATAACTCATAACTATTAAATAAAAAGAAAACAATTTTAACAGTTGAATTAGATGTCTTGCAGTTTGTCTTGAAACTCATATTATTAAATTAATGTGAATTTTTCCTATTGTACACTTCATAAAAAAATCATTTTATCATTAAGTCTCACTTTCCTTTAAACTAAGGTGTTTGACTATCAACTTTTATGGACAATGATTTAATAAACATTCTCTATGACAAATGTCTAAATTGTAGACCTTACGCTAGAAAATCTAAGTCTCTTGTCTACTAATTAATGACGCATGTAAACTGCCAAATCACATTGCTTCATGCAAATGCTCCTGTTATTGGACCATCTATCAATATTTGCATCTAGTCAACCGTGTTTGGTTGATTTGGTAAATTTATCTCTTACAAAGTTGATCTATACGTGGTAGCTGTGTGACCTGTTAATTGGAGTGTAAAATAATATTTTATATATTTAAATAATCTATTAAAAATCATTTTAATTGAATTAATCATATTTAAATTCTTTATACTTTGACCATATTTACTTATCATTTTAATTACTGATTCTTTTTACCCTTTAAAATATAGACGATTGACATGATAAAGATGATTTTTGCTGAGCTAATATTTAGAAAATAATTTTAATAAATCTATCCCTTTAAAAAGTGATTTATTTCTAAGTTAGCACAAAATATATATTCTTTTTATGATCAAGGTATCCAAGTGTCTCACTTGTATTGAGATAAATGACATTTTTTAACCTTACTAATTCTTGAGGTCTGTGCAGTCCTCTCAATACCACATACACCAAATCCACAACTATGGAGAGTGGTCCATTGAGATTGAGTGTAAATCGAACTCAAAACTCCGACTTCTTGAGATCCACAAAACATATATGATAAAATATTGTATGTTACCCACATGCGGTAACTCAGCTGGTTGCCTCATACCTTAGGAAGTGTGAGGTCATGGTTCGAACCCCCATGGCCTAACATTGGTGTGCCTTTAGGGGTAGGGGTCTACCCGTAGATATTTTACGCTGGGTATCTCGCGGTTTCCCACACGTAAATTCAAAAAAGAAAAAAAATATGGTATGTTCATTTCTCCTCGACCCAGTTAACTTAGATTTACTGGATTTTGTGGACCCTGATGCACTCTATATTCAACTCTTTTCATTCTTGTTTGAATAAGTATATTAACTACGATATTGAGTGCAAGTTTCTCTCTCTCCCCCTTTATTTTCCTAGTTGTTGCAACTGTGTTATTGATCAAGTTGGCGACATAATGCTCACACAAGCAATCAATGGCGAAAGGAGATGAAGTTGAGAGATAGTTGGTACATTAAAAATATTGGTGGACGGTATAAGGTTATCTATCAATGCAGGTGGGCAGGTAAGCTATTATTGACTACTCTTAACTCTTGCTTAATGGTGTCAGCGTTGACTCTCTCTAGTCAATATTAAGTGTTCACACCTCCTTTAGTTTTATACGGAAGCAAAGAAGTAGGTCAGGGTTAGTAAACTTCCGATGCTTTTTCTCAATTACCAAAGGACTTGCTGCCCCGCTTAGTCTGATTTAGAAATTTTGCTGGTAAGAATTTTTTCTTGAATCTTTTATTGTGAGTTTGTGTATACTTTTATTAATATAATTTGATCAAAAATTTGTAGAAGGGTTCGGCCTCTCTTTATAGAGGGAGTGTTAATTAATTACACAACGTTTATTAAAATGAGAGTTTATTTGTGTGCAGTGTGAAGAGAAAAGTTTTACTTTCATTCAACTAGTTAAATTTTGTAATTTTAGATTATAAAATTTTGTTATTAAATACTATTGGTTGTAATTATTCATTTTATGATTTCATATTAGTTGGATGAGAAGATTTTCCTAACATCTATTAATTTGTTTAGTTCTTGACACATTTTCATGTTAGATTACTAGCTTGAATAAAAAAAAGCTATTATCATAGATCTACATTACTTCTCTAAATGACTGAGACATGTATTGGACCACCTGATCCTCTGGTACAGGGGTCAAAAAAATGCCCCGGTCGATATTTTGGCCGATATGTAAATATCGGCCGATAATTTTCTCTCTCCTCTGATATCGGCATTTCTCTCTCCTCCGATATCGGAACTGTGAAAAAACCGCAAAAAACCGTGAAAAAACCGTGAAAGCCGTATCGGAAGAACCGTTGAAAACCGTGAAGAACCGTTAAAAACCGCAAAAAACCGTGAAAACCCGTATCGGTTTTTTTTTTAAAAAAAATAAAAAAAATAACTTTTAAATACCGATATTTATGCATATCGGCCGATATTGTGGACCGAATATCGGTCATAGGCCGATACATATCGTATCGGCCGATTTTGTTCGGTCTTAAAAAACCGATACATATCGGCCGATACGATATGTATCGGCCGATATTTCGACCCCTGCTCTGGTAAGCTTTGCACCCATACTATTGAGACATTTATTGTCTAAATCATATGAAATGAATATGATATGTCAAGAAAGAATATTTAATTTGTTTTTAAATTAGAGATGAGGGTGTGAAGTGTCATTTTCCCAGTAACCATCACGACATAGTGAATTTGTGACCAATTTAGAGTTCTGATCATAGCAACACGCTTTATTATTATATACTTCATGCCATGCGCGCAATTTGATGAAACTGAGATCTGTACTTCGAAACTTTCTAAGTATTTAAATAAACAAATCAAATTAAAACCATACTTCGAGAAGAATAAAAGTGGTTTCTTTCTTAAAGATGAGCTTGCAAGTTTCTCATGAAATTAGTTTTCGGTTTAAATGAATTAATATTGAAAATCAAAATGCAATTCCAATTTGTTAGCTCCAAGTTTTCAAACTATTGATTTATTGATTTTGATGATAACCAAAACCATTGTTGTACCATGCTAATCAATCTATGAGCATGTTCGTATTAGCATAGGTTCAAAGATAATCTCTAGATCATTGAGGAGACATGTGTTAGATATCATGCCCTTGAATGTGCAAATTGAAAGATGATGATTATTGAAGTCAGTGAAAGTTAATCATTGAAGATCAAAAGGCTTCTAAGATAGAGTCTCAACACTTGAAGCCTTGAACACCATTCATTGATAATCATAAAGGTTTGTGGAGATTGACTCAAGCCTTGAAGTTCTCCCTCCATGGTGGGCCCCAGTTTGCCCGATTTTGAGTTTAGAAGCTCGAAGGCATTTTGGTAATTTTGACTTTTAAGTATTTTTATCATAAAAATTATTTGAAAATCACACATTCTGGTTATCTTTCAGAGACTATTTTTTAATAGTAATGCCTTTACCCTAGCTTCCTACCCTAACTCTTTCCCCCTATATAGTATCTTTTTCTTTCCTCTCAAACCCTAGCCTCAAGCTCTCTCCTCCCCCTCTCTCAAGCCGTAGCAGCCGCTTCTCTTTCTCCTTTTCTCGGCCTTTCCCTCTCCTCTTCTTCATCTTCTTTCATTCTTGTAGCCGCCACCCACCCTCTTGTGGGCCGATCCTCTCTATTGCTCTCTCTTCTCTATTCCTCTCTTTTTCTCATCCCCCTCTTCTATTTGTCCTTCGTTAGACCCAAACCCTAGAGGCGAGCCACCGCCGCCCCCCCTTGCCTTTTATCTTCCTCTTCTCTCGTTGGTTTCTATTCCTCTCCTCCATCTTTCCCTCCCACTCGAAAACTCCTTCCTTCTTCCCTCTCCAAATCTGTAAAACCCTAGTTGCTGCCGTCGCCTCCACCTTCCTCTTTTTCTTCTTCCTAATGTTGCGACCTCAAAACCCTAAACCCAATTGAGCCACCGCCGTCCCTACACCTCTTTTTCTTATTCTCTTCTTCTCTTCCTCAACTCCACCCAAAAACCCTAATCCAATGCAATGGGCCAGCTCACCCCAGGTCCAATCCAGCTCAAACTCGATTCTTTGGCCATATCCTCTAGACCCAACTCGACCCCAAGCCCAGCTAGTGTAAGCCCAGCCAAGCTTAGCATATCCAGTCTGACCCGGCTAGCCTCTCAGCCTAGCAGTTAGGCCCGACCCAATAGCCCAGCCAGGTTGAGGTCCAGTTCTAGGCCCATTTCAGGCCCATTTTGGCCCGCTTTAGGGATATTTCTGGAGCGTTTCTAAACTGCTTTCTAGACCTTTTACAAACCCATTTCCATCTAGATTTGTGAGATCGTCCCTGTTTTGCAGGCCCGGTGACTCGTGCATCACTCCCTTAAATCCTGCAACTTGTTTTTATCGCTTGGATTTCGAAGCACACATAGGTGAGGGGACTCATCTCCGATTTTAACATGCACTTATGTATATTATTTCTCTATCAATGTTTAGGTACGGAATGCAGCGAATGGGATTCCTTGGTATTATGAGCCACTCGGCAAGGGAACTGTTGAGACCATTATGTGGCGGGGACCCCATCGGGGTGTATTCTTACCCTTAGCTCGCAGGAGCATGTATGAGTTGTTTATTTGATCTCATAATGTATTGACGATTTCATAACTTAATTGGTTGAAAAATGTGACAACCTGCAATGTTTGCAATTGATAGTTAATCAACATATTGTAGAATCACATGCAGCAGATAGTAGGTGGCATTGCCTACTATGCTTGTTTGGAATATGTTTTGGTTGATAACATGTTTGGATGCTAACATGCTAGCGTGTGATAGTTAGTGAGGTATACACTTGATAAACGAATGTGACATTATTTTGTATAGCCGTGTTTTGTTGCTTAATGATGATTGGCTGAGAACATGTTCGAGTGTCAATATGTTAGTCTGCTAAAGATAACTATGCAGCTACTTGAGTATGATTCATCATTATCATTTTGATAACATTGTTATAAACAACTGTGCGTGCATGTAACTAGAAATTGTGGGATGCCAGTGGGGCATAAGTACTAGGCTACACCAGGATTTAGAGACTCCCCCTAGCTTGTCAGGTAGTTGCGGTTGAGATGTTGTGTGAAATCGCGCAGTGGAAGCGTGGTTGAGCTACGGACTACCTAGTCGTCAGACATGGGTGGATGTACACTCTAATGAGGGATTGACTAGGTCTATCCTTGTGATCTTCGGACATACCTATGGGAGGTATGGTATTCTATGCTATGACACATGCAGGGTGGGTATAATTTGAGGTGTGGTATTCCAGGCCTATGACAGCGGTATGGTGGGTACAGTCTGATGTATGGTATTCCAAGGTATGACACATGCAGGTTGGGCACAGTCTGAGGTGCGGTATTCCAAGCTATGACACATGCAGAGGGGTATAGTCTCAGGTGTGGTATTCAAGGATGTGACACCTACAAGGTGGGATACAGTATGAGGTATGGTATTCCAAGCTATGTCGCATGCAGGGGTGAGTATAGTCTGAGGTGTGGTACTCCAAGCTCTAGCACCTGCAGGGTGGGTACAATCTGAGTTATGGTATTCAAGGATACGACACATGCAGGGTGGGTATAGTATGAGGTGTGGTATTTCAGGCTATGACACCTGCAAGGTGGGTACAATCTGAGGTATGGTGTTCCAGGGTAGGACATCTGTATGGTGGGGACAACCCATGGTGCGATGTGGTATAATGTTTCAGACTAGGACACCTTCGAGGTGGGGATAGTTCGTGGGGGGTGTGTGTGTGTTGATTTTTGTGGAGGTGGCCCTAAAGGTAGGGTGGTAGTAGAGTGAGTTGAGTACGTACTAGGTTTCCCTGGAAGCTAGGTGGGTTGAGTGTCTATTCACCCATATTTTGGATGAGGGGTGTAGTAGTGTGATTACCAGTGGATATGACATTGGGGTTCATCTTTGAGACTTGTGTTGTGGGTGTTGACTCATTGGAAGTTTATGGGTGTCGAACGAGTGAGTTCGGCCGGCTCACTCGGTAGAAGGCCTATGAAATTCTGTGAAGGGTGTATGAAAGAGTTGTGTGGAGACTAGCAGATGGGGCCCGAGGTTATAGTGTGATTACCGAGGGCCTGGTACATGGTTGAGGAGACCACATATGGGTCTGGTTGGCATTTCATTGAGGACTGGCGCGGTGGTTACTCCCATGTGATACTCTGTTTAGGACTCCAGTGAGCCGACTCATGGGTTGGTTATGGTATGTGTACGGGTCATACTGGGAGAGTCATAAGACTGGTTATGGTTAGGGATCTTGATCTGGTTGAGGATCGGTCTATGTACACGTGGGTGGCTGGACCGTAGTGGATGGGCATTGAGGGAGTTGAGTTAGAGTTGCATTGAGTTGGTTAGAGAATGTGCTGGAAGCTCGATCGATGTGGGCCCGTGTGCTAGGGGTAGGGCACACGCTTACATGTTCATTCATGTAGACATCCTAGATATTTACATGTCCTTATGATTATATGCAGCGTATGCTTGATGAAATATGATGCATGTGTTACCCTCATTTGGCATGTAGAGCTCACCCCTTGCCTTATAGGTACTTCTTGGAGGAGGGGTCAGCGGAACCCTCAATCGGGCGTTGGATGTGGAGATGCAGCTTTAACTTTGTTATAGTTTCATCACTTGTAGTGAAATATTTGTCATGTATTTGAACTTTGCGTATATTTCATGAGTTGGATGAATGTAATAATGGGATGCTATTATTATTTTAATTATGATTAATTCTTTTGGTTATTGGTTTATTTGTGGGTTGCTCATGGTTAGTATGGATTGCGGGAGTAGTGTCTTCCACTTTTTTTTTTTAAAAAAAAATGCTCCTTTAATAGTGTTAGATAAGTTTTTGGGTGTTTGTGTCAGTTTAACGTGCCCGTAGCTGGACGGGGCGTTACAGTTGGTATCAGAGCATGGTTCAACTCGGGACCGTGCATGGGTCAGGATGAGGTAGAGGTCGTGTCTCACAGCTTATCCATATTACTCCAGGTGGCCGTGCTTATAGTTAGATTGGCCAGAGAGAGCAATCAGTTCGTGGTACGATGGCAGTGAAACAATTTTTCTTGAGTGGAGGCAGACAATCCATTACAGTGATGGTCATACCGGAGGCAGAGAAAGGTTGTGTGTGTGCAGTTTATTGTCATGTTTCCAGTGATGGTAATGGCTGCATGCTGACAGCAGGATGGATAATTGGTGGCTTCTTGTTCGAAAGGACTTGAGATTTGATGAGCAAAACATTTTCTGTCATAGCTCGGGATAGATGGCGATGATGCTATACTCGAGTTGGAAGTATCCATCTAATGACCTGACCCAACTTTTTCAGGATTTTGTGGGGGTTTACGGATCTTTGTGTCATTCTTAGTGCTTTGGTAGTAGTGGTGAGTGAGTGGGCTTCATGGTGGACCCAGTTTGCTTGATTTCGAGCTTTGGTGCTCGAAGGACATTTTGGTAATTTTGACTTTCAAAGTATTTTTATCATGGAAAATATTTGAAAACCACACATTGTGGTTATCATTTAAAACTATTTTAATAAAATTAGTGTTTTATTTTCTTCTTTCAAAAAAAAAGAAAGAAAACCCTACCCCTACCCTATATAAGCTCTCTTTCTCACATTCTCTCCATTTTTTCTCTCCTCAAAGGTGGAAACCCTAGACCTTGCAGTCCCCCGCCCCCCACCCCGCCTTCAGTTACCTTAAGACCCTTGAGCAGCCGCCGCCCCTCCCTTGGTGCGTCTCTATTTCTGTCGCCCCTCCCTCTTCTTTCTTTCCCTTTGTTGAAACCCTAAAATCCCTAACCTTGTGTTGCCGTTGCCGCACCCCCCTCTCATGCTCTTTTTTCCTCTCTTTCCTCTTCCTCCTAATCCCTAGCCTTGTGCGCCGTTGCCCCATCCTTACACTCTCGGGCCTCTCAGCGCTATTCCCTCTTCTCCCCTCTCTTTCACCGCTGCCATCAATCTCCTCATCCTCCTATTCAAGCTCTTCTTCTTTCTTCTCTTTCTCTCTCTTGGTCATTTTTCCCTCTTCTTTCATTCTTATTTTCATTTCTCCTCTTCCCATTCTTCCTTTCATTATTCTCCTTCCTTTCCTCTCCTTCCTAGGCCCAGCCAGACCGAACCTTTTCAGTTTAGTTAAGCCCAGTGCATGACCAGATCTGACCCAGTTAGGGCCCAGCTTGTTGTGAACCCTAGTCCAGTTGCAAAGCCCAACTTGTCCCAAGTCCAGCCTTGTCAAGCCCAGTCTGATCTTGGCCATCTTGTGCAAGCCTAATCAGTTGAAGCCCAACCTAGCTCAACCCAGCTTCATTCTGCCCAGCCCAGCAGTCAGGTCAGGTCCGTTATAGGCTCATTTCTGGCTTACTTTGAGGATTCTTCTAGACGGCTTTTGGATCATTTTCTGGACTGTTTGCAAGCCCATTTCCAGCCAGATCTGGGGATCATCCTAGTTTTACGGGATCGTCCGGGCCTTGCGGACCCATCTCGGTTTCTTCGGCCCTGCAGCGCATGCATCGCTTCCTCCAACTTTGCAACATGTTTTATCGCTTGGGTTTCAAAAGCACGCATATGTGAGGAGACTCATCACGCTTGCTTTAGCATACTGATTTGTACATAGCTTTCCTATAACTACTTGGATATGGAGTACGAGGAATGAAACCCTTATGGATTACGAACCACTCTGTAAGACAACTGTTCTGACAAATATGTCGCAAGGGGCTCATCGGGTGTACTCGTGTCGGATTGCTTATGATGGCATGTTGGTTAGTATCTTGATAACATGTTGGTTGAGTTACATGGTGATGTGCATTGTGTGATAACATGTCTATTTGATTATGTGATGACCTGTTGAGTTGCCAATGTTATAACATGATGAGCTTGACAATGTGATAACATGCTAGATGGACTGTGTAGTATCATGATATGTATAGCTGTGGCAAGAAATGATATGCTTTAGATAATAACATGTTACATGTTTGTTTGATAACATGCAATAGATGGTAGTATATAACTGACTGATTATGTGATACACTATGTTGATAACAAGCCTAGAGATAATTATGCATGCATTGCAGCTAGTATACATGGAAAGTCGGTGGGGTATGGGTACTAGGCTAAATCAGGATTTAGTAGATTCCCCACTAGCTTGTTGGGTACTTAGGATTGGGAAGTCATGGGAAACCACGCTAGTGGATACGGTTGAGCTATGGACTACTCGTTGGTGGGTCCGTAGGTGTGTGAGTGCCTGGTGGATATTTTTCTTTCTTGGGTATGTGGGCCTTTGGCAGAGTCATGGTACAATGTATGGCTAAGGTACCGGTTGACTATTTACGGATATGAGTTGGGGTTCGCCCCCGTGGTCTGGTGTACGGCTGAGGTGCTGGTTGATTATTTACGGACATAGGTTGACGTTCGTCCCCATGGTCCGGTGTATGGCTGAGGTGCCGATTGATTATTTATGGACATGAGTTGAGGTTCGTCCCCGTGGTCCGATGTGCGGTTGAGGTACTGATTGATTATTTACTGACATGGGTTGAGGTTCGTCCCCGTAGTCCAATGTATGGCTGAGGTGCTGGTTGACTATTTACGGACATTATTCGAGGTTTCCCCGTGGTTCGATGTACAGCTGAAGTACCGATTTGTGGTGTGTGTGGATTTCCGTGGAAGTGGCCCTAGAGATAGCGTGGTCGTAGAGTACATTGAGTACGTACTGGGTCACCCTGGAAGCTAGGTTGGTTGAGTGTTTGTTCGCCCACATTTTGGCTGAGGGGTGTGGTAGTGTGATTACTAGTGGTTATGACCTTGTGGTCCATTGTTGAGACTTGTGTTGTGGGTATTGACTCACTGGGAATTTATGTGCCCCTAACGAGTGAGTTCGGCCGACTCACTCGGCAGGAGGCCTATGGAATTCCGTAAGGGGCGTCTGTGTCAGTATTGTTGAGACCAGTAGATGGGGCCCGAGGTTACAAGTTTGATTACCGGGAGTTTGGTGCTTGGTGGAGGAGACCACAGATGGGTTTGGTTGGCATTCCATTAAGGACTGGTGCGGTAGTTACGCTCGTGTGATAGTCTGTTTAGGATGCTAGTGAGCTCGACTCATGGGATGGTTGTGATATGTGTACGGGTTGTCTTGGGAGAGTTATAGGCCTGGTTGATTGCTAGGGACCTTGATCATGTTGATGATCGGTCTGTGTACCCAAGGGTGAGTGGACCGTAGCAGATGGGCATATGAGGGAGTTTCTTTAGTGTTGCATTGGGTTGGTTAGAGGATGTGCTGGAGGTCTAGTGGATGTGGGCCCGTGTGATAGGGGTAGGGCACACGTTGGGATTGCCTTGCATGTAGACAACATAGACATTGATGTGATCATACAATTATATGCAGTGTATACTTGATGATTTATGATGGATGTGTTACCATTATTGGGCACGTAGAGCTCACCCCTTGCCTCACAGGTACTTCTTAGAGGAGGGGTTGGCGGGAACCTCGATCTAGCACTAGGCGTGGAGCTGCCGCTTTATCTTCTGTCACTAATCCATTTAGTGAGGGATCACTCATATATTGAGTTGTGTATATTTTATGAGTTGGATGAATGTAATAATGGTATGATGCTATTATTTTTAATTATGATTAATGCTTTTGATTGTTTATTTATTTGTCGGTTGAGGAAACGGTGTCTCCCATAAAACAAATGAAACTGAAACATTATTAGAACTGTTTTGGGAGTTTGTATCAGTCTTAACGTGCCCGTTGCGGGACGAGACGTTACAATCCATTTGTGTTGAGGGAGGTTAAACTATCGATGAGTGTTTTGATAGTTTCGTGTGAGGCGGCATGTGACCTATTGTGTATGTTGCCCTTATATTGGACAGAGATCTTGGTGTAGTCCTGCTGGGATCGGGTATGGTCAGAGAGATTACAGAGTAGATGAGATTGGTCAGGTAGAGGTCACTGATTTTGTGAGTGGTGCAGGCTATTGTCCAAGTACAGGTCGTTCGTGGTGCTTTGTGGAAGGGTTATTTCAGTGGATCAGGTGTTATGGCATCATCTTGTGGTAAGAAGATCGGCTTGAGAGTGAGTTTTAGCTGTGCAAAGGCGGTTTCCACTTGGGTTTTACTTGCGAGTTTTGAAACTAGAAGTATTAGTTCAGTTGAATTTCGAGGACAAAATCCCTCAAAGGGGGTAGTGTTGTAATGACCTAACCCGATTTTTTCGGGATCTTAGGTGTTTAATAGCAGTAGGGAGAGTGTGGGCTCCGTGGTGGGCCCCAGTTTTCTAGATTCGAGTTAGAAGCTCGAACGTATTTTGGTAATTTTGACCTTTTAAGTATTTTTATCATAAAAATTATTTGAAAATCACACATTTTGGTTATCTTTTGGAGACTATTTATAATAGTGATACTTTTCCTCTTTTCTTCCCAAAAAAAAAACCCTAGCTTCCAACCCTAACTTTCTCCCCTATATAGTGTATTTTTCTGTCCTCTCAAACCAGAGTCCCCTCCTCTCACCTTCCTATCTTCCAAACCCTAACCTCAAGCTCTCTCCTCCCCCTCCCTCAAGCCGCCGCTGCCGCTTCTCTTTCTCCTTCTCTCGACCTTTCCCTCTCATCTTCTTCATCTTCTTTCTTTCTTACAGCCACCGCCCACCCCCTTGTGGGCCGATCCTATCTCTTGCTCTCTTTTTTTTTTTCTCTCTTCTTCTTGTCCCCCTATTCTTTTTTTCATTCGCTAGACCCAAACCCTAGAGGGGTCCCATTGCCACCCCTTGCCTTTTCTCTTCCTCTTCTCTTGGTAGTTTTTCTTCCTCTCCTTCCACTTTCCCTCCCACTCGAAAATCCCTTCCTTATTCCCTCTCCAAATTTGTAAAACCCTAGTTGTTGCCGCCCCCCCCACCTTCCTTTTCTTCTCCTAATGTTGCGACCTCAAAACCCTAAACCTAGTTGAGCCGCCGCCGTCCCTCCACCTTTTTTTCTTATTCTCTCATTCTCTTCCTCACCTCCACCCAGAAACCCTAACCTAGTGTTATGGGCCAGTCGCCTCAGGCCCAATTTAGCTCAAGCCCGATCCTTTGGTCATATCCTCTAGACCCACCTCAATCCCAAGCCCAGCTCGTGTAACCTAGCCCAGCTTAGCAGATCCAGTTTGACTCGGCTAGCTTCTCGGCCCAGCAGTTAGTCCCGACCCAGTTCTAGGCCCGTTTCAGGCCCACTTTGGGGACATTTCAGGAGCATTTCTGAACTGCTTTCTAGACCGTATGCAATCCCATTTCCACCCAGATTTACGGGCTCGTCCCTATTTTGCAGGCCCGATGACTCGTGCATCTCTCCCTTATATCCTGTAGCCTGTTTTTATCGCTTGGATTTCGAAGCACACACAAGTGAGGGGACTTATTGCCGATTTTAGCATTCACTTCAGCATATTACTTCTCTATCAATTTTCGGGTACGAAATGCTGTGAATGGGATTCCCCAATATTATGAGCCACTTGGCAAGGGAATTGTTGAAACGATTATGTGGCAGGGACCCCATCGAGGTGTATTCCTACCCTTGGATCGCAGGAGCATGTATGAGTTGTGTATTTGATCTCATGATGGATTGACGGTTTGATAACCTGATTGGTTGAAAAGTGTGACAACCTGCAATATTTGCAATTGATAGTTAATCAACATATTGTAGAATCACATGTGACAGATAGTAGATGGCATGGCCTATTATGCTTGTTTGGAATATGTTTTGGTTGATAACATGTTTAGAGGTTAACATGCTAGCATATGATAGTTAGTGAGGTATACACCTGATAAATGAATGTGATATTATTTTGTATAGCTATATTTTGCTGCTTAATGGTGATTGGCTGATAACATGTTTCTTAGTGCCTCTGGATTGCCGAGTCCCTAAGTTTATCAATTCCATGTCTCGAAAAGAAGCACTTGCTAGAAGTTTGAGGACCCAAAGTGATCAAGAGTGAAGATCATGTTCCACCGGATTGAAACTCATCGTTATGGCGATCACAAAAATAGGTATTTGGCCATAAATGACTTTAGGTGATTCCCACACCTTAGATAGGACTATTCCTAGGCTTAGTTGAACGAATGGTAAAACTATAAAAATCCTAGAGATGAAGCTTGACAGTGAATTGGAACCCAACTTGGAAATATGAATTTGGTTTCACTGTCAACTGGACCAGTTGTTCTCATCGACCCCTCGGTGGAGACAGGATGGACCAATTGTGATCAAAGACTGGTCAGCCAGATTGACAAAGGTTCTGGATCATAGAACTGTCAACCTGGGTATGCCTCTGATCGAGAGTCTCATATGCACTGATTCCTAGGTGAAAAGCTAAAACAATCCCTCGTCATCGTCAACGACTCTTCAATAAAGACTTATCAGTTCTAAAACTTAGAACTCAGGTGGACTTTCAAGAAAAAGACATGTCGGTAGCTCAAGATAGATCGAGAGTACTAGGACCGATCCCTCGATAAAGGGCGACAGGTCGGTCTGGGTAATTCTAGCTTCTGGACTTGAAACTTTGTTAGCATGGTGTTGCCCCAGACCTAGAATCTCGTATGGACCGACCTCATCGGTACCAAGACTGTCGACCCATCGGCGACACCGACATGTTGACCGTGAAATAATGTTTCTGTTGGGAGTACATTTAAAGCACAACGGTCATATTTTTAACAGTAATATTTCTAGTCACCGACCCCTCGGTGCGTCTAACTTGTCTGTACATGACCGTTGCTGCAGCTGGTTGCCTTCTCTATAAATACCAAACTTTGTGCAACCAGTTGATCCTTTGGCAAATCCGTTGGACACTCATCATTATCCGTGAGCTTAAACAAGGGCCAACAAAAGGATCACTCTCTCTCTTGTGCTTACACTTGGGGAATCCAATACAACTAATCATATGGATTGAGTTTGTGAGATAGAGATGAAGGAAAAGATAAACATCTAGGATAGATATTGGTAGAACCAATTTCCTAATCATCCTAGATTATGATTGCTTTACAATGGCTATAAGGCAGAATGTCGTCACACATTGGGTGGATCTTGAAGAAGCACACATCAAGAGATAGAGCTATAAAGGCAAGTGCTTCTTGGTTTTAATTTTCTTTTAAAAACTTTGTACTCGAAAGTGGATTAAGGAGGCTTAGCTTCGGAAGCCACTATAAAAAATCCGGAGCAGTCGTCTCTAGCACATGTGGTGGATAGAATTCCTAGCGAAATGAATAGGTGGAATTCCTATTCTACATGTGGTGGGTGAAATTCTCAGCAGATTGAGTGAGGTGGAATTCCTACTCTAATTGTGAGGGTATAAGTCTCCTTTTAGTAGATTTAGGGATAATACAATGTTGAGTTAGTCCTAACAGTGGATGTAGGTTGGCTAACGGAACAACTATAAATTTGGTCTTATAGGTGTTTGATCTTTGTGTGTTTGTGTTTCAGTAGTTAAGCACTCTTCTCAACATACATCACTTTGCATTTGATTATCGTTAATCATACATTGTGCACAAGCATTGGTAATCAAGCAATATGCAAAGGGTTCTAAACTTAGTGTGATCGATCAAATAATTGTAAGCAATTTATCACACTAAAACAAATCTCTTGATTAATATCCGCTGCACTTAAACTTTAAATAATCAAGAAATTTGTAAACATCAATGGAAACTAGATCGACCTATTCGCCGCCCTCTAGGGTCAGTCGTGTTGTTCTAGAATCGAAGGAACTTTCAATTGGTATCAGAGTCATTTGCTCTTTAAAAGGATCTAACCATCCAAGTTGATCCGTGCTAGAATAATGGCTATGAGAGAAAGCCATGATATTTCCAAACCTCCATTTGTGATGAAAAATGAAATGAAAAACTTTAAATGTTTTCATCAATAAATATGTTTGGGAATATGTGAATAGAAAGTGGTCTATGCCTATAGAAGAGGTTTTCTGATAAACCTTCAACTTCCATGACCACTCAGCCCAAAGACCAAATAGCTTGGACTAGTGATGAAATGACTACGTACTTTAATCAAACACTAGTATCATTCATCAGTACTATTTTATAATATGTTTTTGAGATATTTAAAAAGATATGAAATAACAAAAAGAGGTTCGAAATAATCCACAGAAAAATTGCCTATTCTAGCCCAATGGATGACATCACCTATTATGACCAATTTGTGTGCTGGGAGTATAGGTGATTGCCTAAATTCATCAATTTAAAAAGTACAAGCTAAATCCTCTTGAAAAGAAGAGGATGGAGTAAAGGAGCGTGATGAAGGTAGTGACCTCCAAATATCCTATGAGGCCATGTACCAAAATGTTTGTCTCTCCTGTTAGGACAACATCATGGTACAAAATCTGGAGTTGTGATTCAAAGTCAAGTGGGAAGGCACCCAAGATTAAAACCAGATCTGATAAAAGGCCATCATTGGATTGTGGACTTAGATTCCAAGTCTCACAGTTATGTTCAAATGTGTGAATAGATACCACTGAGAGTTCACATTTGAAACATTCTTTTGGAATCACATGTGTATCTTAGCCTCAATCCATGTTTTTGTTTGATTGTTGGATTGATCTAATGTAAGATATTCGTATGTACATGTAGGATTGCACTCTAGTATTGGAATATACTTATCTCATTTCATTTCATATGCCATGTGACTTGTGCATCTTTTGGAAATGAATGTAGTGTGTGCATTACCTCATGTATAGGGTGTGTATGGTACACATACATAATGTCGTTTCATTCCAAGTTCTTAAACTTGTGAATTGCTTGTGGATTCTTTTTTGTTTGGTATGAATTACCAAAAGTATTGATCAAAATGATCAAATACGCTTATATGTAATCCATTTATGTACCAGCTCTTTCAAGGAATTGGAGCATACTTGAAAGAATGGTAAAAGTGTTTTTCATATTTTGGGTAATAACATGATAATAGGCATGAGAGGTGTGTGGGTTGAATCATACTTCGTTTCCATATGCATGGTAATCGTATTTGAAACGGGAAATGAATGTTTCATTTGTGTGCTCAGTGTCTCATTCCAATATCCGGTATTTTACACATCATGTGGAATGAGCTATGTTCATAAACACATTGTCTTTGTTAAGACCTGGAGATGTCGCATCTCATGACATCACACACTTGGGCAATATGTTTGAATTAGTAAATTAAATGTGCCCAAGGTACTTGGATTGGTTTGGATCCAGGAAAAGATATCTATAATCCATTTTTTTGTGCCTAATTTTAGAGGGATGTATTGAATCTTATAATGGAACAAAGCCTGTGTCAATGTATGTATCTACACGGACATTGAAAGGTGTATAAGCAAAGCTTGATGAACAATGAACATCGCAAGCCCACACAGACACACATACCCAGTCATCCTTCATTATGAAACCCTAGGTCGAAGGATAGAATAGTCGGAGGAACAGACATGTCGCTACTGTTGGAAATCAGAACACTGTCTAAAAGGGGGGGAAATCGAAAGGACAGACAGGTCGATACTTATCAACATGTTGACACAGATCGGTCGTTGGTCACGACCCGTCGGTGAGTAAAAAAGATTAAGTTAAAAGGTCTCTTTATATGAAAATGACAGATTGTTTCAAAATCATCGTTTCTCCTCCCATAGACCAGTCGATAGGACCGCTCGAAGCAAAATCTCGTCGAAAAATATAGGGTTTTTATTCTCTCTCTCCAAGAAGCAAGGGTGTCACGGTGTTTGTGAGATTTAGTGGTCCGGTAAGCCGTAGTCATCACCTTCTCTCCCTTCGATCGCTGGTTGACAAGTTCTTCATAATAAACCATGTAAAAAAGGGAGGTTGCTAAATCTCGGTCTTCAATCACTGGGAAAACCCCTGAGCCCAGCTCCCATTCCCTCAGGATATCACCTAGGTTCGTGCATGATGTCCCTGAACATAGCTCTGCTGGCTCTGCCCCTAAGAGTAATCCTCATAGAAAAATCCTTATTACTAAGATTGGATTCAGCCGTCGGTATCATGTCAGGTCTCAATCTGGACAAAACCTAAGAACCAAAGCAGTAGTGATTTCCATTGTGGACAGTTCTAATGAGGAGAAAGGGGCAAATATCGAAGATATTGATTGCTCTGAGTTTGGTAATACCCACTTCTTCGGTAATCTTGCTATAGAACAAGGTTGTGGTAAAGCAAAACCACATGTGTCACAACCCCTGACTCGATTTGTCTGCAAAACTAAAGTACGGGTATCTCAAATAGAGGAGCAGCTGGACACACTAGATAGTCGTGTGGAAAATTTAGCTCAAAGAGTTCACGACGTGTTGACCCTTCCCCTCTAGTATCACCTCCTCAGGATGGCTCTGCTTAGGATAGTTTTTCATGTTTTAAGATTTATATTTTGGAAAAACTATATTGTTGACATTTTTGTCTAGGCATCCATGATGCCCCCTTATTAAAACCTTATGTACTCAATGCACATTTTGATTATCAATGACATAATATGGTTTAATTTATTGTGTGTGCTGACTTGATGGAATGCCTTCTATCTCATGTCTATTGTTAACATAGATTTTGTTAAATAGACTAACATACAGGTTTGAATGAGTTAGTTTTGTATGTTAGGGAGATATGGATTAGGCTAAGGTAGTTGCACACATCCTTCGGAGTTTGGGAGTTTGGGAAGCACAAAATATGTACTGATTAGCACCTGTCACTGGTCATGACAGTGTGAGGAGGAATGTTGATGTAAGCTAGAAAAGAAGATTGATGAAAAATAAACTTAGAGGCAGCTAAGTCTATGAGGAACTAAGTCGAAAAAGGCTGAAGGAGATAGCTTGAAGAATGGGGAAAGAAGACTCCTAAAAGGGAAGCTAGGTAAATTAGCTTGACCCTGTGAAGAAATCAGCTAAGATGGAATTTAGTTTATATAGGGGCAGATAAAAAACTAGTAATGCGTGAGGAGTATGTATTGTACTGTCAGGGAGATCAATGCTTGAATGCATGAGAAGCATACATTGATCAATGGAAAGTTAATTGAGTTTGAATAAAAATTCATGGAAGCACTAAATGCAAGAAGCATGGGGGAGTGCTTGAACTTGATGTCTGCCTACTAATCTTTGTCAATTGTATGACAAAATGGGGAAAAAATTAGTAGAAGCTATAAGACATCAAAACCAATTATGGGAAGTAATTGGTAAAATGGGAAGAAGCCAATGGACATGGAAGAATGTCTATGCTTGGAGTTTGGGACTTCAAACTCAAAGAAGATTGGGGGAGAAAATCTTCTCAATAGTGATAGCTTGGATAAGCTTGGTGATAAACCTTAAGCTATGGGTAGTGCTGGTGTCTAGGAACTCATTGGTGTATGGGGGAGAATGAATGCTAATATCGATTAGTCCATAGATGCATATTTATGTTTTGGAACTAGCTCCTCTAATGATTTTCTAGTGTTGCTTATTATGTGCTTGGACAAGAAAACATGAAATGAAGCAAGCAGAGCAAGAATATGCGAAGATCATAGTCTTGTTTTCTATTTGAACATGCACATGTAATTTATGTAATATTTTGTATTCAAATGTGATGTAATAAGGATGAGTTTGTAGTTGGGTTAACTTCTAGGTTTTTGTCATTAAATTGACAAAGGGAGAGACTAGTTAATGCCCCGGCTTGTCAAGTCCCTAAGTTTGTCAATTCAATGACTCGGGAAGAAGTACTTGCTAGAAGCGTGAAGACCCAAAGTGATCAAAAGTGAAGATCATGCTCCACTGGATGAAGCTCATCGTTACGGCAATCACAAAAACATGTATTTGGCCATAAATGACTTTAGGTGGTACCAAAACCTTAGAGAGGACTATTCCTAGACTTAGTTGAACAAATAGTAAAACTATAAAAAGCATAGAGAGGAAGTTTGAAAGTGAATTAGAACCCAACATGAAAATATGTATTTGGTTTCACTGTCAACTGACCAGTCGTTCTCACCGACTCCTCGGTAGAGATAGGATCGACCCATCGTGGTCAAAGACTGGTCGGCCAGATTAACAAAAGTTTTGGACCATAGAACTGTCAATCTAGGTATGCCTCTGATCGAGAGTCTCGTATGCACCGACCCCTCGGTGAAACTCTGAAACGACCCCTCCTGGTCAATGACTCTTCGATAAAAACTTATGAGTTTTAGAACTTAGAACTCAGGTTGTCTCTCGAGAAAACCGACATATCAGTATCTCAAGACCGATCGAGAGTACCAGGATCGACTTCTCGGTAAAGGGCGACAGATCGGTCTGGGTAATACTAGTTTCTGGACTTGAAACTCTGTCAGCATGGTGTTGCCCCAAACCGAGCCTCTCGTATGGACCGACCTCTCAGTGCCACGACTGACGACCCATCGGTGACACCGACATGTCGACCAGGAAATAATGTTACCGTTGGGAGTGAATTTAATGCACAATGGTCAGGTTTTTAACGGTAATATTTCTAATCACCAACCCCTCGGTGCGTCCGACCTGTCGGTACGTGACCATTGCTGCAACTGGTTGCCTTCTCTATAAATACCAATCTTTGTACAACTAATTGGCATCCTTTGGCAAATCCGTTGGACCGTTATCATTATCAGTGAGCTTAAACAAGAGCCAACAAAATGATGACTCTCTCTCTTGTACTTACACTTGGGGAATCCAATACAACCAATCATATGGATTGGGTTTGGAAAGAGAGAGGAAGGAAATGATATACATCTAGGATAGATATTGGTAGAACCAATTTCCTAATCACCCTAGATTGTGATTGCTTTACAAGGGCTACAAGGAGGAGCGTCGGCACACATTGTGTGGATCTTGAAGAAGCACACATGAAGAGATAGAGCTACAAAGGAAAGTACTTCACGGTTTCAATTTTCTTTTAAAGCCTTTGTCCTGAAAGTGGATTAAGGAGGCTTAGCTCAGGAACCAATATAAAAAATCTGGAGCGTCGTCTTCCGGCACATGTGGTAGGGTAGAATTCCCAACCAAATGAATAAGTGGAATTCTTATTCTACATGTGGTGGGTGAAATTCCTAGCCTATTGAGTGAAGGTGGAATTCCTACTCTAACTAGTGAAGGTATAAGTCCCCACTTAGTGGATTTGGGGATAACAAAAGGTTGAGTTAGTCCTAACAGTGGATGTAGGTTGGCTAACGAACCACTATAAATTTGGTCTTATAGTGTTTGATCTTTGTGTATTTGTGTTTCAGTAGTTAAGGCACTCTTATCAACACAAATCACTTTACATTTGATTATCGTTAGTTATACATTGTGCACAAGCAATTAATAATAAAGCAATATGCAAAGGGTTCTAAACTTAGTGTGATCGGTCAAATAATTGTAAACAATTTATCACACTAAAACAAATCTCTTGATTAATGTCCGCTACACTTAAACTTTAAATAATCAAGAAATTTGTAAACACCATGGAAACTGGGATCGACCTATTCACCCCTTCTTTAGGGTCAATCGTGTTGTTCTAGCACCGAAGGGAACTTTCAATGTTCGAGTGTCAATATGTTAGTCTGCTAAATATAACTAATTGTTGAGTCCAGAAAAATGACTATTTTTTGCTCTTCAATTTTGGATTAGTTTGTAATGGCCCATCCCTAAAAAAAAAATTAAAATATTAAGTCCGTACTTAAGTTCGTGTTTGTACGAAATTAGGCTTATTTCACATCCTTCTTCTTCCAAATAAACAACCCTTCTTGTCTAACAGCAAACCATTGCTTCCTCTACCTTCTCTTATTGATTTTCACCCACTAAAGTCTTTGGATTCAGATTTCCTACACTTGGAGCGCCCCTTTGCACGGTTCCTTCTCCTCAAAAGGTAATATCTATGATCATTCTCTTTTCCTTTCTTCTTATTTGCTGAGATCTTTATGGGATGTGTTGAGAATGGAGTATGTGATGGCTTTTAGGCCTTATTTGAAGAGAAATCCAAGGAAGTAATTGGGGATTTTGTTATGGAACCTTATTTGGGTATGATGTCTATTATCTTGTTATAATGATAAAAAAATTGTGATAATTCTTGGAGACCCTTGTGAAGGGCTAAAATGAGTTATTGATGAATTTAATTGGGTTTATGCTGTAAAAAAGGAGTTATTGGACTTAAGATCTTAAACCACCATGAGACGGTTGAATAAATTGACAAGGACTAAGAATATGTGTAAATAAACTCGATGTGTGTATCTCAAGGTTGGTGTGTAGTCCATGTCCCTAAAATAACCCAATGTGATAATTATGTTGAATATATGAAACGTAATGAAATGTGTTATGCTACTATCATTGTGAAATTATGGTCATTATGTGATTATGACATATATGTTGCGTATGTACTTGTGAATATGATCCTTTTTGTATTACTCACTGATATGTGCCTAGGAGGTTATCTAGGACGTGAGTATGGGATATTGTGCTAATAGGCATGATGATATTAAGAATTACTAGCTGTTGGGATGAGACCCAAAGAGTTTATAGGACTTGATGATGTACCTTTCTCTTGTTAGGGCCCCACTAGTATAAGTCCACACTCCCTAGAGGAGGTTGGTGTGATAGGATAATGGTTTTGTTTAACGAACCCTATTGGAACTGGTGGCATTGGCTATGGGACCTGGTCCTATAGGGTTACCGTAGAGGAGTATAACTCCTATCATCTTCGAGTTGTAGGTCGCTCTCACGACTATTTTGTACACTTGGTAAGACATATTGCGCAGGGTTAGATACTCGTGACCCTATGCAGGGTGGTATTGACTTAGTAAAATAGATTACGCAGGGTCAGATACTCAGTGAATCTCTGCAACTACATACAATCCTAATTGGCTGAAATCATCCCAATTTCTCTTGACGTCAGAATCAATCTCCAATGAATCAAAATCCTCCTCAATATCAAAATCAGCCAAATCAGCCATATCCAAATCAATCATATCATCCACCACTTCAAAACCAATCGTATCATCCACTCCAGCCAAGTCACTCAAATTAGTCTTATCCTTCACAACAACAGTAAACCTTTGATTGAGGATATGTTGCATCAATTCATGCAATCTACCCAGCAGGCTATGCTCAAGCTTGAGACACAGCTTGAACAATTGGCCTCTACTATTCGTGATAAGGAACAAGGAAAATTTCATCAGTCAACCTATTCCAAATCATAAGGGACAGTATGAAGTTTTATCATCTAAACCAAGTGATGTTAAATCAATTACTACCTTGAGATCAGGGTAACAGGTAGATAATAAAGTTGAAATACCTAACGAACAAATCTATGATCAATCAAAGCAATTCAGATAACTCACTAAGTTCATCTCCTATCCAGAATTCATCGAATTTATCTACTAAGAAAATATTTTCACCTAGGGCTCCATATCCTCATAGGTTATCAGCAAAACAAAAGATACCTTATGGTGACATACTAGAGGTTTTTAAACATGTTAGCATCAATATCCCTCTATTGGATGTCATCAATCAGGTACCTTCAGTATGCCAAATTTCTCAAGGACCTATGTATAGTAAAACGGAGAACTAATGTTCCCACAAAAGCTTTTCTAGCAAAAAATGCGAGTCCACTTCTCCAAAAAACATTTCCATTCAAACATAAGGATCCTAGATGTCCAACCATTGCTTGTACAATTGGTACATATCCAATTGACAGGGCCTTATTAGATCTTGAAGCTAGTGTCAGTCTACTATCATATTCTCTTTATGAGCAATTATGTTTGGGAGAATTGAATCCCACTTCTATCACCCTACAGTTAGCCGACCGCTCTGTAAAAAATCCAAGAGGTGTAATAGAAGACGTTCTAGTTAAATGTTGACAATTTCTACTTCCTTTAGATTTTGTGGTATTGGATACACAACCAGCTCAGAACGACTGGTCGGTATATCCCAGTCATTCTTGGACGACCATTTTTGGCCACTGCAAAAGTTGTGATCAATTGCCTAGAATGGTATGCTTAGATTATCATTTGGAGACTTGACAACTGAACTCAATGTTTTTGGCCTTTGTCACTGTCTCTTTTACACAAGGATTTCAATTTCGATGAAGTGAATGTTATCACCAAATCTAAACCTCTTTCTGTCAATCAATTCCGTGTCAGTCCCATCTATCGAAAAACCACCAGAATTAGAACTCAAAACTCTTCCTGAGACTCTCAAATATTCATATCTTGGACCTTAAAAAACATTGCCAATCATCATAGCTTCAGACTTAACTTCTGAGCAGGAGTCTAGACTCCTGGCTGTTTTAAAAGATCATTATGAAGCTATAGGATGGTCCATCGCCGATCTCAAAGGAATTAGCCATTCTATGGTCATGCACAAAATGCATTTGAAGAAAATTCCAAGACATCTAAAGAACCACACAGAGAGTTAAATCCTGCAATGAAGGAAGTAGTGAGAGCCAAAATTTTGAAACTTCTCGAAGGTGGAATCATTTACCCAATTTTAGACAGTGCATGGGTAAGTCCAATCCAAGTTGTCCCAAAAAATTCTGGTGTCACGGTAATAAAAAATGAGGAAAAAGAGTTAGTTCCAACACGTGTTCAAATGGGTTGGAGAGTTTGTATTGATTGCCAAAACTGACTACTGCCACTCGTAAGGATCACTTCCCTCATCTTTTCATTAATCAAATGCTCGAGCGTTTGGCCGATCATGCATTTTATTGTTTTCTTGAATGTTATTCCAGCTATAACCAAATCTATGTTGCTCTTGAGGATCAGAAGAAAACAACATTCACTTGTCCATTCTGTACGTTCGCCTATCGTCGTATGCCTTTCAGACTGTGTAATGCACCTACCACCTTTCAGAGGTGTATGATCAGTATTTTCTCCGACATGATAGAACGTTTCTAGGAAGTTTTCATGGACGATTTTTAGTCTTTGGATTAACTTTTGACCAGTGCCCGCACCATCTGACCCTTGTGTTAGTCAGCTGCAAAGAAAAGAACTTAGTACTCAATTGGGAAAAATGCCACTTTATGGTGAAATCAGGCCTAATACTAGGGCACATCATCTCAGAAATAGGAATTGAAGTAGATAGAGCCAAAGTTAACCTAATCTCTAATTTACCAAGACCACAAACTGTTAAAGAGATTAGCTCATTCTTAGGTCACGTTGGATTTTACATAAGGTTTATCAAAGGATTAAGTGACATATTGCGACCTCTCTATAGATTCTTGACCAAGGATGCTGTTTTCAATTTTGACGAAAAATGTGTCAAAGCATTTGAAAAATTGAAAACTACTTTGACTTATGTTCCAATGATACAACCACCTGACTGGTTTATACCATTTGAAATCAGGTGCAATGCCTCTGACTATGCAGTAGGAGCCGTGTTAGGACAAAGAATGAACAGATTACCTCATGTTATCTATTATGCTAGCAAAATGTTGAATGAGGATCAGCTTTATTATTCCACCATGGAAAAAGAGTTGTTAGCTGTCGTATTTGAGCTAGACAAATTTCGATCTTACTTGGTAGGTTCGAAGGTCATTATCTATTCAGATCATGCTGCACTCAAGTATTTTCTTTCTAAGAAAGATGCTAAGTCCCACCTGATCCAATGGATACTTTTACTACAAGGATTTGACATTGAAAATGTGATAGCAAAACCTTTGTCTAGATTGGTAACTGAGGTAACTAGTCAAATGCCTCCTCATTGGATTAAACAAGATAGTGTTAAGTTTCTAGCACAAGTCAAAAATTTCATCTGGGACGATCCATATCTGTTTAAGGATTGTGCAGACCAAATTATTCGTCGTCGAGTTCCTGAAGTAAAACAACAAAGTGTTATAAGTTTCTATCATAATCAAGCTTATGGAGGTCATTTCAGTGGTAAAAAGACAACTGCAAAAATCTTGCAGTCACTGATTGGCACATCCAATACCCTTCCATTTACCCACACCCAAGCGCCCTTTCTCATTCATAATTCTTTACCCAGACCCACCAGCCCATTTATCTACATTTGAGTTGGTCTGAGTCGCCGGTGTCTAGTTTTTATTTTCTTGAGTCTAGTTTTTCATTGAGTCAATCTAGTCTAGGAGTCAGTTATTCATCATTTCATTCCAAGATACACTTCATATCACGATTATTCATTTTCTAAGATATTTCTTCGTTTACACTTGGCCAGTGTAGATTAGGGAACATTGAGGACAATGTTCAATTCGAGTTTGGGGGTACTAAGGTCATCATTTTTATAAAAAAAATCTTAGGGGAGAGTAAGTTTAAAACTGAGACCCCTTAAAAAAAGAATCAGCATCCATCATCCATCTTTGTCTTTGTGACTAGCAGACTTTAAAGAACTGGATAGAAGTCATGAACGTAGACAGTCGAGTTTCCATTTTCGCACTATGTCTTTCTAGAACACAAGTTCCCCCAGACTTGTGTAGGAAGATCATTTCCTTAGTTATGAAGGTGAGGAAGCTGGAAATCCAAGAGGAGCAACCCAGACCTCTCTGTGGTCGAAGCACTCTGGCTGCAAAGAGGAAAACTAAGATGCTAGGTATCTATCACAAATGCGGATGTTGGAATTGTAGTGGAATAAGATCAGATTATGGTGTCTGCTGTGAGACAGCAGTAAGTAGACTTGTAGGAAATCGATAGATCAATGTAGATCTATGCAAGGGTAGTGTAAGTCCTGAAAGCTGAGACGCTTTGAACTACAAAGAACTATTGATTTCTGACTAAGCGCTTACAAATGTCTTGACAATCTGATGTAAAAAGAGTCACATTTTTAGTATTAATACTTAGATAGAGATCTTTATATCAAGCTTTTCCACAAAGATTTTATAGGATTTATACTTGGAAACTCTAGTACACAACCATATTAAGTTCAATCTGAAAAAGAAAAATATTCTCGAGTCAAGTAATCACTAAAGGAATACCAGTGGAGACTTAGTCCTGTAAGCTTTAAAGCCATTCTTTCCTTCTGAGGGTAATAAGTTAATTCCATTTTTCTTTGGTAGCGCAATTGAGTAGTTATTGATCTCATTATTCTTCACCTTGGGCATATTACCGAGAACGCTATTAAAATTGAGTTAGTATATTTGAAATTTTTTGGAATTTATTTGAAACAAGGAAACTATTTGTTGAAACTTAGGATATTTTTGGATCGTTTGAGCCTAAAAACCCATCTATATTTGGTTATTTTATCTTGATAGTTCCCTAGTTGAGTCTTTAAAGTAACTTGTTTCTTGACCAGCCATGTTTACCATACCCAACTCTAGTTTAGGAGTATGAGCCATTCAAAATTATCCATGACCTATTCCTAGAAAAAGGTTAGAGATGAAAAATTAAGGGATGGTACTCTAAAAACAAGGGCACAAGTAAGAAAATAACAAGAAAAAGAAAAAGAAAGAAAATAGCATCTAAAAAGGGAAACATCCAGACACCAAAATAAGGATGTGAAAAAAAATAAAGAAAATACTTAGAAAAGTGCCGAAAAGAAAAATAGAGGAAAAATATCCCATTTAAAATCATGAAGACCTCTAACCAATTCAAAGTATTTATCTTTAGAGTTGTCTATCCTTATTTGATTTGACCCGATCTCAAGGCACATTTTGTTCTAATAGGAAGTCCTATTGATCTTAGGTCTAATTAGGGTGTTTCATGTGGCGAATAAAGGAAGAGAAATGATGGTGTTTGACTCAACGTTCTTAGGAAAGTGGCATCTATTTATGAGATCATTCATTTTCTTTTGAATTGAGCCATCTTTGTTAATACATATGTGAGATATTTGGCTTTCGAATACATAAATTCTGCTCACATATACTTGAGAGAAAATGAACAAAAACCTTTGAGAGTTAATTTTTTCCGGCAGATATATCCAGTGAGGTTTGCAATTGAAGTGCATTTTCCAATGGTGTGAACAAAACTTAGTCTATTTGGGAAAAGAAGTCTATCTTAATATTGGCTAAGACACACACGCAGAGTATAAATCTTGTAAAATGAAATTTAGAGTTGATTGATGTCTAGACCTCTCATCCTTGTATTCTTGTTAAATATGTTGATGTTTATGGGTATCATCACTGAAAGCCCTCACGAGACTATAACTCGTTCACTAGTGGTAGGCTAGGTGTTTAAAGGCTTGTTGCATATGCTAAATGCAATTGAGAGTACCAGCGAAAGTGGTTTAGTTTTAGGATTTTCATTTTATCCATTTGATCTAGAATAGGATTAATTTAAGATTTATGTGTGTCTTTAGAATTTTTAGCTTTAGTTTTGCTCGAGGACTAGCAAAATCTCAGCTTGGGGGTATTTGTTGAGTATTGAAATATTACATTTTTACCCCTGATTATTAGACCAGTTAATCATCAATTTTGTATATAATGATGCATTAAACGTAGTTTGTCAGTTTTGTAGTAAAAAATGGAAAGTTCAGGAAAATCAAGCTAATTCAGTAGATAATTGCACAATTAGAGCTTTAAAGTGAAGACCTAGAATTTTTATAATTATTTCATGCCACCTTCTAGGGTCTCTTCATGTAAATTAATTAATCTGGATCTATTTATTAGACTCTAAGATTAATTTATAATTTTTAGATTTTAAGTGGCTAAATAATTATTTACTTCTAAATGTTAGAAACTGCAATCCAAGTGCCAAAGCCTGAATTTCAAGTCATTAGGCCAAGACTCAATTCAAATGGATCAGTCCACATACAAGTCCAAGTGTATTCTATCATTGGAACAAGCCAATGTGCAAGCTTAGTCCAACTAAGGTCCAAGCGCTCAAATCCAATTCCAGTGGGCCCAAGTTGAGGTCTAGATCCAAGTCCAAGCCCAAGTCTGTAACACCCCGATTTCTCAATAAGATGAATATTTACGAAAATGCCCTTGGATTGGTAAATTTATTAATTATGATGTTAAATGAGAAAATAGTGGGGCCAATTGTTCAAATTAAGATCCTATGAACATATTATAAGGGTCAAATTATAATGGATGGGTAATGTACATCAAATTAGGTCAAAATGGTTAATTGGGTCAAAGAATTCTCAACGGTTGGAATAATTACGAAAATGCCCCTGGATTGGTGAATTCAATAAATGTGATTGTAAATAAGGAAATAGTGGGGCCCATTACTCAAATTAAGATCATATGAGCACATTATGAATGTCAAGTTTGATTGGATGGGTAATTTCTCAATGAAGTGGATAAATTACGAAAATGCCCCTGATGTGTTAAATTAATTATTTTGTGATGTTAAGTAAGGAAATGGTATGGCCCATTGCTCAAATTAAGATCATATGAGCACATTATGAATTTCAAGTTTGATTGGATGGGTAATTTACATCAATTGGGTCAAAAATGGCTAAATGGGTCAAAGGGCCCAAATGGGGCCCATCGGGTCTTGCTGGGTTATTTGACCGTTTTGTGATTTTAAATTAAAAGGGGTTAAGCCTATTTGATTGGAAATCAAGTGGAGGAAAAATGGGTAGGCTTGATCCATATGTAAAAACCAATTAGAAATGACCAAAATACCATAAATGGGTCATGTTGTCAAAACGGGTCAAGGAGCTAAAAGTGGACCCAACGGGTCGAGTTGACTATTGTTGACCGTGTGAACCCTCAAGGGAGCTCAAACACGATTCAAATCAGTTGAGTGGGATTGAGGTGAGTTGGAATTAAATCAAAAGGTGAGTTAACTCATGTGCATTAAATGAAATGCATTAAATGTGATGAGTTGGGTTGGAATAAACATACCTTGAGTTGGGTGAGTTGAAATGGAAATTCGAGGGACTGTAAATCAGTGAGTTTAAGGGTAAGTTGAAGAGGTTGGCTGGCCTCAACCCAACCAAAACAAGTCCCACACGTTGGGGACTTGTTTTGGTGAGTTCCATGGTGGAAATTAAATGCAAATGCATGGATTTGAGGTGAGTTGTTTGGGAATATGAATGGCTGCATGGGTAGAATGCCAAGGGGTGCTTTGCTTGGCTGCAAGTTACTCCTTGGTTTGTGCAAGGCTTGATGAGGAGTAATGGGGGTGTTGATGGCTGAAATACAAAATCAATGAACACCATCACTTGGCCAATTTATCATTGCAAAGCCTAAGATTTTCCTCATCTCTCTCTCCCTCTCTCCTCTCTCCAATTCGTTGTTCTTCTTGGCTGGAATAGCAGAGGTTTTGGCATCAAATATTCAAGCACAAAACAGCAAAAGAAAAGAAGAAATAAAAGGGAGAAAACAAGGATCAAAGACAAGGAGGAAGTTTGGAAAATTTGGTAAGTATCTTTATGATATTTTGGTTTAAAAACATAAAACAAGTAGGGTATGTATTGAGCCATGGTCATGGCCGAATACACCAATGTTTAACCTTGATTATGGAGGATTTAAAATGGTAAAAATAACCATTGGGTTCAGCCACCATGAAGGGCCGAACCCCATGTAAGAGATGGCTTGGTTTTCATGTTTTGAAACATGAAAACCATGGATTTTGTGGACTGTTTTTGGGTTTTGATTTAAGATTTAAATACATGTTTTAGAATGGTTAAAAAAATGGATCTGATTGACATAGGGACTGAAGTTTATATGGTCTAAAATCAGTGGATTAAAAGATGGAAATGGACCATTGGGTTCGGCCACTTAGCATGGCCGAACCCCATGAAAACAAGTGGCTAGTTTTGATGGTTTTTAGAAGTTAAAACCATATAAGTTGGGACTGATGTTAGATGTTTCTAATAGATTTAAAATACATGTTTTAAAGAGGGTTAAAACATGGGTTTGGATATCAGAAAAGGTGGAAGTTATGTGGTCTAAATCAGTGGATTAAAATTGGAAAAAATGGACCATGGGGATCGGCCATCTTGGATGGCCGAATCCCATGGAGTTGTGTTGATTTTGGATGTTTGTTTGAAAGGTAAAACCTGATTTTTATTTACTGTTATTACATGATTATCTGAGGTTTAAAAACAGTAAACATAACCATTGGATTCGGCCACCATGGAGGGCCGAACCCCATGTAAAAGAATCTTGGTTTTCATGTTGGGAAACATGGAAACCATGGACTTTTATGGACTGTTTGGATGAATTTAATTAGAGGGTTTCTAAGAGATATAAGGGCAGCAAAAGGGTACTGATATTGCATGATTTAAATAACACCTAATGCATGTTTGAAGGATCAATTCATGGACATAGGGTTCGGCCAACTTGAATGGCCGAACCCCATGAAAGAGATTGATGATTGTTGTGAAATCAAAGAGTTAGAAACCATGCAATACCATGGGGTTTCTATAGGAGTTTAAATAGAATTAGGCTTGCTGTTTTTATGCCTAAGATACAGGATAAATGATGAAAGATTATTAGAAGAATTGAATCCCAAAGAGCCATGAGGTTCGGCCATGTGAATGGCCGAACCCCATGGGTTGCTTTATGGTTTTTATTTTGTTTACTTAGGGTTATGGTTACTGATTTGGGTCAGCCTTTGGATGGCTGAACCATGTATTGATCATGGTTGAATTAGCATGATTAAACCATGAGTGATCATGGTGATAATCAGATCAAGAGAACCATTGGGTTCGGCCATGTGCATGGCCAAACCCCATGGGGCTAGCTTTGGGATGAATGGACCAAGATTTATGGGTTTTCCTATGTATGTTAAATGAAATAAGCTTGCTGTTTTGGGTTGGCCATGGGATAGCTGAACCTTGTAGTTAATATGGCTAAATGGTAGAGCCTAACTTGTAAACAAATGATGGGATCATTGTGTAGGAGGATCATAGGGTTCGGCCATTGATTGTTTTGTTGGAGATTATGACTTGGTTGTATGAGTTGGATTAAGTAAACATATGGATTTATCTTTGGACTTAGTGATAAGTAAATAACCAGCCACTAAGGTAGATTACTTTTATGAACTTTGATTATGAGCAAGATTAGACATTGGTTATACCAATGGCAAATCTGTGAATACAAGTCAAACGAAGGGATTGATCAAAGGACTCACATGATGTAGTTGGGTCTTAGATATGAATGAACAAGTAAGTGATAGTATGATTTATTGATTGTTATATGGATAAGGTACCGGAAGTTGAACGACGTGCGAGTCGTGACCGGGTGACGCGAAAGAAAGATCAAGTACTGAAGTGAATCTTCTGTAGGTTTCCTACCTTTATTGTAACCACTATTTCATATGCTGTTTTATGTTGATTTCGATAACTTATATGATTGTAAAGTTATGTTTCTAAATGACATGTTTGCATAGACATCTCATGCATGACATGGGATGATGGTGTTGTAACCGGAGGCCACACTCCGTCGGGGCGTCCGAAAGACCACTGTGGGGTACCCTGATGATGAGAATCCCATCAGGAGGAATCCGGAGGCCACACTCCGTCGGGGCGTCCGAAAGACCACTGTGGGTTACCTTGACGATGAGAATCCCGTCAAGTGATGGCTATGTTGAATGGTGATGGGTGGGACTCATTACATGTTCATTTCATACATAGCATGTTTTTATGGAATTTTGTCTCACATGTATTATTATTATGTATATGCATGTTTTATATGCTAACATGTGGTAGCCCTGATTCGGGAACCTACTGGGCGCGTTGATCTAACGCCCTAATTCTATCCTCAGAGGAGATTGCAGGTACAAGCAAGGGGAAAGGAAAGGTCATTGACCAGGAGGGGAGCTGAGCCTAAGTGCTTTAATGATGGATTTGGATTACGTTATATTACTGTCATTTGAATACTATTGTTGGACATGTAATAATTCGTTATTTGCTATGGTTTGATTAGGATAATAACCTGTGGATGGTTGATCTATGTTATTTAATATTTAAGACTGTTACTTGCTATCTCGTCTTTCTATTCCGCAATTATCTAGATTATTCCGCATGTTGATGTTAGTTCCATGTGTGATTCACTATCATGGTCTATTCCATGTACACATGGGTGGCCAGTTAAGGTTCAGACTTGGGTAGTCTGAACTTAACTCGCGTCGTGACGCCGCCCGCTCTCTTCCGATGTTCATTTTAAAAAAAAAAATTAGACTCTGAAATTCTCGGAAAGGGCGGGGCGTTACAGTTGGTATCAGAGCGAAACGGGAAGTTGAATCTTCCGAAGTAAGATTAAGACGGTTTCATGTCTCACTGACGGATAAGAATCCCAACTGACCGACTCTTCGGAGTCCACTGACTGGGGGCCGGATTAATTTACTTCGTAGACTCAGACTGAACAATCAATCTGAGAACAACAAAGATAGCAAAGGAAGTAAAGTCAACATAAATGGATATACCAAACATAGCAACATAGGAAACACTTCCCCGATATCCCCAAATGGAGAAACAAACAAATGATACTTAGGAAGTTTCCCCAAAAAACAAAGAAATATAAAGAGTGCTTATTTGGCAATTTTCCCCAAGGACAAGAAACACAAGATGTTTATTTGATAAAATTCCTCAAACTCGAGACATTTATGATACATAGGAAGAATCCCCAAACAAGAAGTACAAGATGTTGATTAGGGAAAATTCCCCAAAACAATGATTAGCTTGATTTGATTTATAGTTGTTATTGATATGTTTTTGTTGCTGTGATACAGATATGACGAGCAACATAGAGTACACCGAGTTGTGGGACAAAGGGACACCTAGCTGTCCGATAGACCTAGTTTCTTCTTCCGACGATGCTAGCATACCAAACTTCATCAATGAAGTTGAAAACAGTCAGGACATGGAGGTAAGATCGCCCGAGTACAATGTTGGGGCCTTTGTACCCGAAGAGGATGAGGAATATGTCCCAAACATAAGAGAATTTGTAGGGGAGATAGAGCCCGGGTATATGTGCGAGTTGTGCAATCAGGAGGGGCACAATTGTACTTACTGCCCCTACCTCCTTGAGGTCATTTGCCCTGTTTGTGGACTGCACGGGCACGGGAAGGAGAGGACTAATTGTCCTTACATTGGAGGACCGGGAATAATACCCTGTTTGACGTGCGGAGTGTTGGGGAACGTGTCGATGACATGCCCTGACAATTTCTTTGACGATGATGCAGGGTCTTCTACGGAAGACTAGGTTAAGAGGTAGAAAGAAAGGTTAGGGAAATGGAAATATTTTGTAAGGGTGTATTTTGTGATTCTAAGGGTTTGTTTTACCCTATCAACCCTTGTATGGTGATGGAAGTTTAAATGATTTTCAATAAAGTATGCAACTTTAGGAGTTCATGAGGACTTTGACACTGAGATGTATGTGAATAAGTTATTGGAGTATATTGAGATGTGGTATGGGTGCGTCCCTCACGTGATATTGATGATTGAGACTGTGGGAAACTCGATACGAATTACGGAGACTTGGTCCCGTAGGGTTACCATTGAGGAGTGGGTCCCTCGCATGCTACGCGCTGGAGGGCACTCTCACGACTGTTTGGCACACTAGATGTGCTAGAATGCGCAGAGCTAGGTACTATTTTACCTGGTGGGGGTGGTACTAGCTTCGTCAGACGCGGAGTGACCGTCTTAGAGCTTGACTGAATCACCTATGAGGTGAAGGGATGCAGGGCGAGGTAGACCGGATCACGTTGGACGTGGGTCTTCTGCTTGGTAAGTCATGAGCCCTAAGTCTTTCAAGGGGTCAGGATATAATTGTGATTTGATATGGTTACCACAGTCTTATAGTGATTCATTTGAATGTTGTTCTTACGGATATTAAATCATGGATAGATGATACTCATGGACAGAGTGATACCAAGGATGGATGGTTTCCATGAATGGATTATACCCATAAGTGGGTTATTTCATGGATAGTTATTAATCATACATAAATGATACTCATGGACAGAGTGATACCAAGGATGGATGGTTTCCATGAATGGATTATACCCATAGGTGGGTTATTTCATGGATAGTTATTAATCATACATAAATGATACTCATGGACAGAGTGATACCAAGGATGGATGGTTTCCATGAATGAATTATACCCATAGGTGGGTTATATTCATGGATGGTTAGTAACTGTGTTTAGATGATGCTCTTGGACAGAGTAATACCAAGGATGGATTGTTACCATGAATGGATTATACCCATAGGGGTTATATTCATGGATGATTATAAAACAGGGATAGATGATATTTACTGAAAGCGAAACACCAGGGATGGATGTATTTAACCATGGGTGATTATTCCCATGGTGGTTTGGATTGATGCCGGGAATTGGTATCGTGGAAGTTGGAACAAAAGTTGTTAGTCACATAGAGACTTATGTGCAAAGAAAGATGTGTTTAAATTTGGAGATATACTCAACGGAAAAGATAGGTGTCTGGTGAAACTTGAATGGGAAACTATGGACGACTGCCGAGTTAGACTGATCACCTGGCTCTGTAGTTAGCTAATGGAATTCCAGGAGAATGTAACTAGAAACCTAGTTAAAATGGAATCAGAAAAAGCTTTGAGCATAGGCTCGTGTTGACAGACTACCTCACACGGAGAGTAGATGAAAGAACATATTGAGCAGGTACGTATGGAAAATACTATGAGAACAGGTAAAGTGAAACAAGTAGATTGATCTATGTGAGATCACAAATGGCTCACGAGAAAAAGATATAACATGAGACAGAACAAAAGGTGTTACGGAACCAAGCGATTCAATTTGTCAAAGTGGTGTGGATCGACATGGTAATGAAGAAGTCACTTGGGAAATTGAAATCGGAAATAAGAATAGCACACTCTGAGATATTTATGGAATCGTTTAGAACCCTACTTCGCTCGATTTTCGGGACGAAAATTTTAAAAAGAGGGTTATATTGTAACACCCCGATTTCTCAATAAGATGAATATTTACGAAAATGCCCTGGATTGGTAAATTTATTAATTATGATGTTAAATGAGAAAATAGTGGGGCCCATTGTTCAAATTAAGATCCTATGAACATATTATAAGGGTCAAATTATAATGGATGGGTAATGTACATCAAATTAGGTCAAAATGGTTAATTGGGTCAAAGAATTCTCAACGGTTGGAATAATTACGAAAATGCCCCTGGATTGGTGAATTCAATAAATGTGATTGTAAATAAGGAAATAGTGGGGCCCATTACTCAAATTAAGATCATATGAGCACATTATGAATGTCAAGTTTGATTGGATGGGTAATTTCTCAATGAAGTGGATAAATTACGAAAATGCCCCTGATGTGTTAAATTAATTATTTTGTGATGTTAAGTAAGGAAATGGTATGGCCCATTGCTCAAATTAAGATCATATGAGCACATTATGAATTTCAAGTTTGATTGGATGGGTAATTTACATCAATTGGGTCGAAAATGGCTAAATGGGTCAAAGGGCCCAAATGGGACCCATCGGGTCTTACTGGATTATTTGACCGTTTTGTGATTTTAAATTAAAGGGGTTAAGCCTATTTGATTGGAAATCAAGTGGAGGAAAAAATGGGTAGGCTTGATCCATATGTAAAAACCAATTAGAAATGACCAAAATACCATAATTGGGTCATGTTGTCAAAACGGGTCAAGGAACTAAAAGTGGACCCAACGGGTCGAGTTGACTATTGTTGACCGTGTGAACCCTCAAGGGAGCTCAAACACGATTCAAATCAGTTGAGTGGGATTGAGGTGAGTTGGAATTAAATCAAAAGGTGAGTTAACTCATGTGCATTAAATGAAATGCATTAAATGTGATGAGTTGGGTTGGAATAAACATACCTTGAGTTGGGTGAGTTGAAATGGAAATTCGAGGGACTGTAAATCAGTGAGTTTAAGGGTAAGTTGAAGAGGTTGGCTGGCCTCAACCCAACCAAAACAAGTCCCACACGTTGGGGACTTGTTTTGGTGAGTTCCATGGTGGAAATTAAATGCAAATGCATGGATTTGAGGTGAGTTGTTTGGGAATATGAATGGCTGCATGGGTAGAATGCCAAGGGGTGCTTTGCTTGGCTGCAAGTTACTCCTTGGTTTGTGCAAGGCTTGATGAGGAGTAATGGGGGTGTTGATGGCTGAAATACAAAATCAATGAACACCATCACTTGGCCAATTTATCATTGCAAAGCCTAAGATTTTCCTCATCTCTCTCTCCCTCTCTCCTCTCTCCAATTCGTTGTTCTTCTTGGCTGGAATAGCAGAGGTTTTGGCATCAAATATTCAAGCACAAAACAGCAAAAGAAAAGAAGAAATAGAAGGGAGAAAACAAGGATCAAAGACAAGGAGGAAGTTTGGAAAATTTGGTAAGTATCTTTATGATATTTTGGTTTAAAAACATAAAACAAGTAGGGTATGTATTGGGCCATGGTCATGGCCGAATACACCAATGTTTAACCTTGATTATGGAGGATTTAAAATGGTAAAAATAACCATTGGGTTCAGCCACCATGAAGGGCCGAACCCCATGTAAGAGATGGCTTGGTTTTCATGTTTTGAAACATGAAAACCATGGATTTTGTGGACTGTTTTTGGGTTTTGATTTAAGATTTAAATACATGTTTTAGAATGGTTAAAAAAATGGATCTGATTGACATAGGGACTGAAGTTTATATGGTCTAAAATCAGTGGATTAAAAGATGGAAATGGACCATTGGGTTCGGCCACTTAGCATGGCCGAACCCCATGAAAACAAGTGGCTAGTTTTGATGGTTTTTAGAAGTTAAAACCATATAAGTTGGGACTGATGTTAGATGTTTCTAATAGATTTAAAATACATGTTTTAAAGAGGGTTAAAACATGGGTTTGGATATCAGAAAAGGTGGAAGTTATGTGGTCTAAATCAGTGGATTAAAATTGGAAAAAATGGACCATGGGGATCGGCCATCTTGGATGGCCGAATCCCATGGAGTTGTGTTGATTTTGGATGTTTGTTTGAAAGGTAAAACCTGATTTTTATTTACTGTTATTACATGATTATCTGAGGTTTAAAAACAGTAAACATAACCATTGGATTCGGCCACCATGGAGGGCCGAACCCCATGTAAAAGAATCTTGGTTTTCATGTTGGGAAACCTGGAAACCATGGACTTTTATGGACTGTTTGGATGAATTTAGTTAGAGGGTTTCTAAGAGATATAAGGGCAGCAAAAGGGTACTGATATTGCATGATTTAAATAACACCTAATGCATGTTTGAAGGATCAATTCATGGACATAGGGTTCGGCCAACTTGAATGGCCGAACCCCATGAAAGAGATTGATGATTGTTGTGAAATCAAAGAGTTAGAAACCATGCAATACCATGGGGTTTCTATAGGAGTTTAAATAGAATTAGGCTTGCTGTTTTTATGCCTAAGATACAGGATAAATGATGAAAGATTATTAGAAGAATTGAATCCCAAAGAGCCATGAGGTTCGGCCATGTGAATGGCCGAACCCCATGGGTTGCTTTATGGTTTTTATTTTGTTTACTTAGGGTTATGGTTACTGATTTGGGTCAGCCTTTGGATGGCTGAACCATGTATTGATCATGGTTGAATTAGCATGATTAAACCATGAGTGATCATGGTGATAATCAGATCAAGAGAACCATTGGGTTCGGCCATGTGCATGGCCAAACCCCATGGGGCTAGCTTTGGGATGAATGGACCAAGATTTATGGGTTTTCCTATGTATGTTAAATGAAATAAGCTTGCTGTTTTGGGTTGGCCATGGGATAGCTGAACCTTGTAGTTAATATGGCTAAATGGTAGAGCCTAACTTGTAAACAAATGATGGGATCATTGTGTAGGAGGATCATAGGGTTCGGCCATTGATTGTTTTGTTGGAGATTATGACTTGGTTGTATGAGTTGGATTAAGTAAACATATGGATTTATCTTTGGACTTAGTGATAAGTAAATAACCAGCCACTAAGGTAGATTACTTTTATGAACTTTGATTATGAGCAAGATTAGACATTGGTTATACCAATGGCAAATATGTGAATACAAGTCAAACGAAGGGATTGATCAAAGGACTCACATGATGTAGTTGGGTCTTAGATATGAATGAACAAGTAAGTGATAGTATGATTTATTGATTGTTATATGGATAAGGTACCGGAAGTTGAACGACGTGCGAGTCGTGACCGGGTGACGCGAAAGAAAGATCAAGTACTGAAGTGAATCTTCTGTAGGTTTCCTACCTTTATTGTAACCACTATTTCATATGCTGTTTTATGTTGATTTCGATAACTTATATGATTGTAAAGTTATGTTTCTAAATGACATGTTTGCATAGACATCTCATGCATGACATGGGATGATGGTGTTGTAACCGGAGGCCACACTCCGTCGGGGCGTCCGAAAGACCACTGTGGGGTACCCTGATGATGAGAATCCCATCAGGAGGAATCCGGAGGCCACACTCCGTCGGGGCGTCCGAAAGACCACTGTGGGTTACCTTGACGATGAGAATCCCGTCAAGTGATGGCTATGTTGAATGGTGATGGGTGGGACTCATTACATGTTCATTTCATACATAGCATGTTTTTATGGAATTTTGTCTCACATGTATTATTATTATGTATATGCATGTTTTATATGCTAACATGTGGTAGCCCTGATTCGGGAACCTACTGGGCGCGTTGATCTAACGCCCTAATTCTATCCTCAGAGGAGATTGCAGGTACAAGCAAGGGGAAAGGAAAGGTCATTGACCAGGAGGGGAGCTGAGCCTAAGTGCTTTAATGATGGATTTGGATTACGTTATATTACTGTCATTTGAATACTATTGTTGGACATGTAATAATTCGTTATTTGCTATGGTTTGATTAGGATAATAACCTGTGGATGGTTGATCTATGTTATTTAATATTTAAGACTGTTACTTGCTATCTCGTCTTTCTATTCCGCAATTATCTAGATTATTCCGCATGTTGATGTTAGTTCCATGTGTGATTCACTATCATGGTCTATTCCATGTACACATGGGTGGCCAGTTAAGGTTCAGACTTGGGTAGTCTGAACTTAACTCGCGTCGTGACGCCGCCCGCTCTCTTCCGATGTTTATTTTAAAAAAAAAAATTAGACTCTGAAATTCTCGGAAAGGGCGGGGCGTTACAAAGTCAACTCCATGGTCCATGTTTGAATTTCGCCTAAGTCCAACCCAATTATCTATGACCAAAACCCATAAACCAACCTCACATCTGCACCATCCAATTTCCATCTTAGATCTTAACCCTCCATCTCACATACCAAATTAGGTCTAACCTTAGATCCGCCATGAAATCTAACCCATTCATTCATCTATCATTAGATCTAGGTCATTCATCATCTTCATGTTCATTTTAACGTTAGATTAGTATTCATCCGTGCTTCACCTACTAATCCATGCATTCATTTCATGCGTTGATCATTTTAGCCATTAGATATTAGGTCATCTAATCACATCCCTTCATTCATCTCTTAGAAACCCTAGAGCCTCCACATGCATCCATCACATACATAAATTTAGGTCATGCATTTCATTAATCATCTTGGATCAACCATTGAATCCAAACCCTCCATCAACCATCATTCATTTCCTATATTTACTTTTACCCAAAATACCTTAGAGTCATTCGATCTTAACCAAACCAATCTTAGCCATCCACATATTAAACGCTAAGTATAGACAGCTTGTACCCCAAGATAGCCTCCATGCTCATATGAGACATCATCCATTGCTTTATCACTCCACACGATTTTATCACTAATTTTTCTCCATGTTTTTAACCCATATTCCATCCACATTCATTCATGACACATCACCATCCTATCACCCATGCATCCACACGATTTTTGCATATCCAAAGCCACCCCATGCACATATTGCATTCAACTCTCCACATCTCTTCCATCCATCTCCACCATTCAATCATCCCATCTTCAAATCTCATCCATTCATTTATCATCTCATGCACAAACCCTAAAACTACATAGCCAAATTTGAATTTCCCATTGCCCAATCCAATTCCTTTGTTTTCTCTAATCTCCTATCTTTTCTCCACCTTGACTTAACCTCCACGCAAGCACACATCAAATTCGTGTAACCCTCCTTGTGCAACCCCAAAATCCAATCTTAAATCTCCATCACCCATTTCCATTTAGATCCAATCCAGTCATTTGATTTTCCAACTTAAACCTTGATTTAATCCAAGCCATCCATCACTTCTTGAAGCCTGTAAATACCCTATTAACCCCAAAGGAAAAATTCTACTATGACCTGGAGTTCACAAGGACTAGAGGCTGGAGCTGTACACGATTTTTGCAATTTTATTTTAAATCTTCTATGTATTTTTCTTCCAAGCTTTGTACTTTAATTCTTCCATGTAATAAATTGAAGTATCGATTTAGAATCCTGAAACATCCAAGTTCTAGAATTCTTTTGTCATTATAGTTGTTCTTAATTTAAAGTTTACTACTTTTATTTATTTAATTGAACATGAGCACATGCAATAGTTAGGATCTTGATTGTAAATGTTGAATCTTGATTACTAAGGTTTAATTAATTAAATTAAAAAGTTGTGAATCTTGTTTCTATTAGTGAGTATGAATTTCATATGTACCAGTCAAGGTTTTCCTATTTCTTTTTTATAGACATTCAATAGCAAAATGTCCTTGAACTCCACATTTATGGCATTTTTGTTCCTTGTTTTTATCTTTCCCTTTTTCTTTCAATGTACTAAATCTTTTGACATTTTTATCCTTTGGTTCACCTCGTTTAAGGTTCTTGAATTTATTCCTTTTGTTAAAAAATTTAAGAACTTTTTAGCTAAAAGAGTAACATCATTATCACTCTCAGAATATGATATTTCTTCTTTTGAGTTATCTGTGTTTGAAGATGATTTTGATGCAACAAATTTCTTTTTAGGCATTTCATCTTCAAAGTGGAGGTCATAGGTTTGAAGAGACCCTACCAAGTCATGAATTTTCATTAGAGACACATCTCTAAACTCCTCAATGACAGCTACCATAGGCTTAAATGTGTTGGGAAATTTCCTTAGTATTTTAGTACAGATCTTAGAGTCAAGAATTATTTCACCTAAGCCCAAATGGAATTTAAAAATTCTCCCAGTTTAGAATAGAACTCTATAAACATTTCGCTTTCCTCCGTACGTATATTATCAAATTTTGACTGGAGGATTTGGAGTTTTGACCTCTTAACCACTGAGGTTCCCTCATGAGTTCTTTCTAAGATGTCCCAAGTATCTTTGGCTGTCACACACATCATAATACGTTTGAACTAATCTGGTGAGACAACACAGTTAAAGCCTTTCCATTCGCAGTGTATAAAGTTTTTTTTCCATGTCTATCCAGGTGAAGTAATCCATGGGTTTTGTTCCAATGATCTGTTGTACAGATTTTCCTACTTCATCTTTGGCTGATTTTTCAATGATTTTCTCAATAGGATGTTCCAACCCCTCACTACATATTCCCAGACGGCTCCATCAAGTGATATAAAGAAGCTTTTCATTTTTGCCTTCCAAGAAGCATAGTTAGAGCCGTCAAAGTAGGGAGGTTTGGAAACAGGATGACTATCACCTTTATGCATGATTCTAGTACAAGATCAACTCGGACGATTAAGTCCAACTCAGAGTAACCGAGGTCTTGATGCCAATTGAAATTCCGTTACTAAAAGTATGCAAGACCTAAGAGGGGTGGGGGTAGGGGAGGGGGGATGAATAGGTATGATTTCGAAATTCTATCCCTTTTAAAATATCCTCATGAAAACAATGCTTAGATATATGAGATATGAAATGAACCGATTTAGTTCCCTATGAATTAAACACTACTGATGTACTATGGTCGAACCAATGTATGTGTGAAAGTGATGGAAACTCAATCAAACCATTTAAGTGAAAACATCAACCACCATATATGCACAGAGATTTTATAGTGCCTCGGTTTCAATTAACCTACGTCCACTGTTAGACTTCCCAAATCTAAGGTCGTCCCAATATACTATGAATGGGCTTCACACCCAAATAGTACAACCCAGTTTTTTTATAAGGTTCGACCCAAATGGTCTAATCCTCGACTGCCTATTTTATTGGATGATTCGAACATAATGTTCTAGTCCACCTTACAATGATATCAAAAAAAGAAAAAAGGAACGCAGGCCTTGCGCCTTAACCAAACTTCAAGCTGTGTGTTCGTTTTGCTTGATGTCTATGCACCTCTTCTTTCAGATTAGGTCCTTTATAGTTGAGTATTGGCACAGCAGGACAAGGGTAATAGGACACTGATATAACTGACCTTTGGTCCTAGGTAAAACACCTTCATCTTCATTATACGCTAAGTATTGAATACTAGATCATATCCTTGTTAAAGGAAGATGAAGATGGAGTGAAGTGGGACTGGAAAGCTCTCTGGTAGTTATTCTCTATTTTCCAATATTCGGTATTGTCCAGTGAATTCAGCCAGCCGAGAATATATAAGACTGTTATGTAACAATTAAGTCTCGAGGCCTCTAGGCTTCCTTCGAGGCCTCGAGCCTGCATTTGGTAGTACAACTCACTTAATTTTTGTTAATTCAAACCTTCCTTCTAATGATATTAAGTCAATGAGCAACTTACCTACACGCCACCTGTCCGTGATTGACATTTAGAGTATCAAACCAATGAATCATGAGATGACACCATGATTTTTCAATAATCTTTTGAGATCACGGAGAGTCTCTTGATATTTTTCAAATTTGCAATCATGAAGAAGCTTTCCTTATTCCACAGATCTTTCATATAAAAGGTCTTCTAGATTTTTCATTTCTGCTCGTGATTGCCAATCACGAAGATGTTTAACCTTAGATAGATTGAAGAGCCTTTCCAAATATGTAAAGGATAGCCATCCACGATGAGAGGCTCCAAAAGATTTGTTCAACAGTATGAGGTGGCAAACAGATTTTCAAAGTCTAAAAAGACCCTTGTAGATATTCCTTGCTCCCATAAAAATCCCAATCATGATAAGACTTAGGATTTTTCGAAATCAATGAGGGACTTTCCCCTCTTTTCAGATTTATCTTACCATATCTTGTAAGATATTTGGTCAAAGCACACGTGGCATTGTGATCACACGCTGACAATACAGCTGTCATAATTTTTCACTCAAATATGGACAATCTTTGAGGCCTCGAGAGAATGCTTGAGGCCTCAAGGCTTGAGAGTCAAACATTTTTCAATGTTTCAATTAATTAACCATTGACTTCTAAGGTATTTAGGCTTAACTTAAGGTCCACTAAGGTTCACTTACCTGTGTGCCAAACAACTGTTCAGTGTAGACTCTTCAATGCACAATAGTTCTTCTGACATCTTCTCATTCTTCCAAGGCAATGTCCAAGTGAGTCACGTTATTGAAAATATGGGTGACTCTAACAAGCCAGGGCACTAACACTTTTTCCGTGGTGGAGTAGTGGAGCTGAGCGTCATTCATTTGCTGGCATAATAGATAACATGAGGCAACTTTTTTATCCTTTGTCCTAACACGGCTCCTACTATATAGTCAGAGGAATCGCTCATGATTTCAAAGGGTACAAACCAATTTGGTGGCTGTATTATCGGAGCGAAAGTCAAGGCGGTTTTCAATTTTTCAAAGGCTGTGACACACTTTTCATCAAAATTGAAAATGGTATCCTTGGTTAGGAGTCTACAGAGAGGCCAAGTTATGCCACTGAATCCTTTGATGAAACTCCTTTAAAACACAGTGTGACCTAAGAATGACCTGATCTCTTTCATAGTTTGAGTCTTGGTAGATTTGAGATCAGGTTGACCTTAGCTTTGTCCACTTCGATTCCCTTCTCAGAGGTAATGTGCCCCAATACTATGCCCTGTTTTATCATGAAGTGACACTTTTCCCAATTTAGTATTAGGTTATTTTCTTTGCACCTGATAACATAAGGGTCAATGGTGCATGCACTGGTCAAAAGTAGACCCAAAGAATGAGAAGTCTTCCATAAAGACTTCCAAGAAACATTCGGCCATATCGGAAAAGATGTTGATCATGCACCGCTGAAAGGTGGCAGGTGCATTGCACTGCCCGAATGGCATACGGCGATAGGCGAACTTACAAAATGGACATGTGAAGGTGGTTTTCTCCCGATCCTCAAGAGCAACATAGATTTGCATATAGCCAGAATAACCATCAAGAAAACAGTAAAATGCATGACCGGTTAAATGCTCAAGCATCTGATCGATGAAGGGGAGAGGAAAATTGTCCTTTCGAGTTACAGTATTCAACTTATGGTAGTCAATACAACCTCTCCAATCCGTTTGGACGTGGGTCAGCACCAACTCATTATCCTCATTTTTTACTATTGTCACACCCGATTTCTTAGGTATAACCTGTACCGGACTCACCCACGCACTGCCAGAGATCAGGTTGATGATACTTGCCTCGAGAAGTTTCAAAATCTTGGCTCTTACCACTTCCTGCATCGCTGGATTTAGCCTTCTCTATGGTTCTCGAGAGGTCTTGGAGTTTTCTTCCAAGTGAATTTTGTGCATGACCACATAGGGGCTAATTCCTTTGAGATCGGAGATAGACCATCCTACAGCTTCTCTATATGTTCTCTCAAAACAACGAGGAGTTTAAATTCCTACTCTGAAGTTAAATCGGAAGCTATAATGATTGGTAGGGTATCATATGACCCTAGATAAGAATATTTCAGTGTTTTAGGCAATTGTTTGAGGTTTAATTTTGGTTGCTTCTCAATCGAAGGGACCGGGAAAGATTGACTCACAGGGAGAGGTTCGAATCTAGTGGGCCTTCGCTCGTATGGAGCTGCATCTAACATAGCGCTCACTTTTTGTTTACCATTCTCATTAAAGTCTGGGCTAAAGGTGGTTAAAGACTTCTCGAATGGATGATCACAGATTAAGTAAAGGAAGGATCCCTCGATAAAAATCTGGATCATATTAGCCTTGTATAGGTCATTTGTGCAGGGAGGCCGTCGACACAGGCCTAAGCACATTGACTTTTGTAGCCAGATCTCCAGACGACAACGTAAGCATACTATTCTGGCAATTAATAACAGCTTTTACAGTAGGCCAGGAATGGTCGTCCAAGAATCACCAGTATTTGCCCATTTTTGCTCTATACAAGTTCGATATCTAGCACCACAAAGTCTACTTGGGAAGTAGAACTTGTCAACTTTAATCAGAACGTCTTCTATCACACCTTTTGGAATTTTGATTGAACGATCAACTGACTGAAGTATAACAAAAGTGGACTTCAACTCTCCCAGCCCTAACTGCTCATAAACAGAGTATGGCGGAAGGCTTACGCTGGATCCTAAGTCCAACAAGGCCCTGTCAATTTCATATTCACCAATGGTGCAAGAAAAAGTTGGGTAGCTAGGGACCTTAGTGTTTAATTGGGAGCTAGTGGATTAAGAAGCTAGCAACTTCTGTTGGGAAGGATTTCTTAGGTACACAAGTTTTCTGTTTATCTGTACAGAGGTCTTTAAGAACTTAACGTAAGAAGGCACTTGATTGATAGCAGCCATTGGAGGAATATTTATCTTGACTTGTTTAAACACCTCTAGGATGTTACTATACGAGACACCATTCTTAGCTATGACCAACCTTTGAGCATACGGAGCCCTAGGTACTGAATTCCTTACTTACAGATGGTTCCAAATTAGATTGGACATGAGAGGTTTGGTTTCGAGGTTCCTTGTGCTCTAGATGATCCGAGGACTGATCGTTTGTTGTCTTAGGAATTCTACCTTTTTGTCTACCTGTCTCCCCGACCTTAAGGTGGTAATCGCTTTAGCATTCTCCTGATCAGGGGAAGAAAGCTCTAACTGACCCTTAAGTTTTGGGATAAGCTGACTAGGAAATTTGCATATCTCCCTATCGCCTATCGCGATGGATAACTGCCCAAGCTGTGTTTCAAGCTTGTGCATTGCCTGCTGGGTGGGCTGCATTAACTAATGCAACGTATCCTTGAGAGAGGGCTTACGTTGTTGAGATGGATTAGACTGATAAGACTGATTTGGATGCAATGGATGATTTTGAGATGATTGATTGTGAGGTGGTGGATATGATTGACTCGAAGTGGTTGGTATGGTTGACCTTGGTATTTAGGAGGTCCTTAACTTATCGGAGGTGGATTTTGTCTACAAAGAAATTGTGATGATTCTGTGAATTAGGATTGTATATTGTAGAGAATGGGTTCCCTGTTGTCATCCAAAATTATTTAGTGCATTGGCCTGCTCGGTTGAGCACTCAACATTCGATCCTAAGGAAGAATTGTGTTGGGCAGTGTGTCCTAAGTTAGAACACAATGCGTAAACTTCAACATGCATTCCTAATGACAGGTTCATCACCTAAGTTTTCGCTAAAACCTCTACTTTTTTCGTTAGGCTTGCAATTGCAAGCTTAACGTCAAAGTCATTGTTAACTTCGTACAAACCTCCTCCTTTTGGTGTTTGCAATGAATTCTCCCTTTTGGAAAAGTCCCATCGTTGAGAATTCTCCGCCAAGTTCTCCAAGAAATTCCATTCTTCATCTTGACTTTGTTCCGAAAATACCCTACTTTTCATAGACTCGACCAAAGTATGGCTAGATGTGGTTAAGCCATCATAGAAAAATTGCATGAGTCTCCAAGTTTCAAAACCGTGGTGGGGACATTTACTCAATACATCCTTGAATCTTTCCCATGATTTTGAGAATTGTTCACCCTCTTGCACAAGTCTCAAGATTTTTTTTTTACCAATTGATCCCATGTTCTGATGGAATTTGCAGGAAGGGAGTTCAACCACGATTTTTCTTTTTCTTTGAGAGAAAAAGGAAAGATGCTAAGTTTAATAGATTCTTTAGTGACATTTTGAATTTTGATGGTGGTGCAAATCTCTAAGAATTATTTAACGTGTAAGTACGGATACTCACGATCAAGGTCGTGGAACGCAAGAAGAAGATGTAACAGGACTGGTTTAAGTTCAAAGGTTGCAGTGGTTGCTGGAATGACTATTCCTGATGGGGTGTTGGCTGTGACTGGGGAAAAGTAGTCTTTGAGGGTTTTCTCTTCGACACTTTCTCCTGCCATGTTGGGTGATGATATGGATGATGGTATATGTGAATTGTCTAAGTCTATGACTAAGCTTGACTGAGCTTCGGACTCAACAATCAGAGTAGTGACGGGTAGTGTAACTTGAACCAAGCGATTGGAAAATTCACGAGACCAATTAAGCATACACTGACACGATCAATCACGCTCAAACAAAAACCACACAAAAAATGCCTAAGTCTAATTTTCGAATTGCACTAGTGCAATTGAATTTTTATTGGCTTCTACAGGGATCCTAAAAACACAGACCTTGCTCCTAATCTTCTCTGCAAAAAATTTAAGTCTCTAAGGATAGTTTAACCACAAGCATGGCCAAGTAAATTCTCATGTAAGTGGGGGAGCACAAACGACATCTTGTCCCAGCTTAACCTTAGACGTGCTCGACCTCACGCCTTGGTGACAAAACTAGCATTAGACGCCATGCTTGAAGAAAAACTATTCACCGATTACAAAAATTAATTTGGATTGAAAAGGTTCATATTGAGTATGACAGACCCTAAAATCTAACTAATGGTTCCTGAATTGATTTTATTAGGAGATGCATGAACTATTTTACTATCTTATTTTTTTAGATATTGTGAATGCAGTCCTAAATTATAAGTATATCATTCAAGCAAATATGCAAAAAATAATAAAACACTCTAAGCTGATGCATGAGTACTAACAACTTAAATGCATGAATAAATTAAATGTGCAAATTAACTAAAATAAACAAAGAAATTAAAGAACACCCTAAAAATAATTCTATATGAATGCATGAGAAAAATAAAATCAAAAGAAGATGATTAGGCACTCACCTTAGCCTATTATGTGTATTTCCAGCAATTTTTAAGCGCGCATTTAAAAACCTACAAACAGCACATACAAGCCTTAGTGTAGATCTAATTCATAAAAATGCATGAGCCTAATCTAAATTCAAGTTCCTAGAGTTATAACTAGTGGAGGAAATACAGTATTTGGAACCTAATTAAAAACTTTAAATCAAGTTAAGACTATGAAAATTGGATTCCACCAAAATAAAGTTCATAATTTCAATGATTTGGTGTTTTTTTTAGAAATCATATTTAGAAACCTTCCAAAGTTAGATTAAATTCTAAATTTAGAAAGTTCTAAGTTTGGAAATTATCTAAAATTAAACATTACCAAAATTAGACAATTTTCCAAAAATAGATTTTTCTAAAAATAGAAATGTCCAAAAGTAGTTTTTTTTTCAAAAATAAGCCATATTTCCAAGATTAGAAAAAATGGCTAAAAGAGGAAACTAAAAGAATTAGAAAATTTCTATAAATAGAACATTCTAATTACAATAGTTTATAAATTTAGCGGATTTCCAAATTCAAATTAGTTCTAGAATCATTGATATTTTCAAAAATTTCTAATTTTAAGAAACCTTATAAAATTAGAATTTCTAAAAATAGAAATTTCTAATTTTAAAGAGTTACCTAATGTAGGAACTTCCAAAAATAACAATATTTTCCAAAAATACAAAAATCTAAAGGCACACAATTTATTTTCAAGATCTCCTCAGCAACGGTGCCAAAAATTTGATGTGTTTTAAATTTACTCGCAAGCGTACAAACCATTAAAATAGTGTAGTGAATGAGTGTGAGGTAGAACCCAAGGGAAATCAACAAAATATGTCTACAAATAAATTAGTACCATTAAAAATAATGTGGTTTTAAGAAAATAAACTTATGGGATTAGATCTAAACATGGATCAATTTCTAAATCTTGGAATCATGTTGTTATTTATTAATTATCTACACTTTGGAAAAATAACATCTAATCATTGAAAATTAACAAATCATGAAATCTAAATCCAATGCATCACACAAATCATGGAATCGTACATTAATTCAAACTCAGTAAAAATAGTGGAATAAAACAATCTCAACTTAATTCAAACTTACAGGACTAAGATACCAATACAATATTCCCAACCTTGTTCAATCATTTTATAAAGATTTGAATGAATAAAATAAAAGAATAACACATAAAATAAAATATTCACATAATCTACAATGGAATTGAGTAAAGTGATTAGGGTGGCATATTATATCCATTATATAAATAAAATCATGGTCTAGACTATGATATCTTCTAGAATTATTAAATATAAATTCATGTTTTCTATTTATTAAAATTTTAATTAAGAAAATCATGATGCCCATTAAGTCAGAAATTTTCAATTCAAGCCTTAGGCTTGGGCAAAATTTCTACTCTCCTTCCGAGTCTAAAAATAAGTTATTCTTCGTTAAGAGCCTTAAATCTGAAAAGGTTAAGTTCCACCGATCCTAAACGGGGTTCTACTTTCCTTGAAAACTCTTAAAATAATTTATTCCATAATATTCTTAAAAATAATTAAAATAACATAAAAACAATCACCATAAAATATTTAACAATTGGAAAACCATAGATCTAAAGAATGATAGCATGAATTTCATTCAAATAAATTGAATTAAAATTACAATGCTTTGGAGTTTTTGCATCAAAGACATGAAATAAAAATGAAAATACAAGAACTCACAGATAAAATTCGAATATTCCTTTCTCTTTCAGTCTTCTCAGCGTCCAGTCCTCAACACACCTTTGCCCCTTGCTCAGATTCGAATTTTACTGTGTATCCATGGCATCTATTATAATGACCGCCCTTTTACATTGCTTAAAATCAGAGTAACTTTTTTTTTTTGAAAATGAATATAGAGGAAAAGGACAAAGATGCCACGATGAGAGCTGACTCTAAGTCCAAAGACCCGACCCTCGACTGGCCCAACCTAGTGCGTACCTGGATCCAATCCATAACAATATTTGTACACACTAGCAATAAACTGCAGAATTTTAAAACATTTGTACATTTCATGAATAGCATACCACAACTCAAGCAAAGATAAGGTCATTCCCAACAATTACATGAGTCAAATACAAAACGAGAATAAATGTTCATGATCATAATATTACAATTCCCAAAATGCACATTCTTACAAATTACATTGTTCTCAAAATCTCAAAATGAAAATAATTAAACTAAGCTATCCCAACTTCCTTCTTGCATCAATCTCGCTCATATTCGGCCATCGCTTGGTCTGATCTCATCTATATTCCTTAAATCTGCATACACACCTAAAGAGGGGGGGGAGACCGTGGGGGAGGGATTTATGGGCTTAGTCAACGCCCCTAGTAGAAATTCCGATCATAAGGTAAGGGGGGCGGGGGTGAACATAAGAGTGTTATAACAAAAATACATATACTTGTGTTGTCAAGTGAGAAAATAGCATAATAGACAATATTACATTTCCTCAAATCATGATCATGTCGAGATAGATAACTCATAATAATTTGTATTCATCTCATCTTTGGAAATCTCAATACCATAGTACATTTGCCAAAAGCATAATAATATCACTATAAAGTCCACATACCTTTTCAAATAGTTTTCATTCTAGAAAACCTCATATTCATTTCAGAATCATCTTATGGTGAAAATCTCATATTCATCTTCATTTCATCATCATTAAAATCTCATAATTCAAATAAAAGCTCATCATGATGTATCATGTCATGGGTGCCGTGAAGAATGTATGCCCCTTTCATGCCCCATAATGCAAAATCAACGGCTTAATCGCCAACAAACTCAACCGGTCCCATCAGGAGATATTACTTCCATATGATGGTATGCACGACCTCAGTGTCTATCTGGACTATTCAGCTTTTTGATTCGTCATAACCAATCATCATATCAAAAACCACGACGTCAATGTCTGTTCGGACCGCTCAGACCCTTGGTTCGTCAAATGCCATTTCCATCCCATGCCAGTGCATGAGGTACATGAATGCAAGACGATGCTAATGATCTCATATCACATGCTTTCAAATCAATTCAAAACATGAAAGCCTCTTTCCATGCCTTTTTATAATATATATTCGAAAACATCAAATATAGTTTGAATAATCTCAAAATACTTTCAATAACAAGATATCATGTATTTAAGACGCCCCAAAACTTCATAGTGAACAATCATCATTTTCATGTGAGGTAAAATAGTTCAAAAGTATCATTTTCATAACCAAGACAACATAATCTTTATAGGAAAAGAAAATATAATCAAACCATTTCATTCACAACCAATGTGCTTCAACAATGTAGGAAAACCTACCTAATCTCAGTCGATCAACAGAGAGAAATAGTCCACGAACTAGCTCGGTCAATCTCGGGTTTATCCCCAACCTTTCATTCGTTATCCAAGCATTAAAACATCACATACACATTACTAGAATTTCCTCCCATTAATTATTCTTAATTTCTAATCTTGTCATTGCATTCTCAAAACCTAATGTCTCATTGAGTTTCATAGGTCCATCAGGTGAAGGTTGGTGTAGTCTAAGTGGTCCCACAAAGGACCCTAGTCCATCTGAACTAAACTTGGAGAAAGAACTACTGAAGTCTCTAACCGACACATCGATTCAAGCTAAATGTCGACCAGGACAGAACAGACACATCGATCCAGTCGATGTGTCCAGTGCATGAACTGTTGTACATTTTTGTAATTTTCTTCCCACTTGTTCTCAGACTATATATATCGTGTTCGTCGATATGTCTTACTGGGTTTTACATCGAGTTATTTTCCTTTTGTTCCATAATTCGTCCATTAGAGAGGCACATAGACACAACCAATGTGTCCCCTAGAATTGGTCCATTCTTCCACCATTTCATTCACATTTTTCTTACTCATTTTCATCTTTCCCAGGCCGACACATCGACCTGGTCGATATGTCGTCCTAGGTACAATCTGCTCTTGAAACATTTTGTCGTATTATCTGCATCAACACACGGTTCAGGGGTAATTTGACACATCGACAGGGTCGATGTGTCTTCCTGGATTCAAGTCCTTTTTTCCGTAGTTCATTCTCTTCCATTTCCCCTAGCTTTACTTTTCATTTTCACTATCTCCAGGCCAATACATCGTCTCTCACGATGTATCGTCCTGGGTTTGGTTTGTACTTTTACATTTCCTCATTTATATTATTCATTTGCTTTCATTTCTATCATTCCCAGACCGATACATCGTTACAAACAATGTATCATCCTGGATTTGTTAGATTAGTCTGATTTTCCATTGCATGTCTCTCGTTTTTATCTTTTTTCTTCCAAATTGATATCTAAGCTACCTCTAAGAATTCTAGGGTGTTTACACTATTCCAAATCATAGTAACATCAACATACCTTGACGGATTTGGGGATCTTGGTGTTGATTGAACCTTGAACTTGGATGTTGAGCTCCTTCTTCTTCCTTGCTTCTCTTCCTTCTTTCCTTCGATTTCCTCCTCTTTTCTCTATCAACGAAGATGGAGAAGGGGTAACGTTGCCTTCTTCCTTCTTCCAAGATGGGTGGAGATGGAGGTGAGAGGAGGGAATGTACCACTGAAATCGAAGCGGAACAAGGGAACCCCTCCCCTTTCTTCCTCTTTTTTTTCTTCCTCTCTTATTTTCTCTCTTTCTGCCCTAGCCAACGAATGGGAAAGTGGAGAGGTGAGGGGAATGAGCCTCAGCTCTTTTCTCTCCCCTTGATCTCCTTTCTCTCCTCTAGTCAAAAACAAATCCACGTGGAGGGCATGCATTGGTTCTCAAGGGCGGTGGAGTGTGTGGTAGGTGTATGATGGGACAACAATGAGGACAACTGCATTTTTCAGACTTAAGTTGTTGAACATGCACGACACATTTCCATGGTCAATACATCGTGTGGTTATGTTATAGAAACATTGATTTTGTCTATGTGTCGTCCTGGACAACTTCTGTATTCATTCCATTCTAACTTTGGATTTCACTGACACATCGATTCTTTCTATCGAGTGATGGATTCCTAGGACACATCGCATCTATCAACATGTCTGTTGTGAATGGTCTAGCTTCTACCTAAAAGACTCTATATTTTTCATCAACTCTCAGATGGAATGTGTCGATATGGTCGATATATCCATTTGGTGGATTTCTAGACATATCGACCTGGTAGATATGTCTCCTAGAAATTTCAGGTTTTCCTTTATTTCTCTTGATAATCCTCACCCTTGATCATCCACTTTCAACCTTAAGCTTGGAACTCCACATTCTATTCCAATCATCTTAAGGGAATTTACGTGTTTTGCAAATTTGAAATTCCGGGGTATTACATCTATTTATAACTTGAAGTGGTGGAGAAATAAAACCCTAAATCCCATGTACAATGGTAGAACTTTAGAGATAAAATCTCATGGAATTCGAATTTGGATTGGATGGGTGACTCACTACTGACTCAACTCTCCCCAAGTCTCTCTGATTCTCCAATCTCCAGAGATTTGATCCAGCTGACTTCAATCTCCATATTCAAACTTAGCCCTCATAGTGCCTACATTCATTGCATTATTTTATCCATCTTAATTTTTAATTTTTCTCCAAAAATCATTCTCAATCTCTCCACCTCATGTGATCGAATTTCATAGTGTATTCATGCCTTGCACGAATTTGCATTGGAGTATTCTAAAAGTTTGACACTTGGCAGTCACTGGTCCATAGGCTTCATGGAATTTCACTGGGCTTGGATTCTTGGCCTGTTGATGCTTGTTGGGGTTTGGCTTGTTAACTGTAGCCTGGCTCACTTATACAATGCACATGGATCACTGGGCTTGGCCTGGAATTATATGTGATTGACCTCTGGCTCATGGATTTCTAACTAGCGGCTTGAGTAGTGGGCCCACTTATATTTTGTAAAATTTCCACCTCTACATTTTGACCCAGCCTAAAAGATATTATTATAATTAAAACTCTCATATTTGGATCTGAATTATAATGATTTACAATAAATTCCAAAATGAAATTAGGTGATAAAAATTACAAACTTTCCAAAAATAACAATTATGGCCCATATCTTCGCACTTTATTCCATTTTTAGCTCAATTTCTTTTATTCTCCTAAAATATAGTGCAAAACTCACAAATAACATTAAACATACCTAATATACACAAATTAAAGACTAACTAATCCAAAATTAAAAAGTAAACTGGTCATTTTTCAGTTATGAACACTTATAGTTTAACTTAGTGCATAATTCATGGGCGAAAGCTAACATCATGTCTATGGGTGTGTCTGTGTGTGTGTTGTATATTATTACTCCTCACAGTGCATGTTTATGCTCACCCTTGTTAGTTTCAAGAAGTCTAGCAGAGGTGAGGTCCATGGGGTTCCACGGTGTAGCTTAGAAGCATCACCTTTGAAGATTCAAGCTTTTGTTTTTTATTTTGAACGAAATGAAAATCAATTTCAAACTGCTTCATACGAGCATGAAAACCTAGGTTGGTTGTGAGATACGTAGCACCAATGTTGTCACACCAAAAAGTAGGAAATCCAGCAAGAGAAATATGTAACTCTCCAAGAAGCGAGATTATCCATGTAAGCTCCGTAAAGACAGAAGCAATGGCCCGGTATTCAACTTTAGTACTGGAACGGGCAATAGTTTGTTGTTTCTTGGAGCTCCAAGAAATCAGATTGTTGCCGAGAAAGATAGCAAAACCACTCTTCGACTTTCTATCGTCGGGACGACCTGCCCAAGCAGCATCAAATAACGCTGACAAATATAACGGAGAAGAAAGATGAAACTGCAACCCATATGAGATTGTGTGTTTAAGATACTGCAAGATGCGCTTAACAAAGGCCAATGGTCAATGGTGAGTTGTTGCATAAATTGACAAGCCTTGTTAACAATAAATGCAATATCAGGACGTGTGAGCATACTATTGCAACAATACTACGATAGAGAGTAACATCCAGCAATGGCTCACCAGCATGTTTTGACAACGAAGAGGATGAGGCAACAAGGGACATAACTTGTTTGGAATCACGCATACTGGACTGGGATAGTAATTGGCGAACGTAGTGTTGCTGAGTGAGAAGAAGCCTCGTTTGTGTGTTGCAAACCTTAATTCCCAAGAAATGATGAAGATCTCCAAGGTCTTAGAAGCAAATTCCAGTCCGAGGATGGAAATGAGATCTGTAATCTTTGAAGAGGAATTCCGATAATCAGAATATCATCCACATAGACCAAGAGATATAAAAAAACATTGTTGCAATAGTAGATGAATAGTGAAGTATTGGTCTTGGAACATGTAAAATCCAAACTGAGTAAGAAATCACTAAGGTGACGAAAGCATGCACGCGGAGACTACTTACGGCCATAGATAGACTTCATCAGTATACAAACATGAGTAGGACGACCAGGGTCCACAAAACCAGGTGGTTAACTCATATAAACATCTTCATCAGGACGACCATGAATGAAAGCATTATTAACATCAAGTTGGCGGAAAGGCCAACCACTTGAAACTGCTAGCGCAATGGCCAATTGTAAAGTTGTAAATTTAACAACATAACTAAACGTGTCATGATAGTCACTGCCAGGTAGTTGATTGTACCCTTTTACGACCAGTCTCGCCTTATGTCTAGCAATAGACCCATCTGCATGACGTTTAATGGTGAAGACCAATTAAAGCCAAGAACATTCATAGAAGGTTGGGGTGGAACAAGGCTCCAAGTACCCTGGTGGATGAGAGCATTTAATTTAGTACTCATAGCAACACGCCAAACAGGGAACTTCACAGCAGTGGAGACACAGGTAGGCACCATATCGCTAGTGTCAGAAGGCAAAGCGCTTTAGTGGCAGTAAAAACTTTGTGTTTAATAATACCAGACTTGGCACGTGTATGTATAGGATTTGTAGAGGTAAACGTTGTAGCATTCACAGGTGAAGAGTGAACACCATGAGGAGAGTCACGACATGGTTGGGCAGCGCTAGTGGCGAGCACGGGGTTCGGCTAAGAGGCAACACCAGTAAAGGAAGTAATAGGCGCAGACGCAGGTGATGTTGCAGGCGCAGGTGAGGACTCAACCAGGGGTGCAACCGTGGAAACACCAGAAGCAACGAAAGATGGGGGCACCGAGGATGATGGGAAGTCAGTGTTGATAGGCATGGAGCCAAAGTGAATCGGAATTGGAGGGGACATAAAAGTGTGTGTCGTTGCAGGCGACACAGAAGAGCCTGCGAAAAGAAAACTTCTTTCATCAAAGACCACATGGCGAGCAAAAAAAATCTTCTTACTGTGAGGATTATAACACTTGTAACCATGATGACAAGAGCTGAAGTATCCCACACTATGACAAATAATGCTTAATTTTTATATTCACCACCCTAATTAGTCTGAATCGCTTAATTTTCCACAAGGCGTTTAAAGCGTAAAAAACAGTAAAAACATCAGACTTAAAAATAAGGGGAAAGATCCAACAAAACTTAGAATAATCATCAACAAATACCGCATAAAATTTATGTCCATCAATAGAACAAGTAGGGGTTTGTCCCCAACATATAAAAATAAAAGGTCTAAGGGATCGAACAATGTGGAAGGTCAGCTGGAAAGGGGAAGCTTGTGACTCTTTCCAAAATGACATGCATCACACAGCTCTGGACCTTTATTAAGAGAAACTAGTAACTTTGCCCTAGAAATAATCTGTTTAACAGTCCGGCTAAAGGGACAACCCATGCGAGAATGGCACCGCTCGAGAGATTCACTTTCACCAATGAAGGTTGTAGGAGACGAATTTTTGATCGGTGAGCAATGAAGCATTAGCTGATAGAGTCCCTTCTTACTTGGCCCTTCAGTGAGAACTGTCCCCATAATGTGATCCTTAATATAAAAATAGTCAGGGTGAAATTCAAAGAAGACATTATTATCACGCGTAAATTGATTGACGGATAATAAGTTGTGAGAAATAGGCGGAACATGCAAAATGTCACCAAAACGAAAAAATCTATCATGAGAAAAGAGAGTAGATGAACTAGTATGGTGAATGCGCAAACCTGCCCCGTTGCCTACTGTCAACTAATCGGATCCGGAGTAATTTGAATGGATAGAGAGCTTGCCAGGGTCCGCTGTAACGTGATGAGAGGCGTTAGAATTAAGAAACCAACTCTTATCAACTGGTGGCGAGATGGAAGTAGTTTAGGCGGCAATGGAGTCCACTGATTGGAAAACATTATTGAACCGCTGGAGACATTGTAAAGTTGTGTGGCTGATGCGGTTCCACACCTGACAGATAATACGAGGAGATTGGTCCAGATTAGGCACATGAGGACAAGTAGCTGGAGAGGTAGACTATGCATTGCGACCCCTAGATAGACCACCACATCCACGAGAACACGTAGGCTGATTGGATGAAGAGCCTCGCTGATATGGTTGAGAATACGGCGCTTGCTGTTTGGTAGAGGTCTTCGCAATGGGAGACTATAAGTCAAGTGGCACAGCCTCATGAGCAAGGCGAAGCTCTTGACTATAAATAAAACCTTGTAATTCCGAGAAGGTGACCGATTCTGCCCGAGTAGTGATAGATGTAACAAAAGTGTCATACTCTGGTCCAAGGCCGCCAACAGTGTGTAAAACAAGATCACCATCCGAAACAGGACAGGAGGCTGCAGTAAGGCTGTCAGCAAGAGATTTTACAGAGGTGAGATACTGAAGCATGAAAGAGGTACCCTTCTGAATATGTAAGAGTTGCAGACGGAGCTGTATGACACGAGCTGGAGACTGAGACGAAAAGGAACTCGTCAGTTGAAGCCAAGAGGTGCGTGCAGTAGGAACACCAACAAGTTGAGCTTGAAGAGGTTTAGTGAGCGCAGAGAGAAGATACCTAGGAAGTAACTGATCATTCTGTTGCCAGGTCAGAAAGTCTCTTTGTAGAAGATGAAGTATCTTCTTTAGGATCTGCAGACACAGTCTGTGGTGGGGCAGGAATTGATCCATCAACATAGCCAAGAACATTGTAGCTGAGGAGAAAAGGTAAAAATTGAGACTTCCACACCAAGTAATTATTGGGAGTTAATTTGACTGTAATAAAATGTTGTAGATTCGTAGATAGGGATATGAAAGTGGCCATAGTAGGTTCTTCATGGTGCTGAGCATCACAAAAAAAAATTGCAAACAACAGACACTAAATCTGCAAGTCGTGAACGGTATGTTCTGTTCTTTCTGATGCAGCAGTAGATGGAGAGTAAGGAGGGTGGAATGCAACCACCAACACAAAACAAGGCAGAGAGATCAGTCCAATTAATTGCACTTTGATGAATATATCTAAGGTTGGAAGTAGATCTGAAGGGTCTACTGCAATAACAGGAAGTCAAGACAACAAGAATCTAAAGTTTGATCCGAGAGGACTGTACGCAAACAATGTGCAAGAGGGGACCGGATCTGGAAGGTGAAGATCAGATCTGAACAGAAGAGAAACAACCCCAAGTAGAGGTTCACTTTCAGATCCGAGGGTCGGCACACCCAAGCAACTTTGAGGGCAGCAAGAGGAAGATAGATCTGAGGATTGAGACCTTGAAACGGCTAGAGGAAGACAGATCAGAGGATTGAGAACTTGAAACGACATGATGAAGAAAGATCTGGGTGCCAAACAACGGATCGAGGTGGCGACCGACGGTAGTAATCACAGTTGACAGGATCGGTCTAGGTGCCGCAATGCACAGTCACCTCTCGAGCTACTCGTCATCATGTGTCTAATCTGGCTCAGTCTCCTTGTATTATCTGTCAGGTGTGCAACCACATCGGCCACACAACTTTGCAATGTCGCCAGCAGTTCAATAATGCTTTCCATCTAGTGGACTCCATTGCCGCCTATACTACTTCCGTCTCGCCACCAGTTGATAACAGTTGGTTTCCTGATTCTGGTGCCTCTCATCATGTTACAACGGACCTTCGTAATTTCTCTATCCATTCGAATTACTCCAGCTCTGATACCATTGTGAAGTAATTTATCTCTCTTATTACTAATGTATTTACACAGTATAAATAAAGATATAAGAGAAGATAATCTCAAAATGGAATACATAATCATACAACTAATACTATATCAAAAACCATTGACTATCTCGTGACTATCGGTGAGGATAATCACATGGGTTCTAATGGAGGAAGGATCCGCTCGAGGCTTCTCACTAATACTCTTGGGTAAAAAATGCCCCATGCAAGAGCTAAGAAAGTTGGAGAAAGGGGATCTATTTCCTCTCATTTCAACTCCCCAAAACTCTCCAGAGGAAGTCCCAACGTCTCTACCTCCCTTCCCTCACCTTGCATGTCCAAGATTCATAGAGAAAACACCTCCGAGCCTCCCTCCACCTTGGGTTCTTGCAATTTGCAAGTAAATCCCTTATCAATCTTATTTTTCCCTACGTCTTGGGTTGCTTAAGGTTGGGCTTGAGAGAAAGGTATGGGGTTACGGAGGATATGCACATGGGAGGATAGGTTTTCCTTTGATTTAGCCTTGTGGAAATGTAATTCTCATAAACCTTAACCTTAAAAGATTGAATGATGAATTGAGCCTGAAATATGCAGAAGTTTGAGGTTTTCCCTCTTCTTTTAGTGAGAGATGGGGACTCAAATAGAACAAGAACATGTGAGGGGAACTCTACTAAGCTTGAATAATGTGTTTGTTGTGCAACCTACCTGTGCATATGCTTTGATTTTAACCTCATGACCAGTATAAGTATAATGTAAATTGGGGTAATTGGGTGGAGTGAATTTGGTGTGATTATGAATAATTAATGTGTTATTATGTATTACATGTAATCCATGAAATTGTGTAAAACCATGGTTGAGGTTGTTTATGACTTAATTGAAAACCAAGGTATGGTATGTGTTGGTAGTGTTTGTAAAAATGCATGAATGAAGGAGATTTGCATGTGTTTGGTAGTGTTTGTAAAATGCATGAATGAAGGAGATTTGCATGTGTTTTTAGTGTTTGTAAAATGCATGAATGAAGGAGATTTGCATGTGTTTTTAGTGTTCGTGAAGATGCATGAATGAAGGAAATTGACATGTGTTTGTATTATTTGAGAAATGTATGAACCTTATTGAAATTAAATCCTCATGAACTTAAAGGGGTTAATTACCAAATGTAAGCCTAGGTTTGGGAGAAGTTGGGGATTTCTTTCTTAGTGAGAAATGAAGTGAAGATTTGGAATTATAGGAGCCTTGAGTTGGTAATTGGGGGATATTGTATCATAAAACCAAAGGAAGGGTGGGAGAAAAATTATGAATTTTACTTAGGTTGGGATTAAGACCCAACCACTAATTCTTTGAACTTATGGATTTTATTTATGCTCAATTGTTGTGGAACAACCTTTGATACTACTGGTACAAGTGATTGCCCTTTCGTCGGAGAGTCAAATACATCGGCGAGACACTCGGTGAGGATTCTTTACCTTGAGTAATATTGAAATTCTCCTTGTAAATTCTGTTTGAGTTGATGATAGATGACTAGAAAATGGTGATGAATTACTTTTATTGACATTTTTATTTAATTACTTGAAGTGTCTAAATATGAAGGTGGTTGTAAATTATGCAATTATGTTGAAGTGGGTTGGCATGGAACTCTTGACTTGTAAATGTAAATTTTTAATATTATGTAGATGATGTAATTTCTAAGTGTTAATAGAAATAATATGACGTATGACTATGAATGAGGGATTCATTAAACATGATTTTTGATAAGTGTGTTGGGTGTACTTATTTCTTGGTATTATTCATGTCTTATAATGAGAAGTGATATACTATTATTTGCTTATGATTGATGATAAGCCAAGCGTAGAAGAGCACATGAGTTTGTGCCGCGCTATGGTATGGAGTATGGAAATGATAAACAAAGCATAGAAGAGCACTTGAGTTTGTGCCACACTATGGTATGGAATATTCAAATGATAAACCAAGCGTAGAAGAGCAAATGAATTTGTACCGCGCTATGGTATGGAGTGTGGAAATGATGAACCAAGCGTAGAAGAGTGTATGAGTTTGTGCCGCGCTATGGTATGGAGTATGAAAATGATAAACCAAGCATAGAAGAACACATGAGTTTTTGCCACGCTATGGAAAAGTGAAATTTGAGAGATTCGGAGTGATTGTATATGTTTCTAATTGTATGACCATTTAATTTATATTGGAACTGGCGCGTTTGTGTATTTATGTGCATAATTATTGTTCAATATATGTTGATTCTAAGCCCTCCCAGATGCAGGAATTTTTTTTGGAGCGGGGTCTATGGACCCCATGAACAAGATTAACGATGACGTGAAGATACTTGAATGTATTGTGTTTTGTAATAGAAGTGTAATTACAATAGGCCTCTACAAGCTTTGGGTTAACCTGTTGTATTTAAACTCCTTGAAGGTTGTTGGAAAATGTTATAGACTATATATAATGATGATATGGACTTTGGATTGGAATCTTATGTTAAATTTTTATTTAGAGAGAATTAGAGATATTGAGTAATTGTTTAACTATGTATATGATGTGGTAAAGAAAATAAATAAACAAAAATAGATCTAATCTCCTATATTTAGGGGAGACTTTCGAAATTTCGGTAGAGTCCTGAAATTCCATAAAAGCTCGAAATTCATGTGAATCTCTTATAAATCACCGTTTTACAAGTATTAAACACTTGCTAGTAGAAATTTCTTTAAAAAACGTTTAGTCAAGTGTCCTGGATTTCGGGCAGTGACACTAGCCACCTACCCATTGGCCGGGGAGGCTAGAAGCTCATGCTACTCAGACTATCACATGGAAAGGGTTTAAAGAGACCTTCTTGGTACAGTATTTTCCAGCGGTGGTGAGTAAATAAAAGATCAAAGAGTTCCTCAACTTGACTCAAGGGAATGGATTTGTGGCATAGTACGTGGCCAAGTACAATGAATTGGCTCGATTTGCTACGGACATGGTAAAGAATGAAGGAATAAAAGCTAGGAGGTTCGAGCAGGGTCTCAATCCCTATATCAAAAATCAATTGGTCATTTTACGACTGCATAAGCTGCAGACAGCACTTGATGATACGAATGTCACTTACTGTGCATACAAGATTCTCGGCCATGGAACTCACAAGTATCATCTCCAACTTCGAAGAAACAAGTCGACGACCTCAAAAGTCAGCTCTGATCTCCTTTAACAGAGTTTATGTTTTAATATTTTGGGAGATGTAATTATTTTTTTCTCTAAAAACCAATATTTTAAAATCTGCCTATGAACTGAACTCTCGCAGTTGAAGATTAGATTAAATAAGATTCAACAGGGTTCAACTGTAGTTAAACTCGGTCAAACTCGTGCCTTAGATATTGGATTATTAATAATATTAAATTATTAAATAATCTATTTTCTATCTAAATAAAGCTCTTATAAGAGAGAATTTTGTTTTTCAAATGACACTCAATTATGTGTCGTAGAAAAATAAAAATTCACCATTTTTTTTAAAATGACATAATTTCCAATTGTTAATAAACACCAGTTATTACTTTGCAAATTATCATTATGTGTTGTAAAAAAATGAAAATTCACCATTCTTTTTAAAACCACATGATTTCCAATTGTTAATAATCACCAATTATTACTTTGCAAATTATCAAGCAGCTTTGTCTGTACTTAGATTTTATAACTGTAGAGTAATCTTTTCTAAATATAGATTTATGAGTGGTCTATTATATATTAGCATCAATTGAATATTGTAAATTCGTTTTAGCTTTCAAATCCATTCTAATTTATCAATTTAATTAATTATTTTATATTTTAATTTTAAAGCCAAACAAGGAACCTAGTTACAATACAAGATGGGCCTTCTATGTTTTTAAACTCCAAAATGAAATTTGTTAGATGATGTTTTCTTTTATTTGAGAAGAGAGATTTTATTTTACATTTATAATAATTAGATAAAATTATGAGCTACAATTAATTGTGTTATATTGATATAATAAAAATAAAGCTTTTAATAATGATGGCGATGGCAAAAATATTAGATGATAAATATAATATCAAATTATTGCAATAAGATAAATAAAAGAGAATATAGTTTTTACTTTCAACATAAGCAAATATTATATACATTTTAATATAAAATTTTATTTTTTATTTTATTACTTTCACCTCAAAAAGAATTTATTGACAACCTTAAACCATTTGAGTGCTCACGTGAGTTTTTAATAAGCTCATGTGAGTTAACAAGACCCTAAAAATGGTGTTCACGCTAATTTTCTCATTTGTATCCTCTTTGTCCTCACACCCAAACCCTAGCCGCTGTGTTTTTTTTTAATCTTCCTTCAAGCGGAATGCAATATCATAAGTAGTAGCATAGTTGGATGGTCAAGGAAGGTGATGAATAATTGGATGGTACAGGAAGGCGGTGAACAACAGTAGGCTAGCACAGTGGGAATTGAGGATTGTAGGATGGCAGAGACCATGTTGAGACTTGAGAGAAGAAGAAAGCAAGAAATCCAAAATCCCTCTGTTGCCCAAAAATTGACCTGAGAGGGAGGTGGGGGGGGAGGGAGGGTGAATTAAGTGAATGCAAACTTTTGAGTTTTCATAAATTACATTAATTGGAATAATAAGATGCAAATAAGTAACAAATAAATGCGCAAATAAAGTAGAGGGGATGAGAAGAGATGAAGAGATTGAACCCGAAATTTTATGAGGTTCGGCATTCTTGCTTACGTACTCGTCTCAAGTACACCACTTGAAGATTGAATGTACTATGCTTATCCTTTACGGGTGTGGAAGAAACCTATTACAAGTTTTGAGTACACCACTCCTCAGATTTGAAGTAGAAGAACCCTCTCTTATCTTCACTAGGATTACACCAACCCATTACAAATTGATCTCTCAAAGAATTTGTTAATCAGCTATGCATGTCTCAAATAATTTTTTTTTATTTTACGTGATATGAGGAATACTATTCTGACATGCATAGCTGTGAATGATATACATATGTTGTGTATTTACACATAAATAGTATCTTGTCTAACTGGCTAGCATACTTGAGTGATGCTGTATAAGGGCGTGAACAATTCTAAGCACCTTATTGTCTTATAGTCCTGATCATGTTTGCTTGGTCAATGGTTTTCTACAATTGTTTCACAAGATAATTTATGCCTATGTCTCCTGCCTATGCATGATAGAATCTAAAAGCTTGATTTAGTATTCCATTAAGACATGATATATACAGAGTAAACCCTAAGAGAAACATTAATAAAAGACTAAGTTACCCCTATACAAATAATATAATCTCAATCTAACACCCGCTGTCAAACTGATGATGTTACAGTGGTAAGCATCGAGAGTTTGCCAAGAAGAAATGCAAAGCGAGAAATGGTATGAGACTTTGTGAAGAAATCAACTACTTGCAAGGTAGAAGGGACAAATGGAAGAGAAACAGTGCCAAGCTGAAGATGATGACGCACAAAGTGACAGTCCAACTCAATATGCTTGGTGCGCTCATGAATGACGAAGTTATGTGTTATTTGAATAACACTCTTATTATCACAATACATAGGCGTGAGTGCAGAGAGAGAGAGACACCCATGTCTGCAAGTAACCAATGAAGCCAAACGATCTCAGCTGTGGTAGAAGCCATAGCCCTATACTCAGCTTCAGCAGATGAACGAGCAACAACATCCTACTTCTTGCTTTTCCATGAAATGAGAAAGTCATCCAAGAAAACACAGAAGCCAGTAGTAGATTTACGATCAAAAGGATCACCTGCCCAGCCAGCATCAGAGAATGCACGGAACTCCAAAGTAGATGACGAAGGAAATAACAAACTCTGAGATAAAGTGCCGCGAAGATTTCGCAAAATAGGAAGAACGGCTACCCAATGAACAGTGGTTGGGGAAGATATAAACTGACTCACAATATGAACGGCATAGGCAATGTCAGGCATCGTAATGGTGAGATAAACTAAACTTCCTACGGTAGTGCGATATAGTGTTGGATCTGACAAAGGCACACCATCAAAGGAAGTGAAATGAGCATTGAGCTCTAAAGGCGTTACAACCGGTCTGGTGTCAGTAATATGAGCTCGTCGAAGAACATCGGCAGTATACTTAGATTGAGAGAGAAAATAACCTTTTCGTGAAGAGGCAACTTCTATCCTGAGAAAATTTCGCAAGGGCCCCCAAGTCTTTCATGTCAAACTTATTGTGCAACTGTAACTTTAACAGGGCAATACCATCAAGATCATCAGCTGTCAAGATCATGTCATCAACATACAAAAGTATAAGGATACGACCAGCAGAGGTGGAGCGAACAAATAAAGTAGAGTCATGAGCACTGGAGTGAAAGCCCAGAGACTCAACTGTGGAGAACTTGTCAAACCATGCACACGGTGCTTGTTTGAGACCATATAAGGCCTTTCGAAGTCTGCAAACATCCCCAAGACGATGAACAACACCTGGACGAGGAAGCATATAAACTTCTTCAGAGAGATCATCATTCAGAAAGGCATTTTTAACATCCATCTGCAACAAAGGCCATTGACAAACTGAAGAAATGGCAAGTAAAGTGCGAACAGAGGTCATTTTCGCAACAGGGGAAAAAGTCTCCTCATAATCAATACCATAATCTTGACTAAAACCCTTAGCAACTAATCGAGGCTTATATCGCTCCACAGAATCATCAAACCTGGTCTTAATCTTATACACCCATTTGTAACAAATAGCACGTTTGTTTTTAGGAAGAGCTACCAACTCCCACGTACCAGTCTTGTGTAATGCAGAAAGTTTCTCATCCATAGCCTGTTGCCATAAAGGATCACAAATAGCCTCCTTATAGGAGGTTGGTTCAAAGAGAGTATGAATAGATGCGAGAAACGAAGAAAATGAAGAGGAATAACAGGAATAAGCAAAATCATCAAAAGAATAACCAAATCGAGTAGGAGGCTTACAGACTCATGAAGGATAACAAGAAGTAGTAAGATCCACATCAACAGAGGTCGAAGGAGAGGCAAGTTGTAGGAGAGGGAGGAGAAATATCTGTAGAAGGCAAAACGTCAACAGGAGTAGAAGAAATAGAAGGAGCAGGGTTAGACAAAGCAAGGACATGATCAGACATAGACAAATCATCAATATGAGAGAAGGGGTCAATAGATAGAAGCTCAGACATACCAAGAGTGTTAGAATGTGAAGGAACAGAATAGAAAGGAATATGTTCAATAAAAGCAACATGACGTGAGACATACAATTTATGTACAGTGGGATCATAACAGCGATATCCCTTTTGACCCTCACCATAGCCAAGAAAAATACATAGTGTAGACCGGGCACATAATTTTGTGCGCTCATTGTGCGGACGAAGGACAAAACATGTACAACCAAAAACTTTCAAGGAGAAATAGTCTGGAAGTTTGCCATATAAACGTTCAAATGGAGATTTGCCAAAAGTGATAGCAGAAGGGATTCTGTTAATCACATGAGTTGCGGTGAGAACCGCTTCTCCCCAAAAGAGGCTAGGAGCACTAGTAGAGAGTAACAAAGATGATCAGTTTCAATGATGTGCCGATGTTTTCTCTCTGCAACCCCATTCTGCTCGGGAGTGTCAGTACAAGAGGACTGATGAACAGTCCCATCTGAGGCAAGCAAATCAGAGAAAGCACCAGAGGTATACTCGCCACCCAGATCACCTCTAAAGCATTTAATAGTAAGAAATAGAGAACTGTGTGCGAATGAGTGCACGAAACATGTGAAAGATAGTAAGAAATTCATATCGACATTTCATCAAATAAATCCAACAAAAATGGGAATAGTCATCAATAAAGGAGACATAATATCGAGACCCCCCTTTTTGGGAAGAGGGGCTAGTTCCCACACATCAGAATGAATTAATCAAAAGCAGCAAGAGAAATAGATAAACTTTTATTAAAAGGCATTATAGAAAACTTTGCAAGTTTACTTCCACTGCAATAAGAAATATCACTACTATGTAAATTTCCTAAAGCTCCTGTAGAAGTTAAATACTTTAAACGGGAACTAGAAATATGACCAAGGCGAGAATGCCAGAAATAAAAACTAGATAAAGTGGGACTCAAACGAAAAGATGATAAATCAACTGAAGAGGCAGCGACAACAAGAACACAAAGCCGCTCTAAGACATATAATCCTCCTTCTCTACGACCGGTCCCAATCAGCCTCTTGGAATGAGGATCCTGCACAGAACACGAAGTGGGAGAAAAATTAACAATATAGCCAGAATCACATAGTTGACTGATAGAAATCAAATTCAGAGTAAGCTGAGGGATGCAATAAACATCAGAAAGATGCAAAAAAGAGGACATAATGGAACCAACCCCTGCCAAGGGCAAGGAAGCACCATTGGCAGTTAAGACAGAAACATGTGATGAACAAGGAGATAAAGATGTGAATAAAGAGACATCATGAGTCATGTGATGAGTAGCTCCGGAGTCAAAGACCCAGGTAGAAGGCGAAATACCTGAAGAGGTTGAATGAGTCAAACCTAGAGTAGACAATACGTTAGGTTGGTGAGAAGAGAGGAAGTGTTGCAACTGGTCTGCAAGGGTGGAGATGGAAGGAGTCGAAGGTGATGCCACATTCGCTGGTGTGGAAACAGAAGAAGGCAAAGGTGATGCCGTATCCCCAAACAAAACAACAGTAGTAGTGCGATGCGGCTTAGGTAGCGGCACGTGTTGTTGCTGGCTTCTCAATAACAAAGGACATTGGGCCTTTTAGTGACCTTTCTGTTTACAGTAACGACAATCAGTAGTTGCAACTCTCCCACCATGGCGCGGTCGACTCTATGAGCTAGATGGAGACCGGAATGGCACAACTAAAACAGTCTGAGTAGGCAGAGAAAGAAAACGATTGTCGCCATATGACTTCAAATGAACTTCTTCAGCTAGGAGTTCGTAAACCACTGCATTAACAGAGGGAAGGGGATGACGATGAAGAATAGAGCCCCGAAGTGCTTCAAAGTCATCTCGAAGAGCAGTAAAAAATTGAACGAGTAGCCCTTCTTCTTTATAAGTGCAATAAAGTGCGATGGAACTCAGGCCTGCGGGCTCAGTTAATGCAAGTTGATCCCAAAAGCCAGTGATGGCTAAATAAAACTGTTGAATACTCATATCCCCCTGTCGAACTGAGCGAATATCATTCTCAAGTTGATATGGCTTAACGAAGTTAGACTGCGTATACAGCCTCTCTAAATGATCCCAAATCTTTTTCGCTGTAGAAAACTTCGCAAGTTGCATCCCTATGGAGAGCTCAACTGAATTATTGATCCAAATGATGATTTTAGAATTACGGGTGGTCCAAGTAATCAGGGAAGCAGCATAGTCGGCAGCCTTGGTGTCCGTAGGAAGAACAATATCTCCAGAGATATAACCCCACTTGTTCTTTCCTGTCAAAAAGTTTCACATAACATATGCCCAATAAGTATTTGTGCTGTCAGTGAGTTTGACACTAATTGCCTAGAGGGAATCATCACGTTCACCAGCCATTGTAAATCCCTCACTACCAAAACAAGAAGCCCAAAAAAAATCCAACGTTTCCTTAAAAACGCCAAACAGATTGCATAGGGTCGATGCAGATGGACTAGTCAATCCCAAAACAATGAGCCCTAAAATCCAACTGACTCAGACGATTGTTGTATTAATTGTACCGAGACCCGAACCCAATGATCGTTTGTTTAGGCTGAAGAAGGCAGTACTGCTGCAACATCAGAGGTGCAAACTCACAATGGATGTGGATCTCCACCTATCAGATCAGGTGCAGGGGAGGCACTGCGAACAGTGTGAAAATCAGGCGATGAGCAGCGGAATAGGGGCTGAAGGCAGACGGAATAGCACTAACGGGCAAGCCAGCAGAGCTGCACGGCGATAGACAGTGGCTACAGGCTGCTCCACCGATTCCCAATTTTCTATGTTCAATTTCTTCTTCAAAAAAAAATCAGATCCGGCAACGAACGGAGGCCGGGTTGCAGGGAGACGGCTAGAAAGAACCAGGAAACAGAGGCAAAATAGGAGTCGTGCAGGACTCGGGTTGTAGGGAAACGGCCGTCCAGGACTCGCAGGGAGACGACTGTTGTAGTGAGACGGCGGAAGCAAAGAGATCTCGAGAGGACCGGCACAACGCTAATCGGCGAGAGGGGTACAAAGAGCAGATCTGAGATTCTAAAAGAGGGCTTTCTCTGCAACAGATCTGAAGGATCACAAACGGCAAGACTACAAAGGTCAGAGGCGGATACTTCTAACCAAAGCGGGATGAAAAACCAGACCAGATCCTAACGGAAAAACTCTGCTGCTGATGAAATCTAGATCAAATCGAGAACGGGAACCCAATAAAAAAAAAATCCAAAACGAAACCCACAAATCAGATGCAGTGGGCAGCGAGGATCTGTGAGACTGCAAGAGGAGAGGCGGCTGATGCGATACGAAGAAGCAAAACCCTAAATCAAAACGCTGCTTCTGTGGATCCCGATCGGAAAAAAAAAAAAAACAGCTCTCAGGAAGAGTTCCGCCTGTGTCCCAATCAAAACCTTAGGCTCGTGATACCATGATAGAATCTAAAAGCTTGATTTAACATTCCATTAAGACATAATATATACAGGGTAAACCCTAAGAGAAACATTAATAAAAGACTAAGTTACCCCTATACAAATAATATAATCCCAATCTAACAATGCAGTCATACTGATTGATAGAGCTAAGTGCTTTATAAATGAGTACTTTGACCATAGAAAATCTGCAATCATACCAATCAATAGTCTGATGTACACCCTTCAAAGCAGTATTGTTTGTATTTTTGGCTAGCCAGCACTAGGACCTTTGGGTAGGTCTTCTTTGTTCTTATTCTATTTAATTAATGATTAATGATTGATGTGTTTATTTATTTCATTATTTTGATTTTTACAAGTTATGGAATATTATAGGTTTTACTTCTTTTTCCTATGTCGATTTTCAAATTAGATTAATTGTTAGTTATTTTGATTTAGAGATATTTTACCAGTTGTATAAAGACATAGATTTTATTTATTTATCTTTTTTTCAAAACATTGGTGGTTTTGGTTTTATTCTTTCCATTGTCTAAATTATCATTATTGGTTTAATGTATGTTGAACATTAAAACGAACTTCATAAGAATTTTGATCTATTCAAATATCTTATTTATTTCTTTGAAAAATGTTTGGCACCTGAAATTTAACGTTCAGGTTTTCGACAATTATTATTGTAGCTAGAGGGAGTGTCCTTCAATTCAATTAGGCAATGATTCTTCACTACACGCATTTCACCAACTCATCTAGGTGAGGGGATTACATTACACTTGTTTTAACATACATGATTTTGCATATATCTATTTCTTGATTGCTTGGACACATAGTACAGTGAATGTCACGCCTCGTCCCAACGGGCATATGAGAAAAAAAAGATTCTCTTTATCTTTTTTCTTACTCTGGACCATGCACAAGTTATAATCCATACACGTGGCATTCAAATGTGTAACAAGATCCCCACAGATCCTAGGATTTATTTGTAATGACCAGGGTTTCAACCCCGTAACTCAATGTAATGTTCCCGTAATATTTTAAATAAAATTTAGTGTTTTGAACGTAAATTCGAAATTGATGGGAAAATTGGGGATTAGTTAACAAGATTAGAGAAGTGATTAATAAAATAAATGAAATTAATATTGATTAAATCAAATTAGAATTTAATTTCAAAACCATGTGATGAAGTGGAATTTAATTGGGTGAGAATGGATGATGAGGTGGCAAGTGGGCCACATTGCTGATGACATGGCAAAACCCGATGAGGTTGCATGCCAGTGGCAACCACACTTTTGGATTAGGTGAAAAAGCAACATTCTATACATGGTTATGGCAACCAACCCCAGACATAATCAAGCACAAGTGCTCAAAAGTGATATACACATCATCACAACATCCATGCATGCCATTCAAACAGCATTCATCATGCTATCAAAGAGTCACCCATCTTCCACCCTAAGTCATGAGGATTCATTGGATGCATACAATGCACATAGAAATAACAAAGCAAGAGGATCTATCAAGGCCCCTACATTACTATGTCTTAGACACACTTGATTTATCATGAATTCTATCAAATCCCTACCCTATTCCATGGACCATTCTACTCCTCGTGCAAACATCACCTTCCTAATTCCATTACACATAAATACCCTATAAAATACAAGTAGAATAATGGAAGAGAAAAAGGGTTACCTTTGGGAAGAGAAAATACGAGTGGGGTGAAGCTTGAGACGAGTCCACCTTCGATCACGTGCACAAAATTGCCAAAAAAATGGGATTAGGAGGAGGAGAAGAGGTGAGGGTTTGGCGGAAATGAAGTTTTCCCCAAGACCAGAGCGAGAGGAAGGAAGAGGAATGAGAAAAATCGTGAGAATCGGGTTTAAATAACCAAACAAAATTTACCCAATCGCGACCCATCGCGGATCGAGTCCCGATCCATCGCAACATGGCGACCAATCGCCGTGATTTGTAGCACTTCGAGATCCCTTGCCCTGGGGCTAGTTTCTGTCAAACAGAATTGCTCTCAAGCAGAGCCACTCTCCGCTAATGATGAATCGCCAGCGATCCATCGTGGCCAACAGTGAGAGAAAATCTAATTTCTCGGAGAGGTTTCCAACACTCCTCGCACACGTGTGTTCAAATCCCACGTGTCCCACCTGGTTATTACGTCATAATTCCATTAAATTAAGGGTCAAGCTATTACAATGAATGAGGATCCTTATGTATCTGATCCAATCAGCAAGGGAACTATTAAGATGATTATGTGGTAGAGGATCCATTCGGGTGTACTTGTGTCGGATTGCATGTGATAACACGTTGAATGGAATATGATAACATGATTGGTTGAATTGATGTAATAACATGTGGATTGATCAAGTGGTAATTTATTGGTTGCTGATGTGATGGCATGTTGGCTTGATATTATAATGGCATGTTGGTGAGACCGCATGAAAACATGTCATGTGATTTAGATGACAACATGTTGTTATGTGTAATAATGCATGTGGTAGACAGTAGTTGAGCTTACCTACTATGTTGTATGTTGTGCAATGAAAAGTTTTACATTTATTTTACTCGCAAACATACGAACCATTCATAATATAGCAGTGTGAGCTCGAACCTAACGAATTATAGAAAATATATCTTAAGTATTCACATTTTTTATCAATTATTTAATTTAAATATTCTAATTGAAACTAGTGTTGGTGGATTTATTAGAAAACATAGAAACAATTCTAGATCCTAACATAGGTTTAATTAAAATCAATCCATTTAATTTCAATCCTAGTTTTTTATTTAGATCTTGACTTTGGAGAAGAAAGAATTAAAGAATGAAAGAATAAAGAATTTTAAAGAATTGAAGAATACAAGTATTAAAAATAAAGAATCAAATAAACAAAACAAAATACATATGATACATTAGAATTGGATCTAAGAAAATCAAGATGGCATTAATTTCCAAAATTTAATAACAAGACTAAAGCCTAGTTTCCAGAGCTCATGTAAACTAAATAACATTGTATTCATGTCATCCATTTAAAATTATTTAAAAATTAAACTCATGAGTTCCAACAAAAAAACTTAATAAGTCAGACCTCGGTCTAAGCAGGTCCTCATCTACGACACTAAATTTTCACTGCACCCTTGAAATCAAGAGCCTTAGAAACCGAAGCAGGGGCTTTACTTAGATCTAAATTTTCACCGCATCTGACTCTTAAGCAACAATACAATTCGAACATGAGATTTAATTTGAAAATAAAATTGAATAGAAAAACAATCATAATGCGGATGTCATTTAATTGGAAAACTAGAAACTAAAAATTTCACCGCACTTTGAATCTTATTAATAAAGTTGGAATTCAAATTACACAACTTGGAATTGAAATAGAAAAAATACAAGATTCATGGAAAATAAACAAAAATCAAACCCGATTACCCTTGGAACACACGATTTTCCATAGCCTTTTCTTGTTTTTCCTTTTCTTTCCTTGGTCCACACCCCAAATTCAAATTTCAATGTATGCTAACTTTTTTATTTATAGCTTGGAACGGAGTTGGGCGAATTTGGGTGATGGAATCTCCTTAGAATTTTAGATTGGAGAGGAAGATTGAATGTTGACTCATCTGTCTTTCTGATAAATTCCAGATCCAATGTTTCTCTCTGGCTTTCCATTTGCTCCATACAATTTTTCTTGTGTAGGAATGCATCCACACGATTTTGACATGTGTCCCATTGGAGAAGATTTTTCCAAAAGTCTCTCTTAGAATCTTATCACAAAATTCAAATTTTACTCCATGTAGATCTCCTGCTGATTCATCTTTATTCTTTTGGAAATCCAGATCAAAAACTTCTCACTCTTTCCTCTTTTGGTCCATGTGAATTTGACATAAGTCTCTCACGATAACTTTCTCCCCAATTTTCTCTGGCATCCAAATCTCTAGAGATTCCATCTAGTTGGCTCTTTATCTCCTATTTGAATTTGACCTTCATTATGTCTTCATTCATTGAAATCTTTTCTCCAAAAATCACTCCTCTCCACATCACTATGATTTACACAAACGCCATACGATTTTTACTGGTCGACTTGGAGAGAGATTTTTTCCAAATTAAACTCTGGACACTTGGCACACACTTGCTCCACACGAATGTCACTAGGGCCCCACCTTGGACTTTTGAGCTTGCTCTTGGATTTCAGACTTGGGTTTTGATTGGGCATAGACTTCCATCAAGTCTGGACTTTTGGGCTTTAATACTGGAATGTGGCCTGGCCCACTATGAATTGCGCATGAAGCATATGTTGGCATGTGTGTAGCTTAGCCCAACATGAAATTAAATCTGGTTCATGGGCTTTTCTTTGCAGGCTTTCCAATCTTCAGTCTTTAGCAGACCTTTAACCTTTCAATGGCCTTTCTTCAATCTTTAATTTTTTGGAAACTAAAAATTAATCCACCACTAATTTAAAAATATTGGAATAGTCCGGACTCTTATAAACGGATCCGAATTAACCAATTTACATTTAAATTCCTATAAGCGGCGAAATAATTATCAGAATTCCAGATCTTCCAATTTAAGCTCATAACTTGCACTTATTCCCGGTTTTAGTTAGATTTCTTGTTTACTCCAAATTTTCCCTACAAAACTAAAAATAACATTAAATGCACCTAATATATATACAAACAAGGGCAAACTGGTCCAATAATCAGAGGTAAAATATTCATTTTTCATGTCTCAACATTGTACTCGACCTAAAGCATGCTTTGTATAATAACATGTGTAGAAGTAAATGCATGCATGTAGCTAGTACTAGTATGGGATGTCAGTCGAGCATGCATACTAGGCTACGTGTGTGAGTATGGGTTGAGATACTCCCTAGAGTATGATAGACTGTCTTCGGATAGGGTATTGGTAGCATTAGGTCTACCCTGGGTTGGTGTTAGGACATACTTCTAGTGTGAGAGTGCAAGTATGCACTGGTGGTGCGATCGTGCGAGTAGGCATGGGTGGTGTGAGGGTGCGAGTAGGCATTGATGGTGCGAATGTGCGTATAAGCACGAATAGTGTGAGAGTGCGAGTAGGCGCAGATGGTGTGAGAGTGTGAGTAGGAACGAGTGGTGTGATAATGTGAGTGGGCACTGATAATATGATAGTGCAAGGAGACACTAGTATCATGATAGCAGCGAGGAAGCACTAGATGTTATGATAGTGCATGGAGGCACTAGTATTATGATAGCGCGAGGAGGCGCAGATGTTATTATAGTGCGAGGAGGACAATAATATTATTATAGCGTGAGGAGGCACATATGTTACGACTGTGCGAGGAGGCACTGACACAATGATGGGACAACTTGGATCTCCTAGGGGTCATATGAGTGGCAACGTTTGTAACCACTCATGCTTGGCAAGGAGACAGTGTTTGTGAGCCCAACTCGTGATCATGCTTAGTGACCGCCACTAGTGGTGTGGCTAATGTGCTATGCTATATGAGTGTGAGACTATTGTTTGTGGTTACGACTCGTGGTTGTGAATGATGCGTGAGTATAGATCCATTAGAAGTCTTTGGGCGTCTGGCAAGTGAGTTCGGCCAGCTTACTCTATAGATGGCCGATGGGATTCCATGGGAAGCTGATGGGCCTAGTATGCTTAAGGTGATGAGTAGGCCTGTAATGGACTTCAGACTGAGAGGAGTGCTTGGGGGTTGGACTCCTGCCGGTCCGATGTTTTTGTGGTTGGGGGCAGTTGTGAAGTCGCTTGGAACGTGTGTAAGCCAGACTGGTAGAGTAGACCGCCTGAGGCTGGTGAGCCCGATGGATGGGTTGGTTGTAACATGAGTGTGAGTTGTCTTGTGAGAGTTCTGGGGACAGTTGTGATTAGTAATTACAACATGGTCAGTTGTTGGTCTTTACACTAGGTGTGGACACAAGCGCCCTGAAACGCACTTTATGTTTAATCAAGTCGGCCAAAAATATATTTTTATTTTTAAATTTAGATTTAAACTTTATAATTGCTAGTTAATACATTCTCACTATTGGTTTAGTCACAATAAATCCAAATATTTATTTAGTGATTCATTTTTTGTAGTGATTTGTTTTAAAAAATCAAAACTTAACATGTGTTAATAAATTTCATTTTCATAATATAATGACCTCATAATAATCTATTTAACATATAACGTTTTATCGTTAGATGAAACTCACTTTTGAACATAGCTTATTAAAATAGTAAGACTCCATACTGTTAAGTGAAACGTCTACCAAATTACCCTTCTCGTACCACATATGCATGTGGAAATGTCCATAGGTGTGCCGATGGCCGATGGGCGGCGATTGGCAAGTCTTCTAACGAAAGGACGGGACTCCAGGGACGTTTAACTCTCTTTACCTTCTTATTAATTAGGGTGGGTGGTTCGGACAGCTTTAATTCCTTTGCCATTCTTGTCTATGTCAAGTTGTCAACAGTTTTGACTTTAGTAGAAATTTAAAATTCTTTATGGACAAAAGATCTACAGCACTGCTTTAAATATCTACTATTTTAGCTCTAATCAATAAAGTCATTAGAAAGGTACAGATGTATATATGTACTTATAATATATTTTTATATAATATAGGATAGTGATTCTCTCACAGACATTTTATTTAATATGACATATATTTACTATATTATCTATTTTTTCCTTCGAACTGCTTTGTCTAAATTTTGGAATCGACTCACTGACCGACTCGTCGGACCACTGATCGGATCACTGACCGGCTCACTGAAATTTATCTAATTGAGACTGTTTTTTCATATATAACAACAAATCGGATCACTCACCGGCTCACTGACCGCATCACTAAATTATTTTTAAATGTTTTCGTATGATAGTGAAAAAATAAAATGGACAATATCCTAAATCTCGTGTCTCGTTACACAAAGTGTCTGTGGGAGGATCGCTACCTTATAAATATATATGAATTGGTCTTATTGTCAAGAAGTTTCTCTCATAAAAGGACTTGAGTTTGATTCACGCTTAACGCTCCTCTGAGTTAATCACTATAGTTGCTTACTTGGTGTGTATGAGATTGAAAGGCTTGCACATGTCTCAAAGACTAATCGAATTAAAATGTCCTTTTTCTAAGTACATATGAGACTCCTAAACACCTTAATTTAATAACAACAATAAAATAAAACAAAACATCATTTCTGATATCAATCAGATACGATTGATTAGCTAATATTCTAAAATTTAACACCAATTCAATTACTATCAAATTCACATAAACCATTTTGATTAGATAAATTATATCATATATTTTAAGTCTTTCAAACTTCATTATTTTAAACTATTTTTAATCTATAAATTAAAAACTGAAATTGATTAAATTAAAAAGACTTAAATATATAACTTAATTAATAAAATCAAACCAATTATTGGTACAGTTCGTAGATAAGCATAGATCTTTCTGAAAAGTTTAATATGTAGGGTCAAAATGGTGAATTGCCACCCACATTAGATGGATCGGTTGACTTGATTGCTGTACTATCTATTAAATGTTTCTACAAATTTTATTAAGAGCTGGCAAGTGGATGGTTCCGGTCTATTAAATTTGAGTATCCTTTCTTGATAGGCCTTGTACATTCAGATTTAAGACATGGTAATAATTATTATTTTTGTCGTCACCACATTTATAGTAAAAGTTATATCCAGCTGAGATCTATTTTTGACTTCACTTATATATTTAATTCTATCATAAATCATACGGTCAAAGTATCTATCATATCTTTTTCTACCACTTTTCTTTATTTAATTTTTTTAAGCCAAGGTATCCAAGCATCCCACCTGATTAATCCTTAAAACATATGTAAACCTCCCAATCAACGGTTTAAAATTCGGTATCGGCCAATATATCGGCCGATATTTTTCTCTCCTTTTTTTTTAACAAAAACGGCCAATATTTTGATATCGGCCGATATGATACGACTGAGATATTGGCATATCGGCCGATACAATTCGTATCGGCCAATATTCGGACCCCTTGCTCCCAATCTACACACATTGGGTACAAAATTAAGGAGAATGACCCTTTTTGTGTTGAGAGGAGTTTGATCCCAAGACCTCTTAGAAAAAAAGAGTGAGAATAGATCACATCCCTCAGGATTACTTTTCTTTTTTTATTTAATGATCATCTTTTCTCTTGTACTTGCAAGTAGTGCCAATATAATAAGGCGCACCATATAGACACCCGATTTTTCTGCCTCTATAAACCCGATTTCAAAAAAGTAGGTGAAATTACCATTCTACCCCTCTGTGTTCTATTCATCCGAACGAACTGTCAGTTCATTTTCAGTTCGCTCGCATGAATGTACTCATCCGAACGAACAAATCAGTGTAGTTTCAATTCGTTCGGATGAGTGTTGATTCGTTTCAATGAACAGTTTGATTCATTTGAATGAATGAGTCAAATTTTGTGAAGGATTGACATATATATATATATATATATATATATATATATATATATATATATATATATATATATATATATATGTTCATTCGTTCGAATGAACAGTTTGGTTCTTTCGAATGATGTTCATTCATTCAAATGAACAGTTTGGTTTATTCGAATGAATGAGTCAAATTTTTTGAAGGATTGACATATATATGTTCATCCGAAAGAATGAACACTCGTTCGAATGAATGAAAATTAGACTAAGGTGATTGTTCGGATGAGTACATTCATTTGAACGAACGGAGAATGAACTGAAAATTCGTTCGAATGAATTCATACGCAGGGGTAGAATGGTAACTTCACCCAAAAATTCGAAAAAGGGTGTGTAGAGGCAGATTTTTCCGGTGTCTGTATGGCTCCCCTATAACAAATATAGATAGTTTTTCCATTTTTTACTAGAAAAATATCAGAAAACATTGTTTCCAATTGATATTAGGAACTTACAATTTTCTTGTTTTTATTTTCAAAATCCTATATTATCATAATAATATCACGATACTAATAGTATTTTTTTTCAAAATTTAAATTTATATATTGGTAATTCGGTTTAATTTTTTTGATAACTTTCATGATGATATTTAGGTTGGCATTGGATGGCATGTTATGGTTCAAGAAATATTAGATGATGAATTATATATTTTTTAGTAGATAATTTTCAAAATAATTTATTTCTTATAATATACTTTTACTTAAATGATAAATTTATTAATGGTTATTTCAATTTATTTTTTTATGTATATAATTATTATTTAAATATTATTTTTTAATTAGTTTTTCAATAATATTTTGATAATAACCTCAAAATTTTAAAATTTCTTATATTACTAGTGGCCGATAATATCTCAAGAAGAGATTGCATGGAACTAGCGAGGATGATTAATGATTATCATTTGTGTGTTTTATGATCAAGGTGTGTGGGTTTCTTAGAGCACTTGACTAATTCTCAGATCATGTGGAAACCTCTCTACCACGCATTCCAAATAACTCTATAGGGAGTGGATCTTTGGGATGGAGTGGGAATCAAACTCATTTGTTGTTACATCTTATATATTAAGCAGGGCCAGTCTTGACATAAGTTGAGGCCTCAGGTAAAAATTTAAAATGAAGCTTTCTTGGTATTTAACATATTAAATATTTAATTAAAATTTTAATTATATATAATAAAAATAATTTATCTAAAATCTATTTTTTTTGCTTTTTGAGATGCAAAATTACTAATTAAATGTTGTATTCAAGTTCTGCTAAAATATCATTTTCAATTGATAATATGGCTAATTCAGCTAATCTTTCTTATGACATTATTGATCGTATGTAAAATTTTATCAATTTTAATTTTGAAAAACTTCTTTCTGCAGAAGTAACTGTTACATATATTGTAAATAATATTCGGTATGCAAAATAAGCATTTGGAAAAGAATCTAGTCTTTTAATATAATTCACAATTTTAATTGTACTAATTATTTATTTTTGTAAAATTTATCTTAAGACTTTTAACTCTTAAAATAAATCTAAACCATCTATATCAGAAAGTTCCGAGAGGTATGTCTCATTTAAATTTCGAGGAGAAACTTTCTAAAAGGAGCTAGTACTGTAATGACCTAACTCGTGATTTTGAGTTAAATTGCTGCAATTTTAAATCCTTAACACCACATGTTATGTTTCAGATTACATAATTAGATTTTGCCGGCAATTTCAATAATTTTAAAGATCCTAGTTTCGTTAGTGATATATATATACACTATGTATATAAGCAAAAAAAAAAAGGGAGTGTGTGTGTGGGGGTGGGGTGGGGGTGGGAATAAATAAATCTCAATTTGAGTGGGCGCCACTCGGCTCACTCTCTCCCGTGCGCACGGACAAAAAGAGGGTGGAAAAGAAAAACAGTTTGTCCTTCCTCTCTTGATCCTTTTTTTATCTATTCCTTCTTATCCTCTCATCTTCCTCTCAACTTTCCCCAAAATCCCTAAATCATTTCCATGTTTTTCACAAATCCTCTCTCCAAACGGCAAAGTTATTCAAAATTTAGGGCCTTCCTAAATGGAGGCCTAAAGCAACAATTGCTTCAGTCTGCCCTAACATTAAGATTCCTGACATGTCTTGAAAGTGGGAAACTTTTGAATTTTTTATTTTATTTTTCACTTCATAAAAGATCTTGTGGAGAAACTTTATTTGCCGGATAAATGTCTTGATCGAGTCAAGTGGATTTTGAAAATCTACATTTATTTCTTGGATGGGTCTGGTCCTGCTCAAACCATGGGTTGGTTTCATTTTAAAATCTCAGTCCAGATGCTGTGCATGGTTTGTTAGTTGGGAAGATGATAGTATCTATGAAAGGTATTTATCAATATCTGTCATATAATTATTATATATCTTACATCCAATTCCATTCAAGTACGCCTCATCTTTAAGAGTTCTTCAGTTGGATTCGACAAAAACGTGCTCCAAAATCCGCCTCTTAGATGTAGGATGAAAATTTGAATTTTGGATACCATTTAGAATCTTAATCTATATTCTTAATTTCGATTTGGATTTGAAACTCCATTAGGTTTTATACTACAAATGATTTTTTTATAAACGAAAATGCTAAAATTATTATTTAATTATACCTTTTTATACTTTTTCATGATTTGGTATGTCAATTGATTGATTTCATAACCAACTCTTATAATTTCAAGCAAATGTGCTTTGGGTATAAAAAAATATAATTTAAGAGTAATTGTGCTTTGTGCATTCATCTTTTATAAATTATTTGAATAAGCAACTTATCAAATTTTAACACTAAATTTTTTTTTTCAAGAGTCAACAATACAATACTGTTTCTTCTTTTTCTTTTAAAATACAATATTTATTAGTTTCAATTATTGTCCATTCAAATAGGCCTCTCTTAATTTAGTGTTGGTCTTTAACACTATTTTATTCGTTATTTCCTTTCGTATATCCTTGGATGTGGGCCTGCATATCAGAACCTTTGGGACAATGTTAATTCTAGTGGAAATCTACGTAGATTGCGCTTTGTGATACCCTGCTTGAGAGGGGGATTTTTATGTAAGGAACGTCTCCCTCCGGAGTCAAAATAGATAGGTTGGGTGCTGGACGTGTATACAAAAGACCCACATCGTCAGTTCAGGGTGGATTTCTCTAGTATAAGTGTAGTGTGTTTTCTCCTTTTAGTATAAGATCTTTTAGGAGAATTTCTTGGGATGTTCACTAATTGAAAGCTATCTGGGCTCCACCTGTGTATCTAAAGTGGACAATATTGTACTGGAGAGATAGGTCGTTAAAGGCTAGGTTCACTAATTGACTCAAGCCATAATAAGTCCCAACTCACAAAACGTGGCCGATTTGGGAAAGCCCACTAGCCTCCAACAAGTAATGTATGTAAACACTCATTAGACGAGGCCTTCGACTGATCAAATTTGATGCGGCTATCTGAAGTCCAATTGAATCGGGTGAAATCGGTAAAAGCCCATCAGACAAAAATGGGGCGCATATGAATTTATTTCGACCCGTATTCAACTTAGAACTGATGGAGGGAAGAAGAGATCTCAAATACAATCCAATGGACCAACCTGCACTGCAATCAGAGCCCATTTTAAGTTAATTTGGGCCTGCGCCTGTTTTGGAGAATTTTGGGCCTCAAATGCCGTTTAAAAGTTAAGCCCACTTGCTGCCCCAAGAATCCCAACTTAAATGCCATCTCAGGTGATGAATCACTGCTCATGTGGACCCCGACTTGGAAGCCGATTTGAAGAGGAAACCACTCCTAACAGTCAGCTGAACCGAGCGCGCCTGCAGTGACTAATTTAGAAAGCCCAAAATGGGAACTTTCTCATCGCTGTTGGCTGCCAGGTTTGGACAGGATACGTGCCGACCTTAGTACCGATATATTTAGCAAGGATCCTTGATTATTAGCTGACAAAAATCCACTGCAAACGGAAGCAAAATCAGCGTGAGAGAGAAGGCTGTTTCAGCATGTTTGGGCCTAGATTTTTGGTCCTGTTTGAATAGGCAAAACATCAATCTGTGGCTAGGATTTAAGTAAGGTTAGACCAGTAACTGTAGCAGATATGCTCGTTTTTGGCATCATCAAAGCCCTAGCCTCACTGCCGTCACTGTCATTGTTCTCTCTCTTCTTCCTTCTCCTTAACCACGGTTGGAGACCCCTTTGCTGCCGCCGTCAGGCCCGGCCCTGGCCATAGGGGAATTAGGCCCCTGCTTAGGGCCCCAAGTAGGGTTCAATTTTTAAGTTCCCACACATTAGTTTATGTTATAAAATTATTTTAATGTTGATTTTATTGACAAATAGATTTGTGGGGCAATGGTAGCCTTTTTTGTAGTCCCGTGTTCAAAACATGTGAGGTTCCCTTCCATGGTGTTAAACTTTTTGCAACAAATTCTTATAAATTTAATAATAATTTTTCTTTAAGTAAAATAACTTGAGGAACATTTAAAATCAACTTGACGTTCGATTCACGTCGGGTTCACTTTTTCAACTTCTTATATTGCGGTTAAGCCAACCCCTCCATGTTGTTAAACTTTTTACAATTTCTTATAAATTTAGGCATAATTTTTCTTTAAGTAAAATAATTTAGAGAGTATTTAAAATCAACTTGACAAGACTCGTTAACTCGCTTGACTCGAATTCCTATCGAGCTTAGTCAAGTCAGATTGATTTGGCCAATTTTTTTTTCAAATTTTAAATCTAAAATTCTAATAAAATAAATTAAACATAATGATAAAAAACATTTATCCTGTAGTTTTATTTTTCTTTTAAAAATTAAAAATTGAGATGATTAATTGACTCTATTAAAAGATTAAAATGATTATATAAAGATTACATTTTAACTAATCATTATTCTTATCATTTTTTTAGAAATTTTAACAAAAATGTGACCTAAAGAAGTCCTTAAATGAGGAAACTTAGTGTTCATTGTAATATAAATAGTTGAATGAAAATAAAATGGGGTTAAATTTGAATAACTGTTTTGTACTTTATAGTTTATAACTGAGTGATAATTTTTTAATATAATTTTACTTTATAAATTATTTTAAATACATTATATATTTTAGCATGTCAATACTCTTTTTAAATACAATAAAATAGTAATAAAAAATGAAAAAATCAACATACATGACAAAAGTGGAAATTAAATTTATCACAAGAAAGATTGAATGGATTAACTATTTTATTTATTGAAAAAGATATGTTAAAAGCACTTGAATATAGTTATTTAGTTAGTAATTTTGTATCTTAAAATCCAAGAAGAATAAATTTTAAATATAATTTTTATAAATTTGATTATGATATTTTATTTGATGTTTCACATTTAAAAAAAAATTATATAATTTTATTTTTTGTGAGTGCATAAAAAACCATCTTAAGAGTTCGCCTAGGGCCCCTGAAATCTCAGGGCCGGCCCTGGCCACCGTCTCTTCTCTCGGTTCTCTTCCCTCTCATCCTCTTCATCTTCTTCGCCTCTTTTCTTTCTTCTCTCTTCCCACCTCCTCTTAGCCGAAAACCCCAACTCCCCAACCTATTGCCGCCGCCCCTCTTTCTTTCCTCTCTCATCTTCTCTTCCCTCGAACCCTAAACCCGCCGCCACCATCATCTTTCCTTCCTCTCTTTCTCTTCCTTTCTCCTGCCTTAGAAACCTTAATTCCCAAACCCTTTGCCCCTTCTCAAGCCCAGCAGACCTAATCCAATCCGACCCAAGCCCAGTTCATGCAGACTAGATCCAGTCCAACTGAATTTGGCCCAGTTGTTGAGTCCAATTCGTCCCTGGCCCAACAACGTTAACCCGAATCCGGGCCCAACTTCTGTAAGCCCAACCCAGCTTCTCGCCCCAACAGTTAGGCCCAGACCATTCTGAACCTGGCCAAGCCTATTATAGGCCCGTTCCAGGCCCATTTTGCGCTCATTCCTAGCCCGTTTTGGAGATCATTCATGGAGTGTTTCTGGCCTATTTCTAGATCTCATTCGGATCGTTCTCAGCTCGTTTTCAACCCACTTCCTGCTAGTTTTATGGGATCGTCCCAGTTCTGCAGGACCATCCTAGTTTCTTAGGCCCGGTAGTCGTTCATTGCTCACTTCAACCCTGCAGCCTGTCTTTATCGCTTGTATTTCGAAAACGCACAAGTGAGGGACACATCACACTGGTTTTAGCATACATGAACTGCATGTATCTTTTCTATGATTACTTGGACATGGAGTACAATGAATGAGACCCTTATGGATTACGAGCCACTCGGTAAGGGAACCGTTCTAACAAATATGTGGCAAGGGGCTCATTCGGATGTACTCGTGTTGGAGTGCTTGTGATGGCATGTTGGTTAGTATCTTGATAACATGTTGGTTGAGTAACATGGTGATGTGTGTTGTGTAATAACATGTCTATTTGATTATGTGATGACATGTTGAGTTGCCAAATTCTATAACATGCTGAGTTTGACAATGTGATAACATGCTGGATGGACTATACAGTATCATAATATGTATAACATGTGGCAAAAAATGATATACTTTAGATAATAACATGTTACATGTTTGTTTGATAACATGCAATAGACGGTAATATATGAGTGATGATTATGTGATACGCTATATTGACAACATGTGTAGAGATAACTGTGCATTTATGTAGCCAGTATACATGGAAAGTCGATGGGGGTATGGGTACTAGGCTACATCAGGATTTAGAGACTCCCCCTAGCTTGTCGAGTAGTTAGGATTGGGAAGTCATGGGAAACCACACAGTGGATGCGGTTGAGCTATGGACTACTCGTTGGTGGGTCCGTAGATGTGTGAGTGCCTGGCAGGGGGTATTTTCCTTCTTGGGTATATGGACCTTTGGCAGAGTTATGGTTCGGTGTACGGCTGAGGTGTCGGTTGACTATTTACAGGACATGAGTTGGGATTTGACCTCGTGATCCGGTGTAGCAGCTGAGGTGTCGATTGATTATTTACGGACATGAGTAGGGGTTCGCCCCCATTGTCCGGTCTATGGCTTAGGTGCTGGTTGATTATTTATGAACATGAGTCGAGGTTCGCCCCCGTGGTCCAATGTACGGCTAAGGTACCAGGTTTATTATTTATTGACATGGGTTGAGGTTCGTGCTCCGTGGTCCGGTGTACGGCTGAGATGCTGGTTGATTATTTACAGACATGGACTTGAGGTTCGTCCATGTGGTCCGGTGTGCAGTTGAGGTGCCAGGTCGATTATTTACTGGACATGGGTTAAGGTTTGTCCCCATGGTAGGCCAAATTCTATGCCATTTCTATTTTCGGGACTTCTCTGACCTAGGAGCTCTACAACCCAATTATCATTTCGGGACTTATATGGCCCAGGAGCTCTACGGCCCAATTTATTCATTTTATCCACGACACCAAAGCATATCCGAACAGTTCAATTTTGGTTCATCAAATGCAATCCTCATCCCAGGCCATATGCATGAGGTACATGAATGCGTAATGATGATATTCTCATTAACTTCCAATCATTCTCAAATATAAGCATATTTTCTCAATATATTCTTAGATCAAATGAAATAGGTTATCATTTTAGAAATCAACTTGCATAATTTTAAAGAAATCAACTCACATTTGTCATAGTAATAACAAAATATTGGGAAATTCACACTAGTGCTTCAATAAAGTAAGAAAACTTACCTGATCGAAGGTGATCAGTGGAGTAGAAAGGGTTTCGAAATGGCACGAACGGCATTGGGAGAAATCTCAGATCTTCTTTTCGTTTCCATGTATGTCAATATAAAACAATCATATCATTAAATTTAATCCAATTAATTGTCCTTATTTCTCTAAGTCTCATGTTGTATCTCTTAGTAATTAGACATGTAGAGGCCTTGCCTAAGGTTTAGGAACCATGTTTGAACAAATGGGTTGGGTCTTAGAATACTTAAACTGCCCTCACACATCCTAAGGTCACTTTGGGTGTACTTTGTCTTAATCATGGGCAAAATGTTCATTTTACCATAATACTCCGTTTAAACTTAATTCATAAAAATTCAAATTATTTAAAGTCACTGATATATTTTTTAGTGAATCAAAATTAAGGAATAAAATGCTCATTATTAATAAAGTTTCAGATCTAGTGAAGGTGCCTAAAACTAGCCTTTTTCGTTTTGAAATACAATCTGCGGATTGTTTTTATAAAAATCATTTCGGGTACTTCTCGATGTCCAAAAATTGCGAATAAATATTTTTGAAAACCACTTCATAGTAGAAGATTTGAAAATAGTTACTAATTCCCAGAAAGTCATTTTTGAGACGGTTACAGGTCCATTTTTGGACTAATATGTAAAACACAGTTTTCTATCTTAGAACTGTCTAGTTTTTACAAAATTATTTCGGGTACTTCCCGATGTCCAAAAATTGTGAATAAATATTTTTTGAAAACCTCTTTATAGTAGAAGATCTGAAAAATAGTTACTAATTCCCAAAAAATTATTTTGAGATGTTTACAAGTCCATTTTTGGGACTGATATGTAAAAATATTTTTCTATCTTAGAGGTGTCCAGTTCTTATGAAAATTATTTCGGATGCTTCCCGATGTTCGAAAATTACGAATAAATACTTTTTGAAAATATCTCTCATAGTAGAAGAACTGAAAAATATTTACAGATTTCCAGAAAATCATTTTGAAATAGATGCAACTCCATTTTATGAAAATACCTACTACTTTCCATTATCTCTTCATTCCACTTCAATTATTAGATTCTCACCATGAATCTCCATTTTGTAAATCCTTATACACACTTCTTCTGAACATCCTAATGGAGTTTCTTTCACAGTTCTTGTGTATACACCTAGAAGTCATAGATCTATTTTGGTCCGATTTGGTTTGAACCCGTAGATTTCTAATCTCCATGATTTGGACATTGAAAACCAAACCCCCATTCTCTTTGGGACTGATTTTCAAGATCTAGATCTAGTTATTAAGAGGAATAAAACAACTATTTCAAGAGAAATGTGTCCCTTCCACTAATGGCAGCGTCCACCGGTGTTTGTGGGCTGTTCGACGAAGTGATTTGCAAGGAGATTTGTATGAGAGGAAGAAGGACAGGTAGAGAAGAGTGTAGATTTGAAGTGGAGAGGGAGAGACAAGGGAAAAGTGTATGGAGAAGAAGATAAATGAGAGGAAGGAGGAAGAAGATGTAAACCCTAGCATCTTTAGCTTTTTTCTCTACCTAATCCCCCTTTGCTTTTTAGTCAACAAACAAAAGTTAAAGTTGGTGAGGTGAAGAGCAATCATTGGTCCAAACTAAAGGTGAGGTGGTGATATTTTTTTTTCATCTAATGCAAAGAGGGATTGCCATGTGGCATGCCACTTCATCGGGTTTTGCCATGTCATCGGCGATGTGGTCCACTTGCCACCTCATCACTTATTCTCACCCAATTAAATTCCATTTCATCACATAGTTTTCAAATTAAATTCTAATTTGATTTAGTCAGTAATCACCATTAGTTTCGTTTAATTTGTTAATCACTTCTCTAATCTTCTTAATTAATTTTCAATTTCCCATCACTTTCTAATTTGAGTTCAAAACTCCAAATTTTATTCAAAATATTCCAGAGACATTACATTGAGTTACGGAGTTGAAACCCCGAGTCATTACATGTATCAATTTAACCCAATGAGAATATTTTGGGTACAGCAAATGAGTGGAATAACAACCAAGTTAGAAGCCCCTTACAAAGTCAAAAATACATTTCACTCAATCTCATATATAGAATATTAGACATTTCTCAAATAAATGATGAGCGTGTCTTTTATCTGCCAAATGTTAAATGAAACCACCAAATTCAAAGCTCTGCAAAGTTTCCCAGTCAAAAGATGCTCAATTCAATCAAGATAAGTACCAAATGAAACATCTAAACAAAAAAATGCCCATATGACAGGTACAAAATTGACATTTAAGCAAGGTTTTAACTCAAATCAAAGGGAAATTTTCCATAATTCATCTTAGGAACACAAAAATTATATAAAATTCTTTTAAAATTAGGAGTTTGGTACCCAAAACTTGTCAGAAATAATTAGTAATGATACAATCTGTTTAGGAGAAAACCCAACTTCTATGAATTACCAAATTAATTAAATGCAAGAATAATAAAGATATTCAAACACAAAATTAAACTAAAATAAAAAAGACAAAAAGAGAATTTACTTGCATAAAGGAATTGAAAACCAAACTCGAGTGTGCTATTGGCCATCCATGACACCTCTGTTTATACTAAATGTTTCAAATTTAATTACAGCAATATAATCCATGGATGATTGCCATTTGTCACTCCATCTTAGATCTATCAATCCTAGACTTACATTACATTGAGCTAAAAGAAGAAAAAAAATACCAAAATAACTATGCCTTACATGCTCAAGGCTTTCTATTCTACCTAGCTTCTGACTTGAATACACCTAATCATAATATGCCATGTGGCTTTTATACATCATCAATTAAAATAAAAAATAAAAATATATTACATCATATTTCCAATAGAGTAAAGGTGCCCAAGCCTTGCCCAAAAGAGAGGATTCATTGCTAATTTAATTTTGAAGAGATAAGATTAATTATGAGTTGATGATTTGTGAGCTTTATCCTTTTCTTTCTATCTCACCCCTTCTTCCTTGCTCCTTATTAATGGACCTCTAATGTGAGCTTTGAGGCCCAAAACATGTCATATCAGGCCCTTACCCATATATCCACTATACGTGCTTTTCATTTTGCATTTTAAAGCCCATTAGATCCTTGGAAAGGCTCTTCTTTTCATCATCGAATTTGATCATGACATTCTAGGGCCAGTTCCACAATTTGATCAAATTGTTTTTCATTATCTCCCATCAATCTTAGGAAAAGATCTTAGCAATTGGTTTTCATCCTATTTAAGTGCAACTATTTGCATATGAGTAGATAAGTTCAATCAAGGTTGCATGGTGGCTTTTAGGTTGTTTTAGTGATGCAATTTGAATGCATCAAAGCATTCTTAGTGATGGAATTCGAATGCATCCAAGCATTATGTTCTTCGGTGCAAGGACATGCCTTTCGTGAGGGTAGAAAATAGCAAAGGACTTCGAACTTTTAGTGATGTTGTCTAGCTTCAAAAATTATACAAAGAAGTTTCGGCCAAAAGCTCCATTTATTGAAAATTGGAGATTAGATCTTATTGTTCAAATCCACAAAGAAGAAAACAATTTAACTTTGTGGAAAATCAAAGACAGAGAAAGAACGAAATTGAAATTGATCATCTAAACACCTGTCTCAATTTGGCAAGATTGGAATTTGAGAATTGATTAAAAGTACCAATAAAATTTCACTCACAGGGTCAAGACGCTAGCCTCATGAAGCAATTGTTGAAGATTTTACAGAATATCTGATTGATTTGCACAACTATAGGATTGATTTATTTTCGGATTTTTTCCGGATTGTATAATCTGTTTCCTTATTTGTAGCTAGGTTTCTATCTATAAATTGTAATATTCTTATTGAGAAAGATATATGAAAAAGAGGAATCCAATTAGGTTCCTAAATTATAAGATGGTATCAAAGCCAGGGTTTTAAATTCCGCTATAGATCTTGAAAAGGGGTTTGGATTTCAAGAGGAAATCACATATCCCGTCCTTTTTTTTTTTCCCCAAAAAAACAGGGGCGAAAATAAAAAAATGGGGATCGGCAGCAACCCAGTTGAGCAGGAATGCTCACGTATCCCGATCATTCAGATCTGAAACGAAGCGGGTTCCATAGCCGCAAGTGTGAACGGCGCTGAAGCAGGGACACCGGAGGCACTTAGAAGCCATCTCTAAATTTCGTTGGCTGCTATTCCATGATTTCTGATCCTCTGTCCTTGCGAAACTCGGACACTGCTAGCCTCTTCACGTCTGCACCTGCCTGAGATTTCAATCGTTGCTACAGCGCCGCTCACGCTGTTGACACAGGTTCCGCCTCTTTGATTCCAGCATGGCTGCTGAAGGCAGCGTTTCATCGCTGCAACCAGATCTGAGCAGCGCCGAAGAAGGAAAAAAAAAACAGAAAAGCCAGAGGCAACCAGATCTGAGACAGAGAAGCCCATTCGGCTGGAGGTTGAGTACGGATCTGGTTTCTCTCCAGATCGGTGGAGCGGTAAGAAGATAACAGCGAACAGCGAACCAGCCAGTTCTGAGAGGTGCGTCAGAGGAAGAGACTGGCAGCGGTACAAATCAAAAAAAAAAAAAAAAACAGAAAAAGAAAACAAATCAGTGGTCCGTTGCTCCGATCTCTTCCTCTCTCTCCAACGCTTCTGTTTCATCTTTAGAAAGCAAAGAGAGGAGAGAGAGGTTTGAAGAATTGAACAGTTCCACGAACTTGAACCTGAAGAGGAAAGGAGAGCAGAGCCCAGATTTAGTCATCCCGATCGATTTGGGGAGTAGGGGCAATTGCCTAAGCTTGATTGGATGGGGCTTCCACAGATCCAGTCATCCCGATCGATTTGGGGAATAGGGGAAATCGCCCAAGCTTGATTGGACGGGGTTTTCCCTCCGAATTTCCATCTATACTGCTGCTGTACTCAGACCACTACACCATATCGCCACGCTCGTCACTAAATCATGATCGATAACACATACGTGATGCCTTCCTCCAAGCCGGAACCATCTAGAACAAAATCGGTTCCTTTTGTTGTTCAATCTGAAAGTACTTTTAATGAAGGGATCATTTTACTGAATCAAATTATGATATTTGGTCACAGCTAATGGAGATGCATATTGCCGAGAGGGAAAAACTCTCCTATATTCGTGGTAAGACGAAACCACCTGCAGAATCTGAAGATGGATATGAAAAATGGTATGCCGAGAATCAGAAAGTGAAAAGATGGCTATTAATGTCCATGACTCCAGATATTATGAAGCGTTACTTACACTTACCCATTTCCTACAAAATCTGGAGTGCTTTGTCAAAAGCCTTCTATGATGGAAGTGATGAGTTGCAAGTTTTCGCCTTGAACCAAAAGTCCTTCACTGCCATACAAAGTGGAAAGTCTCTTTCAGAATATTATGGAAATTTATTGGGGTGTTTTTCGAGAATTGGACCATTGCAATAAAGTTATCATGAAGGATCCTGGTGATATTTTTGCATATCAAAAGTCCATTGAACGACTACGGTGAACATATTTCTTGTAAGATTGGATGCAACGTTTGAATAAGTTCGTGGAGAGATTCTACGCAAAGAACCAATTCCAGATTTGGACGAATGCTACGCAGTTCATTCGACGAGATGTGGTACATCGTGCAACTTTGAAGGGGGAGTCTGAAAGTTCTGAAGCTTCAGCCATAGTGACTCGAAACCGACCAACCCAAAACTGGCAGGACGGTCCAAGAAGTAACCATCCAAAGAGCACCAATAGTGTCGACAAGTCTGCATGTAAATGCACCCATTGCAATCAGACTGGCTTACCAAAGATCGTTGCTTTGAACTTGTGGGATATCCAAAATGGTGGGATCATAGTCGTGTTTCACGAAAAAAGAAGACAGTAACTACCGCTATTGTTGAAACAAAGAGAGATGATGATGTTGCTGAAAATACCTCAGCATTAGTAACAGCTACAGATAATGGTGGTAAGTTTTTTATTATTTCTACACATGTTTCTAATAGCACATGGATAATTGATTATGCTGCTACAGATCATATGACATTTGATTTTAGACAGGTCACACCTCTTAAGCCGTCCTCACAAAATTGTTTCCACTACCAATGGTAACACGAACTCAGTTATTGGAGAAGGATCTTTGACCCTCACTGATACTTGGAATTTAGATTCTGTTTTAGTTGTTCATCTTTAGAACATTGATGAGTGCAAAATAAATACATATTTTACTCCTAAATTTATTATTGTTAGTATCTCATTTTATTTAATTTTATCTAATTAGTATAATTTTGTGTTTTGCAGGTTTAAAAGTGAGGATGACAGAAAAAATGCTTAAATATAAAGCCTGGGCCCATTATGAGTTATTTTGGACCTCAAGCCCAATTATTGAGCCCATTAAGAAAAGCCCATGAAGAATTCCACATGTGTGAATACTATTTCCATTATCTCAAGAGGAAATTCGAAATTTAGAAGTCAATATAAGAGGATTTTCGAATTTGGCAAGTGGATTAAGGAAAGAAAAAGAAAATAAGAAAGGGAGAAAAATAAGGAAGGTTTGACACATGTTCGGTATTTTGGTCATGAATTTCTTCTCCGATATTCGATTAGTTTGATTCTTTTTGCGTTAGAAAGAAGACTTCAAGAGCTATAACTTTGTGTTTTACGACTTTTCTTGATTCGGACGTTAATAAGGTCAAAACTGAGCTGCAAGATGATACATGTGTAAAAAACGGGATTCTGCACCCACTTTCCTTATACGAATTTAGCTTATTGCCTCCTTTAAGTCATTCCATATTTAACACAAATCAAATCCGCCCTCCATGTGTCCCTTGCTTTATTTAAATCTTTGAATCCAATCCATTCATTCCACCTCCTTTCATCTATAAATACTAGCCCTCTCCCATTGAGAAAACTGAACTTGGGCATTGAAGAAAAGGAGAGGAGAGGAAGGAGAGAAGGAAAAAGTGAAGGAAGGATAAGAAGAGGCTTTGGAAAATTCGGTTCTACAGGGTTTTTAGGTTGGTATTTTGTTTAATTTTCCTAGCTATTTTTCTTATATTTTATTCTTTTAAATTCTATTGGTTTGTAATTCAATTTCATGTTTCATAAATAAAATTGAGGTGTGATGAAATATTTAGTCTATGGTTTTCCAATTATTCAATTTATGTATGATGATTATTTGATTTTATTTTTATTCTTTAATTAAGTTTATGTGTGGATTTATTTTAATTATTTCAAATTAAATGTGATGAAAATTTAGATTGAATAGACTTCCTTCTTCGATCTAAGGCTCTTATTTTAAGAGTGCGATGAAATATTTTAGATTTGAAGATAAAGTTTAAATTCTATTCATTCTAAGGTTTAATTTGAGATTTTTAATTTAATGAAATCCATAGATTTAATTGTTGGAATATTTATCGATGAAAAATTTGAATGCATGATTGGTAATTTACGTGAGCTCCGTATTTTAGGCCTTTGTTTTATTTTTAAAATATGAAAAATAATGCCTCCTTGATTCTTTGAGCCAGTTCCACTGTAAATATGTACAGATGTAATTTAGATGTCTTTAATTTTTATTTTTGTTTATAAAAACTCAAATCTTTGAAATTGATGAAATAGGTTGGAAATAATTTAATTGCATCTTAATTTTGTTTCTAAATTAGATTAAGATTGTTTATATTTTTATATTAATTCCACCATTTTAATTAAAATTAGTTAAATTGTTAGATTCTATGTTTAAATCTAGAATGTTTCTAAATTAAGATTAAAATTCATAGATTAGATTAACAATTCCACGTTCATGATTTATCTCCATATTTCTCAAAGTTCTTAAAATATATAATTCAATGGTGTATTTTCATGGATATATTTTCCTAAGTTCCGATGGGTTCAACCTCGCACTTAATCGCTATACTATCTAATGGTTCGTGCGCTTGCGAGTTATAAATTTAAAATTTGCACAACAAGTTTTTGGCGCCGTTGCCGGAGAACTTAAAAAAATAGCCATTGAATTATTTATTTTTAGAAATAATGTTAATTTTAGAAATATCTATTTTTGGCAACTCTTTAAAATTAGAAGTTTCTATTTTTCTTAGAAATTCTAATTTTAGAAGGTTACCTTATTTAGAAGTTCTAAAAATAATACAAAATCAGGAGATTATCTAAATTTGGAATCACTGCTAAATTTAGAAAATTTTTATTTTTAGAAACTTTCAAAAATATCTAGTTTCTATTTTTAGCATTTTCTAATCTTGGAATTTTAATCCAATTTAGTCATGTTCTATTTTTAAAAACGTAGATCTAAATTTGGAATGTTCCAGTTACAGTGTAGGAAAAAAAAATTTGAAAAATCATTTTTTGAACAACTTTGAAGTTACTTGAAAATTTGATTTGGATTAATTTGGTGGATATTAATTTAGAATTTTTTATGGTCTTAATTTAGTTTAGAATTCTTAATTACGTTACAATCATTTAATTTCCTCCACTAGTTATAACATTAGGAAATCTGCATTTAGTTTAGGACTCATGCATATTTTATTTGATTAAATGCTTCACCATGGTTTTGAGTTTTGTTATGTGCAGGTGCTTTGAAAATTCTTGCGAAAAAAATTGCTAAAAAAATAAAAATTGCACTTGCTAATAAATAAAAACAAAAAGCCAAGGTACGCGCGTTCAATCTCTTTTTTTAATTTTTAATTTTCATGCATTCATATAGTTTTTATTAGGTTGTCTTGCATTTATTTTGCATATAAAAAAAAAAATTTGCATATTTAATTTGCTCATGCATTTAGGTTGCTAGTTCATGCATTCAATTAAATTGTTTGCTTATTGTTTTCATATTTGCTTGGATCTTGCATTGGTAATTTAGGCTTGCATTCACAAAATAGAAAAATTCAAAAAAAAAAAAGATTAGTAAAAATTGGTTCATGCATTCCCCAATTAAAATCAATCTAGAACCATTGTTTAGGGTTGTTCATGTCCATTAGGATCCCTGTGTCGGTCTAGGTATAGGTCATATTTTGTGTGCATTTGATTGAGCGTGAATGATCGTGTCTGTGTATGAATTATTGGGTTCGTGACTCTAACAATCGCTTGGTTCGAGTTACGTTTTTCGTCGATTTACCGATCGTTGCGTCCGGAGCTCAGTCCAGCTCAGCCATAGACATAGACAGTCCACCTTCACCACCACCATCACCTAACATTGCCGAAGAAAGAGTCGAAGAGAAAACCCTCCAAGACTACTTCTCATCAGTCACGCCCAACACACCATCTGGCATAGTTGTTCCAGCAACTAATGTGGCGTTTGAACTGAAACCAGCCCTGTTACATCTTTTACCCGCATTCCATGGACTTGATCGTGAGGACCCTTACCTACATGTTAAGGAATTCTTAGAAATCTGCGCCACCATCAAACTTCAAGGCATCACTGATGAATCCATTAGACTTCGTTTATTTCCTTTTTCTCTCAAAGAAAAAGTGAAATCTTGGCTAAATTCTCTACCTGCAAACTCCATCACAACTTGGGATCAGTTGGCCAACAAATTTTTGAATAAATTCTTCCCTATATCAAAAACTAACACCCTCAGGAAAGAAATTTCAAACTTTTATCAGAAGGAGGGTATACAATTCTGTGAGTCATGGGAAAGATTCAAAGATTCGTTGAGTAAATGCCCCCACCACGGCTATGAAAGAGGGAGACTCGTACAATTCTTTTATGATGGTTTAACCACATTGAACCGCACAATGGTCGAGTCTATGAAGGGTGGGGAATTTTTACAGCTAACTGCAAACAATGGATGGAATTTCTTAGAATCATTGGCAGAAAGTTCTCAGCGATGGGACTTCTCCAAAAGAGAGAATTCAGCACAAACATCGAAGAGAGGAGGTTTGTACGAAGTTAACAATGACTTTTACGTTAAGATTGCGATCGCAAACCTAACGAAAAAAGTTGATGTTTTAACTATGTCTCAGGCGATGAACTCATCATTAGGAATGCATGCTGAGGTTTGCACATTGTGTTCTAATCTAAGACACACTGCCCAAATCTGTCCTTCCATAGGATCAAATGTTGAGTGCTCAACCGATCAGGCCAATGCACTCAATAATTTTGGAAGACAGCAGGGAACCCCGTTTTCTGCCACATACAATCCTAATTGGCGGAATCATCCAAATTTTTCATGACGTCAGAATCAACCTCCGGTAGGTCAAGGACCTCCTCAATATCAAGGCCAACCATATCAACCTCCCCAGTACCAACCACCCAACCAACCATACCATCCATCTCAAAATCATCCACCCCAGCCAAATCCATCCTATCAACCCGATCCATCTCAAAAACGTAAGCCCTCTCTCGAGGATACGTTGCAGCAGTTCATGTAGTCCACCCAACAGGCTATGCACAAGCTTGAAACACAACTTGGGCAGTTAGCTACCGCGATAGGAGATAGAGAGAAAGGTAAGTTTCCCAGTCAGCCTATCCCAAATCCCAAGGGACAAAATGAGGTTTCGTTATCTAATTCAGATGGCGCTAACTCCATTACTATCTTGAGGTCTGGGAGGCAGGTAGATAACAAGGTCGAACTACCTAAAAAACAGGAAGACCAGACAGCTGGTCAACCAAAGCATCAAAAGGACCCACCTAGTCCATCTTCTGTCCAAAATACTCCGGAAGAACCTGCTAATATTACTTTTGTGCCTAAAGCTCCGTACCCTCAGAGGTTTGCCAATCCTAACAAAGGAGTACCCTATAGTGACATATTAGAGGTATTTAAACATATTAGTATCAATATACCTCTACTTGAAGCTATAAACCAGGTACCCTCCTATGCCAAATTTTTGAAAGACATCTGTACTGTGAAACGGAAAACCAATGTTCCCAAAAAGGCATTTTTAGCAGAAAATACGAGTTCACTCATCCAACAGGGGTTTCCAATAAAACACAAGGATCCTGGGTGCCCAACCATCGCTTGCACCATTGGTACATTTGATATTGATAGGGCCTTGTTAGATCTTGGAGCCTGTGTCAACCTACTGCCATACTCTGTTTATGAGCAGTTAGGGTTGGGTGAGTTGAAACCCACTACTATCACACTTCAGTTAGCCGATCGCTCTGTGAAAATCCCGAGAGGTGTGATAGAAGACGTTCTGGTGAAAGTAGACAAATTCTACTTTCCGGTGGATTTTGTAGTGTTGGATACACAACTTGTTCAGAACGAAAGTGGGCACATTCCGGTTATTCTTGGACTACCATTCTTGGCCACCGCTAAAGCTGTTATCAATTGTCAAGATGGTATGCTTAGGTTGTCGTTCGGAGTTCTAACGACAGAACTCAATGTGTTTAACTTGTGTAAACAACCTCCCTGCACAGATGACCTGTATGAGGTTAATTTGATTCAGAGTTCTATCGAAGAATCCTTTCTTCACTTTATTTGCGACGAGCCATTTGAGAAGTCACTGTCCACCTTTGGCACAGATTTCAATGAAAGTGGTAAACAAGAGGTGAACGCTCTACTGAATGAAGCTCCATATGTTGATGTTAGAGTAAGAAAATTCGAACCTCTCCCTGTGAGTCAATCTGTACCAGTCCCCTCTGTCGAGAACCACCAAAATTAGAGCTCAAACCACTCCCTGAGACTTTAAAATATTCTTACGTTGGATCATCAGAAACTTTACCTATCATCATAGCTTCTGATTTAACTTCAGAGCATGAGTCTAAACTCCTTGCTATTTTGAGAGAACATAGAGAAGTTATTGGATGGTCCATTGCCGATCTTAAAGGGATCAGCCCCTCTGTGGTCATGCACAAAATTCACTTGGAGGAGAACTCCAAAACGTCTAGAGAACCACAGAGACGACTGAATCCGGTAATGCAGGACGTGGTAAGAGCCGAAATTTTAAAACTTCTCGAGGCGGGTATCATATACCCTATCTCTGATAGTCCGTGGGTGAGTCCGATACAGGTTGTCCCAAAGAAATCTGGTGTAACGGTAGTTAAGAATGAGGATAATGAACTAGTTCCTACCCATGTTCAAACGGGCTGGAGAGTTTGTATTGACTACCGAAAGCTGAATACTGCTACTCGTAAGGATCACTTCCCACTTCCATTCATTGATCAGATGCTTGAACTTTTGGCCGGTCATGCATTCTACTGTTTTTTCGATGGTTATTCCGGCTATAACCAAATCTGTGTTGCTCCTGAGGATCAGGAGAAGACCACCTTCACTTGTCCATATGGTACTTTCGCCTACCGTCGCATGCCTTTTGGGTTGTGCAATGCACCTGCTACCTTTCAGCGGTGTATGATCAGCATATTTTCAGACATGGTAGAGCGATGTCTGGAAGTTTTTATCGATGATTTCTCAGTCTTTGGTTCCTCGTTTGACCAATGCCTACATCATCTAACCCTTGTGTTAGTCCGATGTAAAGAAAAGAACCTAGTACTCAATTGGGAAAAATGTCACTTCATGGTGAAACAGGGCATAGTCTTAGGTCACATTATATCAGACAAAGGAATAGAAGTTGATAAAGCTAAGGTCGATTTGATCTCTCGTCTTCCACGACCCCAAACTGTTAAAGAGATCAGATCGTTCCTAGGTCATGCTGGTTTCTACAGGAGATTTATCAAAGATTTCAGTAAAATTTCCAAACCTCTCTGTAGACTCCTGACTAAGGATTCAAGTTTCGATTTTGATGATGAGTGCGTCCACGCGTTTGAAAAATTGAAAACTTCATTGACCTCTGCTCTGATAATTCGACCTCCTGATTGGTCTGTTCCTTTTGAGATAATGTGTGATGCTTCTGACTATGCAGTAGGAGCTGTTTTAGGTCAAAGGGTCAATAAGTTACCTCATGTTATCCATTATGCGAGCAAAACGTTGAACGATTCTCAATTGCACTATTCCACAACGGAAAAGGAATTGTTAGCAGTCGTTTTTGTGCTAGACAAATTTCGATCTTACCTTGTGGGTTCTAAGGTCATCATCTACTCTGATCATGCTGCTCTCAAGTATCTTTTGTCTAAGAAAGATGCTAAGTTCCGCTTGATTAGATGGGTCCTCTTGCTACAAGAATTTGGTATTGAAATTCGGGACAAGAAAGGTTCCGAGAATGTGGTAGCAGACCATTTGTCTAGATTGGTAACTGAATTTTCTGATGACCCGTTACCTATTACTGAGTCCTTTCCTGATGAGCAACTCATGTTAGTTTCTCAATTACCTTGGTTTACAGATATTGTGAATTATCTTGTCACTGGTTTGATGCCTCAGCATTGGACTAAGCAAGATAAGTCAAAATTTCTGGCAGAAGTCAAATACTTTATCTGGGATGATCCATACTTGTTCAAATACTGTTTGGACCAAATCATTCGTCGTTGTGTCCCAGAGTCCGATCAACTCAGTGTTGTTAAGTTTTGTCATGATCAGGCTTGTGGAGGTCATTTCAGTTCAAACAAGACCACTGCAAAGATTTTACAGTGTGGTTTTTACTGGCCTTCCATGTTCAAAGATACCCATTCCTACTGTGTGTCATGTGACAGATGTCAGAGATTAGGCAGTCTGTCTCGTCGAAATATGATGCCTTTGAACCCAATTTTACCTGTTGAACTTTTTGATGTTTAGGGCATTGATTTCATGGGACCATTTCCTAATTCCTTTGATAATCTTTACATTTTGGTAGGGGTAGACTATGTCAGTAAGTGGGTTGAAGCGGTGGCTTGTAAAACCAATGATCATAAAGTTGTCCTCCGTTTCTTAAAAGAAAATATTTTCTCTAGATTTGGAATACCACGAACCTCATCAGTGATGGGGGTAAGCACTTCTGTAATCGCCCGTTTGAAACATTGATGAAATCATATGGGGTGATGCATAAGGTTGCTACTCGTTATCATCCGCAAACAAGTGGGCAAGTGGAAATTTCAAATCGAGTGATAAAACGTATTCTGGAGAAGACAGTTAATCCATCCAGGAAAGACTGGTCTTTGCGACTTACTGATGCACTCTGGGCATATCGTACTGCATTCAAAACGCCCATTGGAATGTCACCCTACAGGATAGTGTATGGGAAAGCTTGTCATTTACCAGTTGAGTTAGAGCATAGAGCATATTGGGCTATTAAGCATATGAATTTTGCTCTAGACCAGGCTGGGCAGCATAGAAAGCTCCAGTTGTCTGAACTAGATGAAATTAGGAGAGATGCCTTTGATACTGCGAGAAAGTACAAAGACCGGATGAAGTTGTTTCATGATAAGAATATTCTGAGAAAAACTTTCACAGTTGGTCAAAAGGTCTTGCTGTATAATTCTCGATTGCATCTGTTTCCCGATAAACTAAGATCAAAGTGGACAGGTCCATATCTTGTTCATGCTGTTTTTCCGCATGGGGCTGTGCAGATTAAGCATCCTAAGAATGGCCATGTTTGGAAAGTTAATGGTCAGCGTCTTAAACCATTCTTAGAGTTTCACAAACCAGAGGAAGAAGTTCAGATCCCACTGGATGATCCTGTCTACCAGGACTGAGTAGGATGATCCGCCCACCCATATCCATCCATCCATCCCTCCACCCGTCATTCTATGTCTGAGTTTGTTTGTGCGTCAGTACGTGTTTGTGTTGGACTAGTTTAGGTTTTTCCTTTTGTTGGGTCAGTTTTTGTGTTTTGAGTCTGTCTGGTGTCTTTTTCTTTCTTGTGTGTTTTTGTTTTTTTTTTTGTTATTTGTTTATTTTTGCAGTTTTTGAATAAAGAGCGCCCTCTCAGGTATTTTTCTGAATTTTAGTTGTTCGTTTTGTTCTAATTTGCAACTGTTCACTGTAGATTAGAGCACATTGAGGACAATGTTCAATTTAAGTTTGGGGGTATTGAGGGTTTATACTATGTCAATTTTGTGTGTTTTTGAGTCCTTTGAGTCCCCAAAAAAAAAAAGAAGCTTAGAATGACATCAAAATTGGATTATTACACCAGAATTTTTTTCTGAATTTATTTGAAACAATTAAATATTCATATGAATCTTAGGAAGTGATATAGGCCATTATTTTGGATCGTTTGAGCCTTTGAAGCCTACCTATTTTCTATCATATTATCATGTTAGTTCCCACTTTTGAGCTTTGAATGTAAATTTATCCTATTTTTATTGATTAACCATGTTATCCATACCCAACTCCCGTTGTGGAGTTTGAGCCTATATTGAAAAATCTGTGACCTATTCTAGGGCCCGGAAAAGGTTAGAGATGATTGTTATTGGGATGGTATTCTGAGAAAACTATGGCACTTGAAAGAAAAAATGATGATGAGAGATGCAAAAGAAAGAAGAAAATCATCAATGAAAAAGAAAAAGAAAAAAAAGGAAATGAAAAAGAAAAAAAGAAAGAGAACATCCATACATCATAAATGAAGGATGTGAAAAAAAAAAAGGTGAAAAAAAAAAAGAATTGAATTTGAAAAGAAGAGAAATACTTTGAAGATTCTGAGTGCTAAAAAAAAAATAGAGGAAGCAATATCCCATTATAAAATTTTGAAGACCTCTAACTTTTTCTATTCAAAATATTAATTTTAGAGTCTTTTTATCCTTCTTTGATATGACCCGATCCTAAGCCATGTTTCGTCCTATTAGTAAGTCCTATTGATTCTGAGTTAATATGGTATTTAAGTGGAGAATAGATGAAGAAGAATAATGGTGTTTGATTCAACATTCTCAGGAAAATGACATCCTTTCATGAGATCTATATTATTCTTTGTTATTAATCGTTCTTTGATGATAAATATGTGAGATATTTGTATTTGAGAAATTATTCCGCTCACATATACTTTTGAGAGAAATTTAACCCAATCTCTGAGCGAAAATCTTTCTGAGAGATATACTTTTGTGAGATTTGAAGTCGAAGCGCATTTTCAGCCGGTGGTTGCCCAACTTGTGCGTATTTTGAAAAAGAAGGTTATGTTAATATTTGGCTATCACACACTACACTCCGAGTATAAGTTTTGTAAAATAATTGTGGAGTCATATGATGTTTAAATTTTTTATTTATATATTTTTGCTGAAATTTGATGTTTGTGGGTATCATCTCTGGAAGCCCTCACGAGACTATAACTCGTCCACTAGTGGTGAGCTAGGGGTTTAAAGGCTTGTTGCATACGCTAAATGCAATCGAAAGTGCCAGCAAAAGTGGTGTAGTTTAGGATTTTTATTTTTGTTTTTAGAGTTTTTAGTTTTTGTTTTACTCGAGGACCAGCAAAATGTAAGTTTGGGGGTATTTGATGAGTACAAAATAAATACATATTTTACTCCTAAATTTATTATTGTTAGTATCTCATTTTATTTAATTTTATCTAATTAGTATAATTTTGTGTTTTGCAGGTTTAAAAGTGAGGATGACAGAAAAAATGCTTAAATATAAAGCCTAGGCCCATTATGAGTTATTTTGGACCTCAAGCCCAATTATTGAGCCCATTAAGGAAAGCCCATGAAGAAATCCACATGTGTGAATACTATTTCCATTATCTCAAGAGGAAATTCGAAATTTAGAAGTCAATATAATAGGATTTTCGAATTTGGCAAGTGGATTAAGGAAAGAAAAAGAAAATAAGAAAGGGAGAAAAATAAGGAAGGTTTGACACATGTTCGGTATTTTGGTCATGAATTTCTACTCCGATATCCGATTAGTTTGATTGTTTTTGCGTTAGAAAGAAGACTTCAAGAGCTACAACTTTGTAGTTTATGACTTTTCTTGATTCGGACGTTAACAAGGTTAACACTGAGCTGTAAGATGATACATGTGTAAAAAACGGGATTCTGCACCCACTTTCCTTATACGAATTTAGCTCATTGCCTCCTTTAAGTCATTCCATATTTAGCACAAATCAAATCCGCCCTCCATGTGTCCTTTGCTTTATTTAAATCTTTGAATCCATCCATTCATTCCACCTCCTTTCATCTATAAATACTAGCCCTCTCCCATTGAGAAAACTGAACTTGGGCATTGAAGAAAAGGAGAGGAGAGGAAGGAGAGAAGGAAAAAGTGAAGGAAGGATAAGAAGAGGCTTTGGAAAATTCGGTTCTACAGGGTTTTTAGGTTGGTATTTTGTTTAATTTTTCTAGCTATTTTTCTTGTATTTTATTCTTTTAAATTCCATTGGTTTGTAATTCAATTTCATGTTTCATAAATAAAATTGAGGTGTGATGAAATATTTAGTCTATGGTTTTCCAATTATTCAATTTATGTATGATGATTATTTGATTTTATTTTTATTCTTTAATTAAGTTTATGTGTGGATTTATTTTAATTGTTTCAAATTAAATGTGATGAAAATTTAGATTGAATAGACTTCCTTCTTCGATCTAAGGCTCTTATTTTAAGAGTGCGATGAAATATTTTAGATTTGAAGATAAAGTTTAAATTCTATTCATTCTAAGGTTTAATTTGAGATTTTTAATTTAATGAAATCCATGGATTTAATTGTTGGGATATTTATCGATGAAAAATTTGAATGCATGATTGGTAATTTACGTGAGCTCCGTATTCTAGGCCTTTGTTTTATTTTTAAAATATGGAAAATAATGCCTCATTGATTCTTTGAGCCAGTTCTACTGTAAATATGTACAGATCTAATTTAGATGTCTTTAATTTTTATTTTTGTTTATAAAAACTCAAATCTTTGAAATTGATGAACTAGGTTGGAAATAATTTAATTGCATCTTAATTTTGTTTTCTAAATTAGATTAAGATTGTTTATATTTTTATATTAATTCCACCATCTTAATTAAAATTAGTTAAATTGTTAGATTCTGTGTTTAAATCTAGAATGTTTCTAAATTAAGATTAAAATTCATAGATTAGATTAACAATTCCACGTTCATGATTTATCTCCATATTTCTCAAAGTTCTTAAAATATATAATTCAATGGTGTATTTTCATGGATATATTTTCCTACGTTCCGATGGGTTCGACCTCGCACTTAATCACTATACTATCTAATGGTTCGTGCGCTTGCGAGTTATAAATTTAAAATTTGCACAACAAACATAATCTTTTATCAGTTTCCCAAATAACCACAGTCTTATCTTGTGTTGTGATTTTTTGGCCTGATTTTTGTGTTTTTAAGGACATCCGAACAAAACAGACGATTGGTTGTGGTATTAGACGAGGGAAGCTCTATTACTTGGACTTGGTGTCAGGAAGTTCCGACAAGTTACCACAAGTTTTGACAGTAAATGGCTATGAGAGGGAAATGAAGAAATCTGAAATCTGGCTATGGATTGGCGTATGGGGCATGCTTCATTCGGCTATCTCAAAAAATTATTTCCTAGTTTATTTGCAAAATTGGACGTTTCTAGTTTCCGTTGTGATGCTTGTGAATTGGCAAAAAGTTATCGAACTCCATTTCCATTATTTTTTAATAAAAGTCCATTTCCTTTTATGGTTATACATTCTGATGTATGGGGTCTGTCCAAAATCTCAACTTTGCAAGGATCACGTTGGTTTGTTACTTTTATTGATGATTGTATAAGGATGACTTAGTTGTGCTTAATGCAGTCTAAAAGTGAAGTGAACGTATTATTTCAAAATTTTCATAAAATGATTGGAACTCAGTACAATGCACAAGTTAAGGTTCTTCGCAATGACAATGGTAGAGAATATCAGATTTCTGAACTTCTGCAATATTTGGAAGCACACGGAACTATTCATCAAACTACTTGTTCCAATACACCCCAACGGAATGGCGTCACCGAGCGAAAAAATCAACATCTGTTGGAAGTTGTTATTACCTCATTGATCGAAGCCCATATGCCATTATCCTACTGGGGTGAAGCACTTACTTCTGCGGCATACTTAATCAATCGGGTACCCTCTAGCTCTATTGATTTCCGGACGCCATTTCAGGTGCTCACTGATGCTATTGTTGCCCCAGTCGTCCCAAATTTACCTCGTCATGTCTTTGGTTGTGTAGCATTTGTACATCTTTATAAACATCAGCGCACCAAGTTAGCTCCTCGAGCATTGTGATGTGTTTTTCTTAGATAGCTACACACCAAAAGGGGTACCGATGTTATCATCCTCCAACTCAACATATGTTTATCACAATGGATGTGGTTTTCCATGAAAATTTAGTGTATTTTTTGTTTGAGCCTGAACTTCAGGGGGAATACCAGAGGGAAATTCAGACTCTAGATTATGACTTTCTAGACTACGAGTACCAGACTTTCATGGAAAGTGAAACCCTTGATTCTAGTAACCAGGATGTGGGTGAATTGGATTTGAGTGGCATAACTTTGGATCAAAGTGGTGATGAACGCCTAGAAATTGAAGGAGTGACATTACCAGAAGGTATAAGTCCATCCCCACCAGTCAAGTACGAGCCTCTCATTGATATACCACACCAATCATTTTCTGAGGATGTTCCTAATTTAGTGTCTGAGTCACCAAAGAAACAGCTACCACAACGTCAAACCAGGAGTATTCCTAAACCCACATATGAACTTGAACTTTATAGTAAACTTTCAATCATTTGTAAATTAATTATCTACTGTAGCTATTCCTAACAGTGTGCAGGAAGCCTTAGCTGACCTAACGTGGAACGCTGCTATGAAAGAAGAAATGAATGCCTTGCAGAAAAATCAAACTTGGGATCTGACTGATTGCCCACCAGGAAAGAAACTAGTGGGATGTCGATGGATTTATACTGTGAAGTACAAGGCAAATGGAATGGTTGAATGATTCAAAGCAAGACTAGTGGCAAAAGGGTACACCCAAACCTATGGGATCGACTACACAGAGACATTTGCACCTATAGCTAAAATCAATACTGTTCGAGTATTGTTGTCTTTAGCTGCAAACTTGGATTAGTCATTACAACAATTTGATGTGAAGAATGCCTTTCTGCATGGAGAATTATCTGAAGAAGTTTATATGGATCTCCCACCAGGGTGCATGACACGAGAAAGACACAGTCAGAAGGTGTGCAGATTAAAGAAATCATTGTACGGATTGAAATAGTCTTCGAGAGTATGGTTTGGAAGGTTCACAAAATCCATGATAGCATTTGACTATCATCAAAGCAATTCAGACCACACTTTATTTCTGAAGAAACAATAGGATAAGATCACTGCACTCATTATATATGTAGATGACATAATAGTTACATGAAATGATCCAGCAAAAAGGAAGGCACTAGAAGAGTACTTGTCCAAAGAATTCGAAATGAAGGACCTTGGTTCCTTGAAATATTTTCTTGGGATCGAGGTGTCTAGATCCAATGAAGGAATCTTTCTATCTCAAAGAAAGTATACCTTAGACCTATTACAGGAAACTGGCATGTCAGCATGTCAACTTACTGATACACCGGTGGAAGAAGGCTTGAAGTTATGTATTGAACTAGAGGGAGTTCCAACTGATAAAGAAAGATACCAGATACTTGTAGGGAAACTGATGTACTTAGCACACACAAGACCGGATCTTGCTTATGCATTGAGTATGGTCAGCCAATTTATGCATAATCCTAGAGAGCAACATATGAATGCAGTCATGCACATTTTAAGGTATTTGAAGTCTGCACCTGGCAAGGGAATTTTGTTCACTAAAAATACAGATTATCAACGCATAGATGCATATACTGATACTGACTGTGCTGGAGCAATAGATGATAGGCGATCAACTTTTGGTTACTTTACCTTTGTCGGTGGTAATCTTGTTACATGGAGAAGCAAGAAACAAAATGTTGTTGCTCGCTCAAGTGCAGAAGCTGAATTCATAGGTATGGCCCTTGGCCTTTGTGAAACATTGTGGCTAAGACTTCTCTTGCAAGATTTGGGTTATCCATCTAGGCAACTAATTCAACTGTATTATGACAATAAATCTGCATATGATATTGTCCACAATCCAGTTCAACATGATCGTACAAAGCATGTAGAGGTGGACAGATTCTTCATTAAGGAGAAGCTAGATGGGAATATATTGGAGTTACCTAAGATTCGATCAGAGGATCAGTTGGCTGACATTCTCACCAAAGCAATCTCAAAACGAGTGTTCTCAAAATTTTTAGACAAGTTGGGCATGTGTGATATCTATGCACCAACTTGAGGGGGAGTGTTGAAGATTTTACAGAATATCTGATTGATTTGCACAACTATTGGATTGATTTATTTCTGGATTGTTTCTGGATTGTATAATCTATTTCCTTATTTGTAGCTAGGTTTGTATCTATAAATTGTAATATTCTCATTTAAAGAGATATATGAAGAAGAGGAATCCAATTGGTTCCTAAATTATAAGAGCAATGTCTTGAGTTCGATTCTCACACAATCCCTCCAGGCCACTACCCATGGAGTTTATCTCCATCGGCTAAATCAATGTGTGTGGATTGAGAATGTTACACATGCATGGGATTAGTCCACCTCCAATGAGGGATGATGGGATTACCCATGTTAAAAATAAAAAATCACACACAAAGAAATATTCAAACGCCCTAAACTCAACTAGGTCACACAAAGGCTTCAATTCAATTGGATTTCAACAAAAGGAAAATTGCAATAATTAATTATATATATTGACATAAATTCGAAAACCAAATTGTAATAATAAACAATAAAAGTACAAAATTAATTAAAGACAAATTAATTTGTTGAAAAAGAAATCTATGATAACTCACCAAACTTGGAGAGCACCAAGGCAACCAATGCTTCTTGAAATTGAACTCAAACGTGTACACTACTTGGGGCATTTAAGCCCTCTTAATTATATTGTTTGAAATACAAAAATTAACAAAAGTAAACTTTTTCATCACTCTTTGACACCGGGTTACAAAACTAGTTGAAACTTTATCTATATGTGTCAGAATTACACAAATTTGGGCTTGTTGGAAAGGTTTGAATAAGATTTCCAATGAATCCGATTGTACTAAATTCGATATTGTTTGTTATATCAAATATTCCTACAAAATTACACCATATTTATTTGCCAATTCTTGAGTGATACGTGTCCTATCTAAAAAAAATACAATATAGATTTGAGGTGGTGCCCAAATATTGCTTGAAGGAGAGGATTTTTCTTCTAAATTGGTCCATGAAGAGATTACAGTGCCATGTCATTATGATGTGGAGATAAGAATACCATGCAATGTTGATGTGGAGCATAGGTTAAAATATCGGTTATTGGATTTTTAAGGGTCAATACATATCGGCTGATACGATATGTATCGGCCATACAATATAAATATCAGTCGATATGACAGATATATATTGGCTAATATCGGCCGATACGACATATATTGGTCGTACAATATAGATATCGGTCGATATGACAGATATATATCGACTAATACCAGCGATATTCTACTATATTATTAAAAAAAGAAAAAAAATGGCCCACATTTAGATAAAAAAAACTCAAAACAAAATTATAAAGAAGAAAAAATAAAAATGACCAATATTTTTTGCCCAAAGATGACGAGTATTTCATTTTTTAAAAGTTCAAACTACGGTTGGTCTAAGTAATTGATATTTTAAAAGCAAAACATATCATTGCTGAGTGTTGGTCAAGTGTGGATTTAAATTTTAATTGGCTGGATTTGGATTTTAAAAGGAAAAAAATCGATGATGGTTGCTATAAAGAACTCCCAAATTAGTGTAATTTGTTGGTATTTTTTTGCTATCCATTGTCTTTTTTCTGAGAATTTTAAAAAAATCTTAATTAAATAAAAAAAGGGATACTAAATTTCACACCAACCTATTTGATAGTTGAACACCTTCCTAAATGAAAATCTCTTTCTTACCCTTCGTTGTCTTCCTTGATTTTCTCTCCTCCCCGTTTCTGCCGTTTCCTATTCTAACACTACCGAAAAAACTTATCAAGGTCCGTCCACAGTAAAGGAGATTTCTTTCACCTCTCCTTCTCTCCTCCATCTTCCTTTGCTCCATTGCCGTGCCTTTCATTCCCTCATAACCAACCCAGATCCCGTCAAATCTGTAAGCCCAAAGCCATCTCTCCATTCCACCGTCCACTCTAATTTCAAGCGCAACAGCCCATCCTCCCTCTTTTCTCAAGCATTTGTGTCTTCCCTGTTCTCATTCCCTTTCGTCTCAAGCATCTCGTCGCCGGCATTTTCAGTCTCTCCATTTCTATTGGCATTTTTCGGTCTCGAAGTCCTACTTTGCATGCTAGAGAACAGTCATACTGCCGACGTGTTCTGCACTTGTTTGGATGTTGAACATATCGTATTTTCTGAATAGAAAACATCATCTTCCTCAGAGTAACCATTGCATAAGCCACTTTCTACACTTCCAAGTCTCTCCATTTCCTAGGCTTTCATATACTTCGGTTAAGGTATTTTATTTTATGTTTCCATTACTTCTTTCAAACCGTTTTTTTCACATCCGTCATTTCCTTTTGAATAATAGATATTGATGCATGTTCAAGTTTGATTCATGAGAATTGCATCTTTTTATAATTTATACTAAGTAGAGTCTAGCAAAACACCTTAATCATTTGAACTCGGTGTTTTTTTGTTAGGAGTTAAGAAGTATTGACGAAGCTAAAATCTTCTTCATTGTTTTGATTTCTATTACTGATTTGAAATCTAATGTTTAAGTATGATTGACGGCAATTGCATATTTTTATATCTTTTAACAAGCATAAATGTAGCAGAAAACCTTAATCATCTGATTCTGACTTTTTCTTGCTTAAACGTTAGATTTTTTAATTTTATTTTTGGTGTCAATACAACACTGCCTTTTCACAACTATTAATGAAGCTTTTAATGAGTATTAATGAAGCATTACTCTGCTTGCAACATTGCCATTCTTCGCTGCAATTTGTTAGCAAACTCTTATGTTCTTACAATTTTTTATTTTTATAGAAGTAATTATCTCCACAATTTGAGTATAGGAATTTATAAGATTATTTTGGAGGTCGGGGACTGCATTAAAAAATTTAGTTCGAAGAATTATTATTTTTAATTTTGACTTGTCATTATCAAATTTTATAATGCACGTATAAAAAAGCAAATAAATTGTTCTCTTGAATAAAAATAATGTCAAATCAAAACTTTAAGTCTCTTATCTCCTTGTATTTTTTATGAAATTAGGCCAATGGCTTCTAGCGAGGCAGGTCCATCCACATTCTTGTCAAAATGATTTCTTTGTACTTGATTATGATTACAAGGGGTCTATTTATACAAATAATATTCTCCACAATTATAGAAAATCTAATATTTGATTCTCCTTGATTACATGAGATCCAATATTAGAGGAAGAATTATACTAAGGTGATAACAACCTTCCTATTTACATGAGATTCTAACACCCCCCCCTCAAGTTGGTACGTGGATATCGCTCATGCCCAACTTGACAAGAGAGTCGAGAAACACCCTGCTAGCTATAGCTTTAGTGAGGACATCTGCGAGTTGGTCTTCAGACTTCACGAATGGAAAAGCAATGATTCCGGCTTCAAGTTTTTCTTTGATAAAATGTCTGTCAATCTCCACATACTTAGTCCGATCATGTTGAACAGGGTTATGAGCAATGTCTATAGCTGACTTGTTGTCACAGTATAGTTTCATTGCCATTCTTGGTTTGATGCCTAAGTCATTCAGTAAATTTCTTAACCAAAGCAACTCACATACCCCAAGTGCCATACCTCTATACTCAGCTTCAGTACTTGATCTTGACACTACTTGTTGCTTTTTACTTCTCCAAGTCACAAGGTTCCCACCTACAAAGGTGAAGTATCTTGAGGTAGATCTTCTGTCATCAACTGATCCTGCCCAATCGGCATCGGTATAACCTTCAACATTTAGGTGACCATGATTTGAGAACAATAAACCTTTTCCCGGAGCAGACTTTAAATATCTCAATATGCGTTCTACAGCATCCATGTGAGGTTTACGTAGGTCGTGCATGAACTAACTCACCACACTTACTGCATATGCAATATCTGGCCTGGTATGAGATAAATAAATTAGTTTTCCAACGAGCCTCTGGTATCTCCCTTTATCGGTAGGAGATGCACTCCAACACTCAAAGAGTTTATGATTCTGCTCAATGGGAGTACTAACTGGCTTGCATCCTAACATTCCTATTTCAGACAATAAATCAAGGATATATTTTCGTTGGGATAAGAAAATGGCAAGCTTTGATCGGGCTACTTCAATCCCAAGAAAGTATTTAAGATCTCCAAGCTGCTTCATTTCAAACTCAGATGCTAAATACTGTTGTAAACTAGAAATCTCCTCATGATCATCACCTGTCACTACCATATCATCAACATAGATAATTAGGGTAGTGGTTTTACCTCTTTTGTGCCTTAAAAACAAAGTGTGATCTGAGTTACTTTGTTTGTAGCCAAAATTCCTCATAGACTTGGTGAACCTGCCAAACCAAGCCCTTGGAGATTGCTTCAACCCATACAGTGCCTTTTTTAGTTTGCACGCCATTGCTGTATCTGTGTATTTTGGTATACCTGGAGGAGGATCCATATATACTTCTTCAGTAAGGTCTCCATGCAAGAAAGCATTTTTTACATCAAACTGAAGAAGTGGCCAATCTTGATTAGCTGCTAATGAAAGAAGTACTCTCACAGTATTAAGTTTGGCAACTGGTGCAAACGTTTCTTGATAGTCTACACCATAAGATTGTGTATATCCTTTTGCAATTAGCCGAGTTTTGTATCTCTCAATCGTCCCATCTGCTCTGTGTTTGACCGTAAACACCCATCTGCATCCCACGGTCTTCTTTCCTCTTGATAAGTGCACGAGTTCCCAAGTGGCATTTTTGTCTAATGCTGCCATTTCCTCGGCCATAGCCTTGGTCCATCTAGAATCTGCTACAGCTTCCTGCAATTTACTAGGAATAGAGACAGAGGATAATTGAAGTACATAAGATGCATATGACTCAGATAACTTGTGGGAGGACACATGGTTACTTATTGGGTATTTAACTTTATCTTTCGGGTCAGGCTCATATCTAGTTGCTGGTTGACCACGATTAGATCGGGGTGGAAGATGATATTGGGATGGTTCAGATGCTTCGCCGGACCGAGAACGCAATCGGGAAAAAAAAATTCGAGAAGAAGGCCGTGAAACGGCAGCGACAGTCGAGGGATTTAGACGGATTTGAAACGCCCAAATCGCTCAGGACGCGGGAGAGAAAGGCCCTGAAAAAGATTGTGCAAAAGCACAGTAGACAAGAGAAAATAAAAATTCGATTCCTATGGAAGGAGATCGAAACTTGGCTCTGATACCATGTCAAAATGATTTCTCTGTACTTGATTATGATTAAAAGGGGTCTATTTATACAAATAATATTCCCCACAATTATAGGAAATCTAATATTGGATTCTCCTTGATTATATGAGATCCAATATTAGAGGAAGAATTATAGTAAGGTGATAACAACCTTCCTATTTACATGAGATTCTAACAATTCTATGAACGGTCAAGTGGCATGGAGTTAGTTGAAAATCATGGGGAGCAAACACATGTGTGTGATGAGATACTTGAAAATGAGTTTCGTAATGAAAACGAGCTTGTTGAAAAGTGTTTTCCAAATCGAGAGGAGCTTGTAAATCATGTTAAAAAGCTTGCTATTGCACAAGGATTTGCAGTTACCATCAAGAGGTCATGTAGTAGGTACAAATTTGTAATTCTTGGTTGCTATAGAGGAGGCACATATCGCAACTCGCATAATATACAAGATGATGAACGGAAAAAGAATGCATCATCTCGTCTTGTGAATTGTCCATTTGAAGTGAGAGGGAAACAAAATGTTGATGGGTCATGGAAGTTGACCATAAAAAGTTTGGAACACAATCATGAAAGGGCAAATGTATTAGTAGGTCATCCAAGTCTACGACGCTTTTCAGAGGAAGAGAAAAAAAAAATCAAACAAATGAAGCGTATCTATATTCCTCCCCATCAAATTTTGACGACGCTTAGGAAGGAAAATCCAAACCTTGAGGTAACATCAAGGGATTTGTACAATATGACGCAAAAGCTTCGGAAAGAGCAATTAGGAGGTCGTACCCCAATTGAAGCTTTATTAGAAGATCTTGGAAAAGGTGGTTTCGATTACAAGCTTAACTATGATGATGAAGGTCATTTGTCACATCTTTTCTTTGTACATCCATTATCAATTAAGCTTACTAAGAGCTACGATAATGTTTTCTTGATGGATTGCACATACAAGACCAACAAATATCATATGCCATTGCTTAATATCATTGGTGTGACAAGTTTTAATTCAAATTTCTTCTCATGCTTTGCTTTTATAAGAAATGAGAAATTTGAAGATTATGTATGGGCGTTACAAATGTTCAGAAATGTTTTAGGTATTGATCCTAAGCGTCGAATTATTGTGACTGATAGAGATCTGGCCTTAAAGAGTGCCATTGACTTGGTCTTCTCTGATTCTGTGCATATTTTGTGTATTTGGCATATTAACAAGAATATCCTTGCTCGTTGTAAACGTCTCTTTAAGAAAAAAGAAGAATGGGATGCATTTATATCAGAGTGGAACTCATTGGTAAAGTCCTCATCCGAAGAAGCATTTTATAGAGCATTTGAGATGTTCAAAGAAAATTTTAGAGATCACGTTGATGCTTTAAATTATTTAGTCAACACATGGATTCCTTATAAAGAACAATTTGTGAAGGCATGGATAAACAAATGTTTGCATTTTCAAAATCAAGCAACTTCGAGGATAGAAGGTGCACATGCTATGTTGAAAAGATATATATACACATCAGTGAGTGACCTTGATATTGTTCAAAGTAAGATATGTAATGCCATTGAAAATCAATTTCAAGAAATCAGACCTCAACTTGAGATGGAAAGAAATCGGGCTCCTCATTTAGTAATATTCCATTCTTTGCCGAAGTAAATGGAAATGTATCACATTTTGCATTGAATGAGCTTTATAAGCAATATGATTTGTTGAAAAATAAGTCACTGTCATGCATTGGTACAAATGAATTTACAACAACAATGGGTTTACCTTGTGCACACCAAATGACGTCGATGGAGAAGATATATTTGGTTAAGATCCATTCACAATGGAGAATCGGTAAACGATCATTCAATGACTTGGACATTCAAATAATTCAGGATGTTGATCAATTAGATATCTTGTTTAATGGTATTAAGAAGAATTATGGAACATGGGATTCATCCAAACAATCAGCTTTCCAAAATGATATCCATAAGTATGCCAACAATACAATGCCTCTCAATCATGAGCCTATTATTCAGCATTCAAAAGGACGTCGTCCAGGTTCTAAGGCCTCAAAGTCCAAAAATTCAACGAGACGAGATCCTTCTGCATTTGAAATTGCGGAGAATGTAAGAAGATGCAGGATTTGTAAAAATATTGGTCACAATAGTAGAACTTGTCCAAATAAAATTACTGCACATACATTGGAGAGTGTACATTTGGATGTTGTACATAATGTAGATGACCGTCATGAATCACAAACAGCTAGTTTCTCTCAATTATCTCAGGTAAGTTTCATATTCTACTCAGTAATTTCTTATATTTCTAAGCCTATCACAATGATACATGTCATCTCTTATCCTCTGAATGTTGGCATTTATATCATGTTTGTTAATATTCATTTATATTTTAGTTTGGCCTTTCTGAAGCCACTACAGAGGCAGCAACACAGCAAACAAACTTCTAATTAAAGGGGCAGCAAGGGATAGTCTACTTCTGGATACAGGTGATTTCTCAGCTACTCAAGTTTTTGAATGGGCTATACATGGCCTACTAGGAGCAGGAAACTATATTTTCTGATATCAAATGCAGAGGCTTCAATGAGAAAATTAAAGCATGATAAACTCCAGGAGTTTTGAAGCCATGCAATCATTTATCTTTATTTGCTTATTTAGCTCTATAACCTTTTACTTGAAGTCAAACTTGTGCTTTTGTATTTGTATGTTTCTGATATCAAATGCAGAGGCTTCAATGAGAAAATTAAAGCATGATAAACTCCAGGAGTTTTGAAGCCATGCAATCATTTATCTTTATTTGCTTATTTAGCTCTATAACCTTTTACTTGAAGTCAAACTTGTGCTTTTGTATTTGTATGTTTCTGATATCAAATGCAGAGGCTTCAATGAGAAAATTAAAGCATGATAAACTTCAGGAGTTTTGAAGCCATGCAATCATTTATCTTTATTTTCTTATTTAGCTCTATAACCTTTTACTTGAAGTCAAACTTGTGCTTTTGCATTTGTATGTTTCTGATATCAAATGCAGAGGCTTCAATGAGAAAATTAAAGCATGATAAACTCCAGGAGTTTTGAAGCCAGGCAATCATTTATCTTTATTTGCTTATTTAGCTCTATAACCTTTTACTTGAAGTCAAACTCGTGCTTTTGTATTTGTATGTCTTTTTAATTTTTTACTACACATTTGTATGATCAACTCCAGGAGATTACTGATGATGGCAGGGAAGTGGCACAAGGTAGCTGCACTAGGGAGGAGGCGAATCATGATGAGGCCAGTCAGTGACAAAGTAGATTCTGGATCATGCAACAAATCAGTCGCCGATGAGGGTCATTTTGTGGTGTGCACCATGGATGGAAGGCGTTTTATGAATTTAGATCCATCATCTTGCTATTACTGTTACTGAAAATTGTGGACTTCCCTTTTTCTCTAGATCTTAACATTCTTTTGTAAATCCAATAGAATTTTCTTTCTTATATTTTGTTTTATTTTCTAGACATTTACAAAAACTTTGTTTTATTTTCTAGACATTTACAAAAACAATCTGAGATTAAGGAAATTTTATTATACACAATATGTGTGTGTGTCAACTTCAGGTGCTCTTACCCAACTTTGGGCTGCTTTATTGACTAATCATTTTTTCATTCAGTAACTAACAATAAGATTTATAACGCAGATGAAAAGAACATAATAAAATCATATGGCCAGTTGACAACTCTTCTCTGAAACATAGTAAGAAATGGAACAGGAATAGCATTTTTAATGGCAAATAAAAAACTCATTGTTTAGTAATTGGTCAATTTCTCTGTTCCATTGAAAGAGTAAAATAAAATACGTGCTGAATGAGATCATTAGATAGGATGCCTCCAATTGCATCTTTTACAGGTTCCTTTTCCATGTCATGAACCTTTTCAGTTCTTGCATATGGAGTAACCCTTGCATTTTCAGTTTGATCTCTGTGGAATGTCTTTTGCATCTTCCTTTGAGATGATATCTTGGATAGGTCACTTAAATCAACTTGACATTTAGGACATTTCAGTGGCTTCTCAACATTGTTGCCATGGGTATTACCACATTGAGATCTCTTAGAAAGCTGATGATGAAGTCTAATCTTTTTCATAAGGTTGTTTTGCACTTCTGCTTTCAACAGATCAAACCGCCAAACTAAAGATAAAAAATTGATTCAGTTTAAACCATCTTACTAAAATTCTCTTGTGAATCTAAATACTTTGCATTTTCTAGCAACGTTAGTTCATATCAACATTCTCACATATTTTCAATTTTTAATGCAGAGGTTGTTTTCAATCTTCTAGACTCATGTTCAAACGACTACAAACAACTGATAGAAGTTTAGACTGGGTAGTATAAAGGGATCATAAGCATTTATATTCCCCATTATAAACAAGATTCTACTGCAATCACTGAGCAATGCATTTAGAATAATTTTAGATGCAACCATGATTTGCTCTCTTCAATGCCATACTAGTATACTACTCTAAGTACTCTCCTCCCTTGTTTCTATCTGGCAAAACTCAGATTTGGTTTTCATATGAAACCAAAATTGATTCAGAGGTAAACATATTAATGACTGCTCATTATCAAACAGTAGAAATTGTGATAATACAAATTATAATCTTTTTCAATTTCCAGTCTGTTGATGTTCATTGTAGTCCTTGCGCTTCCCTCATTAGAACTACAAACAGGCACTGAACATGTCAGTCAACCAGTATATAAATTTAAAATAGTTGTCCTTTAGTGATAGTGCAACTAAAGCTGGGAATGGAGCCCCCAATATCCGATCTTGATTCTTATGCAACAAAAAAAAATCCAATTAATTCAAAGAACCTATTGAAAAAATCAGCTTTTCTGATTCCATTTAAGACAGTGAAAGAAAACTGATTAATGCACAAAAGGATCAATCAGCATCGCAAAAAGGAAAACAAAAACCATACAAAAGCCATTAATTTACAACAATGAGAAAGCAGACACGACATATACAAGAAGAACTCAGTCACTTCTCAGCTGTAGATTCTAGGATAGCAGATTTGGGATTCACCATAGGGGGACCTTTCTCTCTGCCATAGGGGGATCTGATGGGATCTGGGTTGGTTCTGAATTGGGAATGAAAGGAACGGCAATGGAGCAGGGGAAGATGGAGAAGAGAAGCAGAGAGAGGAGAGGCGAAAGAAATGTCGTCTACGGTGGAACTTTGTAAGTTTATTCAAGAGTTTTGAGAATAGGAAACAACGGAAATGTGGAGTAGGGAGAAAATTAAGGAAGAGAGAATGAAGGGCACGGCAATGGAGCAAAGGAAGATGGAGGAGAGAAGGAGAGGCGAAAGAAATCTCCTTTACTGTGGACGGACCTTGATAAGTTTTTTCGGCAGTGTTAGAATAGGAAATGATGGAAACGGGGAGGAGAGAAAATCAAGGAAGACAGCAAAGGGTAATAATGGAATTTTCATTTAGGAAGGTGTTCAACTATCAAATAGGCTGGTGTGAAAATCAGTACCCAAAAAAAGGCAGGGTTTTTTTCTCGTGACTCATCTTACATCCTAGCAAAGCTCATGTAATAGAAAAAAAACAAGTAACTTGAATTCTGTTGTGGCCATTATCTCCCCTTGTCAATTGGCATGGCTATTATATTGCTAAAAGTTGCCAAGAGCAAATCATAAAAGGGTGAGTTGTTGCATAGTCCCTTGGTGTTAAGACTTGTGATACCCCATGTACTTGAGGGCATGGAGACTATGGAAGTCCCACATCGGTTATGAGAGGGAGTGAGTGCTCATATTTATGAGGATGCTCCCCTCTTCTAAGCAATAGGCCTTTTGGGGCCAAAAGTGGAGCTTGGGCCCAATGAAAAGCCATGCAGGTCCGTAGGGCTCAAAGTGGATAACATTTTGCTGGGGTTAGGTCGTCACAAATGGTATCAGAGCACGATTCAACTCTCGAACCTGTGTGGGCCATCTGCATGTCTGTCTATGTGATGGTCTATGTGATGGAACAGAGTCGGGGACATCTTTGGTCTTAAGGGAGGTGGATTGTAATACGCCATGTACTTGAGGGCATAGAGACTGTGGAAGTCCCACATTGGTTATGAGAGGGAGGGGGTGCTCATATTTATGAGGGATGCTCTCATAACCGATGTGGGACTTCCATAGTCTTCAGGCCCTCAAGTACATGGGGTATCACAAGACTTGAGAAATTCAAAGGGTTTTCAATCTTGTACCTTCGCTGCGTTTGGATGGGGGGCAAATTTTGGAGGGGTTACCCATGGTAACCTTATGAAAACCCATCCCTTGAAAAGGTTTTCAAAAGTTGAGAGGGAAGGGTAAAAAATTGATTTTTTCCCCCTCCAAACACTGCCCTCATTTAATGAATGGAACTTCGGTTGCTACAGTATGCATGCAAGCTCCCTTTTCCAATGGCTTGCATGCATGCCGTTGGAAAGGCTTCCTCTAGGTCATTGGAAAAAGAGAGCTTCATGCAAGCAACATGTAGACCATGCAAGCTTGCATGCATGTTCCTTTTTCAATGCCTGCATGCAGGTTCCCTTTTTCAAAATCCCAAATAAATAATGAAAACCATTGAAAACATTGGGTATTGGTTGTAATGCACAATTAATTTGTGGGCGAAGTGAGGATTGGGAGTTGGCGAAAAAGGCTCCAATGGGTTTGTCTTTTTTCTATTTCAATGAATTAAATGAAATAGAGCATATTTAATGAGTCATTTATTCAAATATATACGGCTCCACTTTTCAAAATCCAAACTACCCCACCTCTCTTTAAATGATGAAGAAAAAAGAGGTGAATAAGTGATCAACACTCATAGTTGGGCCAACAAAATTCTGACTTTTCACAAGGCAGGCTTGACCCAAGACCGGTTGTTTTTCATCTCTAAATACAAAGAACCAACCAGTTTACTTTGAAAAACCAGTGGATAAGTGCCCATTTGCATCCATTTAGACTTTAGACGTTAAAAGGCCAAATTTAATTTCAATAACAGAGAGGCAGAGAGGGAGAAAAAGGAGAAGCATCGAGAGGAGGGATTGAGAAGTCTATCTCCAACTTTTCTTCAGATTATAGTTTTATATACACATTTGCATATCTCTGGCAACTCCCTTTTACACACCCTATAAATGGGTTGAGGAGATTGAGAAGCCCTACGGTAACAAAAGTGTAGAGCTTTATGTCTTTTTATTCTCTCTTTTGCCTTTTCCCATGTAGGTTCTGATATTTTCTATTTCAAAATTTTCATGCAGGTGTGATGATGGTCAATTCAGTGATAGATCGGTTGCTGGGGCTGGGACAGTGTAATATGTAGAATTCATTGCTCATGTTTGTAAATATTCATCATCTTTTAAATACATTTGAAATTCTCAAATTCATAATTTAAAAAGCAAAATTTGAACATGTAAATGACCGATATTTAAATAAAAAATTATATTATGAAGTCCATAATTTTCTTCCTTTTCTATAATTTTTCTAGAATTTTTTGAAAAAAAAAAAATCAGAAAGAGAGAAAAATATCGGCGATATATTTGTATAGCTGATATTTATATATCGGCCAATATATTGTTCACTTCTTCCTATCTTGTCACTCTTCCTTGTGGCCAGCCAATTGACCCCTTCCTAGGGCTGAATTGAGCCTAATTTCATGGATATGAAGGCCTGAACCAGTACACCAGCTCATGAGCAAATTATTTTAGACATTGGACCCCAGTGAATGCTATAATGGCCCCACTTTTGCACCACAAAATTTCATTCGATTTAGGTGCCTCTTCGACTATGTCCTCAGTTTCATGGTTAATGAGGCCATCATCATGAGATACATGCAAAATATTGAGGGAAGAATTTGAAGATGAATCAAGTTCATCAATCGAAGACAATTCGACAATTTCACACGATATCACAACAAAAAATGGTAGCATAAAATGGGCTCGAAAGGACTTCCATTAGGTCCTATATCAGGCCTCCCTCTTTCAATAAAATATCCAGGCCCATTAGCTCTAGATCAGGCCTGCCTCTTTCTGGGTCAATTTCAGCCTTGAAATCAGGATTTGATACGGCCAAAAAGGAGCAATTATCTGCTATGGTTATTGATCTAACCTTGGTTTAAATCCCATCCACAGATTGATGTTTTGCCTCTTCAAACCGGACCAAAAATCTAGGCCCAAACATGCTGAAACAGTCATCTCTCCCACGCTGATTCTCCTTCTGGTTGCAGTGGATTTTTTTCAGCTAATAATCAAGGATCCTTGCTAAATACATCAGTACTAAGGTCGGTCCATATCCTGTCCAAAGCTGGCAGCCAACAGCCATGGGAAACTTCCCATTTTGGGCTGTCTAAATTAGTCACTGCAGGCGCACTCGGTTCAGCTTACTGTTGGGAGTGGTTTCCTCTTCAAATCGGCTTCTATGTGGGGTCCACATGAGCAGTGACTCATCACTTATTAAATGAGTTATATATCACTGATATTTAATAGTTGATATTAACATATGAGAACTAGAGTGTCATGGTAGTTCAATCATTTTAGATACTTGTATATTGATTCAATCAAACAAATTAGTGACACATCATAATGGAATTATGTTTTTCTTCTTAAGTAGTGAGAATTTTCATTAGTGTACTTTCTCGGACTATTTTGTTTTTAAAGATAGTAAGAATGTAATAAATGAGCTTCAAGAATTTAGATTGAACTCAATCTTAACTCATCCATTTTATTTCATCTTAATTCTGAAAGTTTTGGAGCTAGAACAAGATTGACTCTAGAGGGGGTAAATAGGTCAATCACTAAATTTGTTGGTCTTTAAAAATTTACTTGATTAATTAACAATTTTTGCAGCGGATTAACAAATTAATCAACTGTGTGATTCAATAGTGTAAAAGATGAAAATACAATCTTAACTCATCCATTTTATTTCATCTTAATTCTGAAAGTTTTGGAGCTAAAACAAGATTGACTCTAGAGGGGGTAAATAGGTCAATCACTAAATTTGTTGGCCTTTAAAAATTTACTTGATTAATTAACAATTTTTGCAGCGGATTAACAAATTAATCAACTGTGTGATTCAAGAGTGTAAAAGATGAAAATACAATCATACAAGCAAAGAACCAATTCATCCAATTTAAAGTGGTTCGGATTAAATCCCTCCTACGTCCATTGATGGACTTACCCAACCTTGGGCTATCCCAAATTCACTAAGTGGAGAATTACACCCTCACAAATAGGATAGGAATTCCACTTAAACAATTGATTGGGAATTTCACCCGATCCCTAATATTTTGCAAGGTTCGACCTACCCCGGTCTACGTCCTTATCCCTCTATTTTTTAGAATGGTTCAATCCATCAAATCTAATCTACTGTACAAAATGATTTAGAATTTAAACCAAAAGAGAAGCACTTACCTTTGTAGCCTTAGCAAATGTAGATGTGCTTTTGCAATGTCCTTCGCAATATTATCTCGTTGGTTGACGTAAATGCGCCATGTAAGAGCAATCATAATCATTGGGAGGTTTCTAGGATATGGATACATAAGTTGATCCTAGACAATGTTTGTCTTCTCTTCTCTCAATCTCAATCAATAGATTGGATTACAAAAATGATTCACCAAGTGAAGATTACAGAGAGAGATTTGATCCACTGATCTTAGGCTCTTAATTTGCCAATTTGCTCTGGTAGATGAGGATCATAAATGCTCAAGAAGGGATTCATAAATCCTCCAAACAGTGGAGTATTTATAGAGAAAAAACCAGAATTTCGAAACAGTAAGTCCATGATTGATCGCGGTCTCATGATTGATCATGAGTTTCGAAAGGGACTTCCCACCAACCAGACCATTGCACAGTAACGTGCACCAACGGCTCGAAAGCTGTCACGCACGATTGATCGTACTTCACGATGGATCGTGAACACCAGTGATGATGGATCGTGCCTTGACGATTCAATCGTCCTAAAACCAGTTGGTTTTTACTGAACAAAATTCTGGAAGTCCTTGCCGATAGATCGTCTCACTGCGATGGATCGTAACTTGTCTTGCACGATGGGTCGTGTCCTGACCATCGCGATCTATCATGCTTCCCACGAATGTATCAGCCTAAGGCTAAACATCTTTGACAGTATTTTTTCAACCAGAACCTTGTCAATTTTGGACGATGGATCATAAGACCATATGATAGATCACCGGACACGATCGGTCGGCATTACAGTTCATTAGATTTTTCATGTTTAGTCCATTTGGTTATGTTGGGTGTCAAAGATCCATTGGCTTGATTAGATTACCTAGATGTGATATCTAAGCATAGGTATGGTCATCCTAGATGTGTGGGGTCCACCCTAGAGTCATCTATGGCCAATTACCTTCCGTGATTGTTAAACACATGTTGATCCGTTGAGTCTTCAATAATCTTGCTTTCTTGAACTTGATTCAACCAACACTTGAGTCTTTGATTCTTCTAGGCAATGCTTCTCTTAAGTCATGGAATTGACAAACAAGGATTCGGCAAGCCGGGGCACTAACATATTCTATTTCTATTAACATAATAGAAACTATAGTACAGTAGCTATAAGATGTAAAGTTGAGGCGGGCAACCATATTTTAATTATTTTGTTTTTTTTGTTCGCTATTTGATTTAGATAATGTTATTAGGATGTCATGATGATATATGATTCAAATGTCCAACTAATCTCATACAACAAAAACGGTGTGACACCTCATCTACAAATTTAAATAAGTCACTAGCACATTAGGAATCTAGTTTTGGTGATGGCCCATTAAGAAGTTCATAATTTTTTTAACAGTGGAGATGAATAATTTTCTTGAAAGAAATAAATGCAAACATAATCTATGGCTCATATAAGACAATTATATAAGACCATAAAAAATAACGGATATTGATTTTTACACCAAATAATTTGATAACTATCCACTATTTTTTATTAAATTCCAATTTTACCCTCAATTCATCCTTTCCATTAGGGCTGAAACTCGGGCCGGTTCCCAATCCTAACCCATGTAAAAAATTACTGAACCCAACCCAACCTAATCTGAATTGATAACCCGAATTCGGGAACCCATCAAGACCCGACCTTGAACCCGAGAATCAACGAGAGACCTTAAACCCGAGAATCAACCCGACTTGGAGAGAGAGAGGGAAGAAAGAAGAGAACTTACTAAATCATCATCCAAATCTAAGCATGCATTCCTCCCAGGTCTGCTGGATCTGATCGAACATCCACTGGAGACGCCGCTTAGGCGAGGCTGAGCACGGCGCTGCTCAGGAAGGAGCTTGATCTCTCTCGCCTTCCTGCACTCCCACCACTAGGGCAATCACAAAGTAATCCAGCAATGAGAATTGGTTTCTTAATGGCTGCAGTGCAAGACAAAGTCACTGGTGAGACTCAAAAGTAGAGAGAGTGGTTGTTGCGATGGAAACGCGGATGGGAACAAGAAGAGGGAAGGTGATGAGAAGAGGGAACATGGGTTGCTCGTCATAGGAGAGTTGAAAACGATAAGAGGGAAAACGGGAAGAAGGGAGAGATTGGGAAAGCAAGGGAAGACCTCCACGTTGGAAGAGATGTTGTGGGAAATACCGAAAGAGGAAATATGGAAGGAATGAATTGAGGGTAAAATTAGAATTTCACCAAAAAATGGTGTATGGTTATCAAAATATTTGGTGTAAAAATCAACATCCGAAATCACAAACAAAAGAAACAAAATAAAATCCTTACCCCAAACAACAAAAGCAAAGGAACCCTACATTTTCAATCCATTTTTCCCACCTAAAATAGAATCAAACAAAAAACTCTACCACCGACACATTCTTATGTAGTCTTACGTTCATCAAGAAGTCGACAACACTATTAGCTGATCTTCTCACATGACTAAAGTGAATAACCCTATCCATTGACAAGCATCTAACCTCACAAAGATAAGCATTCTCCACGAGAATTTCTTTTTACAGCTTGCCTAAGCAATAACATTAATAGAAACCCCTTCAATAATAATACTGTCATTCTCATGCCTAGACGAAAGGAAAGGTGCTCTCCTAATAGTCAGTAACTCCACTTCATTAAATTTCATTACACCCATAGACTCAAAAAGACTAATAACAATCTCCCACTATCATTGTCGACGACCTTTCCTATTTCTATCATACCCAGTTTCCCCCAAACAACACCATATGGGTCGAACTTAAAGAATCCAGAGCTTTGTCCATTTAACTATCTTCGAGCATCCATCAGAAGAAAAATAAAAGTCTTCTACTGAATAACCAGAACATTAAATCTGTTAAAAATTACACTATTTAATTAACATAATCATATTTTTATATTCAAATCGTGTTTCTATTTTAATTTTTACTAACAAACTTTGATCTTTTCTATTAATTATACATTATTTTATATTAGTATTCTCTTATTGACCCATGTTTCATTACATGGGGTATCATGTTTAATTAAGGACATAAAGGAAAATTTCCGAACATAAGGCCATTGACATCATAATCTAAAACATTTCTTTTCGAGTCTGTATTATATTCTACAACTTTATGTTGCAGATTGGAATGCCAAACCCATTGTCCAATTGTATGGAGCAAGTGGCAAAAGCGTATTCCCACAAATAATGACTGGCCCCATTATGATTCTATTTTCTAAAACTTAAAGGCTGTCTGTGGTCCCATGAATATTCAAATAAATTATTAAATAATTTATTATTGGGTATCTCAGTATTAAAATAAAATATGATTTTGCCCACTTGTAAAGATTATTTAAAAGTAGTATGAATAAGACAAAGGCTGTAAAAAATTACTTTCATTTCACCATATCCAAACACAAATTGGATCTCAATGAATATTCTCTACCATTGTTTCAGCTCATGCAAAACATTCATCTTATGCATTAAATAAAGGGTGTCACCTTATATAAATGTCGTGTACTCATACATTTGATTTGACCACCTAATCATTCATTTCAATTGGCACCACCATAAGTGGGTAAAAGATGGTAACCATCACACTCTCTCCCTTTTTCTTTTATTTTTAATGCTTTTCATTTAAAGTTATTGAATGATTGATTAAAATCTTTCATTACACATGATTTAACGAGACTATTCGATTTAACAAGAAATATTATTTGAGGAAGAGGACAAAGAATAGTGATATCAAATGAGCGTTTGATATAAACTAGAAGATCAAAGATGACTTCAATCGGAGACGAATAGACTTTTGAAAACATAGAATCATGAGATAAAAAAATATATTGATTGAATATATATTTTTAATAGGATTAAATGGAGAAGCAGAATTCGAAAACTAATCATATATAATACATAGATGAAATTTTTGGTTTTTAATGATAATAATGATGGTGATGTATGATAAAAAAAAAAATTATGAAAAGTCAGCCGGGCACATACTGATAAAGAGGAGCAACTTCTTACTTCTAATACAATCAATATTACACAATAAGTTATCTAGCTAATTTTAAATTAATTATCCTATTCTTTACTCATCAGACTACTTACCTATTTAGTGAAAGCAAAGTATATCTAAAACTTTCTTTGTCTTCGTCTGATAATTTGGGTATTGAATTTGAAATCAATGTTCATCTAGAAGCTTAAAAATGACATTGATATGATCTGTGAGTGAACAGTAGATTCCAGATAGCTCTTGCCGTGATAATTGCTCAAGAAACTGAGGATGATTGGTGAGATTGAGCTAAAATTATTAACAAGATATGACTGACAATTTTAATACAAATAATGGTCTTATCACACGCTAATTATTGCAACTGCTTCATATACTACCCATGTGATCTTATGTCCCTTGCAGAATAGAGATTTGTAATTTCTCCACATCTCTATCGCTCACCTAACTCAGTTAGGAAAGAACTTACTCCCATGCAGAATATAACTAAGTCCAAATGAATTTTTTTTTATAATCAAGGTGTCTAAGCCCGACTAATTTTTAGGGGATTTACAATCCTCCCTACCTATAGACACCGGATAATTCTATAGAGAGTGACCCTTTGCAGTGAAGTGGAAATCAAATTCAGAACTCTCATTTCGTGAAGTAAGTTTCTGACCATCACTTCAATCCCTTTGGATTAAGTCTAAATGATTTCGTTTAGAATAAAATCTTAAAGTTGCTCATTTGATAATTCATAGAGCAAATCAGTGCTTCAGATTTTCATAATTTCATAAGTATTTATATATTAATTTTGAAAAATTAGAATTATATAATCACATTGATTAGATTGAAAATGACACTATCCACTCTCTACACCTGTTATCCTTTTTTAAAATGCATTCCAACCATGAGAGACCCACCACTTGCAAATATGGACAAACAGTGCTTCAGATTTGATCAAAAGGAATTGTGAAACCTATCCTCATGTTTAGCCATCAATGGAAATCCAATTTCTTGTGGTTTGCATCAAAGTCTTTATCTCTATTGATAATGAACAAAATGTTGTCCTTGCAAGTAATAAAAATCTCCTTTTTTCATTAAATTTTCTAATCTTTTTCCTTCCTTCCCCTCTCTCCAACTTATTAAAAATGGATTCTTTAAAGTAAAAGGGAAAATATCTCATTTTTGTTTTTGTTTTTAAGATAGAGATCTTATACTATAAAAGAAAATAGAAGGGTCTCAAATTTCCCAAGTCAAAAAATAACAACTAACCGTTTAGATTTTCAATGCAAATTCAAATTCCTAGCCCTAATCTAAAAGAGGAGGAATAAATAAAGACCACAACTTTTTTCAGAAGCATATTGACATAATTAGGTTATTTTAATTTAACTTAAAAACATATATAGGCCAAAATTTTGGTTGAAATTAGGCAATTATTTTTTCAAATTTCATCCAATTGTGGCCGGCTCTGATTTTTCATTTTTTACAAGAATAGAATGATAAATTTCTAACCGATATGACTGAAATATCGGCCTAATTTTTCTGATCAAAATAAGACAGTAAAATTAAATCATCAAAAAGTTCAGCAACATTTAAATTAAATAAATTACATTATGGAGAGTATGAACATCACTGTAACTTTTGCATCTAATAATTCAACTCTTAGACCATACTTTTTATTTCAAGAACATCAATTCATCTATGTGGCCTACATATAATAAATGATGCTACAATTTATAAATGAAATTGTGGATTGTGAATTGTGATCAATCCATGAATATTTTACTATGGATTATGTCACTAGGGCTCGCGTCCCATGTCATGAACATGGGTAATAGACCCACTTATATATGACCAGATCAAATCGGCCACGGCAGAGGCAACAGTCTCTTTTACCTTTTCTTAGATACGACTCATGGGCTTTTCAGAGGAATTCATTATTCAAAATATTAAATACACATGATAAAAAAATATAGTAGTATTCTAATGAAAAATGGCTGTGCACTAGATGGTTTTCATTATCTACTTTAAAAGGTTTTATATTTTAAATTTTCAAATTTTATTAATGAATAATAAAGATATAGAATCTAATTATATTATTTATTATCGAATTGCCAACACCTCTATCATTTTTCAATTCAAAAAAGCCTAAGAAAGAAGACCATGAATGACCCAAAATTAAGTCGTACAAGTGGAGGCTCATCATTTTTTTGTTCTACGTGGACTACAAAATATAATATACCAAGGAATGAAGACCATCAGGGACTTTAAATGATTAAATAACACAAGTGGAGACTCATAACTTTCGAATTTCTAAATACTCCCTCCGTCCCATTTTAATTGTCTCATTTGAAATATTTGTGTTTTTTAAGGAACTCTCTCTATAAGGCTAACATTTCATGTGATCTCATCCATTTTCAATACACTTTATACTAAATAAGACAATTATTTTGGGACAATTCTAAAATCCATATAGGACAATTAATTTGGGACAGAGGGAGTATCAATCAAAGTGCGACCATCTCCCAAAAGGGATGTGCGACTTTGTTAATATACAGTTATAAGAATTAGATAGGAATGTAGTTGATATTTTTGTTTTTATTAATGAAATATCGTTAAAATAACATTTGCACGTTAAAAACACGACTTTATCGTGTCTACCGTTTGTAACAGAAAATTCCCATTAAAAATGTATTTTTATAGCGAAAAACGGTAAGTTTCCGTTAAAATCGTGAGATTTTACCGTTAAATTCCCCTTAAAAATGTTTGGACTAAATATGCAATTTTTATTTCTAAAATATCATCTATATTTTCAAACTCTGACCACATTATTATTTATTATATTTTTCACGCTATTTTCCCGCTAAATTCCCGATAAGAACTCAAGAATTTAAAATTATTCTGCTATTAATAATTGCCGTTAATATCCCGAGAATGAGATCTGTGATCAATGCATGATAGATGGTACTTAGTCGTCACAATTTAGACATGTAAATTATATATTTTAGGATTAACTAACTATGATAAATGGAAGGAGATGCTCTAGATTTAGGGTGGCCATTTAGACACCTGACTTTTCTTTTAGGAGACACCCGATTTCAAAATTTTGTGTGAAAATTACCATTTTTGCCCCTCAATTTTAAAAAGAAAACTATTCCTCCACAAAAATTAAAATCATGATATTTTTATCATAGGACAATGGTCTTGCCTTATATTAAAAAGCAAGAAACCGCAAATAAAGCTTAATTGAGTACTTCCTCCTGTTCCATTTTAGTTGTCTCATTTGAAAGATTTGCATTTTTTAAAGAACTCTCTATATTAGGCTAGCACTCCATGTGATCTCATCCATTTTCAATACACTTTATACTATTCCAATATAAATGAGACAACTATTTTGGGACAATTCTAAAATCCATATAAGACAATTAATTTGGGACAGAGGGAGTATTTGATTACTATGAAATTTTCTTTCTATTCTATGAAGTATTGAAGATATCATGATTTCTATTTTGGCATGCCGATTGTAGCCAAATGGACTAGCATGTAAGAACTAAATGCATAAGAGTGCTATTAAGGTCACTCAGGGAATAAAAGTCACCTTTACATCGATATAATTAATATGATTTTGAATTTTTAACTAATTTGATTGACACTACAAAAGTAGAAAAAAAATGGAAGGGAGAGTGGCTAACGCTTTCTCCCTAGCTTCAAATTATAGAATAATACTCCCTTCGTTCCAATTTAGTTGTCTCATTTGGATTTTAGAATTATCCCAAAATAGTTGTCTCATTTGTATAAAGTGTGTTGAAAATGGATGAGAATCACCTCTCAGTTAGGATAGTTTAAAGTCAAATTTAAGTTCTTTAAAAAATAAAAATGTTTAAAATGAGACAACTAAAATGAGACAGAGAGAGTATATAAATAGAAGTAATCAAACTAAATAAAAAATATCAGTAGTAAAGATTGAAAATGATTAACACAATTTGAACATAATTAAGTTTTACACTGTTTATCGTTAAGTTTCAATTACTTTGACCATATGTGATAACAACATTAGTTAACAGTTGTTGACACTAAATCTTTTCCCCTGAAAGCAAATCCAAAATGCCACATCCCTAAAAAATAGCTACACAATTGTGAGCACACTTAAGTTAACTACTGTAGGTCCTAGGAACTAGGTGTTGGTGTCCAAAGGGAGCCAATCTCAATTTATTTTGGACAATGATTTTTGCACCCTCAAAATTTATCCATTGTGCACCCTCTTAATATCAAACTCTATTTTGCCCCACCTCACTTTTTCCCTTTTTTTGTTTTCTTCTCTCTTGTTTCATATCTGCCACTCCTCTGTGTTCTTTCTCGCCCATCTTCTTCTTCTCTTCATATGTTCTTCTCTTTCTCTTCTCTTCTTTCTCTTTTTCTCTTTTCTATCTTCTCTTTGCTATAGTACCACAGATGAATCTGTCCAGATTGTGGAGGTGGACACACCATCGTCGCTCGGCTGATTTGATAGAGGTAAGCTACAGGCGACATCTCATCTCTTCCTCTTTTCGATGACGATCTCATCTTCTTCCATTGCTTCTTTGTTTTCACCCTAACTTGCCCAATGCACGTTACTTTTGGAGAAGATGGCTTGGTGTGTCGAAAGAACAACCCTTTTTTCTTGCTACTATGATGCATGTGTAAGCATTTCTTCTCAGTTAAGAGAGGTGGTCCGCGAGACTGGAAAAGATTGATATCGCCACTGCAACACGGCCTGAAAACTCGAGAGACAGAGAGAGAGGTTGCATGAGCAGTCGATGGGGTCCAGCCTCAGAAATCGATGAAGACCATGGCCAGAACTGGCAGAAGGGAACTCAGAAACAAGGTTGTATCCCTCCCAAATCATCATCCAGCAAGCCTCTCATCTTAGGCTTGCTGGATAATGATTCCTCAATGTTTTTTGGCATAGGTGATGAGCTCATCCATCTGTTAGGACCTGGGCTTCAGGCCCAAAAGACTAACCTGTTAGGTGGAGTGACCCAAGTCTTTTATAAACCCCTAGATCTCCCTTTACACTTCCAATGTGGACTCGTTTGCAACAACCCCAACAATCCCCTCTCTCTCCCCCCTCCCCCCCTCCCTCCAGAAAGAGACCCTTTGGCAGAGAGAGCGATGTCGGCCATCCTGTTCACCTGGGGGATCTTCTGAGTCCACATGACGTAGTCTGAGACCTGGTTCTGATACCATTTGTTAAGACCTGGGCTTCTAGCCCAAAAGACTAGCCTGTAGGTGGAGTGTCCCAAGTCCTGTATAGACCCTTAGATCTCCTTTTACACTTCCAATGTGGACTCGTTCGCAGCAAGCTCCAACACCATCTCCGTCGGGTCGATGACATGGTTCTGATTGACGTCGGTCCGTAGCCATTGCACGTCATACTTTCCAGCTGAGGAACCACATTCCCATGCTTTCTAGAGCCTCTTGCAGCTCTTCATTGCTTATACAACCGTCCTTGTTGGTGTCCATACGTTCAAGCCAATCCTTGAAAGGCTTAGCAGTCATTTGGGGATGAGGCAAGTTCCTAGTGTAAGACAAGAATAGCATGACTACTTGATCCAAGAGGATCTCCCTATATTTATTCACTTTTTTTACTCCTTATAATTTCTAATCTGTTGTAATTTTCTTTCAAGAGACTTAAAATAAGTCTTTAAGAGTGTCAGTTGATGCACCAGTCGATTGACAGGTCGTCTGGAGACTATCTACAGGTGCAGATTAGTCTCTGATAGTACCGGTAGATGTACCAGTTGACTGGTACATCGACTGGTGACTGACTGTCTACACTATATAGATTGGTCTCTAATAGTACCGGTAGATGTACCAGTTGACTAGTACATCGACTGGTGATTGTCTGTATTATACAGATTGGACTCTGATAGTACCGATTGATCCACCATTCGACTGGTACATCATCTAGTACAGAGTCTGTGAATAGTACCAGTTGATGTACCAGTCGACTGGTTAGTGTAACTACAAGAGCAATTGCCTTCAGACGATGTACTAGTCGACGGGTACGTGAAAATTGCTAGCGGTTTGGGCAGTTTTTCGACGGTCCTGGGCAATTTCTGTCCACTTTTATCCTTTTTCTCTTTCCTTTTGGCAGTATCCAACCTGTGGATGCATGCCAGAGAGATTGTACAATTGACATTTTGAGAAAATAGAAGAAAAGACCAAAAAGAGGAAGATTTCTCTTCCTAAATCCTGTGTCTATCTTAATTTCTCTTTTAATTTCAGTTGTGTTTCCTATCCATTGTCACCCAAGCGTACGAATACGAATCAAGTTAACTAGGTGGATCTTGATGCATACAATAACGAAGACAATGGGGAAAAATGAAGAAAAATCCATCCGAATGTGATCAGTCAACCCATTAGTCGAATGATACATCTACTCAAGACTTTGTGAAGCTCAGAAACAACTCTCTATTAGTACTAGTCGATGTACCAGTCGATTGGTACATCATCTACTATCTGTCTGTAAGAACAGATAGCTCTCAGATAGTACAAGTCGATGTACCAGTCGACTAGTGCATCATCTAGTACCAGTCTGTGAATAGTACCAGTCAACTGGTACATCATCTAGTACATTGACTGCTATGTTCAGACGACAGTTTTCGGCAGTTCAGAGCAGTTTCTGTTTTTCCAATTCGTGCATATGGTGATGGTTCTTGGTAGTTCCTTGTAGTTCTTGAAGGTTGGAACCAACCGAGAGGGAGTTGTAACTAACCAATAGGTAGGTTTATAAAAGAGGAAGTAGTAGGAGATGAAAAAGGTCCACTCTTTCCACTGTGGCCCAAATTTCTTGGGGGTCCACTCTTTCCATGGTGGCCCACTGTTCTTGAAGTAGATGCAGACCAGAGAGACCACGTAGCCATGATGGAATCGGCTCACTAATCGTGGAGACAGATGAGGACCAGAGAGCCTACCTATCCATGGTGGAGAGATTGGCGCACTGTGTTTGGGAGGAAATTCCCATCTGAGAAAAGAGAGAGGAGAGGAGTAGATTCTATCCCTCTCAATTTTGAAGACTTCTTCAGGTTTCAGAGACAATAGAAGGAGCAAGAATGAGATGTCAAAAGAGTAGAAGAAGTTGGAGGATGCCACTTCTTGTTTCACTCTTGTTTTTAGTGTATCCCAGATGTAAGGAACACTATTTGTAAGACTAATCATTTTTAGTGGATATTTTGTCTAGATTTGCACAGTGGAGGCTTCCCTCATTTGAAGGGTTTTACCACTTTAAAAGAAAATATTGTCCTCAGTCTCTTACTTCCCATTTGTATGTGTATGTTGCCGGAAGACTAATCCATATTCGAGTCCCACTCGTCCATCCAGTAAACGAGTAGGGCGTCGAATTAATTACAAGTTATATGGAATAACCTCACAACTTGATATATATTCGGACGCTTGGGTGACAATGGATAGAAAACACAGCAAAAATGAAATCAGAAATTAAGATAGACACAGGATTTGGGAAGAGAAATCTTCCCATTTTTGGTATTTTCCTCTATCTTCTCAAAATGTCGATTGTACAATCTCTCTGGAGTGCATCCACAGGTTGGAGACTGCAAAAAACAAAAGAGAAAAGGGATAAAAGTGGGCAAAAACTAGTTAGAACCATCGAAAACCACCCAAATTGCTAGCAGTTTTCACGTACCAGTCGACTGATACATCATCTGAAGGCAACTACTCTTGTAGTTACACTAACCAGTCGATTGGTACTATTCACAGACTCTGTACTAGATGATTTACCAGTTGACTGGTGGATCGACCGCTACTATTAGATACCAATCTGTATAATATGGACAGTCACCAGTTAATGTACCAGTCGACTGGTACATCTACCGATACTATTAGAGACAAATCTATATAATACAAACTGGTCACCAGTCGATGTACTAGTCAACTGGTACATCTACCGGTACTATCAAAGACTAATCTACACCTGCAAATAGTGTCCAAGCGACTTGTCAATCGACTGGTGCATCGACTAACACTCTTAAAGACTTATTTTAAGTCTTTTAAAAGAAAATTATAACAGATTACAAAATTACAAGGAGTAAAAAAAGTGAATAAATGGCGAGAGACCCTCCTGGATCACTACTGACTAAAGATGATTGAAGATAGGCACGGCAAATGGAAAGACTAGAGAGAAAGAAAAAGGAGGTCAGGCACCACAATGGACTAGATGAGTGAGGAACTATTTTTATAGGCTCACCTCATCTCTTCTCATCATGTAACTTTATTCCAACTTATCCTCATTACTGTAGCTCTTGGATCAATCTGTACACTTTCTCATGAATCATAGTTTTATTTTCCAGTTCATAAGTGTTGATGTTTTAAATTTGTAATTCTTACAAGCGCACGAACCATTCATAGTATAGTATTGTGAGAGTAAGGTCGAACCCAATGGAAAATCTCAAAGTATATGAATTTAAATTAATATCCTCTAAAAATGAATTGTTTTTAAGAAATTGAATCAGTATATGAGTTATGTATTTAACTTGGAAAATCAACAAATAAGATGTGATTTCTTATTCTAATATGGTGAATCAACTTTTAATCTTAATCATGTTTAGGATTTCAAGTCACAAAATTATTTACACATCTTCGTAAATTTAATTGAATGGATCTTTGAGAGAGAGTGATATAATAGAGAGAGAATCAACGAATTAAAGAATGAATTAAATAATTAAAGAGTGAATTAACGAGTTACAGAATTAAAGATTAGATTTATACAAGAGTTTGGGTTAAAACAACTATTGCACAACAAACATAAGATTTAACATAATTAAAAGACAGAAAATTAAATTGTATGAAAATAAATGACTGAAATTAAATGTGCAGTAACGGAAAGGTGGTTGTTTGGAATAGACCGTTCATCACCCAAGATATGTAAACAAAGTAAAGGCCTAGATCTGAAATTCACGTAAAGATCTAAAATACAATTCATACTTATTAATAAAACAAAATTCACAACTTTTAATTTAATTAATCAAAGCCTTTGTAATCATGATTCAAGTCTTATAATCAAGATCATAACTATTGCATATGCTCTTGTTCAATCAAATAAATAACAGTTGTTTTCTTGAAATTGAAAATAAAGTAATCATAAAAGTATTTTAGAAATTGGATGTTCCAAGGTTGTAAATAAATGCTTTACTTCATTAAATAAAAGAATTAAAGTACAAAGCTTTTCTAAATTAAATATGAGAAAGACAACATAAAAGATAAAAAAAATCTACACTCTCACTTGTAAATTCGCATGGTGCTCATTGTCTTCCTGTCTTTTACTCTAGCCTTTAGTCCTCTTGAATTCTAGGTCATGTTCAAATTTACCCTGGGGGTAATGGGGTATTTATAGGTTTTGAAAAGAGATGGATGGCTTGGATTAAATCAAGGCCTAAGTTGGGAAATCAAAGGACTGGATTGGATCTAATTGAATGGATGATGGGGATTTAAGCTTGGATTTTAGGGTTGCACAAGGAGGGTCACACGAATTTTGTGTGGCTTTCCTTGGTGGCTAAGTCAAGGTGGAGAGAATATAGGAGATTAGGAGAGAAATTAGGAATTATAATGGATTGGGATTGAGAAAATCGTGTGGAATACTTGGGGATTGGAATGGTGAGGTGTTTTTGGATCTTAGGAATGTATCTAGATGGTTTTTAGTCTAAGTGCATGGAGAAGTTTTAGGTTGCAAAAATCATGGGATGATGAGGTGTAATATGTGCATGGAGGCTAGCTTGAACTACAAGTTGTTCATAGCTTAGGGTTTATGAATGGAGGGATTAGATTAAATGGGTTTTGATCTAATGGCTCTAAGGTATTTTGGGTAAAATAATTATAGGAATGGGTAGATGGTTGACGGAGGGTTTAGTTTCAAACGTTGATCCTAGGGAGATGATGAAATGCATGACCTAAATCTAAGGAAATGTGTTTATGTGATGGATGCATGTGGAGGCTCTAGGGTTTCTAAGAGATGAATGAATGGATGTGATTGGATTACCTAGTATCTAATGGCTAAGATGATCAATGCATGAAATGAATGCAAGGATTAATAGGTGATGCATGGATGAATACTAATCTAAGGTTAAGATGATCATGATGATGATGGATGACCTAGATCTAATAAAAGATGAATGGATGGGTTAGATTTGATGGTGGATCTAAGGTTTGTCCTAATTGGGTATGTAAGATGGAAGGTTAAGATCTAAGATGGAAGTTGGATGGTGTGGATGTGAAGTTAGGTTATGGGTTTTGGACATAGGTAGTTGGGTTGGACTTAGGTAAATTCAAACATGGATCATGGAGTTCATTGGACTTGGGCTTTGGATTTGGATTTGGATCTAGACCTCAACTTAGGCCCATTTAAATTGGATTTGAGAGCTTGGACCTAAGTTGGATTGAGCTTGCACACTGGCCTGGCCCAGAGTGTGGAATGCGCATGGGCTTGCGTGTGGCTTGGCCCATTGAAGCTTTGTGGAGCATAGCTTGGCCCATTGAAGCTTTGTGGAGTATAGCTTGGCCCACTTGAACTGAATCATGACCCAATGACTTGAAATTCAGCCTTTGGCACTTGGATTGCAGCTTTTAACCTCTACAATTAAATAATTATCCAGCCACTTTAAATCTAAAAATTATTAATTAATCATACTCTCATAACTGGATCTAGATAATTAATTTATATGAAAATCCTAGAAAGTAACATAAAATAATTATAATAATTCTAGGTCTTCTCTTTAAAGCTCTAAACTTGCAATCTTCTGTTGTTTTAACTTGATTTTCCTGAACTTTCCATTTTTTACTACAAAATTGACAAACTACATTAAATGCAACATTATATACAAAATTGAGGATTAATTGACCCAATAATTAGGGGTAAAAATGTAAGATTTCAGTGCTCAACAATAAGCATCCCATTTTATTTCTAGGCGACCGCTCTGATTGAGAGGTTGAGCTCTCTGATCTGTTATTATGTAAACATTTCTGCTCAGAGGTGAACCGCTCAATAAATAGAGGTCGAACGGTATGCAAGGAAGAAGCTGAAACTCTTTTCTGCTCAGAATCTGAACAGGTTTGTATGCGGTACTGCAGAAAAGAAAAGATAGAAAAGAAATAAAAGAAAAAAGAAAAAATGAAAGAGAAGAACAAATGAAGAGAAGAAGAACATGGACAAGAGAGAAGAAATGCGAGAGATCCTAGATGAGGAAATAAGAAATGATAGAAAACGGAGTGGCTGAAGATAAACGAGAGAAAAGTAGGAAAAAATTAGGTGGGGATAAAATCAAAATTTGATTTAAGGGATGCCCGGTGGGTAAACTTCAGGGGTCCAAAAATCACTTCCCTTTAATTATTTTCAATTTTTTAATGATTGATTAGTTATTCATTTAAAAAAAAAAAACCCCAAATAAAAGGAAAGAATAAGCCCACCATCTGAGTCTAGATAGAATTTAGATTAGATTGGGTTTATCCTAATGATAGAATTTAGATTAGATTTATCTCATTATCTTGTTATTGGAATTTATCTTATCTTAGAATTAAATGAACTTTATCTTTATCTTGATGTATTACGCTTTTATTATAAATAAAACAAATCGCCTCTCCTTTTGAGAGACATCGAGCAATTTTATTTTTCACATGGTATCAGCCAGAAGATCCTGCGTTCTCAATTGTGATTATTGCTCAGTAGCTTTCATCCCTCTGTTGGAAGACACTCTTTTGGTAGAGGGAGGGGACACAGTTATACGGGTTAACCTTTCTCATCCCTCCCAACATATCCCGGCCCATCTCCAAACCAAAAAAAACTCCTCTGAATCTCAGATTTAGTCGTCCTTCAATCCAGCCACGGTTGGGCCACGTCCTTTTCTGTTCACATCAGCTGTGTCACTAGCCGATTCTGCCATTTTTTTTTTTTTGCATGACAAGGCATCGTTCTTGCCTTTTGGTTCTCCATTTAGACATTTTAATTCCATCCTTTTTGTTTCTTTATATGCTTTAATGTTGCTGAACTGTGTCAAAAAGCTCACAAGCATTGGATGAAGCCTTCAGAGACTTTGTTTCTTTTCATGCCTTATGATTTAGCACACAGTTTGCAACAAATCCATGCCAGTTTGTTGGGTTCTTCTGCATCATCGATGAGGGAAAAAAATTCAATCTTTTTTTTCTTGGTTGTCCTCTATGTTCGCCGCCTATCAAACCACAGCCAGTCAATGTGCTGCCTACCCATCCAATTCTCACAGCCAATCACCGTGTGTTCAATAAAACCATAAGTCGAAAACCCAAGAAAAATTGCACGTCGAAGGTCGGGTGAGTTTTTAAACATTTTTCATGAGAGAACACATAATGAATACCAAAATGCCACTTTGAGTCCCGAGTTCGGGTTTAGATAAACAAGGGTCCACCACTCTCAATGTTACCAAGGTTCTGAAAACAACTCAAAGATTCACAAATCTCCCAAAAATCGAGAAAATTCAGAATGGGTCATTACAGTAATACCCTATGAAAATGTTTTTTTCCAACCAAAATTTACTCACACTAAGTGTAACAACCCGACCCGATTTTTCAGAGTTTCAGGATTTTAGTAGTAGTGGAGACAGTGTGGGCCCCATTGTGGGCCCTAGTTTACCTGGTTTCGAGTTCAGACACTTGGAGGACGTTTCAGTAATTTTGGACAATTAAATATTTTGTCATTTAAAATGTTTGAAAATTACACGATTTTCCTTCGTCGACGTTTTGCACTTGATTTTAGCGGGTTTTAACTTATTCTTGAAAATTTAAGACTTTAAATTTTTATTTAATTATGATTTTTTTAAAAGGAAAAAAATATATATGGAATAAATAAAATAAAACCTAAAACTTCCCTAAACCCTAACCCTTTAAACACTCATTCTTCCGCGCAGCACTATAGCACGCGGCTTCTCTCTTTCTCTCCCTCCTCTCACCCTCTCTTCCTAACCCTAACCCTAAACCCTTTCCTCTCATTTCCCTCCCTCAAGCCGCCTCCGCCGCTCTCTCTCTCTCCTTCTCCGGCCTCTCCCCTCTCCCATTTCTGTCGGTGCTCTGCCCTCCTCCTCCTGCCCCCATTTCGTTCGGACGGCTTCAACAAGCCCAGATCGGTCGGATTCCATCCTTCCCGCCGTCATCGGAGCTCGAATTCGCCGCCCCTCCCATCGACCGAACCTTGGTAACCTCTTCCCTCCACCTTCTTTTCCTTCCCTTTTCTCCATTTTCCCCTATTTTCCCTACTTTCCCTCTTTTTCCCTATTTTTCCCTCAGTTTCTAGGTTTCCCAACTGGGTTGCTGAGCCAACTCAATCGAGTCACCAAGTTGACTCGACAAAGTTCAGTTTTGGGCAACACAGGCCCAGTCCACTGTGTAGCCCAGTGGCCCTAGGGGCCCGACCCAGCTCACCAGACTTGGTTCGGCCCTGACCCAATTCGGCCAGTCAGGCCGAACCCACCTTTGGCCCGACTCGATTTCAAGTCCGCCAATTCGGCCCGGCCCGTTTCAACCCAGTTTCGGGCCCGACCCAATTTCAAACCCAGTTTCCAGTTTTGGGCTCAGTTTCGAGCCCGACCCAATTTTAGACCCAGTTTTCAATTTCAGGCCCACTTCAGTTCGGTTTGGACCCGACTCGCTTTCTGGCCCGTTTGTAGTCCAGACTTAGTTTGACCCCTTTTGCCCAGTTACTTATCCTTGTGCTCTCGTTTCAACAGATTAAACTTCTTTCAACCCAGTGGATCCGTTTTCTAGCTTTGGAATTTAGCAACACAAACACAGGTGAGGGGACTCACTACCGATTTCAGCATGCACTTACGCATACTACTTCTCTATCAAATGTTCGGGTGTGGACTGCGGCGAATGGGATTCCCTGGTATTATGAGCCATTCGGGAAGGGAGCTATTGATATCATTATGTGGCAGGGACCCCATTCGGGTCTATTCGTACCCACAACTCATAGGAGTATATATGAGTTGTTTATTTGATCTCATGATGGATTAACGGCTTGATAATATGATTGGTTGAAATGTGTGATAACCTGCGATGGTTGCAATTGATGGTTAATCAACATGTTGTAGGATCGCATGCGGTAGATAGTAGATGGTATTGCCTACTTTGCTTGTTTGGAATATGTTTTGATTGATAACGTGTTTGGATGGTATATGCTAGTATGTGATAGTTAGAGATGTATACACCTAATGAATGAATGTGATCTTATTTTGTATAACCACATTTTATTGTTCAATGATGATTGGCTGATAACATGTTCAAGTGCTTTTATGTTGGTCTACTAAAGATAGCTATGCACATACTTAATTATGATTAATTATTACCATTTTGGTAACATGCTTATAAACAATTATGCATGCATGTAGTTAGTAATTGTGGGATGTCAGTGGGGCATAAGTACAAGGCTACACCAGGATCTAGAGACTCTCCCTAGCCTATAATGGTAGTTGGGATTAAAGGTTGTGTGAAGCCGTGCAGTGGAAGCGTGGTTGAGCTATGGATTACCCGATGGTGGATCGTGGGTGGATGTACTTCCTAGTGTGGGCCAGCCTACCCTTTGTGGCCTTTTAATGCGCCTGTGGGAGAACGTTGCCTAGCTTGGAGGGCAAGGTAACCTGGAGTCTCAGTCTGGACAAACAATGAGGCAACTATGATGACCTAAGGGAAGTCCCTGGGTTGAGTATGGATTAACCCAAGGTAGACTTAGAGGTCATTACAGACACGGTACCCGAGTGTGTGATGGATGAGGTGATCCCCGAATGACCGAGTAGGCTGAGGAGGTGCTCGCCTACTCATCGAACGAGGGATGGTGCAGTGTGGGACAGGTCCTACTGGTATGGTTTGTGATTCCCGGATGACCAAGTAGGCTGAGGACGTGCTCGCCCGCTCATTGGTCGAGGGATGGTGTGATGAGATATTCCAAGCTAGAACACCTATAGGGTGGGGACAGCCTGTGGTGTGATGTGATGAGATATTCAAGGCTAAGACACCTGTAAGGTGGGGACAACCTGCGATGTGATGTGATGAGATATTCCAGGTTAGGACACCTGTAGAGTGGGGACAGTCTGCGGTGTGGTGTGAGATGATGTTCCAGGCTATGACACCTGTTGGGTGGGTACAGTCTGAGATATGGTAGTCTTGGCTATGACACCTGCAGGGTGAGTATAGTTTGAGGTATGGTAGTCCACGCTATGACACCTGCAGGGTGGGTACAGTCTGACGTATGGTATTCAAGGCTAGGACACCTATATGGTGGGGACAGCCTGTGATGTGATGTGGTAGTGTGTTTACCCACGGTTATGACTTTGGAGTTCATTGTTGAGACTTGTGTTGTGGGTGTTGACTCACCGAAAATTTATGGGCGCCTAACAAGTGAGTTCGGTCAGCTCATTCGATTGAAGACCTATAAAATTCCATTGGGAGTGTTTATGCCGGTTGTATGGAGACCGGCGAGCGGGGTGTAACTGCCCCGCCCTTTTTCACTATGCCGAAAATCAGAGTCTATTTTTTTTTTAAATAAAGAGTGAAAGAGAGCGGGAACATCACGACGCGAGTTAAGTCCGAGCTTCCAAAGCCCGACCCTTAACTGGCCAACCATACGTGTGCATGGACCAACTAAAATGGTTCACACGTACTCAAGTTAACATGCAGAATAATCATAGATGCGGAAATATAATAGAATAACAATTCTATTCCATTTTAGATAGCAAGGATGTCCATCACTTAGTATATCTTGTGTTAAAATATCCAAAATTAACATTCAAACCATAGTAAATATATCTACGTTATTACAGTCCCACAAACTAATTACTCAAATACATTATCCATGAGTAACTTAAACAAAACGAAACTAAAATATCCAAGCTCCTAAGCTTGGCTCCGATCTCGTTCCTCGTTCCGTTCAATTCCTGTGTCATCAACTAGGGTAAAAGTAGGGCGTTAGACAATGCGCCCAGTAGGTACTCCAAGTAGGGTCAAACACATGGGTTAGTATAAAAATCCAGATATAATACATCATACCGTACTTATAAAGCATTGTATCCAAAACAGTGTATGATAATAGAGATCCAATCATACAGATAAAAACCAGAAACATTGCATGATAATAGAGATCATAATCATGCTGATTCAATGTCATGCCATGGGTGTCATATGCCATGAGTCTCATCCATCATCCATGTCACCATCACTTAGTATCCTCTTGATGGAAGCTCCTCATCAAGGTAATCTCACGAATGCCTTACGGACGCCCCGACGGAGCGTGGACTCCGGTTACCTCTTGATGGATAATGCACATCAAGGTCTTCCTCTTGATGGAAAACTCCTCATCAAGGTATCCTCACGAATGCCTTACGGACGCCCTGACGGAGCGTGGACTCCGGTTACATTTCATCTCTCCCACGCCATGCATAAGATGCAAATGCCAACATGCTATGTAAAAATATAAATCATAGCATTTAAAATCTCATATTTGAAACACGTCATCTATACAAAATAACTCATCAAAACAGGAATTAAAACCATCATACATATCCCATGGTATTAATGAGGTAGGAATCTTACCAATGACCAACTAGTGTATCCTTGCGTTTTCGTTCTAAAAAAACCTCTCACCGATCGTACACTGCTTGTGAGGTCCCGTTACCTTATTACATATTAATAAGTCAAACCAACGTTCCATTAATTTCCAGCCATACTTAAGTCTACAAAATACCTTAGTGGGGTTTGGCCATATCTTAGGGCTGAAATATGCTTAAGTCCACAATCACCTATGAGTGGGGTTCGGCCATACAACATGGCCGAACCTCACCCTTTTGGTTTTGTTCCCCTTTTTTACTCCCTTATCATTTAAATAAATATAGGTCCAAGATCATTCCCTCTTTTCCTTAGCTTGATAATCCATTCATCTAACCATGCATAGATCCATGAATGACCCATTAAATGGTTCATGGGGTTCGACCATACAACATGGCCGAACCCATGATGTCATTTTCATCCTCTTTTCTTAAATCACTTACAACATTAAATCCATAACCAAAGTCCCTCCATGGGGGGGTTTAATCATACCTTTAGGTCCATCATTTTAGACCATCCTCTACCATATTTAAAACCCATTAACATTACCAATATTTCCCCATCATTTTCATGGTAAAAAAATACCCAAGTCCATCAATATCTCTCCATGGGGTTCGGCCATACAACATGGCCGAACCCATGGTCCATGGTTCTTCACCATTTACCACATTTGAGACCATTTAAAATGATTAACAATTCTCCATTATTTCTCTCCTTTAAAACCCTTTAAAATCATTGACATACATCCATTTTAAAACCTTTTAAAATCCTTGAAACACCAATAGTACCCTTCCATGGGGTTTGCTATTTTCTTTAAAATAAATCATACATCATGATTGATCTTTTGATGGGGTTCGGCCATACACCATGGCCGAATCTCATCAACCCCTTTTTGTTGTCCTTGATGGTTCTCATACATATAACCTAGGGTTTGGCCATTGCGTTCCTTGACCATCTTTTCCATACTTATAAAATCTTATCATGTACTTACCAATTCCGCGACTCCTCCGGTTTCTTTCACTCCTTCTTGCTCCTCCAATCTTCTTCTTCCTTAGTCTTTCTTCTTTCTTCCTCCTTGATCTTTGGCCAAGAGTGAGCTTGAGAGGTCTTGAGATGAAAACCCAAGGAGAGGGTTCGGCCAAAGAGTGTAGGTTTGAGAGAGGGAGAGGAACTTGAGATAGAAAACTCTAAGTCCCTTCTCCTTTGTCTTTGAGAGTGGTCGGCCTTGCGCGAGAGGGAGAGAGTGAGATGAAAACCAAGTTTTGTCTTTGTTCAATGAGACTGGTCGGCCAAGGGTGGTGTCCTTTGGTTGATGCCCTTTTGTAACTCCCATGACCCTTCACCTCCTCATTAATACTTTCTTTGGGGGTTTCATCCCATGAGATGAAACTCCCAACCTTATGCCCCATGATGGAAACCCTTCATGTCCCAAAGTGTGCTCTTGGTTAAGCTTGTGTAACAACACCAACCTTTCACCTCCCTCATTTAATGCTTCCTTTGGAGTTTCATCCCATGAGATGAAACTCCCATGTCCTCAACATGTATCCATGGTATGTTTTGTGTAATAACCAAAAAATCTTCATCTAATCACTTAACTCACTTAAGATGAAAGTCCTATTAACTTCCCATTCAACTCATCTCTTTAACTCAACTCATATCTTTAATTCAACTCATTTAACTCACTTAAAATCAACTCATTTCCTTGATTCCATTTCCAATTTAATTCAGCCCCAATTTAATTAAACTTGAACTCACTTGGTCGTCAACTAAGTCAACCATGACCCATTGGGTCCCAATTGGGCATTTGACCCAATTAAATAAATCTCACCCGTTTATTTCAATTGAACCTTATCCATAATCCGTTGGATCGTAATTGGGCAATTGACCCAACACCTTACCCATCTAAGGTCTATTTCCATTAATTCACAAATTAAATGGATAATTTTCATAAATATTCATAATTTGAAAATCTGGGGTGTTACACAGGGCCCGAGGTCACAGGTGTGACTACCAGGGGTCTGGTACTCGGTCGAAGAGACCACGGTTGAGTCTGGTTGGCGGTCCATCGAGGACTAGCGCGGTAGTTACTCCCGTGTGATAGTCTGTTTGAGACTCTAGTGAGCCCGGCTTATGGGTTAGTCGTGGTATGTGTACGGGTTGTCCTGTGAGGGTCATAGGACTGTAGTGGTTGGACATATAGGGGAGTTGTCTTAGAGTTGCATTGGGTTAGTTAGAGGATTAGCTGGAGGCCCGGTTGACGTAGGCCCGTGTGCTAGGGCTAGGGCACACGTTTGTATGGTTGTGCATGTAGACATCCTAAACACTGATGTGTCAATATGATTATATGCAGTGTATGCTTGATAATATATGATGCATGTGTTACCCTCACTGGGCACGTAGAGCTCACCCCTTGCCTTAGAGGTACTTCATAGAGGAAGGGTCGGCGGGACCTTTAGTCGGACGTTGGGCGTAGAGTTGTAGTTTTGTACTTTGTCATGGTTCTATTTTGTAATTGAGGACTTGCTAATTTATTTGAGATATACATACTTTTCATTGAGTTGGATGAATGCAATAATGGAATAAGGTCTTTGTTCCCAATCATGATTAATACTTTATTGGTAGTATTGGCTATTAGTTTAATTGCGGGTTGCCCGTGGTTACTTTGAATTGCCGGAGCAGTGTCTCCCATTTAAAAAAAAAAATACCCTTGAAATAGTAACAGATCGGTTTCAAGGACTTTGTATTAGTTTAACGTACTCGTAGCGGGACGGGTCATTACACTAAGTTTCCATTTTAACTCTCATTTTATTTTTTGCAATTTTTCCAAAGAATTTCAAAAAATTGAAGAGGGAGAATAAGTATGAATTGTATTGCGCCCAATACTATATGTATCGCCAATACGATGTATCAATTGATTTGTATCGACAACAAAAACTCTAGGAAGACTTTTCAAATCTCCAAATTGCTATTTGAATATTGAGGTAAGCCATATATTTTCTGATCAAATGTATAGAGAATGACAACATTGTCTTTATAAAACTTGAATCTCATCACATCATATCAATTATGTGATTTTACACTAGAAATTGATTGCTACAAAATCATTGATTTTTCATAGTGAATTTTATAAAATTATGATTATTAGATTGAATCATGTGGGGCCTGTCTTATGATAAATGTGCAGTCTCTTGATTAAAAATAAAAATTAAGTCTCCCTTGAAATACCCTATCAACAACTGTTATAATTTAATTCAGGATTTAATTACCAAATCAAAATTATAATTTAAATATAGATTATATGAAGCAATAATTTCATCAAAAATATAACTATGCATTTAATTAAGAAAGAACTAATGCTAGAGTTTAATTTATTTTAATAATTAATTTACTTTATTTTATTTTTCCATTAATATTTTTATAAAAATATATAAATTTAAAAATATTCTGATATTAACAATTCCCCTTCCGATAACAGTATCTGTCACTTTCCCAATGAGTAGGGACATCTAATAAATAAGTTTCTCATCTTTCATCTACTAAAAATATTTGATTTGATTTACCAAAGTGAATGGATCTTATACTTTATCGTATGTAACAGAATTCAAATTCAAATTCAAACAACAAGAATCATTAACTCATCAGTATTATGTCATAATTTTGACAATATTTATGGCCATGTGATTCTCATGGAGAATGGTGGACCACGTTTCCAAAAAAAGATTTTCCCCGCTTGTGTTCTCTCTCCAATGATGCGGATGTCCTGATCACTGGTCCTTTTCCTTGGTTCAAAACTTATTTTACATTTATAAAAATTAAATGGCATTTAACATTAGTGATTTTATATTTCAATATATAAAAATTCTTAAATACAAGTACTTTTTTTCTCTTATTTTAATAATAAATACTTCTCTCTTTTTCATTTTAGTTGTTTCATTTAAAAGATTTATATTTTTCAAAGAACTCTCTATATAAGACTAGCACTTTATATGATTTTATCCATTTTAACACACTTTATACTAGTCTAATATAAATGAGACAATTATTTTAGGACAATTCTAAATCCACATATAAGACAACTAATTTGAAACAGACGGAGTATCATTAAACATCTTCTCTTATGGATTGTCTACCATTAGAAACATTAAACACAAATAATAACGTGCAATGAATGTTCGGATGTTAGATTTTCTATACTCACGATTTATTTAAAATAATTTAGTAATTTAAATTATTAAATTTCATAAATACATATAGTGATATGAAAAAAATTATATTTTTATGTTTATTTTATACAAAAGTGTTTTTATATTGTCTAATAAATTTGTAAAATAAATTATTATACTTTAATTAAATTAAAAAAACTCAAAAAAACAATATTATATGATCAGCTCATCATTATGCTGCGTGGGTGTTTGGTAACTAAAAAATAGTGGTAAAAAATCTCCTACCACTTTTGAAAATAATTTACAAGCAAGAAGTATTCATAATCAATGTTACAAATATCTCCGATATTTTCAAATTACCACGTTTTTATCAACAAAATATCAATTGGCGTTAATATCCTGAGATTTATAGGCACTGTGGTAAATTATCGATAAATTAACAAGTAATTCGGCAATTTTCAATCTCCGGTCCCCTCTCTCTCTAAGAGGGTTGCATTAAGACGCGGCCCTTCCGTATCCAATGTAAATATAAATGTAAAATATACGATAAATGAGGGAGAAAAATAATAATAGTCCTGAGTACTATCTGTAGACGTGGTGCCTCTGGTTCCACTGTCCATCCATCGCTCACAGGCCACAGCTTTCCTCTGTTTATATAAGATCTGCTTCTCCTTCTTAGACTCGCTCACAGCTTCAAAACCTTTGCTGCTTCTCATTTTTCTCTTTCTCCTTCGATCTGCCCTCTTTGAAATTGGGGAGGTAAATTCAATAGTTCTTTTTTTTTTTTTTTTATGATACCATTATTGTTGGAAGTCTGGGCACCGTCCATTTTCCTAAAGGATACACAATGCTTTTAGATTCTCATTCTACCATCTTTCTTTTTAATTACGAAAATGCCATTCTCCTTCTGCTTTCACTAACCCCTTTTAATTGCCAAATAGCTTTCGCCTCTCTCTTCATTCAAAACCTCTAGTTTTTCTGATTTTTTCTACATCTGATTATTATTTTTTTGGAAATTTTATTTTTATTTTTCAAAATAAGATTTTTAAAATGTAAAAATGAGAAAAATCAGAAAAGCTATGAGTTTTGAATGATTTTTTGGATTTGTAATAGGAAACCAAATCAAACTGAAAAAATTCTTATTAATCAGCAATAAGTTCGCTTCGATCTGAAATGAAAATGAAAATGAGAGAAGGAGGAGACCGAGAGAGTACTCCCAGAGTCTAAGGGAAAGAAAGTGGTTCTGCTTTGGATGGAATGAAAGAAAGAGGAATAGTGTTTTCGTAATTAAAAACATTGTGTACATCCGCTGTTCCCATTAGTAAAATACACGATGCCCAAGTTAATTCCTTTTTTTTAATTAAATGTGTTTCTGTTTTCTTTGCTATTTGGTTTGCATTTAAGGTAGAATTCTTGGATTCTGGACTTGGGCTTTTCATTTTTTAATGGGTTTCTTTTCATTTATCTATCTGAATGCTTTTGTGGAGGAATCTTTTCTCTGCTTGTAGTTTATCTTTCCTTCTTGATTTAATGGAATGTTTTTTTTTTTTTTTTAATGTTTTTGTTGATTTATTGATTCTTTTGTTGCTTGGCCTGTTTCATGTTATTTCACAGTACTTTCCTTTTGCCATTTTTATTGTCTGCATAGTAATTTGATAGATAGGCTTCACATTTGGGTGTTCTTTGGTTGATCTCAGAAGTAAAGTTTGTTATCTGATTTGAATTTGTCCTTGTACAGTCTGATTTTCCCTTGATTTCTTCTTCTCTTTACTTTTTCATTCAAATTAGGGTATACGGTTAAAGAATGCAAAACAGAAGCTTTTTGTTTCTTAGGTTTTTGGTTAATCTCAGAAATAAAACTTGTCATCTGATTTGAATTTGTCCTTGTACAGTCTGATTTTCCCTTGATTTCTGCTTTCTCTTTCCTTTTTCATTCAAATTAGGGAATACGGTTTAAGAATGCAAAACAGAAGCTTTCTGTTTCTTAGGTTTTTGATTAATTTTCCAAATTAGTAGGTGCCTTTGGAAGGAAAAAGAGTAGTTCTTTTTGTTTCCTTAAGATGGTTTAACTTACAAGGTTTTGACCCATATGAAGCACTGCTTGAATGTACCTAAAATCAGCAAATGATTTAGTATTTAGCTGAAATCACAATCTAGTTTGGATTATTTGTTCCTTGGAAAGAAATAAATATTTAGTCCTGTTTCTTACACAGGGATTTCATTTACAAAGTTTTGCTCCATTTGCATTTTCTAAATAGTTCAATCCCTTACTTTGGCCCAAGATTTCGGTACCAGAATCTGTCGTATGAGAGCTATCTGAATGTACCAGGAAATTGCAATAACAATCTATTTTAGTATATTTTAGTGTATTGAGTTGCCATCCATTCTACTCTGCATTTCAAGCAGTGGGATATTACAAAATAGATCAAGTGAATGTTGTATTCATGGTCATTTGGCAGCCAGTAAAGATGCAGTATGGAAAAAATTTATGTATGTATCACCTTTCATTGAAAGATACAGTTAAATTTGACAATATGAAAATTAAAATGCCCATGTATCAAATGCTTCTAATAGCATCATATTTTTTTTTCAATAAAGTATGCCAAAATCTATAATTTTTTGGAAAATCACAGTAAGACTCATGTATTCTTCTACATGTTTTATGGGCTCAATAAAACTAATCTTGTTATTTGAATTTTAAAAAATACAATGAATTTATGTGGTTTTTTATTATATGGCTGTACACGTATTGTGTAATACATGTCCATTGACTAACTATGGTTCTATTTGTCTTATCTGCAACAAATTTCTATCAGTATCTACCATTGATACATCGCTGATGATAACTAGGGATGAAAAAAATTGGAGACATTGTATGTAGCCAAGTTCTATAGCATCCATATCCTCTGTTGCACCAACTGTGCTGCAGAATGGATGATCATTTGTTCTACCAAAATGATCCAAATCAATAGCGATATGAGGTGCATCCTAACAGTGTCTTGAACATTAAATTTTAGGAAACTCATTTTGGTTCTGATTCAGTTTTGCAGTATGGGAAGTGCTGGGACTGAAGGAACCAACTATGGAGAGTACACCTATACTGATTTAGAGAGAGAGCCTTACTGGCCTTCAGAGAAGCTTCGGATATCAATAACTGGTGCTGGTGGCTTCATTGCCTCACACATTGCCAGGCGTTTAAAGAGTGAGGGGCACTATATCATTGCCTCGGACTGGAAGAAGAATGAGCACATGACAGAGGATATGTTCTGCCATGAATTTCACCTTGTTGATCTGCGTGTAATGGAAAATTGCTTGAAAGTCACAAAAGGTGTTGATCATGTTTTCAATCTCGCTGCTGATATGGGAGGAATGGGGTTCATTCAGTCCAATCATTCAGTTATCATGTATAACAATACTATGATTAGTTTCAATATGCTTGAAGCAGCAAGGATTAATGGGGTGAAGAGGTATGTGCATTTGAAGGTTTATAAATTTCGTTTGAAAAATTAGTGTTAGGAATCAAGGTCTTTTTCCCCCCTAATCTTTGGTGGTATTGGTTACATTATTGATTAATATATTTTTAAGTTTTATATGCCATTTATTAATATGTATTTGACCTCTCTCTAACTATACATCTCATGGTACATTTGAAGAACTCTCGATTTTCTTCTATTCATTCATTTTTTTCTTTTTTCACTTCAGAAGTTGAAAAGATTCCAAGAACCTCATTGTAGAATAGTTTATACTCAATGTAATATGTAATTATGAGTATATTTATATTGCCTTTTTTGGTATATGACATTGTTTTCAATAATGCAAAAGTTAACGCTGATCTTCAAAGATTGTAAGCAAGAGAAATTGTCAAAATAGTTTTTTTCTATTTTCTATGTGTTTGATGCTGCATCAAAGTATTTTGCATGAAATGGGACCCAATTCATTTGTTTTAATCAATAATGAAACTTTTATTTAGAATATAGGCAGTACAATAATGGTTCTAAGAGGAGAGATGGGGCAACTACCTTTGGGGCCCTACCTAACCTAGATAGACCAACACCCCCGAACAGTGAATTTGGAATAGTCATAGCTCTCCCGGGTTCTACTTAAATATGAATTCGGCCCGGGGAGGGCTTGCATCAGGCTCCGCAGCCAACCGCCCCGATTCCATCTTCCACCCCGAACTATGGCAAACATACCCCCGGGGGGGGCAAACTATCTGTGTGGGGACATCCCTGGGCCGGAAGCGCTTTTCTAGCTGGGTGCCTGGTATTGTTCACATCGATAGGGGTTCGATTCGTATATAGCTATGGGTGGGGCGGGGCAGGCTAACTCCAAATTGATAGGGGTAGAGGAATAGGTAATTGATTTAGCCTTCCCCATGAGTGAGAGTTGAGCTTTCCCCGGTGAGATAAAAGGGTTGGCTTTCCTTTCAAAGCCAAGCTCTGGTGCGGACTAGAAACAAATGATCCTTACATGTTGACAGCATGACTGATGACCACTGCTTTTGTCTTTGCCTGCCCTCATTTGTCACTTACTTTCCCGTAGAGACAGTTAAAGAACTTGCAACCTTCTTTCCATCTTGACCTGTGAATCTTTGTTTGGTTGAATGCACTATCCATTGTTGCCAGAGTAAATTCCTTTTCCCCCTTTACCTTTCTGGGTGGAATATCGTGTGTGTGGTGGGTGGGAGTGGGTGGGGGTTGGGGGGGGGGGGGGGTGTGGGGGTTTCACATGGGGACTCACCTGTAAGGTAAGTACTGATTAGACCCCTCATACTGTTTTTTTATACTCATTCTTTTTTAATTAATTAGACCCCTCATAATGCTAGATCTTGTCGTCTTAATTGTGATAAGAGGATCTCATCACCTTTTCCCCTTGCAAGTGGACTGGTTTTTAATTTTTAAGTCAAACAAACTTTCCCAATGTTCTCATAGAATTCCTTCCACTCCCACCAGGCTGACATTCCCCTTATTCTTTCACTTCCTTTTGTGAAGGTAATTCATTCCTTTTTTCTGACCATTATGATAAAAAATATATTTTAAGCATAGGTTACAAAAAGCATGTTCAATTGTTTAAAGGAGAGGACAGGATAGAACTCATATTTGTTGTTCTTATGAGTCTGTTCTTTCTTGTGAAATTTTGAATTTATGATTTTAATCGGAAATAGTTTATCTGAGTTATAAATTTAGGTGCCTACTACCAAGTTTTGAAAACTTTTGTCTTCTAGCGACTAGGCTTTAGCTCTTTTAAAGGTCAAGTCATTATATAAATTGGACTTTAGGGCCCTCTTATGCAGTGAATAGTTCATGCCGGAGTCATGTTTTGGATCTTATGGCTCCAATATGGATGTTTTGCAAAAGAAAATTTCTCCCTGACTGGAAATTCCTCATTCCTTATTCTTTGGCTGCATATTTGGTGACCTAGGTTGCTGATTTGGTTGCCCTGTTGGGGATTACAAAATGAAAATGTTCCAGATTGGAAATCAATAATTCTTCATTCAGAGGCCCTACATTATGCAGCTAAGAATTCACTTACAGGACCAATTAAGATACCAAATTATGGAGGACAATAACTAATATGATTCTCTCTTCCAAAACAAAGCATAAAAAAAAAGTGAAAAAAAAAGGAGAGACAGGAGAAGAATGGAAGAAAAGATGTTCCATTTTGGAAGGGTTTGGACATGATCACAGTAATCATTTGAGCATTGTTACTAAATTGGACAGACTTAGGTTTTTTTTTTTCTTTCCCATTTATTTCCTGGTTACTTGGAACCTCTGCTTAGGCGAGTGAGTATTTTATGAGTTTAGTCTCATATTTTGTGGGCTTAACTTACTACATATAGTGGGCTGTCTTCTCTTCGTAATGGGAATGATTTAACTGACCTTCTAATCAAGCAATGCTTGCAATGTTGGTGCACAGATTCTTCTATGCATCTAGTGCTTGCATCTACCCAGAGTTCAAGCAGTTGGAAACTAATGTAAGCTTGAAGGAGTCTGATGCATGGCCTGCAGAGGTATGTCTTTTAAACTAATCAAGACTGTCATTCCTGCAGCAATAATTTTCAATAATTTTATGGGTTCGTACTTTGCTCTATTTGGGTTCAAATCGTTTGGGTGTCAGGTAGTCCACAGATTTTTTTTTGCCAGTTCCAATTTTGAGTGTTAGCTCCAGATATATGGATATATGGCTCTGATGGTGATGGTGATGGTGATGGTGATGAGAAGATTGTATTGATCTGTTTCTATTGTAGGAAAGATTGTGTCATTTAATTTATTGAATTTCCTTATGCAGCCTCAAGATGCTTACGGCCTGGAGAAACTTGCAACAGAAGAGTTATGCAAGCACTACACCAAAGACTTTGGAATTGAATGTCGGATTGGACGATTCCATAACATTTATGGCCCTTTTGGAACATGGAAAGGTAAGATGGGATTGCTAATCACTATTATCATGTCTATTGGTAATTTGCTACAAGATTGATGAATGTGGCTTCTCAAAATTTCATATAAGGTGGGAGAGAGAAGGCCCCTGCTGCTTTCTGTAGAAAGGCTCTTACATCTGCAGATAAGTTTGAGATGTGGGGAGATGGGCTGCAAACTCGATCCTTCACCTTCATTGATGAATGTGTAGAAGGTGTCCTGAGGTAATTCACTAAAAAGGGCTTTTGGTCTCATATTATTCTCGATGTTCTTTTGTTTTTCCACAGGGGGACTAATGTTGGATATATAGCCTGGTGGGTTGACTTTGATATGTTGTTCCATGAAATGAGTATCAGGGCCTCAGCGATATAGTGCAGAAGAGAGATTTGATGAAACTCTTCTGCAGACAGAAGTATGGAGCATCATACCCACAGTATTTTGCAGACAAACCTCACAATTTGCACAAGGACGAAAGGATCCATTGCTCTTTTTCTTTTCTTTTATTTTTCGGCTTTCACCCACAAACCCCAAAATTTAGAACATGGGGCTACTTCTTCAATACAATTTTTCTGGTGAGAGCTTGTTGAGCAAAATAGATATTAAAGAAAATGAATAATTATCTCTATATTCTGCCTAACACAAAGCATGGCCAATTCTTTCTTTCATAGACACTTCTCTCACTGATCCATCTTAATTTCTTTTCCACTAAAAACATTTATTCATGTGTTTAGACTCACAAAGTCAGACTTTTGGGAGCCGGTGAACATTGGAAGTGATGAAATGGTCAGCATGAATGAAATGGCAGAAATAGTCCTCAGCTTTGACAACAAGAAGCTCCCCATTCATCATATTCCTGGCCCGGAGGGTGTGCGTGGTCGCAACTCCGACAACACTCTGATTAAAGAGAAGTTAGGATGGGCACCCACAATGAGATTGAAGGTACCTATGAGACTAGTGTTCTTTTCCTATTTTTTCTAATTTGTACTACTGCTTGTAACTTGGATTTCAACTTCTAGTATTGTTCCACCATTTACCTGTAGACTGATTTTTGTTTTCCTGTTAGCAAACTTGCTGCTTTCCAAATTTGGGACTAAATTATCACTGTTCGTTTTCTCATTTGTCTCTTTAAATTTTACAGGATGGGCTGAGGTTTACATACCTTTGGATCAAGGAACAGATTGAGAAAGAGAAATCTAAAGGTGTTGACTTGTCTGCTTATGGATCATCCAAAGTGGTTGGTACACAAGCCCCTGTTCAACTTGGCTCTCTTCGTGCTGCTGACGGAAAAGAATGAAGAGTAGCTAATCAATTATTATGATCATGGTGCAACATTTTGTGAGGAATGATATTTTTTGGATTGGGGAATAATTTATATGGCAATATAGTAGCTTTTTATTTGCATTAATATTTCAAGATCTTGAAGGGATGCTTTTCTCCCCACTTGTTGTTTCCTTATTTTTTAATTGTGTATTTCTGATGAATGTTATGATAGTCTATATATATAACTTCTGTAGTTTGCCATGAATGGTCATGTTTCTCTTGCTTTCCCTCTCCTCTTCTTCAGTTGCACGAGTCAACTGGATTTTTATCTGAACCCTTTTCAGCTGAAACGAAGGAAAAACTTACATTGAGTTAATCAAGTCAATTGTATTTCAATTTGAATGGAGCTTTTGGATTTTTAAACCATGCTTCTTTATAAAGGACAAATCAATGAACAAGAGGGGTAAATTTTACAGGGGTTACCTTTATCTTATTTGATAATTGCAGTGGTAAAGTAAGAACTTACTCTAAGGGTAAAAAATCTTATTTGATAACTATAAACAGGAGTAACTTGATTTTATGAGAAATTTTATAAAATATAATTATTAAATAATATATTTTTTTGAGCAATCAAAAGGAAAATTCATTAAGAAAAACCATAGTTTAAATAGATGGTCTAAAAGTATTAGATCATGAGGGAGAAGGAGAAGTAGGAAGAGGAGAAATGGACATAATAAAAAACATCAAACAACCCTCCCAAGATACCATAAGATCGTTAATTTTTAACCCTTTAAAGTTGGGATCCGCCAATAACCAAACAAACCATCTCCATTTTGTTTTCTGAAAAAGGTTGACCTCATATGAACATATGCCTTCGAAAATTCAAGCATTCCTTTCCTTCCATAAGGACCAAAGGATAACAACCGGGATTAAAGGGCAAGCACTTTTCAATCTAGGCTTCAATCGCGAGAGATAAAGTCTCTAGAGATTGAACACAAGTATTAGCAAATACCCATGGGATGTCCAGAAAGCTAATGAATTTTGTCCACAATCCATTGCAACACAATTAACAAACAGATGATTAACATTCTCTAGGGAGGATTCACAAAGGACACACTTTTCACCCTCATCCCTAAGCAGGCCTCTTCTTTTCAATTCTTCTTTCGTCAAGATCTTCTCTTTCATGACACACCAAAGAAAGATCTGCACCTTTGGTGGCGCAACACACTTCCAGGCTAAATACGATACCCTTTCACTACTGGAAAGTTGACTTTGAGCCAAATGAACAATTGCTCCCAATGAAAACATACCAGAAGAATCACCTAGACCATATCATTTCGTCAGAATCAGTTGGCACAAAGACAAACTTTCCCAACAAACTCAAGAGATTATCGCGACTAACCACTTCAAAAGATCTTAATTCTCTTCTAAGATCCAAATGCCAAGAGATCAACTCATTCTCACATTTGACAACATCTTAAACCAATGCATTAGCATTCCTCGAAATTCTAAATAGCCTTGGAAAAATTTCCATAAGGGGACTCTCACCAATCCATAGGTCTTTTCAAAAGAGTGTTCTATCGTCTTTTCCAACCAGAAATCTTATGTTTTGTCTAAACATGCTTCCAACAAGGCCAATACCAAATCCAATTTTCCACCAAGCTTTGATGATTGGGGAACTACAATTCTCAACTCTATCACCAAGGAATCACCTACCTTTGCCCTTCATTCCATATCTAGCTGCTAAGACCTTGACCCAAAGAGCATCATTTTCTCTACCAAGCCTCCAAGCCCATTTACATAGCAAAACCTGGTTTTTCAACTGCAAAGGCACAATACCTAGTCCTCCTTTCAATTTTTGTAGATTCTTTTTTATAATTATAATTTAAAATGAACATTTGCTTTCTAACCGTAAAAAAATAAATAAAGATTTTTTTAGATATTATTATTTTAAATCCCAATAAATGAATAAAAATGTCAATGTATTTCTTCATAAACTTTTATAATTTGTTACTTCATGACGTGAATTATATAATATAATAAACTATTATAATAGTTTAATAAATCACAGCTAAAATAAAACTAATATTAAAAACTGTCACGGACTGAACTCTGGGACACATGACTACTTTTTTTTTTTAACAAATTTCTGATCACAGGTGTTTAACATGTGTGAAAGATTATTTTTTTGGCTACAAAGAGATTACCATGAACCTTAAACTCTTTCGGTGTTTTGAGACTCTGTCGAAATTTCGACAGAATCACCCCTTAAAAATAAGATATTTTGGTAATTTTCCTTTATCTAATGTCTCACTAATACATACATTTCGAATGCATTCACAAGCAATTCAAATAAAATATTAACAATTTTATAATATTTTTTATTAAATTTATATAATATAAAAATAAAAATAAAATTTTATGAGACATAATTATTAAATAATATTCATCAATTAAAAAATATTAAAAAATATTTTTGCTCCATATGCATAGAAGGGTAAATAGAGGCAAAAATTTCTTGAAAACCCCCATACAAATGCAGCCCTAGTTTCCCATCTTCATGCCTTTCCCATGCCAATTGGATGTGTCTCTATCATGTCAATTTGTTGTCAATTCCAGGCATTCAGTTTCTCTTTGTTGGATCTATTCTTCAAAAGAAATTGTGGCTTGCAAATAGTAATCTTCTCTTTAAGAGAGTAGTGCTATCAAGAGAACATTGTCTTCTTCTAGAGAAGAAAAGATGGGTGGAAGTTCTTTTATCTTTAGAAAACCAAGTAAGCTCTAATCGTCCAAACACAAGCAATATATGGAGATTTTACTAATTGTGCCTTAGAAATAATTTCTTAAAAAGGCATATGATTGGATTTGTGGCATTTCAAAAGTCACCTTGACTTGTGCTTTTTAGGTGGACAATTTTTTATCATTTTAAATATTTATTAAGTTTAAACATGGTCACTTGTTAAAACATTAGATACCATAGTGGCTGATGATGATGCTGCTTCTTATTGCGTGATTGATTTAATTAAACTGATTTTTATAGAGTAATATTTAAATATGACTGATGAGTTTAGATAACTTAGATATCCTTACGTTATATTAGAGATGAGATTAATCTAAAACAATATGCAAGTCTCGTGTATTAGGTAAAATTCAAAAGGAGTCAAACTCAAGACTTGTAGTATAATTTTAGAAGATTAGATTAATTGAGCTATTCGTGGGGGTTTGAGCTAAGATATTTTTTAATAAATGTATTTTAAAATCTTGTTGAGAACTTCTAGCATCTAGAATGACTTATTGTAACATTTAATCTTTTTTTTTTTTTTCAAACTTTTGTTGGGCAAATAGTCAAATAAAAACTCCTTTTAAAATCCAATCGTCACAAGCACATAAAGAGAATACTTTGAATGTAAATAAGAAAATCTGGTTCTTGTTCATTTAGAAACTTTAAATTAGTACATAAAATTAAGGTAGTAAATAAGGCATTCTTTTGTTTTTAATTTATTTCTCATCATTTAAATAGTAAAAGGATGAAAATATATAAATTATAACAATAAAAGAAAGAACTATAACAAAAAATTGACATACAACGCAATGGATATGATGTTTCCTTTCTTTTACTATTTCTCTCATGGAATTAAGACTATTAGATGAATGATGTTGTTACTTGAGAACTTCAGAGTTGGGATTAAAATTTCGATCTATAAGTATCGTATGTACAATGATGATATCAATAATGATATCGGTCGATATCATAAATATTATCTCAGCTATATTTCGGCCAATATCGGATTAATATCGATCGATATTTTCTATTTTAAATTTTCAAAAATAAAAAATAAAGGCAGGTTTTTCAGTTTTTTTTTAATTCAAGAAATTAAAATAAAAACACAACCAATATCTAAAAAAAAAAAAGAAAGAGAGAAAAAAATATCGACTAATATTCGATATTTGAGATAACGTCTCATATATCTGATATCGTTCAAAATCGAGATTGAGTCTCGATACTATTCGGTACCAAACTACCAATCAGACGCCTCCTTTTAGATTTTTGTTTTTATTTTTTTGTGGTGTGTGAACGAGTTGGAGGAAGTTGTTAGTGATTTGGTACAATCCACAAATATCTATCCAAATATCCATGTGGAGCACTATAACTGAGAACATCTTTTTGAAGCTCTTTCTAATATGAATGCGAGACAATAGTGGAAGGGAGAGACGATGGTACCGTGGTTGCATGTAGTCTCTTCATTTGAGAATCAATATTGTAAATATTAGTTATAATTTTAAATTTATTATATTTTTATTGACAAAATATCATACCATGTTAATAACATGTATTTATCAGTATTGTAGTAAATTTATTATAAAATCATATTAAAAACATGATAAATAATATTTATCGCGATAATATTCTAGTAAATTCTTGATAAATTCTGCGTAAATTCTTTGAACCCATCTTTTGATCTCAACCACACATTACCCTAATTCACTATATTCGACCAAGCCTCCACTTGAAAAACCCTAGATTTAATCCAACTTGTATTCCAAGCAACCCTAGATTTTTTACACCTCATCACCTATCTAAAACACCTCACATGATTTTAGGCAAATCACATCTTATCCATTCGAAATTCACACACAATAAAACCTAAACATGTTACACTCCATTGATCCATCCATTCATTCATATCAAGTTTACATCTCATCCATTCATTTCATGCATTGCAAAAACACAAAACCCTAACCCTAGCCTTCTTTTCATTTTAAATCTTAGCCATCCCTATTCAAGATGATTTAATCATAGCCCTTCACTCATCAACTAAACCTAGATTAAATCTCAACCATCCATTCCAACCTGAGGCCTATAAATAGAACACTAGGGCTACATTAAAATTCGAATTTGACTGAGGACATCAAGGCTTGGTGTGGACTAGAGGAAGGGGAGAGGAGAAAGACAAGAAAAATTCTGGAAATTCGAGTACTCAATGGTTTGCATTTATTTTCCATCTCCAATATTTGTTTCTTGTAATTCTTTGATTCAAATCCAAGCAATGCAATTTCGAATTTCATGTTTAATATTAAGATTCAAAGTGCAGTTAAATATTTAGTTTCCGGTTTTCCAATTGAACATATATCTGTGTAATGAATGTCATGTTTTTACTTATTTTTTGAAATTAATCTCTATGATCGAATTTTATGTGGATGTCTTTAAATTAGATGCAATGAAAATTTAGATCTCGATAGAACTTTCACTTTGAACTCATAAGGCTTTTGTTTAACCAAAGTACAATGAAAATTTAGGATTAAAAGGCAAACTTTTATTCAGTCTAAGGTCTAATTTTTAGATTATTCATGTGATATTCATAGGGTTAATTTTTGGAACAATTTTTACTGACATGAACGCGATATTGTTTAATTTACGAGAGATCTAGATTCTAGGCTTTAGTCTTGTTATTAAAATATGAATAAAAAAATGTCATTTTGATTAAAGTCAATTCCAATGTATTATATGTGATTATTTGTTTGATTCTTTCTATTTATTTTAATTCTTTTATTCTTTGATTCTTTAAAAATTCTTTTATTTTTAAACTCTTTGATTCTTTTATTTACTCTTCTCCAAATTCAAGATCTAAATAATGAACTGAGATTGAGATTGAGATTGAACAAACTAATTTTTATTATATTCTATGTCAGATCTGGAACATTTCTGTGTTTTCTAATTAAATCAACCAACATAAGTCTCAAAGTAGATTTTTAAAGCAATTTATTAATAAATAAGTATAAATATTTTTAAAGATATATTTTCTCTATCTCCATTGGATTCGAACTTGCACTCACACTGCTATAATGTATATGGTTCGTACGCTTGCTAGTAATAAATGTAAAACTTTGCATTGTACAACAAGAGTGGCTCCTCCGTAGAAAAAATCCCACATTGCCTAGAAGATTATTCAAATCTTAGAATATAAGTCACATTCTACCTTCAACTGTAACACCCCGCCCATTTCACTCTAATTTTCAGAGTTTAATTTTTTTTTTTTAAATATAATAATCATGTGATTGGGGCAGGAGTGTCACGACGCGAGTTAAGTTCGGATCTCTAAATCCGACCCTTAACTGGCCAAGCTCATGTGCGTATGAACTAAGTCCATAAAACTGATCCGCACATGGTACATATATAACTTGCGGAATTAACTTAGTCTTAATCCAACTGAGGTTATAATAGAACCTATGACTATTCCAATTTTCCATTCTTAGATAGCAAAGTACATAACTTATTCTCCAAAATTACTAATCAATCTTAACTAATCGTTCAATCAAACCATCCGACTTAAAACAAACCATAGCATCTATCTTAACTACTTATTACAAGCCAACATAACTAATTACCAAATTACATTGTCCAAATTCAAATAACAAATCCATAATTAGTCCATTCATGTCCATTCAAATCCATTCAAAATGCCCAAGCTCCTATGCTTGGTTTTCATCTCGATCCACGTTCTTCTCTTTCCCTGCGTCATCCACTAAGGATATAGATAGGGCGTTAGATCAACGCGCCCAGTAGTGTTTCCGAATAGGGCTACCACATGGTTAGTCAAAAACATGCAACTAATGTAATAATAACACATGTGTGACAAAATTCCATAAAAACATGCTATGTATGAAATGAACATGTAATGAGTCCACCCATCACCATTCAACTTAGCCATCACTTGATGGGATTCTCATCGTCAAGGTAACCCACAGTGGTCTTTCGGACGCCCCGACGGAGTGTGGCCTCCGGATTCCTCCTGATGGGATTCTCATCATTAGGGTACCCCACAGTGGTCTTTCGGACGCTCCGACGGAGTGTGGCCTCCGGTTACAACACCATCATCCCATGCCATGCATGAGATGTCTATGCAAACATGTCATTTTAAACATAACTTTACAATCATATAAGATATCAAAATCAACATAAAACAGCATAATAAATAGTGGTTACAACAAAGGTAGGAAACCTACACTTGTTTACTTTGTTCGACCCTTCCTTTGAACCGTCTTCTGATCACGGCTTGTACACCGTTCTAGAAATCCCAAAACCTTATTTACATAATAGCAAGTTAAGCATTCATTCATGTGATTCTAACTTAGTCTAAGTCCCAAAAATCCACTTAAACTTCCGTGTCCTATCTTAGCCATAGAACCCCATAGTTTTTGTCCTTTTAAACATGTTTTTGATCTCATTTAGACATAGGATAACAGTATAATGTTATCATATTTTTACCTTTCAAAACCATCCAATAAGCCCATCACTTTGTATGATTTCCATTTTGTAAAACTCAATCCAAATATCCACATAACAGTCCATGGGGTTCGGCCATACATATGGCCGAACCCTATGGTTCTTGGTGTAATTAATCCAACCATTGTCCATGGTTTTAATCCATAATTTAACCATAGTATTAATATGGTTCAGCCAAGCTATAGTTACCTAAAAACAGTAAGCTTATCTTTAAATCCTTTAAAATCTCACAAAACCATTTAATACTTCCATGAAATGTCATACCATTTCATGGGGTTCGGCCCACCCAATTGGCTGAACCTCATGGCCTATGGTTTAGATCCATTTATCATTATAACTTGGTTTATTCTTAAATCAAAGCACATTATGTTTACATAAAAATCCATCCTACACTTGACCCAAATAACCATCAAAAACACTCCATGGGGTTAGGCCATACACATGGCCAAACCCCAAGGTTTCCTTGATGTAAACCCTCCAATATTTATCCATATTTTTTGATCAGTACTTAGCTTAATAAACACATAATTCAGCCTTGTAATAACTGGTCAAAATCAGTGACCTTATCTCCCTTTAAAATCCTTTAAAAGAACTTCAATACATATTATGAATTTCATCTCTCAAATACCATAAAAATCACCAAGTTTTCCCATGGGGTTCAGCCATCCAAAGGGCTGAACCCTATGGTCCATATTTTATCACTTTTAAACATCATAATCCCATGTTTAAACCATTGATGGATCTGTCCATACGATGGCCAGATCTCATTTTCTTAACCAATCTATTAAACAAGAGTTCAAAATGCACTTACGAACACCGCGTCTCCTTCGGTTCTTTTGACTCCTTTCTTGACCCTTTATTTCCTTGACCTCTCCCTCTCTCTTACTGTTTTTGGGGCTGAAACTGACCTTGCTGCAATCTCCTTGGAATACTTCAGCCAGATGACATGGATTTGAGGGAGAAAGAGAGAGAAAGGAAACTTTGATCTTAAACCTTGGTGCCAACTCCTTTTGCTTAAAGTGTGCTTTTGTCTTGGTGAAAGAAATCAACCAATGACTGATTGCAAATCAGTAACCAGCTGCTGTTCTTGCTTTTGGAATGTAGAAGACAGTAAAGAGATAGAGAGATAGAGATAGAAAATTGAACCTCTTTTGGCTACTTAAATTCAGCCCAAACTTGCCTCACATGTAACTCCCATATTAACCCCAAGTCCTTTATGCTTACTTGGGGGTTTCATCTATACAATGAAACCTCCCCAAGCTCTCCAACATCTCCCATGCTGGTATTTGTGTAACCTCTCCTTTTCTTCCTCCTCTCATTATCATCTTACATGGGGGTTTCATCTAGAAATGAAACCTTCCCCCCACTCAATGTGTAGTCTTATCATATTTGAATTTTAAAAGTCAAAACCTCATTTGTAACTCTATAATACAGCAGCTCCATTCAGCCCATTTGATCCTCATCAATGTCCCATTTGAGAGTTTCATTCTTGAAATGAAACTCCCCTCCTCCAAGTGTGAACACACTTTGTAACTCCCATTGGTTTTAATATCTATCTTGGAGTTTCAACTTTTAAATAAAACTCTCCATGTTCCAATGACTAGCCCCTTGGTTAACCTTGTATTTGTAACTCTCAAAACAGCCACCCCACTTATCTCACTGAATTTTCAGCCCATTTGACTTCCATTTTTCACTCACTCAACTCAATGTCCAACTCACCATAATTAATGCATTTCATTCAATGCACATGAGTTAACTCAACCCTTGATTTAATTCCAACTCACTTCAGTCCCACTCAACTGATTTAACTCGTGTTTTAGCTCCCTAGAGGGTCCACACGGTCAACCATAGTCAACTCGACCCGTTGGGCCCACTTTTAGCTCCTTGACCCGTTTTTGACTCCATGACCCAATTATGGTATTTTGGTCATTTCTAATTGGTTTTTACATATGGATCAAGCCTACCCACTTTTTCTCCACTTGATTTCCAATCAAATAGGCTTAACTCCATTTAATTTAAAATCACAAAACGGTCAAATACTCCAATAAGACCCGATGGGTCCCATTTGGGCCCTTTGACCCATTTAGCCATTTTTTACCTAATTGATGTAAATTACCCATCCAATCAAACTTGGAATTCATAATGTGCTCATATGATCTTAATTTGAGCAATGGGCCATACCATTTCCTTGCTTAACATCACAAAATAATTAATTTAACACATCAGGGGCATTTTCGTAATTTATCCACTTCATTGAGAAATTACCCATCCAATCAAGCTTGACATTCATAATGTGCTCATATGATCTTAATTTGAGCAATGGGCCCCACTATTTCCTTATTTACAATCACATTTATTGAATTCACCAATCCAGGGGCATTTTCGTAATTATTCCAACCGTTGAGAATTCTTTGACCCAATTAACCATTTTGACCTAATTTGATGTACATTACCCATCCATCATAATTTGACCCTTATAATATGTTCATAGGATCTTAATTTGAACAATGGGCCCCACTATTTTCTCATTTAACATCATAATTAATAATTTTACCAATCCAGGGGCATTTTCGTAAATATTCATCTTATTGAGAAATCGGGGTGTTACATCAACTAGTACAAGGATTTTTGGTGTGTGTGGCACACATCCCAATACAAAATTGTAAGAGTAGGTGTTTACAATGAGTAATGGAGACTCTTACAATTTATTTTATTTAAGATCTATTATAATTCTTACTTATTTTACTTTTATTTATTTATTTATTTTTCATCATCTTCCACCATTTTCTAATATAATATTGTGGTTGTGATGTAAATATTTACTTTATAATTTTATTAATTTTTAGTTTAATATATTTGTCATGTGTTTGTCATATAATAATCATCTTAGTTATGTATCTTATAAATTTGAAGTGGACATTTTTTATATTTAGATTTGACAAATTTTTTCTTTTCAAACATTTTTTTAAATGGTATTGAAAAATATAATTTAATTCTATATTAATTTAATTATAAATATAAAATAAAATTCTCATATACTGGTAAAATTGTGTATGTTTGTTGAAGAGAAACATTTATTATAAATACACAGTCAACCACCTATTTTGCACCCATTCGACTTGAACCTACCATCTTTAAACTGCAATAATATGCCCTTACTAGATGTGCTATAAACTTATCTTTATATAATATCATACTCCCTCTCTCCCAATTTAGTTGTCTGATATGAATTTTTGAACTGTCTCAAAATAATTGTCTCATATATATTTTCATATGACTGTCCCAATTTTGTCCATGCTAATTGCAATTTTTCCGGTGTTCTATACAGCGGTAATGATCCTGGGTCCTTTGTGCTGCCCCTCTCTCTTAGATCCACATGCCTGATCCACGTGCTGGCAACACCTTTGTGACTGCCGAGATCTCTCTGATCTATCATACAATAAGTGAACAGATCTTTGTTCTTCTGCAACACCTTGAGGCAGCACGTGGAGAAAGGATCACGTTGCAAAGGACATACGAACTAGGAGGAAGATATACTGTACAAGGTTTATCACTCTTTCCATATCCTTTCTTACATTCACTCAGAATATCCTGCAACTTTTGATCATATTGGATATTCCCCTTCACCAGATGGACCTTGTTGTTGATTTTGCTATGCCTATTATTGGTTCTACCACCAACAACTGTTACCTTCACCAACAGTCGATTTTGCTATGCCTATCATTGCACCATCAAGTCTCTCATCAAAAGATTTAGACCTTAACAGCCATGCATTGTTTGCCTTAGGGACACTGATATTCAGAAGCTTGTTGAACTTCACTCTACTAAGAATAACATTGGTTTCTTCTCCCAACTCATCGCCAACTGATTGTCTCGCTTGTTTTTTTTTTGGAATGATAAGCATTTCTTTTATTCATTCAAAGAATAGGGGAACCTCCCAACATTACAGTACAGTCCTAGAAAATCCGAAAATACCAGGGACAAGGCAACATCTTTCAACCTGAAACAAATACCATAAATAGTAGCACCTTCTATACTGAAAAATAGTCTAATACTCCATCATACAAATGAAAATCCGTTACTAGAACAATGCAAGATCCTAGAGCGGGGGTGAATAGGTCTGATCTTATTTTATTTCCCTTTTTAAAATAATTCAATTTAACAATATGTGCAGCAGAATAAACGTGTGTGCAAGTGATAAACAAAGGAATCAAATCATCAAAGCAAACTACATAAGCACAATGATATATAGTGGTTCGGTTCATCTGAACCTACATCCACTGTTAGACTTCCCAACTCTTGGGTCATCCCAATATACTATGAATGAGCTTTCTCACCCAGATAGTACAACCTAATTTTTTATTGAGGTTCGACCCCCATGGTCTAATCATCGACGCCTTATTTTTTGGGTAGGTTCGAACACAGTATTCTAATCTACCTTACAATGATAAACAAAACAAATAAAGAAAACTTGCCTGGGGCCTTAACCAATCTAAGAGTTGTGTTCTTCTGATGAGATTCCCACGCTTTAGCCTTTAGATCTTGATCGTCCACCAACATGCTTTTGCCAAAACGGAAGGGAAGGTCCAGGACAAAGGATTCTACAAGTTGGTCCTAGAGAGTAGTTCTCATAATCTTCGTTATTGAGTACGCATTGAATGCCTTTGGATCCAACCTATGAAGGTTGATGAAGAGAGAAATAAGGAGTGAAAGGGTCTTTGGAAGATTAGGGTTTTTCCAAAATGAAGGTCTATCTTAATTTTTGCAAGAGCTGTGTATTTATAGAGTTTTTCTCAATGGCTAAGTCTCGAGGCCTCCAAATTTCCTTCGAGCCCTCAAGCCTGTATTTGGCAATATAGCTCATAAGATTTCCTCAATTTCAATAATATTTAGCCAAAGGCCAGCTCATCAATTTGCAGCTTGTATGTGATTGCCAACCACGATAGTTTTATTCCATAATATCCTAAAAGATTTTCCATAATCTTTTCAAATCATGAGGAACCTTTTAAGATTTCCAAACTTGTACATGATTGCCAATCATGATGAGGCTTATCATTTTCCATAGATTTTTCATAATCATGAGGAGCCTTATAAACTTTTCAGATTTTGCCTCCACATTTTATGTGATTTTAAGTCAAAGGACAACTAGACTTGAAAGGACATGTTGAATATAGGCTGTCAGGAATTTTCACGCAGATACAGACGATCTCGAGGCATCGACAAAATGTTTGAGGGCTCGAGACTGGGAGCCAAAGATTCTTATAGTTTCAACCAGATTTCCTCTCACTAGCTTCAGTTTCGAGGGCTCAAGACAGGGCTCGAGGTCGGGACCAAATTTTTTTTAATTTTTTACAAGTTTTAGCCTTTGACTTCTTTGGTAATTAGATTTGAGCTAAAGTCCACTAGGGTCCACTTACTTGTGTGCCAGTCACGTATACAGTGTAGAGACTTCAATGCACAGTAGATTTTCCAGCAAATTTCTGACATCTTCAAATTCTTCAAGGGCAAGGACACACACAGTCATGGAATTGACAAAACAGACTCGGTCAAACCGATGCCCTAACAACAAACTCACACTAAAAAAAGGTAAAAGCAAAAAAGCAAGATGAACATCAAGGAACAACTTCTTCAGGAAGATGCTGCAAAGAGCTTTGCTTACTGAACTTCTTAATCACTTCTAGAACATGTAAGAGAACATTTGCTTCTAGGATCATTTCTACTTAGATGCTAATGCAACAGAATGAAGCATTAGAGATTGCATACAATTGGATTCTCAAGGACCTTCTGCTGCTATTAGAAATAATCCAACAAACATAATGTTGCTGCTAGAATGTTTCTGCTTTACAAATAGAAAGAATGGACTGCATTAAGCTGCTTCTCTATCTGTTAAAACTGCATTCAGATTTCTGCAAACAGACCATGTATACTACAAATTCATTTCTAACTCCAAACCACTGCAACTGGCCTCCAAAAAGTGTTACTCCATAGCAGGATTGATCCAACTAACTGGTAATAATGCATAAACAACCCCATGAGCCAATCTAGTGCTGCTGCATACAGACTTCACACGAAGAAATAGGGGAAGAATTGTATCTGAACTACAATGCTTACACTGGTTGCATTATTTTCTCCATCACCCAATCAAAACATTTAAACAAAGTATCCAGGTTACTTTGCTTAAAACTGATGTTTGAGAGATATCAGTCTAAGTTTAAGCAGTGAACACCTGTCCATCTCTTGATCTCTACCTTCCAAACCTTCAGAACTTCTTGTTTGTTGAAAAGAGCGCAAAAGGTTCAAACAACACCAATTGCAGGAATTCAATCTCTCTATTCGGTACTCTACTTCTATTACTCTTAAACCAATCATTTTTTCTTCTACACTCTTTCTTTAGAGCTGTCTTCTTTCTTTGTTCTCTTCATATGTTACTGGTGGTTAAAGAAATTGAATAAGAACCACCGGAAACATTTGATCTAGACCATATTTTCACATTTAATCAAAGTGTTAACCTTCTCGATACCCTCCAAATAGCATTCTAACTTGATAGGAATACGACATTCTTTTAGAAGCTTTGACTTGCCCATATGCGACATTGTGTAATTATTTCCACCTCTGACTCTCATCGTTCAGTCATGCATTACTGCAAAGTTAGAAGAACATTATTGAGCTTTTGTGGATGAAACTCGTTAAAGGTTTTAACGACGGGTGAAATCAACTCGTTGGCTGTCATTGGTGCCTCTTGATGTTTTTCATATCTGGATTATTTGGAGGTTGGCAAGTCAATCGAATGTCAAACCCATCCTTCAAAGCTGCCTCTAAGAATTCCATGTCCTCAGGAAGAATATGAAGTTTTGCATTGTCCTGATGTAAGATAATGGGATAGCGGTTTCTATCAGGCCATTTTTCTTGAATAGCAGGAAGATCTTTCTCAATTAAGAACAGTCATGAGATGTTTTGTGTGACTGCATTGATGGGTTTCGTTTCTATAGTTCCCTCAAGATAGCTTTTACTGCTACGTTTGGCAAGATCTGTTTCAACAAAAGGAAAAATTCTGATTTTCCATCAAATATGAACTTTCCCTCATAATCTAGTCTAGATGTCACAACTGTAGCCAAGAACATTACCTTCGTGACAAAACACTTGCTTTGGCCAGACCGGCCTGGAACCATCTCTTGTGGAAGACAGTAATATCGTTCAGTTGTTTTCGTCTTATAGAACCATTTCGTCAATATGGATATAATCGAACATTTTTCTTAAATGTCGGTATGCAGCTCAGATTGGAATCTATCATGGACAAGCAAAAATGAAGTCGTTGTTCCTTGTTTACTTGCTTCAAACCCGGCTTGATCACATTGGTGTGAGGTCGAATCAATCCCTCTTTTACACGTCTTTGTAATGTTGGTTTCGAAACATCCATGGCACCAGCTAAGGATCAAATATTAGTTCATCTTTTCAAAGGAATTTCAGCTACTTGCTTTAGATTGATGTCTTTGTTTTTCTCTCCTAACACGTCCCTTTTTGCCTGAACCAACATTCGTCACCAGTTGGCCTGATGTCATCGAGTACCTGGCTTTGCTCCAAATTTGACCCACAATTCGTGTCGAAATATTGAAATGCTCAGTTGTAGCTGCTACTAAACCGTGTCGGCGACGTCCATAGTAAAAATTCAAAAACTGCTTATCTCTGTTCATATCCTAGCTCCTTTTTTTTCACTGCCAAAGTTGCATTTTCGGTTCAATTTTGTTGGGAATGATCAGGCTGGGTAGGATCTTCAGGCTCCTGTAGGTCTAAAGCGTTGGGGTGGGAGCAAAGATTCAAGAGATCCAAAAATGCAAGAGTAACATAATGGATAGAGTTTAGAGTAATGTAATGGATAGAGTTCGAATAAAAATGATACCTGCATTTGCCAATGTCGAAATGCTTTAAGTACAGAAACCAAGAAAACCTTGGATTGATCTGTAGACATGCAATCAATGATGAGGAAGCTAGCCAGTAGAACATCTAAGTTGCCACCATGCCAAGATGGAGTTTTGCCCAGACAGAGAGCTTCACAACAAACATGTTTACCATAAAAAAGATCATCCGTTCTGACCCATTCTTCTTCCATATACTCCATTTTCTTGAACAAAACTAGAATATGAAACTTATTTTCTGAATTACTCACCAAACATTCTTCCAGACATCCCTCATTTTCAGTAGAATCTCTCTCAAACTCCATACTTCCATTCACCAAATCTAAACGAAACTTGGTTGAATCTAGATTGAAATCCATAAATGAGGGACTGCACCTCAAACAAAAACGTTTCTGCTCTTTTTCAGGTGTTGTACTGAGAAACAGGTCCTGCGCAGACTATTGGCATTTGGGGTTTCCAAGATCAGTGCAGCAGAAATCACAGCAAATTTCACAACCAGAACGCAAGGGGGCAGCAACGCAGAGACACATCTAGGGGTAGCCAGCACCCCAGCCAAGAACTGATCCAAAAGTTTTCTCTCGTGTTTTTTGGTGTTTCTTAGAAAAAGGAAAATTGTCCAGATCCGAGGGAAGGCACACACCACTGCAAGCAGCACTTACAACAAGAAAGGACTGCAAATTGGTTTAAAAAACAAAGCACCCCAGCCGCTCATAGTAGATTAGATTAATGACAGAGCTGTAACATCTGTCTAGCAGATTGCATAGCACTAATCAATCTCTCTGTTTGGTACCAGATCTAATCTCCCAAAAGGATTTTGAGAAACAACACAACACTCTTTGGCAGATTGTTCTAGTGAAAAAAAATATGAGACATTGTGAGTTTCTGGCGATGGGAAAACATGAGTCTTCTCTCCCTGTAAGCACTCTGTTTTCCAGTCTTTTTGAGCAACCCTCTCTCTTTGTCTCACGGTGGCGGATTTATCATGGCCAGAATGATTGGGCATGCCTGCTCGATCTTCTATGATTGTCATGGATTTATCCGCTAGATGAGAATCTCCAGCGAGCTGGTGCAAGCTGTGTAGTGCTCCTTCCACTCCAATCTCAGATCAAAACGAAGAAAGACCTGAGCACCAAGTCTTTGGCCCACTCACGGTTGCAATTGTTTTGCACGGTAGCAAAATTTGAGTTAGGAAAGTTTTTCGTAAAGTGGTTTTAGCGAGCTCTCGAAATTATCCTAAAAATTTCAAAATTTTTAAAATCGGACTGTTACAATGGAAGGGAAGGAGTATTACATTATAATAAAACAACTTGACCAATGGTTCAACCTAATAAGACTAAACTAGCTAAAAAAATTGTTCAATCAACAGTTTGTTTTTAAATATTATTTTTAATTAAAGTTTATAAAGCTTAATTCAACAATTCATTTAATTGAATTATGGTTCACTGTAAATTGTAAAAATGTAGCAACCTATGACAATAATTGTTGGCAAATATGTAAGATCCTACTCCAACCAGCATGATATTTTCCGTTTTGAGCTCACACAAGCACTAACTACAATTATTGGCAAATATGTAACAATCTTACTCTAACCAGTATGGTATTGTCCTCTTTGGGCTCACAGAAGCCCTCACAGTTTTGCATTGGGATGTGCTCCCAAGCAATGTGGGACTTTTTCACTGCGGAGCCACCCTCCTCTTTCTCTATATTCCACACCACACACACACCTCCCCACTAGGGTGCAGGCCATCACAATCCTCCACCTGCAAATAGAGCCAACCTCAACTCTGATACTATCTATAATGACCCTGCCCCAACCGACATGATATTGTCCGTTTTGGGCTCACACAAGCTCTCACAATTTTGCATTGAGATTTGTGTCTATACACACTCCAAAGGCCTCATGCTAGTCAAAGAAAGAGTGTCAATTATATCTCAAAATCCGGACAACCTCCTAAGCAATATGAGTTCCACTAAGGAGCCACCCTCCTCTTTCTTTATCCGTATTCCACATCACACATATCCCATTTGGAATGCGGGCCATCACAAAATATACAAAATGCTCAGAAATTTGTGTGCCTAGTTACAAGGTCCTCATGCTGACCCACTTTGTGAGAAATCTAAATAACCTTACATTAATATTTTTATATTCCTTTGATGTTTTTTAATAATTAGATAGAGCATTATAAATTAAAATATTTATCTAATGATTTTATTTCAATGTTAAAAGTAAGAGTCAGAATGATATAGACTCCATTTTAAGCAGTTTAATAGTCTCATAGGTTTGAATTAAGTTTGTGCTTCAAATGCGCTGAGACTTATCGTGGTTTAGTTTGGACCCGATTGGATTAAGCATTTAGAAATAAGGCTTGATCAAGGATTGGATAGAAACTCAGTACGGACCATGGGACTTCACTACTATTAAAGAGAATACTAGCTGGTTTTTGAATTGTAAAACAAATATTTAAGTGAGATGTGTATCAAATGCGATAAACAAAGGATTAGTGAAATTTCCATAGTAATTAGTCTAGTCTTATAATTTAAGACTTTGGAATTTTGACTTTAGTAAACCATTGGATTTTCATTGCTAGTATTATAAAGCTACAAAAATTAAATGGAATTTTATTTTTCTAAAATCATCTTATACATTTGTTTCTTCTATTCATTAATCTTATCTATGTAGCGCTCAACTAATGTTATACGAGAAGCCTCTTCCTCTTTAGAGTTCTTCAATTTTACCTGTTGGATAGTAGTTTGGTTGAGGGATCAAAATCTCGGTTGAATAAGACCTTGGCCGAGATCTCCCTCCTCTCTCTGTTTTTTTTTTTTTTTTTTTAAATATCGGGATTTTTTTATATTTTAATTGTTCTGAATTAAAAAGAAAATAAAAAATCAAATAAAGCTCGATTTTGAAAAAAATAATTTGAAATCATTAATATCGGCAGATATCTGGGCCAAGATATCGGGCTGGGCCCACCACTAAAATGATTTTTTAAAAATAAAAAATAAAAAAAAAGACGATATCTAATGAAATCGGCCAATATCAGCCGATATATATGAGATGGGGATGTTGTTTTATGAAGTTGTTTTAAATGCTTTACAAGTATGAAATATGAACTGGTTTTGAAATATGAGATGGGGATATTCTCAACTAAATTATTTGAAGAACTTGTATATATTTTCCCCCGATTTTATATATATCATGTTGGTACCTACTTCGATGGGAATTCCTACAGGGCGTTGACTAAGCCCACAATACCCTTTTCTTTTAGTAACTAATACAAGACGGGATAAAGGTGGTAAGGCTGGACCAAGAAACAACCACGTGTACACGAGGATGACACAAGATGAAGGATTGCGTGGATATTTATCTTTTAGTATTAGTAGAGAACTAAACAAATAGGGTGAGTTTTTTTAGAATTTTGAGTTATTGTATTGAACCTTTTATTGAGAAATAAATTCTATGGGATTACTGCTATGCTTAGTTTAGATTGAGAAGGAATGAATCATAGTTTTAAATGAATGTACAAATTTCCGCATAATTGTAAGTTAGTGTGTTGCCAAGCATACATAGACTAAATCCATGTGCACGCACTAGTTGGGCCAGTTGAGGGTCGACTTTCGGATTCGGGCTTGACTCGAGTCGTGGTGCTCTCCACTCTCTTCCCGTTGTTAAATAATATCAACTAAATACTCTGATAAATAGGGAGAGAGGGAGGGGCGCTATAGAAGCCCTCACAGTTTTGCATTGGGATGTGCTCCCAAGCAATGTGGGACTTTTTCCACTGCGGAGTCACCCTCGTCTTTCTCTATATTCCAAACCACACACACACCTCCCCACTAGGGTGAGGGCCATCACAATCCTCCACCTGTGAATAGAGCCAACCTCGACTCTGATACCATCTGTAATTACCCTACCCCAACTGATATGATGTTGTCTGTTTTGGGCTCACACAAGCTCTCATGGTTTTGCATTGAGATTTGTGTCCATACACACTCCAAAGGCCTCATGCTAGTTAAAGGAAGAGTGTCAATTATATCTCAAGATCCGGACAACGTCCTAGACAATATGAGACTTTTTCCACTGAGGAGCCGCCCTCCTCTTTCTTTCTCCGTATTCCACATCACACACACCCCATTGGAATACGGGCCATCACAAATATACAAAATGCTAAGAAATTTGTGCACCTAGTTACAAGGGCCTCGTGCTGACCCACTTTGTGAGAAATCTAAATAACCTTAAATTTAATATTTTTATATTCCTTTGATTTTTTTAATAATTAGATAGAGCATTATAAATTAAAATATTTATCTAATGATTTTATTTCAATGTTAAAAGTAAGACTCAGAATGATATAGACCCCATTTTAAGCAGTGTTTAATAGTCTCATAGGTTTGAATTAAGTTTGTGCTTCGAATGCGCTGAGGCTTATCGTAGTTTAGTTTGGACCCGATTGGATTAAGAGTTTAGAAATAAGGCTCGATCAAGGGTTGGATAGAAACTCAGTACGGACCATGGGACTTCACTACTATTAAAGAGAATACTAGCTGGTTTTTGAATTGTAAAACAAATATTTAAGTGAGATGTGTATCAAATGCGATAAACAAAGGATTAGTGAAATTTCCATAGTAATTAGTCTAGTCTTATAATTTAAGACTTTGGAATTTTGACTTTAGTAAACCATTGGATTTTCATTGCTAGTATTATAAAGCTACAAAAATTAAATGGATTTTTTTTTTTCTAAAATCATCTTATACATTTGTTTCTTCTATTCATTAATCTTATCTATGTAGGGCTCAACTAATGTTATACGAGAAGCCTCTTCCTCTTTAGAGTTCTTCAATTTTACCTGTTTGATAGTAGTTTGGTTGAGGGATCAAAATCTCGGTTGAATAAGACCTTGGCCGAGATCTCCCTCCTCTCTGTTTTTTTTATTTTAAAACTATCGGGATTTTTTTATATTTTAATTGTTCTGAATTAAAAAAAAAAAATGAAAGGAGGCTCGATTTTGAAAAAAAAAAATTAGAAATCATTAATATCGGTGGATATTTGGACCGAGATATCAGCCTGGGCCCACCACTGAGCTTTCTTCCCTGGTTTGGTTGGATGATTCTAAATTTCAAAATAATGAGATCATGAGTTAGATATCAAATTACTACGATCGTAAGTGAGAAGGGGTAATATATTTCAAAAGAGATCATCTACGCATGTATATGTAGGGCATGTAAATCTGAGGCTAAGTTTTATCTATTGTCAGAGTTATTAAAAAGATCTATTTTTGAATATTAGTCATGAAAAGTTATTTTAATTGGACCTATTAAGTTACATTTCAAAAGCCATAAAAGTTTTGATATGACAATTTAATTTAAACCGATTGAATTTCTCTCACTGTTATCATAACCAAAATCTCATCTATTTAGAGTTGATTTTTTGAATTTTACTTCTTTACTTGACCCTATCATACACCATAACTTTAGTTAGCCCATTATTTGATGCGGCATCCGTGGAAGAAAGGAAGATTTTGTATTTGATCTCGGTCCAAGTAGGTCCAAATCCAAGGTATAGGCCAAAACCCGACTCGCAACAAGCCTAAGGAACTAACCAAGTCCAATTTGCTTATGTTCACGGACCCAAGCCCGCCACTCTGGGCCCAATGCAATTCTGGTTGCCGCAACAGCCCAAGAGTCCAGTTTAGCCCAACCCAAGCTAAGTAAGCCAAGTCACAGCAAAACAGGCCCAACAGTTCAGGCCCATCACAGAAGGCCCATTGGCCCAATAGCTGCAGATGCTCCACACATGCGTGAATCTTCTGGAGCAGTAACTACAACCAGTAGTAAGTGTCCTAGGCAAGTTAGAAATGGGATAGGATCGGTGAGGCATTAGTTTATTGAAAACTATAGACGTTGTTTAGAATTAGGACTCATTTGTTTTGAAATTTCGAAATTAGCAAGTAAAACTCCCAGCAACCAGGTAGATCTAAACTCATGTGATTTCTTCGAGTTAATTGAATTAAACCCATTCATCCCAGTTGAAAGAACTGTTGGATTTTATTAGACAGCCCACGTGACTCACTGTTAAAGGCCTCTGAAGCATTGATTTCTTTAAACCATAGTTGGGTTTTTTTTTTTAAAAAAAAAATTTGAATTCATACAGTTTGCGTGACAGGTTATCTTTAACCAAGATATTAATTTCAGTCTTTTAAACCTGTTTGAAAATTGAAATTGGATTTTTTTCTTTTGTGTGGTTTGACCAGGGGTCGAGATATCGGCCGATACGAAACGTATCGGCCGATATGATACGCATTTTAAACACCTTATAATATTGGCCGATACGTATTGTATCGGCCGTATAGTATTTATATCGGCCAATATGGCCGATATATCGCCGAATCATATCGGTCCGATATCGGCCGATATGATTAATATCGGTATTTTTTTTTTTAAAAAAAAAAACAAAACGGTGATGGGCCCGGGCCCAGATATCAGCCGATATCGGCCCAATATCGGCTCAGATATTGCCCGATATCAACCGATATTTACATTTTCAAATTTAAAAAAAATAAAATGATAAAATAATATCGATATTTAAAAAAAAATAAAAAGATGAGAGAGAATCATATCGGCCTGGGCATTTTTTAAACCCCTGGGTTTGACATCAGCTCGTGGCCAATTTTAAAGGGCTTAATCCCAGTTTTAAATCTATTTTGAACTAGTTTTGTTTAAGGATTCAAATCAATTTAAAGTTCAGTTTGGCACTAATCTTTTGAACATTAGACCATACACTTTTTGGGTAAATTCCATACAGGCCCGACTGCGGCCTGGTCCGATTAATAATCGGGTTTTACTGCAGGCCTTTTCAAGAGTCCATTGTGTTTTTCTAAAACACCTAATTAAATCTGGCCTAGGAATAGGTGCCCAAGTTAAGTGGAGAGTCGAGAGGGTTGTGCTAAAATTCATTGGACAATTTTTTTGAAACCTGCTGTGTTAATTTAAATCCAATTTGTCACAATCCTAATCCAAGTTCGTGACTAAAAGTACTATCATTAATTAAAGATAAACATCCACACTCATAATTACAATAATTTCAAAACATAAATATTAAAGTTTCATAACATGACAAATTTTGTTTTCCATACAAATATTACAATCATATTCTGTAACACTCCGAATTTTCAAGTTATAAATATTTACGGAATTTGCCTTTTTAAATTGTGAACCAACGGATATGGACCTTAGATAGGTAAGGTGTTGGGTCAATTGCTCAATTAAGATTCACCAGATATGTTATAAGGTTCAATTTAAAATAAATGGGTAAGATGTGTTTAATTGGGTCAAGGTTGTTATTTGGGTCAAAATGCCCAATTGAGACCCAATGGGTTATGGTTAACTTGGTTGACCACCAAGTGAGTTCAATTTAAATTAAATGGGGCTGAATTAAAATAGTAATGCAATATATATATAAGGGATTTGGATTAATTGTCATGCGCATAAAGAGACCTGGAATGGAAGGTATTGATGGAAAGATTTTAGGATTGTCCTAAGATGACACAAACGCATGGATAAGTTGGGATTAGGCAATGACATCTCATTGCCTAATCCAAATAAAGAAGATATCTAAGAAAAATTAAATAGAGGTTGCATGGCCATGTATAAAGATGTCTAAGATTAAAAATAGAGATTGCTTGGCCGTGTATGAGAGATTTGCATATACAAGATTATGCACTAGTGTATCTCTAAAAAGGGGTCCTTTCCTTGTTAAACATGGTACTAAGGCAATTGCTAAATGAAGGGGCGCTCAGCACCTTCTAAGATAGGACCGTGTGGAAGTTTTATAAAAGAAAGACATAGAGGGGTGCACGGCAATACACAAATCAAAGAGTCTTGACGCTGGTGCTCTGGCAACAAGGGTTCTCGGCAGTGTTCAGAGAAGGAGGAGGCAGCCAGTAAGTGTGAAAAATCAACTAGAAATAAGAATACATACGAAAGAGGCTAAGAAAGAAAAAGGATCGGAAGAACAAGTTGGAGCGAAGGAAAATCAGAGGAATCGCGGAACCGGTAAGTATTTTGATAATTTTGTTTAAAGAAATGAATTATAGGGTTCGGCCTTGGTGTATGGCCGAACTCATGGAAGAAAATTGAGGGAATGAATATTGTGTTTTAATGGAAATGATGAACCATAGGGTTCGGCCATGGTGCATGGCCGAACCCCATGGAAAGACATTGGGTACTTTTAATGGGAGAAAAAGATGAATCATAGGGTTCGGCCATGTTGTATGGCCGAACCCCATGTGAAAGGTTATTTATGATTTATTTTTAAATGGAAATATGGTTGATGGCTTTAGATACAATTAGATTATGAAAACCATGGAAGTTGGTTAATAATTTTATTGGATGTCAAAGCATGAAAATTATGGATGTATGTATGAGAACCATCAAAGGATCAAACCATATAAATTTGATATATTTTTAAGGAACCATAGGGTTCGGCAATGGTGTATGGCCGAACCCCATATAAAGGTATTAAAGATGTTAAAGGGTCTAAATGGATATAAGAAGGGTATAAAACCAAAGGGTGAGGTTCGGCCATGTGGTATGGCCGAACCCCACCAAGGAGTATATATGGACTTAGTGTTTTAGATATTGAATTTAAGTGAACTATTTTAATAATTTTAAAGGATGAAAATAATGGATGAAAGTTAATGATTTAAATGGTCTTAAACATTGGAAATGGTGAAGAACTATGGACCATGGGTTCGGCCATGTGGCATGGCCAAACCCCATGAAGAGTTATTGGTGGACTTAGATGTTTATGGACCTATGTTTTGAACCTAAACATAAAGTGATGGAGGAAATGGCAATATTGTAATTTAAATGGAAATAAGGGACCATGGGTTCGGCCATGGTGTATGGTTGAATCCTATGGGAATTATTTGGTGGACTTAGGGTCTATGTATGGTAGATTAAAATGAATGAAATGCTAACTAAGGATTAAACCAATGGCAAAGTTGTAAATAGGTGAAAATGATGGACATAGGGTTTGGTTATGGTGTATGGCCGAACCCCATGAACTATTTAATGGATCATTTTTTAACATAAACCTTATGAAAATAAGCAAGGTAAATAGCCATGGATAGAATAATGGCAAGGATGTAATTAAGTGAAAATAATGGACCATGGGTTCGGCCATGGTGTATGGTTCCCATGAGGAATGTTTTTGATGGACTTAGGATTTATGTTGTTCGATTAATAAATCAAAGGAGGGACTAAAACCTAGTAAGTGAGGTTCGGCCATGGTGTATGGCCGAACCCCACAACTTGGGTTTATGGACTTAGACGTTATTGTAAATCAAATGGGACATGGTTTTAATTGATTGATATATTATAAGGTAACGGGACCTCACAAGGTGTGTACGATCGTAAGCTGTTACCGGACGAAAGCGCAAGGAGACGTTAGTGGTCTTTGGTAGGATTCCACCTCTTTGAAACTATGGGCTTATGTACAATGTTTTTATCTTATTTTGATGAATTTATGTTGTAAAAGATATGTCTCAATTGTGAAGTTTTAATGCTATGTTTACAATATAAAATAGCATGTGTTTCATTGTACACCTCATGCATGGCATGGGGTAAAGGATATGTAACCGGAGGGGCTACACTCCGTCGGGGCGTCCGAAAAACCTATGTGGGATAACTTGATGTGCTTTTCCATCGAGAAGAAACCGGAGGGGCCACACTCTGTCGGGGCGTCCGAAAGACCTATGTAGGGGTACTTATATGTACTTGTGATGGGTGGGATTCATTACATTTGACATCATGGCATGGCATTGTTATATGGTTTTTGATATTATGATATTATTATATATGTTTTGTACTAACCATATGTTAGCCCTAATTGGAATACCTACTGGGCGCGTTGTTCTAACGCCCTATTTCTACCCTAGTGGATGATATATGAAACGAGAAGAACGATGAACGTGAAAAGGGCCAAGCACTAGGAGCTTGGATGCTTTTAGTTTATATTTTGATTGAGTTACTTATGGACTTGTAATTTGAGTAACTAGACTTCGGACATGTAATAACTTAGATAATTTGCTATGGTTGGATGTTTATTCGGATAATTATGTTATGTTAATAATGATTAAAGACTTAACTAACTTTGCTATCTAAAATGGAATAGAATTAGATTCTATATAATTCCGCATGTTTATATTGTTATGTGTGAACCGTTTTCATGGACTTAGTCCATGCATACATAGGGTTGGCCAGTTAAGGTTCGGACTTTAGAAGTTCGGACTTAGCTCACGTCGTGACGTCTCGCTCTCTATTACTCTGTTATTTAAAAAAAAAAATAGACTCTGATTTTCGGAAAGCTTAGAGTGAAAAAGGGCGGGGCGTTACAGCCAGTGGGTGGAAATCTCAGACTAAAGCGATTTTGGACACAAGTTGTTGAAAGATTGGAAAAAAGATTAGCAGGATGGGGCAGGAAATATTTATCTTTGGGCGACAGGATCACACTTATCAAAGTAGTTCTTCTTCATTTGCCAACATACTACCTCTCCTTGTTCCAACTCCCTAAGGGCATTGAAAAGAAGCTCGAGCAACTCTTCAGGAATTTTCTTTGGGGAGACAATGAGGCAAAAAGAAAGGTGCATTTTGGGGCTTGGTCTGAAGTAGTGAAACCCAAAATAAAAGGTGGACTGGGTATTGTACCCTTATATCTCAAGAATCAAGCTTTGTTATGCAAATGGGCTTGGAGATTTGGTAGAGAGAAGGATGCTTTTATGGGTCAAAGTCTTATCAGCCAGATATGGTGTTGAGTTAGGTGGCGGTTGGTTCCTTAGTGAAAATGTTGATTGTCTTGGATCCCCAGTTATTAAAGCTTTGGTGGAAATTGGGATCCGGAATAGGCTCGGTGGGTATCTTGTTCCGACAACACATTAGATTTTTTGTTGGGAAAGGAGATAGAACCCTCTTTTGGAAAGATTTGTGGTTCGGTGAGAGGCCTCTAAATGAGGTTTATCAAAGACTCTTCAGGATAGCGAGGAATCCTAATGTTTGGTTCAAGATGTTATCAAATGGGAGAATGGATCCTTGATTTTGAATTTGGACCTTTCGAATCTACTGAGAGGATTTCCTTTGTTGTTATCCACTTCAGATGAAATGATTTGGGCTGGAGATCCCTCTAGATTATTCTCAGTGAAAGCTTTTGATCTACCTAGTGCAAAGTCAACTTTCCAACAATCATAGAGTTACTAAATCATCTTGGTTGAATGCCGCCCCACCAAGAGTCCAAATTTTTTGTGACGTGTGTTCTTAAGGAGAAAATCTTGATGAAGACTGAATTGAAGAGAAGAGATTTGCTGGGGGATAAGGACAACCTATCTTGTATCCTATGTAACTCTCATGTGGAAGATCTTGATCACCTCTTTGTCAAGTGTGATGTTGCCAAACGATTATGGACAAATTTTATTAACTTTCTAGGTATTTCTTGGGTTTTTGCCAATTCGTGTGTTCAATTGTTGGGTGCTTGGAATTTGTCAAGGCTGAAACGTAGGTTGAAATGTGCTTGGCAATTGTTACCATCAGTGATCCTATGGTCTATTTGGAAAAAAAGGAATGCAAGACTTTTTGAAGGTATATATTCATCGGAAAATGATCTTTTCCAAAAATCTAAATGGAAATGGTTTGCATGGCTCCTGGCGGATCCTAATTTTAAGGGCCTTAAAATAAACGACCTCATGCTATCATGGGAGGGTTGTTTGAAAGGTCAATGCAAGAAAGTAAAGAGGAAGGAGAGTTGGAGTCCTCCTCAATTGGGCACTTGGAAATTTAGCATTGTGGAGCTTGTAGAGGGAATCCGAGTCCGGTAGGGATTGGCAGAGTACTCAGAAATCATTTGGGTGAAACATCCATCATGTTCAATGAGTCAATGGGAGTGAAGGATGCAAATGAAGCAGAAATTCTCAGCATAAGGAGAGCTTTGTTATTTGGAAGGTCTATGGCCAAGGTAATTTGATTATTGAAGGGGATTCAGCTGATGCTTTTAAATGCGCCTTAGGTGTGAAACGCCCACCTTGGAGATTGACCAATGTGGTTAGGGAGGTGAGAGACTTGGCAAGTGGGATAGGTTTTTCCTTTATCAAAATTGGGCGATCAGCTAACGGTGTAGCAGATTTCTTTGTTAAGCTTGGAGTCGACAACCATTGGGAGGGTGTTTTTCTTATTTGAGTTTTTCTTATTGTCTTGTCTTCTCTTCATGTTTGTTCTCCTTTTCCTCAGTCTAATTCTTTTAGACCTTTTCATATACTTGTTTTCCCTTCTCTCTTAATGAATATTCTTTGATGACTGCTCAAAAAAAAAAAAAAGAACTCGCAAGTGCATGAACCATTACAATATAGCAGTTAGAGTGTGGGGTTGAACCCAATGGAAAATCACAAAATATATGCACTAAAATTAAATTAGCATTCCTTTAAAAATATATAGTTTCAAGAAAAAAATCTCAATGTTTAAATCAAAAACTCTTATACTTGGATTTTAATAAATTTTAGATGTAAAAATAAAAATAACATCATTATCTAACTAATATCTAACTTGTAAAATTAACAAAATAAGGTGTTTGAATTAAATTCAATTTATTGTCAAGAATCAAATCCATGTCCTCATTATTTAAAATGGTGAACTAAAATGATAATCTCAATTACAATTTAAATTACATGTCCTAAGATCAAATTAACACATCTCCAACTTTAGTTAATTGAATTTTGAGAGAGAGAGATTGTTTTTTAGTACAAAGAATTAAAGAATGACCAAATGAACATACAAAAATCAAAATGAAGATGCAACGCTCCAGCCCGATGGTGGGCCCTGAATGCTTTTATTTTATTTTTTATATTCTATTCTCCAATCTCCTAACATCATAACTGGGCTAGATTTTCAAGTTTGCCAAAAAGCCTATCATAGAAAATGTCACACGTACTCTTCTCATGTTTACTCAAACATGTACCATACATTCCATATACAAATACATATTACACAAACAAATATCTCCATTCATTCAATCAGAGTTACAAACGAAAACATAATGATTTACACATGCTTAGATTTATAGTGCTACAGACGGTACTAAAATCAACAAGATAATGTTGACATGAAAGTAGACATAATAAACATATTTCCCATCATCGGGAAATACAATTGACTGCAAAGGATCACTCATCCTAAATTAGCGGTGGACGTTCCTCCTCCTCAGGTGCTAACCCTGAAATGTAAGGAACGTGAGCTCCAAGCCCACTGAAGAGACCTTAAAATAATACATTCATCAACATGTATAGGTTAAACAATGCAGTCTAATCATAATAACAATAATGCTCTGCTCTTACCATTTTAAAAATCACAGTTATCTTACTCATAAATGATTTATTTTACCATTCTTACCAACTTACCATAAATGGTTTCATATACCATTTGACCATACTTGAATTTATAATTGGTCTACTAGACCAATTTATCAAGTCACCATCACTACTATACCACTGCCAAATGACCTCGCATACCATTTATCATACTTGAAATCATAACTAGTCTACAATACCAATTTATCAAGTCACTATTACTACCATATAACTGCCAAACTACTGCCAAATGGTCTTGCATACCATTTATCATACTAGAAATCATAATTGGTCTACTATACCAATTTATCAAGTCACCATTGACACTGCTATATCACCGTAACACTAAAGCACTACACTGACTATAAATGCATTAAGTTTCGACACGGTCAAAATGCAGAATCTTGCAAGAGCATAAACGACCCAAAATGGTCTGTCTAATGCCAATATATGAACATATCTTAGTAATATATATCAAGTCTATACATTAACTGGGTTTATTCTTCATTTATAGACTAGTAGACAGTGACTCCTTGACACCTTGTTATTCTTCCATTCTAATAGTTAAAACCAATTTTCATCCCTTGAATGGAAGCAGTATCAAGTCTCGCATTCTGGCCTATTCGGTCTTTTCCATATCATGTATAATCCATGAAACCACTCATTGCACTAGAGTTCAGGTTTACAAAACCTGATTTACCAATCATGTATTATTAAGTCTCATCAACGTAAAACATAGAGTATCGCGGGTATCTGTTACACAAATAGAAATACAATGAATATACACTCATAATTAATCATATAAACTGTACAACATACATTCATAGTATTTCAAATATTTCTACTCATTTTCCAGGAAAATTCAAGGGAAATGGATGTGAGTCCTCATAGTGGGTTACTACTCATTTTTGTTTAATACAATCAATCAAACAATAAAGTACTCAATGCTAAGTCTCACATTGAGACTTTGCCCAGAAGGTACAAATAAAGGTTACTCAGGCAACTATACATATTGTCTTCTAGACTTGACCATGGAGACGTATTAAGTTAGGCTTAGAGATATAAGATGCTCAGGCCGCTACTCGTATTATCTTCTGAATTAGGCCATGGAGATATATTGACTTAGGCCTAGAGAAAAAGAAAATCACGTAGTACCCGATCCCTTTTTTTATCGAGTGGCGAAATTAATCGTTGCGCTACAGATAGCTACCTGGCGGCGTTTCCGCTGTACCACAGGTAGAGGGTTCCGGCCTAGAAGTGAAAACACAAGGTAATGATAAGTTAGTATCATTTTTAACTTAGAATTTAGGCTCCTAAAATTTAATCATCATATTTAAAACATAAATCTTAAAGCATTAATCCTACATTAATTTCAAAAATCAACTCTGGTTACTTGGGAACTTGATACTGTGACTTCGCAACTTCTGAAGCTACAGTCTCAGAATGTCCCAAATCTGTTTTGGAACATGCCTTCGAAACTTGATACAGTTCCTACGGAACTCCCGAACCTCGGAACCTACTACAGTAACTTCAGAACCTCCAAGTTAGGTTTCGAGAGCTTAGCACTGCTATAGTGACTTCGGAACTTGGCTTCAACACTGCTATAGTAACCTCAGAACTTCCGAGTCAGGTTCCGAGACCTTTCTTCTTCAGCTAGCCATGTGTAGAAAGTGCAGTGAAAGAATAGGCAGGGTGGCTTACTAATCCAAAAACAGAGGTTCTCCTGGATTTGTTTTCTACATCTAACCATTCAGATGTGATCCTCTGAGTCCTCTATATTTTCAAAATAAATTAGACATAAAAAAATGATAAAAACTTCTGATTTTAAAGGTGAATTCACCAAAACATATGAAAAATCATAGTTTCCACTAATTTCAAAAACTCATTTTAAAGCTCATTTTGAACTCAAATTACTTATATTTGATCTTAAACTTGTTAAAATTTCGAAATAAAAACAGTGCATACCTTTGATTTGCAAATCGATTGAAGTTTTGGCCTCTGAAAATTTTTGCTCAATCTTACGAACAATGGAAGAAGAAGCTTAATGAAGAGGAAAAGCAGAGAAAGAGTTGCTGCAATGGAGATTGGACTTCAAAATCACTAGTATTTATAGTCCTGGAGGGGAGTGGGGTGTGGCTCCAAAGGCTGCCACGGTAGCTAAGCTACCATAGTGTGGTCTGCATGAATCATCGTATAGAGCGATGATTCGCGCCAACATAGTTGTTTCATGCAGCTGCCAACTTTAATAAAAAAATTATTTACTATTTCCATATTTGCATTTTAGTCCTCTTAATCTATTCTTATTTAATTATATAAAAAAGGATTAATTAAATTAATCTAATCGAATCAAAACATCGGGTTTTTAAAACTAAATACACTGTATAAATTTGGAAATATTACATTTTGGAAATCAGTCGATTTTAATAAAAACAATGTTTCAATCATATTCCTTAAATCAAATTCTATTTATCTAAAGGATTTAAAATTTACATTTTCAAAATCCAAAATGATAAAATGTAACACAGATTAAACACCGTAGATTTTCTTATAACTTTCTAACATTCATAATTGTTTAAAATAATTATTTTACAAAATAGGGACCTCTTCGGGTTACTTAAATTAATATTTCTAGAAACTAAAAACATAGATTAAAAGGTCCTACAAATTCAGCATTTTAAATCACTATGAATTATAATTTTGACAACCTAATTACTTCAAACAATATATTTAAATAACAATCAACAATTAAATTACTTATATAATAATATTTATAAAAAATTACCAGATTGCCCCTCCAATTTAAATGAGTTGGATCAATGAGCTACCGAGCTCTGTTTGGGACCAATCTGGGCTTTTCAAAAAGCTCAATCCGTAATCTTCCTGATTAACGGATCAAAACACAATTAATTTACACAAATCACATAATTATGTCTAATTTTGGGTTAGGGTATTACAGAAGATATTGAAAATAAATTGAACAATTAATATACAACAAACAAACAAAGTAAAAGACATAACTAAGTAGTGGAAAAAAATTGACAAATAAAGTAAATGACAGAGTAAATAAATGCATAATGTAAAGGGTGGTTATTGGAATAGATCGTTCATTACCCAAAATGAATAAATAAATACAAGATCTAGATCTAAAATTCGCGATAAAAGTCTAGACTTCAATTCATTCTCATCATCAAAGTTAAAAAGTCATAACTTTAATTTAAATAATCGAACTTTAGTAACTTAGATTCAACACTTACAACTTAAGTTCTAACTATTTCATATCCAATTAAATAAATAAATAATATAAACTCTAAAATTAAATCTAAACAATCATAAAAGAAATCTGAAAGTCGGATGTTTCAGGGTTCTAAAGGAATATTTCACTATTTATTTCATGGAAGAATTAAAGTACAAGATTTGGGAAATAAATACAAGAAAGACAAATAAAAATAAAATTACATTGATTGCTCACTTGTAAAATTCGAATGATGCTCCTTGTCTTCTTGTTTTTCTCCGATCTTCGGTCCTTTTGAGTTCCAAGTCAAATTCGAATTCTATGTTGTGCCTCAGTTCTCTATTTAAAGGCCCTAGGTTGGAATGGACGGTTGGGATTAAATCTAATTTTAAGTTGTGAATTGATGGCTTCGATTGGATCTCATTTAGAAGTGGATGGATGGGATTTGAAGTTGAAAAGGTTAGGGTTTCCTAGGGTTACACGAATTTAGGGTGGCTTGTCTTGGTGGCTAAGCAATGGTGGAGAAAAGATTGGAATTTGGGAGAGAAAATAGGGTAGGATCGAATTTGGCATGGGAGAATAAAATTTTATGATTTAAATAAATGCAATGCATGGATGGCAAAGATTTAAAACTAACATGAATGAGTGGATGAGATGAAGTAGATGACATGGCTTAGGGTTGACTAGTGATATGCGCATGAGGTGCTTTGGATATGTAAAAATCGTGTATGGGTTGGAAAGATTGGGGTTGATGAGGTGTTGGTGATTTGGGAATGAATTTAGATGGATTTTAGGTCAAGTGCATGGAAAGATTTTAGTTGCAAATGTTGATGTATCTCAAATTTATAAATCTCGCAAGCGCACGAACCATTTATAGCATAGCGTTCTGAGTGCGAGGACGATCCCACAGAGAACAAATGTATTATCTATATGTAAACATAAATATATGATTTTGAAATTTTTATGTTTTTAAAGAATGTAGATCTTAAAACTAGTCTAATCCCAAGAAATCAATCCTATTCTCATGAATGTAATTCCAAGTTAACAAATCTTAGTTTTAATAAATAGATCCAAAAATTAGAACACTAATTAAATACAATTAAGAAATGGATTAATGTAGAATTTATAAACAATCTCACACACAAATTTAATATAACAAAATTAAAGATCCAATTAAATTAATTCTCAAACTAGTTAACACATATGTTAGTAGGGTGGTTTAAATACAAGACAATTAAAATACATGACAAAAGAATTAAAGAACTTAAAACAATTAGAACAATTAAAATACAACATACAAACAAAAGAAATTGCAAAACAAAACAAAACAGACATTGAAAATAAATTGACAATAAAAGTAAATGACAGAATATAAAAGTGCATAATTGAAAGGATGGTTATGGAATAGATCCTTCATCACACAAAATAAATAAATAAGAGTAAAATCTAGGGCTGAAATTCGCGTAAAAATCCGTCATTCAATTCATGCTCATCATCAAAATCAAGACTTATAAACTTTAATTTAAGAAATCGGGCCTTAGTAACTTAGATTCAACACTTACAACCTAAGTCCTAACTATTTCATATCCAATTTAATTAAACAAAGATCATAAACTCAAAATCAAATCAAAACAATCATTAATGAAATCCGAAAATTAGATTTTTCAGGATCCTAAAGGAATATCGTACTTTTATTTAATGAAAGAATTAAGTACAAGATTTTTGGGAAAAAAAAAATACAAGACAGACAATTTCTTAAAATAAAATTACAATGTGATCACTCACATGTAAAAATCATGTAGCCCCTTTTGTCTTCTCATGATTTCTTCTCCTCCTCCAATATTTTGGTCCTTTTGTGCTCCAGGTCAAATTCGAGTTTAGCTATGGTGGAATGGGGTATTTATAGGACTTGGGATTGAATGGATGGTGGAGATTAAATCTGGGTTTGAGTTGGTAAATGAAGGGCTTGGATTGGATCTAACTTATGGTGAATGGATGGGATTTAAGATGGAAAATCTAAGGCTACAAGGAGGTGTACACGAATTTTGGGATAGATGCCTTGGTGGATAAGCAGAGAATGAGCGAAAAGAGGGATTTGAGAGAGAAGATAGGGCATGGTCAAATTTGCCATGTGTATTTAGGGTTTTGGATTGTGCAATGCATGATTATGAATGGCTAAGATTAAAAGGTAGAATGCATGGATGTATGAGATGATGAGAGGTGATGTGGAGGGTTGACCTATTGAAATTCTAATGGGATCTAAATAGATAGTGAAAAAATCGTGTGGGACTATTTAGGATTGGATTGTGAGAAAAGTAGGATCTAGATGATGTGTACATGAGGTGGATGGATTGAGGAAGAAACTTAGGAATTTCATGCGCATGGAGGCTTCTAGACTTGGGATTTTCGTGTGATGCAATAGGACATATGTGCATGGTGTACTAAATCCTAGGGTTGTGCACTAGATCTAGGCTTTTATGAATGTGTGGATGGATGGCTATGATTAAATGTCCTAAATCTAATGGCTTTAATAATGAATGAATGATCTAAATGGATGATTGATAAGATGATGCATGGATGATCATGATCCTAAGGTTAGTCAACTTAATGAATGAATTGGATGGCCTAGATCTTAACATGATGCATGTGTGGTTTGGATTTGATAAGTGGCTTTAAGGTTTTTCCTAATTTTATGCATGTGATGGATGGTCTGGATGGATGGATGAAGATGAATGGTCTGGATTGCATGTATGAAGATAAGGTTGGTTTTTGGATATGGGTTTGTATGGATTTGGGCTCAGGGTTTGCAAAATTCGAATATGGGCCTAGGCTAATTAGACCTTGGATTGGGCATGGACTTCAACTTTTTGGACTTGGGCTTGCTGGACTTTGATTCGCATTGACCTGGCCCACATTGTGATATGCGGTTGAAGTGCTTGAGCCTGGCCCAATGCTTGATATTTGGATCAAAGCTTGACCCAATTGCAGTGGAACTCTGGCCCATGCATCTTGATTTCAAACTCTTGGCTTCTTTGATTGCGGACTCTCTAGTCTTGGAATTAAATAATTAACCAACCACTTAACATCTAAAATATTGAATTAAGCTAGACTCTCACAACGGGATCCAGATTAATCAATTTATATTCAAAATCCTAAAAGTGGTATGAACTAATTATAAAATTCCAAATCATCCAATTTAAGCTCATTTCTGACAATTATCCATTGTTTTATGACTTTTTCCTTTATTTCCCAAATCTTATCTACAAAACTAGAATATCATATTAAATGCATCTTTTATTTACAAAATAAAGACTAACTAATCTAATATTGAAGGGCAAAAATGTAATTGTTTTGGACTCCACAGCAAAAATCATGTGGATGGAGATGGCGAAAATCGTGTGGAGATATGGATTGGATAGGAATACAAGTTAAATTAAAATCTAAGGTTTTAATGCATGAATGGCTATGATTGAATTGAGTTTAGATCTAATGTCTCTAAGGTAAATTGGGTAAAATAAATTATGTAAATGGTAGGTTTCCTAATGGAGGTTTAAGATTGAAAGGTTGATCAAGATGGATGATGAGATGAATGGCCTAGATCTAGGATGATGAATGTATGGAATGGATATGGAATTGAGGCTCTAGGGTTTACGTAATTTTAGATAAGATTGAAGATAGACAATGGATGGTAAATATGAATTTTGAATGGACAGGGCTTGGGCACATAAATGGGTTATGGACTTAGGGTTTTGAGCCTCTAAATGAGCACATGGGCCTCCAATGGAAGTTGGACTTGAGCTTGACAACTTGGGCCTTTTGTGAGACCTTGAACCGGCCCAGACGGCAGAGTCCAATAAGGGTCGGCCCAAGTGAAGAGAGAGGGAGTGGGAGTGCAGTAGAGTGGGAAGAAAAGAGTTCAACATCGGAAGTGAGGGTTTTCTGCTTGGAGTTTATAAGTGGCACCCCTCCTCACTCAACAAGATGCGTTTTGGGGCCTACCAATTGGCCAAGCCCCAATCCAAACCCATGCGGGCTCGCGTGTGTTGGCCCAAAGCAGACAGTTTCTTACTGCACCAAACCCCAAGCCCAGATTTTTCGAGCCAAGTCTTTACACCTTTGTTAGACTTGAAGTGCACGTTGGCCTGGCCTATTGTGTAAAATGCGCGTGGACTGTTTGTGGCTTGGTCCAATGTTGGCTTGTGAAGCTTAGCTTAGCCCAAATGAAGTGGATCTCTAGCCATGGATCTTGAATTTCAGCATTTAGCTCTTGAATTGCATGTTTTCTGTCCTAGAATTTAATAATTAATTTCACCACTTTAAAATAAAAAATATTGAATTAATCTAGATTGTCATAAATTGATCCAGATTAATCAATTTACATAAAAAACCTAAAGGTGGAGTGAAATTAATCATAAAAATTCTAGATCTTCCAAATTAAGCTCTAAACTTACAATTATCCACTGATTTGAGATTGTTTTCCTGTACTTTCCATTTTTATCTACAAAACTAAGAAATGACATTAAATGCACCTAATATATATAAAATCAAAGCTAACTATTCCAAAATTGTAGGGTAAAAATTTAAACTTTCAGTGCTCAACACATCCTGAACAGCAGCCTAAGAAGAAGGACAGAAAGGCAATGTTGAATGTCCACGAGGTAGAGGAGATTGAAGAGCTACAAAAACCCGACAGTAAGCTCTCTCTCCTGGCAAAGACTGCAGAGACTTTTTAGGGTTCCGAGTTAAGAAAATAGCTTTTTCACTTGCATATTCAGGTGAAACAGAGTGTGATTGAAGTAATAGTTGACCCAGGAAGTCAGAAAAATCTTATCTCAGAGTGTTTGCTTCAGAGGATGGGTTTGGAAACTACTGCACATCCACAACCCTATCCATTGGGGTGGATATAGAAGGATGTAGAGATGAAGATCACCAAACAGTGTAACTTCAAGTTTGCTATCACAGAAAAGTACATTGATGAGGTGACATGTGAGGTGGCGCCGTTGGACTTGTGTCAGGTCATTCTGGGTGGCCCATACTTTTGGGATCGGGATGCATTCATTACAGGTATATATTTGTGAAGGACGGAAAAGAATTTCATGTCAATGCTTGTAAACCACAGACCACCACCACTTTGCTCACTACTACACAGGCCAAGAGGATGGTGAATGCTTGCTGGAAGTTTGTCCTGCTGATGATCACACCACAAGAGCAACCGTCGGCGAAGGTGACACTCTTGCAGTATCGCTCACCCCCAAATAGGAGACTGAGGTTGAGAAGATCAAGGTGACTTTCAAAGAACTATTCGAGGTACGAGCTCTACCACCATAGAGACCTATAGAGCATAACATACAGTTTGTAGGAGATGCATCTCTACCTAACCTGAAATGAACCTTTCTGAGTTTTTTCCATTTTTTTGAGAGACTTTTGAATTTCCCAGTTGTTTTCGGGACCATGGTAGTAGTGAGGAGATTGTGAGCTTCGTGGTGGGCCCCAGTTTACCTAATCTCTAGTTCAGGAACTCGAAAGGTAATTTGGTAATTTTGGATTATTATATATTGTCATGAAAAATTATTTTAAAATCACACATTGTTTCTCTCGACGTTAGATATTTAATTTTTTTCCAAGTTTCCTATTCTTTTTAATAGCAACTTGTCGTTTTTTTTTTATTGAAATTCACGCATCTCGAGCTTTTATATAAAAAAAACATTCTCTTGAAAATCAATTTCAGATTTAAAATTTCAACTTTTGTGTTTTCGCTTGAAAAAAAATATTATTTATATTTTTACCGTTTCCCAACCTTGTGGGCCCCATGAGACCCACATCTAATCCAAATCCAAACCCATTCTCGATAAACACCCTCACCAACCCCATGCCAAATGAAACCGTCCCAACACCCTTGGTATGTTCCTATTAATCCCAAATTGTTAGAGAAACCCTAGGCCATGTTTCCTTCTCTTGCCCATTTTCCCCCCTTTCTCTTCTTTTCCTTCTTCTGCAGGAAAACCAGCAACATACCTACTGTTAGAAATAATTATTTGCTTGTGTAATGGTTACCCCATTTCTAAAATAATAATAATAATAATACTTGCTTTCACCTTGTTGCATAGCCATCACCTTTTGTGTTTTTGGGGTTCTCAGGCTCAATTTGAGAGTTTCTAGTAGTGTTGGTATTTGGGAAAAAAAAAATGTTTTTATTTAAATCGACTTGCATCATGTACCTTCTTTTATTCTCTTCTTTATATCATTCATTTGACCAACTTATATTATGATTCAAGTTTGCAAAATCACTTGCATATTTATTTACTTATTCTATTTTATGTCATTCGATTTAAATTACCTAAGGGTTATCGCACCCATCTTAAGTTATCAGCAGGTTATTCAATTGTTTTCTCAAGACATCCTCTTTCTTTGGAATTCTTGTTTTCATTGGTTAGCTTTTACAAAGAATTGGGTGAATGATTTTGTTCATAGTTTTTACGAGAATTTTGGGAAATTTTGGAATTATTCATTTCTTTATTTTAATTTGTTTGATTTAAAACAATTGTTGGTTCTTGTCGTATTTATTCAATTCCTCAGCCGGTAATCATGATTTTGGTTTTATTCTCTTAATTGTTTGAAATTACCATTACTTGATGTTCTGAAATTCACAAAATGGCTTGAAAGGTTACCTTCTTACTTATGGCAATTTTTAAAATTTGGCACTTTTCAATTTATTACAGTACTTGGGGTTTTGATTTCAAATAAATGGAAGGTAATGGATAGATTTCTGAAATGTTTATTTCACAGCGAGCGGGAGCCTCCTTCAATCTGTCTAGGCTCAATTCTTCAATACACGATTTTCACCAACACATTTAGGTGAGAGGACTTATCATAGTTTTAGCATGCATTTTATATATCAAATGTGTATTTCCGGACGCGAAATGACCCAAAAGGAACCCTCTATTTATTAAGTCACTCAGTAAGGGTGAACCGTTGAGAATGATTAAGTGGCAAGGGGTCTCTTGGGGCGCACTCTTGTCCACTATATACTCTTGTTGGGAAATTTTAAATGGACAAATTGATATTTAACTGGATATTTGATTGTTGGGAGGACTTCCCCGTTACGCTCCGGCGGTAGAGACCCCCATAGGAAATGCGGTTTTCCCCATTGCGTTCCAGCGGTTGAGGTTCCTGCCCCTGAGATTGGCTTCCCCATTATGCTCCGGCGGTTGAGACCCCCATAGGGGATGCGGGTTTCCCATTGCATTCCGGCGGTTGAGGCAGTTGTGTATTGTATGGTCTCCCGTTTGTATTGGTAGTGAGACCGAAATCGTTGGAGGACCGTTGTGAGTTATGGAGGTGATGTCTCAGACTGGTCAGTGGGACCATTGGTTAGTAGTACAGTTGAGTACTCATGTACGTGGATATCCATTCTATTATGATGTTCATTACATTTCATACATGTGATATATGTTTATGTTGCTAACATGTGGTATGTTTTATCCCTTCACTGGGCTGGTTAGCTCTCCTCTTAGCCTTTCAGGTACTCCGTTTGTGGACGAGCCAGAGGGCCCCTTGAGGAGGTACCTGGGGAGGAGTAACAGTAATTAAATATCTCATATCATGCTTATGCTTTGGTTTTAAAGACTCTTTTTTGTATGGACTCATTATCACATATTTTTTTTGGATAACTGTATAGCTACATTGAACGGTCGGTTATTGTTTGTTATGCTTATTATGATGTTGGTTTTGGCCTTTATTAGACTGTTGAGCGAGAGGTAGTTACCCCATTTCAAAAAAAAAAAAAATGCTCGATATCTGTTCCTTGGTTATGTTTTGAGACTTTTAGAGATAACGCGCCCATAGCGGGACAATGTGTTACATAACCTGAGTCTGTATCACACCTCCGTCATAAAGAATGATGAGATCCGGAAACAAATCCAAGAACTTTGGAGCACAGAGGCATCAAGCCAAGTTGTTCATCCTGTGGTTCTCCAGTTTTGTTAGTGCCAAAGAAAGACAATAGATGGAGAATGTACATCGACTACAGACCTTTGAACAAGATTACCATCAAGAATCGGTATCCATTATCGAGGATTGATGATCTGCTGGATCAACTGTAAGGAGCCCATTATTTCACCAAGTTGGACCTAAAATCGGGCTATCATCAAGTCCAGGGTTCGCGACGAAGACACATGGAAGACTGAATTCAAGACCAAGCAGGGGCTGTTTGAATGGTTGTTCATGCCATTTGGATTGTGCAACGCACCTGCAACCTTTATGCGACTGATGAATGTCATTGTGTATTTGGATGACATCCTTATATATAGCAAGACATGGGAAGACCACATTTGTCATTTGAAAAAGGTGTTGGGGTGTTGAGGGTGAATCAACTCCAGCTGAATAGTAAAAAGTGCAAATTTGGGAAGCAGTCTTTGGTGTACCTGCGTTTTGTAGTTGGAGCAAGAGAGTTGAAAGTTGACCTTTTAAAGATTGAGGTCATTACTAAGTGTCATGCACCCCGATCAATGACTAAAACAAAAAGCTTAATGGGAGCTTGCTAGTATCTACAGAATTCATTCGTCACTTTTCACAGATAGCAGCGCCTTTGCATGCTTTGAAGAAGGCTAATCAAAAGTTTGAGTGGATGAAAAAGTAGGATGATATATTTCAGTTATTGAAGAGGAAGATTTCTGAAGCCCCAGTTTGGCATTTCCAAATTTGCATCGCCCTTTTGAAGTTGAGGAGGATGCATCTACGCATACCATGGGAGTTGTTTTGTTATAGGATAGGAGACCAGTGGCTTACCATTCTGAGATATTAAGTGGACCGGTGTTGAACTACCCCACTTATGATAAGGAGATGTATGTTTTACACCAAGTGGTGAAGCACTGACATGTGTATCTACTGGGGAAGGACGTCATTGTCGACACCGACCACAAGATGAGGACTTCAAAATGACATTTTGGAAGCTACAGCAGGGTCAGACTACAAAGTTCACACTAAAGGATGGACTAATGTATAAGGGTTCACAGCTGTGTATACCAAGAGAATGAGATAGGTTGAAGTTGGTACTTAAAAGCTCATACTTCCCAAGTGGCGGGACATTTTGGAGTGGAGAAAGCACTGCACAATCTACGGAGATTTGTCTTTTGGCCGAAGATGCAGCTGGATGTGGCCAGGTACATTAGGGGTTGCATGTTATGCAACACATCGAAGCCCTCTAACAGGAAGTTGGAACTGTATACTCCTTTGCCAATACCTACAAGGCCTTGGGAGAGCATTCGATGGAATTTTTGGGAGTATTACCAAAGACCAAGTCTGAACATGATTATTCGTTTGTCATTGTGGATTGGTTTTGTAAGAATGGTAGAACTCATTCCTTGCAAGAAGACAGTGATAGGAGAGGCAGCAGTGAAATTATTTTTCAAGCATGTATGGACACATTATGGGTTTGCCTAGTTTGATTGTCTCGGATCGGGATAGTCGGTTCCTGAGTCATTTTTGTAGCTCACTGTGGGGTATGATGGATACTAGGCTAAACAGGAGCACCGCATTTCATCCACAAACGGATGGACATACAGAAGTTGTGAACAGGACAATGGTACATTTCTTTCGAGGCTATAATTCCAATCATCCTAAGACTTGGGACCCTAGCCTACCTTATCTACAGTTTGCCTTCAACCGTGCAATACATGGATCGACACAGAAGTAACCTTTCGAAGTATGTTTGGGCTACTTGCCTCAAAGCCCTTTTGATTTGGTTTTTCACAGTTGAGGACAATTAGTCAGAAGGAAGGGAAAAAGAGGACAGAGCCATAGCTCAACGTTTCCTAGAAAGGATAGCCAAGGTGCACAAGGAGGTGGAAGCACAGCTACAACGTTCACAGTAGATGTACAAGTCTTGACATGATCAGCATCACATAGAGTGCACATTCCAAGAAGGAGATCTTGTTTGGTTAAAGCTAAGCAAGGAACGATTGAAGGGAGATGGTAAGAAATTGAAACCTATTAGATATGGACTATTCAAAATCCTCAAGAAGATTGGAGACAACGTATTCCAGCTTGATCTACCACCATACATGCAGATGTACTCAGTCATCAATGCTGAGAATTTGAAATTGTTCGAACCTTACTCTACTAGATGAAGACTCAAATCAGGACACTTGATTGTCGTCTATAGATGATTTGTGGGTGGCGTGAGAGGATCCATTAGCTAAAGACTACAACCTTAAGAAGAATGTGATGGAGACCCGGCCAGGGAAATATGATTCATTCCACATTGGCAAGAAGGGTCAACTACCAAGCCGGTCTAAGTGGTACAATCGAGACAATGGAACTAAAGAGTTCCCTCATCTGCACTTTTCAGATTTAGCGGGAGCTAAATCCCCCAAAAGGGAGGAGCCTTGATTCAAGAGGCTCATTTGGTGGTTTCAGTCGACTGCAAATTAGAATTCAGTCGACAAAATTTCACTCTCGTTAGGCCAGAGTCTATCTGTAAAACATAGACAGGGTCTCAAAAGAAATCAGTCAAATGAAAATTATTTTTCAGTCGACTGAATCAGCCCTAGTTTGAACAAAGAATTATGTCTTTTCCTGACTATAATTCAGTCAACTAAAAAGTAGTTTCAATCGACTGAAAATGCCCCAAAAAATACAGACAAATCAGTCGATTGAAAACTACTTTTCAGTCGACTGAACTGGAAAACTGCCTAGTTCGTGACAGCTTTCTGGAAGTTTTTGGCAGTTCATTTGCCAGTTTTATGTTGTTTTCTCTTATAGTTCGGCAGTTCCATTGATTGGAAACACGCCAGAGATTGTACAATCACTTGTTTTTTGAGAAATAGAAGGAAAAAAAAAAAAAAAGAGGAGGATCTATCTTTCCGAAAACCTTTCTCTATTTTCTCTCTTTGATTCTGATGTATTTTCTTTCCAATTGTCGCCCAATCATCCGGATTCAGATCAGTGAGGGAACATTCTGCACTCCAATGTGAATACCATGATTTTGTGGTGATGATGTTAAATGTGAGCGCTGAAATTGAATGTGTTTTGTTATGATTGATAAATTGTGGTAAACCATGGGGTGTGTGTGATGGTTATAATGAGTAGAGAATGTGATGGTGTTGTTGTAATTTATGATTATATAACGATTTAATTGAAATGTGAATGATTTTCCATGTGTTCGTGATTATTGTGAATTGTGTGATCATAATGCATGTCATGAGAGAAACCACACCATCAACGATGCGTGTTGAGACAGGGGTACACCATATGGCACAGGCATTGATGCCTGTTGAGAGGCTCCATCAACGATTCTCATAGAGACACGGGCGACACCATGGCAAGCATTGTGATGCATGGGTGCCACTTGTTGAAGAGCTCTATTGTAATGACCAGTCCCGCTAGCACAATATTGTCTGTTTTGGGGCCCATACACCCTCACGTCTTTGTATTGGGCTTAAGTGTCACACTTAATACCAAAACGCGTTGTGCTAGAAGGGAGGAGAAGTTAGGCTTATATACTCCTCTTCACTTCTTGTCCTAGGCAATGTGTTTCTTTGTGCGCTCCTCTCTGGCACAAATCTCTTATGGCCAAAACTCTCTCTCAAGCACCCTTCTCAGGTGTGGGCCATTACAATCCCACCCTCTTTGAACAAGAGTCGTCCCCGGCTCTACCACTCTCATCTTTCCACACCTTGGTTCGAGAGTTGAACCGGGCTCTAATACCATTTGTAACGACCAGTCCCGCTAGCACAATATTGTCCACTTTGGGGCCCATACACCCTTACGGCTTTGCATTGGGCCCAAGTGTCACACTTAAGCCCAAAACGCTTTTTGCTAGAAGGGATAGAAGTTAGGCTTATATACTTCTCTCGGCTTATATACTTGTCCTAGGCAACATGGAACTTTGTGTGCTCCTCTCTGGCGCAAATCTCTTATGGCCAAAACTCTCTCTCAAGCAACCTCCTCTAGTGCAGGCCATTACAATCCCACCCCCTTTGAACAAGAGTCATCCCTGGCTCTACCACCCTGATCTTCCCATACCTTGGTCCTAGAGTTGAACTGGGCTCTGACACCATTTGTAACGACCAGTCCTGCTAGCACAATATTGTCCGCTTTGGGGCCCACACATCTTCACGGATTTGTATTGGGCCCAAGTGTCACACTTAAGCCCAAAACGTGTTGTGCTAGAAGGGAGGATAAGTTTAGCTTATATACTCTTCTCTACTTCTTGTCCTAGGCAATGTGAGACTTTGTACACTCATCTCTGGCGCAAATCTCTTATGGCCAAAACTCTCTCTCAAGCACCCTCCTCTAGTGTGGGCCATTACAATGAGTCATCCCTGGCTCTACCACTCTCATCTTCCCACACCTTGGTCCGAGAGTTAAACTGGGCTCTGATACCATTTATAACGACCAGTCCCGCTAGTATAATATTGTCCGCTTTGGGTCCATATACCCTCACGGCTTTGCATTGGGCCCAAGTATCACACTTAAGTCCAAAACGCGTTATGCTAGAATGGAGGAGAAGTTAGGACTTATATACTCCTCTCCACTTCTTGTCCTAGGCAATGTGGGACTTTGTGCGCTCCTCTCTAGTGCAAGCCTCTTATGGCCAAAACTCTCTCTCAAGCAACCTCTTCTGGTGCGGGCCATTACATCTATCGACGGTGCTTGTAGAAATACAGATGACCACTATGGCAAGCACTATGGGAGGATGGATGCTCCACATTGATAGGTCCATCGATGATGTTTGTTGAGACATGTGTTACCACTCTGGCGAGCATGGTGGGGGGATTGATGGTATGCATGAGTTCATTTATATTGAGTGAGTGTGTGTTGCTTATTATTCTTTCTCACTTGCATACTAACCCCTCTCAAATGCAGCAGATCTTCTAGAGGCAGAGTCTGATGGACCACAAAGACGAATGATGAAGACCTCATGGTTGAAGGTTTAGTGTCTATTTTATCTCTTGGTATTGTCATGATGACTTACCGTAGGTTATATATTGTTCTTGGATTGTATGGTGTATGTTTTATGCGGATGAGTAACCAACTGAATTGAGATCGTAAGGCCATGTACTTGAAGTCTAAATTCTTGTGGACCATGAAAATTACGCTGTAAACTTGGGTTTATGTTATAACATCAACCTTGAGTATCCTAGGGACTCGTGTAATGTTGTGACTTAAGGATGGGTTCAAGTGTTCTTGAAAAAATATATATTCAGTCACGTGTTTCGAGGGTCGAGATGTGACAGAAACATTATAATACCAAAGATAATAATATAATAAAAATCTAGTGCGGTGTTTAAATTTATTTATTTTTTATCTTAGAGGGATAAATTATGGTTATGAACATTTTACATGATAAGAATAATGATGAATTTAAGTTTGAGTTTCAGTCAATGAGGTTTTGAGATTTTCATGAAAATTCAAAGGGTTTTTTAATATTTTTGGGAACATAGGGTGTGTTCTAGAATTATGTGGAAATTTAAGGGGTTCTCAGAATTCTCTCTTTAAAAATTTATAAGTTAATTTTGTGAAACGTAGATCAAACTCACTAGAAAATGAATTTCTAGACAAATATAATAAAACAATGGATGGGTGCAAAATTAGTGTGTAATAGGGGGTCCGAAATTTAGTTGAGTCAAATTATGAGATCATGATAAGAACATGTAGCACAACTAAGTAAATGCTCAGTCCTATTGTTGTGAGATTGGCAATTGGTCTATGAAAACTATGAATCAAATCTAAATGTTAAAGTTAATTTCAGATTAATCAATTAAATAATTTAAATAATGACAAATTAAAAAATCAAAATACTAGAGTTCGTATTGGCAGTGGTGTATCCATGACTACAACCAATGAGAGAAGTGGGTGTGGCAAAGAGACTTGCAGGTCTGCGAGCTGGTTGGTGATGGTGTTTTTGGATTCATGTCTCCTATAGTTTTCTGTACAGGAATCGTACTTTGTTTTGTTGCAAGCATTGGATTATCTGACAAGGTTCATGTTTCTATATAAAATTCATCATTTGACAGGCTATGGACCACATATCCAATAAATTTAATCTTTCTTTTTTCTTTTCAGATAAACAAGTGCAGTCACTTTCTTGGAGGATTTCAGCAAAGAATAATCCATCCATTTCATCAGTAGATATATCAACCAATTAAGAAGCAAATTTTCTACAATGGAAGGGTAGCAGGGAATTGACCAACTCTTTGTTACTGCCATTTAGAACACAGCCTTCAAACAAAATAAAACTAAACAATCCAAATCAAACTTGGATGGCTGCAAATGGCTTTTGTGGATCAGTAAACCACCTTCACCGACAACCCATTCCTATCCTGCAAAGAAAAAACAAATTGAAAGAAAAAATAGCTCATAAAACAAATCAGGGTTTTCTACAATCTTAAACCACAAAACTTTAAAAAGTTGATCTTAAATAGATGCGATTTTGATATCTAATAATAGTAAATTATGATTCTGAGGTCTAAAACAAATTAGGGTTGATGTAGGATAAGGATTTGAAGGGATCTTATCTACATTTAAGGATCAAACTTTACAAGAAATAAACCCAATAAATTATCATCTACAAAATAAAACTCTCACAAAAACCGGACCCGACAATAAATTCTTCTATATTCAATTTTAAAAATAAATTCTGAAGAAATTATTTTCTACAATTTGAAATAAATTGAAATAAATCACTGAAAGACCTTTAATAATTTTGCTTGATTCTTAATCTTCAATGCTCTCTTAGAACCAACAAAATGAAGTGTTGAAGGAGAAAACTCAATAGAAAGAGACAATCTCCTTAACGTTGGATTACTCTCCTATGTTGATTTGAACAAAAAAAGACTTTCAAAATTCTACAAATAAAATAACACAACTCAATTCAGTTCAACTTCACTTTATCCTGACCTTGATATTTTCACCAGTATTTATAAAGTACCTCTACATCATAAATTTAAAGAATAACCAATTTCAGACTAATTACAAAAGTTCTAATAAATCACTGATTCATTTGAATAAATTGATTTTCTTTAAAATTTTAAAGTTATTTTTTAAGCACTGTATATTTTTAAAATTTCTTAAATTAAATATCTGAACTAATTACGATAATCTGATAAAAATACTTTAAGACTTAAAGGTCTTTTGACACTCCTAAATATTTAAAACACAATATTTTACAAATAAGGGTATCCCTAGGGTGTGCCGAAAATATATTTAGGAGTGTCAAAAGACCTTAAAGTCTTAAAGTATATTTATCAGATTATCGTAATTAGTCCGGATATTCAATTTGAGAAATTTTGAAAATACACGGTGCTTAAAAAATAATGTGCATAGTGTATTAAATAATAAAATCTCCTTTAAAACTTTAAAGTTATTTTTTGAGCACTGTGTATTTCCAAAATTTCTCAAATTGAATATCCAGACTAATTACGATAACCTGATAAAAATAATTTCACACTTCAAGGTCTTTTGACACTCCTAAATGTGTTTTCGGCACACCCTAGGGATACCCTTATTTGTAAAATACTGTGTTTTAAATATTTAGGAGTGTCAAAAGACCTTAAAGTCTTAAAGTATTTTTATCAGATTATCGTAATTAGTCCTAATATTTAATTTGAGAAATTTTAAAAATACACAGTGCTTATAAAATAATTTTAAAATTTTAAAAAAAATTGATTCATTCGAATGAATCAGTTCATTCAATCAATTCACAGGTGAACAGTAACACGGGTGAACAGTAACACACGTTACTGTTCACCCGATTCATTAATTCGAACGAATTGATTTTAAAGAGGGATTCGTTCGAACGAATCAAAATTGGATGGGGTATGCGTCGATTCGTTCGAACGAATGCCGAAATGAACTGGGAATTCGTTCGAACGAATGGAAATGCGGGGTCAAAATGGTAATTAGCTACCCGCACCAGGAAATGGGTGTGTAGAGGCAAAAAAATCGGGTGTGTAAACGAAGACCCTTTACATATTATGATTGAAATTTAAGCTATACAATATTCATAAACCTATAGTATCATTTTGGTAGGATGAAAATTGTATATGAACTGAAAAAAAATATTATTTCCGTCTCAATTTAGTTGCCTTATATGAATTTTATGATTGTTTCAAAATAGTTCTATTATTCATATTGGAATAACATAAAATGTATTAAAAATGAAAGAGATTAAATGAAGTGCTAGAGTTCCTTAAAAAATACAAATATTTCAAATTAGATAATTAAAATGGATTTCAAATTAGATAACTAAAATGGGATGGAGGAAGTATCATCCAATATATGAAAGAAGGAAATGATTAGTTGTTGGGGAATGAGGGGGATGGGGCAACCATTACTAAATTACTAAATTAGTTCAGTGGGCCCTATAAATTTTTCCATAAAACCCATATAGGGGAGTTTAATGAGGAGATGTACCAAGAAAACCTAATGGTAGGACATTGTGCCACCTTGTATCATACTCAATCTCAACTACATTAAAATAATCCATTAAAATAAACAATGATAAGATAAAAATATTTTAAGGCATCTGATGATTTCACTAAAATGGATTATTTAGGGTTTTTGTTTGAATGGTAGCTCTGACAGAGCTAATAATTTCCCAGCAATCACAAGATATGTGGCCAGAAGAGTTTAGAAAAAGGGTGAAGGATATAATGAATGGTTAGAGTTGGTGAAATGTTGCTTTCATTTATGTCTAACGTTGTGAGCTAATAACCTTGCAGTTACATAGAAAGGGGGAACCAATCATTGCCCAACATATTGTTTGTACATTTCCATATCGTCCTTTATTTACTCATATAAAATTTATAGGGCGATTGATCTAATTATCCGTACAACTGAATATCGAACACCTAAACTTAGAGGGGGATTAATTATATTAATTTTATTGCAGCAATGTTAGGGTGATAATAAATTAATAATTTTTATTAATTAAAAGGGCTAGAGTGATAATCAGAAATCTACTTCAGAAAGTGGGATTCCTGAGTTCCATTCTCACTACAGCCCCATGGGTCACTCTTCGTAGAGTTACTGCGTGTGTATGGGTAAGGAGGCTTAGACAAGTCCCGAAGATTAGTCATGTGCTCTAAGAGGTTTAAACACATTTGTCATTTTTTATTAATTAGGATGTATATATATATTAGGTTTTGTAGAACCTGATTATTAGAGATTTTTATTGGAGGATAATTTTGTAATTTCACATGACATCTTATGTATACCTTGATTAGGGTACTATTTATAGTCATCTGTATGTAATGAGAGTCATCTCTCTTTCATTTTTTCTTTGAGTATAACAGATCAGTGTTGAATTCGTACACGTACAAAAAAGGAACCAAGTAAATCTATGTGTTATGGTTTACTTCTTTTTATTGATTTCTCTACAATATTTATATGGTCGATAAGGTGATTTTCTTCCAACAATATATTTATATTTCCCATTGATGAAAGATTTGTGCAATAAATACTTTTCATATACATAAGTTCGTGGACATACATTATATCCACTAATACTCAAAAAAATCTCTAATATCTTACAATACATCAAATTACATGAAATCATTTAAGTAATGAGTTGTTCAATGTTGATCCGTCAGTTTTCTACCATATTTGTCAATTTTTCACATAATTATATATTTACACGCTTGCATTTTATTATGCATATTTTTTTTCTACCTATCCACTTGCATTTTACTGGACATGTTTGTCTATAACGATTTCACTTTGCATATTAGCATGAGAATTGTAATTCTTTAGATTTAGTTTATGCTTACATGTTTTAGTTTTGCATTTTCTTCAGCATATTACTCTGATTTTATTTTGCTTTTTACCATGTTCTGCATTTTCTTTTATCTATATACAATGGAATTTATCTATATACAATGGAATCCCAATTACTAAGTGGCAATGTGTGAAGTTTAAATTTGGAATGATATTTTTTAAACTCTCAATCCAAATTGAGTCTTAGTCAAGTAAACTTATTTAATAAACAAGTAAATCTACACGAAATGCTGATCCGAGTTATTCAACTCAGTACGACTCAAATTTTTTACTCGACTCAATTCGAATGTTATTTTATAACTTGGTGTACTCGAGTCGGGTCAGATTGCTTTTAAATTTCTCAATCGTACTTGACCCAAATTTTATGTAGATTTATTTTTGTAACCCAACCCGATTCAAGATAAACAAAAACATAACTCAAACCTATTGATTTCTCGAGTCGAATATCCGGGTCAACTTAAAACCTGATCCAAGTTTCATTCCTACTTGAAAGCACCATTTTATAACTAAAAATACAATGATGATTATAGTTATCATATTTTCAAAATGTGTAAATTAATAAAAAAAAAAAATATTCTTCCAGAGGAGGAGTGCGGCTGGTAAAGAGAAAACTAAATAGAGGAGGAAGAGATGTAATTACAAATTAGGAACGAGTTTGGATTATTTCCTTTCCGTCTCATCCTTAACGCCGTTAACTTGTAAGACGTCTGCTCTGTTCAAATCTCAGCCTTCCGTAAGATCCAATGGCATGCAAAAAAAAGGGAACAAGGAGCACATCTGGGCCCCAATCCGCTCTTTGTTTTGTTCCTCTATTTTTATTTCTTCTCTTTCTCTATTTTTTCATTTTTCTCTTTTATTTTTGTTTTATTTTGTTTATTAGATTATTTGTAATACATGTGTACATTATGCATACACATATAATTTTGTACTAAAATAATATTATTTAATTAATTTTATTTTACTGAGTCTGAACACTCTTTCTCAATTTGACTCTGATGGTATAAGTATTAAAATTTCAATATTTAAGACGTTACCCATTCTCATATTCTAATCTTGACAGACGAAAATTTTGCTGCTATCACTATCAAATTGAGAATTTATTAAAAGCACATTAATGATTAAATAATTTTGAGATTTGAGACAGGCTGAATTTACTTTTTGTAGAGTTCCATTTATATTAATATATAAGGGTGGTCATACTAACACAGGAAAATTCTTTAAGAGACCGATTTTTCAGATTTCTCATTTTGCATCCATATGTCGGTACGGGTTTTAGTAGACTTTCATAAATCGGTCCAATGTATCCGTTCACTGGATCGGTACACCAACCGAATCACTTGGAAATGAAAATTTGAGGAGAGTGATCCAGTCAGTGCACCGATTTGGACTCTTTCACGTCTTAAGAAATCGATGTACTGACCGGATCACTTTTCTCGAATTTTCATTTCTAAGTGATCCGGTCGGTGCACCAATCCAGTACATTGATCCAATGATCCGATTTTTTAAAGTTCAATAAAAGTCGTACAGACGGGTGCGGGTAAGATGAGAAGTTCACTAAAGCCCATGTCTCCTAAAAGAGTTTTCCCGTGTTAAGATGGGTACTCATATATAAAATACAGAATCTATAAAAAATTGTAATACTCAAACCCAATTTAGAGGTTAATTTGGATTAATTAGGATTAATTAAATAATTTGTAGCTGTTGATTGTGATTTTTGTTCCTTCAATCGTGAAGACTACGAAATGAGGATTCCAATGGATCCGAGTCCGGTAGCTCTTTTAATTAAGTCTCAAAGGTATAAGGTTAAGTTACGAATATAATAATATTATTTTAGGGTTAAAAGTTGGCTACTGGAAACTAAGTCATTTAACCTAATTTCAACCCCAAATTTTAGATTATGCATTATTTTTAAATTCCGGACTTAACGGAATGCCAATCTCAACCTAATTGTACCTATTTTTACTACATATATTTTCTTAAGTAGCAAAGCCCAATTTTACAGGGGAGACAAAGTTCTAAAAATATAAGGTGAGAATTAGTACTCAATCTGTAATATAACTGAGCCTTTCGTATCTCCAGATTTCCAAAATATTGAATTTTTAATAGTTATTTTATATTGAGAAATGTGACCCCTTGATCACTTTTTCATTTAGATGAAGTGGTTTTTACTTCAAAACACTTCAGACCTTTAAAATATTTTTATCAGACTAATTTACTCTAAAATTGAATTATTCAAAGAGATTCTTGAAACTTACGAAAGTTTATAGAAATGGTGATTTTTTACTTAAACATCGGGATTTCGACATTGGTTTCTCTCCAAATTTTAATGCAATGTTCAGTTTTTAATACCCAACCTAATGGACTAGTTGGATCAATTTAGTAGGATCTCTGTATCACCACATGTGCAATAGGATATAAATGTAAATAATAAAAAGGCTATATAATAAAAAAAAAAAAATTATGTTTATCTTAAAGCTACAAGCAGTAACTTTTAGGTAGGGAAACGTGGTTGCCTTGCAACCCATTTGCTCGGCTATGAAAAGGGAGGGGAGGGTGAGATGAAAAATGAAAAAAAAAAAAAGGGTAAGACTACATGTGCTATGTTATTTTTCCTTTTCCTTTCTCTTCCGTTTCCTTGTTCTTTTCCTTCCTACTCTTCATTTATCCGCAAGCAGTAGCAGCAACACAAACCTTCGGATTTCCCAGCTTAGGCCTTGGATTTTCAAAAATAAGTTCTTTCTTGGCAGAATTTTACTAACGAGGTATCGAAACGATCATTTTCCATCGAAATGATCATTTTCTCATTTATATTAATTATAGAGTAAGTTAGAAGTAGAAAAGAGTAGTTATGGACTTTAAAATTGGGTTTTTCAAAATGGGGAAAAAAATATGGTTCCTCTTAAATTTTAAATTATACCTTTTAAATTAGTTTTATTTTACATTTAAAACTCAGTTTTTCTACCCTAATTATAATCGAAGAAAAGATTAACCCCAGCTAACTATTGTGTATTTACTTTTTCGCTTTGTGTGTTTAATTTCAGTATTGTAACCTCTGGGCCACACTATCATCTGTAGTAGTGCTAGTCACTCGATGATACCATTTGAGGTGGCATCTAGTCACCCGGTAGATCATCAATAGTGGCACTTAACCACTCCATGATACCATCTGCGGAGGCGCTTAGTCACCCGGTGGTCTTGAAGTGGGACACTGAGTACTTTATTTACATTTCTCGTACTGTACCCTCTGGGCTGGAATCCCCCATCAGTAGCGCAGCAGAAACGCCGTTCGGTGACCACCAGTAGGACAGCGGAAAAAACTCTCGATGGTAAAAGGGGTTGGGCAATGAGTATTTTATTTACTTTACTGTCTCTGTACCCTTTGGGCATCGTCTCAATATGTCTCCTCAACTGGAAAACAATACGAGACGGGACACTGACTATTTCACATTTTTATTTATTGTGGTGTTTTAGATTGCTAACAGCTAACTCTCTAACATAATTTAAAGAAATAGTAAGAGTTAGGTGACTCATTATATTTGTCACATTTTTGTTGGAAAATGTATGGGATTGGGTAGATAATCCATGAGTGTCCCGAAATTTATATTATTATTTTATTCTTACAAATTTCTGTGATAAATACTGCAGGTAAAGGTGAGGAGACTCAAACCAACATTGTATTGTGTTATTTGTTAAACGCACTAACACCAAACTGAAATGGGACCCATGGTTATTTAAAGATGGAAAAGGCTATATATGTCCAGAATACGAGACTTGACACTGCCTACATATAAGGGATGTAAATATTCTAACTTTTTAGAACGTAGGTGTTAAAAATGGTGTCGGGGTCGAGGACTTATAACCTCTAACGTAGTATGAACGCATGGAGTGTTTGGGAATTGTCGGGTAAAAACGGAGTGAAGACATTCGTGTTATTAAATCATGTTTATGTGTTTGTGTGAATATTAGTTCTTTATTGATCATTGAATATTGGTGTTGGACGCTGGTGTTGGATGCACCAAAATGGTAAGGCTGAAATATGATGGTTCTCTCAGAATAAGTCCGAGTATAAGGAGGGCACTAAAAATCATGCATTATCATGCATTTAACATTTGCATGTGAGAATTATGATTATAAGTTAAATCTGTGGAAGATAATAACTTTGGAAAATCTGATATTGGCCGTTCGGCTATAATTGCTGAGATTAGCCGAACACCATTTGCGAACCGTTGGGTTGGACGTGTTAGTAGGCTGTGGTTGACCGCCATCAACTGTTGGTGTTGGATGGGCTAGTAGACCTGGTCGTGGAGACCTTGTGATGTTAGGCCGAACGCCGTTTACAAACCATTGGGTTGGAAGTGCTAGTAAGCCGAGTCGTGGAAACCTTATGCAATTGCAAGTTGTTGTATTATTCCCATTGGATGGATTTAATACTACAGAAGCTTAGTGGCGATCTTCGATGAGGTTTAGCTTAGGACCTCAATACGTGGGATATAACTTGGTGGGAGATCCCCATATGAACAATGAAATGTATCTTAGTGATTTCTCGTTGGTTATTAGGATATGACTAGGTGAATGATTACCCTAGTGGATAAATGAAATATGACTGAGTGAATGATTACCCCTTTGAATAAATGGGAAATGACTATGTGAATGATTATCCCAGTGGGGATGGAAAAATGGGATTTAACTTGGTGAATGATTATCCCAAGTTGATTAGCAAAGTATGACTTGGTGAATAATTCCTCTAATTGTTTATTACCTGATGGTTAATGCCTGTATAGCATAATGAGATAGGACTTAGTAGTAAATATTGGTATAGGACCATAAGGGTAAACAATGTCCTATAAAAATGATCCTAACGTTAAAATGGATCATAAGTTGGTAAGTTACATGTTCATTTGCATTGATACATGCATACCATGGTTTCTAATTTATTTGAGTTCTCTTCACTAGACTAGTAGCTCACGTCCCTTACAATGCATGGTATGTGCTGGAAGATGGAGTGGAGGAACTAATGGTGCCTCGTTAAGAGTCAAAACTTGGAAATTGTCTTTGGTTTTCTGCACGTGAAAACTAAGTGTACTTTTGGCTATTTTGTATATTTTTATTATAAATATGCCTCATGTGGCATAGGAAATTTATGTCTGTAAGTTTTAATGTTGTATACATTATATTGATGTGTTGGCATGCGTAATATATGATTTTTTTATGTATTTTGAGGTTTAATGGACAATGATGGTTGTGTGAAAAAGAAAAAAACTTAATCGCATTCCGGACCCACATCCGGATTCAGGGCGTTACAAAATTAAATTTGAATACATCACTGAACGTTAATTTCAACTGTCAAACATACAAAGTAATATTTACATTAATGGATGAAAGTGACACAATAGGTTTTTATATTGTAATTCATAATAAAATATTTTTAGATTGGGCAGACACGATCCTCCTTGCTCGTTTAATTGTTTTCTAATCTGATTTCATAATTAAGAAAGTCACGATGGTCCACGAGACTAACTTGAGTGTAATTGACTTGAGTGGAATCGTTTTTGGCCTGTGTAATGAGAAGTAATATAATAAATATCGGCGATATTTTTAAATTTATCACATTTTCATCGTCAAAATATCAATTGTCATTAACATCTTGAGATTTATAAGCACTGCAGTAAATTTTCAATAAATTCTTGATAAAATTACATTAAAAACATACTAAATTGTAATATCACGATAATATTTTGATAAATTACTAGTAATTCCTTATTACTATTTTATTTTATTAATATTTTTATCTATTATAATTTAATTATTTCTTAAATGTTATATTTTCTGCAAGATATTTTTGTTAATTTTTTGATAAAAATCTAAAAATTAAAAAATACATCAATATTATCACAAAGCATTTAATATTCTGTAAACGATATATGTGAGAACATTGAGAAGAGAATGATAGTTAAATTTAGAGACGATCAATGCGAAACTTCGTGACTTCTTCTCATAATAAATAATAGGGTTGCAACTTGGGTCGAGTTTTGGCCCGACCCACATGATCCGACCCGAGAAATCATGCGGGTCGTGTTACAATGGTCGAGCTATAGGGTCGGGTTTTGGCCCTACCCGCATGATCCGACCCGAGAAATCATGCGAGTCGGGTTACAATGGTCGGGCTATAGGGTCGGGTCGGGTTGACAAAAGAAAAACCCGACCGAAATTCTGGTCGAGTTGGGCTGAGGCCTTTAAATTTCAACCCGACACGACCCGAGAAGACCCAACCCGACCAGACCCTATTTTCATATCTTAATATAAAAGCCTTACCCTCAAAGTCTCAAACCCTAGCAGAACTCTCTCGTCTTGTTTTCCAATTTCCAGCCCTACCGCAGCGTTTTTCCTCCCTTCCCTCCTCGCCTGCGAATCTGAGATTGCTTTTCGGGTCGTTGTCGTTTTTCCTCTTCTTCACCGACATCTCTTCCCAGCCGGACTCTGGTAAATCTCTCTTTAGCTGATATACATAGATATGTTCTATATGTGATTCAAATCAGAGCTCTAAGGAGATTGAAGTCAGAGCCGAAAGAGGAATCTCAAATTTGGTTGTGGAGATTGGATTTTTTGGAGTTAAAGAACTTTACTTAGAAATGTAAGAAGATCCCCATTTTCAAATCAATCAGCCCCCACACATGTGACGAGATGATTTTGCATTTATTTTCCCCCTTTTCAAATGATTTTTGTTCTTCTCCTTCCCCTACTCAGCCCTGTCGCGCTACCAAAACTAAGAAACCAGTGAGTCCAAAGCCGTTCGTTTCCTCCCTTTGACCCATGTGTTCCTTTGCTTTTTGTCCATGGTTTTTTATTAAAAAAAAAAATCCATTCAAGAAATTCCCCATATCGTCAATTATTGTAACTTCATAAAATATATTGTGAAAATTTATTAGTTAATAATTCTAAATTACATAACTAAAATGTATTTCAATTCAACCAAAACTTTAATAATCAAAATTTTAAATATGGCCTTTTTACAGATTTTCTTTTCATGCGATTTTTCTATTTCTACTCACTCTTTTAAAAGTTTAAAATCAAGAAATACGATAATCAAATAAGGGTAAAACTTATACCCATCAATAGTTCAATACTGAAATCATACTATATGAACTCAAAACTCATTTAAAGAGTCATGATCATATAGTCATATCAAATTTTAATAGAGATGTCTCATTAAAGTTTTTGCTTTCAAAATGAACATGAGATGGAAATCATTATCATCATACCATTTATGAGTTTAAAAACACTGAAACAAAAGAGCTTAATATATACTTTGCGAAACAACATTTAGTTATTTTCAATGAAAGTAAAAAATTTGATAGTAAGTTTACAGATATAAAAAAAAAAACTATCAAGAAAAGAGTTTAATATATATTTAAGCATTAATCATGTAAGACAATGCTTTAAGCAAAAACTTCTTCTACAACTCCAAAGGTAAATCATTCAACTCAAAGTGTGGATTTGGGATATCCACTTGATAGAATATGTCTTGATAGAATATTCATGTAACACCCCGGATTTTCAGGTTATCAATATATATGAAATTTGTCATTTAATTTGTGAATTAATGGATATGGACCTTAGATGGGTAAGGTATTGGGTCAATTGCCCAATTAAGATCCAACGGATGTGGACATGGTTCAATTGAATTAAATGGGTGAGATTTATTTAATTGGGTCAAAATGCCCAATTGGGACCCATGGGTCATGGTCGACTTGGTTGACCACCAAGTGAGTTCAAGCTTAATTATATTGGGCTGAATTAAGTTGGAAATGGAGTTATGTAATTGAGTTGATTTTAAGTGAGTTAAGTGAGCTGAGTTTAAAAGAATGAAAAAATAATTGAGTTACGGTGAGTTGGATGGGAAGTTAATGGGACCTTCATCTTAAGTGAGTGGAGTGTGAAGATAAACGTGTTTTGTTGTTTCAAAAACCAACTCAAGGCATACACGTTGGAATGGGAGTTTCATCTCATGGGATGAAACTCCAAAATGGAACATCAATGAGAGGTTGACGGTTTCGTGATGTTACACAAGCCAACTCAAGGCTACACCGTTGGGACATGGGAGTTTCATCTCATGGATGAAACCCCCAAATGGACTATTAAGGAGGGAGGTAAAGGAGCATGGGAGTTACAAAGGGGTGTCACCAAAGGACACCACCTTGGCTAAATTTCATTAAACAAGAAAGACTAAGGGGTTGCATCTTAGACTCTCACTCTCTTCCTCTCACACAAGGCCGACCACTCTCAAGACAAGGACTTGGAGTATTTTATATCCCAAACTTCTCTCTCTCTCTCTCTAACCTATACCTCTTGGCCGAACCACTCCAAGGGATTCCGTCAAGATCAATCTCGGCCAAAGATCAAGAAAGAAGGAAGAAGAGGCTAAGGAAGGAAAGGAGCAAGAAGGAGTGAAAGAAACCGGAGGAGTTGCGGAATCGGTAAGTACATGATTAAGTTGCATAAATAAGAAAAGAGGGTCAAGGACATGGTTCGGCCATTGCATGGCCGAACCCTAATTTTATTATGGCTAAAGACTCAATGATGAACCACCCCATGGAAAGGAATTAAGGAATTTATATGGGTCAAAGTGATTTTAAAAGAAGATGATGAACCATAGGGTTCGGCCATGTTGTATGGCCGAACCCCATGGAAAGGAATTAAGGAATTTATGTGGGTCAAAGTGATTTTAAAAGAAGATGATGAACCATAGGGTTTGGCCATGTTGTATGGCCGAACCCCATGGAAGGACATTGGTTATGTTTAATGGATTTTGAAAGATAAAAATCATAGATGTATGTGTATGATTTTAAGAGGTTTTAAAGGGTTTAAATGGATGGATGTATGAGAACCATCAAAGGATCAACCATGGATTGTGTTTTTGAATATAAGTTAGTATAAAGGACTTAAATGTATGATTAAATCATGGAATTGAAGGACCATGGGTTCGGCCATCGTGTATGGCCAAACCCCATGGGGAATGTTTTGGTTATGGACTTAGGTGGTTATCAATGTTAGATAATTAGTGTATAAATGATTAGAGTTATGAATCAACGATGGCATGATCTTGGACTTAATTTAAAAGATCAAAGGATTAAAAAGAAGGGCACAAAACCAAGATGGTGAGGTTCGGCCATGTTGTATGGCCGAACCCCACTAAGGTGTATTTTGTGGATTAAGGGTTTAAATGATTAACTTTGTCACGCCCCGACCCAAAGGGTGGGCCCGGAACGCGATTGAATTTTTTTTTTTTTTTAAGATAAACTAATTTAAGCATTCTCACTGGGCCGGATCAACAGTTGGGCCCAAAGGTCACACATAATCCCAACATGTGGATTCAAACACATACCATAAGTCTGCCCAACAAAGAGACGTAAACAACAACATCAACACATAACATGATCATATAAAATCCAACCATTGATTCATCATTACAAAACATCATCTCAAAGTCACTACAGAGGCATAACGGTTTAATACATCACAGTTAAACAAATTAAGTACCACACCCAGTACTTAATAAAAGCAAATGGTTCCAAGAACCAATAAGTAAAGATAAGGGTATTCCCCTCGGGGGGAATCCCGAAACACCGCCGCAGCTTATCCACCCTAAGCTTGAAAAATAGGGTTCTCCTCCTCGGGGTCTTCTCTTGAAAGGTGAGTGGGGAGAGCTAATTAGCCCAGTGAAGGAAATATAACAGTGCGGTTAAGTAAATAACAGGTTAGCAATAAACGACAGTTGCAATAAATATCTCATGCTTGATCACAATTAAGCATAATATTATCATCATTCTCATAATTCATCATTTCTTTTCCAATACTACTATCATCCAACGTAACGCCTGCCAACTACGCTGAGACCATTGTATTAAGTCCCGACACGGTCAAAATACATCCTTGCAAGTACGTCTCCAGCTCTACCATAGCCGATACTGTCACCCTGAAGTCAGGAACTGTTGACACCCGTGGTCCAATAGATGTAAACCATCTCCCATATGGCCGATATTGGTTCAATAGTCAAGGCACGTGGAAGCAATCTTACACAATTGATCATTGCTTCCACATTTCATATGATCAATCTCATAAGCACTCTTACCATAGTGCGTCAAGTCTAGGCACATGAGTGGGTTCATCAAATCTGAAACCACCCATTGCTCAAATATCCAAATCAAATAAACTTGTTTACATCAAGTTGCAAAGTTAAGTTCCCTCACCGTATGTGTGGTTACGCGGTGTCTGTTCAAACAAACAGACAAGTGCACAATACATAACAAATACGTACACACAAGTAGTATTTGGAAATCATACGTTTTTCCCAGAAATATCAAAGGTACATGGAATTGAGTCTCCTACTTAGTTTTTAACCTTTTTAAATTATTATAATCCACAACATAATAATATAATAAAAAGGGGTGCTCAGTCCAAAACTCATATTGTCTTCTGGGCATTGACCAGATTGACTTATTGAGTTAGGCCTAGATCCTCGGATCACTTCTCGGTTGTCTTTTGGATAGGACCAGATCTGACATTTTGAGTTAGGCCTCGAGGTCACTCAGTGCCCGACAATATAGCGTCGGCCTGGAAGTGAGATCACTTAGTGCCCGACCAATAGGGTCTGCCTGGAAGTGAATAAAATAGTATTTACACTATAGTAATAAGAGAAGAGGGTTAGTACTCATTTTTAATTAACAAGGGGGGTACTAACATCACATCACATGCATTAACAATAATCAAGCAAGATTAGACATTCAAAAACTGGGTCCCTCGGAACATGCCTCGAAACCAGGTATTGTGGCTTCGGATCATCCGAACCACACCTAATCTAGTCACTGACCTCGGAACATGGGTCTCACTTCGGATCGTCCGAAGATCGGGTCTCTGATCATCCGAAGTCCATCCGAACAGAAAAGATAACTGAAAGCAAGTCTCGGTGGGTCTGGTACCTCGGAACATCCAAAGTTTTGGTTCAGAACGTCCGAGTGGGTTCGGTCCTTCCGAGCTCGGCTTGGATCATCCGAAAGGGTCTGGCTAGCCTCGGGCGCTTCTGGGCTTCGGGTGAAGCTCGGAACGTCCGAGGGGTACTGCTCGAACCATCCGAGGGTCTGACCCTCTGACCTTCCAAAGATCGACTCTCGGACCGTCCGAGAATCGTCTTCCTCCACTGTCTGCACCAGCAGACAGTGACGGCAGTCACACAGTGAAATGCGAATCCAGAAACAGAGGGCTTCCTGGATTCAGTTTTCACACTTAGCCGGTCCGATGGACCCCTTTGGGAGTTCTCTTTCCAAAGGGAATGGTTTGGAGCTTTGAAGCTCACTGGGCCAACAGATTTTAACAGTAAATCCTCACGGGTACATGAAACCCATGGTTTTTCCTTAGACTTTGAAATGGTTTTACACACTCCACACTAAACCAAAACAGGTTTTATTTGATTCAAAACTGACTGAAATTTGAAAAGGGATGCATTGGATACCTTCACTTGGGTTCCTGGGCTGAGAAAACTGGTCTTTGAAAATTTTCCTCTAAGGTACGGGTGACTAAAAATTGGGAAAGAAACTGAGGGCTACGGCTGGGTTTAAGGTTTCAGCTGAGAACAGAGAGCTAAGAGGTAGAGAGAGAAGAGCAGAGATTTGTTGGGAGTTAATCCAACTGAACTGAGGCCAATTTATAGGAAATTGGCCGGAAAATCTGGCCGGGCAGTCACTGCATTCAGCCGCATGCAGAGTCTGCTTACATTTGCAATAGTAACCGACAGGTTTACTGTTTGGTTGCAGATCAGCCCTCCAACAGTTTCTATTTTGCAGATAAGTCCCCCAATTTGATAAAACCCGATTTTAAACTAAAAACATGATTTTAAAAAATAAAAATCTTAATCCAACCTTACAGATAGGTTGGGGTTTGAAAACCTTAATCACCATAAAAATTTTGGAGTTTAACTCTCACTAAAAACCATTGATTTAAATAAAAATCATAATTTAACCTTATTTACTTAAATAAACAAATTTTAAATAAAATATTTTAGAAACCTCATTTTGGGGTGCCAAGGAATAAGTAGACCATACTTAAAATGGTCTAACACAAAATACTAGTTTTGAATTTTATCTTATTTCCAAAACCCTTTAAAATAATTAATACTCCCTTTCGGGGTTTTGACGGGTGGATTTTAAATACCATTTTCTGAAAATAAAATTATTTTAAAATCAGAAATACAAATCCTTTATTAAGGAGAACATTATCAACCAATAATAATCACATAACAACTAATTTATAAAATAACAACTAGAAGTGGTAAATTACCAAAATGCCCCTCTAGCTGGATCACTGGATCACTGAGCTTTCGAGCTCGAATTAGGCCACACCTGGGCTTTCCTCGAAGCCCTAATCGTAATCTCTGAGATTAACTGGTTAAATAAGATTATTTAAGCTAAACTATGCCTAATCTAGGGCAGGGTATTACATCCTACCCCCCTAAAAGAAAGTTTTGCCCCGAAATTTAAAACAACTCTTACTGATTTGGCCTGTAAACAAGCCAAGGAAAAGCTTCCGTATCGTCGATTCAGGTTACCACGTCTCATGTTGCACGTCGCAATGTTGCCACAGCACTCGCACTAGAGGTATAGACTTCCTCCTGAGCTCTTGGGTCCGATGTTCTAGAATCTTGACTGATACTTCTTCAAAAGTTAGGTCCTCTGACACTTCAAATTCTTCAAAACTTAACACATGCGACGGGTCAGGCTCGTACTTCTTTAACATAGACACGTGGAATGTACTATGCACTCTTTCCAAAGCTTGAGGAAGATCCAACTAATAGGCAATTTCACCTATCCTCTTCAGGCTCACAAAGGGTCCAACATATCGAGGTGATAGTTTTCCCTTGTACCCGAACTGTTGTACTCCATGACGTGGTGCCACACGTAAAAAAACTCGGTCGCTAACTGCGAACTCCAAAGGTCGTCGCCTTTTGTCAGCATAACTCTTTTGTCTACTCTTGGCCGTCTTGAGACGTTATCTAATCACTTCAATTTGTTCTGACGTCTCATGCACTAGATCAGATCCTATCAGCGTTTTGTCTCCTACCTCTGCCCAACAAAGAGGTGACCTGCAAGATCTGCCATACAGAGCCTCGTAGGGTGCCATCTGCACACTGAAGTGATAACTGTTGTTGTAGACAAACTCGATCAATGGCAAGTGATCTTCCCAACTTCCCTACATATCCATCACACAAACTCTTAGCATATCCTCTAAGGTTTGAATAGTTCTCTCTGATTGACCATCCGTCTGAGGGTGAAAAGCAGTGCTAAAGCACAGCTTAGTCCCCAACTCTTCTTACAATCCTTGCCAAAACCTTGATACAAACCTCGGGTCTCTATCAGATACAATGGATAGAGGCACTCCATGCAATCTGATTATCTCCTTCAAATACAATCTACTCAGAGTAGCCAAAGAATCCATCTTCTTGATAGGCAGAAAGTGAGCTAACTTCGTCAATCGATCAACTATTACCCAAATAGCGTCGTTCTTCTTAGGAGACTTAAGGAATCCAGTTACAAAATTCATCGTGATATGCTCCCACTTCCATTCAGCCACTTCTAAAGGTTGCATCTTTCCACCAGGTCGTTGATGTTCTGCTTTCACTTGTTGACAAGTTAAGCACTTGGACACAAAATCTGCTACCTCTTGCTTCATACATTTCCACCAGAAAAGTCGCCGCAAGTCATGATACATCTTTGTACCACCAGGATGCACCGCAAAGTGAGATCGATGAAAGTAATCAAGTACCTTTCTCCTGCGTTCGTCCGACTTTGGCACAAACAGTCTGTCTTTGAAAGTAAGACGTCTGTCCGCCTTGATCTTCCAATCCTCCAAAGTCGTTCCTCCTGAAAGCTGAGTCGGCAACTCCTTTGCATCTGGGTCACTCTATTGTCTTTCCAACACCAATCCGATTACCTCGGGCTACAGAACCAAACTATGGATTCTTACCGACCCGCTTCCTTCAATCAGTTCCAGATCGTACTCGGACAGGACTTCTAACATCTTCCACTGCAAGGATGTCATCCTTGCCACGTCGCTGTGAGACTTCCTGTTCAAGGCATCTGCCACCACGATGGCCTTCCCTGGGTGATAAGAGAGACTGAAGTCGTAATCTCCCAGGTACTCCATCCATCTTTGCTCCCTCATATTCAAGTCTTTCTGAGTGAAGATATACTTGAGACTATGGTGATAAGAAAATACATTGAACTTCTCACCATATAAGTAATGTCTCCACAATTTTAACTAGAATACAACGGCTGCTAACTCCAAATCATGAGTCAGGTAGTTCTGCTCGTGTCCCTTCAATTGCCTGGAACCATAAGCTACTACCTTCCCCTCCTGCATCAACACACAACCCAAACCAAATTTAGACGCGTCGCAATAAACATCGTAACCTCGTCCTTACTCGGGTATCACCAAAACTGGAGACGTCGTCAACTTCTCCTTTAGCTCTTGGAATACACTTTCACAAGCTTCGCTCCACTCGAACTTGACGTTTTTCCTCGTTAGCTGAGTCATCGGCACTGCGATCTAAGAGAAGTGCGGGATAAACTTTCGGTAATATCCTGCTAATCCCAGAAAGCTCCTGATCTCGAACACGTTCTTGGGACTTTCCCAAGTCTTCACGGTCTCTACCTTTGATGGATCCTGCAGAGATTCCTCCTGGAGACACCACATGTCCCAGAAACTGCACTTGAGCCAACAAAAACTCACACTTGCTCAGCTTAGCAAACAGCTGATGCTCCCGAAGAGTCTGAAGAACAATCCGCAGATGACGTTCGTGCTCCTCTTCTGACGACGAAAGGATCAAGATATCGTCGATGAAGACTATCACGAACTCTCGAAGATACGGTCGGAACACTCTATTCATCAAGTCCATAAACATGGCTGGCGCGTTCGTCAAACCGAAAGGCATCACGACAAATTTGTACAAACCATATTGCGTCTGAAAAGCAGTCTTAGGAATGTCTTCCTCTCGAATCCTCAACTGATGGTAACCCGACCTCAGATCGATCTTCGAAAAACACTTCGATCCCCTCAAAAGATCAAAGAGGTCGTCTATCCTAGGCAACGGATACTTATTCTTAATAGTTACCTGGTTAAGCCGCCGGTAACTCTCACTAAAAACCATTGATTTAAATAAAAATCATAATTTAACCTTATTTACTTAAATAAATAAATGATAAATAAAACATTTTAGAAACCTCATTTTGGGGTGCCAAGGAATAACTAGACCATACTTAAAATGGTCTAACACAAAATACTAGTTTTGAATTTTAGTTTATTTCCAAAACCCTTTAAAATAATTAATACTCCCTTTCGGGGTTTTGACGGGTGGATTTTAAATACCATTTTCTGAAAATAAAATTATTTTAAAATCAGAAATACAAATCCTTTATTAAGGAGAACATTATCAACCAATAATAATCACATAACAACATAATTTATAAAATAACAACAAGAAGTGGTAAATTTACCAAAATGCCCCTCTAGTTGGACGAGCTGGATCACTGAGCTTTCGAGCTCGGATTGGGCCACACCTGGGCTTTCCTCGAAGCCCTAACCATAATCTCCGAGATTAACCGGTTAAACAAGATTATTTAAGCTAAACTATGCCTAATCTGGGGTAGGGTATTACAAACTTTGTGGTGTTTGATTAATAAATCAAAAGAGGGGCTGAACCAAGTAAGTGAGATTCGGCCATAGTGTATGACCGAATCCCACAAATTGTGTTTATGGACTTAGACTTAATTGTAAATCAAATGGAACATGAGATTGATTGATTGACATGTTATAAGGTAACGGGACCTCACAAGAGTTGCACGATCGTGAGCAGTTGCCGGATTAAAACGCAAGGTCACTTTAGTGGTCATTAGTAGGATTCTACCTCTTTGAAACCATGGGATATGTATGATGTTTTTTATTCTTATTTTGATGAGTTATGTTGTAAAAATGATATGTTTCAAAAATGAGGTTTTAATGCTATGATTATATTATTATTACATAGCATGTGTTCACTTACATCTCATGCATGACATGGATGGGATGTTTGTAACCGGAGGCCACGCTCCGTTGGGGCGTCCGTAGGGCATTCATGGGAAGACCTTGATGTGCATTATCCATCAAGAAGTAACTGGAGAATACATTCCGTCGGGGCGTCCGTAAGGCAACTGTGGGGATACCTTGATGAGGAGAATTCCATCAAGAGGATATATGTATTTGTGATGGGTAGGACTCATTGCATAAGACTCATGGCATGGCATTGTTTTACATGGGTTTTAATATTATTTATCTATATGTTTTTGTACTAACCATGTGTTAACCCTATTTGGAGTACCTACTGGGCGCATTGTCTAATGCCCTACTTCTACCCTAGTGGATGACACAGGAAATGAAAGGAACGATGAGCGTGATCGGAGCCAAGCATAGAAGCTTGGATGTGTTTAATTTATATTTTGATTAAGTTACTCATGGACTATGTAGTTTGAGTAGCTAGAATTCAGGCATGTAATAACTTAGATATTTTGCTATGGTTTAAATGGTTTATTTTGGATATTCAAGTTAAGATAATCATTGTTAAATGACATACTATTTTGCTATCTAAAATGGAATAGAAGTAGGTTCTATTATAATTTCGCAGTTAAGATTTATTCCGCATGTATAACTTATTGCGTGTGAACCGTATTCGTGGACTTAATCCATGCACACGTAGGGTTGGCCAGTTAAGGGTCGAACTTTAGAAGTTCGGACTTAGCTCGTGTCGTGGCGTCTCGCTCTCTTTCACTCTTCTATTATAAAAAAAATATATACTCTGATTTTCAAAAAGCGAGTGAAAAAGGGCGGGGCGTTACAATTCAACTCAAAATCAAGGCGAAGAACTTGATTTTTGTTATTTACTTTTACAGTGCCTTTGTGAAAATATTGTAATGGCTTCGCATAACGATGATGTTGATGTTGACATTGAAGTAAGATTTCTTTTTCTTTCATTGATAGTTATTTATTATTTAATTCATTTTTCCAAGTTTTATTTATGTTATTATCATAGTTGATTAATTATTATGTGTAATATTTAATTAGGTGTTAGGATCCAATACTCCTGTCACTAATGACAATACCATCAATTCGACTACGGGTGATTGTTCAATTGCCACTAGTGTCAAACCAAGGAAAGGAGGATACCCACTAAAATCACATGTTTGGCAACATTTTACTAGAGACCCTAAAACTAAAGGGGATGATTTAATGGCAATTTGTAAATATTGTTATGGAAGATATAAAGCTGCTTCTAAAAGTGGAACTAGCACTCTTAGTTGACATTTAACACGATTTACTGCGTATTCAGTGAAAGATAAGAGTCAAAAAGTTCTTGCCTTTGGTAGTGTTAAAAAAGAAGATGGTGATGAGGGAGTAAGAGCAAGCCTTGTGCCTTATAGTTTTAATATGGAACATGCACAAAGAGAAGTGGCCATTATGATAGTTATGTTAGAGTTTCTATTTTCTATTGTTGATCGTGCACCATTTCGAAGATTTGTGAAATGCATCAAATCCTAGATTTCAATTCATCTCTTGAAGATTTACCATTGAGATGTTGAAGAGTGATGATTCGTGCATTTTTTCAATGGCAAATAAGATGCAGCAAAAATTTGATAAATATTGGAAGAAATGCAATATATTATTTGTTATTGCTTTAGTATTAGATCCCCTTTACAAGTTGGAATATGTAGAATTTATGTATCATGAACTTTATTCAAATTCTGATGCTGATGAATATACTCAAGTACTTCGTAAGGAGATGGTTGCACTTTTCAATGAGTATACTTCTTTCTCTTCTTCACTGCAAAAGCAAGTAGTCACTTCTACTTCAACAGAGATGATGAATGATACTTCAACAGATTCTAAGAAAGAACAACTCCGAAAAACATTTCTTAGAAAGGGTGCTGGAAAGAAAATTGTGGACTTGAAGACGGAGCTTGAGCAGTATTATGAAGAAAAAATTTGTCGAGATGATTCTAATTTAGACATTTTGAGCTGATGGAAAGTTAATAGTTCCAAATTTCCTATACTTTCTATGATGGCTCGAGATATCTTAGCAATTCAAGTATCGACTGTTGCTTCAGAGTCTGCATTTAGTACTGGAAGTAGAGTCATCAACCAGTACCGAAGTTCATTGAGTCCCGAAGTCGTTCAGGCATTGGTTTGCACTCAAGATTGGCTAAGAGATGCCATAACTGACGATGTCGTGGAGGGAGAGCCTGAAGTTTATGATCATGAAGACGATACTGATAGGATTGAATCAGGTAATGACATTTATTTCTATCTATTTAGTATTTATTTCATTTTATTATTATATTGTTACAATCTAATATTACTCTTAACCTTTTTTAAGGTGTCACTGAAGTTGAAGAAAACGAGATGTGATTGGTGATAAATGGTACTTCTCTTACTGGGAGAGGGATCTTTAGCTGTTTTTGTATTCATAACTTTTATTTATTTAGTACTTCATTCAAATAAAAGTTTACCAGGTATGGACAAACAACACAAATTACTTGCAGCCTCTTGGGTTATGAGTGTCATCAAATTTCTCATATATTCTATCAAAAGAAATAATAAACTGGTTCGTATGTTTAATGGCTCATTGATGAGATGGTAATGATTCATGGGCGTCAACACTGCATGTTGGGAGACATGGAAGAAATAAAATCTGTAACTGGTTCACTATTTCTCAATGTACACCTATCTCTCAAATTTATATGAATTCTATTCGAATGGTTCTCAACCAGAGTTCCCAACTAATGTTTAATTCTCTAGTAGAAATTAAATATGGTTTTCTTTTTATGTGGGCACAACAAATCTGTCCTATAAATGGTGATAAATTTATGTCAATTTGATGTCATGAATATGCATATTCACTAACTAATTTATTACTTGCAGATCTGGTTGCTGACTTGAATCCATGGATGAAAATTATAGTTGTCCTCTTTTATTTTGTATCCAAATTATTGTTGAATTTTCATTTTAAAAACAGGTGCAAGTAAGTGACAAGAGAGGATGACTGTATAATTTTTTTAACTTGCTTGATTCAAACAATGGACATGTCACGCCCCGACCCGAAAGGTGGGTCCGGAAAGAGACTGATTTTTTTTTTTTTGAAAGCTAAGACAACACTCAATCATTCTAACTGAGTCGGATCAACGGTTAGGCTCAAAGGTCACATATGATTCCAACATTTGGATTCAAACATATACCATAAGTCTACCCAACAAATAGACATAAAAATTAACACATGTATCAATACACATAACATGATCACAAATTTCAACAATTGTATTATCCTTCGAAACATCATCAGAGTTACTATAGAAACGCAATAGTCTAATACATCACGTTAATACAAATTAAGTACCACACCCGGTACTTAATAAAAACAAAAGGTTCTAAGAACCAGAAAACAAAGATCAGGGTATTCTCCTCAGGGGGAATCCCGAAACACCGCTGCAGTTTATCCACACTAAGCTTGAAAAAGAGGGTTCTCCTCCTCGGGTTCATCTCCTGAAAGGTGAGTGGGGTGAGCTAAGTAGCCCAGTGAAGGAAATATAACAGTGCAGTTAAGTAAACAACAGGTTAGCAATAAACAACAGTTGCAACAAATATCTCATGCATGATCACAAATAAGCATAATATTATCATCATTTTCATAATTCATCATTTCTTTTCCAATACTTGTAATGACCCGACCCGAACACACAAGGCTTAGGACTTGACTCAGTGTGATATTGTCCGCTTTAGGCCTCGAACATAAGCTCGAACCCGCACGGTTTTGCATTTGGGCCCAGACCCACCTGGCCCGGCCTAAAAGGTCTCACATGGTATCAGAGTACGCAGCTCATAACACATAGCATGATATTGTCCTCTCTGGGGTCCCACCCCTCAAGGTTTTGTTTCCACTACCCCGCTGGGCTGGAAAGCCTCACATTAAGTTACACATGGGTGGCTTTCTATAAACCCACTCCCTCCTTTCTCTCACACCAATGTGGGACTTCAAGAGAGGGAGTGATAAGGGTATCACAATACTGTTGTCATCCAACGTAACGCCTGCCAACTACGTTGAGACCATTGTGTTAAATCCTGACACAGTCAAAATACATCCTTGCAAGTACATCTTCGGCTCTCCCATAGCCGATATTGACGCCCTTAAGTGAGCAACTGTCGACACCCGTGGTCCACTAGATGTAAACCATCTCCCATACGGCCGATATTGGTTCAATAGTCAAGGCAAGTGGAAGCAGTCTAAACATTTCATATGATCAACGTCATAGGCACTCTTACCATAGTGCGTCAAGTTTAGGCACATGGTTGGGTTCATCAAATCTGAAACCGCTTATTGCTCAATGTCCATATCAATTAAACCTGTTACATCAAACCGCAAAGTTAAGTTCCCTCACCGTGTATGTGTGGTTTCGCAGTCTCTATAAGCCTCGGAACGTCCGAGTGGGTTCGGTCCTTCCGAGCTCTGATCGGATCGTCCGAAAGGGTCAGGCAAGTCTCACGCGTAAATGGGCTTTGGGTGAAGCTCGGAACGTCTGAGGATTAGCTCTCGGACAGTCCGAGAGTCGTTTTCCTCCACTGTCTGTAATAGAAGACAGTGACGGTAGACAAACAGTGAAATACGAATTTTCTTGATTCTATCCCGACGGAAAATGAAAGAGGAACACAGTGATTACCTTTACTGGGGTTCCTGGGCTGAAAATCTGAACTTTAGAAAATTTTCCCTCTAAGGCTTACGGCTGGTAAAATAGAGAAAGACAGAGGCTTGAAAGGGTCGGCTGGGTTGTTTCAGCTTGAGAGCAGTAGAGACTGAGGAAGAGAAGAAAGTGTTTGGGAGTTGAATCAACAGAGAAAGGGCCTTTTTTATAAAGAATTGGCCGGAAGGAGGGGGCTAATGGCCACTGCATGCTTCTGCATGCAGTCGAAGCAGACGTCCGCTACAGTGTAACAACTGTTCGGCGTTGGTTGCACATCATCCCTCCCACAGTTTCCATTTTGCAATTTAGTCCCCCAATTTGATAAAACCCGGTTTTAAACTAAAAGCATGATTTTAAAAACTCAAAACCTTAATCCAACCTTACAGATAAGTTGAATTTTAAAAACTTTGATCACCATAAAAATTTAGAGATTTAACTCTTACTAAAAACCATTGATTTAAATAAGAACCATAATTTAACCTTATTTACTTAATTAAACAAATGTTAAATAAATCAATTTAGAGACCTCATTCTGGGGTGCAAAGGAATAACTAGACCATACTTAAAATGTTCTAACATAAAATACTAGTTTTGAAATTTATCTTATTTCCAAAATCATTAAAAATAATTATTACTCCCTTTCGGGGTTTTGACGGGTAGATTTAAATATCATTTTCTGAAAATAAAATTATTTTAAACTCAGAAAAGCAAATCCTTTATTAAGGAGAATAATATCAACCAATAATAATCACATAGCAACATAATTTATAAAATAATCACAAGAAGCGGTAAATTACTAAAATGCCCCTCCAGCTGGATGAGCTGGATCACTGAGCTCACGAGCTCAGATTGGGCCACACTTTGGCTCTCCTCAAAGCCCTAAACGTAATCTTCGAGATTAACCGGTCTAAACAAGATTATCAAGCTAAACTACGCCTAATCTGGGTCAGGGTATTACATCCTACCCCCCTAAAAGAAAATTTTGTCTCGAAATTCAAAACAAACTCTTACCTTTTTGGCCTGTAAACAAGCCAGGGTATAGCTTCGTATCGTCGATTTAGGTTCCCATGTCTCATGTTGCACGTCGCGATGTTGCCACAGCACTCGCACTAGAGGAATAGACTTCCTCCGGATCTCTTGAGTCCCGTGCTCCAGTATCTTGACTGGCACTTCTTCAAAAGTTAGGTCCTCTAACATTTCAATTTCTTCAAAACTTATCACATGCGACGGGTCAAGCTCGTACTTCCTTAACATAGACACGTGGAATGTATTATGCACTCTCTCCAAAGCTTGAGGAAGATCCAACTGATAGGTCACTTCACCTATCCTCTTCAAGATCTCAAAGGGTCCAACATATCGAGGTGATAGTTTTCCCTTGCGCCCGAACCATTGCACTCCATGACGTGGTGCCACACGTAAGAAAACTCAGTCGCCAACTGCAAACTCCAAAGGTCGTCGCCTTTTGTCAACATAACTCTTTTGTCTGCTCTAGGCTGTCTTGAGACGTTGTCTGATTACTTCAACTTGCTCTGACGTCTCACGCACTAGATCAGGTCGTAGGAACGCTTTGTCTCCTACCTCTGTCCAACAAAGACGTGACCTGCAAGGTCTGCCATACAAAGCCTTGTAGGGTGCCATCTGTACACTAGAGTGGTAACTATTGTTGTAGACAAACTCGATCAAAGGCAAGTGATCTTCCCAACTTCCCTGCATATCCATCACACAAGTTTTTAGCATATCCTCTAAGGTTTGAATGGTTCTCTCCTATTGACCATCCGTTTGAGGGTGAAAAGCAGTGCTGAAGCACAGCTTAGTCCCCAACTCCTCTTGCAATCCTTGTCAAAACCTTGATACAAACCTCAGATCTCTATCAGATACAATGGACACAGGCACTCCATGCAATCTGACTACCTCCTTCAAATAAAATCTACTTAGAGTAGCCAAAGAATTCGTCTTCTTGATTGGCAGAAAGTGAGTTGACTTCGTCAATCGATCGACCATTACCCAAATAGCGTCGTTCTTCTTAGGAGACTTCGGGAATCCGGTTACAAAATCCATCGTGATATGCTCCCACTTCCATTCAACCACTTCTAAAGGTTGCATCTTTCCACCAGATCATTGATGTTCCGCTTTCACTTGTTGACAAGTTAAGCACTTTGACACAAAATCCACTAGAAAAGTCGTCGCAAGTCATGATACATCTTTGTACCACCGGGATGCACCGCAAAGTGAGAACGATGAAAGTGATCAAGCACATTTCTCCTGCACTCGTCCAACTTTGGTACAAAAGGTCTATCTTTGAAGGTAAGACTTTCGTCCGCCTTGATCTTCCAATTTTCTAGAGTCGCTCCTCCCGAAAGCTAAGTTGCCAACTCCTTTGTTTCTGGGTCGCTCTGTTGTCCTTCCAACACCAATCCGATTACCTCGGGTTGCAAAACCAAACTATGAATTCTTGCTGACCCGCTTCCTTCAATCAGCTCCGGATCGTACTAGGACAGAACTTCCAACATCTTCCACTACAAGGATGCCATCCTTGCCACGTCACTGTGAGACTTCGTGCTCAAGGCATCGGCCACTACGTTGGCTTTTCCTGGGTGATAAGAGAGACTGAAGTCGTAATCTCCCAAATATTCCATCCATCTTCGCTGCCTCATATTCAAGTCTTTTTGAGTGAAGATATACTTGAGACTATGGTGATCGGAAAACACATTGAACCTCTCACCATATAAGTCATGTCTCCACAACTTTAACGAGAATACAACGGCTGTGAACTCCAAATCATGAGTCTAGTAGTTCTGCTCATGTCCCTTCAATTACCTGGAACCATAAGCTACTACATTCCCCTCTTACATCAGCACACAACCTAAATCAAACTTGGACGCGTCGCAATACACATCGTAACCTCGTCCTTGCTCGAGTATCACCAACACTGGAGACGTAGTCAACTTCTCCTTAAGCTCTTGGAATGCTCTTTCACAAGCTTCGCACCACTCAAACTTGACGTTCTTCCTCGTCAGCCGAGTTATCGGCACCGCGATCTGAGAGAAGTGTGGGATAAACTTTC